>CAWUFW010000742.1:2467256-3700885 GCA_963921515.1 Calotriton arnoldi
CACATCATGGACGCACCCGTCAGTGACACTAGGAACCAGGGAGAACAGGTCAGGAAACTGCCCCAACAGTTGGCGACAGTCACCTTGCTGCTCAGGTGTCAGGGAGGTAGAGAGGTTCACACCCTCCACTGATCCATCTTGCTCTTGGGCTGACAGGAGGTCAGGAAGAGGCTCGGTTTCCTCCTCCATCCCATCATCTGTAGCTAAAAGCATGCCCTCTTGGGACCTCTCCAAGTGGGGCTTCAGGCGGTTGACTTGCAGGACCCGCAAGGGGTTCCTGGGAGACCGCATGTCCACCAAGTAGGTAACAGGACTCTTGCGCTCCACCACCTCAAAGGTTCCGGTCCACTTATCCTGGAGCGCACAGGGCTCCACTGGGGCCATGACCCACACTTTCTGACCAGGTTGAAGCTCAACCAGAGTGGCATTCTGGTCGTACCACCACTTCATTTCCTCCTGGCTGGCTTCCAGATTTTCCTCAGCAAGTTGCCTGAAACGCCTAGTTTGGTTCCTGAAGGCCAGCACCTAGCTATATACATCCTGGGGATGTTTCCTGGGAGATTGCTCCCAGCCTTCCTTGACCAAACTCAGAGGTCCTCTCACTGGGTGACCATACAGAAGCTCAAAGGGGCTGAACCCTAGAGACTTCTGTGGCACCTCACGGTATGCAAAAAGAAGGCATGGCAAGAGGACGTCCCACTTACGCCTCATGGGTTCTTCCAGACCCATAATCATGCCCTTCAGGGTCCGGTTGAATCTCTCAACCAACCCATTTCCTTGGGGGTGGTAAGGAGTGGTGAACTTGTACGTTACAACGCACTCCTGCCACAGGGACTTCATATACTTGGATATAAAGTTAGTACCTCTGTCAGACACCACCTCTTGAGGGACCCCCACACAGGAGAAAATTCCCATCAGTGCCCGTCCCACCATGGGGGCCGTCACTGTCCTCAGAGGGATGGCTTCAGGGTACCGGGTGGCATGGTCCACCAAGACCAGGATGAACCTGTTGCCCATGGCTGTCTTGGGGTCCAGTGGCCCCACAATGTCAATACCCACCCGTTCAAAGGGGGTGCTGACTACAGGGAATGGCTGGAGAGGAGCCTTCTGCTTCCTCCCACTCTTTCCACTTGCTTGGCAAGTCTGACAGGTCCTGCAGTGAGTGGCGCCACTCCTGCGCATCTGGGGCCAAAAGAAATGGGTGACAAGCCTTTCAAAGGTCTTGTCCTGCCCCAGATGTCCTGCTAAAGGCACATCATGAGCCAAACCCAGTAGGAAGGCTCTGAAGCGCTGGGGTACCACCAGCACATGGGCTGACCCAGGCTCAGCAACCTTAGGCTCGCTATACAGGAGACCATTCTCCCAGTAGATCCAATGTGATCCAGACTGATCACCTGCTGCCTGGTCTGTGGCCTGTTGCCTCAGACCCACGAGAGAAGGGCACTTGTTCTGCTCCTCTCAGAACTCCTCCCTGGAGGGTCCTCCATCTTGCTGCCAATGGGTCAGCTCAGGCAGGTCCCCCAGTTCAGCTACCTGTTCCCCTGTAGGCTCCAGGGCATCCCCTCAGGGTCTGCCTCCTCCTGGACCGTGGGAACTTCAGGGGCCGGTTTCCCGCGCCCCCTGCCTCTTCTCTCTCCGGCAGGCACCTGGGCCTCCCTCTCAGGCTCCAGGTCCTGTTGAACACCTCTGGCTGCCATGGACCGGGTGGTCACACACGCCCAATCAGGCAAGCCCAACATCTCCAAATGAGCACTCCGCTCCACCTTAGCCCAAGGGGAGCTCTCCAAATCGTTCCCTAACAAACAGTCAACAGGCATGGCTGGCCTCACAGCTACTTGAAGAGTACCAGAGACCCCCCCACTCAAAGGGAACCTGAGCCACCTTGCAGTGGCTCTCTGAATTGTCAGGGGCAACAACTGGATAGAATGCATCAGGGACCACTTGCTCTCTAGACACCAGGTGACACTTGACAGCTGTCACACTGGCTCCTGTGTCTCTCAGAGCCTCCACCCTATGGCCATTGATGGTCACCCACTGCCTGTACTTCTTAGTGTTCTCAGGAAGTTGGGTCCTAGGGACCATCTCAGAGTCTCCTAATGAGACAAGGGACAATACTACAGGATACCACCCACGTGGGCACCCATCTCCTCCCCCAGGGCTACACTAGCCAACTGCCGGGGGACTGCACCAGGGGGTGCTGGCTTTCCAAACAAAGGGCAATGGGGATCATTGGCCCTGTGGCCTAGGGCGCCACACTTGTAGCACACCAGGGGTCCCCTATGAACAGGTGGACCTGTCGGGGCCCCGTGCTTATTCTCAGGGGGAGGCTGGGAACCTGTCCCTTGGTTCCCTTGGGGTTTACTTTGGGGCCCTCCTTGGAACTCCCTCTGTTTACCCTTGTCCCCCCCACTCCTCTGCTGGGGACCCTGCCCACCCTTGGCGGAGTCTCCCACGTGACCCTTGTGGACCCGGGTGCTCACCCAGCGGTCCGCCTCCTCAGTAAGCTGCCTATGGTTAGTCAGCCTACTGTCAATCAGGTGCTGGCGTAGCTCAGGAAAACAATTACTGGACAAGTGCTCCCATGCAATCAAATCAAAGAGCGCCTGAAAATCATTTGCTTTGCTACCCTTTACCCAACCATCCAAGGCTCTGCAAAAAAAGGTCACATACTCAACCCAGGTACTGCCTTCAATCTTCTTACAGTTCCAGAACCTCTGCCTATAGAGTTCAGGAGTCAACCCATACCTGGTCATCAATGCATTCTTCATGTGGCTGTAGGAATTATAGACTTCAGAGGGCAAGTCCAACAAGGTATCCCGCCCCTCACTAAGGAACCGACCCCACAACCCCGCTCCCCAATCCTTCTCAGGGATCCGGTGGGAAGTCATGGCTACCTCATAGGCCTTGAACCATTGCCCAATATCATCATTCTTAAAAAACTCCTTAACCACATCTTTAGGAATATACACCCTAGCCTCAACAGGCACTGACGGTGTGCTGCCACCAGAGGGAGTAATCTCTAACTTCTTGGCTCTGAACTCCATCTCCCTCAAACGTTTTTCATGCTCATGATCCATTCTTTTCTCTTCTAAGGCCAACTTTCTAGATTGCAATTCAAATTCCAACTGCCCCTTTAACTTGAGCTTGGTCAGCTCCATCTCATGCATCCTACTCTTTTCTCTGTCCTCCAGCTCTTCTGGGGACAGACCTCTGGCAGAAACACTGCTACCTACGGGGGAATATGCTCTCCTCTCCCCTGGACCCACTGGCCCACCCAGCTGCTCATCTGCATTCTCAGCCCCCTCCTCATTCTCAGGGGTATTCCTTGCTTCAACCCAGGCCCTCAGCGCCTTTTGGAAATCATCCTTCTTGGTGATTCCGGTCATAGAAACTTTGAACCTTCTGCAGAAGTGCTTGAGCTGGTTAACGGTGTAGCATTCTAGTTTCTCCTCTTCCCAATCATTATCAACAGATACTATGGATGTTGCTGTATCCATGGTGATTAAACTTGGCAGTTTTTAGCAAAAATAGAAAGTCCCATAAAAGAATATCTACCAAAAGTATGTGGTTGCGTTTTGGTCTGCACTCTCTAGGTAGTGTTCACCAATCACTGTACATGAGAAACAAATGCAAGTCCAGAATCCCCACCGCTGACCACCACTGTTAGAACTGGGGGTCTCTAGTTGGCAGAGGTAGGTACCTTTGTCCAAATAGGGACCCTTGCTTCTAGTCAGGGTAAGGGGGTACACTCCTGAAATAACCCCTGCTCACCCCCTTGGTAGCTTGGCACGAGCAGACAGGCTTAGTTCAGAGGCAGTGTGTAAAGCATTTGTGAACACATACAGTAATCCAGTGACAACACTACAAATGGACACCACACAGGTTGTATTATAAAAATAAGTATCTTTTATATAGATTTACCACAAGACCATAAACGACAAAAATAATCCACAATTCTGTACTTTAAAGATGGTAGAATTAGCTTGAGTCTCTTAAAATGGAAATGCGACACTTTGAGTTCAATGTACCTTAAGATGCGTAACGCAAGGCAACGAAAGTGTTTCAGGGAAGGTGATGCGGTAGTCCCTTACACGCAAGGACGGTGATGCGTTGAAGATCTGGTGCAAAGAAACAAAGTGGCGTCTTCTTGAAGTTGCGACAACGAAGGGGTGATGCGTGCACGCCCGACGGCCGTGCGGCGATTTCGATGAATCTTTGGAGCCGCGACAGGCCCTGTGACACGCTTCCCTGGCGATGCGACGGCATCTGATGCGAGGTCGACGATCTTCTCCTGGGATGCGGGGCGCCTCGTGTGGCGATGCGTCGGCGTCTGATGCGAGGTCGATGCTCTGCCCCGGGGATGCGACGGCGGCTGATGCGACGGCGACACTTTTCTCCGGTGCTGCGAGGCGCTTCGTAGGATGCGAGGGTGTCAGCGGCGTCCTTCTTCGGGGATGCGCCGGAGTCTGCTGCGACGTCGACACTCTTCTCCGGCGATGCGAGAAGCAGCGGCGACACGCTTCTTCGTCTTGAGTCGCGCTTCCAGCTCCCAGCGACACGCAAGTGTGTCAGAAGGTCCAAATTCCCAGCAAGGGAATACAGGGGAGCTGGTGGGTGAAGTCTGTTGTCCCTGAGACTTCAGCAGGAGGCAAGCTCTGAAATCAAGCCCTTGGAGATCCTTCACAAGTTGATGAAAGTACACACACAGTTCCCTTCTCCTTTCTTTGGCAGTCAGGCCACCACTGCAGGCAGATCCCTCTAGCTTAGGGATAGTCTTCTCCTCAGTTTCTTCTTGGTTCCGCTCCTCAGCAAAGGTTTCTTCTTGTTTCCCAAAAGTGATCTAATCTCCTAGGGGTCTGGGTCCCCTTTTTATACACTTTTTCTCTTTGTTCTCTGAAGGCAGAGAGGCCTTTGCCTAGTCCAAAACCAGTTCTGGTCAGTCCTGGAGCACTTTGTTTACAGGACTCCTTCTTTCCTTTCAGAATGTGGGGCAGAGTGCTCAGCCGCCCGGCAGGAGGTGGAGCCAGCATTGTGGAAGGCAGGCACAGCCCTATTCAGACCCAGGTGCAACTCCTCCCTCCACTCTGGATGCAGATCTCTCTATTCAGCCCTGTGCTGACTCACCCTGTCTCCTGGAGTCCCCCAGCCCCTGTCACTCACAAACCCAGACAAGGAATACACAACCTAGCAGAGGCAGGCTTGGATAGTTAGGCAAGAAAATACCTACTTTCTAAAAGTGGTATTTTCAAACACAGAATGTTAAAACCAACTTCACTAAAAGATGTATTTTATCATTCTGAGTTCAGGCATACTAAATTCGTTTTTCTACCATGTTCCCTGGGTCAGTTAGGATTATAAGGTGTAATAATCAAACTGCCCATTCTGGCCTATGGGGAACAGGTAGCCTTGCAATAGTGAAAAACGAAAATGGCTGTAATTCACTATTAGGACATGCCACACACACCAGGGCATGTCCTACCTTATACTTACAATGCACCCTGCCCTAGGGCCTACTTTAGGGGTGACCAACATGCAGTAAAGGGAAGGTTTAGGGCCTGGTAAGTGGGTGCGCTCACCAAGTTGACATGGCAGCCCTAGGCTGCACACAGGCTCTGCAATGGCAGGCCTGAGACACACTTTACAAGCTGCTTCTGTGGGTGGCACAACCAGTGCTGCAAGCCCACCAGCAGCATTGGATTTACAAGCCCTGGGCACACTCAGTGCACTGTACTAGGGACTGACAAGTAAACCAATCATCCAATCATGGAGTCACTAATACATAACACAATTTATCATAGGGAGCACTTGCACTGTGGCACTGAATAGCAGTGGCACAGTGCCCAAAGCATCTAAACCAGCAAAAACAGATCAATAACATTGGAGGCATCATCAAAAAATGGAAGGGAGACCCACGCCAAGGATGCCAGGTCTAACAGAGACTAATGAGTACTCGCATTTTTAGCTCATGTCATTTATGTACTTGAATATACGCTAAAAGATAATGCTAGCACAGTATTATTTATTTCTACTGCTTACGCTGTACATTATTTATCTTGCATACTGTCTTGTGATCATAACAGCACATATCTCTTACACGAGAAACAAGACTGTTCAATAAAACCCTTTTTATTGAAACGCCCGTCTTTCCTTTCTGTGTAACTCTGTAGAAACTAAGCATGCACGATTGACTGAGTGAAACTGTTATCTATTGTTTCCACGATTCTGAGACGTGTTCCGATTCTAAAGGGAAACAAAGTTGTCATGTTTTTCGGTTGCCAGAAACTACTCCCTTCTTGTTCTCAAGGAGTTTCTAGTGGCCTCTGAGCTAGCTGGCACAAGTAATTAAGTTTAATATACTCGATAGGGACATACCGACCTTAGTCCTATGTCAAGCCTATAGGTTATATTATTCCAATGCGTAGAGCCTATTAGGGAAATAGGAACTACACTACAATACTAACCGTTTGAAACGCATAAACTAATCAACAAATGCACCTTTTATTAACCATTACACGTGGGCAAAAATCTAATTTATTTACAAATGTGAAGCAAAATAACATGAGTATTGTGATTTGAGTAGTAAATAGAGTAAATTGCATGATTTGTGTTGAGAAGTAAAAGTGCACCGTGGCAAAAAATGCAGATGGTAAGTAAAAAGGCTTTAAATGTCGCTTCTGCTAGGTAATACCTAACACGGGACTTTAGAAAGGCAGGTGGTAAACAGAAAGGCTTATTTTCCATGTTTTAATTTCTGTTGTATTTGTTCTTATATTAGTTTCGTTCGGGCCTGCTAGGCCGTGCTTCGAAAATGGCCGCTGGAAAGGACGAGATTGCATGCGCTGAATAAAATGGCCCCTGCGCATGAGCAGAGTGAATGCTCCAGTCACGTGTATGCGGCCTGTGCCCGGAGTGAGAGATGTCAAGGCCAGTCTGACCTGCAACAAGGATCGTGCCAAGTGTTAAGCATATATGCATGGGAATGGATGAGAGAATCGAGCGACAGAGGACGAACTAATATGTGACCATCGGAGTTTGTTACAAAATACATTAACAAATTGAATTACCTTTGGACATTGTTGATCACGAGAATTAATGTATGTGTTATTGTCCCCAAACCGGTTCGAACAAGGAGGGCGATGAGGTGACCATCACCACCCCTCCAGTGGACCAATTAGCGTGATTTCTGCCCCTAAAGATTGCAACTTTAAGTGTAGCGAGTCAGAGAATAGGGTATAAGAGAGTCTGCTCTTCTGTTGTGCATATTTCGCTTCTTCTATCCTGATGCTGCGAGAGACTCTATCATTTTGGACTTCGAACTTTGACTGGGGAAGGAACGAGACCGTTGCGGGAGTAGCCCGGGAGGAGATTGCGTCCGAGGAGGTTAGCGGGACAGTCAGTCAGTTTTGGGAGTCCCATCCTGTGACCTGCGGTTCATCTTTCTTTCCTGGTGAACCATTTTTGTCATTGCCCTATGGCCAAGGGTAATGAGTATTTTCCGTCTCTATTCTCAAAACTTTACTTAAATGTTTACTGATATTTTAAATGTATTTGCCTAATTATGAACTTTACTCATTTTGCTCAAAGAATTTAGATAAAATTATATGCTAACTCTAAATGAGTCTGTGGTTCTTTAAATAAAATTGTGATTAATAAATGTTAAAGGTTTTAATTGTGATTGAGCTGGACTTAATCGCCATCAACTGATTCTACTAGTTGGTCCATCGACCGAATAGCGGAGTACCTTGATGTTTAGAACCGACAAGATTCTAAGTTAATGTATATAATGTGTAGTTTATAATTCTGTCAATTTTAATAAGGTATCCCGTTTGTCCAGCAGCTCGTTTTCCTTAGCGTTTGATCCAGAAAATTGAGTGAATGTATGTATGCGGTGTTATGGGCCCCACCGACATAGGTTTATATGATTACGGTTGTATAGGTGTTTTTCTGGGTTAGTATCATAAGGAAAAATTTATATTAGCCGCGCTGCATCAGCTCCCCAATCCATACAAGGATTCTCAGCCTTGCAGATACCAGCTACTAAGGTGCTGAACAGTGGAGCATATACGGGTCTAACCGCATGTCTGATTATTGAAACCGAAGGGAGTTTTAATTACTGTAACAACCTGGGCAAAGCAGCTTCATATTTTAGACATACATGAGAACAGGCTGGAGTAAATACTTGTTACTGAATACTTATAACAGAACAGGGCATCTGAAGGAACAATACTCCACTCTGCTCGCCCTGGAGCCTGTACACTCAGATTGTGAAGTAGCTATGGCTTCACTCTGTGGTAGTCGTTTTTAATTGTGCCCTGGCTAAGGCTTGCTCATTGAAAAGTGAGATTTCAGTAGGAGACGATTGTTTTGGAATACCCTGCTTAAAATTCCATAAATTGTTTAGGTCTTCTGCAGCATCAAAACAATCGAAAGATTTCACTATAGTATCTCGGTTTAAAGTGTTGGAATGGGGGGGGCGTGGCTTGGCCGGCTGCAAGATGGCCGCACTCTAAGTGGGCTCTGCCGGCCAAGCTCAATATCCTGCATAATCCTGCTGACATCGGACCGATCGTTCACAGAGAGGGCATCGCCGACACTCACCTGCATTGACGGCGCCCTGTGTGTCTCTCTGCCTCCTCCCGGAGCAACTGTTTGGCTGCGATCCACCGCCGTGCGGGGCCCGGGCCTGCCTCGCGGCGCGAGCAGACATCTTGGCTGCCGACTGCGGCCCACGAGCCCTGGACCCAAGCTGAGGATACTCCAGCGGCCGGCGCCTGCACCTGGTGACATCTGGGACCGGTAGGTTCGCGGCTGCGGGGGTGCCTGGCTGCGGGGCCGGGGGCGCGCTCGTCGTACCGCCTGCTCCGCTCCCGGCGTCCCTGGCGGATTTGCATACCCGCCTGCGTCTGGGCCTCTACCACCGGGCTTGGCAAAGTGGGCGGCGCGCCTCCCTCGATACCCCCGCCGTGCATGGCCCCCTGTTCGCGGCGTCCTCCAGCTTCCTTGCGGAGGGGGCAGCCTGCTTCTAATCTGTCTCCGGTGATTGCCTGCATCCGTGCTGTGAGGGCCCGCGGGCTCTCTCCGGCCTGCCGCCTCTCTCCCTGCTTGCTCGCCTGCCTCTCCGCCTCGGCTAAGGGATATCTCCTCTGGTGAGACTCTGGGTGTGCCGCCTCACCCCCTGCTGGTGCTCTGCCTGTGCCGTCCTGCCGCTCCGGACGCCACGTCTTCCTGCTCTCCTGGCGTGCTGATCCTGTTGACTGCGGCCTGCCTGCGCTCCGGGGGCCAGGTGCGGCCCGCGGCGGGTCGCCTTTGACTCGGCCCTGGGTCCCCTGGCGCGCTCATTTTGGTGACTTGGCGGAGCCTCCCGCCTCTTCCCTCGCTCTACTGTTTGCCGGGGTGGCCCACTACTCCTTCAGCTCAACCGTGCTCTGGGCCTGCGCGCCGTCATCTCCCTCTGGGGCCTGACTGGACGGTCCCCAACCCTGCATGCCTGCCGCCTTACCCCCTGTGTCACCCCCGGTGACTCTCATCACGCCTGCTCCAGCTCCCTGTGTCCGTCCGGCGTTGCTGGCTGGCACACTTGGGCTCTGCATCGGCTGTTGTGCCTCATATTGATGCCTCCTTGATCCCGGAGCCCCGGGCCACCTGTTCTCTTCCTGCCCCGCGCGTGGGTCCTCGGGGCCTCCACTGGCTGGCTCCACTCTCTCTTTACGGATCAGTCTCCCTGGCTGCCCGGACCCCTTGGCGCGCTGACCATGGGCAGAACTGACCCCAAGCAGCCGAAGATTGCGTTTGACCAACTCCGCCAGACGTGTCAGGAGGGGGCCGGGACCGATGGTGGGGACCCCTGGCTACCGCAGAAATGGCACAATCTCGCGAGGATGATTTGAAGGCCATTATGCTCGAGGTCAAGTCCACTGTTACCACCATAGCGACGCAGCTGGACCAGCTGTCGGCCCGACTTGACACTGTGAGGTCCCGGGTTGATTCCCACGATGCTCGTCTCTTACACTTGGAGACCAGAGTGTCCGATGTGGAGGATGCCGCGGTCCAGGACCGGCAAAAACTTCTGCAGATGGACAAGCTGCTCGCCGTTATACGAGATAAGAACAAAGACTTGGAGGCGTGCTCCCGGCGCAGCAATCTTCGTATTACCGGGGTTCCCGAGTCCACCAACATCTCTCGTATGGAAGATTTCGTGGAGCGGTTGGTCCGGGAGCTCTTTGCTGATGCGCTCTCACCGGTCTTCATCGTGGAGCACGCCCACCGTTCCCTTGGCCCCCGGCCGGGCCTCAGTCTGCCGGCACGTCCCATCATCGCCAAAATACTTAACTTTAGGGATCGGGATGCCATCCTCCGGGCAGCCAGGGAGAGGGGGGACATTCGCCACCAGGGAAACCACCTCTCATTCTACCCGGACTACACCACTGCAGTTCAGGCGGCGCGCCGGGAGTTCTTGCCGGCCAAACGGATCCTGCAGCAACATGAGATCCCCTATTCCTTGGCGTACCCAGCTAAGCTGCGCGTTAAACAGGGCACCAAAACTCTCATCTTTCCAGATCCCCATGAGGAATTGGCGTTCGCCAGGAAACTTGACAAATCCCATCGCCCTACACCTGCGGCCTCCCAGGCCACTGCTGCTGAGAACCTCAGTGACAATGACTGAATTTGCATTATGATACTTGCGGGTTCTCTATGTATTGTTGGGCGGCGCCAAATGCTCTCATAGTGTTATAACATGTTTCAAGTGTTTCTTTTTTTCCCTCTGCCTGATGTCTATCACCGCTTTAGCTTGGCCACCCTGCTTTGCTGCAGGGAGTATGCCTGGCCCTACCATGCCCCCTAGGGATGATTCCCTCTTTCATTGTCGCTCTTTCCCCTCCCAGTTGTGGGTTCCTTGGGTGGGGTGGGTTGGAAACTCAGCCTAATTGGGGGGTTGGGGGATTTTTTGGTGTTCTTTTTTGCCTGTTGGGGATGGGGGTGGGATTGGGGAGGGAATTTGGAGACTGCGCTCGAACACATTGGATCCACCCTTACCCAGCCAAATCTCGTGTTCTATACTGCGGCCTCCGTGGGAGGGGCTGGCTGAGGGCAGTGGGTCACCTGTGTTTTTGCCTCCTCTGTTTTAGTGGGGTTCTCCTGCACTAATGTGTGGTCAATCTACGTTCTCCTTATGTGCTTAGAATGTTACACTGCATCGTGTTCCTTGGGTTCCTTCGAAATGTGCCTGCTGATGACACTCCTTCCTGTACACATGGGCCTGCCGCTCCCTCCCCCCTCCGATTTGTTGCGCACTGGTGGGCCTCTGGTGTCCCTTGGTCCACTTTTCTTCATGTGCCCCCTGCTTGCCAGCCCACTGTTTGGGGACGTTCTCTCTCTCTCTCCGCACGCAGCCGTCACCACGCCGCCGCGCATTATTCGCGTCCCCCCGCGCTGCTCCACGCTCCCGCTGTGCGGCGTCCTACTCAAGCCTGCCACAACATGACTGACATCATCTGTTGGACTTGGAACGTCCGTGGTCTGAATGACCACCGGAAGGCCAAGCTCATCCATTCTCATCTGCAGCGTCATCGGGTGGATATATGCCTCTTGCAAGAGACGCACCCCATGTCTGGGGCTCTTTCTCGACTGCAGGCGCGCTACTGGGGAGAATCGTACTCCTCGTTTTACTCCTCATATGCAAGGGGTGTCTCTGTCCTGATCCGCAGAGGCCTTCCCTGGCAGACCTCTCAGACACTCACCGACCCTGACGGTAGATACGTTGTACTGCACGGTTCCCTGCTGTCTCAGCCCGTTACGATTGCTGTGGTTTATGGCCCAAATTCGGACGATCCCGACTTCTTTACTCACTTCTGGCACCTTGTCTCCTCTTTCGGCCCTGCGGCCGTCCTGTGGGGGGGGGATTTCAATGTCGCTCCTTCGGCGTCTCTTGATCGCTCCGGACCGCATTCTTCTCACCCGCGCGCTGCCGCTGCTCTCAAGTCCATACTTGTTGACAACTCTCTCTTTGACGTCTGGCGCCACATGCGACCGGCGGCCCGTGAGGGCACTTGTGTCACCGGTGCCGGGGGTTGCTGGTCGCGCATTGACTTCTGGCTCACCTTCCCAGATGTCCTCACTTGGGTCACTGATGCGACTCATATGGTGCTCACTTTCTCAGATCATGCCCCAGTGCAACTCAGCTTCCGCCCTCCTCACTCTCCACAACGGGCATTCACATGCCGCCTCCCCCCGAATGCGCTCCGCGACACTGTCTTCTGCGCGGATATTCAAACAGCTATCACCGACTACTTTGAATTGAATGTCGGTTCCGTTGATTCGGCCTCTGTGCTTTGGGAAGGCTTTAAGACGGTCATACGGGGAGAGTGCATCTCTAAGCAGGCCGGTGTCCTCTGCTCTATCAGCAATACTCTTGCTAAGTTGGAGACGGAGATTGAGGCTCTGGATGCAGCCCAGGCCGCTGCCCCCGGGTCCGAAACCCTTGCGCTCTTACGACAGAAGCACACGGAATTCGCGGTAGCAGCTGACAGGGAACTCGCCTTTCTTAGCAGAGAGTGCCGGGCGCGGCGCTTTGGGGAGGGGGATCGGCCGGGTAGAACTCTGGCGAACCTCCTGCGCCCTCCCCGCGCGGTATCATATATCACGGCTCTCAGTGATGGTGGCTCCGCCAGAACCACCTCCCCGGATGAAATCAAGGCCCGCTCTATGGATTTTTACTCACAGCTTTACACCGCTGGCTGCTCCCCCTCCCGCGAGACCTTCGAACAATTTTTCGACACCATCTCGTTGGTCTGGTTGGAGGGTCACCATCGCGAATTTTTAGATGCGCCTTTTACGAGAGAGGAGATCCTCGCTGCCATCAACAGCTTGCCTGGAGATAAGGCCCCTGGCCTGGATGGTCTCCCCGCCTCTTTTTATAAAACATATACTTCTATACTAGTACCTCATCTCGCGGCGATGTATGACGAATCATTTGACACTGGCCTTTTCCCTCAGTCCTTACGCGAAGCCCTGCTCACGCTACTTCTTAAGCCCGACAAGCCTGCTGATCGCCGTGACTCTTACCGCCCCCTCTCTCTTATCAACACTGACAATAAGATTTTTGCTAAATTAATTTCTTCCCGCCTCTTGTCACTTATGCCCATTATTGCTCTTCCTGATCAATCCGGCTTTATCCCTGGCAGAGCCACCTCCCATAACCTTCGAACGATTTTCTCTGTGTTACACCAGATCAACCCCAGCCTTCCAGCGGTTTCCGCCTTGTTGGACGCCACAAAGGCGTTCGACACGCTTGAATGGCCCTTCTTATTTTTCCTTCTTCCTGGCCTGGGTTTCAGCACTTTATTTATTCGTAAAGTGTCGCTTCTCTACACTTGCCCATCGGCCCGTCTCCGTATCAACGGGCAGATTTCAGACCCCATCTGCATCCATCGTGGCACTCGGCAAGGGTGTCCCTTATCACCCATGTTATTCGCTATTGCGATGGAACCTCTTGCGGCGAGACTCTGGCAACACCATACTCACCGGGGTATAGGTTTCTCAGCCCGATCCCTTCTTATTTCCATGTACGCGGACGATATAACTTTATATGTTCGCCATCCTCAAGACAATTTCAGCCCACTCATATGCGAGATTATACGATTCGGCGGGCTGTCGGGCATACAGGTGAACTGGGGCAAGTCTGTGCTGTTCCCGCTCACTGATGCCACCAAGCCCTTTACTCCGGACTTTCCCTTCGTTTGGGCTTCTGGCCCCACCCGCTATCTAGGTATTTGGTTGAGTAGGGACCTGGACGACCTTTGGAAATCCAATTTTGGGCGCGCGGTTGAATGGCTGGAGTCCAAGATTCCGGTCTGGAGCCGGCTCCCGCTATCTCTCGCCGGGCGGATTGCCATTGCCAAGATGGTGGTCCTGCCGAAATTCCTTTACTTGTTTTTGAACATCCCTATTCTCCTTACCACTCAAGTTTTTCGTAAGATGCGCTCCTTAATCATTTCACTCGTCTGGGCCGGCAAGCAGCCAAGGGTCGCGTATGATATACTCACGCTCCCCATGTCGGCTGGGGGCATGGGCGCTCCTGATTTTAAGCTGTACGCCTTATGCACTCAAGCCAGCTTTCTGCACTTTTGGATTCATCCCTCCCCCTACCAGCCACACGTCGCTGTTGAGACTGACGTTGCATCCCCCTGGCCGCTGACAACGGCATTGTTTGCTCCGGCGAGACGCCCACGTACAGAGGTGGACACTGTTGAAACACTGCAGTGGGCCTGGTCTGGTCTGTGCCGATTCTCCAATCTTCCGGCACTCTCCGCTAACACCATGCCGATCATGCAACACCCTGACTTCCCCTCTTTTCAGTCTTCTGGCATGACCAAGCACGCATCGCGGATGGGGCTGTTGACAGTGGCAGATTTATACCCTGGAAATACTTTTTACTCTCTTCCGGACTCGTCGGGTCCGTTAGACACCCTCATTTTTTATCAGTTGCGCGCTGTCTGCCGGAAACTACATCTCACGTTCCCTCAGCCCCCGCCTACGATGCCTGCTCTCGACTTCATATTCACTTCTTCGAACCCTCATAAAATAGTCACTAAATTATATGCCATCACTCTGTCGTCTGCTCCCATATCTACAGATCGGGCGCTTGTCGCGTGGGGGGCGGACTTGGGCATAGACATTGCGCAGGCCGACTGGCTCTACTGTTGCAACCAGACAAAGAAACTATCACCAAACTACCGGCTCCGTCTCATACATTTTAAGTATCTACACAGGCTGTACCGCACTCCTGCGCAGCTCCACAGACTCGGACTCTTGCCCAGTGATGTTTGCATGCGCTGCGCAGCCCCTGCCGCGGACTTCGCACATTTATCATGGCTATGCCCCAAGGTGTCCGCCTTCTGGCGGGACGTATGCTCCGCGATTTCTGAGATCACGTCTGTCACGGTGTCGCCTGATCCTCCCCTGTGTCTGTTGGGTTTCGTGAAATTTTGCCCAGATGCCTCTCGCCGCTTGATTGCGATGTTGCTGGTCCTTGCAAGGCGCAGGGTGGCTATGTGTTGGGGTCGTAAGCTGGCCCCCGAGTTTGATCACTGGCTGGAGGACGCCGCGAGATGCCAGTCCTTGCTGTCGGAATTCTGGGACCTGCTGCCCACGAGATCTCGCCCTGTGGATATCTGGGGACCCTTAGTGCACTTCCTCCATTCCCAAGCCCCTCCTAGCGGCGCTGTTTCCCCCGCGCTTCCCGCCGATACTCCGCCTGCGGCGGCTGCCGGTACAGGACAGTGAACGTCTCCTTTCTCCTCCTCTGCGCCCTTCGTCTGCTATGCTGCCCGCTGTGGCTTTGGCCTTGCTTTCACCCCCTTATGGACTGGAGTGTCACAGTTATTCAACTTTACTGCCCATGTATTATCTTGTCAGATTTGTTGGCCGGCAGGTGTAAGTGTCGTCTTGTTATATGAGCCTAACTTGGAACTTATTGTGAATACTGTTAAGATCTGATGCACACTGTACTGTGTTTGTTTTGAACCCCTCAATAAAGGTTTTGAAACTTTAAAAAAAAAAAAAAGTGTTGAATTGGGATGGAGGGCTAAGACGCTGATCAAGATGGCGGCATAGCTGCGGAGCTCCGCACCACCGTTCCCGTCACATTCCATTTACGGGAGAGAAATTACCTCATCTCCTTCCAATAATGCTGGTTTCCTGCTCCTGAACACAGCGGTGAGCTTTGGGGCAATTATCTTGCTGTTTTTCTTCAATTTTTGGCATCTTCGACGACGCGACCGTTTTTCATTCAAAACGGCCGCCATTTTGGATTCTCCATGTCTCGTCAGCTGATCAGCTTGGAAACCCTATAATGCCTAATTTTTCTATATATATGGAGCTCTTACGCTTTGAATTGCTGTGATGGGCAAATTTCTTTCTATTTGCTCGAACTCTGCCTTTTTTACCTTTTAAATTCTGTCATATGAGTGGAATAACCTACTTACAACCTAACTAGCAGCCATTTTGTGCTCTCCTCGATTTACACATGGAATGTATTTTTCAGTCAATTTAATTGGCTTTCAGTATGCAACACCTACTGATGTTATGCTTTATAGCCTTTTTCTTGAATAACAGCTTGTTCCTTTAAAAGGAGGTCTCTAATATTTTAAATGTTTTGAATCCAAGCCGCTGCACCTTGAGCTACTCTTCTACATCATTAACTGCAGAGCCTGTGATTCTTTCGCTATTTGGCCATTTCTTCTTCCTTCTGTACCGTGCAGTGAACCTACAAATTGAAGAGTACATCTTAAGAGTTTAGTTTCAGTCTTCACTCACTAAACTCCAACATCCCTTTATGGGGAGATTGAAGAATCTTAAACTCACTGCTTCTTCCAAGAGCTCTGCGTGTTCGGACTCCGACTCCAACCTCAACGAAATGGATGACTCTTCTTCTCAGAAACCTGATCTTTCATCAGGCACGATTCCTAAAACGCAGTTCTCAAGCAAATTACCAGCGATTTCTACCAAACGGCCAAAAAAAGACCCTCCTTCTCCAGTGAACTCTTCCTCAGCCTCCATGGATTTAATTCTTGAGGAAATCCGTGCTTTAAAACCTTTCATAGAGGAAACTAATAAGACTTTACAATTTTTGAATGACAAATGGTCTGCATTAGACTCACGAATGCTCATTGTGGAACAACAAACAGAATCCCTTCAAGTTTCGTGTTCCCGTATTTCTTCTCTAGAATCTGAAGTCTTCTTACTTAAAAAACAAGCTGAGGACTTGGAACATCGTAATCGCAGGAATAATCTTAGAATTTATGGACTTCCTGAAAACATTGAAGGTTCAAACCCAACCGCCTTTTTTCAGTCATTTTTGCTTAAACTCTTAGACTTACCTGCGTCTCCTCCTCTTAACATCCAAAGAGCACACAGACTGGGACCTAAAACTTCTGTGAAACCTTGTGGTGTCATCATGCTATTCCTGCAATACACTGACCTTCTACAAGTTCTGTCTGCTGTCAAGGCCAAAAAGCAAATTTGTTGGGAAGGTCACCGTCTATTTTTCTCTCAAGATGTTGCTAAAACTACAGCTGACCGTCGGAAAAAATTCCTGGATTTACATCCTCAACTTCGTGCTATCAATGCCAGATTTGGTCTTCTACATCCTTGCATTTTCAAAGTGACATAAAAAGAAAAGACTACAACTTTTGAGGAGCCAGCGGCGCTACAAGAATTCCTTCATCTTCATGGAGCGGATGTCATGGACACTTCTAACATACATCATTAGTACTTTCTTGCTCCGCCATGTGTTGATGTTTTTGTTGTTCTGGTGATACATTGAGTGTTATTCCGCTTGTTTTTTTGTAATGTTCTAGCATTTTGTCGTTTTATGTATTTTTCTCATGTCATTTTCTATGATATGCTTGTTGATACATTCTTTTATGTTTTTTCTTCTTATGCATTTAGGTGTTTTGTTCCTGCAATCCATTACATATTCGGTCTCCCATGTATGTCAAAGTTCTGAATGTGGTTCCTCGGGTATTTGGTGGAGCTCTGGTGCTGTCGTCGTCGTCTTCCGGTGTAGTCTCCCCCACTTTCGTCTTGTATTTGTAGGTATGTTGTTCAGTCGTCATTTGTATGACTTGTACTGTCTCTTCGTTTTTTATCTTTTCTCTTCTTTATCGACTTACTCTTATGTTGCCCTTTATTCGTTCTTTTTCTCTCTCTTTTATTTTTTCTATTCTACCCTCTCATTTTTTAAGTCTTATTTCCTATCACATTCACTTCATTTTTCTAGCTTTTTCTCCTTCTTTATTTCTCAAATAACTCTCATTTGTGTTTTTGTCAGCATAATGTTTGTTCATATTTCTCTCATTAAATTACATTTCGAGTCACTACCTGGAACATTAAAGGTTTGAACAATCCTATTAAAAGGCAACGGGTGCTGTCACATCTAGCAAAACTTAAAACTGACATTGCTTTGCTTCAAGAATTTCACATCTCAGATCATGAAGCTTCCAAGTTGAAAAGATGCTGGGTGGGTCATGTGTTTAGTTCTCCTTCATTAAATAAGAAAAATTGAGTTTTGATCTTATGCCATAAAAAATGACATGTCTCAGTTGTTCATCAGGAAGCTGATACTGAGGGTCGTTGGGTTATTGTTAAACTTCTTATAGATAGGATTCCTTTAGTAATTTTCAATGTATACGGCCCTACTTTGGTCGATAAGGTTTTCTGGATAAGTGTTTCTGATAAATTACGTACATATGATGATGATTACATTATATTTGGTGGTGACTGTAACCAAATTCTTGATCCCATTTTAGATAGGAACTCTAGAGTTAAATTTGTCCCTTCTAAAATGCATTCACAATTTACGTCCACAGTACGACACAATGCGTTTGTTGACATTTGGCGTCTTTGCCATCCAGACCTCAGAGAATAAAGTTTTTATTCAGCCCCACACCATTCACAATCTCGTATTGATTACCTTTTCCTCAGCAAATCCTTGGCCCAAATCGCCATTCAATCTGAAATTGGATCAATTCTTATCTCAGACCACGCCCCCGTACTTGTTGGTATTGATCTTATTCCTTTCTCCCCTCACCCAGGCAGATGGCGTTTCAACAACTCTCTACTCCTTGACCCTCATTTCTGCCAAAAATTCAACTCCTTTGCCTCTGAATTTTTTACTATTAACAATTCCCCGGACTCTCCCTTTGTTATGGTATGGGATTCCTATAAAACAGCGGCCAGAGGTTTTATTATAAATTTTGTTTCACAAAAGAAAAAAGCATTAGAAATGCAATCCTCTCAATTACTTAATAAAATAAAACAATTAGAATATACATACTATCATTCTAACAATGAGTCCTCTTTGAAAAACCTTATCGATGCTAAACTTACTTTTAATAAATTATCTACGGAAGCTGCTTCCAACTACTTATTGAAAAGTAGCTCTCGTTATTATGGGGGCCAAAACAAAATGGGGAAATTACTAGCTAACTACTTGAAAGTCAGAAAGGAAAGAACAAGAATAGAGTCTTTGAAAAGTCCTACCGATACTCCCATCTTTAAGGATGAAGATATTTTGAATTAATTTGTTTCCTTTTATAAGAATCTATATACTCCTGAATCATCACCAGATCAATCTGATCTTTTTAACTACTTTCGTCCCATCCCCTCTCCCCCTTCTAGTCACATTGATTTTGAGTCTTTAGAAGCTGATATTTCTTTAGCAGATATATCCCATGCTATCTCAGTGTTACATCGTGGGAAAGCACCTGGACCAGACGGTTTTACCATTGAAATTTATAATCACTTTGAGAAAATTCTTTTACCTAATCTCTTACTTTTATTGCAATCTTTCTCTGATAAAGGATCCTCTCGGGGCTCATTTCAAGAAGCGTTGATTTGCTTAATTCCTAAGGAAGATAAGAACCATTCTCTATGTAAGAACTATCGGCCAATTTCTCTAGTTAACACCGATTACAAGATCTTTGCTAAGATTTTGGCTCTTCGTATTGACCCTATATTACCTGATCTTATTGGCCCTGAACAGTCAGGTTTCGTTAAAGGGAGACTTGCTTCTGACAATTCTCGGGTCTTTTTTAATGTTCTAAGCAAATCTTCTTCCTTGGATCATCGATTGCCGCGATCACCTTAGATGCTGAAAAAGCATTTGATAGGATTGGTTGGGATTTTATGTTTCATGCTTTGAAATGGGCTGGCTTCCCTCCTAATTTCATTGCTTTAATTTCTTTATTGTATTCAGGTCCCCGTGCTTCAATTTTCGTTAACGGTAAAACTTCTGATTATTTCCCCTTATGCAGGGGGTAAGACAGGGTTGCCCTTTGTCTCCCTTATTATTTGTTCTAGCATTAGAACCTTTTTTAACTAAGATTAGACAAGACGACCACATCACACGGTTCCATTTTGGCCCTCATCAAGTTAAAATGCCAGTCTATGCAGATGACATTCTTCTATACTGTTCCAATCCCAAAACTTCTCTCACTCCCTTTCTTCAGCAGGTAACCTCTTTTTCACAACTCTCATGTTATCGCCTAAATGCTGATAAATGTGAAATCTTGCCTTTGAAAATCTTGTGTCAGAAACATCTTTTTGACAATTCTGGGTTTTCTTGGCAACCAACTAAAATTAAATATTTAGGCTTGTGGTTTGCTCCTTTAATACCTGAAACAATAAAGCTAAATTTCGATTATATTATTAAAAAATTAAATGATACTATTAGTCGTTGGCATCCTCTTTTCCTTTCTTGGTGGGGCCGTTTAGACTCAATTAAGATGATGCTCTCCCCTCTTATATTATATACTATTTCGATGATCCCTATTCACATTCCTGAATATCATTTTAAGAAAATTAATTCCACTTTAATAAAATTCCTATGGAAGGGTAAACCATCTCGTATAGCTCTGTCCTCTTTAAAGAAAGATAGACCTAACGGAGGTCTTAGATTTCCTGATTTTAAAACTTATCATTCTGCTTTTTCATTAAAACAAGCCACTCGTTGGATATCTGATCCTCCTTTATATCCTCCTCTTTGGTTAAAAATAGAAAATTCTTTTATTGCCCCTTTCGATTTTCAAGAATTTTTATCATTTTTTTCCAACACTGCTTTCATGCGTTCTCCTGTCATTTCACATTCTTGTAAACTTTTGACTCCTTTCCTATCTTCATCGTCTACTAGTTCCCTTCATCAGTCCCTTATTTGGCATAATAAATTGCTAAAGGTCCGTAATCGTTCTATATACTGGAAATCCTGGCATTCTAGAGGTTTAAAGTGGATTTCTCAGCTTATATTTAACTCCCATCCCCTCACCTTCTCTGATCTTCAATCTCAATTTTCTTTACCCTTGACATCTAGATCGCAATATAATCTTCTTTATCCTTCTCTTATCCAATTTCTTAATAATCTACCAGATAACATTAACTTTCCTGTAAATTACAAAAATCTATCCTCCATATTGGATAATTTCCCCTCGGCTTCCATTATTTACAAAACATTACAACTCCCCACAGATAGACAAAAATCAAAGATTGAACAGGCATGGGAAAAAGATTTTTCACAAGAATGGTCAACTGACACTTGGGACAAAATTTGGTCCAAACTTCACAAAACCTCTCGGGCTGCCAATACCACACAAACCCTCTTTTTCATTTATCATCGGGTCCTATATTCGCCAGCATCACTAGCATCCTTTTCATCAGAAACGCCTTCTTCCTGCTGGTCTTGCCCTTGCCCTGTTGCTGACCTAAAACATATGTTGTTTGAATGTCCCCCCATCCTTAATTTTTGGCAATTGGTCTGGTCCCAAATTAAGATAATTTTTAAAGTTCAGATTCCCTTTTCCCCCATTAATATATTTTTAGGTGCCTTATCTCCTCAATGGCCTCAATCACCTCTAAGTTTTAAACTTTTAGATTTATTACTAGCTATTGCATTTCATTTAATAACCTCAAACTGGAAACAAGCCGATAAAGTCACTTTTAGATCCTGGTGGAATGCTATTTGCTTCCATCATCGGCTTGACACTAACTATGTATCTCCCATTTCTCTAGCAATCAAAAGGGATCTTCTCTGGCTTCCCCTAACAACTTATTTATCTGTAACTGCCTCTTCAATTGTTGCTTCTAAAAATGTATCTGACAATGTACGGAAACCACCTTAAGTTTCTCCCTTTGCCTTTTTATTACCAGATCTGGGTTTGTTCTTTAATTCAGAATGTTTATTACCTTATTTTTCAATTTTACTATAGTTATGCTTACAGTGTTCAATAACATATATTATACACTTGTTATGTTTTAACTGATTCACCTTAATTATTCCTTTGTCCCTTTTCTTTTCTTACTGTTTTATATGAGGTATTTTCCATTTGTTTGCAGCTTGATAGTCATATCATTACACTGTTTTTACTACATTTCTCCACTTTTATGTCAAATAGGTTATGCTATATTCGTTTTTGCTGTTATTTTTCCTGTTTTTCCTCAATAAAATCAAACTTAAAAAAAAGAGTGTTGAATTGGAGGACTGCCCAAGATGTACCAGACAACCCAACTTTGGTCAATGGAGAAAACATGAAATATGGACTATATTTTTGTCATATAGAAACCTGGGTTAGAATAACATGTCTTACTATTATTTTGCGATTGGAAAATGATCCCAGTCTTTTGGAGGAATCAGTCTACTTTGTATAATTTGTCCCCAGTAATAAATGGGCATCTTGTAAGCAAGTAACCTCTAACGGAACTTCAATGAAATAGAACCACCAATTGGGAGCAAATGCATTTATTTATTCTGTATAAAAATATCCCTAATTTAGTAGTCTTAGGAGAATTGTAACTGGATAGTTTAGAAGAATTCATAGAGCACATCGAGCATTTGTTGGCAAAAGTGGGGCTTGACTTGGCAATTTGAGTATTAGTTGAAAGAGTGAGAACCCTCTTCATATACTAATCATAATCCTTGACAGGCTGAACCACAAAAGTCACTAAATTATCCTGTGCTTAACCCTCTGGTAGATTGGCACAAAGCAGTCATACTTGACTTGGAGGCAATGTGTAAAGTATTTTTGAGGCACTCACACAGTAATAAAGTAAACATAAGAAAAAACCCAAATCAATTTAAAAAAAAAATGAATATTTTAATAAGTAAAATGATACCAAATTAACAAAAATCCAGTGCATAGAACCAGAGTCATAAATCATTAACATTTCAATTTAAAATAGTGCAAAAAAGCACAATGCACCAACCGCGAGTATCTGGTCGCAATAGACAGTGTCATAGTCAAATGTTGGGAATGACCGCGATGGCACGCAGGTCGAGTATAGAGACCAGGTTCGTCCTGGTGGAAAGTTTCGCCTTTTGGCTTAGAAACTTTATGGAGAAAAAGTGGTTGTCGATGAGTCATCGGCAGGTCAAGGTGAAAGCTTGGTTCGAAGCGGGGTTTGACGATGGTGGGTTGCTGAAGAGCAGGGTCCCAGTTCATTCGTCGACGAAGGCGGGAGAGCTCTGTGCAAACAAGAAGTCCAAAATAAGTGCCCAGGAAGGCCTTGATGGCGATTGGATGCTGCTCAGCATCACTCCTGGTGAAGCCCTCTATGTTCAGACTTAGAAACTTTTCTGGAAGTCGGATCATGTTCAGTGGGGCAAACCAGCATGTTGAGGCTGGTTTAAGGACCTGGGGTCACACCTTAGCGTTTAGGACTCATTCCAATAGAGTCCAGCACCAGGGTCCAGGGCAGGTTCAGCTGGAACTGGTCAGCTGGGCAGTTGCAGGAAAAGAGGTCTTTAGACACACCCACACCCAGAGACCCTTGTCCACTGTCTGGGAGCAACACACATCTTACCACGGGGTAGCCGTCAGGGGTCATGTGACAGCTGGACACTGGCAAGAAAGCTGTTCGGTTTTAGGCAGGAAAGTGGCAACTTTTTAAAAGTGTAATTTCCAAAATAGTAATTTTAAATGTGACCATTTTGCTGGATTATAAATTTATCTAAAAATGAGTCCTTAAATCATTTTTCAAGCAGGTCTCAAACTGAAATGAAGCACTATAAGTTGTTAAAGTGTAACCCAGTATTTTGCTATTGGAGAGTGAGCCTTGCCACAGTGAAAGACTACTTTGAAGGCTTTTTATTGCCAGGGCATGTAAAACATTAGATGCATGCCCCATATTTGAAATGCCATGCACCCTGCCCTATGGGCATTTAGAGCCTATCTTAGGGGTGACTTGTAAGTATTAAAAAAAAAAAAGGTTTAGGATTGGCAAAAGATTTATTTCACCAAGTCAAATGACAGTTTAAAACGGCATACCCAGGCTGCAGGGGCAGGCCTGGAGATATGTTTTAAGGTGCTGCTTTAGTGGGTGGCACAATGTGTGCTGCAGCCCACTAGTCGTATTTAATTTACAGGCCCTAGGCACATGTAGCACCATATACTAGTGACTCATAAGTAAATAAATGTACAATTAGGAATAGGTCAATATTGCCATGTTTAAAGGGCGAACACAAGCACTTTACCACTGGTTAGCAGCAATTGCATTTGCAAAATCCTATGGGCAACAAAACCAGTTTCAGCAACGGAAGGCAAAAATATGGGAGAATGCCACTCCCAAGATGGTCATTTCCAACAAGCACTGTTGTGCTTTTCCTATCATTAACGCCTGCTCACCCCTTGTTGCAGACACAACATAAATACTCACTCATATAGCCTGGTTAGATGGGAAGAGGAGGCATTTGGAGACTGGAGTGGCATTGGAAAAGCACAATGGAGACTGTGGCCATTGAGGGCTTTGGCATTCCACACAGCAAAGGGCTTCAGGATGCACCAACACAATTCAGGGAGCTGGACGCTGCATACAGGCAAGCTCTGCTTTTTTAGTGAAGCTCACTCTAGGAGGGCCCCACCCTCTCTCACACCCAGCCAGCACGCCTGAAACCATTTACCAATCAGAGAAAGGCCTATAAAAATTCACAATCACAGAAGGGTTGCATCGTGGCGACTTCCTCAGTACAAAAGGCAATAGACCAAGACTGCTGCTCCTGACCAGACCTGTTCCTGCTTTCTCCGTTGAATGTTTCGGTTTTTAGACTTTGCACAGGCATTGTTCTAGCTTCTGCCTTACTTTCCTTCCTCCTTACGGAAAGTTCCATTGATTCTTGTTTCTCTCTGCTTTGTGGCTCCCTCCTGTTTTCCATTAGGCTTCACTCATTTCCACTCCTGATTTAGTGAAACTGTCTTGGAGGTTCTGCTG
The DNA here is from genome assembly GCA_963921515.1 of Calotriton arnoldi. Lineage (NCBI taxonomy): Eukaryota > Metazoa > Chordata > Amphibia > Caudata > Salamandridae > Calotriton > Calotriton arnoldi. The sequence continues at coordinate 2,492,010 of CAWUFW010000742.1, forward strand.
CAGATACAGATTATCAGCAGCAGTGCATACTGGATCAGGTAGATCACTTATGCCGTCTGGCACTATGGGGGGGGGCGTTGGCAGTGTGAATTAACAAGAATACACACTCACAATCTATTATGAGGACATTTTACCCATTATTCCCCTGGTCTTGTTTCAGCTGCCTTAGTAATACTGTTATTTGTTTCCCTATCCAGGGACGGTACTCCTTGCTGTCCAGTCTGATATAACGGCAAGCAATGGTCCTTTAAGGGGTTAGGAAGGCACCTCTTCAGATCCACTTCTGAAGGTAAATCTGTCCAGGCGCGACAGTACTGGACACACAAGCATCCATGCTGTAGAATTCCTAGTGTCTCCATCTCTGCTTGGAAAAGACTGAAAACTGGGTTATTTGTGAACTAATCTCTAAGCACTCCTTAATTTGTTTTAACTAAGTAGTTTGTATAAGTTTCTCTTTTCACTGGGAATTTAATATGCATTTTTTTGTTAATGACTGTTGGAATATTTGACTGGCTCTGAGAGAACATTCAGCTGGCCCTGAACGGATGTCAAACAGCCTCTTTGAATGCACATATACCTGCACATGTGAAGATTAGTGAACATTTGTCATAAGGCTGATAATTTGAAAGATGTGTTTTGAAATTACGTTTAGAACACATTTTAACATTACTTTCTTCAAAGAACTGATAAAAGTGCAATTTACTCAAAAGTGTCTGCATCTAATAGGATATAACATATGTGATTGAGATCTAGGCTTCAATATTGGTGAAAATTGATCTACCTGCTTAAAAAAACACCTTGAGCATGATCAAAACTTTTGATTTTTTAGACTGTACACATATTAAACAAATGCTATTCAGTGAGGACACATGGCATGGCAGGCTTTAACAAAGCCATTACAAATACTTTTTCGGTTACTAATGTTACAAAGTTCACTTTATGAACTAGCCAGAACATATGGAATAGAGCCCAAACATAGTTTGTTCACCCTATAAGTTTATAAAAAAAAAAAAAATTATTTCTAACAAATGTATTTTTTTTTCCTTACAGGGCTTCATGTTTCCAAACAAAGCATATTCAGAGATATGTTTATTTACAAACATGATTGTGCATGGGCAAACAATATTATTTAGATACTTCAATGCAGCGAACCCAGCTAGAAAGCAACAGAGTGGAGCACATAACAAAGGGGATGAGTAACAATTCAGGATGGTAACATACAATAGGTAGAAGCCTCATGTTGACCGTTCTTCCAATGGAGATGTCCCATGAGCGCCTTTTTGAAGAGCATTGAGAGAAGGTGAAAGCATGTTTTAGGAAGGATGTGGTGCCAGATGATAGTGTTGGGAAATTTCCAAGCAGACCACACATTCAGACTCCAAGTGGGCGACATGATTGTTTGCTGATCCAGTCTCCTGCTCTGTGTCATTTGACCTCTGCACTCTGCTTCGGTTTGGGTGGGAGGCATTGGGTGCATGCAGGAGAGTAATATTTCTGTCATTCCATATAATTAATAAAATGTTATTTGGAAAGAAGAGATGTCTTGGCTCCTTAGTCTGAGTGCATGAACATCGACACATGATTTGCTATGGATGGAGCACTTGTGAGTTTTTTCAATGTTATTAAAACATTATACATCAACATAAAAAACTTCCTGTTTGCAGATTTTCTTGTCATTAATTCTGAGATTAGCTGGGTCTGAGAAAATTATATTATACAGACATTAGTTGAGGACTTCAGAGTTTACTAAAACAATTGTGATATATATATATTGTCGAGGTACATATATGTCAAGATATGTATAATGAACCTGTACATTATATATATATATATATATATATATATATATATATCCTCCACTCCACCAACTTCGGTTACAGGATTGTGCCCGACTGACTCACGGGCGGTCCGAGTTAGGGCTACCGGGGGCCCCAAATGTTTATCCAACAGTTCTCTATTCATCCACAGAAAGCACTCGGACACCCTTCTATGCTGAGAACATATTTTAATCGCAGAAAGCCGAAACGCGTCGTTTAGAGAACTGTTGGATAAATATATATATATATATATATATATATATATATATATATATATATATATATATATATATATATTACCTACTGCCAGTAGGTAGTTATAGTTAGGATCTAGTTTCCATAGGAAAATCGTTTTTTGATTTGCCAATATCTTTGGCGCCGTTTGACGAATCTTCGCAAAATGTTCAAAACTAATGGCAAGCTCCGGTCAGCTCCTGTCTTGAAAGTTTCGGGGTGATTCGTCAAGGGGGGCCGATAAAAAAGGGGGGTCTCAAAACGCGTTTTCTCCATGTTAATTTCCATAGGAACTTTTGTCTCGGCTACAGCCCGAACTGCTGAACGGAATTACACCAAATATGGCAGAGAGGTACTGTTGTTCCAGAGTGCACTCTTTGCTTTAAATGGTGTAAGTCCGTTCAGTAGTTCCAGAGAAATTAAAAAATAATAAAAATGATATATCTGGAGAACGCGGTGGATCCGCGAACCCTCCCGAGCAAAAGCTTCATTTTGATTGGCTGTCAACACTCCAAACCAGATAGTGTTGGCAGCCATCTTGTGACTCAGTAGAACCAAGTCACAGGAAAAAAGGTTAAAAAAGGTTAAAAAAAAAAAAGGGGGGGCAGGGTAGAAACACCCTGACCCCCTAGGCCTGCTCAGGGGGTCCCACAGGGGCCCCCAGGTCCTCAAAAAGCATTTTCTTTTTTAAACGGCAGGATTTGCGCTGGGTTTGCGAATCCTGCCGAGAAAATGTTTAAAAAACGAAGTGCGGTCTCTCACACTTAGTTTTTTTTTAAAGCTCTTGTGTGGGCCAGGTCCCGGGGGCAATGTGTAATAATGGTGCGGGGGCCCGCGGGGGCCCCCGGGGACCGGCACCTCCTCAGGGATTTATTTATAATATGCGGGGGCACGCAGCCCCCCTGCAGCCCCAGGGACCGCCACCTCCCCGGGGCTTGCTTTTTAATGAAATGCGTGGGAGAGCTCCTGCCCCCCACGCTGCTCCAGGGACTGCCACCTCCCGGGGGCTTTGTAAAAAAAAAAAAGAAAGTGGGGGGAGGAGGCTCCTGCCCCCAGATGCCCTGGGGACCACCACCTCCCGGGACATACAGTAATTTAAATTCAGGGGTCCGTAGTGGACCCCCTGCCCCAGGGACCACCACCTCCCCAGGGCTTTAAGGGGGAGGTGTAGGGGGGCTGCGCAGCCCCCCTCCTGGAGCCCTCCTTGGCCCTGGGGACCGCCACCGCCCCAGGGCCGGCTCCGGCAATGTCCCGGGGTGCCCACCACCCGGGACATTGCAGTTTGCAATGGCAGGGCGGGAGCATTGCTCCCGCCCTGCCATTGCAAACTTCTGCTTTGCTTCATGGAAGCGAGAGCAGGTTTTCTGCTCTCGCTTCCATGAAGCAAAGCAGTATTACTTTTGGACAAGGGGAGCTGCATGTTAGCAGCTCCCCTTATCCAAAAGCAATGCCGGATCCCGCAGGAGGCGGGGAGCCGGCTGGGACCGCAGGGGCATTGGGGCTCCCCCCGCGGTCCCCAACGTGAGGGCCAACCTTGGGGGATGGGGTCCCCGGGGCCAAAAGTGGCCCAGGGGAGGGGGGCCATGCAGACCCCCTCCCCTAATAATAAAAATTAAAAAAGAGCCCAGGCACCGGGGGATGGGGTCCCCGGGGCCAGAAGTGGCCCAGGGGAGGGGGGCCATGTGGCCCCCCTCCCGGGAAAAATGTATAAAAATTGTTTTTTAAATGAGGCCAGGCCCCGGGGGATGGGGTCCCTGGGGCCAATTGTGGCCCAGGGAAGGGGGGCCACACGGCCCCCTTCCTGTTTTTTTTTAAACAAAAAAATGCTTAGGCCCTGGGGGATGGGATCCCCAGGGCCCAAAAATAAATAAGGGAAGGGGGGCCACACAGCCCCCCTTTCCAAAAACCAAGTAAAAAAAAAGCCGGCATTTCGCCGGAGGCCCCGCCCCCTCCCTGCACCACTGTGCAAACACGCCTCCTGGCGCGTTCTGAATTGGGGGATTAAGTCACCTTCAATCCTAAGGGTCCTTAGGGGCCAACTAGACCACCAGGTACCTCCAGTAATCCCCACACAGTGGGATTGCTGAGAGGTGGTGCGAGGCCACGCCCCTTTTTACACCACTCTGCAAATGCCCCTCTTGGCGCACTGCTGGTGGGGCGATGAGGTCCTCTTGTGTCCTGAGGACCTCAGGACTAAAGTGGACTTCATCCCCCGAGCAGCAGTGCGCCAGGAGGCGCGTTTGCAGAGTGGTGTAAAAAGGGGGCGTGACTTCGGACCACTCTCAGCAATCCAGCTGTGTGGGCTTACTAGGGATAACAGGAGGGCTAGTTGGCCCCCAGCAACCCTCGGGAGGCAAGGGGACTTCATCTCCCAACCAAGAGTGTGCCAGGTGGTGTGTTTGCAGAGTGTTGGAGAAAGGGGCGTGGCCTGTGTCCACCTCTCAGTAATCCCACTGTGTGGGGCTTACTGGAGGTAACAGGTAGGCTAGTTGGCCCCTAAGGACCCCCACAAGCAGAGGGGACTTCATCCCCCAACCAAGAGCGTGCCAGGAGGCGCGTTTGCAGAGTGGTGGGCAAAGGGGGCGTGACCTGCTATGAGAACTTAGCAATCCTGTTGTGTGGGACTTACTAGAGGTAATAGGAGGGGTAGTTGGCCCCCAAAGATGTCCTTGGGGGCCGACTACCCCTCCTGTTACCTCCAGTAAGTCCCACACAGTGGGATTGCTAAGAGGTCTTCGGAGGCCACGGCCCCCTTTCTACACCACTCTGCAAACGCGCCTCCTTGCATACTACGGGTTGGGGGATGAAGTCCACTTTACTCCTGAGGGACTTTGGGGGCCAAGAAGCCCTCCTGGTACCTCCTGTAAGTTCTACCCAGCGGAATTCCTGAGCGCTGGTGGGAGGCCCAGCACCCTTTCTCCACCACTCTGCAAACGTGACTATTAGTTAAAGAAGCATTTGCAATGTAATAGGTCTCACATTTGCAAGCGTTAGAGCTATTGGCATTGTAAATGTAAAGGTTTTTTACTAATGTTTTTTGGAGTGGAGTGGATGTGTGTTGTGTGTAGTAGAATTATGTGGTATGTTGTGCAGTGAAATTATGTGGATAGAAAGTATGTGGTATTTAGTGTATAGGAATTATGTAAAGTGGGATTATGTGTTATGGAGAGTAATTATGTGGTATGGTAGTCTGTGTTGTGGAGTGGTAACCTCAGATTTAGTCTTCCTCGTTTCCAGAGAAGCTAAACTATGAACTCAATGAGACAAAAAAAAGAGGAATCACTGAGGAGCACTTCTGGACCTAGTCGGAGGTATGAGCAGGGCCACTGGAATTACATTTCTGTTTGGCTGCACCGACTTTCGCAAAATTATACATTTTCCGCATTAGCCACATAATCCATCATCTGCTGCCTAATCTGCAGATTTGAACAAAAAAAGCCTTGTTTATAGCTTCAATATTACCAAGAATGCAGAGACAAGTGTTACAGCGTGGTGGAAGGTCCTTTTTAAACCTAGAATGGTCACCTGTTACCTATTGCTAAATGTGGGTGTTAAATTGGTACTAATGGTGTACAAGCCACTCTTGCTTCTTTCTGCGCCTCTCTAGCCTCTTTCTGCATTTCTGTTGCTTCTTTCTGCACCTTTCTTTCTTTTTCTGCACTTCTCTTGCCTCTTTCTGCAAACCTCTTCTACTTTCTGAACCTCTTTTGCCTCTTTCTGCACCTCTGTTGCCTCTTTCTGTACCTCACTTGCTTCTTTGTGCACCTCTCTTGCCTTTTCTGCACCTCTCTTGCCTCTTTCTGCACCCCTGTTCCCTCTTTCTGCACCCCTCCTGCCTCTTTCTGCACCTCTGTTCCTTCTTTCTGCACTTTTTTGTTTCTTTCTGCACATGTTTTGCTTCTTTCTGCACCCCTCTTGCCTCTTTCTCCACCCCTCTTCCCCTTTTGCATCTCTGTTGCTTCTTTCTGCACTTCTCTTGTCTCTTTCTCTACCTCTCTTCCCTCTTTCTGTAATTCTGTTGCTTCTTTCTGCACCTCTCTTGCTTCTTTCTGCACCCATCGTGCCTCTTTCACACCCCTCTTCCCACACCCCTCTTGCCTCTTTCTGCACCTCCTTTCCTTCTTTCTGCACTTCTTTTGTTTCTTTCTGCACCTCTCACTTCTTTCTGTACCCCTTTTGCCTCGTTCTGCACCCCTCTTCCCTCTTTCTGTATCCCTCTTGCCTCTTTCTGCACCTCTGTTTCTTCTTTCTGCACTTCTTCTGTTTCTTTTTGCAGCTCTCTTGCTTCATTCTGCACCCCCTTACCTCTTTCTCCACCCATCCACCCTCTTTCTGCACCCCTGTTGCCTCTATCTGCACCTCTGTTCTTTCTTTCTGCACTTCTTTTGTTTCTTTCTGCACATCTCTTGCTTCTTTCTGCACCCCACGTGCCTCTTTCTGCACCCCTCTTCCCTCTTTTTGCACCCCTCTTGCCTCTTTCTGCATCTTTGTTGCTTCTTTCTACACTTCTTCTGTTTCGTTTTTCAGCTCTCTTGCTTCTTTCTCCACCCATTTTGCCTCATTCTGTACCCCTCTTCCCTCTTTCTGCACCTCTCTTGCCTCTTTCTGTACCTCTGTTCCTTCTTTCTGCACTTCTTCTGTTTCTTTTTGCAGCTCTCCTGCTTCTTTCTCCACCCCCTTGCTTCTTTCTGCACCCCTCTTGCCACTTTCTCCACCCCTGTTCCCCCTTTTTGCACCCCCTTGCCTCTTTCTGCACCCCTCTTCTCTCTTTCTGCACCCCTCTTCCCTCTTTCTGCACCTCTCTTGTCTCTTTCTTTCTGCACTTCTCTTGCCTCTATCTGCACCTCTGTTGCTTCTTTCTACACCCCTCTTGCCTCTTTCTGTACCCCCTTCCCTCTTTCTGCATGTCTCTTCCCTCTTTCTGCACTTCTCTTCCCTCTTTCTGCACTTCTCTTCCCTCTTTCTACACCTCTCCTGCCTCTTTCTGCACCTGGCTTGCCTCTTTCTGCACTTCTCTTCCTTTTTTCTGCACCTTTCTTGTTTCTTTCTGCAACTCTCTAGTCTGTTTCATCACTTCTCTTGCTTCTTTCTGCACCTATGTTGCTTCTTTCAGCACTTCTCTTGCCTCTTTCTGCACTTCTTTTGCCTGTTTCTGCAACTCTCTTGTCTCTTTCATCACTTCTCTTGCTTCTTTCTGCACCTCTGTTGCTTCTTTCTGCACCCCTCTTACCTCTTTCTACACCCCTCTTCGCTCTTTCTGTACCTCTCTTACCTCTTTCTGTACCCCTGTTCCCTCTTTCTGCACCTCTCTTGCCTGGTTCTGTACCTCTCTTGCCTCTTTCTGCACCTCTCTTGCCTCTTTCTGCACCTCTGTTGTTTCTTTCTGCACTTCTCTTGCCTCTTTCTGCACCTCTCACTTCTTTCTGCACTCCTTTTGCCTCATTCTGCACCCCTCTTCCCTCTTTCTGCTCCCCTCTTGCCTCTTTCTGCACCTCTGTTCCTTCTTTCGGTACTTCTTCTGTTTCTTTTTGCAGCTCTCTTGCTTCTTCCTGCACCCCCTTGCCTCTTTCTCCACCCATCCACCCTCTTTCTGCACCCCTGTTGCCTCTTTCTGCACCCGTGTTCTTTCTTTCTGCACTTCTTTTGTTTCTTTCTGCACATCTCTTGCTTCTTTCTGCACCCCACGTGCCTCTCTCTGCACCCCTCTTCCCTCTTTCTGCACTCCTCTTGCTTCTTTCTGCACTCCTCGTGCCTCTTTCACACCACTCTTCCCTCTTTGTGCACCCCTCTTGCCTCTTTCTGTACCTCTGTTCCTTCTTTCTGCACTTCTTTTGTTTTTTTCTGCACCTCTCACTTCTTTCTGCACCCCTTTTGCCTCTTTCTGCACCCCTCTTGCCTCTTTCTGCACATTTGTTGCTTTTTTCTGCACTCCTATTGCTTCTTTCTGCACTCCTCGTGCCTCTTTCACACCCCTCTTCCCTCTTTCTGCACCCCTTTTGCCTCTTTCTGCACCCCTCTTGCCTCTTTCTGCACCTTTGTTGCTTTTTTCTGCACTCCTATTGCTTCTTTCTGCACTCCTCGTGCCTCTTTCACACCCCTCTTCCCTCACCCCTCTTGCCTCTTTCTGCACCTCTGACCCTTCTTTCTGCACTTCTTGTTTCTTTTTGCAGCTCTCATGCTTCTTTCTGCACCCCTTGCCTCTTTCTCCACCCCTCTTCCCTCTTTCTGCACCTCTGTTCCTTCTTTCTGCACTTCTTTTGTTTCTTTCTGCACGTCTCTTGCTTCTTTCTGGACCACTTTTGCCTCATTCTGCACCCCTCTTCCCTCTTTCTGCACCTCTCTTGCCTTTTTCTGTACCTCTGTTCCTTCTTTATGCATCTTTTCTGTTTCTTTTTGCAGCTCTCTTGCTTCTTTCTGCACCCCCTTGCCTCTTTCTCCACCCATCCACCCTCTTTCTGCACCCCTGTTGCCTCTTTCTGCACCTCTGTTCTTTCTTTCTGCACTTCTTTTGTTTCTTTCTGCACCAATCTTGCTTCTTTCTGCACCCCTCTTGCCACTTTCTCCACCCCTGTTCCCCCTTTTTGCACCCCCTTGCCACTTTCTGCACCCATCTTCTCTCTTTCTGCACCCCTCTTCCCTCTTTCTGCACCTCTCCTGTCTCTTTCTGTACCTTTGTTGCTTCTTTCTGCACCCCTCTTGCCTCTTTCTGTACCTCTGTTCCTTCTTTCTGCACTTCTTTTGTTTCTTTCTGAAGCTCTCATGCTTCTTTCTGCACCCCCTTGCCTCTTTCTCCACCTCTCTTCCCTCTTTCTGCACCCCTCTTCCCTCTTTCTGCACCCCTGTTGCCCCTTTCTGCACCTCTGTTCCTCCTTTCTGCACTTCTTTTGTTTTTTCTGCATGTCTCTTGCTTCTTTCTGCACCCCTCGTGCCTCTTTCACACCCCTCTTCCATCTTTGTGCACCCCTCTTGCCTCTTTCTGTACCTCTGTTCCTTCTTTCTGCACTTCTTTTGTTTTTTTCTGCATCCCTCGCTTCTTTCTGCACCCCTTTTGCCTCTTTCTGCACCCCTCTTGCCTCTTTCTGCACCTTTGTTGCTTTTTTCTGCACTCCTATTGCTTCTTTCTGCACTCCTTGTGCCTCTTTCACACCCCTCTTCCCTCACCCCTCTTGCCTCTTTCTGCACCTCTGACCCTTCTTTCTGCACTTCTTGTTTCTTTTTGCAGCTCTCATGCTTCTTTCTGCACCCTTTGCCTCTTTCTCCACCCCTCTTCCCTCTTTCTGCACCCCTCTTCTCTCTTTCTGCACCTCTGTTCCTTCTTTCTGCACTTCTTTTGTTTCTTTCTGCACGTCTCTTGCTTCTTTCTGCACCCCTTTTGCCTCATTCTGCACCCCTCTTCCCTCTTTCTGCACCTCTCTTGCCTTTTTCTGTACCTCTGTTCCTTCTTTATGCACCTCTTCTGTTTCTTTTTGCAGCTCTCTTGCTTCTTTCTGCACCCCCTTGCCTCTTTCTCCACCCATCCACCCTCTTTCTGCACCACTGTTGCCTCTTTCTGCACCTCTGTTCTTTCTTTCTGCATTCTTTTGTTTCTTTCTGCACCGATCTTGCTTCTTTCTGCACCCCTCTTGCCACTTTCTCCACCCCTGTTCCCCCTTGCCTCTTTCTGCACCCCTCTTATCTCTTTCTGCACCCCTCTTCCCTCTTTCTGCACCTCTCTTGTCTCTTTCTGCATCTTTGTTGCTTCTTTCTGCACTCCTATTGCTTCTTTCTCCACTCCTCGTGCCTCTTTCGCACCCCTCTTCCCTCTTTGTGTACCTCTCTTGCCTCTTTCTGTACCTCTGTTCCTTCTTTTGGCACTTCTTTTGTTTTTTTCTGCACCTCTCGCTTCCTTCTGCACCCCTTTTGCCTCTTTCTGCACCCCTTTTGCCTCTTTCTGCACCTCTGTTCCTTCCTTCTGCACTTCTTTTGTTTCTTTCTGAAGCTCTCATGCTTCTTTCTGCACCCCATGCCTCTTTCTCCACCCCTCTTCTCTCTTTCTGCACCCCTCTTCCCTCTTTCTTCCCCCTGTTGCCCCTTTCTGCACCTCTGTTGCTTCTTTCTGCACTCCTCTTGGTTCTTTCTACACCTCTGTTGCTTCTTTCTGCACCACTCGTGCTTCTTTCTGCACCCCTCTTCCCTCTTTCTGCACCCCTCTTCCCTTTTTCTGCACCTTTGTTCCTTCTTTCTGTACTTCTTTTGTTTCTTTCTGCACCGATCTTGCTTCTTTCTGCACCCCTCTTGCTACTTTCTCCACCCCTGTTCCCCCTTTGTGCAACCTCTTTGCCTCTTTCTGCACCCCTCTTCTCTCTTTCTGCACCCCTCTTCCCTCTTTCTGCACCCCTCTTCCCTTTTTCTGCACCTCTCTTGTCTCTTTCTGCACTTCTCTTGCCTCTTTCTGCATCACTTTTGTTTTTTCCTGCACTTCTCTTGCCTCTTTCTGCACCTCTGTTGCTTCTTTCTACACCTCTCCTGTCTCTTTCTGCACCTGGCTTGCCTCTTTCTGCACTTCTCTTCCTTTTTTCTACACCTTTCTTGTTTCTTTCTGCAACTCTCTTGTCTGTTTCATCACTTCTCTTGCTTCTTTCTGCACCTATGTTGCTTCTTTCAGCACTTCTCTTGCCTTTCTGCACTTCTTTTGCCTGTGTCTGCAACTCTCTTGTCTCTTTCATCACTTCTCTTGCTTCTTTCTGCACTTCTGTTGCTTCTTTCTGCACCCCTCTTACCTCTTTCTACACCCCTCTTACCTATTTCTACACCCCTCTTCACTCTTTCTGTACCTCTCTTGCCTCTTTCTGCACCCCTGTTCCCTCTTTCTGCACTTCTCTTGCCTGTTTCTGTACCTCTCTTGCCTCTTTCTGCACCTCTCTTGCCTCTTTCTGCACTTCTGCTGTTTCTTTCTGCACTTCTCTTGCCTCTTTCTGCACCCCTCTTGCCTCTTTCTGCACCTCTGTTGCTTTGTTCTGTACTTCTCTTGCTTCTTTCTACACCCCTTGTGCTTCTTTCTGTACCCCTCTTGCCTCTTTCTGCACCCATCTTCTCTCTTTCTGCACCTCTTTCCTCTTTCTGCACCCCTGTTCCCTCTTTCTGCACTTCACTTGCCTCTTTCTGCACCTCTGTTGCTTCTTTCTGTACTTCTCTTGCCTTTTCTGCACTCCTCTTGCCTCTTTATGCACCTCTGTTGGTTATTTCTGCACTCCTCTTTCTTCTTTTGGCAACTCTCTTGCAAATTTCTGCACCCCTCTTGCCTCTTTCTGCACCCCTCTTCCCTATTTTTGCACCTCTCTTGCCTCTGTCTGCACCCGTGTTCCATCTTGCTGCACCTAAAAAATAGCGCTATTTGCACAATCTTTGGGGGTTACATTGAGGCCCCTGGGCACTGCTCGATCCTTGAGAATCGGAAGCAGGTCATGGGCTGCCTGACACAGTTTAGCGGGCTAGTTTTCTTCAGCCGCAACCTACTAATAGACACGCTGACGCGACCGTGCAGCGTTGCCTCTTGGTCAGAGCCGTGTTGAGTGCCTGCCAGGATGGTCGGTGATTTTTAAAACTGCTCACTTTGCACCGTTTAAAAAAAAAAAAAGTCTGTATTTTAATCTGTATATTGTTGTGTTTTCCTGCATAAAGCTGCTAGCGCTATTTGCACAATCTTTGGGGGTTACATTGAGGCCGCTGGGCTCTGCTCGATCCTTGGGAATCGGAAGCAGGTCACGGGCTGCCTGACACAGGTCAGCAGGCCAGTTTTCTTCAGCCGCAACCTACTAATAGACACGCTGACGCGACCGCGCAGCATTGCCTCTTGGTCAGAGCCGTGTTGAGTGCTTGCCAGGATGGTCGGTGATTTTTAAAACTGCTCACTTTGCACCGTTTTTTTTTAAAAAGTCTGTATTTTAATCTGTATATTGTTGTGTTTTCCTGCATAAAGCTGCTAGCGCTATTTGCACAATCTTTGGGGGTTACATTGAGGCCCCTGGGCACTGCTCGATCCTTGGGAATCGGAAGCAGGTCACGGGCTGCCTGACACAGGTCAGCGGGCTAGTTTTCTTCAGCCGCAACCTACTAATAGACACGCTGACGCGACCGCGCAGCGTTGCCTCTTGGTCAGAGCCGTGTTGAGTGCCTGCCAGGATGGTCGGTGATTTTTCAAACTGCTCACTTTGCACCGTTTAAAAAAAAAAAAAGTCTGTATTTTAATTTGTATATTGTTGTGCTTTCCTGCATAAAGCTGCTAGCGCTATTTGCACAATCTTTGGGGGTTACATTGAGGCCCCTGGGCACTGCTCGATCCTTGGGAATCGGAAGCAGGTCACGGGCTGCCTGACACAGGTCAGCGTGCTAGTTTTCTTCAGCCGCAACCTACTAATAGACACGCTGACGCGACTGCGCAGCGTTGCCTCTTGGTCAGAGCCGTGTTGAGTGCCTGCCAGGATGGTCGGTGATTTTTCAAACTGCTCACTTTGCACCGTTTAAAAAAAAAAAAAGTCTGTATTTTAATCTGTATATTGTTGTGTTTTCCTGCATAAAGCTGCTAGCGCTATTTGCACAATCTTTGGGGGTTACATTGAGGCCGCTGGGCTCTGCTCGATCCTTGGGAATCGGAAGCAGGTCACGGGCTGCCTGACACAGGTCAGCAGGCCAGTTTTCTTCAGCCGCAACCTACTAATAGACACGCTGACGCGACCGCGCAGCGTTGCCTCTTGGTCAGAGCCGTGTTGAGTGCTTGCCAGGATGGTCGGTGATTTTTAAAACTGCTCACTTTGCACCGTTTTTTAAAAAAAAGTCTGTATTTTAATCTGTATATTGTTGTGTTTTCCTGCATAAAGCTGCTAGCGCTATTTGCACAATCTTTGGGGGTTACATTGAGGCCCCTGGGCACTGCTCGATCCTTGGGAATCGGAAGCAGGTCACGGGCTGCCTGACACAGGTCAGCGGGCTAGTTTTCTTCAGCCGCAACCTACTAATAGACACGCTGACGCGACCGCGCAGCGTTGCCTCTTGGTCAGTGCCGTGTTGAGTGCCTGCCAGGATGGTCGGTGATTTTTAAAACTGCTCACTTTGCACCGTTTAAAAAAAAAAAAAAAGTCTGTATTTTAATCTGTATATTGTTGTGCTTTCCTGCATAAAGCTGCTAGCGCTATTTGCACAATCTTTGGGGGTTACATTGAGGCCCCTGGGCACTGCTCGATCCTTGGGAATCGGAAGCAGGTCACGGGCTGCCTGACACAGGTCAGCGTGCTAGTTTTCTTCAGCCGCAACCTACTAATAGACACGCTGACGCGACCGCGCAGCGTTGCCTCTTGGTCAGAGCTGTGTTGAGTGCTTGCCAGGATGGTCGGTGATTTTTAAAACTGCTCACTTTGCACCGTTTTTTAAAAAAAAGTCTGTATTTTAATCTGTATATTGTTGTGTTTTCCTGCATAAAGCTGCTAGCGCTATTTGCACAATCTTTGGGGGTTACATTGAGGCCCCTGGGCACTGCTCGATCCTTGGGAATCGGAAGCAGGTCACCTGCTGCCTGACACAGGTTAGCGGGCTAGTTTTCTTCAGCCACAACCTACTAATAGACAGGCTGACACGACCGCGCAGTGGACGCGCGCAGCGGGCGCGCCGCTGGCGCACCAAAGGCGCGCCTAAGGCAAGCCCATCTGCGCCCGTCTGCGCTCGGACAGGGCTCAGGGCCCATCCCCCTGGCCCCCGCAATTCGGATGTCCTTACATACTCGAGAGCAACGCTCCTGAAGTTAGACCCGAACGGCAGGAACATGTGTTGCCCGAGGCTATTCCCTGAGGAGCTTAGAAACGGATTTTCAGCTCCCTGCCCTAAATGCCATATGACGGTGCCCTACCTAATGAGACAGAGCACCTGATCAAAGTCCTGGCCAAAAATAGATCCTCCTGGTACAGGACACCCTTCACCTGTTAAAATCATGCTTCTGAATGCTAGATCTCTATTAAAACAAAGTGAGGAATGTGCTATGCTGATAGAGGAACACAATGTCATGTTGGCTTTTATCACGGAATCCTGGTCCAATGATTCCTCTGGCCCCGACCTTGTCAAAGCCCTACCGCCGGGATATTTTTGTCATACACAAGATAGACCCACCAGGAAAGGGGGTGGGCTGGCTGTAATCTATCATAACTCCCTAGAGCCCTCCTTCCTCTCAGCCTCCAACCAGACTTGTGAAGCTTTGTCAGTTAACGTCCGCATCTCTCCTCATGACACCTTCAAAGCTATTCTCCTCTATCGCCCCCCTGAGCCTAGAGGTGCTTTTTTAGAGTCGGTTGGTACGCTACTTGAGGAGGGACTCTGTGCTAAATCTTTCACGGTTCTAGGAGATTTTAATTTTTATCTTGAGGACCTCACTGACTCAGATAATATAAAACTACAACAAACGCTAAGTGGGGGGGACCTTACGCAATTAGTGCTGGATCCCACCCACACTGCAGGTCACATGCTAGACGGCATTTTCTCCAACCATCCTAGTATTCACTATCGAGGAGTTTTACCAGTTCCCTGGTCGGATCATTCGGCCGTTTTCTTTGAAATTTTACCTACTAGGCCTCGCAAACCTAAATCGGAACTCACACCGAAGGTTGAAGTGAGGGCCTGGAAAAACATTAACAGCGCAGAGCTAGAAAATCGCTTACAAGCAACGTTATGCGATTGGCCTTCTTCTGCAGAAGAGGCCTCGGCTGAATATACTGATTGGCTGGACTCAGCCTGTAGAACACTAGCTCCTGTTAAAATATGTATCCCCAAGAGGGTTTCACCCTCTGCCCCTTGGTACTCGGACAGCCTAAAAATATTAAAGTTGAATGCAAACGCTTGGAACGCGTTTGGAGAAGAGGCTACACCAATATCACTAAAGAGGCCTACAAAGAAAGTCTCTCTCGCTACAAAAGAATGCTTTTGGACACAAAAAGAAATACTTTGGTGAACAGATCAGTAAGGCCAAATCCTCCACAAAGGAACTTTTTAAAACCATTTCAAAACTCACAACTCCCACCAGTGCTAAACCACGGAATGGCCCTGAAATCTGCGAAACCTTAGCATCCTTTTTCAGGGAAAAAGTGGATATCATTTTTTCGTCTTTCAGGATTCTACAAAAGGAGGGCTCCAAGATGGAAACGTGGGGCCCGGCAAAGGACGTCAAGAGAATCCCGATCCTAGATAGCTTCGCCACAGTGGAGGCCCAAGATGTCATAAAGCTCCTGTCGGGAATCCAATCTGGCTCTCCTCTAGATCCATGCCCAGCCTCAGTGGCCAAACTTGTCCCAAACACCATTGGGGCGGCCCTTGCCCCGGTTTTTAACACCATCTTTAAGTCAGGTCGATTTCCCAAGGCCTGGAAAAAAGCCTCAATTCTCCTCTCCTGAAGAAAGCTAATCTGGACCCGAATGAGCCAAGCAATTACAAACCCATCTCTCGCCTCCCCCTGCCGGCCAAGTTGATTGAAAAGGAAATGAATTGCCAACTAAGCTCCTTTCTCAAAACTAATGGCCTGCTAGATTCAACACAATTCGGCTTTCGTGCTGATCACAGCACCGAGCTGGCTCTGATTAAATCAACTGAAGAAATCAGAGAGGCATTAGATCAGGGAGGAGCTGCAATTTTGATTATGTTGATCTGTCGGCGGCTCTTCGACACGGTCCACCACAAAGTGCTGTTGGACCGGTTAGCCGAAAGGTGGGTTTCCAGCAATGCCCATGCCCTTTAAAATCTTTTCTACCGACAGAATCCAAACAGTGGACTTGGGCAAGGATCGATCGAAACCTTTTTCTCTGCCCTGTGGGGTCCCACAAGGATCGGCACTTAGCCCTACACTATTTAACATGTATGTATCCTCGCTGGCAGTCCTTATTCGATCATTTGGGCTCCAGCTGACCTCCTATGCCGATGACACACAAATTGTGCTGTCAATCCAGAAGGGCAAAGAGGCTAAGACAGGGCACGATTGCCACAATTGTATGCAGGCCATCGCAAGCTGGATGACAGCAAACTGTCTTAAGTTGAACGCTGGGAAAACTGAGGTGATCATCTTCGGTAATTCCTCGAACCTTTGGTCACCCGATTGGTGGCCTGCAATCCTGGGCCCGCAACCAGTCCCCACCGTCAAGGTGAAGAACCTGGGGGTGATCATTGATGCCAAACTATCTTTCGGGGATCAGATCGGCCGAGTCGTTTCCTCCTGCTTCCATCTTCTGAGGATACTGAGGAAAATCAAATTCCTATTGCCCGAAGACAGCCTCAGGACAGTAATCACCTCTCTCATTTTGTCTCGCCTGGATTATTGCAACGGCCTTTATCTTAACATCCAAAAAAGACATCTTAGCCGATTACAGGTCGTGCAGAATGCAGCAGCCAGGCTTCTCTTGGGCATTCCAAGGTTTGTCTCCAGTCAAGAAGGGACTGGGGAAGCTTCACTGGCTCCCGGTGAAACAACGGGTGGATTTTAAGGCCCTCTGCATGGTCTTTAAAGCCCTTACAGGTTCTGGCCCGGCCTATATGAGACAACACCTTCAATGGTACGTTCCCGGCAGAGCATTGCGCTCTGCCGAGGCAAAACTTATAAAAATTCCACTGGCAAAAACAGCCAGCTGGGGGTAGGAGTTTTTCAGCTGTGCCGCAAAAGCATGGAACAGCCTTCCCTTCACCTCAGAAGTGATACCGAGCTCCTTTCCTTTAGAAGGGGCTGAAAACCTGGCTTTTCCCTTGAATCCATCCCTCATCCAGCAACCAAGTTGGAAACTCCTAGCGCCAGGACACCTTAGGGTAGCAGTGCGCTTTACAAGTCTTATTAACATTAACATTAACCTTGTTTGCCTGTTTGTGCAACTTTCTTACCTCTTTCTGCAGTTCTCTTGCCTCCTTCTGCACCTCTGTTGCTTCTTTATGCACTTCTCTTGCCTGTTTCTGCACCCCTCTTGCCTCTTTCTGCACCCATTTTGCTTCTTTCTGTACTTCTCTTGCTTCTTTCTGTACATCTCTCTTGCTTCTTTCTGCACCCCTGTTGCTTCTTTCTGCACACCTCTTCCCTCTTTCTGCACCCCTCCTTCCACTTTCTGCACCTCGCTTGCCTCTTTCTGCACTTTTCTTGCTTCTTTCTACATTTCTGTTGCTTGTTTCTGGACTTCTCTCGCCTCTTTCTGTACCTCTCTTGCTTCTTTCTGCACCCCTCTTGTGTCTTTCTGCACCCCTCTTCCCTCTTTCTGTACATCTCTTGCCTCCTTCTGCACCTCTCTTGCCTCTTTCTATAGTTCTCTTGCCTCTTGCTGCACCTCTGTTGCTTCTTTCTACACTTCTCTTGTCCCTTTCATCACCCCTCTTGCCTCTGTCTGCACCAATGTTGGTTCTTTCTGCAGTTCTCTTGCCTCTTTCTGCACCTCTCTTGCCTTTTTCTGCGCATCTCTTGCCTCTTTCTGCTCTTCTCTTGCCTCTTTCTGTACTTCTATTGCTTCTTTCTGCACTTCTCTTGCTTCTTTCTGCACTTTTCCGGCCTCTTTCTGCACTTCTATTGCCTCTTTCTGCACCTCTGTTGGTTCTTTTTGCACTTCTCTTGCTTGTTTCTGCACCTCTCTTGTGTCTTTCTGCACCCCTCTTGCGCCTTTCTGCACCCCTCTTGTGTCTTTCTGCACCCCCTTCCCTCTTTCTGCACCTCTCTTGCCTCCTTCTGCAGCTCTCTTCCCTCTTTCTACAGTTCTCTTGCCTCTTTCTGTACCTCTGTTGCTTCTTTCTGCACTTCTCTTGCCTCTTTCAGCACCCCTCTTGCCTCTGTCTGTACCTCTGTCGGTTCTTTCTGCAGTTCTAGTGCCTCTTTCTGCACCTGTCTGTCAGGACTGGATTATATGGGTCAAAATCTGCTCAGAATTGTCTCTATAAAGGGTTTAGATACAGGAGACTGCCTATTTACCCATTTGGGAAGCACCATCGTTCTGCATCCTTGAAGCCGCTGCTGGTGCTTCTCAAACTGATTCAGTTTAGTCCTTGTTCTGTTTTCAAGATGGCGGCTGCAAAGAGACAGGAAGTTCTCGTTCTTGTGTTTAGTTTGCTGATGCAGTGAAGTCGCAATCGCGCTCGTGCACTGAGCGCTGAGCGCACTTCAACTGTTTTTTCTGTGAGGAAGCAGCGTTTCCTTTTCACGCACGCTGTTTCTGAAAGTCTGTCAGGGGAGTAGTATTTCTTCCCGTATTTTCGCTCTGCTTGGCAAGTATGCTAGTACCGCTGTACTAGTATCCAGTTTTGTTGCAGTCTTCACAAGTCACAGAAGGTATTTTGGTAATAAACTCCTATTGGGTTCTTTCAATGAGAGCTCGATTTTCAAATTTAGCGAGCTTCATTTTTGGTTGCAGTCTGAGAACCTGAACATTTTCTCAAGTAAGTTCTTTTGAATTATTTTTTAACTGAAATCTTTTCCAGTATAATCTCCATACCCCGTGTCAGCTATTGAGAGAAGCATTTGGAGATTCTTTACTCTACTTGCATTTTGATTGATTTTTGAAACCCCCAAATTTGTTCTACTGTTAATTAATGGAACAGAACTAAGTTAACTTGAATCATCATCGCAAGTTTGAGCAACTGTGTATTCCATTTGAACTGTACACCTTAGGATAGAGCAGCAGATTATCTCTATTGAACTGTTCACAGGATAAGATCAGCAGAGTAACTCTTTTGAACTGTATCACAGGATAAGAGCAGTAGATAATATATAGAACATACAGTAGATATAAATATATATATATATTTATACTTACCACCAAGAATTTCATCTGCCAACAATCTGCAAAAGAAAAAGAGAACTAATATTACTTGAGGAATGTACTACAAAGGAATATACAAAAATTAATCTAGTAAAGAGAGCAGCTAGTCCACTAAGCGTAACAGGTAATAGGAGGTACTTAGAGGGAGCTTGGAGGGATGGTTGGGAGGTTGCATAGGAAGTAGTAAAATTGTGTTTGTGTTGCAGGTGCCCAGAAGATATTCCAGAAGCTCCAGAGAGGAAGAGGCACAGCAGTGGCAGTCTCTCTTGTCTTCCCAATCCACTTTCCCCCTCTTCACTTTGAGTGAATAGTCTAATTGACTCACAGTGGAGTTTGGGGTTTGAGGAAGAGTTCATCGCTCCCGTGGAAGCAGAGTTTACAGGTGCATGGTACTGACACTGTCCTGCCTTTTTCTGCGCATCTCTTGCCTCTTTCTACACTTCTCATGCCTCTTTCCGCACTTCTCCTGCCTCTTTCTGTGCTTCTCTTGCTTCTTTCTGCACTTCTCTTGCTTCTTTCTGGACTTCTCTTGCCTCGTTCTGCAACCATCTTGCCTCTTTCTGCACCACTGTTGCTTCTTTCTGCACTTCTCTGGCTTCTTTCTGCTCCTCTATTGCTTCTTTCTGTACTCCTTTTGCCTCTTTCTGCACTCATCTTCTCTCTTTCTGCACCTCTCTCGCCTCTTTGTGCACCTCTGTTGTCTCTTTCTGTACCTCTTTGCCTCTTTCTGTACTTCTCTTGCCTCTTTCGGCACCTTTGTTGCTTCTTTCTGTATTTCTCTTTCTGCATTTCTGTTCCTTCTTTCAGCACTTCTCTTGCCTCTTTCTGCACCTCTGATACTTCTTTCAGCACTTCTCTTGCCTCTTTCTGCACCCCTGTTCCCTCTTTCTGCACCTCTCTAGCCTGTTTCTGCACCTCTCGCCTCTTTCTGCACCTCTGTTCCCTCTTTCTGCACATCTCTTGCCTGTTTCTGCAACTCTCTTGCCTCTTTCTGCAGTTCTCTTTCCTGTTTCTGCACCTCTCTTGCCTCTTTCTGCTCCTCTCTTGCCTCTTTCTGCACTTCTCTTGTCTCTTTCTACACTTCTCTTGCCTCTTTCTGTACTCCTCTTGCCTCTTTCTGCACATTTCTTACACTTTCTGCATCTCTCTTGTTCTTTTCTACACTTCTCTCGCTTCTTTCTGTACTTCTCTCGCCTGTTTCTATATTGAAATGGGAAGTGCAAGCTGTTAAGTTTAAAGGTCTGCGTGCTCTCGTGACTGAGGTATATGTGTACTTGTACATGTATTCTCACATGTGTTATGGATCTGAAGATGGCAGCTTAAAAAGCGGGTAGCTTCTCTTGTAGGTGGTCAAATCTTGTTACTTCTGCTCTGTCATTCGGTTGCACAGGCAGACATGTGTTATGTATATAGGCGTTATAGAGCCCCTCAAATGTACGATTGAATATGCATGTGCCCTGTATTAGGAGCAGAAAGAAATACATGCACCTTCTTGTACACAAATTTACAGAGTATGCTGTTTGAAACACGGGTATTCAAGATTTTGCATGTTTATTTTTATGTAACATGTCACCAGGTAAAAGCAGACACACACGCATGCATACCTTCACAAACTTGGTCAGACTTACAACAGTGATATGATTAGGATTGCTGTTTTACATTTGGTAGGCCTAACATTCTGAACAGTCGATGAATGGTGAACCTTCAGGAGAAAAATGAGGTTTAATACATCTTGGGAGAAGGATTAGTGATTAGGCTACTTTGTATGAGTCTGTGGAAAGCTACAATCGAAGTAGGCCTCTTTCTGCAACTCTGTTGCTTCTTTCTGCACTTCGCTTGCTTCTTTCTGCGCCTTTCTTCCTCTTTCTGCACATGTCCTACCTTTGTAGGCATATTTAGAAATTAGCATTTAAAAAACCTTAGAAATTCACTGAAAAAAACAGAGGCTTCAGGGACGTTATAGTTGGGAATTAGCAGTTAAAAAATCTTTGAAATTCACTGAAAATACCATAGGTTTCAGGGACGTTATAGTTAGAAATTAGCATTTAAAAACCTTAGAAATTCACTGAAAAAACCACAGGTTTCTGGGAAGTTATAGTTTAGTTGGACATTTCACTCGTACAAAACCAGAGAAATTCGGCCATTATAGTTAGTTGAGCTAACTATAACTCGTGCCCCCGCAATGCACTGCTGATGACGTCACATATTACATCACTCATGACATGGTGAGTGACATCACTGATGACATCTCAAATGACATCACTATAATGCGGATGGTGAAATTGGTTCTGATGGTGGTTGTCTTATTTGTCAGAGAGAGAGATGAGTTATGTGTTGTCGGCGTAGAAGATGGTGTTGATGCCCTGGGATTGGATGATGTTGGCGAGCGGTGTCATGTAAATGTTGAACAGGATGGGGCTAAGGGACGAACCCTGGCGGACGCTGCAGATCAGGATTCTTGGTCTCCGATGTGAAGGGTGGCAGTGTGATCCTTTGGGTTCTTCCTGTGAGGAAGGAACAGATCCATTTGAGTGTGGGTCCTTGGATGCCAATCTTGTGGAGTCTTCTGATGAGTGTGTTGCGGGATACTTTGTTGAATGCCGCCGAGAGGTTAAGCAGGATGAGGGCTGCTGTTTCTCCTCAGTCCAGGATGGTCCGGATGTCATCAGTGGCTGTGAAGAGTGCTGTTTTGTTGTTTTGGTTCTTTCTGAATCCTGATTGAGTGTTTTCCTGTTGGTGGGGTTGTTTAGGGTGGGTTGTGAGTTGCTCATTGATGGCCTTCTCTATCACTTTGGCTGGGTAGGTGAGCATGGAGAAATGTCAGAAGTTGGTTAATTGGTTTGGGTCGACCGATGGCTTCTCCAGGAGGGTGTTGACAGCTGCATGCTTCCAGTCTTTCGGGAGTATGGCAGATGTGATGCAGGTGTTGATGATGAGAGTGAGGGCGGTGCTGATTGGTGATGCTACCAGGTTGTAGACATGGTGGGGGCATGGATCCAATGGGGTCCCTCAGTGGATGATGGGCATGATCGTCGCTGTGTCATCTCTTGTAAGGGTTGTCCATTTGGTTAGGTGGACATCTTGGTTTGTGATGGGTAGGCTGGTATGCAAAGTTGCTGTAGATGTTTGCGATTTTTCTGTGGAAGACGTTTGATAGGTCGTCACAGAGTTCTTTAGAGGGGTTGATGTTGATGGAGGCTTAGGGTGTGGTGAAGTCTTTGATGATTGAGAAGATCCCCTTGAAGCTGTTGGAGCTCCCTTCAATGCCTTCAGCTAGCGCTCTTTTCTTAGTGTCTCTCAGTTGCTGGTGGTAGCGTCTGAGTGCAGCCTTGTAGGTGGCTCCTCTTTCAATTGACCCTGCCCATGCCTCAACATATTCACGTATGAATATTATTACATTGTCATTATGTATACTCACATGAGCTGTGTATATGTCCTAGACTGCACACATGTTTGAGCTGAGACAAATAACCCTTTACTATGAAAAGTGCTACATTGCTCTATGTGGTATGTCAGCCCTATTCGGATAGATTCAGAATTAAAAATAAAATGAATAGCTACTTTAATTTTTTGATGGATCATTGGTTCCCGTTGCTCCTGTTTCTTTAATTCTGTAATTTTGTTAAACTAAGTATCACTCTTCTATCAGACACAGTTAGGTTGTGGCTTTCTGTTTGCAATGATATTTAGAAAATGTCTCATTTATCACTACCTGATGAGAGGTGACCCCTCCCTTTTCAACAATGTACAGATTTGACTACTTTCATTGATTTTTCTATAACCACCAACCACATCCATAAACAGCCAGCTTTCAATTCTTTCTTATAATGTTCATAGGCATATGTTTCATAGACATTCTGTTCATCTGATATTGTATATTCATCCATCTTGCTGTCCGACTTTCAGTTAGCAACAGGCTAATTCATATACATCCATTTTGCCACTGAGCAAAATGACACCATATTCATTAATGGATGAGTGAAATAAAACCACATGATTGGGGTGAATCTAAAGTCTAAACAAGAAGATTCCCCAGAAAAAGGGACTCCCACACATATGATGCACCACCATTATAGAAAGGACATGTGTAGACAGGACATGTGCAGGTATTTGAAATAGTGGGTGAGACTTGCTAATGCAGACAGGAAGAAGTCCTTTGCGGAGGAAGGTATCTTTGATTAGATCATTTAAACAATTTGAGAAGAAGGCTGAAGGATCCCAAAAAAAGATAGTTAAAATAGATGTAGAACAGTGGCCAATCTTCCTGAATTGGTATGAGTAAGCAAAATAAATGAAAACAAAAGTCACAGATGTGTGAGGGATGAAACAAACTCATGAGAGACTGCAATACCAAATCCTTCACGGGGTGGACAGGGTGATGACTTGTATTTCTACTGCTTAGCCTCCAACTTACTTATTTCTCCAAATCATGTCAGAAAAGGCTGCTTGAGAATATGACTAGGAGAAGTATACCTTAGATGTCTGCTGTCTCACTGGGTCTGGTGGCTCAGTGGGCTAATGCAGCCACTGCAGGGGCCTGTGTTCGACCTCATGGTCACAGGTTCAAATCCCAGCGGACCCACTCAGCCTTTCATCCATCTGAGTTCGATAAAATGAGTACCATTGAGTTGGGTAACAATAAACATCTGTGATTCAGCGACAAGATACCCCGTTGGGGTGAACGTGCGCTTTACAAATACACATGTTATGTTATGTCTCCCCGCTGGCAGGAGATGCTGGGGGAAAGCTAGTTGAAGCAACCAGAATCAGAGCAGTGTCAGTACTTTAACCAGCTTTAGGGGATTAAGAAAGCAAAGATCAACTCAACATGCAATGAAACACAGCTTGCAGAGCACGACATTCGACTGGCAGCGCAATGGACAGTGCAGCGCTAGAGGATAGTACAAGGCATTTTAACGAGAAGGCGGAATCTACAACAAAACTCACCCTTTCCAAATCCTGCTATCACTTAACTCAAAGCTAGAATGATGTTAAACATCGGCATGGTAGGGCATGTTGTCCAACAATAACTCTGGAATGTCTAAGATGAAATGCAAATTGACGTGCTAGATACTTAAAGAGAAATCTTCCCAACAATCACCATACACTATCCTCTAGCGAGGTAGAGAGTGAGGGTGACCCCAATGTATTCCATCATTTGAGAGAATACCGAGGGCCGGGGGAAGGGCTATCATTTATGTTCCCTGGTCCCCGATTGATCTTGTCAGCATTAAGAAACAATTATCTAACATTCACAAGGATCCCCAGAATTTCTGAGAACATCAAACTGTATTTGAGTATTATAGACCTAGTAGGGCACTTGTGAATCAACTGTTGCAATTGGTGGTACTAAGTGAGGTGATGGATCATTTATAGGAAAGGAAAAGATTGGTTGGCAGCAGTAGGGTTCTTTGGATGAGGTTGCCCCAGCGAAGGATGGGTTATTGAATGCGGTAATGGAGGTATGTTCAGTTGTATGAAAATGCTTCTTTTTGCATGATCATCCCCAAGTTTTTGGGCTGATGCTGCTGGTTTTTGAACTCTGACGGTGCACTGAGTCATGCCAAACAGGTCTCGATGCCAGTGCTCTGACCCTTAAAGGTATATGTCAGATTGGTTCACCTATAATTGACGTAGGTTAACTTACTTAGTCTGTAGTATGTGGTACCAAGGGTACAGCGCCTGTAAGTTAAAGTGTCTCTCATGGACTGCAGCACTTATTGTGCCACCATGAGTGAGACAAAGCAAAGTGCGACTCCCAGCCCACCATTGCTGGCTGGCAGAGCTGTTTTCAACTGCTAACTCGCTTTTGCCATTTAAAGTAATGGCAAGTCCCAACCCTTCCTTTTTAATATTTATAAGTCACTCCTAAGTCAGGCCTACTGAGCCCTAGAGGCAGGGTGCATTATATTAAAAAGTTGGATATGTGTTTCTTAACTTTACATGTCCTGACAGTAAAAACCCTGCATTGCCATTTTTACTGTGGAAAGGCTAGTACCTCCCTGGTCGAGTACAGAGTTACATGCTGACCACTCAGCAATGCTACTTCTGAAAGGGACATCTAAATATGATAGTTCAAGGTACCGGAAGAATCATTGCATTAAACCCGACTTGATGGTCAAGTCAAATTTAATGTACTTTCTGCACAAGTGGCAACTTTAGTAAGCAATCACTTTGTTGCCCAAAGTTTTCCAGTGACCTTTTATGGTTGCTGGCCATGAAACAGCCTTCTACCCTCCTGGGGGGAGTTGTGAAAGACTCTCAGGAAGTAACACCAAGGGCCTGCCTTTGGAAGAGGTATGACCTCTCCCTGGCAAGAAGGCCAAACAGGGTGTGAGCCTAAATATTGAGCTTCAAAGAGGAAGCCGCCTTTGAAGGGCAAGTGGTGGACACACATGAGAGGTGCTGCTCTTTTGTTCTTGTAGACAGGCTGGCATTGAGGACAGAGAGGGGGAAGCCAATGCCAAACCTGTTTTTCCATGGGTGTGTAGGCCCCAGGTGACCACACATCTGGGGTTATATAGGGTGCTCCAAACACCAAGAGAAGGGTTTTGCCATCTTGGGAGTGGGCAGAATGATGAATTCTGGGCTAGCTAGATGACACACTTTACAGTAAGTCATCACTAGGCGGGAGGGGGCCTAGTAGCCCATTGGCTAGTAATCACCACATCCCCTGAGGGCACAAGTTCTGCATAAAAGTAGCACCTCTAACACACAGACCTCGGATCACGTCTGTACTGAAGAGTCAACCGAAGAAGGACTGCCTTGCTGTTCCCTGGACCCAGCTAAGAGAGGCTGTGGCAAGGCAGTACTGTACGTGCTGCTCCTTGATCTAGCAAAGAATTGACTGTGCCTGTGGTGCCTGCTCAAGGAAAAGTCAACCCCAAGCCTCAGACCAAAGAAGTGACTTTAAGAGTCAGTTGGCTGATTTCCTGTTACAGCTACAGGGCCACAAAAGCTGAAGAGGCTTGCCTTGGTGAGTTAGTAGCCAAGAATGTCTGACCGTGGCTGATAGCCAAAGTGTCACCTGGGAGACTGAGACTCGACCCTCAAAAGTTATACCCGTGTCTGCTGGGTTTCGCTGTAACTGAGGACTAGCAGGCCAGTGGCAACTGGTTTTTGGCTGGACTTCAACTGAACTTCGAGGGACATGATCCCTGTGGACAGAGTCACCCCACCAGGTTCTTGGACCGAGGAGCAGCCCCAGGAAAGACCCTGTCACCAGATCAGCATTCATGGCATGTCACCAGATCAGCATTCATGGCATCATTCAGCATCTTCAGCATCCACTATCCCTTGCATCAGGACCACTCCATTGAAGTCTATAGCAGTGCGCACATAGAGTCTGGTTCTAGACTGGAGACTGCTTTGACTGTGAATTAACTGTTCAACCAAGCCTCTTTGGCCCCTGTGACTCACTCCCTGCTGGAGTTGGTTGACTAAGTGGGCTGGAGTAGTAGTTTGCAACTTTATAAAAGTTTTCAAAAGTTTGCAAATGTTGACATCACGCGTGGTTCATATAATTTATTGCTCTGAATGAAAAAGCAGTGATTTATTGTTCCTTTGAAAAGTCACATCTCCGGAACCCTACTGTGTTTTTTTGTCATTGAGATGCCTATTTAACGATAAAAATACAACCTATTTTTAAATATGGTATCAAATTTTTATTGAGTCTTGTTTCTTTCTTATTTGACTGTTTGGGAACTTCTTAATGCTTTACACTTCTTCCTTTGATAAAGCCTGATGGCTCAAAGCCACAGCTACCCAAGGTTGAGCTAAGGTTTTTCAAATTAATCTGACTGGACCCAGTACAGGAAGTGAGTTTATTACACGGTAAGGTCTCACAACCACACCATTTAATACACCACTTTCCTCACACCAGTCAAGACTGCCAGGACTAAAATCATGAATTGTATAGAACAAAAGAGAATCCTCTGCAGAATATATAGATACATTAAAGGACTGTTTTAGATTTACTCAGTATTTATTGGCCTTTGGAACAGACTCAGGAAGCATTTGGAGCTGCTTTTGTTCTGGTTTATTATCGAAGGTCCACAAGCAATTACATGCCATTAGTTAGTTGACAAACCAAGAGAATGACTGAGTTGGTGACTGTTGTCGGCCAAGGTGCGACAGTGAAAGAAAGAAAAGGGGAGTCCAATGAGTCTAAGCTGATGTCTTTACAGATGTAATCATTTCAAGAGCTGGTAAAAGTGAGGGGGGATGATGAACAGATACTGAGAGAGAAGTGGTCAAGGGGGAGGGTGAGTGGGTCAGAACACTTAAAGAGGAAGAGTGGAAACAGCCCTGCAAAGTGGATCATGTTTTGCATGGGGACAATAAGGACACCAACAAATAGATTGCTCCAATGGAAGTGTAGTTCTACTCGCTACTCAAGTTGACCAGACCAGCTCTGCTCATATATGTCAAAATCAGTATCCCAATTATAAGGATAGCCCAATGAGCACAAATATCCTGGCTGATCAGAATGGTTTTTAATCGAAATGTGTAATAAGAAATGTGTAATCAATAGAAGATCAACTTCTTACCGTATTGACACCGGCACAAGCAATTCTGCTCTGAAAACCTCAGAATTCCCTTCTTTACCTCTCTCTGACTTTTCCACCAATGCAGCTGGCATTTCCAATACTAAGGTACCCTATCACATTATGGATCATTTCTCAATTACCCTGGGTCCATAACTAATCAACATACCTTCCTGCCAAGCCTTACCTCACCTGCAAACCTTTTTCGGGAGTGATATATTATGTAAACTGAATTGTACTGTGCATTGTATTACTTATGGTGTTAATTTGAATGCGCCTAAGACAAATGAGAATAGGGTGTGGCATGTTCATGTGAATCTGAAAATTGGGATGACAAATCTCAGTCTTTCTAATACTACTGAGAATTTTGAGTAAATACTTAAACAGGTTCCTTCCACTCAGTGTGGTCTGAACATGCAAATTATGTATGTTATGTTCATTGAGCTTAGCCTGCAAGATAAAGATCAATTCTATGAAGACGTTACCTCACATCCCACAGTATCCTTTACATCTGGAAGCCAAAGCAGGAATTGGACAAATCATTGCAACATTAATTATGCAAAGGGTCTTAGGGCCCATTGTGAGTGTAAGTAATACTCCCATACTACCAATCAAAAAGGCAGGTAAAAATGTTTACAATTTTTTATTTATAAAGATTTTATTAAAAACAAAAGACAAAAGTACAATATGTATTGGTACATACATGTTACAATCTCAAACTCCCTTTAGAATCGCGCATTTTACAAGGCAGTATTTCTGGAGTCGTTTGATTGAAGAGAAGCGACAAGTGAGAAACAGAAAAAGAACTGAGAAAGAAACAAAGAAATAACAATAACTAACCCCAACTTAGGGGGGAAACCAGTGCAGCCCAAAAAATAAAATCAATAATCACAAGCCAGATGACAAGTCAAGCATCTCATTTTCAGCCGGGTAGTAGACAAAACAGGAGTACTGTTATTAAAAGCCCAATGGTCCAATCTCTCGGAGTACCAAGCCCAACGACCACCATTTTGGCCTAGCTGTCTCCGGCCCAAGTCGACACATTTAAAATAAAGTGACTTCCCTTAGGGTTCAGTGGCATTGGCATTTGGTGGGGCCTGAGCCCGAGCCCATTCCTGGAAGGGACCCCAGATATCACGGGGTCTGGACGCCGCTGGCATCAGCTCCCAAAATGTTTCAAGCTGCTCCTGACAGTGTGTAACAACTGCAACCCAAGATTTGACTGACGGAGCCCCCGCTCTCCCCCAGACCACAGCCACCCTCCTCTTCGCCAGCAAAAGTAACTTTGCCAATAGGCGTCTAAGCTCCGCAGGAACACCTTTCGTGTAACCAAGTATGCCCATGAGGGGTGATGGTTCCAATCTAGTGCCCAATATCTCGTTCACTGATGTAAAAATCACTCCCCAGTATTGAGCTATTTGGGACACTCCCATGCTAGGTGTAAGAAAGACGCCTGGGGGGAGTTAGATCTCCAGCAACAGGCATCTTCGCGTAGACCCATCCGGAACAGCTGAGCAGGCGTTCTGTAATACCTGTGCAGAAATTTAAAATGTATTAAACGGAGCTTGTAATTCGGGGAAAGCAACTCTAGCTGGCCACAACAAATTTTCCATTGTTCCTCCGACAAAGGCGAAGGTAATTCCTCGTTCCAACCCTCAACCGATTTATGTTTAGCAATTGGGAAAGAGACTTGCGTGGCATTGTATAATCTAGTGATGAGCTTACACTGGGAAGAGTTTATCAGCACCTGCTCTAGCGCTGGCAGAGTGGGCGGGGGGGGGCAGGGAATGAGCTATGCAGTTTGTGGCAGTTGGCCCTTATACCATAATATAGGAGCAGGTCCGAGAAGTATGACCTATCAGCTCCCCGCAACTCCGGAGGTGGAATAAATTTATCCGCTGGGTATAGATCAGCGAAGGTCCTCCATCCCAGCCTCTCAGCCCTGACCACCTCCCCCCTTTCCGCCAGCAGCGGTAACTGAGGGTTATACCCTAGGGGTGCCTGAGGGTGCGAATAGTGTATCATGTTTAGCCCTAGTGCGCAGCCCATCCCAGGCCCATCTGAGCGTTTCTGTAGTATTGATTTCATTTCTAGGTCTTTTGAATTTAGAGAAGACTGCTACATTTAGTGGAATAGACGCAGTTCTGTCCAGTTCAATAGCTATATGTGGCTGAAATGGGGTAGGAAAGACCCAATGGTGAAGGAACTGAGCCTGCGTGCAGTCAGTAGGCATACAGAGGGATATCTGGTGCACCCAGCCCTCCCTGACTCAGGGCAGAGTGAGAAGTTCCCAGGCTATGCGCGCCTGCTTTCCAGCCCACACCAGTTGTATCATCAGGGATCTGAGCTTTTGTAAAAATGTATGGGTGAGGATCATAGGGAGATTCACAAACAGGTATAGAAACTTGGGCAGCACAATCATCTTGGCTATGGCAATGCGTCCAGTCAGAGCAAGAGGTAGACGAGACCAAGTATCGATTTTCCCCTCCAGCCAACACACAGCGCGCCCGTAGTTCATCTCCCACAGTTGCTGCATGCCCCGGCTCAACCAGACACCCAGGTATTTGACAGGGCCCTCTGCCCATTTAAGAGGGTAGTCCAATAAGAAGGGGGTTACGCTGTCAGTCAAGGAAAAAACCGTGGACTTGGACCAGTTTATCTGGATTCCAGACAACCCGCCAAACCTGGTCAGTTCACGTAGCATGGGAGGGATGTTATCTTTTGGGTCCGTTGTGTAAAGCGTGATGTCATCCGCGTATAGTGAGATCGTGAGGCCCCTAGTAGAGAATCCCACCCCTCTGTTGGCATGATGTTGACGGATGTGAGCAGCTAAGGGTTCCATTGCCACAGTAAAGAGTAGCGGGGATAAGGGAAACCCCTGTCTAGTGCCTCTAGTAATGGGGAATCTCCCTGTCAGAAGGCCATTCACTTTCAACCTTGCGGTAGGGCTAGAATAAAGGAGTCTGATTTGGGCTACAAATGCCGGGCTGAGGCCTATCCTGGCCAGTATGGTAAAGAGATAGGACCACTCAAGGGAATCAAATGCTTTTGTTGCATCCAGCAACACCGCTGCGGCAGTGGTATGGGGGTCTAAATAGTGGAGCAGAGCGAAGAAAGTTCTTAAATGGTGTGCGGTCGATCTTCCCGGAATGAACCCTGACTGGTCTGGCCTGGCTATCAATGGAAGCAAGGGTTGTAGTCTCTGAGCAATTAATTTTGCCAAAATTTTATTATCCACATTTATAAGGGACAGTGGGCGATAAGAGTCCTGGCTTGTGGGGTCTTTATCGGGTTTTAATAGTGTCAGTAATGACAGCCATCCCTCATCAAGGGCGGGAGATAACCCCTTTCTAAGGATTCCTGATAGACTTCTAATAATTGTGGGGCCAATAAGTCGCTATAAGCTTTATAGAAGGAAGCTGGCAAGCCATCTAAGCCTGGGGCCTTGTCACTAGGAAGGCTGTGAATCACTTTTGTGATGTCCTCTACTGTATAAGGCTCATCAAGATAGTCTCTATGCGCTTTGTCTAACCATAGCAACTCCAATGAGTCCAGATATGTATGCAGTTCTCTCTGTACATTAGGTGTGTTTGAGGTATATAAGCCAGCGTATAAGTCTGACATATAGTCCAAAATTTGATGTGATCCTCTGATGGGGTCCCCTTTATCATCCCTGAGCTCAGCAATTATATTGGAGTTTCTCGGGGGTTGAAGCATGCTCGACAGCGTTTTTCCAGGCCTGTCCCCCTCTCCATATCTCCTAGCAGAGCTGTATTTCCCCAGGAACTTTATCTCATGGTTGGCTTCCTCCCCATATTCAGAGAGTGATTCCGAAAGCGCTGAAAGGTGTGCTCCCTTGCCCGACTCGTAGAATTTTCCCTCCAAGTCTTTAATTTGTGCCTCGAGAGTCTGGAGCCGCTGTCTAATCGACTTCAGTACTCCTGCTTGCTTAGCTATGCAGCACCCTCTAAAAACCACCTTAAAAGCCTCCCATAGTGTACCCGCTGAATCGACTGAGCCCTTATTTTCAGTGAAGTAAACGTTTATATCCTCACAGATCTCTTCTCGGAAAGCTTGGTCAAGTAAGGCCAGGGTGGGGAGCCTCCATGAGAAGGGACGTCGGACTGGAGTTGGGATCTGCAACTGCAATAGACATGGAGCATGATCAGACAGGGTCATAGGCATGAGAGATACATCCAAGGTCCATGTGACTACGTCCCGCGAGACTGCCCAAAAGTCCAGTCTAGACCAGGCGTTATGGTGTGAGGTAATACAGGTACCTACTGCACTATCAGGGTGACGGAGCCTCCATATATCCACCAAATCATTATCTTGGAAGAGTGAATTCAGGGCAGCACTAGTACGCGGATGGAGGCTACGTGATGCCCCTTTCCTATCCAGGGAGTCGTTCAAGATTGCATTGAAGTCCCCCCCCATATAATAGTGTCACATCCCAAACTAACAATGTGAGCCCAAAGCCCACGAAAGAACTCAGGGTCATCCAAGTTGGGACCATATATAGCAGCCAGTACAACGTCAGCTCCACATAAAGAGCTTTTAAGGATAAAAAATCATCCCTCTGCATCAATGTGTGTATGATTAGTTTTCCACTCCAACCCCCTGCATATCAGTATGGCCACCCCACGGGCATAACTGGAGTAGCCAGTGGAATATACCTCCCCCCAGTGATTATGACGCAGCTTGGAATTGGGAGCGCTAGGTAGGTGGGTTTCTTGCAGGAAGCAACAGTCAATTTTGTGCCTAATCAAGTAGGCATGAATAAGTCTGGCCTTCCTGTGGTCATTCAGACCTCTAATATTCCACGTCAGAAAGTTCAGATTCGTCATCCTATATTAGCAGGGCATAGACTGGATGTGACGTGGACCTTTATGGCAAGACAGTTTAGTACAATGATAATGGAGCTAGGCCTGAGCCAGGTCCTAACCGGCCTGTATCCCATTCGGCTGTAGCTTAGATATTGAGGTGGCTTGTCCAAGCAATTACAATTAACACCGTACAAAGGAGACAAAAATTGTTGCAATGTGACCCCAACTCAAAAGGAATCAATTGTGGGAGATCTCCCTGGGGGCGAGGAATCTCCGGCTAACTCCCTGGCCAGAGACCAGGTGGCTGAGTAAGATATTAAGAGTACAACTAGAAATAACAGTAGCGACCCTATAAGAATAATTCAGGGAAACAGTGGAGGGCGCAAGTTCACAACAAGTTCACACCACAACCTGGCGGGGGTAGACCCACCGAGTTTTCACCACCAGGTGAATAAGGCCCACCCAATAGTAGAGAGCTGTCGATTCAGTCATTGTCACTTAGGGGCATATTAGCAAGAACATGCGATAAATATCGCAAACCTTGCTTAGCGCGCCTTTTTTTATCGCCGGCTATCGCTGGATATTACCGCGGAAATAACATGCTATTAGCAAGGTTTATCTCCATTGCGATAAAATATCCAGCGATAGCGGCGAAACCCAGCTTTAATGCGAGAAATCCAGCGATAAAATCCTATCGCTAATTCTGGGGACTTAACCTTACAATTCACCTCCCATTGACTTTCATTGCTAAGTCATGTTTTTATCAGTTCTAAAAACAAGCGCTAATCGGGGTTAGCGCGCGTTTTTATCGCTTCGCGGGTATTGCTAATAGGCGATAGGTATGGAAGCGACTGTTTTCTGTCGCTTTAGTTGGGAACTCCTACCTTGCATGTCATTAGCGATAATTATCGCTGACATGCAAGGCGATGTAAAACCCGGCCGCTATCGCCTGAAAGCTGTCGCTAACGCCTGTTAGCGACAGCTTGCTAATAGGGCGTTAAAAATATTGCCGCTTTAGTGGCAAAAAGTGCCGCTAAAGCGGCGATAATGCCCTTGATAATATGCCCCTTAGTTCTCCTTAATTGAGTCCTGGTTTTTTGGTCGGGCGTTTGTTTCCCGCCACGTGTTTGGCAAATTTTAAGGCAGATTTGGCGTCCGTGAAGAAATTCTGGTTGCCCTCGTGGGTGACTTTTAGTTTCGCAGGGTACCGGAGCGCATATGGTATATCCGCTTGCCGGAGAATGCGCTTAGCCGGGACAAACTCTCTTCTCGCAGACTGGACCACAGGGGTGAAATCAGGGAAAAGGGAGATGTGATTACCCTGATGAGTTTTCTGACCCATATCTCTTGCGGCCCGGAGAATGCTGTCCGTATCCCGATAATTCAATAAACGGGCCAGATTAGGTCGCAGTGTTCCCCCCACCGGAGGCCTCGGGGCTAGGGATCTGTGAGCCCTCTCGACAATGAACATGTTGGATAGCGATGAGCCAAATATGTCCCTCAATAGAGTTTCAACAAAGTCTTCCACTCTGCCCATGGCTGTAGTTTCCAGCACGCCTGTAATACGAATATTGTTACGGCAGGACCTGGCTTCCAGGTCTTCGTTTTTAGCCTTTATGACTTCCAATACCTTTTCCATATTTAGTAATTGCTCTCTTGATTCTGCTTGAAACTCGTGAGCATCAGTAACTTGGCTTTCCAATTTGTCAATCCGTACTTCGTGCTTGTCCACTTGTTTTTTGACCTGATCCAGCCTGTCTGTGAGTTTATCAATCTTGGTGTCAATTGTTTTGAGGCTTGACCAACCTTCGAGGAGATAGCTCGTGGATCATCATTTCCTTCCGCACCACCCTGCCTACGCTCCGTATCCGGGTCGTTCTCCGACTCAGCGTGCCCAGTTGACCTCTTGTTTTCGAATGGCAGTTTAGTTTGTTTAGTGTCTGTCTTCCCCATTGTTAATTTGCGAGTTCCGTCAGCAGGGGATGGGGCCTTGGAAGGAATATAGAGTAGAGACCAACGGCACCACGTGTACTGCAGGGCTGCCTCGACAATCACTAACCCAACGTAAATTACTACAAAGAGAGCTGTGACTATTGTACAACACTCGTGGCGTCACAAATAGCTTTCACCAAGCCTCCGTCTGTGCTGATCTCAGGGTATCTATTCGGCTGCCCACGCAGGGCCACTACGCGATCTGTGACCGGGGCAGCTCTACCATCCGGGCCAGAGGGGACTCCGGGAGCGACCCACAGCCCCCAGTTCCCGCCACCGTGTTATAGAGCCAGTTAAGGTACACAAGTGGGGAGACTCCAGCATATACACAGCACTGATTAATCAGGGTATGTAGCTGCCAATACAATGCTCTTTCTCCGCCCAGACAGCCGTTGCACAATGTAACACCCAATAAACCACAGCGCCCACGGGCCTATCAGGCTGTCGACCGTTGTCACTTCCCTGAATGGCACCCTCTGATGTTACACGCTCCAGAGCACAGGGAACACCCTGATCCTACAACAGGGCCCCCCCCATTCGCAGTCGCTGCTTCACCTCCTTTCGACTGGCCCCCGCTGGCTAGATCCGTAGCTGGATTCCACTTGGGGGTGTTCCAGAAAGCCTCCAGTCATGCAAGAAAAGCCCCAGCTCTGCAGTGAATTTTGGCTGCGGCCTACAGCCGTCCGATGGCGCGCAGCAAGCCAGTGGCCCGATCCTGCCCCCAACAGTGACCTTGAGCAGCACTCTGGTATGGAGGGAGCCCGCGATGCGGGCCCTAGCTCAGACCGGGTGGCGGATCCCCTGCACAGCAGCCGCAACTGCCGGTCCGTTTGACGCCTCCCCCGCTCCTCACCTAGGCCCTGGCACACCTCCTGCCACTGGGGATCGGGCCACAATGGTGCACACAGGTCTCGGGACCGATGTCCCCCTTGCCCGCAGGGTCACCGCAACAGCACCGCCAGATCAGCCCCAGAGCCGCGTGTCGTGTTCATACTCCTTATGGCTGACAGATTATGTACGGATACTGACTCAGCCGGCGGAGCCCTCTCAGAGAGCGGCCATTCCGCAGCTCGGCTAGACCACGCCCCCCCCCCCCCCAGATAAAAAGTTTACAATTCATAATGTTGTAATAACAAGTTTCCCAGTGGTCCGTAATTCTGCTACCATGTTGAATGTATCCCTGCTAGTGTCAAATGGTTCACAATTGTTGATCTTTGTTCTTCCTTCTTTTCCATCTCTGTAAACAAGGAAAGCCAGTTCCTCTTTGCATTCCAATTTTATGGATGCCTGCTGATATGGTGGTGATTCCCCCAGAGCTTTGTTACTTGCTTCTGCCACCACAGATCAGTGTATGGTTGACTCCCTGTACCTTGTCACTGAATTGGCTAGGAAAGGAGATAATGCTTCATGAGAAAAAATGTTCACTGCTCCATGTTCAATACTTATGCACAACATTTTGGCTGGGGATCACCATCTTTCCTCCAATTGGATAGTAGCCATCCATAAGTTACCTCCCCGAGTCCCAGTCTCCGAAGTATACACCTTCTTGTGTATGACAGATTACTACAAAGAATGGATATTAGAATTTTCCACACTAAAAAAAACCTCCAGATTTATGTTAAAAAGGACACCCAGGAACCTTGCAGTGGACTAAAGAGGTGGAACAAGCATTTGTAGGGGTAAAACCAGCACTCTCCTTGGCTGCTGCATTGGTATTGCCTATCTACTGTAGACACTTCATCATGCATTGTCATGAATGATATGTTTGCTCGTGGGGTATTGGTACCAAATCACAGAGACCAAAATAAACCAAAAGCTTATTACTCTTCCAGCCTCAATCCTGAAGCAGCAGGTCTCCTAACCTGCTTATGATCGATGGCCTCTGCCACGCATCTGGTAGAAACCTCTGAAAACATCATCTTGAGCTCCACACTTAAAGTGGCCATGCCCTACTTCGTGGCTGCCCTTTTACTGACCTGGAAAACCTAACATTTATCCAGTGCAAGGCTGTCCCATTATGAGATCCTTTTGCTATTCACCTACTTCATTACCATAACCCACTGCCCAGCATTGAATACTGCTTCACCTACAGAATGACCTCAGGATGGCTAAACATGATTGTTTCCCACGCTAGCACTTTAAAATAGCACTACGGCTTTTTGGCAGTTGCACCACCCAGAAATGCTCTAGTCTCTGTCAAAGGAAGCGAAGCAAGCGTCCCCATTAGAAGACTATGTGAATACAGGCTCCAACCGGAATGTATCACAGTGCAGGATGGAGACCTTTACGATTGCCTGATTGATACTGCCTTTTGACTAAGCTCTGCACCGTTGTACCATTGCTGAACAATGAGCTCAAATACTACCTAGATGGTTCATGTCTTAGGAATGATGTTGGAACCCCTATAGCCAGTGACGCTGTATGTACAGTGTATGAAATCTGATGAAATTCACCACTTCTCTCAGGCCCGCTCTTCTCAGGTCATGGAGCTCATTGCACCACATGTGCTTGTATCCTTGTTATCACTGATTCGAAATATGAATTTGGTGTCTCACATGATTTTCTACTTTTATGGAAGCAAAAAGGGGTTCCTTGCTTCTGCTGGGATACCCATTAAAATGCTGCTTATGTAAAAAGAACTTGCTGTATGCTCTCATGTTACCATGTAAAGTAGATATTTCTAACTGTACCGCTGATCACTCTTTGCGAAATGAAGTGTCTAAAGGTAACGTGTTTGCAGACTAGATCACTAAGAAAGCTGCCCTGTCTACAGACTCTGAAATAACCATGTGCATTATGCAAACAGATGAATTTCAAGTACCTATGCTTACAGATTATCTATATTGCAGGAGTGAGCACTCAATGATGATAAACATGCATGGATCAAGCAGAATTGTAAGAGGGACCCTGATGAAGTGTGGACGGACAGCATCAGGAGAGTGATAACCCCAAAATTCCTGCTCCCCAACCTTGTTCATTTGTATCACGGACATGTCAATTTTTAGAGATATGATACGTGCCGCAGTGAGCGATTGGTTTGCACCCTTCTGTCCCACAGTCACTAACCACCATTTGTTATCTCTGTGCCTCTTGACAAGCCCAGTGTATTGGGAGAGGGATTCAGGCTGCCCCAACTGCCTACCAACCTCCCTGGGGGTCTTTGTCCATCTCCAGATGAACTTTGTTCAAGTGCCTAAATGTTCTTGCAATTGTGTGTGTTTCTTTGATGGGTAGAAGCTGACCTCTGTGTTTGGGCAGATGCTATTCCATAGCCAGCAGGTTGCTCAAGGACTTCATGCTTAGGTTTGGAGTGCCTTTGCAGCTGTGGAGTGATAGCTTCAACTAGAGTACAGGAGCGATGCAAGTGATCCAGTGGAAGCGTGTGGGTAAATTGTTTTACTCTCAACCAATTTCAAACCCACCAAACTTCCTTACTAAACTAAATTTGGCCCATACCTTCAACAACTTGGTCCTCCGATGGACCTTTGGAGAGTTGTCAGGGACTGACGATTATTAAGACGGATGATAGCCCCCTTATGAGGACCTACAACAAAGGGAATATCCTACAAACAACTAAATATTTACATTAATCACAATCATTAATAATGACAGACTCTGATTACTTATCAATTTGCTTTTATCTATTTCTTAGTATATGAATGATCAATCAAACAATACAGCTTTGTTTCAAAGATTTTCACAAGAGAGAGAACAGGCAGTTCACAATAAAATCTCAAGCGAATCACAATAACATCCCATTTGACGAGCATGATTGATTGGATAGGAAAAGAGACAAAAGGACATTTGCAAATATTAATGCAAATACTAAATTCATGCGAACCTAGAAGAAACTATAGCACAGCGTGCTAATAGTCTGAAAGGCTAACCCTCTGGCCGGAAGGTAAAGCTCGGCCACCTCACAAAGATATGAGGAGCAAAGCTAAAGAGTCAGGATCGGTCAGGCAGCTACAGCAAGCCAAATAGGGAAAGGAAACAGCAACACAGCTCTCTCCTCATCACCTCTCGCCTATTTTCTCACGCATACACATCCCCCACTTAGAATCTATCACTAGTAATTATACACTAACTTGAAGAAGTCCATCCCTAAATTGTATCGAACCTCGATCATTCACAGTTCTCATTGGTCCAGAGACATAAGGTGTTCAATCACACCACTTCCATTGCACCTGACTTTCAAAAGTCTTTTGTTAGGATCATGTTGTCATCATCGTCCTTCAGCAGAGGAAATCATATTGTTTTTCCTTCTGAGGCTCTCACTCTTCTCCACAGCAGTTGCAACATTTACTAGGTCTGTTATCCACAAGAATAAACATTTCCCCGGTCTACGAGGAAGTCCACGATTTATCTCCATACATAGCATCAACAAGAAATAATAAACTCTTATTATAGAGACAAAATACAATACTTTTTGCAGCCTGTGTTAAAAAGAAAAGCAAATTAATTCTGACAATGAGTTGAGGACTTCTCTTGCAAAACGTGCCATTTTCTAGGAGAAATAAAATAGGTTTTAGTAATTGATTCACAAAATCTTTCATTTCTTTTATTCATAACGCATATGTTCTCTCTCAAATGTTTCATGTAATTAATATCATTTACATAAAGTTCTTTACACATTATCACATTTCGGTTACTTTACACTTCTTTATTTTCAGTGCAGTTTTATTAAAACAAACCCCTTCTAGTTAAAAACATAAAAAGCTAACATTAATTTTTCTCTGCTACTTTTTCTGTGCAGAAATCATTTGCGGCCTACAGGAATCATTTGTCATTTTCCTCCCGTACATTTTCACGATTCTCTTTCTAAATACTCCGTGTTAATTCTTCTCAAAATTATTTCTGTTAATAATTTACACACAGTGGAAGGTTTAATCCGAGCAGGTTTATTTTTGAAAACCCCGCTCCATCACAAGGCTTAAATAATTGTACAGCATTTCCACGCCTCCTATCATCTCGAGTTGACAAGGAAGATGAAGTCATATAATAAAACTTTGAAAAGTAAAATAGCTAATATCTGCTTTCAGGCCCAGGTCAAGTGGCAATATCCTTGCCGCTTTGCTCTCTCCAAACCACAGCCTCAGGTAAAATAAAATTCAATCCTTACGATAACTACTTCCTTCTAATGCACCTCAACTTGCATTTTTAAAATGATGCAGTTCTGCAATACTGTTGGTAACTGATTTGCTGTCTCTGCAGCTTCCGTTCCTAGGTTCTGCTTCTGCAGCCTTGCCTGAACACCCGACCGAAGCTTGCCACAACTTACAACGGGGACAGTGCATTTACATCCAAGACCATCAGGGAAAGTCTGCACTGAAACCTTGGTGGAAATGTCTATATCAAAAGTTTGCTTACTACAAATACTGCTGTGAAGGGCCATGGAATTCCTGCCTGGATTCAATCATCACATCACAAGAGGGCAGCAGAACTACCAGACTGGAGCGTTTCTGCACCTCTTGGGTCTCACACTGCTCTGGACAGCCCAAAGGGCAGGGCGCAATGTATTTAAAAAGTAGGACATGTACTTTTAAGTTTTAAATGTCCTGGTACTGAAAAACTCTTAATTCGTTTTTCACTACTGCAAGGCCTGCTTCTCCCATAGGATAGCATTGGGGTTAACTTATTACATTTAATAAGTGTAATTTCCAAAAGCGAAGAGGTAGCGAGTTCATGTTTGGTGCCTTTGGAAATGAAATGAAAAATTCTAACTTATGGTGAAGTCAGATTTTAAATTGCAATTTTGAAAATGACACTTTAAGAAAGTTAGCATTTTTCCTGCCTTAGCTATTTGGTGCCTGCAGCCTGTTTCTGGGTCACATGACTGGGTGTAGTTGACAGTTGGGCTTTGTGTATTTCTCCTAGACAACCACACACAATAGGGAGCTTAGACGTGCCTGGAAGGGCCATCACTGGAAGGATGGTAGAGAGAGAAGCTGGACTCAGCCCCACTTACACTTGAATAGACTGTGTTCTGCCTCCATATAAAGGGCAGCATACCCTCTATAGTTAGTCTGGAGCCAGGGTCAGGCAGGCAGGGCACCTTTACATTTCAAAGGCCTGCCCCTAGAAGATTCTCCCCACTTCGAAGACACAACTGAGTAGAAATACTGGACCACAGACACCAACTCTTCAGTACAGTTCTGGACCCGTGGACTCTGGCAGGAAGAAGGACTGCTGTGCTGCTGAAAGGACTGTTGTCCTGCTTCCCTGCTGTCCTCTTGCCTGGAAGAGTAGAACTGAACCTGCAGCTTCATCTTGAACCCAGGGCTACCAGAGTGACTCCAAGGGCTAGTCTGCTGGCTCCTGATCTGAGCCTCAGGCTCCCCAACATCCTGCACCAGCACCTGGACCCAGCTGAGGTGAGTTCCTGACCCCCAAGTGGTTCCCATTAGGTCCTGGAGCCTTGGTGTGGCCTCAGAGAGCTGTATTGAAGTTTTTTGGCTCTTCGCAACCGCAAACATGCCCGTTCACATCAAGACTTCGCCGCATGCTCCGCCATTCAATGCGAAGTTCCAGCAGCCGTCTCTTCTCTTCGCACTCCAGCATCGACTGATCGCGGAGACCGCCAACACGAAGCTAGAGCAACTCCCGTCTGCAACAACTACAGGATGTTTACGCTACAGCAATGGCCTGCTCTTTGTACTACTCTGGCAGCCTTCTGCAGTGCTTTTCCTGCTCCTCGTGGCCCCTCCACCGCGTACGGGACTCTTGGCGCTGATTTGAGAAGGTAACTTTCAGCTGGACTAATCTGGTGACTGTGGCCGACCTGTGCTGCATTGCGGTCGGCCTAAACTTATGACTTTGACCCAGTCAAGCACAACCAGATATCCATAGTCGGTGCTTTGTGCTTTTTTGCACTGTTTTTATTAACATTTTTTAAATTGCATATCTTCTTATTGGATTTTTGTCATTTTGGTCTTGTTTTATTTATTAAAGAAAGTTCTATTATTCTAACTTGGTGTAGGATACTTTTTGTGCGGTGTTATCACTTTATTACTGTTTGTAGTGTTGCACAACTGCTTTACACAGTGCCTCTGAGTTAAGCCTGACTGCTCTGTGCCAAGCTGCCAGAGAGTTGAGCATAGGTTGATTTACGGTTGGCTTGTGCCTCACGCTGGCAAGGATTGTGGTTGCTACTTGACTAGGGCTCACACCCCAGTCAACCAGCAACCCAATTTCTTACAATTATCATTCTGGGGTTTTCACCCATTAGCAGGTGTTTGGCTTGGTTTTAGTGCTCTATAATGATATTTATTCACTGGAGCAGGTTTGACCTAAAAAACAATCTAAATAGTAACTTTTCTGGTATTTGTTCAATTGATCTAGTTTGTTGTCAGGCCAAGCATCAAAAAGCTGTCTCTTTGGGGCTTGTCAACCATGCCCACCACTTTACCTGCCTGCCTCTTCATCTCTGCCCATTAGCAGTTTCTAGTTCATATTTCTAAGTGGTGGCTTCCATCTGGCTGATGCAGGATTCTGACTCGTTTTGTCAATTCTTGTAGTTTCTCACATCTTGAAGCAGAAAGGCTATGCTTTGTGCTAGTGACCACTTCCTACCCCAAGGTGTTTTTCGGTCACCTGCTATCATTTGCTTACTTTCCCACCTACTGTTAATCATGGCATTGATGGAACTAATTTTACTTGGTGATTTTGATTAATCTTTCACCATCTGTGGAGCTGTTTTTTCTTCTTTTGTTCTGTAACTGTTGTGTGCATTATGGATTTGTTGTCTTTTTTTGGTGTTTAGATGGCATTTGTTTCCATTTCATGTCAAAACATCCAGTTCCTAAGAGTAGCCAAACTTTCTCCTACATCATTCCCTTTATTAATTGTGTATGCTACTCATTTTATGACACATTGATTTGTAATAATGAATTCACTGGATCAGTCCATCATTTTTAGGTCGAGCATTCGAGACCTCTTGTATATACTTTAGTATATACTTATATGTGTATGTACTTTGTGGGCTCTGGAGATCAGCCATAGGACTTGTCTGCTTCCGCTTAGGGACTTTTTTTTCTGTTCAACTGCCTCTATTTAACTGTCTTAATAGAAAACGACCAGCAGAGGTCAGTAAAATACCAGAATTGCTTTCTGCTTAGGGACTTTCTTTTTTTAATTTTTCTGGCAACTGCCTCTATTTAACTTTCTTGATAGAAAACGACCAGCAGAGATCAGTAAAATACCAGAATTGCTTTCTGCTTAGGGACTTTCTTTTTTAATTTTTCTGGCAACTGCCTCTATTTAATTTTCTTGATAGAAAACAACCAGCAGAGGTCAGTAAAATACCAGAATCACTTTAGCATTCTCTAGATTCCGGACCATAGAAATTGTCTTCCATGAGCACCCGTAGACAATAATATTTTTTCAAATCTTGTATTTTCAGTGATATGACCACCAAAGGACCTGATTTTATATTAAAAACAGAGCTTTGGACTATACCATTTCCTGCTGAAAGGTAATATTTCTCTCCATGTGTTCCCATACCTGGTGTGTCACACAGTTTGGTGCTTATTTTCCCTCCATGTTAAAAAACAGTAGATGTTTCAGCACCCAGGCTAATGTGCTGCATAGCTAAATGCATATTAGGTCCCAAAGGCGAGACCGATTGCATTGCAAATGCTTGTTCTAACTGCTGCCTTTTTAACATCTGGCTGTTTAGTTTCACATTGATCATCTTAGTCTCATAGTTCTCAAGTTGATGGGATGTCGCAGGCTTTTACCTGACTGTAAATACCCTCCTTTGCACCCGGTGGATTAACCTATGGTTGTTTGAGCCAGTGCATGCACATATTTACTTCTGTGAAGAGTTTATTTGTTTTGTTCAGTGTATTGTTACATTGCTTTGCTCAATAAAATATTTTAGCGTTAGTACAGGCACTCCTGGTTAGAGGGAGGGGCAGGTCTTCATTCAAGCTTTTGCTTCAAGGAGTAGCATTGAGACTAGATTCTAGTTATTAGTCTGAGGAATAGCGACTGCACATTGGACTTGTGTTTGCAGATCAACCTAGGGATTGTCATGGGGCCATTGTACTTTGGGATTGCTTTGGCTGGATTGGGGAAGCGATACTTGGGATTGGCCTTGGTACTGGAATTTGATGATTAAACTTAGGGCTTCTATTTATAAACTTGCTCTCTTTCATTGACTTTTTCAGTATTGCCCTTAATACTAGCATAGGCAGTGAATTCTGGTCAACCCTCTGCACCAACCCTGGGAGGGGTTATGAGCCTCCAGTTTAGTCATCCTCACCTAGGATAGGAGACAGAGTGGAATTTTCACAGGCTGTAAGTGTGAAGTCATTGTGCTAGGTAGAATGTGGCCTCTCCATTTGCCAGTTTGCTGACAAAATGTCAGAACACTTCACTTACATAAGGAAATCTGCAACAGTAATTAACCTGTTCTTTCAGCCACAGGTCCACTTCATGAAAAAGTCCTTGGAGAAGCTATCATTAACCATGCACTATTCCTGCATTCATGAAAATGATGAGTGCCTTTTAAATTACTGACTTTAAGGTGTGGCATTCTATATTCTTTTTCACGACAACAGGTATCCTGCACTATCATGGGATCTAATGAGTGTTTTGTGTGATAGAGTTTTTTCCTTAACATACATGCATGTTATATATAAGACAGGCCTGATTGTATGACAACATGGAAACATTAACACATTAGAGTATGTGAGTGTCCGGCATAGGGCCTAGAAAAGTGATCTCATTGGTTGAATGACGATGTTAAAAGTGAGTGCATGATCCCCGTATTTAGGTCGAGCTTTCATGACATATTGTATATACTCTAATATATACTTCTGTGTGGGCTTAAATCCTGCCCACTGCTTTTCATTTGTTTGTTTCAGGATCCTTAAAAAATCCTTGCTTGCTAGTGGTCAATCCTTCCTCTTTGTCCCACCTTTTTGTCTGTCGATTTCTCCCATGGAGCAGGGACCAAGTACTGTATTCTTGTGCTTTGGTTGTTTATTTGTTCATTTGGGGTTAATTTTTTTAAATTTCTTTCCTGTTCGTGTACACTGTCAGTGAGTCTTCAGCTTTGGTGATGGTATATTATTGCATCTTTCCTCCTTCCCATGTTGTTGCTGCCATCCTTCCCGCACCTCCCACTCAACATTTTTGATGGTTTCCTCGTCCTT
Organism: Calotriton arnoldi; assembly: GCA_963921515.1. Taxonomy (NCBI): domain Eukaryota; kingdom Metazoa; phylum Chordata; class Amphibia; order Caudata; family Salamandridae; genus Calotriton; species Calotriton arnoldi. Next base: position 2,536,375 of record CAWUFW010000742.1, read on the forward strand.
TATGTCTCAAAAAGCAGTGACAGAATCATTTGTTATGTTATGTTAATTATATTTCTTAAGCGCGACGGTTACCCAAAGGTGTCCTGGCGCTGAGTGCTGCCTTCCGGTTGTCAGGGTGTGAGTTAGCATAGGAGGTAAAAAGCCAGGTTTTAAGTCCCTTCCTGAATGTCAGCAGCTCTGTGGTGTTCCTGAGGTGGAAAGGAAGCTCATTCCAGGCCCTGGCGGCGCATGTAGTGAAACTTCTTCCCCCCCAATTTGCTTTTTTAAATGTGGGTACTACCACAAGTCTTGCTCCAGTCGATCGGAGTGCTCTCCTCGGAGCATACCATTTAAAGCACTGTTTTAGATGTTCCAGACCTCTTCCATGGAGGGCCTTGAAAACTGTGCATAAGCATTTGAATTGAATCGGCTGTTTGACAGGGAGCCAATGCAGCTGTTTTATTCCTTTTTAATTGAAACAAATTTTGGTGTTCCAGTCAGAAGTCTTGCTGCTGCATTCTGCACAAGTTGAAGCCTGTTCAGATGTTTCTTCTGGATGTTTAGGTATAAACTATTGCAGTAGTCCACACGTGATAAGATTAGGGATGTTATCACTACCTTGTAGACCTGTAGGATGATAAGGAAAATTATGTCCTTCTTGCTGGCTATCTGCCAGCAAGAAGGACATAATTTTCCTTATCATCCTAAGAAGATGGAAACTTGTGGAGGTAATCGCATTCACCTGGTCTTCAAAAGTCAGTTTGTTGTCAATTAAAACTCCTCGGTTTTTTGCTTTCCTGGTTGGCTCCGGGAGCGTCCCCAGTTCTTCTGGCCACCAATCTGGTGTCCAAAAGTTGGCATTGCTGCCAAATATGAGGACCTCCGTTTTGCTTGAGTTTAACTTCAAGCAATTCATGGTCATCCACAGCCTGACTGCTTTCATGCAGTCATGGAACTTTTTCCCTTTCTCTGCCTCTTGTCCAGGTCGTAGTGACATCACTATTTGCATGTCATCTGCATAGGACGTCAGCTGGAATCCAAAAGATCTGATTAGCGCAGCCAAGGGTGTCACATAGACATTAAAAAGTGTGGGACTAAGGGAGGACCCCTGTGGTACTCCACAAGGCATGGAAAACGGTTGTGAGTGAGCTTTGTCAAGGTCCACGGTTTGAGTCCTTTCTGTAAGGAAACATTTTAGGAGGTTCCAAGCCTTGCCTACTACCCCACAGTCTGATAAACGGTCCATCAGAACATCGTGATGGACCATATCGAAGGCCGCGGAGAGGTCCAGCATGATAAGTGCTGCATTACCTCCTTGGTCCAGAGCTTCCCTTACTTCCTCCGTGGATTTTATCAAGGCTGATTCTGTGCTATGCTCTGCCCTGAACCCATATTGAGTGGAATCTAACGAGTTCCTTGCTTGGAGATGGGTACTGAGTTGAATATTCATAGCTTTTTCTATCATTTTTGCTGGCAGAGGTAAACGAGAGATTGGCCGGTAGTTGTTGGGGTCCTTATGATCGAGGTTGTGTTTTTTGAGTAGTGGGAGAATGGACGCCCTTTTCCATTCATTAGGGAAATGCCCCGATTCAAACATTGCATTGAAAAGAGGAGTTAATGCCATGCAGATGAGCTCAGGAACAAGTTTGATCACAGAAACTGGGCATGGATCGTTTGGGGATCCAGATTTAATAGAAGCAAGAAGATTAGTAGTGTCTTGCATTGTCAGAGATGAGAATTTATCTAGGGTAGGTTGAGACTCTGTTTTGTTTCTCATCGGTATGGCTGGCTCCCTGATCTGTGTAGTTGGGGAAAGACTAAACGAGGAGAAGATAGCTTCCACCTTCAGTTGGAAGAAAGTGGCTATTTCCTCGCAGAGCTCTGGATTGCTATGAGATTTTGGAGTGGATGGGGCGGTCAATTTGACTACAGTTGTAAAGAGTTCCTTCGTGGAGGATTTTGCCTTTGTGATTTGCTCCATGAAGAAGGTCTTTTTAGTATTGAGCAGTAGTTGTTTATAAAAAAGTAATGCTCTGTTTGTAGGATTCTTTGTCAACATCATTGTAGCCTCTCCTCCATTTACGCTCTAATCCCTTGCAAACTGGTTTTTGCTTCCTCAGTTCTTCAGAGTACCAGGGAGCTGAAGGCTGACACCGTCTGGGGGTCCATAGTTTCACTGGGACTAGTTTTTTGCATGTTACATCTATCCAATCTGTATAGGCAGTTGTGGCATCCTCTACGTCTACGGGAAGATGGCGGGCTGTCGCCCGGAGAGAAGCAGCTAGCTCCGGGCTATTTATTTTCTTCCAGGCTCTTGTTTCAATCTACCTTTTTGGTCCTAATATGCTACAGTGAGGTTCAGGAGATGTTAGATCAAATAACACGGCGGCATGATCAGTCCAGGTCAAAGGTAACACCTTTGTGCATTTTATTAGGGGATTGTTTGACAATATCCCATCTAGTGTGTGTCCTGCCACATGCGTAGGACCCTCCACGAGTTGTCTTAATTCCCCACTGTTCATCACCTCCACCAGACTAATGGTGTCAGGATCGAGATGAGCTTCCAGATGGAAGTTAAAGTCCCCCAAAATCGTGAAGGAGTCACCACAGAGCCCGGCCTCTAACAGAGTCCCAGTTGACGCTAAGAAAGCGCCTCTTGGGCCTGGAGGTCTATAGAGGAGAATACCCTTAAAGGAATTCTGCTGGGCTGTGTAAAAACTGAACGATAGTGCTTCTCAGTCTATATTAGATGCCGTTTGGAAGGAGGACTGTAGGGAGTTATGATAAATAATTGTGAGTCCACCCCCTCTCCTGATGGGTCTGTCTTGAGTGTAGCATTGGAAACCCGGAGGTGTGGCTTTCGCGAGGTCTGGTCCTGAAGCCTTGTCTGACCATGACTCCGTAATAAATGCTAGTTGTATGTTGTGCTCCTCCAAGAATAATGCACATTCTGTGCTATGTTTTATCAATGATCTGGCATTTAATAGTAAGCACCGCATAGTGTCAGCTTTAGGTCTTACTTGTTTGTTTTCCGTTCGTTCGGGTAGTTTTATGGGGTTAAATAGGATATGGGGAAGAGTTAGGCGACAGTTTATACAGGTTGTCACCTGTTCTTTTGGAGTGGCCCTTAGTTCTAAGCATGGACACATGGAAGTTTTACCTTTGGGGTTGTCACGTAGCCTCACTTTCAGCGATGGAATGCCATACTGTGGAATCTGCCTGTTTGTTATCCCAGTCTGAACGGCTACATGGGCCGGTACCGGCACGTTCAAGACATTCTTAAAGATAAACATCAGAACTGATTTTATTTAATGTTTCTTAAACATATCCCAGACTGAACGACTACACAAACTGGTACCGGCACGTTCAGGACACTCCAGCAACACAACTTCCAAAACCCGTAGCAACCCCGCCCACTCACTACTCCAGCTAGAGCGGGTGCGGCGGTGGAGACACAAATGGACAAGAGTCTGATGGCAACAGAGCGGCCATTTTTAAAGGGACAAATTACGAGAAGGGGTTGGAGCCCAAGTCTGGCATGTGACATATGCCACAGCGTGTCACATTTTTTGGATATGTTGCTTCAGAAATAATTGTGTTAGAACCCCCCAGAAGTGGTAGTGAGTTATTTTAAAGACGTATCTTTCATCTGGGTTGACTTAAGAAAAACTTTTTTAAAAACATACATTAAATATTATACAGAGGTTCTTGAACCCTTGCCCTAACACATGATTATGCTTTGTACTTACCACTACACCACTTAGTACCTTAATCATAATCTGTGGCTAAACATTTTATGAGACTGTGCACAACACAGAGGTCCGTCTTCTATTTCCATGCTGTTTTGCTTTTACAGTCCACAAATCTACACTTGATTTTCGTGATTTATAAACAAATAGCCCTTCTTTTCTTTCACTCTGGGACTTGCCCCATGCATTTCTTTTTCTTACATACCCATTCCCAAAGTCTCATTCCACAAATTAAGGGATTTCTTTCATAGCAAGCCTTGCACCCCCTTCTACATGCCACAGCATGTCACAAATGTCTGACATGCACTGGCTTGACTAAAAAGGCCACAAATCTCCCAGACACTGCTTGGGGTGATTTACAATAGGGCATCTTTCATTTGGGTAAAATAGAAAAAAAATAGAAAAGAATATAAAAATCGAATTTCCCCAGCTGGTGTTTGAACCCTTGTCAAAATGCACTCACAGCCTTTGTGAACTACCACTGGACCATTTTTTCTGTATTGATGAGTTTTGTCCAAAGCCTGTGTGTCATGGAAAACGGGTGGTGGCCCTCTTCTATTGTCATGCCGTTTTGCTTTTACATGCATCTCCAACTGGACTCCGATCACGACCGAAGACACCGCCTCGACCATGAAAGGCATCCACTCGGGGGCCAACACCGACCCCTGCCCTCCTCACATCTACCACAGAGACGCGGCCGCCATCGCACCCGAACTACAACGCGCCATCAACACCACCTTCAAAACAGGCACCTTCCCAGATGACTGGAAGCGCGCAGAAGTCAGGCCCCTGTTCAAGAAGCCCACAGCTGACCACACCAACCTCAAGAACTACCAGCCCATCTCGCTCCTCCCCTTCGCAGCCAACGTTGCAGAGAAAACAGTCAACAGGGAACTGACTCGATTCATCGAAGAGAACGCCGTCCTCGACCCGTCCCAATCCGGATTCCGAAGCAACCACAGCACCGAGACCGCCCTGCTCGCCGCCACAGATGACATCCGCACCCTCCTGGACCAAGGCCACTCCACAGCCCTCATCCTACTCAACCTATCAGCGGCTTTCGACACCGTCTCCCACCGCACACTAGTCGCCAGACTACACGACGCCAGCATACAAGGAACAGCCCTGGACTGGATCCGATCATTCCTCACCGGAAGAAACCAAAGGATCAGACTACCACCCTTCCTCTCCGTCCCACAGGGGTCATCACTGAGCCCGACCCTCTTCAACATCTACATGGCCCCCCTCGCAGCCATCGTACGACAACACAGCCTCAACATCGTATCCTACACCGACGACACCCAGCTCCTCCTCTCCCTCACCAAAGACCCCACCACCGCCAAACTCAACTTCCAGAAAGGAATGCTAGACGTCGCAGTCTGGATGACCAGCAGCTGCCTAAACCTCAACGCAGAGAAGGCAGAAGTCCTCATCCTTGGAACCACCCCTTCAGCATGGGACAGCACCTGGTGGCCGACCGCCCTCGGAAGCCCACCTACCCTCTCAGACCACGCAAAAAACCTCAGCATCGTACTCGACTCATCGCTCACCATGAACCGACAGGTCAACGCCGTCACATCCAGCTGCTTCAACACCCTCCGCATCCTCCGCAAGACCTTCAAATGAATCCCCCCTGAGTCAAGGAAGACAGACACCCACGCACTCATCACCAGAAGACTGGACTATGAAACGCACTCTACTCCGGCATCAACAAGTCCCTACTCTGCAAACTCCAGACAATACAGAACACCGCAGCCAGACTCGTCCTCGGCATCCCCTTGCATGAACATATCAGCCAACACCTACGAAGACTCCACTGGCTCCCCGTGGAGAAAAGAGTCACCTTCAAAATCCTCACTCACGCCTACAAATGCCTACACAACAACGGACCCAAATACCTCAACGACAGAATCAACTTCCACATACCCAAAAGAAACCTCCGATCTTCCAACCTCGCACTGGCCAAAACCATGTGCATCCACAGAGGCAGTGCAGGTGGGTAGATCCTTCTCTCACATTGCAGCCAAGACCTGGAATGAACTACCGGCAGACAGCAGACGCGCCCCCTCCCTGAACACCTTTAGGAAGGCCCTCAAGACCTGGCTCTTCGGCTAAACAGATCTGCGGAACCCCCCCCCCTCAGCGCCTTGAGACCCTCACGGGTGAGTAGCGTGCTTACAATTCCCCTGATTGATTGATTGGTGTACATGCCACAAATCCACACTTGATTTTCGTGATTTATAAACAAATAGCCCTTCTTTTCTTTCACTCTGGGACTTGCCCCATGCATTTCTTTTTCTTACACAACCATTCCCAAAGTCTCATTCCACAAATTAAGGGATTTCTTTCATAGCAAGCCTTACCCCCCTTCCACATGCCACAGCATGTCACAAATGTCTAACATGCAGTGGCTTGACTAAAAAGGCCACAAATCTCCCAGACACTGCTAGGGGTGATTTAAAAAAGGGCATCTTTTCATTTGGGTAAAGTAGAAAAAAAATAGAAAAGAATAAAAAAATCGAATTTCCCTAGCTGGGGTTTGAACCCTTGTCAAAAAACACTCATTGCCCTTGTTAGCCACCACTGGACCATCTGTTCTGCATAGATAAAAGTTTGTCCAAAGCCTTTGTGTCATGGAAAAAGGGTGTTGTCCTACTTCTATTTCCATGTCGTTTTGCCTTTACATGCCACAAACACACAGTTGATTCCTGTGATTTATAAACAAATAGCGCTTCAGTTCTTTCACTCTGGGACTTGCCCCATGCATTTCTTTTTCATACACAACCATCCCCAAAAGTCTCATTGCACAAATTAAGGGATTTCTTTCATAACAATCCTTGCCCCCCCTTCCACATGCCGCAGCATGTGACAAATGTCTGGCATGCACTGCTTGACTAAAGAGGCCACAAATCTCCCCAACACTGCAAAGTGACAGCTTTCATTTGTGCAAAATAGAAAACAAATTGGAAAGAATATAAAAAATCAACTATTTTTCAGGTGGCGATTGAACACTCGTCAAAGGGCGCTACTACCCCTGTGAGGTACCACTGTACCATCTATTTTGCTGGATTTGTTTGACCCAAAGTCTTTCTATCATGAAAACAGTGGGCTGGTCCTTCATCTATTTTCATGCTGTTTTGCTTTTACATGCCACAAATCCACACTTGTTTTTCATACTTTATAAGCAAATAGCCCTTCCTTTCTTTCACTCTGGCACTTGCCCCATGCATTTCTTTTTCTTACACAATCATCCACAAAGTCTCATTCCACAAATTAAGGGATTTCTTTAATCACAAACCTTGCACCCCATCCACATGCCACAGCATGTCACAGATGTCTGGCATGCACTGCTTGACTAAAGAGGCCACAAATCTCCCAGACACTGCTAGGGGGTGATTTACAAAGTGACAGCTTTTTATTTTTTATAACTTTATTTATCATTTTTATATTGCTTACAACATTGCATGGTCATTCACTGTGATCATAGAAATCTAGTAAGAATAAAGACAAGTATCATTTGCAAAACAAGTGTACTCAAGCGTGCAACGCACCAATGTCTCAGGGTAGCATATATATCATAAATTGTGATATCAACATCTGACCAACCCGGACCAGCAGGCTCTCTCTCACTGTCCGGCCCGCACTTTCCTTGACATAATAAACACAACAATTGAGCAGTTGGGTGGAACATGAATCACCCCACCCCAGTGGGGACTATCCCAGCAGGCTGTTGTGAAATAGGGGCGGCACTAATCTCCAGTAAGTAATTTTTAAGAGGCTCCCAAATGTCATTGTGCCTGGATGCCGAGGGTTGGGTTGTACCATAAAGGTTACAATTAGTATTACAGTATGTGAGGCTATTGAGCCAATCTTTCACTGTGGGGGAGGCCCTACTTCCCCATTTGAGAGCTATTTCCCTCTTTGCGAGCAAAATGGCAATGGCTGTGAATTTGCGCAGCTTCTTCCGGAGACCCCCCACATAGCCCAACAAGGCGACCTCAGGTGTAAGGACCATCTCAAGGTGGGCCATTTGTGTTATTAATCAGAAAATGGATCTCCAGAAGTCCCCCTTCTTAGCGCAGTTCCAAGTCAGGTGGGCAAAATCGGCTTGCGGGCTACCGCATTTAGGACAAAAGTGTGTGGTCGATTGGGATCAATGGAGTGAACCTTCGCCGGGGTCATATAGACCCTCCACAAATATTTGAAGTGTATAAGCTTATGTCTGCTGTTTAAGGAGACCTCTTTCATTTGTGCACAACAAAAGGACCAGTGAGAGTCTTGAATTGGGTGCCCAAGGTCCCGCTCCCATGCCTCCCATATTTTGGCCTCCCTGCTAGGGACTAATGACATGCATGCTCTGTATAGCTTCGAGATTAGGTGTTCTCCCCCGGAACTTGTGATTAAGAGAGTAAGCGGAGGGAAGGACTCAGGCTTTAACGGGTACTCCGGAATCTTAGCTCTGAGCGCCCTCCGTATCCGGCTAAATACAAATGGATCCATGAATGTTGCCTCACTGAACCTCCCGCCCTCTGTGCTAGAAAAAACATAGCCCCCTGGGAACAGATCCCCAATCTTATTTATTGAATATGTAGTGAATGTACGCTGTGCCAGTTTTTCTTCCGTAATGGGGATCCAGGGGCTAGTATTGACAGGGATCTCCGATGAGTATAGAGCGCCACCTCCAGTCACTTTCATCAACTTACGCCAGGCCCAGCTAGTGGTGCAAACTGTTTGGATATCCCGGGGATCCCTGGGAAAGCCCACGGTAGCACTGTACATAGGGGCGCTGGGAGCACCAGGTCAGCCTCAGGTCTAGTGTAGGGGATCTGCGCATCCGGGTGATACCAGGAGGGTGCAAAACTCCACTGAGCAACCAAATAGTAGATCTGAAGATTGGGGACCCCAAAACCACCTCTCTCATATGGTAAGGACATGGTGTCCCAGCTAACTCTAGGTCTTCCTCCCCCCCAGACCAATCTGATGAGATGAGAACGCAAAGTGTGGAAAAAAGTGTTGGGGAGCGGGATAGCAATGTTGTGAAACAGATACAAAAACCTTGGGAGGACAATCATCTTCACAAGTGCAACTCGACCAGCAAGGGGAAGCGGGAGTCTCAACCAACGCTCGACCTGTTGCTCCAGGTTATGCTCCACAGGGCCGTAGTTTAGTCTAATAATTTGCTTGGTTTCTCTGTGGCTCCGAATACCCAAATATTTGGCCGACTCCTCACACCACGTCAGCGGGAACTCACATTCCCAATGAACAGTGCTCGGCGTCAGGGGGAAAATTTCGGATTTTCCCCAATTTATACCCAGCCCTGAAAAAACGCCAAACCGGATAATCTCTCTGATGAGCGGTTCCAAATTCTCCTGGGGTTTCGGACATATAGGATGATATCATCCGCATATAGGGAAATTAGAAGAGGACCCGCTTTGAACTGGAGACCTCTGTGTAGGTGTCTTTCCTGGAAATGGTGAACCAGAGGGTTCAGCGCCAATATGAAGAGCAGCGGGGAGAGTGGGCACCCCTGTCTGGTGCCGCGAGTGAGAGCGAACGAAGGGGACAGTGTGCCATTCAATCGAAGCGGTGGGCGCGGTGTAAAGCAACGAAGTAAGGTCAATGAATCCCTTAGGGATACCCAACTTTCTCATCACTGCTAAGAAAAAGGGCCACTCCAAGGAGTCGAAGGCCTTTTCGGTATCGAGTAGGACAGCAGCCGCAGGGACCTCCAGAGCGATCCTATGTATTACTGCAAATAATGTGTGCAGGTTTAAAGCAGTCGACCTATGGGGGACAAAGCCCGACTGAGTCGGGGAGATAATGCGGTCCAGCAACAAGGCCAATCTCAGCACAATCATTTTAGCCAAAATTTTATAGTCGAGGTTTAAAAGTGATAACGGCCTGTAAGAGCCGCATAGAAGCAGATCTTTCCCGGCTTTTGGAAGGAGGATTATTACAGCCTCACGCAAAGTGGGGGGAAGTTCCTTGCGAGTGCTTCATTGTACACCTCTAATAGGTAGGGCGCTAATAAATTCTTATAGGTTTTATAAAAGATACCTGTAAAACCGCCCAGGCCTGGGGCCGTCGAGCCATTCATGGCATCTATGGCGCTACTAATTTCCTCGGCGGAGAATGGCTCAGCCAGAAACTGCTGCATGAACTTCTCGAGCCCCACCATAGCAATCTCTGCAAGGTAGCCATTATGGTCTCCCTCGCTATGCATCACCCGTGTTGCATATAATGTGGAATAATATGCTAAAAATTCATCTTTGATATCTGGGGTATCGGTTAGGGTCTGCCCGGTTGAGGAACGGATGCAGGTGATGTATGAACGCCTGGCCGAGGGTCTCAGTAGCCACGCCAACGTGCGCCAGGTATGTCACCCTCCCCATAACGTCTTGCAATAGCATACCTGCTTAAAAAATTAATCTCACGCTCCGCTGCTTCTCTGAACTCCGTCAAGAGTGTTAGTCGGTGGCTGAGCAGAGAGGGGTCAGGCCTTGCAACCTGATCTCTATCTAGCATATCTAATTGCTTCTCAATATGCGCAATCGTACCACACAAATCTTTTAGAACCCCGGAATGCTTAGAGATGCATACTCCACGCATAAAGGCTTTAAATGCCTCCCAGAGTATGGCCCACGAGCTCACTGATCCTTTATTCAGTTCAAAGTATTCAACTATGCCGCCCCGAAGTTCGGAACTAAACACTTCATCTTTCAGTGCCTGCCCGGGGAATCTCCACATCCTCTCACAGCCCTCTGGTCTAGGGACGCGTACTTGCAATACCACTGGGGAGTGGTCAGAATATGTGCTGGGGTGCCCTATACCACATTGCCAAGTTGGGGGAGACAAGCCAATAATCTAATCTGGTCCAAGTACCATATTGGGCGGCGTACTTGGTGTACGCGGCATCTCCCGGGTTGCGATGATGCCACACATCCACCAGGCCAACAGAATCGCACTTATCCAGCAATACGTGGCATGCGTGGGGTTTGGTGTCCGACGAATTGGACGTACTATCTCGCGCAGGGTCCAACAGGAGATTAAAATCTCCGCCCATGCATGTACATTCTGCATCTAATTGTAGGAGCTGTGTGTGAAGGCCTTGGAAGAACTCTGGGCTATAGACATTAGGTGCGTATACGCAGATGAACGCCATACGGTGTCCCATCAAGTGACCCGCCACCATCGTGTAGGGACCCTCATTATCAATGTGTGCTTTTAAAAATTGGAAGGGCAGACGTTCATGAATCATGACAGCCGTGCCCCGCGCATACGTGCTATACCCTGCAAAGTATCGATGCAGTCCCAAGCCCGACGCGAAAGTGGTGGTGGCAGCTTTGGGCAGGTGTGTTTCCTGTAAGAATGCAATGTCCACCCTGTGACGCTGTAAATAATGCAAGACCTGCTTCCCCTTCCTAGCATTGTTAATCTGATGAACATTCCAGGTGATCAGTGTCAGATTTGAAAATGTTGACAACCTACCCCGCTCCGACATCCCAACATATTAACAGTGATTTGAAGTGTGCGTCGCAGTTATAGCATACCATGCTGCAGTGAATAAACAAGGTTACAAATAATGGTAACCCAAAAATGCTGACAATCCGTCCTAACTCCCCCCACCCATCCCTGCGCACCCTTTCGCAGGGAATATCCCCAGTGAACACGTGAAGACATGCATCATGTAAACACCCTAGCAAATAAAGAAGGAGCAAAACTAGATACATTTCCACAATTGAAACAAACGCAAAGTGATCAACACTTGGGGTGTGGCAACGCCACACTAGTTACCCAACTTTATAACGATCATTAGAGTCACATAATTCGCCCAAAAATAAAAGGCCACTGAAAAATTTAGCCGCAGCTCTTCAGTGCAGGCTGCACTGATTACTCATTGGAGAATCAGTCCACGCTGGCCGCCGAGCCACTGTTAGGGAGAGAGGCCCTGGATGTGTCCTTGTTCTTGTGGCTGCTGCTTCCTTTATAGTCCCTACAAAATTCTTGCACCGCAGTGGGGGTATCAAATATGCGAGAACAACCCTCAACATCCACTCGGAGGCGAGCTGGATATAACATGCCATATCAAAGACCCAGATTGCGCAGTGTTGCTTTCGTGCCAGTGTACTTTCGCCTGGCCTCCTGCACCATGATAGTAAAGTCCGGAAGCAGCGCTAACGTTGAACCTTGCCAGGATATGGAACCCTGCTCTCTCGCCAGCCTTAGCACTGTATCTCTGTCTCGGAAATTTAAAAGGCGGACGATGATGGGTTTAAGTGGACAACCTGGGTTGGGGCGGGGGCCAAGCGAGCGATGAGCTCTTTCTACAAGAAAAGTGGAGGTGAAGGCCTCTTTACCAAAGATGTCTGTAAGCAGGGTTGCCACGATTCGGTCCATACGCCCAGTGATGGACGACTCAGGGAAGCCCAAAAGGCGGACGTTATTGCGCCTACTGCGTACCTCCAAATCCTCTTTCCTTATGGCGACGTCTTTGAGAATCTTTTCCATGCGGTCTAGGCGCTTGGTGGATTGTGCCGCGCTATCTTCTAGGTCCGACACCCTGCCCTCTACAGTATCTAGGCGCTTCTCGTGTGTGTCCAATTTGGCGCCCATAGTGTCCAAGCATTTTTTGAGGGTGTCGAAGCCGCCATCGAGGGCCTTGAAGCCTGCTCTCATTTCAAGGAGCAGTGCTCCTGACCCTTCAGGGGCATCGCTAAGGTTGGCTTCCTCTGAACCCCCCTTGGCCATGTTACCACCAGACTCCACAGACTGCTCAGCAGGCTTGCCAAATTAGAGTAGCCGTTGTTTGGGGTCTTTACGCCCCATTACATCCCCGCAAGGCTCGTTGGTTGCCAGCCTGCCCTCGGGACCCAACCGGAGCCTTCAGCCGCTAAAATGGTGTGTAAGCCTGGCCCACTGCAACCCAATTTCCTTCTCGGGCCCCACAACAGGCAGCCCGGCATGGCAGGGTATCAGGCACCCACTTATGGGTCACGAGGCCCCAAAGCTCTGAAACAACCCACACGGCACCTTACAAGTACAGTCTCACTGCAATTTGAGGCCAGAATTATGGGCAGCAGCTTAACGGTGGATCAAGGAGCGTCGGTGCGCAGGAACTTTCACCCCCACGATGCTAGGCCAGAGTTGCGCACTTCATTGTTTATCGCCATTATACAAAACGTCACTCAGCAGGCACATGCACAGCCTGGCAGGCACGACCCCCCGCGGCCCACCCGGCTGGCCCGAGGTGCAGGAGGGGACTGAAAGCAGGGGGGAGGGCCGCAAGCAGAGCGCGCTCACCTAATTGCCAGCGGGCCTATCTGATCGATTCTCCGTCGGGTAAGGCTGCCGGAGTGCCGTGAACCGTCACTGTATTTCGCGCAGCCTAACCTCTGGCCACGCCCTGCTCCAGCACCGTCCCCGCGCTCCCAGAGGCCTTCGCATGCGATATTTCAGGCCCTCAGTTGCCCTGGACTGCTCCAACTCATGTGGGCACTTTCGTGCATTTAGGTCAATCGTCCCGCACTGAAAGCGGCCAGGATGGAAGGCAGGATGGGCTCGGATGTTGGGATTGCTGGCGGAGCCTCAGCGCTGCGCAGCCATCTTGGTCAGCAGCTTGGCCACACCCCACAAAGTGACAGCTTTCATTTGTGCAAAATAGAAAACAAATTGAAAAGAATATTAAAATCAATTTTCTTCAGCTGGGGTTTGAACCCTTGTCAAAGAGCACTCATGACCCCTGTGAGTTACCATCTGTTTTGCTGGAATTTTTGTACCCAAAGTCTTTTTATCATAAAATCAGTGGGCTGGTCCTTCATCTATTTTCATGCTGTTTTGCTTTTACATGCCACAAATCCACACTTGCTTTTCATACTTCATAAACAAATAGCCCTTCCTTTCTTTCACTCTGGCACTTGCCCCATGCATTTCTTTTTCTTACACAACCATCCCCAAAGTCTCATTCCACAAATTAAGGGATTTCTTTCATAGCAAACCTTGCCCCCCTTCCACATGCCACAGCATGTCAAAAATGTCTGACGTGCACTGGCTAGACTAAAAAGGCCACAAATCTCCCCAGACACTGCTGGGTGGGGTGGGGGGGAATTTACAAAGGGACATCTTTCATTTCGGTAAAATAGAAAAATTAAGGGAAATATTATAAAAACGAATTTCTACTGGTGGGGTTTGACCCCTTGTCAAAATGTATGCTTTTCCCTTAGTAATGACCACTGCATCATCTATAACCATGATGAAGTATACTGCACGCAATTGTTTTTACACCACATTTCTTCTTCTTCCCATGTGCCACAACATGTCACCCATTTTTTACATGGATTGGCATGACTTGGGGGGCGCTAGAGAGCTGGCGAACAAGATGGCCGCACTCCCGTGAGGCTCTGTTAGCCCAGGACCATAATCCGCCAGAATCCTCCTTTCTAAAGTGGCGAGAACTGCCTTTAAACACGTTATGCCCAACGCGACTCACCGGGGAGCTGATGGGACGAGTGCGGACTCGCTGACACCGTCTAAGTGATCCCACGCAGCGCATCCCTGTTTGGGTCCTACGGCTGTTCAAGATGGCAGCGATGGGATTGAGCTAGCCGGGTCTGCATCGCCTGGCCCTGCCGTCCGGAATTGCCGCAGAGAGACCCCGGCTGCCGCCGCCGCTGCCAGGAACCAGGAGCTGCCCAACGCGGAGCTACACTACGGGGAGAGGGTCGCCCGCTGAGTGAGATCGGGACCGGCTGAGGTAGGCCTGCGCCGACGCTAAGGCTGAGCCGGGCTGCTTCCCCCGAGCGACCTTGGGCCTCGGCTGAGGTGATGGGCTGCCCTGATGCGAGTCGCGAGATTGCTGATGCGGCTGGCTCCCCGATTCCCATTCGCACATTCACCTGGGCCTGAAGGGATCGAGAGGAGAACCCTGCTGAGATGCGCTGCTAGAAGGGCGCTGATAGACCCGTGCGACCTGTACAGTGCTGGGAGGCGGCGCGTGGAACAGTGAGGCCTTGATCCTGGGGGGCAGAGCGGCCTTGCTGCCTTGTAATACTCGGTAAGACAGGCTGAAGTGGACATTACCTGCAAAATCCCAAGCAAGACACGCTGCTTTTCGTGGGCCCGGGCCCTCTTCAGCGACACAAGAATCAGGGCGGAGGGTGAAGAGTTGGGCCGTGGAAGAGCCACGGCTCGCCTGAATAACCTCACAAAGGCACAAACTGGCCTATATAATGGCCCGAGGGCACAAACTGGCACCTGTTGACCTGAGTGGGATCTGCACACCCTGAGGGACAAGCGTAGCTAGCCACTGCATCCTGATCTTCCTGAGAGGCATACCGCGCCTGCCCATACCACGCAAAGGGGAGAATCATGGGTCGAACGGATGGCAAACTGGCCAAAATCCAATTCCCGGCCTGGAAAAACACTACCAATACCGCTGAAGACACAGACTCATGCCGGGAAGAGGAAAGCACAGCATCAACTACCCCACAAGATACAGATATAAAAGAACTCCTCCTCATGATGTGCCAAAGCCTCAATTCCATCGAGTCCAAAATGGACGCCATGAATATGCGCATGGACTACATCACAAGAAGGTTGGAGAAGCATGATGGCAGCATTACCGAAACGGAACAGCGCACTTCCACCCTCGAAGACTCTTCCTCTGAGAGCCGTGAACGACTCCAAGAGATGGATAAACTGTTAAAAATTATTGCTGCAAAGAATGAAGACTTGGAGGCGCGTTCACGCAGGAACAACGTGCGTATAGTGGGGATCCCGGAGTCTACAGCAACTGGCCGCATGAAGGACTATGTGGAATGACTGCTGCTTGGGATCTTTGGCGCGGAGGCACTCTCCAGAGTTCTAGTGGTGGAGAGAGCCCATCGCTCACTTGCAGCCAGACCGCCACCGGGCGCGCCTCCCCAGCCCATACTGGCGCGGTTACTCAATTACAAGGACCGCAACACAGTGCTGAGATTAGCAAGGGAAAAGCAAGAACTGGTTTACGAAGGGAACAAACTCTCGATCTACCCAGACTTCAGCATGGCAGTACAAGAAGCGCGCAGGAAGTTCCTACCGGTCAAGCGGAAACTCCAGCAAACCAACATGCAGTACTCAATGCTCTACCCCGCCAGACTGCGAATCCACTACCGTGGGATGACACACATATTTAACACCCTGCAACAAGCTTAAGATTTCCTAAAAACTGTTGAGAGACGGGCACCCATAACTTGGGATGGTGATCCCGGCTCCCGACGGACGTCACCTGCTTCTGAAAAAGACTAAGGCCAGGTCATTGCATGGAATTGGTCACCTGCATCACTGGTAAGACCATGCATTCCCTATTTCATTGCTAATCGGTTTGAAAATATGCGCGGGCCCTGGCGGGAATGGCCACACACGGACCCTGATGGAGCCTGCATGGGCATACTGCCGGGACTAATGAAATCGCCAAGCAATAATGACTTCCCTGGCACCCTCGCTCCTGCAAGGTGCGCTGATGGCCTCTCTGGTGCATTACCCCAGTGGGAATTCCCTGAATGATGTACTATGTTGAAGTTATGTCACTAATTGACTCATACGTTAGTATACTGCTTTTACCAGTCTTAGTTTTGTATAAGACACACCTCTTGCATGTTACTAAATTGTCGTTAATGAGTCTATTCTCCTGGAGGTGCCAACATCCATCCTTGCACAACACGACAGGCAGAACAAATAATGGGGGGTTTGGGAGGGATACTATTTACCTACGGGTTTGGGCCGCAGGTGTGGGTGGGGCGGGCTTACTTTTGTTACACACGGCGGCACTGCACAGATTAATACTGAGCACATACAATTACGAAAGCATAGAGAACGATCCATACAAACTCACCATGGCAGAACACACTGAGCCCTCCGGTCCCAGAGAGGACAAGACAGATATCACGGAGCCAAGAGCAGACAAGACCCACATCTACATCTTCCTGACATGGAGGATGCGAGGACTCCGAGACCCTCGCAAACGCAGGCAGATCCTAGGATACTTAGACAGACACCAAGTGCAGGTGGCTATGTTGCAAGAAACCCACTTGGACCCTAAAGCAGCACCCACCTTTGGAAAGAAATGGGCAGTACACAGCTGCTTCTCCTCCTATTCGACATATGCTAGAGGCACAGCAATCCTCATCATAGCTAGCGTAAGATACTGCCCGCTAGGGACTCTACAAGATACACAGGGCAGATTCAGCGTGATGTGGGCCAGATTAGCGGGACACACAGTAACCCTGGTTAGTTGCTACGTCCCCAACATTGATGATGCCAGCTACTTTGACAAGGTATGGGGGTCACATATTAGCAATAGGCTCCACTTTTATTATATGGGGAGCTTATTTCAACTTAGCACTAGACGCTCTTGTCAATCGCTCACATGGCACCTCATCCTCACATCTGCAGGCAACCAAACACCTCACGGGCATCATGACAGATCACCAGCTCTTTGATGCCTGGAGGTCCCTCCACCCATCACGAAGGGAGGACACCTTCTATTCTAGCGTGTACTCCAGCTGGTCCTGAATAGAGCTATGGTTGCTGTCGAAGGGACTAAACACTTGGATCCAGGCTGTGACGCACTTGGCGCAAACCTCCCTAGAGCATTCCCCCGTGCTCATGAGACTATACCCGCCGGACAATGAATCCCCATATCGTTCCTGGCAACTCCAGCCCACAACCTTGCTAGATAGAGTCTTCTGTGAAGAAATACGTCAGGACATTCTTGAATTCTTCCCTCGCAATTAAAACAGTGTCTCAACACTTGCATGTGTATGGGAAAGCTTCAAAGTCACCATTGGGGGGCTATGTATAGCCAAAAGCGGAGGGATCCTACGTTCCATCAGGGGAACACTAAATAGACTAGAAAGAGACATCAAAAAAACAGAGGAGCTCCTAACTTCCGCCCTTTGCCCACAGAGAAGGGTTCAGCTAAAAGAACTACTAATTGAATATTCCAATGAGGCGGAACGTGAATCTAAATTCCAATCTAAATATCATGTGGCCAAATAATTTGGCGAAGGCGAGTGTCCCGGCAGAACTCTGTCCGAGGCAACCAGACCCCCCAGATTCGCTAATCAGATTTTGGAAATAATAGACGAGGAAGGCACTAGGCATATCGAATCGCAGGAGATCCTTAATACTTTGACTGCCTACTATGCAAAACTCACACGCATAGAAAAGTCCCTCCTGACATAGCGTCCTACTTAGAGGACACTGCTCTCGGGTGGACCAACGACTCTCGCAGAGAGTTTCTGTCTGCCGATATAGCGGAGGACGAAATCCGGGCCGCAATAATGGGCCTGCGTTCAGGCAAGGCCCCGGGACCCGATGGGCTCCCAGTGGACTTTTATAAATCTTACATAGATGAGCTCGCCCCCTTCCTTAAGCAGTTCTTCAAGGAGGCCAGAGAGATTAGGACTCTTCCCATGACATTGCAGCAAGCCATGATCATATCCCTGCTCAAACCGGGCAGAAAGGCCAGCAGCTTTGAGGCCTACAGACCCCTGTCGCTCATCAACTGTGACACCAAGATCCTAGCTAAAGTCGTCGCAAATAGGTTGACATTGCTGATGGAGGGCCTGGTCCTCCCAGACCAGGCAGGTTTCATACCTGGCAGGGCCACCTCCCATAATCTGCGCACAACATTCGCATTACTACACGACATTGACCCGGAGATCAGCGCAGCAGGTATCTGCTTAGATGCCATTAAAGCCTTTGATTCCCTGGAATGGGATTACATGTTCATAATATTGGGTAGAATGGGCCTTCCCCAGCCATTCCTGGCATGGAAAAAGCTGCTGTATGCCCGGCCTGAGGCCATTATACAGATTAACGGTCTATACTCCAATCCGACCCCCATTATGCGAGGCACACGCCAGGGCTACCCTCTGTCCCCGTTGCTTTTTGCTCTCGCCATCGAACCCCTTGCGGCCAAGATACGGCAACATCATAGAGAGCGTGCTATACCATACCCCTCACGTCAGATACTAATATCATTATATGCCGACAATGTCACCCTTTATTTACGGGACCCACAGATTAGCCTCAAACCGATCCTAAGAGAGTTCATCAGATTTGGTTCCCTCTCCGGGATAGGGATTAACTGGAGTAAATCGCAGATTTTCCCGCTCACGCCCAGGACTGTTCAGTTCCCATTGAAATGGTGCGAAATGGAAATAAAATATCTAGGCGTGATAATAACAAGAAATAAAGAAGAAACGCTTCGCGCAAACTATGGCACTGCTATTGAAACCATCACTAACTGGGTGTCTCGATGGATCACGATGCCATTCTCATTGGCTGGCAGAGTGGCCTTGATGAAAATGGTCCTATTACCTAAATTATTGTATCTATTCATTAATATACCCTATAACCCAGGACGCCCCTTCTTCGACACCCTCCGATCATTACTCATCAGACTAGCATGGGGCGAGAAATAACCCGAGTGGGATGGCGGACCATGATGCAACCATTCCTCAGTGGGGGTTTTGAGGCCCCAGATATGGAGCTATATCTTCTGGCTGCTCAAGCCCACTACACAATATATTGGCTCCATCCGCCACCCTTTATGCCACACCTGGCCTTCGAGCAGGGATATATGGCTCCTACACCCACGACCTCCTTTCTGGGAACGAGCGTCCCTGGAGTAGCCTATCACACTGTAACCTGCACTAACCAAGCCTGGGAGCGCATAGCTAAAATAGTGGGCAAACCGACACTGTACTCCCCACTTGTGCCTCTCCCATACCTCTCATGTGCGCCAGTCACACATGAGGCTGTATGCCGCGAGATGCTCTGTAGGAGAGACCTAAACTGCTGGGGCGACCTTTACTGGGGGTGGTGCGTTCAGGGAAAGGCAGGAGTTATTGACTGGGGATAATGTCACTCCATTGGAGATATTTCTTTATATAAGACTGAAACACAAACTTAGGGCCAATGTCCCGGGATTCCCCCAGGAACCCCCAACTCTATAAACACTACACACCCTATTCAAAATGGCTGTACCGGAGCACGCGGTTTCCAGCATATACCGGGCCGCACTGCTGAAGAGGACACAGCCGAAACACGGGGTCAGGGAGGTGTGGTATCATGACCTGGAGCTGCCCTTGACGGACGGGCTGTTCTCAATGCTTTTTGTACCTTCATAGGACCCATTGTGACAGCTGTTCCTCTGAAGGTACAGAGAAGAGATCATTGCTGGGCTGGAGGTTAACTCTAAATCTGGTGTGCTGTAGTCCATCTTAGTGGCATATGTAATTTCTTCCACCACACTGACTTACAGACTACCGCCTATCAAACTATACATTGGGCCCTTAAAGCTCAAAGATCTTTCACTAGTCCTGTTCTGACATTATGCAACATTTTAGTTACATTTGTTCTGCAATGACAGACACAGACATCAAATGAATACAATGTAACCTTTTTAGACTGGATAAAACCAATATTCTCTCTGCTCATGGACTAATACTTCATTCTAGGTGTAAACCCTGAACTTTGAAGAGCTTGTAATGTGCTCTTGCTTTAAGTATTGGAGCTTCTCTCTTCCTTGTTGTTTTGCAGAAGAGTTTAAAGTTGCTATGCGCTGGTGTGTGTAGGCAGTATTTAGGACAGCCTATATTAAACTTTCACAAACTCTGAGATTGTTGGCAACTCTGACAATCCAACAGTTGCATAGCAGGGTGAGAAAATGTAGTGCAGATAGGAACCACATAGAGTACCTGTAAGAAAATGAATTATTACTTTTGAGTAGGTAATGAGTCAGCAAAGTAATAAAGTCACAAACATTTTTGGTCCAAGCTAAGGTTTCAGTAATTTAAACCTAAACTAATCCCCTGGTAGATATAGCACAAAGCAAACACTGTCAAATTATAGAAAATGTGTAAAGCATTCAAAAGTACCAAAACACTTAAAAGTTTCAAACACAACACAATAATATTTAACCCTGGGTGTAGTTCGCGTAGTAGCGCTAGGCGTAGCCACGCGAAGTGCGCTTCGCACCACGCGTAGCTACGCGAAGTGCACTTCGCACTACGCGAGCTACGCGTAGCACTACGCGAACTGCGTAGTGCGGTAGGAAATGCTGTTCGCAATGATTGCACAGTGCCGGATGCTTGTCCGCACTGTGCAATCATTACAAGCGGCACATCTTGCATAGAGGTGGGCGGAATTTGCGTGAGTCAGCGCTACGCCAAGCTCAGCAAGCAGTAATAAATCTCCGCGAGCAACGCAAGCGTTCCTATGAACCGCAGCGGGATTGCTTGTTCCGCCCATTCGCGATGCTTTTTTCCTGTTCGCGAGCGCTGTTTGCGTGCTTTCGGGGAGAAATATCTCGCGAACACGCATTTTGAAAGCGCGAACAAGCAAAAAACTCCAGCGAAGCCGCGGATCGTGGAATTTTTGGCAATTTCGCGTTCTCCGTGTAACGCGAAATTACCCAAATTCCGCAAATTCCGCGAGCGGAACGGAATTTACCACCCAGGCCTAATCTTGCACAGTGCAAGCGGTCGTTTTCTGCCGCTCGAGTAGATTTGTACTCGCGCGGCAGTTTTCTCAACGCGAGCATACGCGACCACTCGCAATGAGAAACCTGACCTCCCCGCGTTGAGAATCTCGCCGGGAGGTTTATTTTCCACGCTCGCGATCGGCATCTTGATGTTGCTGATCGCGAACGAGGAAAAAGTCTCACCGGGATGTCATTTTGCTCGCTCGCGGTCGCCAACTTGACGTTGAGGACCGCGAGCAAGCAAAAAATGCCCGCTACGCTACGCGTTTTTGCACTGTGCTATGTGCAATTTGCGTAGCGCGTAGTTGCGCAAACTACGCAAACTATGCGAGCGTAGCGTAGTTTTCCGCCCAGGCCTAATAATATTCCAACTCCAATCTACAAAAATAGATTACAATTGAATAAACAGATTGACTTCAAAACAATGAAAAACCAGTAAAAGGAACCTGAGGTATTATTTTTTCACAAGAAAGTGTGTCAAGAATATTTCACTGTTCATGGGGGACATGGAGCTAGGTGCAATTTGAGGCAAACCAAGATGGAATGCAGTCAGATACACCAAACAGGTTCATTCAGGTTGAAGATTTTACCTTAGGACTTAGAAATGGAAGTGGATATCCTTGAGTGCAGCAATGTTGCAGGCTGTACCAGAAGACGTTTTCTGGAAGCCAGATAGTTTTTAGGCAAATGGCTTGCTGAAGCTGTTGGTTTTGGAGGGGAAAGGTCTGGGTGGGAGATGTCTGAATTTTGTGTCAAGTAAGTACTTTTGTTAGGCGAGTCAAGATATATACGTTTGAACTTAGGGGTTGGTTAAGAGTTTGGTGGTGTGAGAGCGGGCCGCCACACCACGCCACTGCCCCCTCCCACACTGCCATACCTCACTGCTGGCCAACCACCAGATTAAGAGTTATCTTGTAGTCTGGCATGCGTCCTTTGGTGTTCCCTCGGTGGTGCCTATTAAAAAGGCCTCGCAATGGGAACGCCAAAGCCCGTTCCTGCACGGCATGGACTATAAAGTCCATGCCGTGCAGGAAAGGGGGTGCATGCAGAAAGTGCCCCCCTGCATGCATCCCATGGCCCTGGGGGAACAGGGGGCCTGTAACGCCCCCTAAGTTGCCTCACCACCACCCTTTTTATGGGGGGCTCACCACCATGAAAACGTTGGATGTTAGGAAACTAGTAATATGCTTGTCGGTGCTGTAGAGGTACTGCCAGCTTATTGTGGTCCTCAGGCCACTGATCCACCACCAGGGATCGCGGATCTCTGGTGGTTGTGGCAGTCCCATGGCGGTCTGACTGCCATCCTTGTAATACCGCAGTCCAACCACTGGTGTGGCGGTTCCTGCACTGCCACCGTGGGTTTGACGATCCATCTCACCACCAAACTCATAATCAGGCACTAAGTCTCTTTTCTCAGAGGTCAGTATCCTCCATCTGACAAGGCTAAAGGTTCTATCTGAGGATGAGTTCCACCAGCCTGGATACCTTCTCATAGAGGACCAGCTGAAAAAGATTTGCTGCTGCAGAGAAGCTCCTTGCACGAGAAACCTTTTTCTTCAACCCAGTGAAGCTGCACTCTTGTGGGATTGGCTCAGATGGTTGGTCTCAGTTCTCCTATGGAAGTTCAAAACCATTCTATGTCCCAACTTTTCAGAGATTGCAGTAGAAGTCTAGTTAGACACACCCAAGTGTCCCACGACCTCAGGGACAGCACTTAGAAGTTTAGGCTCAGACTTACTAACATTTTTCATTGTGGTTGTGCCACATTTTGGAGCAGCCACAATTCAAAATGCTATTTGAGATTTAGAAAGCCACTCAAGGGCCAATTTGTGTCACCTTGCGTGGCTCTGTAAAAAAACAAAAAGTGAATCACGTTGGTTACACTGTGTCGGGTTGACGTTAAATGGGTGGACCATGAGCATTGCCATACACCCACCCTTGCATTTTAATGCATTCATGATTTACTGAAGGTAGTAAACCTGAATTAATGTGAAAATCGTGCACCTACCTGAGAGAGCAGTAACAGGGAGAAATAGCTTAATTTTGCTTTGTTACTTCCTCTTTGCATTTGTGCTCTATTCTGCAGCTCACATATTCAATCAATCAATCAATCAGGGATTTGTGATGTGTGCTACTCACACGCGAGGGTCTCAAGGCGCTGGGGGGGAGAAACGTGCAGCTACGTCTTACCCAAAGATCCAGGTCTTGAGTCTCTTCTTGAAGGCAAGCAGAATGGGGGAACGTCTGATGCTGAGCGGGAGTTCATTCCAGGTCTTTGCCGCGATGTAGGAGTAGGCTCTCCCACCCGTTCTGGCTCTGCGGATGCAAGGGGTTTCGGCAAGGGCGAGGTCTGCGGAGCAGAGGTTTATCTTGGGTGCGTAGAAAGAGACTCTTTCGTTGAGGTACTGGGATCCGGTGTTATGGAGAGATTTGTAGGCGAGAGTGAGTAGCTTGAAGGTCACTCTCTTCTCGACGGGGAGCCAGTGGAGGTTTCGTAGGTGCTGGGTGATGTGGCCTTGTCATGGGATGCCGAGGACGAGTCTGGCAGCGGTGTTCTGGATGGTCTGGAGTTTTCAGAGCAGGGTTTTGTTGATTCCGGCGTAGAGGGCGTTTCCGTAGTCCACTCTGCTGGTTATGAGTGCGTTGGTGTGTGACAGTGTTCCTAGATTCAGGGGGATCCATTTGAAGGTCTTACGGAGATTGCAGAGGGTGTTGAAGCACGTGGGGGTGACGGCTTTGACCTGTCGGGTCATGGTGAGGGATGAGTGGAGTATGATGCTGAGGTTGTGGGCATGGTCCGTAGGTGTGGGGGGGTTGCCGAGGGCAGTGGGCCAACAGGTGTTGTCCCATGTGGAGGGGGTGGGTCCGAGGATGAGGACTTCTGTCTTCTCTGAGTTGAGCTTCAGGCAGCTGCTGCTCATCCAGGAAGCGAGGTCTTTCATTCCTTCCTGGAAGCTTAGTCTAGCGGTGTCGGGTTCCTTTGCGAGGGAGAGGATGAGCTGAGTGTCGTCGGCTTAGGATACTATGCTGAGTCCGTGCTGTCTGACGATGGCGGCGAGGGGGGCCATGTAGATGTTGAAAAGCGTGGGGCTGAGCGATGATACTTGGGGTACTCCACAGCTGATCTCTGTGGGTGTGGAGAGGAAGGGCGGGAATCTGATTCTTTGGGTTCGGCCGGTGAGGAAAGAGCAGATCCAGTCGAGGGCAGTTCCCTCTATGCCGGCGTCGTGGAGTCTTGCGGTGAGTGTGCAGTGGGAGACGGTGTTGAAAGCTGCGGAGAGGTCAAATAGGATGAGGGCCACCATGTGACCCTGGTCGAGGAGAGTACCGATGTCGTCTGTGGCGGCTAGGAGGGCGGTCTCGGTGCTGTGGTTGCTGTGGAATCCGGATTGGGAGGAGTCGAGGATGGAGTTAGCTTTGATGAAGTTCGTGAGCTGGATGTTGACGATCTTCTCAGTTACTTTAGCTGCGTAGTGGAGGAGAGAGATAGGTCTGCAGTTTTTGAGTTCCGTCGGGTCAGCGGAGGGTTTCTTGAGGAGGGGCTTGACTTCTGCGCGTTTACAGTCGTCGGGGAACATGCTGGTTTCAAAAGTGGAGTTGATGGTGTGTCACAGTTCGGGAGCTATGGCAGTGGTGGCTCTGTGGAAGATGTGCGGCGGGCAGGGCTCCGTGGGGGCTACTGAGTAAATGCTCTTCATGGTCGTGGTGGTGTCCTCTGTAGTGACTGGGGTCCAGTCGGAAATGGTAGGCTGGCTGGTGTTGCTGGAGGTAGGTGAGGTTTCGGAGTCTGGTATCTGTTCGTTGAAGTTGTCGTAGAGGGCCTTGATCTTGAGATGGAAGTAGGAGCCAAGTGTGTTGCAAAGGGCCTGGGAGGGCGTGATGTCTGAAGCTTCACTGGGGAGTTTGGTGAATTCCTGTATGATGTTGAAGAGCTCATTGGAATTGCTGGAGTTAGCGAGGATCTTGTCCTGGATGAAGTTCCTTTTGGTGTATCTGATGCGTTGGTTGTAATCTGTCATGGCGTTCTTGTAGCTGGTCCATGCTTCCAGGGTTTTGGTGTTTCTCCAGACTTTCACGAGACGTCTGCAGGTGCGTCTGGATTTTCGAAGGTCGTTGGTGAACCAGGTGGCCTTCATGGGGCGCTGTTTGTTGGAGTTACTTAGGGGGGCCAGCCTGTCTGCGCAGTTGGTGATCCATTTTTGGAGTTTGTGGGCTGCAGAGTTGACGTTGGTCGTGGCGGAAGGGGGCGCGTGGTTGAGGGTGGAGTTGAGGTTTTCTTCAGTGACCTTGCTCCAATTCCTGCATGGGGGCATGGTGTAGGTTTGTGTGCAGTGGGTTTAGAGAAGGAGAAGTGTATGCAGTGGTGGTCCATCCAGAGGAGTTGCGTAGTGTGGCTGAAGTGGATTTTGTTCCCTTCTGCGAAGATGGGGGTTCAGGGTGTGTCCTGCCTTGTGGGTGGGGGTGGTGACAAGCTGCTTTAGTCTGATGTTCGCAAGGTTGTCCAGGAGGGCTGTGGAGTTGGGGGTCGCTGTGGTTGTCGAGGTGGAAATTCAGGTCTCCGAGCAGTATGTAGTCCATGGAGACGATGGTGTGGGGCACAATGAGGCCGGTGATGGTTGCGGTGAACGCGGTTCGTGGTCCGGGAGGTCAGTAGGTGAGGGGGATGGTCTGGATCTGGAAATGGATATGTTCCGTGGGGGTCCGGGAGTCATTTGTGCTGGATGTGGTGAGCCGGAGGGAGTTCTTGTGTGTGACAGCGAGACCTCCTCCCGGCTAGGTTGAGGGGATCTTTCCTCTGGATCTTGTATCCGTCGGGTATGGCGGTAGTGATGTCGGGGGGAGATGGCGTTGGTCCAAGTTTCTGGGATGAAGGCGACATCTGGTGACAGGGTGTCGAGGAGGTCCCAGATTTCTACTGCATGTCTGTGCAGGGAGCGTACGTTGAGGAGGATACAGCTCAGGTGCACTGCATCCGGTGGGTGGGCGGTAGCTGTGGGGATCTGGAGGTGGGTGAAGGTGCGGCAGCAGTGTCGGCAGGAGAACTGGCCGTGGGTGGTGTTTGGTGTCGACAGCTGACAGTTGTTGTTTCTTCCGGCCGCCATTAAGTAGGGGACGGGGAGGGAGCGCAGCAGGGAGGCTGGAGCGGAAACCGGCAGGGGGGGAGGGGCCGCGGGGGCAGCAGCGGCGGGAAAGGGAGCAAAAGGCGAAAAACTAGAGAAAACAGTGAAAGCGGCAACAGAAATAGGGAAGCGGCACAGACAGAACAAAAAGGCACAAATAGACCAAAAAGGCAACAGACAGACAGAGGCACAAATAGACAAAAGAACAGGCACAAATAGACAAAAAGCAGAAAAACAACAGAAAGGCTGGCAGAGCGGACCAGCAGAAGAGCAAGGCTCTTCCACTGGACCAACAGGGATGAGGCGCAGGCAGGAGCCTGCAAGTGGAGGAAGGCCTCGAACACCTACCTGTGACCAGAGTGGTGCTGGGGGAAGCGGCGCAACAATGGAGCTGCGCGGGGAGAGCAGATTTCCCTGACCAGGAGGTCAGATGTCTTGCTCAACCTATTGCGCAGCGGCGCAACGACGGAGCTGGGCGGGAGAGAGCAGAGTTCCTTGACCAGGTGGTCAGAGGTCTTGCTCCTGCCCATAATATAATCACCCTTGCATCCTGGCGCAAGGCTGCCTGCGTTGGGGCAAGTACACCAGCGTAGGTAGAGAGCTGAAATGCGCCATATGTTTGTAATGTGGCACTGTTCTGCTCTTTTACATTCTCGTATCACAACACAGCAACTTGTCTTGCTGCATTATATTGTGTGCACTTTTAGAAAATCTGCCAATACATTTTGAAATGTCCTACTTTTAAATACAATGCATCCTGCATTACGGGCAGAAAGGCGTACATAGATGTGACATGTTAATATTTAAAAAGAAAGTTCTGACTGGTGAAAAGGGGTTACTTTGATAAGTCAAATTGTAATATTTAAACTGCCACACTCAGGCTATAATGGTAGCGAAGGGAAGGGCCCCTTTCTGTATGGTCACCCCCCCATTGCTCTAAATCCTGATGGTTATGACTCTGATAGTGTACAGGAGTCTGCTGCCTATACCCCAGTGCCTGTCCTCCCTCCTAAAACCGCTATCTTCCACTTGGTAATCCCAAATTGGCAGACATTTTACTGCCTTACAAGTTTCTAGCATATGGTACCAGGGGTACTGAGGGCATTGGTAGTAAAGGAGTTCCCAGGGCTTAAGCTCATTTTTTTGCCACCCTGGGTGACTTATGCAAACTATAGACAGCAGGCCTGCCATTGCACAAGCAGTCAAAACTGCACAAACTCTGCTGTGTCCTCACTATGTGTGGCAAGGTCACCTACACTGCTTTTACTGTATCTAAGACACTCCTTAAGGTAAGCCCCCTCAGCCCAGGCATCAGGGTGCATTATATTAAAGGTGTGGACAAATAGTGCCAGCCTATATGTCCCTATAGTAGCGTTCCCCGTTGGAAACTACTATATGTGTTAGCGGTCGATAGGATAACATGGGCTGCCAACCGGACACTCTCGAGATTGGCCGCTCCGTTATGTTACCACTAGAATAAGTCATGTTTGGTATCAAACAACGTGCCTTCTCATCCCTGCCATGATTCTTGTGCCCTGGGTGATGTGGCATGCATCCAGGTGGCACCTTAGAGGTTACCCCCAGCTTTTCTATGCTCTGGCTGACCAGCCTGCGCTTTCCTGTGCCTGCTGCAGCCAAGACAGGATTCTGACCTCCTGCCAGGTAGTGTGATCACTCTCAGGAGTCAGAAACAAAGGCTAGGCAGGAAGAAGGTGACACCTCCCTCCTCCCCAACAGGCTAGTGAATTGGCACATCAGAGCGGTGAGCTTCAAAGCCTGCACCTCCTCTGATATGCATCTGGGCTATCCCCCTGAGGAGGAAAGAGTCCTCTGCTAAACCCGGGTGCACTTACACCGGGCAAGGTGGGAAATTAGCTATGGAGGAGGTGATCACCCCAGGACGGCTGGCCACACCTCTAGTGTGGGCAGGCTGGTCTGTACACCTAAAATTGAATTTTTCATCTTTAGGAGGTCAGAAATAATGGTTTCTGGGTAGAAAAGGTGACCTCCACCGTCGGATGTGGTCACTTCAAGGGCAGACTAGCTGCCAGGACTAGCTGCCCATTTTCTACTAGCTCCCAAATCCCTAATTTTGCTAAATCTAGGATTTCAGGGTCCCCCCTGACACCAGAATCTTGGATCTGAACAACTTTCTTTTAAAAAGGACCAAGCGGAGACCCGGGTCACTGATAACAGGACTTTGTTCACCAGCCAAGAGCAAAAGGCAACAGTCTTGGAACTTATTGAACGACCACTGTCCTTGGCTAATACTCAACACTCCTGAAAACGGGGACCCTTGAATAGTGGTACTAGTCCCCTGCAAACTGCAGGTACAAACACTCACCGGCTCCAAAGATTTGCTTGCCATTGGGCCCTCTGAGGGATCGTCCAAATCCAGGTGGTCCAGTGCATTGTGGGAGTTGGAGTCTTGCATGCCCCAAAGTTTCAGGCCACTATGTTAATCCCCCGACCCAGTGAAGTTCCTGAAGCCTTTCGTTGTGCTTACTGCTGCCAAGACTTGTTAGTCACCAATCCGGAAACCATCCCCCACAGTTGACGCTGTATCTACAGAGAACACTGTGCAACCAACATCCGACATCAGCAGCTGTGTGCCTGTTGTGGTTTTGCATTTTGTTTCTTGCCGTTCCGTGTAAGCGGTAAAATCAGTGGTAAAACCGCGAGTCCCGTTCAGCACCACGGAAAAGCCAGGACAATTCTGCACCGGGACTTCATGGGCTATGTAAAATTGATCTGACTGCTGTGGCCTGGTCCTGGGGCCCTCTTGACCTTAAACTTATCAGGGTTCCAAGTAACTCGACACAGTGGTGGCTGCTTCGGAACAGGGGTGGTAGGGTAGAGAGATAAAAAAAATAAACACTTACCTGTGAACGGCCACTGCCTCTCCTCCATCCTCTTCTCTTCCTGGCAGCATGGAACAGAAGCACACAGGCTCCCAGACTCCCCTAAGCCAATTACATCTTTGCTCTTACCAGCATGACCGCAGTGTCGTGATTAGTCTGAGCTTCCTGTTTGGCTGCTCAGACAGTGCCTGGGAGCCTAGGACAGTTCTCCACCCGGCTGGCCGGCCAAGCTGACATGCGCACTTATGGTACACATATTTTCTCCTCCCCCCTGCTCTGACAGACAGCCCAACCCTACCCCACCCTAACCTGGCTCTGAGTCCGCACTGAAACATAAAATGATAATAACATTGTATTATTATCATTTTATTTTTTATTTTTTGCCCTTCTAAAAGAGCAGTGGGGTGACGCTCTTCCGCCTTAGCGGAGGAGCCGCAGCTGACTCGACCTGCAAGTGACCGATTGTCACTAGTGGATTTTGCCATTGACCGCAATGTTATTTAATCTATGTACGTTTCTGCACTGTTTTAATATTGCTTCAAAAATCTATAACTCCAGTTATACGTATGCTATTCCGTTCATTTTGTTGTCTAAATTAAGATAAAATTACACTCAATTTGTATAAATTGGTGTCGGATTTCTCTCAAGTCGTGTCAATTACTTATTGTCCATGTTGGTACTCAGAAATGATTAACACATGTTCCTCTAGTAAAGCCTGATTGCTTTTTGACACTCTACTTACTAGGACTAAGCTAATGATGTATTACTGTGAATCCAAGGACCATCTTTGGGGTATGAGTATAATATTACAAGTTAAGGCTCCCCAGCCATAATATATAATATTCCACTTTCCTACAGGTAGGCCTAAAGCCAAGTTTTGCACCATCAGTTTAGTGGATGGTACACTCAGTGCTACAGTCCAATAGTGACATTTAAATTGCAGGCCTTGGGTACACTTTTTACCACATACTAGGGGCTTAGAAGTAAGATTAAATATGCCAATTTAGAGTATACCAATTTTATCAATTTGAAAGGAGGAGCACAGGCACTTCACCACTGGGAGGCAGGTGTAACGTATACAGAGTTCTATAGCCAGCAGTAACAGATATGGCAAGACTTTGGGTATATGTAATGCAAAAGATGTTCATTTCCTAAAGATAAATCACCGATTTTATGTTTTACCACCATACTCAATTTTACTTGTAGAAAATATTCTGATTATTTATTTTGTTTTACCTGACTGTTTCATCTCAGAAAGTCCACTAAAATTGTTGGCCTTTTGAATTGTGACATTTGTGACGTATTTTTTCTACCTTTTTGCAAACATCTACACAGCAATTAAGTGCATTCTATATTAATACCAGTTTCAATTATTAATACCATGAATTGGTAGTTGATGTAGAATCCTACTTCTAAAATTGCACTTTATAATAGTCATTTTGATTTTTATGTTCCTCAAACCAATAAATGACGAACAATATGATTCTGATTGTTTATGAGAAGATGTTCTTTTTTTGGAATTGTTTAATAATATTCTATATTGAAATGAAGCATAATCAAAATAAGCATGAAAATGAATATCTTCATTGTATGTTTATCTCATAACTACAAATACCTCCATTTGTTTTGCTTTTATTTTTAATTAAACAACAACAAACATTTATGCATATTATATTTTAGCCAATAAATATTTTTCTTAACAATTCTTATATTCCAATCACATGTAATTCTATACAATAGTTGACATAAACATGCTAAATAATTTATCAATGCAATACAGAAGACAATCTTTCAAAAATCTTATTTCAGAGTCTCTCTTTTTATGTCGAGCCTAGCGTTGCAGCGCATGCGCTGGTCGCTTTGCGAGGCATGCTGTATTAGGGTATGTTTTAGAAGTGGTGTGGAAGCCCAGCCCATATTTTTCATTGGCTGGCGTCATCGTCCATGATAAATGCTGGCTTCCGATTGATAATGAGGCTTCTTAGTCCCTCCTTGTTACCGCCTTGTCTCCTTTTGGGACCGCCCATCAGGACTGGATCTGTTACTTGCGGCGTTACACTGTCTCCTTCATTAGTCGGTAAGCACTATATTTTTTTCACAATGGCGACAGCTTGTCTGGTATTTGTATTCTGGGTTTTAGCGCTCGGCTGTAGAGCCTGAGAACCAGGTCAGCAGAGCCGTTGTAGTGCCAGAGAACCAGGTCAGCAGAGCTGCTCTAGAGCCAGAGAACCAGGTCAGCAGAGCTGCTCTAGAGCCAGAGAACCAGGTCAGCAGAGCTGCTCTAGAGCCAGAGAACCAGGTCAGTAGAGCTGCTGTAGAGCCAGAGAACCAGGTCAGCAGAGCCGCTCTAGAGCCAGAGAACCAGGTCAGCAGAGCTGCTCTAGAGCCAGAGAACCAGGTCAGCAGAGCTGCTGTAGAGCCAGAGAACCAGGTCAGCAGAGCTGCTCTAGAGCCAGAGAACCAGGTCAGCAGAGCTGCTGTAGAGCCAGAGAACAAGGTCAGCAGAGCCGCTCTAGAGCCAGAGAACCAGGTCAGCAGAGCTGCTCTAGAGCCAGAGAACCAGGCCAGCAGAGTAGCTCTAGAGCCAGAGAATCAGATCTGCAGAGCCGCCCTAGAGCCAGAGAACTGGGACAGCAGAGCTGTTGTAAAGCCTGAGAACCAGGTCAGCAGAGCTGCTCTAGAGCCAGAGAACCAGGTCAGCAGAGCTGCTCTAGAGCCAGAGAACCAGGTCAGCAAAGCTGCTCTAGAGCCAGAGAACCAGGTCAGCAGAGCTGCTCTAGAGCCAGAGAACCAGGTCAGCAGAGCTGCTCTAGAGCCAGAGAACCAGGTCAGCAGAGCTGCTGTAGAGCCAGAGAACCAGGTCAGCAGAGCTGCTGTAGAGCCAGAGAACCAGGTCAGCAGCCCTGCTGTAGAGCCAGAGAACCAGGTCAGAAGAGCCGTTGTAGAGCCTGAGACCCAGGTCAGCAGAGCCGTTGTAGAGCCCGAGACCCAGGTCAGCAGAGCTGCTGTAGAGCCAGAGAACCAGGTCAGCAGAGCCGCTCTAGAGCCAGAGAACCAGGTCAGCAGAGCTGCTGTAGAGCCATAGAACAAGGTCAGCAGAGCCATTCTAGAGCCAGAGAACCAGGTCAGCAGAGCCGTTCTAGAGCCAGTGAACCAGGTCAGCCGAGCCGCTCTAGAGCCAGAGAACCAGGTCAGCAGAGCCGCTCTAGAGCCAGAGAACCAGGCCAGCAGAGCCACTCTAGAGCCAGAGAACCAGGTCAGCAAGCTGCTGTAGAGCCTGAGAACCAGGTCAGCAGAGCCGTTGTAGAGCCAGAGAACCAGGTCAGCAGAGCTGCTGTACAGCCAGAGAACCAGGTCAGCAGAGCTGCTGTAGAGCCAGAAAACCAGGTCAGCACAGCCGCTCCAGAGCCTGAGAACCAGATCAGCAGAGCTGCTATAGAGCCAGAGAATCAGGTCAGCAGAGCTGCTGTAGAGTCAGAGAGCCAGGTCAGCAGAGCTGTTGTAGAGCCTGAGACCCAGGTCAGAACAGGAGCTGCAGGGACTGGAGAGGTACAAACGTAATCAGACACAGAAGAGGTGCAATGATGCAGCGTAATATGGCACATTCTGTCGCAATATTTTGCTATTTTGTCATTTTACAACACAGTAGTACTGTCTGGGCAAACGTTTCTCCTCATTAGCAGCACTCTAACACCTGAATTCAGCCGTCCGCAATAAAATGGTGACAATTAATCTTTGCAAAGCGTCTGTCCCCCCCGGGGGACCACGGCTGATGCTTTTTAAAGCCTCTGTTGATCCATCTGAGCTAGAATCAATGTTTTCAACTGATACAGAAGATCTGAATCATGCGGCAAGTGTGGAGAATATGTAAATACTCCGAGAACGCGGCGGCCACAATATTGCGTTATTCCAGTGGACTTGCGTAAATGCGAGACCTATTGCATTTCAAATGCTTGTCTAAATGTGTGCACTTCATCTAGTTTATCCTCATCGGAGTCTAGGAAGTAGCCTCTCATCAGTACAAGTTCTCCTTCATACCTATTTACTTCTTCCAGTTTTTGGAGAATCGTTCAAATCTCTTACTTACTTTTACTTTTAGCTTTAAAGCTTACATGGAAAGTATACATACCATTTAACATTTCTTACAAGAATTACAGTCCTGTGTTATTTGATTTTGAAATATTTATATTTCAGTATAGTACGTTTATAAGTTGCCTATACTGTCAGGTGTAAAGTGTGTACACTTATTTAATATTTTCAAAAGTTTGATTCACAAATAATGTTTTACATTAGAATTTTCCAAAATGATAAGCTGCTTCCATTCTATTCTTTCCATGCAAACATTTTTATTTTATGTTATACGACAACACACAGATAAATGTACAACCATTTAAGTTTGTAAATATTGCGTATCTTTTATTGTCTTTGCTCATTTGAATATTTATCATTACCCTTGCTAGCTACATTTGTGAACAAGTTAATGGTTGTAAGATTTTCTCAATTTAAATATACAATAATAGCAGTTTGCCTATTGTGGTTGTGCTTCGAAAATGCCTGGTTACTTCAACTTTCAATGTTTTACAGTCTTTCACTGATGAGTAATACACTACATAGTTTGAGGTTTATGTGAGTACACTTTTAACTAGCCCATTTTAATTTCTATTTTTTAATGCCATGATAGATATGTATGTGTTAGTTAAAATTGTATTTTGGTAGTAGGTAATGAATTATTGCCAGTTTTCAGAATAATAACAGATTATGAGGTATGTGTTGTAAAAGAGCAGGGCTTACTAATTCATAGCAATTTATTTTTGTGCAAATCTTCCCGATGCCCTCTGCAAGTGTACAACCTCATTTTCTTGCACCACATGCCCACATTTTCAATCTGACCACTTGATCACAGGAGAAGACTAAACGTCAACCCATAGTTTTAGCCATTTTCATCAAAATACATGTTGTTTTTTTTATAAAATATGAACTTTTTATACTGAGTAGACACACTCAAAGAAAATCTTGTTTTGTCTCAAAAGGAAACTCCATTTTTAATTTAAAAACATTTTTCAATTATAACCCCCATATGCCAGCTTGTGATTCTCCTAATGCCAATAAATCTCATTGAAAGATTATGCTCCGCCTGACCAGGTTTTATTATCACATGCCAGATTTGCCTACTATAATGCTAAAGATGCCTACTTTATGCAAGGATGCCCACCGTTTTGTCAGGGACACAACTGCAAAATGGATGCCCACTATAATGCTAAGAACCTCCACAACATGTCAGTCATAGACATTATTATTCCAAGAATAGCCAGAATGATGTGACATATGGCCACAAATATGCCATGATTACTACCAATGTGGCAATTAAAGCTGCCATTATACAATATTTAGTTCAAGGATGCCTGACTTAAGCAGTATTTAACATTATTATGCCAGTGCAAACATAATAAGAAACAGTTATCATTAATCACAAGCGGTCATAATTATGGCAGAGATGTGCTGTACAAACAATGTGGAAAAATATCCATACATTCTTATGAATATTGTACACAGACCAAGTTCTTTAATTTCGGCCCTTGCAGCATCAATTAGAACAATAGGAGACTCAAACCTTTTCCCATACCATAGACATTCAATACTAATTTCCATAGGCTTTGATAATCAGTTGACTGTGGCTCCTGAACATTTTTGGGGATCAGCTAAAACAACACCCCTACTAACGTGTATGAATTATTAGATGTACATAGCCAACTATCATATTCCTTAATTTCCTGCAACGCATCAGGTCTAAGGAGATTTTCTCAACAACCCACTGCAGTTTCCTTCTTATCAAACTGGTATATTTTATGCTTGCGTTAGACTTGTAGCACAAAATCTCAGGCCTTAAAGAGGTACCATAACACCAACTTCCCAGCTTCAAAGACATTTAAACATGGTCCCTCACCAGGTAGTCTTTCAATTTACATATCTACATTCTACTATTACACAATAACACACTTTTGAATTGACTTCAAAGCAGTTGTTTTATATAAATGTTGGATATTAGGAAAAAGATCTCACATTTTATTGTTATTAGAATTGTCAATCTAACTATGCATGGAAGCGGCCACAACATTTTATTTCAATTTTTGTTTTGAGTAAGATCGACAGATTGAAGACCTTATATCTGGGAGCAGCAGTAATTAGAGCACAGTATTTTAGTTTAAATGTATTTGAAAATAAAGGGATCATTTATAATGCTGACAATTGGGCTACTACTTATGATTAAATGGGGGATCCCCCATTAAAAATTCTCAGACAAACAGAGGGCCCTGAAATTGTAGGTCTCTTTCACACCTTTCACATCTCTTTCCTTTAAATGGCAGCCCCTCATTTAATTGTTCACCCCTGTAGGTGGACCACACAAGATTAGATTTTCAGTTCATGTTCACTATATTAATTCTGTTCTCAATTTATTGTGTTTCAAAGGAACGAGATTGACCACTTCCATATTCTTGCAAAATGTAATGTGAAATCCCATATGTTGCTTATTAGGCAAATATTGGAAATACCAAATATTTTTCCTATTAAATATGATTAAAAGGTGCTTTAGTCCCTGATAAATGTAAACAGTGGTAGGAATCCACCCTGACCCTAGAGCGTGTGAACCACCCTGATAGCCAGGATACGTTTAGCCACATTTATTCAGTACGACTGACTGTCATAATTCCTTGAAAAACAATCTAGCTAGCACAAAGTAGCATATAGGACGACTAAGACCCCAAGTAGGAAACAATTAGTTCTCAGATTCACTGAGACAAAGAATGAGTGCAGTTAATAGAGATAAAAAACAATTGTAAAAAAGCCAAAGGTATGATGCACTTTTAAATAATTTAGTACAAATGAAAAAGAAAATTACAAGAAAAATAAGGAGGCTCCAAAGAGACACTTTTTAGTCAAAGATTGATCTTAATTTACACTCTCAGCAAATTCTGTCATTTTAGAAATCAACTTGATATCAACAGCCCTGACATAAGAAATGGAACATGAGTTACAGAACCAAAACACCACTTTTTATTACAAATCATTCCATGCCACATAAAAATACCAGTCAGACTCAAGTCGAGAGATGTCCTCTTTTTTATAACGCAGCAAACAAAGGTCAATGTTTATACTTGTTTTATATCCTCCATTTCTTTCAATTATCTTCTATCTGTTTACTAACCATCCAAGCAATCAGCAAATTAGATCCAAAGGTGCACCAGCATCCAAAGTACTGTGTAAATATGATACAGAATTCTTGGTCCATTGGTCACACCCAGTACTTAATGCCTGCTTTCCATTGGGCTCTGTCCCTGAAACATGGGGAGGCTCCATCTTACAATTGTTATTTAAAACGGGAGACAGAGCCAATCCGCGTCATTAGCGCCTAATTGCCCCTTTTAATATTGAATTCAAGCCTGCTCCAGGCTAGAATTCGATAGATTGAATCCAAGCTGCTCACTGATCTTGAAAACTGGGATGAGGAGAAACAGAATATCTCTTTCTATCAAGCATGGTTTTGGCAAAATTGCTGCAATTAAGATAATATCATGGCTCTTATCCTTATATCCAATCACTGTATTGACAAGCAATGCACACTGTTATATGAGTGTTTTATTGACTATACTGCAGCGTTTTATGGTTGTAGAGAGAAGGATTTTATGGATAATTTGAAAGATTGAGGAATTCCAACGCAGTTACTCAGAGAAATCCTTTCCTCACTCAACACCATTTGGCTCATAAATAAAGAAGGTGGTGGCACTTGCATTTCTAACCATGGAACTACTAACAGATGTTGGAAACAAGGCTGGTGTCTATTCTGCATCTATAAAGCTGACATTGGTACAGCATTAATTAAGGCCTGAGTATTCACCCCAAAATTTGAAAATCAACATATTTAAATATCACATTATGTAGATCATCTAATTATCCTGGGTCCGATAGGCCTGCAAAGGGCATTGAATTCACTTGAAATCTGTAACAACAATAAATTATTATAGGCCAACCTGAGCAAGGTAAACATTATGGTCCTTGGCAGAGACAATAAGAACTCCAACAGGAAATGGTGCCTGTGCAAGAGTAACATAATTAATTACAACTATGTCTGGTATACAGAGAAGCTCTCACCAAGATGCAAAAGATCAACAGTAAAAGTGATCAAGGTCAAATTTCTCCCATCCCCAGAATATGGTAAGAGAGCTGCACTCAACAGACTGGCTTAGTTACGTGACTCATTACAGTGCAATATGTTCAGAAAGATATTTCAACTACCACAATGCAACCACAGGATGCTGATTCACCTAGAAAGTGAGCTCCTAAAGCGAGATCAGCAAACGTATTTTCCTAAATATTCTTACAGATTACAACTGGGAAAGCCAGGCATTTTAAAAGCAGCCCAATGTACAACAATTTGCTTGAGAAATCAATTGTCAAATCCCTGGAAAAAATATGTTAATTCAGCCTATGTCATTAATGAACATCCTACTCGTTATTTAAAGTAGAATTCAAGACACCACTCGTCTTAATGTCATGAGCGGTTGACTACATTGAACTCTTACAACAAATGTTTTGCAACATTCTGTTTAATTCCTATAACATCTTATCAAAATAGCCATAACTTTCAGAAACCCTTACGCTACATTGTAGACAGAACATCATCCCATGAAATTATTGAGAGCACTTCTCAAAGACGTTAGCATAGGTATTATCCATCTTAACTGGGGTACTGTTATTTGTAGACT
The DNA here is from genome assembly GCA_963921515.1 of Calotriton arnoldi. Classification (NCBI taxonomy): domain Eukaryota; kingdom Metazoa; phylum Chordata; class Amphibia; order Caudata; family Salamandridae; genus Calotriton; species Calotriton arnoldi. The sequence goes on from CAWUFW010000742.1 coordinate 2,574,373, forward strand.
CTGTTACTATGATAGAATCACTCTTGAACTTTGTATGCTGCTGCAAAAGCCTATACTCATAAAGACATAAATTGTTATATCCCATATGTTTAGCTAACACAATCAGAAGCTTTAAAAAGAGCTACAACATTTTTTGTACTATGTTTAGAAAAATTGTAACCAACATTACATCTGGCAAATATTGTTTTTTACTGCTTTTTTCTTTTAGGTTTTAAAGGATTAGCATTCCCCGTCTCTGAAAGTCATGGCAATAACACATTTTTATGGTTTTAAGTTTTTATGGTGTTTGGACAAAATATCAAAGAAGAAATATGAGGACAACATTTAGGGGCCAATTCCGATCTCGGCCGGTAGGGCTCCAAATCGGATTCGGCTTTACCGGATCCGATTCGGAGGCCTTTTTCCCGACCGATTCGTACAGTCGTCCCAGCGAGCAAGTACGATGCGAGCGCACGCGAAATCGCCGACCGACTCGTTCCCGGGTCCCAACCGCTCCGACCGACTCGTACGGACACGGCTCGCACCACGCAATGGAGACATTTCCCGACCGAGCAAGTACGATGCGCGCTTCGAACAGCCCGACCGACTCGTAGCGTCCGGCTCCAAAGAGCTGTCGGAGCCGGACTTCGGGGGTCCGTGTCGGACCCCCCTGCACGCGTAGCCGCACGAGTCGCACACAGGGGGGACCCAAGGGTCCCCCCTAAACATGCATGTACGGTGCAAGTCGCACCGACGTGTACCCACTGTAGGGGGCCTCCCTGTTCGCGACGTACCCATTCAGTCAATGGGAGCCTGTGTACGCGTTGTACGACCGGCTCCCATTGACTTCAATGGGAGTCCGACCGAATTGAGTCGGGCAGCATACGGCCGCATCGTACTCGCTCGGTCGGACTGCGGGAGTCCGGCTCGGTCAGAAATCTCTCCGGATCTGGCTCGGTCGGAGAGATTTCCGGCCCGAATCGGAATCTGCCCCTAAGTGTCATGAATATTGAGCACAAAAATATTTTGAAGGTATTTATTAATATATTTGTTTAAGATGTTTGATTAATTCGAATCATTACAACCGGTTTTGCCATGCCCCACTGCTCCAGTATTTAAAAAGGTTTGTGCATATCCTTTCTAACACCAATTTAAGTAATCCAAAACTTTAACTGCCCAACACTTCCCAGATCGGTATATTTTAAAAGATATAAAGCAAAATCAAAACATACAGGGGTCGATTCCGATTCGGGCCGGAAAAAGCACCGACCGACTCGGAGCCGGAATTTATTCCGACCGACACGTACCCGTGGCGCACGACACGCCAAGTACGATGCAAGGCGCGAAAAATCCGACCGACACGTACCTAAACCAAGTCGACCGACCGAGCCGCACGGAAAACAGCAATCCGGCCGGAAAAACACGCGAATCCAACCGACCGACACGCACCCGGAACAAATCCGACCGAAACGTACACGCGAACTCCAAACCGCAAAGTACGATGCAAGGCGCGAAAACCACGAGCGAGTCGGACGGAGGCCAAGCCGTACGACCGACACGCATACAAAACCGAGCCGAAGCAACACAAAACACCGCGACCGACGCGTACGCAGCATACAAAACTGCACAAACACAGCGCGAACGAAACGGAGAACACCGTACGAGACTAATGCAGGGTCCGACTCGGTCACAAGAACGTTTCCAACATGCACAAACAGCACAAAGGAAAAATCACCCAAAAAAGGCCAAACAAGCAATTACCAAGCCAATAAATACTGGGGGGGTGGGGACAGAGAACAAAGACACACCCACAACTCCACCTATATAAAGGACACAAATCACAACCATGAGCCTTTGCAAATGCCATTCCACTGCCAGCACCCAAGAGAAAGCAACCACACACCCACAGCTCATCCCTCACACAAGCCACACACCATCAACACACCAACAAATACCTACCTCACATACACCCAGCAAAACACACACTCACACACCCTCACCTGCACACCAACACACACATCACCCACCATCACCACCCATCACCATGCCCCCAAGAAGAATCCCAAGTTCCTAGATAGTGAATTGGAAGTCATGGTAGACGAGATCCTCAGGGTGGAGCCACAGCTGTTTGGCACACTGGTCCAACAGACCCCCATGTCGCAGAAAACCAAGATGTGGGAGAGGATCATCAACAGGGTGAACGCACAATCACCATGTCGGCGCACAAAGACCGACATCCAGAACAGGTGTTATGACGTGCGCAGGAGGGTACGGGACATGCTGAAGAAAGACTACATCAACAGCCAATACACCGGCAGTGGCCCTCCTGCCAAGCCAATATACCTCAGGCCCTGGGAGGAGAAGGTGCGGGCCATCCTTCCGCCAGTGAGCGTATATGGACTAGAGGACATCCCAGAGCCTGGTGAGTACACAACAAATGTACACAATATACTGCCACAAAACACACACATCACTGTCAAGGGGAGAGTCAAACCATGCACTCATAGCAATTACACAGCAACCAGAACAGAATCATCCCAAAATGTGTATGTCAGTCAGATAAACACAACACATGCCATCCAAAAAGTCACATCCAACTGTGCCAACACATGTACAAACACAACTACAACTACAGCTAGGCAGTGGCACAAATAGAACTAACAAACACATCCACACATGTAGCCACCACAACAACACCAACACACAGTGAAGGCCACTCAAAGGAAGGAATTCTGTGTATGCTGGCCAAGTCAGTGTAGCCAATAGCATCATGGGAGTCGCAGTCACACATATTGCCCCCCACAACTGTCCCATCAACACCACCATGAACCATGCTCACATCACAGGGAGTGGAGAAGGACTCACAAGATGGCTGACACTGGCTACTGCTGTGGGGAGCACAAGGCCCTGCTGGCAACTGTGCACCAACAAACAGCAGGACACCACTGACTGACATCCTGAGAGACAACTTACACTACCTGCAATGCAAGCACGTTCCATGGTGGGATATCTGGCTAGCTGGGTGGGAAGGGGGACTTGCAGCACTGACCATAGTCACAAGCACCTCCCCTCACACACCCCCCAACACAAACTCCACAGAACCCACCTGGTAGAATGCAATGCCCCCATCCTAACACAAGATCCCACAAAGAACCACCACCCTGGGTTATGTTGTGTGAAGCACAGGGACACTCTTGGGACTTCCAGCCAAACAACTGCCAGGACAACACTCCCAGCCATCCTGTCAGCACAGCCACCCCACCCCACAGGGAAGCAGAGTCAAAAGGAAGGAAGCATGGGCATGCTGGGAAGGGGGTGGAGGCAATAGCATGATGGGAGTCGTAGTCACTGATATTGGTCACCCCCACAACTGTCCCATCAACACCACCCTGAACCATGCTCACATCACAGGAAGTGGAGAAGGACTCACAAGATGGCTGACACTGGCTACTGCTGTGGGGAGCACAAGGCCCTGCTGGCAACTGTGCACCAACAAACAGCAGGACACCACTGACTGACATCCTGAGAGACAACTTACACTCCCTGCAATGCAAGCACGTTCCATGGTGGGATATCTGGCTAGCTGGGTGGGAAGGGGGACTTGCAGCACTGACCATAGTCACAAGCACCTCCCCTCACACCCCCCAACACAAACTCCACAGAACCCACCTGGTAGAATGCAATGCCCCCCATCCTAACACAAGATCCCACAAAGAACCACCACCCTGGGTTATGTTGTGTGAAGCACAGGGACACTCTTGGGACTTCTAGCCAAACAACTGCCAGGACAACACTCCCAGCCATCCTGTCAGCACAGCCACCCCACCCCACAGGGAAGCAGAGTCAAAGGAAGGAAGCATGGGCATGCTGGGAAGGGGGTGGAGGCAATAGCATGATGGGAGTCGTAGTCACTGATATTGGTCAACCCCACAACTGTCCCATCAACACCACCCTGAACCATGCTCACATCACAGGAAGTGGAGAAGGACTCACAAGATGGCTGACACTGGCTACTGCTGTGGGGAGCACAAGGCCCTGCTGGCAACTGTGCACCAACAAACAGCAGGACACCACTGACTGACATCCTGAGAGACAACTTACACTCCCTGCAATGCAAGCACGTTCCATGGTGGGATAACTGACTGGCTGGGTGGGTGGGAAGGAGGGCCGGCTGTCAACCAAACACAACCAATGCAGACCATGTTCACACCCCAGAAAATACATAGACATGCCCAAATAATGCAGGACAATGTGCCACACCAATATCAACCCCTGACTGTGACGACTTAGGACAATGCAATGTACAGGCCCGCACCCAGAGGCACAGTCACAACTGTCATGTGTGTCAACCATTGATGCCTGCAGAAACATAACACACATTGTTTGTATCTCCCAAAAACAGGTGATGATGGGGACACAGCAGCAGACGCTGAGGAGTCCCAGTCCCAGGCTCAAGAGGATGCCGAGCTCACTGGCGTCGTACAGCCTCTGTCCTCCTCGGACGATGAAGAACAACCTGGCACATCCGGTGCAAGTCAACATGCAGCACCAGCAGGACCACCAGCTGCAGCAGCAGCAGGACCACCAGCTGCACCCCCTGCACCCACCCCTCCAACGACTGTCACCACGAATACCATCCCTGCCGACATGGACAGAACAAGGAGCAACACCAGCACAGGGACCCTGGACCAACCTGGGGCCATGGACACCACCACCACCACTAACCCCCAAGGTGGACCAGGGTTATCTGTGCGTGCCACTGCACACACTGCACATGTCAGCAGGGGTGGTGGGAGGGGTGGGAGACAGAGGTCGCTGCTTGCAGACGTTGCTGGTGTGCATGATGACCCACAACTGGTACGCATAGCTGATGCGTACCAGTCCAGCACCGGAGAGCTCAGCCAGGTAGTGGGGCTCCTCAGAGACATGAAACAGCAGCAGGCTGCCCATCATGCCCGCTTGGACTCCCACATGTCCCACGTGGAGTCACACATGTCCCGTGTGGACTCACACATGTCCCGCGTGGAGTCCAAGTGGGATGCACTGAATGAGATGACGGCGGTGCACAGGGACATTTTACAATGCCTCCGCCAGATGAACAGCAACCAGTCCACACCTCCCTGTGTGCCAACAACATCTGGTGCCGAACAAACTGCAACTGCCACAGGGAGGGAGGAGGACTCTGGCGGAGAGTCCCCTGCACCGCAGCAGCCTGTACTTGAGGGCCCCCCCCAAGAAGAGGGGTCGTCCGAGGAGGGAAAAGTGAGAGGCCGATGGCCAAGCGCAACTCCCAGGAAGCCTGAACCTGTTCTGGATGTTCACCTTTGTGCACAGACTGTTCACCCTGTTGACGGCAACACTACTCCCACACATTGCATGGGGAGTACAAGTTGGACCAATGTGTCAGACAACTGTGGCCCCGATACTGGGGATCCTGTCTACCAGGACTTTCAATTCACCTAGGAACTTGGGATTGCAAGATTTATGTACAGCACTACCCATCCCATGCACTATTAACACAAATGTATCACAATAAACACACTAATACACCATACTTGCCTCTGTCGTGATTCCAACGTGGGTGCTGTTATGGGGATGATGAACTGCAAAATTACACTGTGTATGCGAACTGCAACAGCAAGGACAACACAGGCATGTGAGTACAGGCAACGTGACACACATGAGGGAGACACACCACCAGGGCTACACAACACATACACACCTAGGCCATCTGACTCATTGCCTACACTGATGTTGCCAGGGAAGACGGTGCAATGCACAGACACCACACCCATTCCCAGTTGTAGTCAAGTAGCCCACAGGTGCAGTAAGCAAATGGCAGTCAAATGTGTGACCACAGACAACGCACATCACAAAGTGGAGCACAGGTTTATTACACAGTTGCAACATGCCGTAACCACTACAGATGCAAGGTAATCCCACCTGGCAGCGGGCACACAGTCAACAACTGTAGACGGAAGGAAGTCCATGGGTGTGGCGCACATCACCTGTAGGGACACAACAGCTACCAGCCTGGATGTGCAATCACGTCGTCGGTGGACACAGTTGACCAAACGAATCTGAAAGTACCCTGTGAAGGACAGAAATGACACACAGTCAAAAGCAATGGAGTACAGGACAGAACAGCAAAACTCATGCACAATACATGTTACAAGATACCCACCCAGAACCAAGTTAGCATGTCAACACTGTTGGGGAGTACAGCCCACCTGTCACCACACATCGCAACACACATCCAGTCAAGTAGCCCATGGACACACTCCAACAGCACCAGAGCACCACCCACACATCATGCCAACTCACATCATTGACATGACACCTCAGGATACTCACATTCAGCTAAAGAAGTTGGTGATGAGCTGTGTGCGGACATCACCATCACCATCATCATCATCATCGTCACTGGCATCGTGGTCCAGGCCAGGATCCTCCACAGGTGGCGGATGTTGGTCATTGTCATCCTGGATGAGAGGCAACTCCTTCCGCACTGCCAGGTTGTGGAGCATGCAGCAGACGATGATAATCTTGCACACTTTCGCAGGGGCATATGGGAGGGACCCTCCGGTCTTGTCCAGGCAGCGGAAGCGGCTCTTCAGGAGACCAAAGGTCCGCTCAATCACTCTCCTGGTCCGACCATGTGCCTCATTGTAGCGCATCTGGGCTGGTGTCACAGGGTTCCTGAGGGGTGTCAGCAACCACGGCATGTTGGGGTATCCCGAGTCACCTACGGACAGACAAGTGCACATTAGCTGACTTGGAAAAGTGGGCGGAATACTACAGATCAGATCACACACAATGGCACAAAGTCAGTACACACCGACAAGCCAGGCACGCTGGTTCTGCATCTGTGCCATCATCCTGGGGATGCGACTACTCCTCATCACAAAGGCATCGTGTGCTGAACCAGGGAAACGGGCACACACGTGTGTGATGGTCATGTCTGCAAGACACACCACCAGTGCATTGACCGAGTGGTAGTGCTTGCGGTTCCTGTAGGCCTGCTCCTGGGCCTGTGGTGGTACCAAAGCCACATGTGTCCCATCAATGGAGCCAATGACATGCGGCATCCTCCCCAGGGCATAAAAGTCACTCTTCACGTCAGTGAGTCGTCGCAGTCTAGGGAAATAGATGTACCGGTTCAGGAAGAGCAACATTGCCGCCAAAACATCGCGGAGCACACGGCTGAACATGGTCTGTGACATCCCACCAGCAGTCGCCACAGTATGTTGGAAGGTACCGGTGGCAAAGAAGTGTAGGGCTGCCATCACCTTCACCTTGGGGGTCAGCGCTGTAGGATACGGCCGGCCAGGCTGCAAATGTGGGGACAACTGCACTGCCAAATCCTCAATCAGCTGCCTGGTGAAGCGGTACCGTCGGATGCTGTCCCGTTCCACCATCGTTGCCAGGTCTGGGAATGGTCGATGGACAGCAGGAGCCCTGCAGTGCAGAGGAGAAGTAAGCAAGATTGTCAGTCACCCCACATATGCGGCATTGAACACACTCAAGATCCCAACATACATCATTATGAGGCACAACTACATGAAGTGTGCAGTACCGGAAGGACATGTATGGTACATACATGGCCAACATCTGTCAACACGGTCCAACAGGTGGCATCAATTAGTCCCAGGTTGGCCCATTGGATATCATGAGGCCGTGTCACAGTTCCCATCTCCTGCTGCCGTGTCACAATAACCCCCCACAGTGACATGTGAGGACAGTTGTGCCCCAGGCACCACAGCTCAACGACAGGTACATTCCCAGGGACCCTGTAATGCCACATGGACACTGGCATTACATGGAGTATCATGTATACACCACAGCAAAACAACCATGACCCCCACAGGTAGTGGCCCCACTTGCCACGGCAGGACAGACATGGACGTCTGTGACACACACACGCACAACATCAGAGTCCATGCACACACAACGTGGATGTGGAGACTGTCTCCCATTGTGCACATGAAATCAGAGACATTGTAAACACTACATGCACAAAGACTGTGGAGGACCATCACTATTGTGCCACTGGGACACCCTGGCTCAAACATACCGTCCCACATGGGACTCACGGGGTATGTGACATGACATACACATACACCACTGTGAAATGTGACCATGGCACATGCACAGATATGAACAGTTGCACATCACAGTGGTCATGTACACGTAACACCCAGGATCCTGTCCCCATGAACACGTGCACAGCCTGGGGGTGGCTGCCCACAGGTGACACCCACAGGACAACATGTACACCAACATACACACAATAGGAAATGCAGCCTTACATGCCTTATGATAAAGTTTGGACAGGCTGTCGTGATGTAGGTGTGCCCCTCACTCCCTGGGAGCTATCTGTGGCTGGCATATGTCCATCTGAGACAGGCATGCTGACATATGCCAGTCACATGTACAGTGATGCGTTGTACTGCAATGGACCGATCGGTGCCTCCGGCCGGCCCATTGCATTCAATGTGTGCGGGTACGCGTTGGACCCCTGTGCGCGTTGTACTGCAATGGACCGATCGGTGCCTCCGGCCGGCCCATTGCATTCAATGTGTGCGGGTACGCGTTGTACCCCTGTGCGCGTTGTACTGCAATGGACCGATCGGTGCCTCCGGCCGGCCCATTGCATTCAATGTGTGCGGGTACGCGTTGTACCCCTGTGCGCGTTGTACTGCAATGGACCGATCGGTGCCTCCGGCCGGCCCATTGCATTCAATGTGTGCGGGTACGCGTTGTACCCCTGTGCGCGTTGAACTGCAATGGACCGATCGGTGCCTCCGGCCGGCCCATTGCATTCAATGTGTGCGGGTACGCGTTGTACCCCTGTGCGCGTTGAACTGCAATGGACCGATCGGTGCCTCCGGCCGGCCCATTGCATTCAATGTGTGCGGGTACGCGTTGTACCCCTGTGCGCGTTGAACTGCAATGGACCGATCGGTGCCTCCGGCCGGCCCATTGCATTCAATGTGTGCGGGTACGCGTTGTACCCCTGTGCGCGTTGTACCGCAATGGACCGATCGGTGCGCACCCATTGACAATGGGCTTGCCTGGCAACGGACGCGTTTTCGAATTTCGAACGAGTCGGTTGCTGTAAATTCAGTTGGTCACCCACAACAATGTTGCAAAATCATGTATGTCATGAAGTTGAAGATTTGAAGGATGCTGTGGGCGTGTTTTGGTGCTGCTATTCCATGGATTGGCCAGATTCAGAAGATGCAAACGACTTGGACCTATCACTTTGGACACAAGGGACAGTATCTGCCTCTCCAGCACATATATATTGCTGGCTATTCCCCTGAGAGCTCACTTGCCTGCACTACATGCTCCAGGACGACATCTGCCACTGCACTGCTGCTGTCTCTGCCCCTCTGGACCCTGCAATGGCACGTACTGTGGAGAGAGCCCCAGCCTTCAGCCTTGAAGAGAACCAGGCCCTGCTGGACAGCCTACTTCCACAGTACAGCAAGCTGTATGGGACACCAGGGGAGCAGGTGAGTGTTCTGTGCACTGCCTTTCTGAATGTGCATTTTGTGTGACTAGCAAGGCTGAGAGTCTGCACGCCACTGGCTAGCAGGCTCACTGAGTAGTTGTCACCCCCCATAGTGTGTAGTGACTTGCACTGGACAGGTATGGTGCAGTGACAGTGCATTTGAACATGGTTTTACTTCCCATGCAATGATACCATGTAGTGACGTCTGGCAAACTGTCCATGGTCAGCTTTGCACTGCCTGTGTACATCATGTGCCCCTGTGATTGAGACATGTATATACAACTGTGTCATGCACGGATATGTTGCATGTGTGGTAATGGCCTTTTCACTTTGTCATCCTGACAGGTTAATGCCCATCGGAAGCAGGAAATCTGGAAGGACATCGTCCGGGCTGTCCGGTCCGTGGGGGTCTACAAGCGCCGGATCCGCAACTGCCAGAAGAGGTGGCAGGACCTTCGGGGCTGGACCCGGAGGATTGCACGGGTCCAGCTGAAGCTGTCGCCTCCTCGCAGGAGGGGCGGAACACGGACCCTGACCCCCACATGCTCCAGATCCTGGCGGTGGTGTTTCCAGACCTGGATGGGCAGCTGAAGGCCAGACAGCAGCAAGGAGGGGGTGAGTCAAAGACTGCACTGTGAACTCTGTATTACATGCTTTGTGCCCTCCTCTGGCCTGGTTCAACTGCCACAGTGCAGCAGTCATGTTGTCCAGGAGCCATGTCCCTCTATTGTGCACTGCCCACTGCTCATCTGATACCCAGGTGTGGCCCTTACATTCAGGGAATTGTGTCACTTGGGACTGTGTCCTTGCAGTTTGCTTCACTAAAGGTGGGGGACAGCATCTGTTTCCCTAACTCTGTTGTGGGCATCATGGGTGGGTCCATTGTTCACACAACGCCTGGGTTTGGACATGTGATCTGCGTGTTGCTTTGATATGCGGTCCACTTGCTGAGCTGAGCCACCACATGTGCCTGGGGTATGTGGCACACGCCCATGCAGCGGGTGGGAACAATGTTTGGGCCCCAGGAGTGTGCAGATTACGTGTGTCACACATACATGGCCAGCTATCCACTGTCCAGGGCACATCCCTCATTCATGTGGAGCAGGACAGTCATGCCTACTCCAGGCCATGCAATGCACTCTGTACTCCCACTCCCGTGTATCAGCTGACACATTGTGCACAGTGATTTGACCCCTCAGGTGTCTGCCTCTGTGTCAGTGTGCTGTGGATTAGTTGCCAGGACTGCTGGGGTGTTTCTTGGTAGGGGCTCAGCATGCCCCTGGAGATGTGACCATAGGAGACGATACTTGTGTGTCACATAGGTGTTTGATCAGCTGCCCGTGCAGACTGGGGTATGCGAATGTGAAGTTCAGGCAGCTGTTCCCCATTCACAGCAAATTGTGAGGGGCTCAGGTTCCAAGGGTAGTGTCACAGGTCTCCCATATGTCCAATAGGTGTGACCTGGACAGATGAGGGTTTAAATGATGTGTTGTGTGGTGGATGTACATGTGCACTTGTGCAGCTCCAGGACTTGCATTCCCCATGACCTACTATTGTGACACAGTGCATAGTGTTGTTGTCTGGCTGCCAAGTCATACATCACTGAGACAGTGATGTATGACTTAGCAGTCATGCCTCTGCCATGGCATGTGTCAACTTATTGGTGGTCCTGCAGGGGAGTGACATGTGCTACATGCACACCATAGTGGCGCTGGCTATCAGGACATGGGTGCATCATGGTGTCTGTCGCTGGTATGCATCACATGCATTTCCTATTTGACTCTGGGCATCCCTTTCATCCGGAAACCTGTACTGACTCAGTGGCAAGAGCTGTGATGTGTGCATGTCCACATGCTACACCGTGTCCTCTGCACTGTCCAACTACTGTGTACTTGGTGCATGTGTCCACACTGGGGTGTTGCAATCCAACAGACACCAGACAGATGGGTGCAAGGCCATGTGGGATGTGAGTGCCATGCTTGGCATCAGACTGACAATTGGCTTCTCCTGTTCAGTTAGGGCACTTTTAGCAATGTACAACTAATGATGCCAGGGCTTGCTCTGTAATGTGCTGTGCTCACAGTGGTGTGTGCGTTTGGTGCAGGTGACTGATGTCTGTCTGTTTCCCCATTGTTTGCAGATACATCCACGGCCACGGAAGGGGACAGCTCCACGGACCAGGAGGAGCCAGAGAGCCAGACTGGGTCAGCAGCCGAGGAGTGGTCGGAGGGACCCAGTGGCACGGAGGGCGAGGGGAGCCACACCGAGGAGTCCTCAGCACCATCCACCTCAGCTGAGGACCAGAGCAACTCGGAGGATGACTCCCTTGTGGAGGCGGGTGTCAGCAGCCACCACACGCCAGCTAGTGTTGCTGTCCCCGCCACCACCAGCACCACCACCGCCCTCCCATCGGCTCCCATTCCCCAGGTCCGTGGAGGCTCCCATGTTCGGGAGCGTGTCTCCTTTGGCCCAGGCACCGCACCCCCTGCCCCTGTGTCCCCTGCTGCCCTGAGTGAGGAGTCTGTGTACCTCCTTCGCCAGCTCCATGTAGGGCAGACAGCCATGCTGAGTGTCCTCCATGCGCACACCGCACTGTTGACTCAGCTGGTGTCGTTCATGGAGGGCATCTCATCGGGCATGTCTGACCTACAGAGGGGCAACAGGTCCATGGACTCCTCCCTGACGGCAGCAGTGTCCCTCCTCAGACAGTCCCTCACCCCTCCTGCCTCTGCTCCATCCACACTCCCCAGCACCTTACCCGTCCCAAGCACACACACACCGGCACAGGCACACACCAGCACACACACGTCCAGCACACAGACACACACGCCACAAACTAAACGCACACGCACGCACAGTCAGGGGACTGAAACGAGACTCACAGGGGATGGGGCCCTGGTACACACACACGCATCCACGGGCACTGCGCAGTCCTCAGTTGCCTCTCCCTCCAAAGCACCCTCCCTTGCCTCACCTGCAACCCCAAAGACCCAGCGCCTCTTCCTCAGTGACCTCGGCCTCTTCCCCTCCGATCCAGCTGCCCCAGCATCCAGGGGGAAGAGGAAGCCCCCCACACAGAGCAGAGTGCCCCTCGCCCCCGGACACCCTCCCCCAGGCGCAGACAGACTGAGGCCCCCACCCGCAAGTCCCCCGGAGTGCTAAGAGCAAGACCCCGCCGCCGCCCTGCAGCTCAAGCACCAGGTCTCCTTCCTCCATCCCTCAGGCCCCCACTCCACAGGTGCCCCCACCACACCCTGCCCCAGGTTCCCCCACCCACAGATATACCATCCCCAAGAGGCTCCGGCCTTCTCCCCCTGCCACTTGCTCTCCCGGAACAACACCCCCGCTGCGCTTGTCTGTGCCACTGATGTGGTGAGGGTGTCCTCCCCTCTGTCCAGCCCACCTTGCCTGTTCCCCATTCTCCTCCCCTGGTGGTAGGCACTGCAGTGGAGTCCACTACCACCCTGTCTGACTTGGGCACTGCAGTGGCGGACCTGTCCACTCCATCTGCAGGGTCCACTGCAGTCGTGCCGGCACCCACAACATCTGAGCCATGCCCCCAGTTGTGCCGGCACACACCATGTCAGACACCTCCACTGCAGTTGTCAGTGGCTCTCCAGCACCCACCACCCCTTCCCTGCTTCCTCCTGGTGAGCCCTGATCCTGTCCCTGCGGTGCCTGGCCTACCCCCCGGTTGCCCCTCCTAGTGGATTGTCCCTGGTTTTGTGCAGGCATGTGTAGGGTGGCATCTGCCACTGTCACCCACTTGTGACTTTGTTGATGGACTGGCCATTGGCCTTTGTTTATGTTCTACTGGACTTCTCCTTTTAATGCCACATATGCTGAATAAAGCAACTTTCTGTTCTCTAGTGCTTTTGCTTCTGATGTACATGATGTTGATGATGCTAACCATGCCCTTGCTGCAGTGATGGTGACATTTGGTCTCATGATAATGAAGTGTTACTGTGCAGGAACCCATGTGGTCCAGGGGGAATGTGTCCTATCCTGTGGTGTATCCATGTCATCCATAGCAGCATCTGAGGGTGTCATGTGTTCAGTATTTGGCAATGGGATTTCCTACTTAGATTGGCAATTTCACATCTGTGGCTTCCACCCCTGCACATCTGTTGTGCCTGCCATTGTTCTATTCGTCTACTTCCCTGACCGTGTGGCCATCTCCACTGGACATGCAGGTTTGGGCATCAATGGGGAAGGACTCATCTGTGTTGTCAGTGCAACATTGCTATACAAGTGTGTTGGATCTGTGCTGATGATTCCGTTGGCACTTCCATGACCAGGCTGATGTGACGGGAGCCCTCATTTGGTGCTAATTGTTGATTGTGTGACCAAGTGCTCAGCTGACATGGTGGGGCCCTACTGAGGCAACATATGGCACAGCTGTCCTCACACAGGAGTGGAGTCCCCTCATGGCAGTGTGTACTCCTGTGACATTGCCTGCGCCCAAGGTGTGTGTTGTATGTGCATGTCTGTGTGTTCACTTCCGTTTAGCTGTGCATGCTGTGATCCCTAGTGTTGTACCTGTTTGTGATGCTTGCTGAGTTGACCTATGTTCCCCCCAAGTCTTCTCCCTGGATTCTCTGTGATGTGGGTGCATGGCACATTACTGGTCATCAGGGTGTCACCCATAGGTGTGCTTGCTGTCAGGGCTGAGTTTGTGTGCAGACGCAGCTGGGTCACAGTCAGGTTTCCCCTTGGCACTTGTTGTTTGCCCCTGTCATGTGATTTCCAGTTTGTGTTATCTTTCAGTGATTGTGACACGTTGTGTGTGTGACTGCTGGCACTCCTCAGGTTCCGGGCTGCAATGTTGGTTGTTGTCTATGTGTGTTCTTTGTGGGTGACCTTGGCTTCTTCATTGGTGTGTGACTGTGGCTGTGATCCCATTGGTTGGTGTGGTATTGCCGTCATGTCCATGTACGGCGTAGTGTGCAGTGTGTCAGACATTCAGGAGTCTTGTTTAGTGTCCATGTGTGATGTGTTTCTGCACCTTGGTTCCCACCCACCACCCTGGAATAGTCATGGGTGCATGTGCAATGTCACCAGTGCATGTGTGCTTCACTGCTGCACATTGTTGGAGGTCGAGGGGTGTGGTGTTGAGTGTGTGCAGATGAGAGTTGTTGCCCGGCTAGGCCCCTGCCTCCATGTTGGCCTTGGCTCACTGGCCATGCTGTTTGATTTGTGCTTGTGTAGGTGTGATGGTAGTTAGTTGCTCAGTACACATGACTGTGGTTCACAGTGTGAACCACATTTAGCTTTGTCATCACAGTGGGATTGTAATGCAGCCCAGGGTCACCACATTGTGGGGGCCCTGGGGGTGGTGCTGTGGTGTGTCTGTGTCTTGCTGTGTCAGTTGCTGTCCCTACGTGCCTGTGTGACATGTGTGATTTGTGCTCCCTCTCATCTGACAATGCCTGCTTGCCCACATAGGGAATTTGGATCCATGAGTTACCTTTGTGTGGCACTGTATGCACATCTGTATGATTGGTATTCATGTCTCCTCATGTGTTGTGTGGTTGCCTGGGGACACTGGCACCCCCACCCTCACCTGTTGTGTATGATGTGCAGGGTGGGTCTGCCTGTTTGTGTTTGTGCATCTGCACCACTGCATTGGCATATCTTGGGTGTGCCATTGGCTGTATGTAGTTTGGTGGGTTTCCCCTGCTGTCCCTGGGACTCCTAGGTCATCGGTCAGCACAATGATCATGGTTTGTGTGTCCCATTGCTGCCATGGTATGGTATCTGTTCACCTCACATCTGCAGTCTCCACAGGGTATCTGCATGTGTGTGCCCATTGGTGCAAATATGTGGGTCTGCATTCGGATGGTCACTTCTGTCATTGTGTCATTGATGATTGTTGACGGTGTCAGCCCCCATGGGTGTTGTTTGTCTGCACATGGCCAAAGTTATGTCTTATTTGCACTGCAGGATTTGGCTCCCCCAATTTATGTTGCAATGGGACACATACACTACTTTGCCACTGATGTGTTTGTTGTTCTGTGACCAGGAATCATCCATGCAGTTTGGCAGTTGCACCTCTTACTTTGTCAACACTTACCTTTTGGTCACTGTGATGATGGGGGTTTGGACCCCATTGCCACAATGTTCAAAATGTGCTGCAGCTATGGACCCCACACTTACCTTTTGGTCACTGTGATGATGGGGGTTTGGACCCCATTGCCACAATGTTCAAAATGTGCTGCAGCTATGGACCCCACACTTACCTTTTGGTCACTGTGATGATGGGGGTTTGGACCCCATTGCCACAATGTTCAAAATGTGCTGCAGCTATGGACCCCACACTTACCTTTTGGTCACTGTGATGATGGGGGTTTGGACCCCATTGCCACAATGTTCAAAATGTGCTGCAGCTATGGACCCCACACTTACATTTTGGTCACTGTGATGATGGGGGTTTGGACCCCATTGCCACAATGGTCATGGCCTGCTTGCATTGTGGGTGCCACACACATATTTGTGTGGCACATGTGCTAGGGGGTCACATTGTATGTTCAAAGTCATGTTCGGTGTTGTAGGCATTTGACACAGTCTACACACGCTTGTCATGGTGTTGGGGGATGTCTTCTTCTTGCATTCCCTAGGTTGTGGTGTGCTGGTTGTGTCATGCATTGTCCATCCTATGGGTGGGGGTGGTAGTGGTGGTAGGCATCCTGCCCCCCTGGCTGAGGGTGGTAGTAGTGGTAGGCATCCTGCCCCCCTGGCTAAGGGTGGTAGTAGTGGTAGGCATCCTGCCCCCCTGGGTGAGGGTGGTAGTAGTGGTAGGCATCCTGCCCCCCTGGGTGAGGGTGGTAGTAGTGGTAGGCATCCTGCCCCCCTGGCTAAGGGTGGTAGTAGTGGTAGGCATCCTGCCCCCCTGGCTAAGGGTGGTAGTAGTGGTAGGCATCCTGCCCCCCTGGCTGAGGGTGGTAGTAGTGGTAGGCATCCTGCCCCCCTGGCTGAGGGTGGTAGTAGTGGTAGGCATCCTGCCCCCCTGGGTGAGGGTGGTAGTAGTGGTAGGCATCCTGCCCCCCTGGCTAAGGGTGGTAGTAGTGGTAGGCATCCTGCCCCCTGGCTAAGGGTGGTAGTAGTGGTAGGCATCCTGCCCCCCTGGCTGAGGGTGGTAGTAGTGGTAGGCATCCTGCCCCCCTGGCTGAGGGTGGTAGTAGTGGTAGGCATCCTGCCCCCCTGGGTGAGGGTGGTAGTAGTGGTAGGCATCCTGCCCCCCCTGGCTGAGGGTGGTAGTAGTGGTAGGGCATCCTGCCCCCCCTGGCTAAGGGTGGTAGTAGTGGTAGGCATCCTGCCCCCCCTGGCTAAGGGTGGTAGTAGTGGTAGGCATCCTGCCCCCCCTGGGTGAGGGTTGTAGTAGTGGTAGGCATCCTGCCCCCTGGGTGAGGGTGGTAGTAGTGGTAGGCATCCTGCCCCCCTGGGTGAGGGTGGTGGTGCGCATTCAGGCCCCTGTGTGCATATGTGGCATTGGTGATGGGCATCCCGCCCCTATGGTGCTGCTGTTGCAGGTGTAAGTTTATTCTGCATCCCTCTGTGTGTGTGTGATGTGTCGTGTACGTGTTGTATGTGTTTCGTGGTTGGTGTCTGGCTTACCTTCTGCGCCGTACGCGTCCGTGCCTGTTCCGGTAGTAAATGTAGAATATTGGTATGATCGGGACGAAGGGATTCATGGTTGGTTCGTGTCGTTCGTCCTTCTCGTTGCTTCGCGTCGTCCTCGTCGCTTCACCTCGTCCTCGTCGCTGCCGTGTTCGTCTCGGAGCCGTGGATCGTGTTGTGGCGCGAATCGGAGCTTATGTGCGCCTCTCCCGGATGCTTTGACGTGCCGTGCGTAGCGACGGGTTCGGCGCGTACGGAAAGCGCATCGTACTTGTCCGGCCGGACGGGGCTGCATTTTTCCTTCCGTGCGACTCGATTCGGCGTTTCCGGATTCGCCTCGGTCGGGGAACAGGACCTGGTTTGGGTGAGTACGGCTCGGCCGGATTCTTTGCTGTTGTGCGCATCGTACTTACTCGTTCGGTGTGCTGTACGGATCGGTCGGGAAACAGGCTTTCGCATGGCTTTTTTCCCGACCGAATGGTGTTGGGTACGCCTCCGACCGAGATCGGAATCGGCCCCACAGTATCAAAGCAAACAATCTAATAATACTTTCATTAAAAGTGCTCTATTCCAATTGGTGCAGAGACAGTGGAAATATCGACATGCATGAATATCGAGGTAAGAATATCGTTGGTGTTAAATATCGAGGTAAGTAATATCGATGTAAAAAATATTCATTTTCTTGTGTAGTAATATCGAATTTTAAATTATCGATGTAAAAAATATAGTTGTAAAAAATATCGATGTAAGTAATATCGATTTGATGTTTTTGATGTTTTCTTTTTATTGTTCTAATTTTTATTTCATGTTAATTTTGGTAAATTTATAAAGTTTAAATAAAAATATTTTGTTCAAATAACTCATTTTCATTTGTTTTCATATTAGTTTTAGGAGCGAGAGGTTGGGTTTATAGGGGATAAGGGTGGGCAGTAATTTAAAAATGTTGTTTAAAATTTAATATATTTTAATAATTTGTATATATTTTAGGAGCGGGATGTTGGGTTTATAGGGGATAAGGGTGGGTAGTAATTTAAAAATGTTGTTTAAAATTTAATATATTTGAATAATTTTTATATATTTTAGGAGTGGGATGTTGGGGTTATAGGGGATAAGGGTGGGTAGTAAATTAAAAATATTGTGGGTATTATTTATATTTAGTAATATTAAATACATTTTTGATGTGGTATATAGACTTTTTATGGGATATAGGTTTTGAGTTATTGAAGAATGTTTGTGTAAAATTAATTTTAAAAATTAATTTTCAAATATTTAAATTTTTATAATAAAAACATTTAAAAATTAAAAAAATTCAGAATTAAATTTGTGGCAAAATTGTTGCTGTAAATTTAGTTAAATAAAATTTTTGGTAAATAATTTCATAAACTTTACCAATTTTTTTAAATATTCATAAATTTAAATTTCTTTTTTAAAAATTGTTTAAATTATTGAATTGTATAAAAATCTATTAATACTTTTTGGAAAATTGTGTTAAGGATTATTAATTATATTAAAATATTAATTTTGATAAAAGTTTAAATATTTAAAAATTTGAAAATAAATTTCTGTTTAAAATATTACTGTACATTTAGATAAATAACATTTTTATTAATAATTTCATAAATTTTACAAATTTTTTAAAGTACTCACAATTTAAAATCTTTTCTAAAAATTGTTTCAATGATTGAATTGTATATAAATCTATTAATAATTTTTTGCAAATTGTGTGAAGGATTATTAATTATAATAAAATATTATTTTTGATAACATTTTAAAATGTATTCTAATTTTTGTAAGATAAATTAAATTTAATAATGAAGTTTTTATTTAAGGATATATATTTATTAATTGTAAAGATTAAAATGGGGTATTAATCATTTTTTGTTTAGAGTTTATTTTTATTTGGAGTTGGAATAGTAAATAATTATGGTTTACTATCCAGCATTTTCCCTGAGTTTAGTTGGTTGTGGAGTTAGAATAGTAAATTACTATGGTTTACCATCCAGCACTTTCCCTCAGTTTAGTTGGATTTGGAGTTAGAATAGTCAATTATTATGGTTTACCATCCAACATTTTCTCTGAGTTTAGTTGGTTGTGGAGTTAGAATAGTAAATTATTATGGTTTACCATCCAGCACTTTCCCTGAGTTTAGTTGGATTTGGAGTTAGAATAGTCAATTATTATGGTTTACCATCCAACATTTTCTCTGAGTTTAGTTGGTTGTGGAGTTAGAATAGTAAATTATTATGGTTTACTATCCAGCATTTTCTCTGAGTTTAGTTGGTTGTGGAGTTAGAATAGTCAATCAATCAATCAATCAATCAGGGGTTTGTTAAAGCGCGACTACTCACCCGTAAGGGTCTCAAAGCGCTAGGGGGGGGGGTGCAGGTTCCATCCATCAAGGAGGGGGTCTGTCGAAGAGCCAGGTTTTGAGGTTTCTTGCGAAGATGGGGAGCGATGTTGTCTGTCTGAGGTGGAGCGGAAGGGCGTTCCATGCTTTGGCCGCGAGAAAGGAGAAGGAGCGGCCTCCCGATCTGGTCTTTCTGGTGCGGGGGACCACGGCGTAGGAGAGCTGGGCTGATCGTAGGGTCCTTTGGGGTGCGTGGAATTTGAGTCCACTGTTCAGGTATGCTGGTCCGGTGCCGTGGAGGGCCTTGTGTGCGTGGGTGAGCATCTTGAAGGTGATTCTCGCCTCGACAGGGAGCCTGTGGAGTGTGCGCAGGTGCTGGGAGATGTGGCAGTGTTTTGGCAGGTTGAGGACCAGTCTTGCGGCGGCGTTCTGGATGGTCTGTAGCTTGCGGGTGAGGTTTTGTTTATTCCGGCGTAGAGTGCGTTGCCGTAGTCGAGTCTGCTGGTGACCAGGGCGTGAGTGACGGTCTTTCGGTGTTCGAGGGGGATCCATTTGAAGGTCTTACGAAGGAGGCGGAGGGTGTGGAAGCAGGAAGACGAGACAGAGTTGATCTGGCGGTCCATTTTGAGCTCGGAGTCCAGGATGATTCCCAGGTTGCGTGCGTGGTCCGTGGGGGTTGGCGGGTTTCCGAGGGCGGGGGCCACCAGGTGTCGCTCCAGGCATCGGGGTTTGGGCCCATGATGAGTACTTCTGTTTTGTTGGTGTTTAGTTGTAGGCAGCTGTTTTTCATCCATTTGGCGACTGCTTCCATGCCTTCTCGAAAGTTGCGTCTGGCGGTGTTGGGCTCGTTGGATAGGGAGAGGATGAGCTGGGTGTCATCTGCGTATGACACGATGTTGAGTCCGTAGGTTCTGACGATGGGGGCGAGTGGAGCCATGTAGACTTTGAAGAGCGTCGGGCTGAGGTAGGAGCCCTGGGGGACTCCGCAGGTGGTAGGTGTGGGGACCGAGAGGAAGGGGGGGAGTCTGACCCGCTGCGTCCTGCCGGAGAGGAAGGAGCGGATCCAGTCGAGGGCCTTGTCCTGGATTCCTGCGTCGTAGAGTCTGCGTATTAGGGTGCGGTGGGAGACTGTGTCGAACGCCGCTGATAGGTCGAGGAGGATGAGGGCTACTGTTTCTCCTTTGTCCAGTAGGGTGCGGATGTCGTCTGTTGCGGCGAGGAGGGCGGTTTCCGTACTGTGGTTTTTCTGAAGCCGGATTGGGAGGAGTCGAGGATGTTGTGTTCTTCAATGAATGTGGCGAGTTGGCTGTTGATGGCTTTCTCGATGACTTTCGCTGGGAACGGGAGCAGGGAGATGGGTCTGTAGTTTTTGAGGTCGGTGGGGTCCGCTGAGGGTTTCTTTAGGAGGGGGTTGACCTCGGCGTGTTTCCAGTCGTCGGGGAACGAGGCGGTCGCCAGGGAGCGGTTGATGGTGTGGCGGAGCATGGGTGCGATGGTGTCGGCGGCTCTGTTGAAGATGTGGTGGGGGCAGGGGTCCGTGGGGGCCCCTGAGTGGATTGACTTCATTGTCTTCGGTGGTGAGGGCTGTCCAGTCGTCAATCGCTGGTTTCCGGGTGTCGGGGGTTGTTGGTGAGGGTTCAGTGTGTTGGTTGTCTTCGTCGAAGTTGTCGTAGATGCTCTTGATTTTGTGGTGGAAAAAGGTGCTGAGTTTGTCGCAGAGGTCTTGTGAGGGAGGGATGTCGGTAGACTCGCTAGTGGGTTGGGCGAACTCCTTGATGATGCTGAAGAGTTCCTTGCTGTTGTGCGCGTGGGTGGAGATTCTGTCTTCAATCGGCTTTTTCCTCGTTTCTCTGATGAGTTGATGGTGGGCGTTGGTGGCGGCTCTGAAGTTGTCGTGGGCTTCTGTGGATTTGGTGTTCCTCCAGGCCTTTTCGAGGCGGCGGCATGTGCTTCTGGACTCTCGAAGTTCGGTGGTAAACCATCTGGCTTTCTTGGCGCGGGTATTGTTGTTTTTCTTGAGGGGGCTATGGTGTTGGTGCTGTCCGAGATCCATCTATGCAGGGTTCGGGCTGCGGTGTTGGGGTCGTCGTTTTCCGCGATGGTTGGGTTGGAGTTGTTGAGTGAGGAGGTGAGCTGGTGCGTCGGTGATTTTGGTCCAGTTTCTTCGTGGAAGCAGGTGCTGGTGTCTGTGGATGGTGGGTGTTCTGAAGGTGAAGTGGACGCAACGATGGTCGGTCCATGGGAGTTCGGTGGTGTGGCTGAAGGTGATGGAGTTTCCTGTAGTGAAGAGGGGGTCGAGGGTGTGTCCTGCTGAGTGCGTGGGCTCGGTCACGATCTGGCGCAGTCCAATGTTGTGGAGGTTGTCCAGGAGGGATGTGGTGTTGGGGTCCAGTTGGTTGTCGAGGTGGAAGTTGAGGTCTACCAGCAGGGTGTAGTTGGTGGATGCGATGGCCTGCGGGGAGATAATGTCCGTGATGGAGTTGGCGAAGGGTCCGCGGGGTCCAGGGGGTCGGTAGATGAATAGTAAATTATTATGGTTTACCATCCAGCACTTTCCCTGAGTTTAGTTGGATTTGGAGTTAGAATAGTAAACGTTTATGATTTACCATCCAGCACTTTCCCTGAGTTTAGTTGGATTTAGCGCTAGAATAGTAAATTATTATGGTTTACCATCCAGCACTTTCCCTGAGTTTAGTTGGATTTGGAGTTAGAATAGTAAACTTTTATGGTTTACCATCCAGCACTTTCCCTGAGTTTAGTTGGATTTGGAGTTAGAATAGTAAATTATTATGGTTTACCATCCAGCATTTTCTCTGAGTTTAGTTGGATTTGGAGTTAGAATAGTAAATTATTATGGTTTACTATCCAGCATTTTCTCTGAGTTTAGTTGGTTGTGGAGTTACAATAGTAAATTATTATGGTTTACCATCCAGCACTTCCCCTGAGTTTAGTTGGATTTGGAGTTAGAATAGTAAATTATTATGGTTTACCAGCCACCATTTTCTCTGAGTTTAGTTGGTTGTGGAGTTAGAATAGTAAATTATTATGGTGTACTGTCCAGCATTTTCTCTGAGTTTAGTTGGTTGTGGAGTTAGAATAGTAAATTATTATGGTTTACCATCCAGCACTTTCCCTGAGTTTAGTTGGATTTGGAGTTAGAATATTAAACTTTTATGGTTTACCATCCAGCACTTTCCCTGAGTTTAGTTGGATTTGGAGTTAGAATAGTAAATTGTTATAGTTTACCATCCAGCACTTTCCCTGAGTTTAGTTGGATTTGGAGTTAGAATAGTAAACTTTTATGGTTTACCATCCAGCACTTCCCCTGAGTTTAGTTGGATTTGGAGTTAGAATAGTAAATTATTATGGTTTACCATCCAGCATTTTCTCTGAGTTTAGTTGGTTGTGGAGTTAGAATAGTAAATTATTATGGTTTACCATCCAGCACTTTCCCTGAGTTTAGTTGGATTTGGAGTTAGAATAGTAAACTTTTATGGTTTACCATCCAGCACTTTCCCTGAGTTTAGTTGGATTTGGAGTTAGAATAGTAAATTATTATGGTTTACCATCCAGCATTTTCTCTGAGTTTAGTTGGTTGTGGAGTTAGAATAGTAAATTATTATGGTTTACTATCCAGCATTTTCTCTGAGTTTAGTTGGTTGTGGAGTTAGAATAGTAAATTATTATGGTTTACCATCCAGCATTTTCTCTGAGTTTAGTTGGTTGTGGAGTTAGAATAGTAAATTATTATGGTTTACCATCCAGCACTTTCCATGAGTTTAGTTGGATTTGGAGTTAGAATAGTAAATTATTATGGTTTACCATCCAGCACTTTCCCTGAGTTTAGTTGGATTTGGAGTTAGAATAGTAAACTTTTATGGTTTACCATCCAGCACTTTCCCTTAGTTTAGTTGGATTTGGAGTTAGAATAGTAAATTATTATGGTTTACCATCCAGCACTTTCCCTGAGTTTAGTTGGATTTGGAGTTAGAATAGTAAATTATTATGGTTTACCATCCAGCACTTTCCATGAGATTAGTTGGATTTGGAGTTAGAATAGTTAATCATTATGGTTTACCATCCAGCACTTTCCCTGAGTTTAGTTGCAATTGGAGTTAGAATAGTAAGTTATTATGGTTTACCATCCAGCACTTTCTCTGAGTTTAGTTGGATTTGGAGTTAGAATATTAAATTATTATGGTTTACTATCCATCACTTTCCCTGAGATTAGTTGGATTTGGAAGGGGTTGTCCACACAAATGGACATAGATTTGCGGACGGTGGAATGAGAGCAGAGGGATGCTCTGCCTACCGGTTAACAGCAATTCCCTATTCGAACAGATATAAGGGCGAAATACGATAGCAACTTGATGGAGCCATTCAAAACGGGAAGGGGTAAATAGAGCAGTATAATACATAAGAAGGGGAATGTCCTGATAAACATGTGACATGTAACTCGTAACCTTATGCTGATCAAGATGATTGTTACTGTCTTTTGTTTTGGTGTAGACTACAATAAAAAGAATTTCAGAATTAAAAAAACAACAAAAACAAAACCTGTTATAAGAATTGGAACTTGAAGAGTGAAGTGGATCTATGTGATTCTGTAGCTATTGCATTTACTGCTAAATTCTGGAATCTGCTTATATGTCACATAATTTCTGATGTAATTTGCTAAGTTTGCAAAAAGCTTCCCAGAAAAAAATGTATGGATATATTGCTGTTAATAAAGGTGCTCTGTCTTTTATTCTTTTGGGACAGTAATTACGCAGATCTTGACACCTAATTTTGTCCTCCATGCTGCATTCTCCTTTTTGTTTGGTCTGAGGCATTCTCCTTGAAAGCATGACAATGGTAAAGCTCTGTACATATGCATTAAAAATGACAATTCCTTAAAATCCAGTAGTAGAAAGAGTTGCCCATTTCCAGTGCTTAGAAATAAGATGATGCTCTGTGCATTTTAATTTCTTTGGGCAATAAGGACAAAAATCACTTTTACAGTAGTTGAGGAGAAAATCATGTTTGCTGGAAAATTCAAACTTCTTGTCTGTTAAGTTATTCTTTTAAAACAGATAATAATAAAAGAGATATTTAATATTTTTCTCTCTACCGTCCTTATAACAAATATGCATGAGAATTAACACAATGATGAAAATCAGAACTGGAAAGCTATAGTGCTGGTAATAAATGTGAAAAACAAAATACAGAATGAAAACATTTGATATTAAAATTTTATATCAAGACCCGGAGGCCAATGTTATGCAGTAAATTCTTTATTGCCACCACTCAGAAGCACCGCTAAAGTCAGGACCCCACTACCAATACAAATTTAACTGCTTCAAACATGCAACAAAGCAATATGAGACAAAAACATACTACTCGTAAAACATATAAAAACTCAGATATTTTAAAAGAGTCCATGAAGCCTTTGAGTTACCATCCTGATTAATCTTGAGAAGATCATTTAGAATCTGCCAAATGATCCCCGGGTTTGCCAGAGAGCTAGAGAAATGTCCACCATAATGAGAGATCCTCACTGCTTGAAGGGGATATCTCAGCTGTGCCGGGAGCAACCACAGTGATGACCCCATTCAGAGCACTGCTTTTTTAACAGGTGGCACCATATTTAAAGCATTCACTCTGCAAACTTTTTTTTTTCTCAAAAAACAAACTGCGAAGCAGTAGTTTATTTCTTGATAAAAAACCTAATGGCCATGATACCTGAGAATTTGCTCCCTGGCCATCCAGGCCATTATTCATTTTTCTTACACATGTCCACTGTGCATCTTACAGCAGACATAGGTATGGGAAATGAATGATAATCACCCTGCATTTAATAGTGGAGGATGACCATCATTCAAACCTATTGGCTTCTTGGTTAATAAGCCTACCAAGGAAACCTCTACTTTTGGAGAAGTTGGAGCCTTGTAGATTTACAGTGCGACTTTTTCAGGAATCCAGTAGTTATATCATGAAAAGTACAAGGAGAAAAGAACAGGACCAGGTTGAAGAAAGTGGAGAATATGCCTATGGTGGCTGGGACTAAGGAATAGAAACTGGCAGAGCATAAGGACCAATCAGAGTACCCATCCCAGGCCACAGGATGAGACAGGCGCTTCCAGAGGACTTTGAGTACAAGCAGCTGGAATTACTTGGTGGCTAGCAACATGCTTCCTAAGTTAAGGTTCCTGGTTCTCTCTGTTACTTCATGTTAGTGTTTTAACACCTTTCTTTTGTTTGCCCCACCTTTTGTATTTCATTCATGTAGATGATTTTTCATCCCACTGATGTTCCCCGTGGCATTTACCCTGCTGCTTCCTGTCATCCTGACTTGGAGAGAATATCTTGGTAAGGTCCATGGTATATACAGCACGCCACTTGGAGCTTATGGTGAATCTAATGTGTCATGAGTGCTCATTTTTGTCATTCCTATTGAACCACTACTAAAATCTATACTTTGTTCTGTAAAGATTGCACCCTGCTGCTGGTAATCACATACAATCTCTCCAGTGGCATTCACCTGGTAAAGTTCCACAAACTCCTTTACATCCTTCTTCTCCCTTCATAGAGTTTTTGTTCTCCAGATATACATGATCTGTATTTTAATTGTTATATAGCATTATTGTGCATATTATTCGTTTTCTAGCTTCTTTCAAGGCACGTCATCCTGCCATTGCAAGTAAAATGACCAAATAAACCTGTGACACAATGAGAAAACAAACAACTACCTTTGCTATCACAGTATTATCTTTGATTGAGACCCACAGACAACAATATTTGATTTGTTGAGTCCATTTCACAGAGTACAAAGTTATAGCTGGTCCACAAAATCTCAACTTCAATCTCAAAGTTCAACTCTTGAAGCCTGTACCTTCATCAATTTTGTAACATTTAAGGACATTTTTACAATTTGGACTGAGTTTGACATGCTGGGGTTGTTCCTTACACCAAGTTCTCTGCGTAGTTGCTTTGCATAGCTTCATGTTGCTTGGCCTAAGTTCCAATGAAGCTGTCAGCTTCATGGTGTGGCATTGCAGGGTTTCAGACCACTCGATGACGGATCCGATGAAGCCCTCAGGTATGAGTGGGGCATCTCTGTGGGACTCAGATGGGATGGTACGGTGTGGCTCTGCAAGGCTTTGCATCTCTCGGAGTACACGCTAATGCACTTTCAGCTGTGCAGGGGGGGCTCTACAGGGCTCTGCATCACTTGGGGTCAGATATGTTCTGAAGTCTTCAAGTGGAAGCTGAACAACTGAGCGATGCTCTACGATGCTTCGCTTTTAATGAATCTTTCATTTAGACAGGGAAGATCTTTCACTAATGCTAGCAAAGGGTCCAAAACCTAGAAGGCACCTCTTGAGGATCAGGACTGACTTCAGCAGATGCCAGCAGGGCTCAGGCAGGTCCAGTTGGAGTTGGTCAGCTAGGCAGGTGCAGGGAGGTCTCTAGAAGCTTTTTGTGTCCCTGTATATCACATACACGGTCAGCTAACTAACCCTTGGAGTCATTCTGGGTAGCCTGGGTTCAAGGCAAGCAGGAAAAATCTTCCTTTGTTCAGTCAGCATGGCAGTACTTCTTCCTCAGATAGCAGGGCAGGCCTTCTTCTGAATCTTCAAACAGGTCCATGAAGGTTCTGATGAGATGTTATGAAGGTCCTATTTTAATACCTAGTGCCGGCCCTTGTGTTGAGCAATTCCCTGACCTACCCTCAAAACTGGTTCTGGTCTGTTATTCCCCTTACCCTGAGTTTGATTCCAAACTGTCTAGGTGGCTAAAGGCAGGGTAGGCTTGGTGTCAGGTTACTTTGGGTGTGCTGCAGGCTGAGCCCTTTCCAATCTATTCAGGGCAGGATACAGCTATCCTGTCATGAAGACACACTCCTCACACATTGGCCTACTTTGTTCTCATGTCTGGAAGAAATACACAAAGCACAACAGCAGAGCCATTCACAGTCATGTGACCCAGAACACTGGTGGAAAGGCACCGTTAATTTTGTCAAGAAAATGCTAACCTTCTATCAGTGACATTTCCAAAATTGTAACTTAAAAAGAGGTTTGTAAATTACAATTCATTTGAGTGTAAACCGTATATTAATCTGTCCCATTCTGAAGTAAGCACTTATAATTATTTAATCCAGTGGTAGTCTATGGAAGTAATAGGCCTTTCAGCAGTGAAATACAACATTAGGAGTTTTTAACTGTCAGGACATGTAAACCTTGAACACACATGCCCTACTTTTTAAACACCATTTCACCTACTCATGAGCATTTAGGGCCTACTTTAGGGGTGAGCATATAAGTATTAAAAAGGAAGGTTTAGGCCTGGCAAAAGTTGATTTTGCTAGGGCGAAAGGGAACTTCAACATTGCAGTACAGGCTACAGTGGCAAGCCTGACTCATGTTTAAAAAAGGCTACTTTATTGGGTGGCACAAAGAGTGCTGCAACCGACCAGTAGCATTAAACTTACAGGCCCAGGTATATATAGTCCCATATACTAGGGGCGTAGAAGTATATTAAATGTACCAATCAGGTGTGGGACAGCTTTACAATGTTGTAAGGAGAAAGCACAAACACTTTCCCAATGTTTAGAAAGAAAAACTGCATAGACTCCTAAAAGCCAACAAAGAAATGATCAGCAAAGGAAGACAGCGGAAGGCAAAAATCTGAGATGACCCTGCAGAAAGGACCCGATCAAACACTGTTTTATTTTATTCTGTGCATGGGGACTCTGCTAAGCATGCACCTGTAAATGTGCTATGACCTCTAAAACATATTGAATTGGTGTACTCATAATTAGAATATATAACATACCTATAAGTCACTAGTATATGGTACAATGTGTACCAGGGCCTTTAAGGTAAATGTCACTAGTGGACTGAAGCACACATTGTTCCACCCAACTACAGTAGCAGTGTAAACAATACTGCAGGCCTGGCACTGTGGCCTGCCTGGATAGTTCTAAAACTCAACATTGAAAATAACCCCATCTGACAGGCCTAACCCTGCCTTTTAAATATAAATGTCACCTCTAACTAGACTGTAATGTCCATAGGCAGTGTGCATGAATTTAAATCAGGACATGTAAAAGTTACATTTTAAACATGCCCTTCTGGTAAAAATGCCTCAAAAGCCATATTTTACATTAGCAGGGATAGCTGCTCCATGGGGAGGCATTGGAATGCAATATCACATTTAATACTGCTATCTTGGCAGAGGAAACAGCTACAAAGTTTATTTTTGGACTTTCAAAAATATTTATCACAATGTCAGTTCACTGGTAAAGTCAAATTTGTGATAACGATTTTGGGAAAGGTACTTTTAGAAATGTACCTCTTCCCTGCCAAAAAGCCTCTAGAAGCTCATTTGCATGTGCTCTGATCCAGGAGCTGAATAGCGCCTTGATGAAGTGTGAACTTGCTCCCAAAGCGGAAGCAAATGCCTTGGGTGTGGGAAGGTGTTCTGTGCCTTTAACAGGATGATCATCTGGGTTGTGCCTATGATCTTAATTATCTTCAAGGAGGTGTACCATGTCACAGGCAGAGGTAGCTAACCCTAAGCCTGCCCCCTCTTTTGTACATCTTGTCAGCCAGACACCAATCCCAGTGGGAGAGATGTAGCCTCAACAACTACTTTTGAGTGAACTGCTGCAATAATTGGGCAGGGATACTCCTGGGACCTTTTGGCCCTATTGGCTAGGTAGAGGCCAGGAGTCACTTAATTGGCATATTTAATTGACTTATAATTCCCTAGTAAAGTTGTATACCATATACCTAAGGCAAGTAAATTAAATGCTACTAGGGGATGTTAATAATGAAAAATACGATGTACATGTAGCCCATGATATATTTACGTATAACAACAAACTCGTATCACTGTTGTCAAATCTATCCAATATGACCTCCCCATCAACCCGAGTCAGAAATATATGGTCAGGCAGGCCCTGCGACAAAGGTCTGAAGCAACTGATTGACAGATCACAGGTGGTGTGACACGTAGCCCATAGACAAATGCATGAACTGGGAAAGCCGAGATCAATCAATCAATCAAATAACTTTATTCGCATTTATTAAGTGCATAAAAGTACAAATAATTATCATAATACGAATTGATCGAGAGATATTTTAAAACAGTTAAAAACTTTCATTTTGTATATTTACCTATTAAAAATACCATAATTTAAGTACATCCGCATTTCTAAAACTA
Organism: Calotriton arnoldi; assembly: GCA_963921515.1. Classification (NCBI taxonomy): domain Eukaryota; kingdom Metazoa; phylum Chordata; class Amphibia; order Caudata; family Salamandridae; genus Calotriton; species Calotriton arnoldi. The sequence goes on from CAWUFW010000742.1 coordinate 2,604,039, forward strand.
GCAGCTATACATCATAAGAGGACTATTTAGACTAATCAAATTGTGATTATATCACCATCACGTAGGCAATTGATTTTTCTTTTACAGATTCAATTTAACGTGTTAGCTAACTAGCAGCAATTTAATTAAAAACAGTATTAACAATTGATGACGGTTGGTAAAAATAATCACGTAAAACAACACCCCTATTTGAAGATCTTCTCCTAGTCCAAAGAACTGAATATAAAACGTTTGCTAATGTAAAACAAATAAAGGGTGTTTCCAAAGAGTAAATAACTAAAAGAGCTAGGAGAGCTAGGGAATAAGAGTGTAGGCTCAGTTTACTTAACAAGGGGAGGATATACTGTTTCCTTTCCATCTTATAGAAGCCACAGAAAAATAAAATGTGTGGCATCGATTGGGTAGACAGGCCATCACAGGGACATGGTGTTAAGTTGCTTAGTGAATGTACAGATGCTGGGTAGCCTGCCATGAGGGGAAAAAAGATTAACCTCATCCTTGTTAATAGATATCGGTGGGTATTGTTGGTCACGAAAGAGAGATATGAATCGTGACCTGTGCATACTCTAGGCAATGTGTGGTAATGTATAACCGTGATTTTGCTTTGATTCCGTTGCCGTCTTTCAGCCTCGCATTTGTTAAAAAGGGCCTCTTTTAGTTTGTTCTTAGGAAAGAGCGTACACTCACTGGGTGATGTGTACAAGAAGGCCAAACCCAGATCTATAAAAGACTTCCTAACATATGCAAGCCAGGGAATACTATTGGCTTGGTCAAGGATGATAATATCATTAATTACGGCTTGGTTCAACCCAACCGAGTCCCTTTTCCATATGTGCAACCATAAAAGGAGCGGGGCCAGCTTAACTATATCAGTGATGTAGGGGACTCCCAGTTTGTTGTGTACGATCAACTTTGAACAGCCTGGGTTAACTGAAAGCAGTTTTTTTACAAACTTATCCTCCACTTTCTGCAAAGCATCCACTTCAGCTGTACCCCAAATTCCTGCGCCGTAGGTAGCTACGGCAACAGATTTTGCCTGGTATATTTCAACCATTTCCCTGATTGATTTTTTGCCTAATTTAGAGGCCAATTTCCACAGGGCGACTATGCTTTTTTGTAACATATTTATTCTATTTGTAATCATGGCGGACCAGTTCAATTTAGAGTAAAAAAAGATGCCTAAATACATAAAGGACTCTACTCATTCCACAGTGCCCCCATCTAAGTTAAATAAAATAGACCTTTTCCTTCCCATTTCTGCTGTAAATATAAAGGTTTTCGATTTGTTGACCAACAAACCCAATTCGGCCATAAAAGATGAATAGGAGTTAATCAGGCGCTGTAGGGCCATAGGTGTCCTGGCCATCAAGACCGCATCAACTGCATAGAAAAGGGCTGGCAGCGATATGCCGCCTGCTGATGGAACGTCCAAGCACTGTGCGGTCAAGACTTCATTGCATTTGTTGGTATATAAGGAGAACAGAAAGTGGGCGAGAACGCAACCCTGTTGCACCCCTTTTTCGATTTTAAATGTCTCTGTGCATTCCCGCTGTTTTCCAAATCTAACTACAGCCCCGGCCTCTCTATAAAGTTCCTTGATAAAAAATAATTATGGATTTGTCCACGCCCATAGACTCCAGAAGGACCCATAATTTTGAGTGGTCCACGCAGTCGAAGGCCGCGGACAGATCCACAAAAGCCCTATAAACTGGCCCTTCTTCGCACAGACATACTTTGCTGCTAGTAGGGCCAGATTAAGCCCTTGGTCAATAGTTCCCCTCCCCTTTCTGAACCCATATTGAGTTTCTGCAAAATGTTGTTGGAGGATGCCCATTCCTCCAGCCTATTTAGGAGCAATCGGCCCATTAATTTGGCAGTGCTGTCTAGCAAAGAAATTGGGCAATAATTTGCAGTATTCATGGGGTCACCTTTCTTGTATATTAAAATGATCACCGATTGTTTCCAGGATACTGGAGGTCCCATTTTAGAAACTGCATTAAAAACTTGTGTTAATAACGGGATCCATAAATCTTTATGTGTAAGGAAAATATCCAGAGGGACCCCATCCGGCCCTGCAGCCGTTAAGGCTGGCGATTGGGAGAGTGCAAGATCAATTTCCTCTATGCAGAACTCCATCCCCCGGTGGACGATCATCGAGTCATCCAGATTATTTGTAGCTCTGTCATTCACTACGTTAAAAATACTCTTGAAGTGAGAGAGCCAGGAGGATTCGTCTATGTGGGTGTCAAGAGAGGGCCCTCCCTCTTCCTGTAGGAAGGGGGCATTTACTACCCGCCAGAATGCCTTACTGTCTTTACTTTTCGATGCCTCTCCCAAATTTTCCCAAGCTTCATCCCGTATCTCCTTTTTCCTCACCATTCTAGCTCTCTTATAATCAGCACGCAATGACCTTATTAGGTCTTTATTTCTAGGATTCGATTTTAGAGCTGTGCGAAGAGCTCTAGAAGCCTTCAAACAGTTTAACTCGAACCACTTTTTCGTAGATGGAGTGTTTCTCATAAATGGGCATGTAAGATTAGATTTTATAGATGTTAAGATTTTGTTGAATGATATTATTACCTGGTCATTGTCAGTGTTAGGTTCTAGACAAGTTTCAATCTCGGGTAAGACTTCTTTGATAACCTTTGGGAGGAAATGAGTTGTATCGATTTTCTCCCATATAAGGGTAAATCCATTTTTCTTGCTCAGTATCGGTTTAGGGGTACATAAAGATCTTAATTTAGCATCAAAATACCAAGCAAGATTAAAGGCAAGGAAAGCATGGTCACTAAACTCTGTCCACTCTACCTTAAAAGACTTAATAGAGCGCATATTGTTGGATTGAGTGATTATAAAACCAATTGTCGATGTGACTCTGTTGCGTTGGAAAGTGGTGACGTATGGATTTATTATTTTTAAATCCCAGGTTAATAGGAAACTGTTTAAAATATTACCATAATTATGATGCCCAAAGTGGGTAAGCAGCAAATCATTTGAATCAGTAACACCACAAATACGTTGATCCGTTTTAAGACAACAATGTATATTAAAATCTCCCGCCCATATTAAAAAGAGAGTTCGTGGATGAAATGTTAAAAGAGCATCCAGTATTTCCCCTAATTTGTCTATCACATGTGTAGGATTCTTAAAATTATTGTTATAAAAATTAATCAATAACAGATCGACTTTCCCAGGGGCTTCAGCCAAAATTTTGTGAAAATGATGGGAATTATTAATAACCTTCACCTTACCTATGGTGATCGAGTTTGATAAGGGTAAGTAAACCCCCCTTAGATCTGCCAGCAGTTGACAGGACTGCTGGGGTAACATAAGAACGATAACCATCTACAAACAAAGGCTGTACTGACCAAGTTTCCTGGAAGCAGATGATATCAGAAGTTAGGAATGCTTCCATTTCTAACGATAATGGCATTACTCCGAGTCCTACGCCCTCGCCTTCCTTCAGTACAATTGAGGACCCGCCTCCCACCCAGACCCACCCCAGCATAAAAACTCTGCCCGCCCCCACCTCCACCTGTACGTAAACAAGCCGAGCTAGCACTCAGATGAACCGCACCGGGAGGGAGGGTCCTTGAAGGAAGGCGAGGGAGTAGGACTAGGAGTAATGCCATTATCGTTAGAAATGGATGCATTACCTCCCGTCCCTCCCTCGCCTTCCTTCAGTACAATTGAGGACATAGCAAGCAGAAGAAAACAGAGACGGACAGCTGAGTGCGAAAGACGACCAAAACAGAAACAGTGCCCCAAACACAGCAGATCAACATCCCAGGAACCCAGCGGCCCAGAACAGCAGACAAACGTTCTAGACACGCAAACGGACTGCGACAGTCAAACGGAGAGGCAAAAGACCAGGTCGCAGATCAACAGAACCCACAGAGGAGCCCACCCGGCAGGACACCACAACCGGCAGGGACCACAGCAAAGCACGCCGGACATCCAGCAACGCAGTCACCGAAGCCGCCAAACAGCGAGAGGAACACCCCTGAACCCCCACAGGAGGAACCACCCCCAAAAGACGGACAGTCAGCAAGACCGGGGACCAAAGCCAACGACCCAACAGAGCAGAGGAAGGCCAAACAACCTCCGCAACCGGATCAAAGCTAAACGAGAACCCACAGCCGAACCAACACCCCCAAGCGCCGCGCAGAGGGATGGCAACCAAAAACAAGGCCCAAAGACAAGAGCCGCAACCCGAGACCCCCAAGGGGACCAAAGGGAGGACAGCCAACGCCAGCAGCCAAGACCCCGAAGGGAAGGACCAGACAGGGTGGGGGGGCATCAGACCCCCGCCAACCCGCAAGAACGCCAGGAGCATCAAGAAGCCAGAGAGCCGCCCACAGCACCCGCAGAGGAGACACCGCCAAACCCAGAAGAGCCCCACCCGGAAGGAATCACCACGCAAAAAATAGGCCAGCCACCGTGGGAACAACACCCAGAGCAGAACACCAGGCCGAAAAGGTCCGCCTATGCCAAGCACAGGACAGCAGAGAGGAGGACCGACGGGAAGGCAGCAAAGCAACTGCCAAATGGCCAGGAACCCCCAACCCAGCAAAGCCCAGCCGCACCACCACCAGGCAGCAGGCGAAACCCCGCACAGAACCCAGGGAAGGGCCGGAAACATCAAAGGGAACGGAACCACCGGAAGGACCCACTCCCGAACGCAACAGAACTTGGACAGGAGAGGAGACCAAGGCGCCCAGGCCAACGTGGAGCAACCAACAACCCCGAGCACAGAGCCACCTGACCAGAACCAGAAAGGCCTGGAGCAGCGGAAAAAGGGGGAGGAAGGCACCCAGAAGACCCGAGGCACAGGAGAGGAAGGCCAACGACCCCGAGCCCTGGGACACCAGCCCAGAGACCAGAACCGGGCCACCAAGGCCCTCCCCTGATCCGCAACAGGACCACCACAGGGTGGCCGCAACGCCCCACCAACAGGCTGGCCACACGGGAAAGAAGAGAGAAATCGAGGGAAGAAGGAAGGACCCAGCACAACAGATCCGCCAGCCCAGAGGCCACTCGCCGAAGGGAGAGAGCCGACAGCCCCAGCACCCAGACCGGAGCCAGAGAAACAGGACACTGGCAAACAAGGAACATGGACCAGAACCTGGACCCACCCCGAGGGCGGACAGAGGACCACGCCCCCAGAACACCAGACCGAACCAACACCCCAGGGGCCCTGCAGAGAGCCCCAAAAGAGCACCAGGGCAGCCCCCAACATCCGCCAGCAGGAGGAATGTCAGGAGACCAGCAGGGACCAGCACCCCTGAACCCGAACAGACCCCAGCCAACCCCGCACCCGGGCAGGCCTGCGGCCAAAGCCACCACAAGCAGAGCTGGAGGAGGCAGCAAACAGCCAACCAGAAAGCGACGGCGGGAGAGCCACCAGGATAGCTCCCCCCCCGGACACGGACCAACATGGGCAGCAGGGACAAAAGACCCCAGAGACCAACCCAACAGGATCCAGACGGTCAGGCAGAGAAGAAGAAAACGAGCCCCGGGAACCGGAAAACACCCCAGAAGCCAGGAGCCCCCGCCCCCGTAGCTCCTGGCTTCTGTTCGGAGGAGAGGCGAAGTCTATGGGTTGCTGGCCATTCGGACAGGATGAGTTCACAGGCGTGGTGACCTTTCTGTTCTTTTTCGCTCTGCATTTAGTGGGTAATGTCACGTTGCCTCTTTTTCGTTTCCCATTAACAGAGGTAGGGGCTGTCAGTTTCCCCCTATGTGTGGGAACAAACTCTGTTTGTTCCGTAGGTGATCTAGTAGGTAATCCAATAACCACGTGCTGTTCTATAGGGGCTGCCCCAGCTGTGAGGGTTGCATCTCCCTGCGTAGGTTGAGCAGGTATGGTTATTAATTGGCCCGCCCCTAAACCCAACAAGAGTCTCCTTTCTGTAAGAGCAATTTCTTTCTCTAAGACCGAAGTTGCTCTGGCCACAAAGGTATCTAGAGTAGTCACAGTTACCTCCTCAGTTGCTGAAGGCTTTTTCTTCCCCATTGTGGTTCAGCGGCAATGGTGTGTTGACGTTAGTGGGGGGCCCAGCTCAACCTTCTCTGTGGTCCGGGCTGCGTTTGAGCGCCTCCTGGTGCAAACAGAGATCGTAGGCGGTTCCTCCCCCCAATGCCTGGTGGGGGACCTCCAAGCAGGTGCGTTGTACTGGCAACAAAAATGGGGTCCAGATCATGTGAGGGAGCCAAGGGAGGTGGCCCAGCCCAGCCTCGTCCGGCCGCTGACGGGCCTGCCCTGCACGCGTCCCGTGCCGCGGGAGCCCTGAGCAGGTTAAGATGCGCCTCCTGGCGTGCGAAAGCACGTTGGCGGCTCCTGCTGCAGGGTAGGCCGGGGAATGGAGTCCCCGTGAGGCTCTAGGTGGCTGGCAGGAGGTGTTAGCAGGCACTGGGTAGCCCCCGTAGCCACAGGACCACCAGAGGAGCCCACAGGATAACAAGGCCCTAGCCAGCGAAGAGAGACCAGGTGCAGGCAGGACAAGGGAACATGGCCACGCAAAGGCCGAAAACGAGCCTCAACGAACACCAAGCCCCGAGAGGGGACCAGAGAAGAAACACCCCAGGCCACCAACAAACCCGATCCCCAGAAGAACCACCAAGGTCCCCCCGAACAGACCGAGCAAAAAAGACACTCCAGCCGCACACAGCAAGAGGCCGACCGACAGAGAAGGACGAAGGAAAAACCCTTGGACGAAGGAAAAACCCTTGCACGAAGGAGAGCCACGAGAGGCACCAGGACCTGCGGGAAGACCCAGGGCGAGGGCCGGAGGCCAAAGGGAAGGACGCAAAACCAAAAAGGGCGTCTCCCACAGCGAACCGCAGAAGAGAAGCGGCGACTGGGAAGCGGAGAGAGGCGTCCCCGAGACCCACAGCACGCCAAAAGATGCCAGGCAGAACCAGAGGAAAGACGGCCGAAAGGGCCAACACACGGAAGGGAAGGGGCCGAACCCAGGAGCAGACCCACAGGAGAGCCAGGACAGGCTGAAGCCGCCGGACACCCCGAACCCCAGAAACAGAATGGAGAGGGCCCCAGGCCCGGGCTCCACGACAGGAACCCAGCAGACTGACCACATGGCAAGCAAACAGGACACCCCGTCCAGCAGAGCCACCCCGCAGGGACCGGAGACAGGCAGTGGAGTCAACCGAACCCCCGAATCCGGAGGAACCTGCACCAAGACGACCCCGTACTCACGAACCAAACTACACAGGACCCAGCCACCAGAAACGGGCCGCCACCACCGAGGAAGAAAAGGCCGAAGACGACCACCCACCGTAGGGAACCGTCCAGACAGTAGCAACAGGGACCCAGCCGGGCAGGGCCCTCAGGCGAGGAGGCAGGGAGCCAGGGCGAAAAACAGGCCAAAACCCATCCCACCGGAAAGGCGGAGGAGACACCCATATCGGGGACAAAGGAGAGGCCCCAGGACAAGGCACCCCAGAAAGGCAGGACGCCCCACACAAGGAAAGGCACGCAGAAGCCCCAAGGCGGCCAGAAGGACAGAGGACCTGCAGCCCACAGCACCGAATAGTCCCAGGTAGCCACCCATCCAGGCACGAACCAGGCCCGACCCCGCTGAACTTCAGAGATCCGACAAGAGCAGGGGCGTACCGGGTGTCATGGCCGGAGGCCCTAACAGCCGCCGCCAAAGCCACGAAACCCCAGAAGCTGTGAACAGGCCAGCGCCACAGCACCAGCCAAGCAGAACAGCCGACCTGGCAAGCAGTGCGGCCAGGACAGAGTCCAACAGCCCAAGGGGAGGAAAGGGGCGAACACCCCAACAAGCAAAGCCGCCGGAGGAAGCAGGGACCCGCAGCACCGCAGAAAAACCCACCGATGCAAAAGAGGGCGTAAAGGAACCTGAAACCAATCAGGACCAACACAGCACAGAAGGAATGCTTAGGGCTGAGGGAAAGAGAACGCACACAGCAGGTACCGCAGGCAACCGACAATCAACCGGCAGCCGGGCGGTCCACAGTGGACAAAGTAGCAAGTACAAAGCACACAAAAGTGGAAACAGCATGAAATACATCAAGCACGGGCAACGCACGCCACTCCCACAGCACCACGCCCCACACCGGGACCGAAGGGCAAGCTCAACCAGGAGGGCCGGGAACACCAAGGAAAGAAACCCACAGGTCCCGCCCAGCAGGCAAGAGGAAAATCCTGCCGACCAGCACAGGAGCCCAAGTGACCCACCACACCCCCCAGAGCCAAAGGCAACGCCAGAGGCAGGAGAAGGCCCAATACCCCAGGATCCAGACGGAAACCAGCCGCCCACAGGATCCGCCGGACGAGGACGGGATGGACCAGAAGGCATCGGCCGAGCCCGTAAGCATCGGACAGAGCAGCCCCAACCAAGTCCTGCACCATCCACAGACATGAGAGGCACTACACCCCCCGCGGAGCCCAGTCGTCCAGGGTGCCCCAGGGGGACCGGAGACCAAGCAGCAGAGGAAGAAGACACCAGAATGCCCCCAACAACCTCAAGCGACCCAGGGCAGCAAGCTGAAAAACAGCCCCCAGCAGCCCCAAGACAAGGCAGACAGACGACTGTGTCCATTACACACCCGTCAAGAGAAACAGCACTCAACAGCACCTGGCACTGCCATACAGGAAAAGGAGAAACAACGGGTCAAAAACCCGGCCTACCAGGTCTCCGTGATGTGTGCAGTCCGGGAGCAGAGGCATCCAAGCAGGCCTGACCCGGAAACACAGCCCCAGCCACAGGAGGACCGACGAACACCGTCACGGCCTCCCGAGCAACGGCTCCGCCCCCATACCACGAGGGAGAAGAGGAGAGGAGGCCCCGCCAGGAGAACGCTGCAGAGGGCTCCGCCGTCGCAGAGAACCAGACCGAAGACTCCCCGGCACCGCCACAGGGAGGAGCTGAAAGGGTAAGTCCCACTAGGGAGACAGAAAAAAACAGGAGGTGGGGCGGGCAGAGTTTTTTGCTGGGGGTGGGTCTGGGTGGGAGGCGGGCCTCAATTGTACTGAAGGAAGGCGAGGGAGGGACGGGAGGTAATACTTAATGCCAGTTTGAGTTACTTTTTTGGTTCTGTATCCCGCTATATTCCATGATAGAAACTTTACGTCTCTGCTGGAATCATGTGAATGGTGCATCGTCGGTGCCGGGGAGGTAGATGGAATATCATTAGTTCGTATTGGGGGGATGCTATTTGTTAAATCAGAACTAGCCAAGCGAGCCCGTTCTACAGATACCAGACCAGAAGCCATTTGTTCAGAGGACAGTCAATCACAAGCCTCCATATCTTCTAACGTTGAGTACCTGTTAGATAAGGGAAGCGGGCGGGAGCCACCTTTGCATGCTTAGGGCCAGGTCTCCCGGGATATTATCCCTGATTGGCGCATGCTGTTGTGGGCCTATAAAAGAAGCCAAGAGACACTGCATAGATCTGGGAATCAAGAGAAGGGACAGCCGGCAGACTTCCTAATGAAACTCTAACCAAACGTTCATTATCAAAATTTAAAATTACACAGTCATTATTAATTGATTTTATATCAGTCCTTATCCACTGTGTTCTTCTAGCCATTATCAAGTGATTTTGAATCAGGTGCCCTTATTCTGAGTTTTGGTTCAGCCAATGTCGAGCCTTGTCCATCAATTGGATTTTAAGAATCATTTAAATGTGGCCGCAATAAAGGTTAGTTTACCAAAACTACAACAAAAGGGCATGCAGCAGGAAGAAGATTCATATGTTGTTGGTTCAGGCTATTTTGTACCTGCCTAGATGGTCGGATTGCCTTACCCTGTTTACTTGATATATATTGTGATTGTCCTTTATTCCTTAAGTCTTTTGTAGACACCTGCGGTGGGCAGCACCTGGGGTCGAGACTTGCATGGTTAGCCCTGCTAGATGACAACTCATTGACTACACCAGGGTAACCCATAGATATAGCTTGCGCACAGACTTGGATAGTATTATTACAATTATTACATTTGGAACTCATATTATTGATTTCAAAGTTAGTGTTGTTGGAGGTTGTACGAGCATCAGAGGTAGCCAAGAGATTGAGTAGGGCACTAGAAGTGGCTGGAATAACTCCTGGATCTAACCCCTCTTGTTGAAAATGTGAAATGTGTGAAAACCTGGCTTTTTAAGGAAGACTGAGGGCCCATGACTTGGCCCTGAGCGGTCAAATGCTGTATTACTTTCCGCTTAGCGCCGGGACACTTCTGTTTGAGGTAGCTGTCGCGCTTTACAAGTGTCTGTATTATTATTATTATTGAGCTAATTGAGACTGAGATAAACCTTGTAAAACGCAATCTATGGAATCTAAACGTGCATAGATAGGTTGCAAGAGTTGTTTAAAGTTGTCCAAGAGTGCAGCCCAGTTCGGAGGAGAGGCGAAGTCTATGGGTTGCTGGCCATTCGGACAGGATGAGTTCACAGGCGTGGCGACCTTTCTGTTCTTTTTCGCTCTGCATTTAGTGGGTAATGTCACGTTGCCTCTTTTTCGTTTCCCATTAACAGAGGTAGGGGCTGTCAGTTTCCCCCTATGTGTGGGAACAAACTCTGTTTGTTCCGTAGGTGATCTAGTAGGTAATCCAATAACCACGTGCTGTTCTATAGGGGCTGCCCCAGCTGTGAGGGTTGCATCTCCCTGCGTAGGTTGAGCAGGTATGGTTAATAATTGGCCCGCCCCTAAACCCAACAAGAGTCTCCTTTCTGTAAGGGCAATTTCTTTCTCTAAGACCGAAGTTGCTCTGGCCACAAAGGTATCTAGAGTAGTCACAGTTACCTCCTCAGTTGCTGAAGGCTTTTTCTTCCCCATTGTGGTTCAGCGGCAATGGTGTGTTGACGTTAGTGGGGGGCCCAGCTCAACCTTCTCTGTGGTCCGGGCTGCATTTGAGCGCCTCCTGGTGCAAACAGAGATCGTAGGCGGTTCCTCCCCCCAATGCCTGGTGGGGGACCTCCAAGCAGGTGCGTTGTACTGGCAACAAAAATGGGGTCCAGATCATGTGAGGGAGCCAAGGGAGGTGGCCCAGCCCAGCCTCGTCCGGCCGCTGACGGGCCCGCCCTGCACGCGTCCCGCGCCGCGGGAGCCCTGAGCAGGTTAAGAAGCGCCTCCTGGCGTGCGAAAGCACGTTGGCGGCTCCTGCTGCAGGGTAGGCCGGGGAATGGAGTCCCCGTGAGGCTCTAGGTGGCTGGCAGGAGGTGTTAGCAGGCTCTGGGTAGCCAAAGCTGACACCTGTGGACGTCTGCTTACAGGCCAGTCTCTGCTTCTTGGACTGGCTTGAAGAAGGAAAGCCAGCGACCAATCACAGAGTGTGTGGTGCAGGAAGCTGCGAGCAGACACAGCTGCAATCAGAGAGGTGTGATTGGCACCCCCGGTTCTCTGAGGTGCTCCCACAAGGAACAGGAGTCACAGCGATTCAGCTAAGGGGACCGAGCAGCAAGACAAAAGCAGCCCGATCTCTCCTTAATGCTCCTCAGCCCTCCGGAGGTTCGCGGGAGGGGCTCCCATCAACAGGCTGGGAGGCACAGCTCCCCGGGCTCAGTCGCAATGCAGTGGGACAGGAGGGCGCTCTCAAGCGGTTCGCGCCGCATCAGCAGCTCCGCCCGCCGGCAGAAGCTGCAAAGGCATTCTCACTCCTCAAAGGCGAAAGCCGCAAGTCCGAATCTTGCACCCTGCACCAGCGCGGCTTTATCCACAACGGGAGGGGGAGCATAGGCCGAGGCAAATTCTCCTACCTACGCCGCGGCCGTAACAGCTCCCCGCCCGCGGCTCGATCAAAGGCGGCTCCACAATCTCGCAGCCGGCAGCAAGCTCCCGCCGGCTCAGTAGGCAGCAGCGAGTCCAGTCGCCTCGGTAATATCCACCTCAGCCCCTCACTGTTGTCAAATGACTGAAAGGTGAAAGGGATCTGGAAGGTAGCGGCGAGATCAGTCCGCCAGATAGGCAGCAACACCACAATGGTCCGAGAAGATTGGCCCCAATAAAACACGTTTGGCCAGAGGGATGCGCATTCCCAACACACCATAAAGTTAGATACCACATGTAGTTAGGAACACTCAGCCAATCAGAACACCACACGCACACTGCACACAGTGATCATGTGCTCCCCATGCCATCTGGACACATTACCTACTGGCCCGCATTGTGTGCACGCAAGGTCACAAGGTCGAGACCCACCTGCACTCCTCATCAGGTGAACAAATATACATCCCCGTGACTAGTCCCGGTATTACTGTTCTAAAAGAATGTACAAATTGCTTTATGACACGTTGTGAAATGTATACCATAATGGCCAACACCAATGTACTTTGAGACAATCTTCAGACCCCTACTCTGCTGCTGCTCTCTTGCCTTCTGCATTTAATTAAATCAACTGTTCCTGTTTTGCCAAACGCCTCTTGTCTTTTATTTGTTATGGTAAATCCACATTCGAGCAACAAGGACCTGCAGCTCTTAGTGTGCCAGCTCTTAATGTGCCACTCAGTTAAGTACCCTCTTAAAACATGCCCCGGGCCTTCCATTGGAGCCTGGTTTTGTTATGGTAAATCCACAGTCGAGCAACAAGGACCTGCTGCTCTTAGTGTGTCACTCAGTTAAGTAGCACCTTAAAACATGCCCCAGGCCTTCCATTGCAGCTTGAAGTCAGTTTTATAACCCCTGGCAACCGTTAAACTCCCCTTTTATTGCATATAAGTCACCCCTAAATTAGGCCCTAGGTAGCCCATAGGGCAGGGTTCATTATAATTGCAAGGTTGGACATGCACTTTTACGTTTTACATGTCCTGGTAGTGAAAAACTCATACATTCATGTTAGACCCGGGATCCCTGGTTGGCTGAGGTAGGTACCTTAGGCCAAATAGGGACCCTCGTTTCCACGTCAGGGAAAGGAAGGTCACCTTCTGAGATAGCCCCCGCTCACCCCCTTGGCAGCTTGGCACGAGCAGCCAGGCTTATCTTCAAGGCACATGTGTAAAGTATTTGCAACCATGTTCACAGCAACCCAATGATGACACCACAAATAGACTCCACACGAGTTTTATAAAAATGAGTATACATTTTATATAAAAAGATATACGATAAGACCACACAATATAAATCCAACATATGAGTATGTGTAATATTTCTCCTGGCTCGTTGTTAGGCCAGCCAGCCCTTGTAAGTTCTGACGATATTAATGAGCACTTCTAAACATTCCACTGTAATCCTATTACCATGTTATGCAGTTCGTAATGCTAGAATCAGGCACTTGTGCAATGTAAAAATAATGCAATGCGTAACGCGACAATCAGGCACTTTGCAATGTAAGAATAATGCAATGCGTAACGCAACAATCAGGCACTTTGCAATGTAAAAATAATGCAATGCGTAATACAACCACCAGGTACGTCGTTATGCAGAAATAAGGCAATGCGTAATACACTAATCAGGTAGTTCGTTATGCAGGAATAATGCAATGCGTAATACGCTAATCAGCTAGTTCGTTATGCAGAAACAATGCAATGCGTCATACGACAATCAGGTAGTTTGTTATGCAGAAATGATGCAATGTGTAATACGACCATCAGGTAGTTCGTTATGCAGAAATACGATAATGCGTAATACACTCTGGCACCGATCACGGTGCCTTAGGCAGTCTCTCCGCCACTCCTTCTGACTCGCAGTCAGCCTCTGTCAACAGTTGCCCCCAACACGGGTATGGTGTAACAAAAAGTGCAGCTCCGCACTCCGGCCCCAGTACTGCCACTCCCTTGGCAATACGGGCCGCGACACGAGCCGAAGCAGAGGCTCGCGCTGCTGGACTGAGAGAGAGGCCGAGAGCATCTCCCTCCGAGCCCGCACCCCGCCCCAGGAGTCGACACGTTACCTGGGGGGCGCGAACCCACTCTCCTCTCCTCGTCCAACGACTTGGGCCTCCGATGCAATCTTTGTGAATGGGCAACGGCGGGCTCGGGCCGGCGGCTCAGCTCCTCTGAGGCTGCCAGTCCGGGCCGCTACTGCTACGAAGATCTCAGGCTGCCACAGGTCACATGCACACAGCGTTGCTGAGACTCCCTTGAGCTTCGGGTGCACGATCACCGGGCACTCCACACAAAGGTCTCGGGCTGCACAAAGAACACGCGCACAGCGTCGATGAGACTCACTTTAACTCCGGGTGCACGTTAACAAGGCAATCCTCACGAAGGTCTCACGCTGCACAAAGCACACGCACACAGCGTCGATGAGACTCACTTGGATTCCGGTGCACATGATAACTGGACAATCCTCACAAAAGGTTCAGGCTGCAAATAGCACACACACACAGCGTCGCTGATCCTCGCTTGGACTCCAGATGTCCACGATCAAAGGGCACTTCTTACGAGGGTCTCAGGCTGCAACAAGCACACACACACAGCGTCGCTGAGACTCTCTTGGAAACTTTTGTGTTCCTGAGTTTCCGCAACAGTGAACCAGCTCACCTCAGGCCCTTGGGGATCAGTTACATCAGGACCCAGCACAGCAAAGTCCTTTCAAGCAGGGGGACACAGCACACAGCAACGTCCCTTTATCCTTTCCTTGGTTAAAACAGCAAACTGCAGGCCAGCCCCAGAACACACAGCAAGGGTCAGTCCTATCCTTCAGTCTCTTCAGTTGTTTCTTCCTTGGCAAAGGTTCCTCTTGACCACGTAGTAGCTCCAGTCTTGTTCAATCTTGATCAAGCCATATTCCAAAGTTCAGGGGCTTCAGCTCTCATAGTTATACCCCCGAATGGCTTTGAAGTCTTTGTGTTCAGGGGGCACTGACCCCTGTTCAAACCAGTTCTGGGTGCCTCCCTGCCAGTGACACCTTTATTCCTTTGATAGTGGGGGTCTGGATCCTCAATCACTCAGCAGGGGCCGGAGCCATTGGTTTATGGCTGCAGCCCAGGTCTCTTCACCTCTAGGGGCTACTCCTCCCCCTACACTCCAGATGCAGGTCAGCCTGTTGCTGTCTCACCTCCTCCCCTGGGTCAAGACATTCCCCAAATCCTATCACTTTGAAATCCAGACAGTCAATCCACAACCAGGCAGAGACACACAGAAATGTTAGAGCACAAAAACCCAGCCACTTCTAAACGAGTGGCTTCTAAACACACAATGCAAAAACCACCTTCATAAAAAGATGTGTTATTACATTGTGAGTTCAGGCATACTAAATTTCACCTCTCCATCTTAAGCCTTTGGGAAGATAGGCTGGAAAACATATTAAACAGCCTCCCCATTCTGTCCTATGGGCAAGATGGCCTTTCAACAGTGAAAAACGAAATGGAGATTATTTCACTGTCAGGACATGGTACACACCTTAGTACATGTCCTACCTTTCACATGCACTGCACCCTGCCCAGGGGGTACCTTGGACCTACCATAGGGGTGTCTGATGTGCACAAAAAGGGAAGGGTAAGGTCTGGCAAGTGGGTGCACTTGTCAGAATAACATGGCAGTTTAACAAACTGCGCACAGGCACTGCAAGGGCAAGCCTGAGTTCCCTTTTCAAAGCTACTTGTGTGGGTGGCACAAATAGTGCTGCAGGCCCACTAGTCGCATTTGCATTACCAGGCCTGACACACATAGTGCACTTTACTAGGGACTTTACTAGTAAGGCAAACATACCAATCATGGACAACCAATTACCACTATACTTTATACAGGGAGCACTTGCACTTTGACACTGTTTAGCAGTGGCAAAGTATCCAAAGCATCTAAGTTGGCAACACAATGTCAGAAAAAAGTTCCAGGGGAAAATCAAAAAGTTTAGGGAACTTTAGCCAAAAGGGCCAAGTCCCACACAAACCCCTCCCAGCCAAAAGCCAGGGTAGACCAATCAACTACCTTGATGGACTTCCCTGCTTAGGGCGATAGAACACGGACGCAGGCCCGCTACCAAAGGGACACCCTCCAGTTCTATGCCTTCCTGACCCCAGGGGATTCTCTTGGTCACTACTCCCTGGGCCAACTATGCCGCTCCATGGGTACTTCCAGACAGTTGGGGCCTCTCTAGGGGTGCTGGCCCCTTGCCATCCCCCACCTAGAGCGGTATCCCTGGAAGACCCATCAGTCAGGACAGTGTTCCCAGTTATCCTGTCCTCCAGGTTAGATATGGGGGTACCCTGGTCACTCAGCAGGGAGGCACCCAGAACTGGTTTGAACAGGGGTCAGTGCCCCCTGAACACAAAGACTTCAAAGCCATTGAGGGGTATAACTATGAGAGCTGAAGCCCCTGAACTTTGGAATATGGCTTGATCAAGATTGAACAAGACTGGAGCTACTACGTGGTCAAGAGGAACCTTTGCCAAGGAAGAAACAACTGAAGAGACTGAAGGATAGGACTGACCCTTGCTGTGTGTTCTGGGGCTGGCCTGCAGTTTGCTGTTTTAACCAAGGAAAGGATAAAGGGACGTTGCTGTGTGCTGTGTCCCCCTGCTTGAAAGGACTTTGCTGTGCTGGGTCCTGATGTAACTGATCCCCAAGGGCCTGAGGTGAGCTGGTTCACTGTTGCGGAAACTCAGCTCTACTAGCTGGACACAGTCCCACGGGTTTTCCCACGGGGGGACACCTTCATCCCTTAACCTTCCATTTAGATTTCTGTGCCTGCCATTTAGCAATGGCACCCACAAACTTCAGGACCGCGGGAGTGCTGGTGACAGAAGCCCCACGCCCTCCTGATGCTAGGTGTTCTGCCTCGCACAGCTGGCAAGTAGGCGCTAGGCCTCCCACCGGGTGCTCCTGTAAGGAACCCTCAAGTCTCTGGGGTGGGGTGGTGAACCCCTGGGGACGCAGCTCACACTCCCTCCCTCTCCTTTGAGGCAGGGCGCTAGCCCGCATGCCCCCCCACTACTCTGGGACCTAACGGTTCTACTTCACCTCTCTTCCCTCTCTAGGGCCTTTCCAGGCCCTTGGACCCATGACCAGGGGTCCGGCTCTTGTGCCAGCTCCCGGGAATCAAAGAGCTCACACCCTAACACGGGTTGCCCCAATCCTGGAAAACAATTACTGAGCCTAGGCTCCCCAGGGGTACGGTTGAGCAACCCCTTCAAATCATTTGCCATGCTCACAAACACCCAGTCATCCAGTGCACGCTTGTACTCATCCACACTTGGCACTGGCTGTACGCTGCCACCATTCAAACTGGACTCTGCCGGTTTAACGTTAATGTCCAGTTCCCTCATGCTTAACTCATGAGCTAAGAGAATCTTTTTCTCTTCCAAGGCGAGAGCGCTCCTGCTCTCCTCTGCTCGCTTTTCACTTTCAATGAGCAGCTTCTTCTCCTCTGCCTGAGCTTTAAGTTTTAAAACCTCCAACTCAGGCTCTCCGACCCTTTGGTTTTCCTCCAGCTCCTCTGGTGAAAAACTCCTCCCTGAATGGCTACTACCAGCCCCTAAGGCTGGTCCCTCCACTGGCAAATCCTGTGGACCAAATCAATTCCCTCGGTCATCCTCATCCACCTCAACATCACCCGTCTCCTGAGCCCCTTTTGCATCTCACCAGGCCCTCAAGGCCATTTGCAGCCCCTCCTTCTTGGCGCTACTTTTCATGGGACATCCTAAAGCTCTGCAGAATTGCCTCAATTGATCAACTTTGTAGGTAAGCAATGCCTCAATGTCGAACTCTAATTCTGCAGCCTCACTGGCTACTTGACTCCTCTGAGACATGATGTGTGGCTTAAAGGTTGCTCAAAAATAAAACCAACTAGAACCAACAAATCAAGAACACAATATGTGGTTGCGTCGTGGTCTGCGCTAAACTTGTGCTGTACACCAATTACTGTGAATGAATTTGAAAATACACATTTCAATCCCACACCGCTGACCACCAAAATGTTAGACCCGGGATCCCTGGTTGGCTGAGGTAGGTACCTTAGGTCAAATAGGGACCCGCGTTTCCACGTCAGGGAAAGGAAGGTCACTTTCTGAGATAGCCCACGCTCACCCCCTTGGTAGCTTGGCACGAGCAGCCAGGCTTATCTTCAAGGCAAATGTGTAAAGTATTTGCAACCACGTTCGCAGCAACCCAATGATGACACCACAAATAGACTCCACACAAGTTTTATAAAAATGAGTATAAATTTTATATAAAAAGATATACGATAAGACCACACGATATAAATCCAACATATGAGTATGTGTAATATTTCTCCTGGCTGGTTGTTAGGCCAGCCAGCCCTTGTAAGTTCTGATGATATTAATGAGCACTTCTAAACATTCCACTGTAAGCCTAATACCATGTTATGCAGTTCGTAATGCTAGAATCAGGCACTTGTGCAATGTAAAAATAATGCAATGCGTAACGCGACAATCAGGCACTTTGCAATGTAAGAATAATGCAATGCGTAACGCAACAATCAGGCACTTTGCAATGTAAAAATAATGCAATGCGTAACACAACCACCATGTACGTCGTTATGCAGAAATAAGACAATGCGTAATACACTAATCAAGTAGCTCGTTATGCAGGAATAATGCAATGCGTAATACGACAATCAGGTAGTTCGTTATGCAGAAATTATGCAATGTGTAATATGACCATCAGGTAGTTCGTTATGCAGAAATACGATAATGCGTAATACACTCCGGCACTGATCACGGTGCCTTAGGCGGTCTCTCCGCCACTCCTTCTGACTCGCAGTCAGCCTCTGTCAAAAGTTGCCCCCAACACGGGTATGGTGTAACAAAAAGTGCAGCTCCGCACTCCGGCCCCGGACTGCCACTCCCTTGGGAATACGGGCCGCGATACGAGCCGAAGCAGAGACTCGCGCTGCTGGACTGAGAGAGAGGCTGAGAGCGTCTTCCTCCGAGCCCGCACCCCGCCCCAGGAGTCGACACACGTTACCTGGGGGGCGCAAACCCACTCTCCTCTCCTCGTCCAACGACTTGGGCCTCAGATGCAATCTTTGTGAATGGGCAACGGCGGGCTTGGCCGGCGGCTCAGCTCCTCCGAGGCTGCCGGTTCGGGCCGCTACTGCTACGAAGATCTCAGGCTGCCATAGGGCACACACAAACAGCGTCGCTGAGACTCCCTTGAGCTTCGGGTGCACGATCACCGGGCACTCCACACGAAGGTCTCAGGCTGCACAAAGAACACGCGCACATCGTCGATGAGACTCACTTTAACTCCGGGTGCACGTTAACGAGGCAATCCTCACGAAGGTCTCACGCTGCACAAAGCACACGCACACAGCGTCGATGAGACTCACTTGGATTCCGGTGCACATGCTAACTGGACAATCCTCACAAAAGGTTCAGGCTGCAAAAAGCACACGCACACAGCGTCGCTGATCCTCGCTTGGACTCCAGGTGCCCACGATCACAGGACACTTCTTACGAGGGTCTCAGGCTGCAACAAGCACACGCACACAGCGTCGCTGAGACTCTCCTGGAAACTTTTGGGTTCCTGAGTTTCCGCAACAGGGAGCCAGCTCACCTCGGGCCCTTGGAGATCAGTTACTTCAGGACCCAGCACCACAAAGTCCTTTCAAGCAGGGGGACACAGCACACAGCAAAGTCCCTTTAGCCTTTCCTTGGTTAAAACAGCAAACTGCAGGCCAGCCCCAGAACACACAGCAAGGGTCAGTCCTATCCTTCAGTCTCTTCAGTTGTTTCTTCCTTGGCAAAGGTTCCTCTTGAAG
The DNA here is from genome assembly GCA_963921515.1 of Calotriton arnoldi. Lineage (NCBI taxonomy): Eukaryota > Metazoa > Chordata > Amphibia > Caudata > Salamandridae > Calotriton > Calotriton arnoldi. Next base: position 2,623,681 of record CAWUFW010000742.1, read on the forward strand.
ACGAAGTAGCTCCAGTCTTGTTCAATATTGATCAAGCCATTCTCCAAAGTTCAGGGGCTTCAGCTCTCATAGTTATACCCCTCAATGGCTTTGAAGTCTTTGTGTTCAGGGGGCACTGACCCCTGTTCAAACCAGTTCTGGGTGCCTCCCTGCCAGTGACACCTTTATTCCTTTGATAGTGGGGGTCTGGATCCTCAATCACTCAGTAGGGGCTGGAGCCATTGGTTTATGGCTGCAGCCTAGGTCTCTTCACCTCAAGGGGCTACTCCTCCACCTACACTCCAGATGCAGGTCAGCCTGTTGCTGTCTCACCTCCTCCCCTGGGTCAAGACATTCCCCAGATCCTATCACTTTGAAATCCAGACAGTCAATCCACAACCAGGCAGAGACACACAGAAATGTTAGAGCACAAAAACCCAGCCACTTCTAAACGAGTGGCTTCTAAACACACAATGCAAAAACCACCTTCATAAAAAGATGTGTTATTACATTGTGAGGTCAGGCATACTAAACTTCACCTCTCCATCTTAAGCCTTTGGGAAGATAGGCTGGATCTTACAGCCTCCCCTTTCTTTCCTATGGGCAAGATGGCCTTTCAACAGTGAAAAACGAAATGGAGATTATTTCACTGTCAGGACATGGTACACACCTTAGTACATGTCCTACCTTTCACATGCACTGCACCCTGCCCAGGGGGTACCTTGGACCTGCCATAGGGGTGTCTGATGTGCACAAAAAGGGAAGGGTAAGGTCTGGCAAGTGGGTACCACCGAAACGCATCGACGCTCGTTTTTAAGAGGTTACATCCAATGAACGAATAGCATTGATTATAAAGAAATTAGATATTGTCAATACTGTTATCGATTCAGATGGAATAACCATTGTCAAAGATTAATTTTCATATCTGTTCCTTTTCTCTCTCTGATGTTTTTAATGAATTTTGTATTTATTGTTTGAAATATATTTTTTTGAAATATTGTAATGTACATTCTGATGATGTTTTAATTTATTAAAAATAAGATATAGATAAATATATCCCCTTGGTGTTTCCTTCTCAGTACTGGTGAAGTTTATGGTTTGATTGAGTTGTGAAAAATAGTGGTTATTGACTTGCCAAGAGTTGTTGTTTTTTCAAAAACCAAGGACATGGTACACACCTTAGTACATGTCCTAACTTTCACATACACTGCACCCTGCCCAGGGGGTACCTTGGACCTACCATAGGGGTGTCTAATGTGCACAAAAAGGGAAGGGTAAGGTCTGGCAAGTGGGTGCACTTGTCAGAATAACATGGCAGTTTAACAAACTGCGCGCAGGCACTGCAAGGCAAGCCTGAGTTCCCTTTTCAAAGCTACTTGTGTGGGTGGCACAAATAGTGCTGCAGGCCCACTAGTAGCATTTGCATTACCAGCCCTGGCACACATAGTGCACTTTAGTAGGGACTTTACTAGTAAGGCAAACATACCAATCATGGACAACCAATTACCATTATACTTTATGCAGGGAGCACTTGCACTTTGACACTGTTTAGCAGTGGCAAAGTGTCCAAAGCATCTAAGTTGGCAGCACAATGTCAGAAAAAAGGTCTAGGGGAAAAGCAAAAAGTTTAGGGAACTTTAGCCAAAAGGGCCAAGTCCCACAATTCATTTTTCACTACTGTGAGGCATACCTCTTCTAAAGAATAACATGTGGGTGCCTTATTACATTTAATAAATGCTAACGTATGATTGGGAACAGTTAGACTTTTCATATTTTGTGTCTGAGAAATTTGTTAGACCTGTCAGCCTTTGAGTGGTCTACCCCTAAGTTTTGCCCTCTCACCTCCCACTTTAGTCTATACCTTTTTGTTGGACTTAGGACTCTGGGCTTCTTACCACTGCTAATCGGTGCTAAGGTGCAGGTGCTCTCCCCTAAAACATGGTGACATTGGCAAACCTGCTTCAGGCCTCTGCCATTGCAGTGAGGCCTACCCCTCCATAGGCCAGCATTAGGAATTCCCTTATATCCCTTTAAGTGATAACTCCTGCATAGGAAGGAGTAGATATATCATGTTTGGTATGGTTGGAATGGTCATGAGAAATCCCCCCCTGTTGGTGTATTGGGTTTTACCCTTACTGTTGCAGAAATGCCACCTTTGGAAAGTGGACATGTCTCTGTCCTTCCCTATGTCATGTCTCTTAGGTTAGTTCCATCATGTATATACCGATTGCATACATTGTGTCCCATCCACTCGACATAACGGTCTTACATAGGTGACCTTTTACCCAGTAGCTTTCGTTAGTCTCTCCGTCAACAGGCTCTTGGTACCATATCTTAATCCCTGTACCTGACGTACACAAAACATGTCCCAAGGCATGGTAGATTTATTCTGTACAAGGATCAGCACTTTTTTTTCATTCATGGCCAACATCCAGCTGCATATGTCATGTTTGTTTAGAAAAGGATTAGCAGGGGATTAGCAAATGTTTTCAAAACATACCTATTCTAGAAAAACCCCGGAGTGACCACTTTAGTATAAAAGACTCTCACTCCCCCTTACCAAGACAGAGGAGAAATTCCTTCCAGGCTGGACCAAGACTCTGCAGGCTGAGCCTTCGACAAGCAGAGATTCGACATCTCTTTGGGAGTGCCATCCTCGACGCAGAGACGGGGTCCTTCATTCAGAACCATCAGGTGAGGGGTTAGCACTTCCCCGGGGAATTCTTGGCTCCAATAGGCTACATTAGGTTCCATTAGAACATATCCTAGCACTTACACATACATGCTTCACCTACACCTCTAGGCTAGGCGCGGTTAGGTAGGCTACGCATCGTAGGAGTACGCCAACGCTATTGTTTTATGTAATTTGCTTTTATTCATCTTATTAGCACTATGGTAGAAATGTATCTACTTTTTACGATATTGGTACTAGCGATTACATTTGTCTGCTCCTGTCTTTTGATTGTTGCAGCTAATATGTTTCATACTAGACTGACGCTTGACCAATAAATAATTATTGAAACCATACCAATCGTCATTCTATGTATTCTGAGAAAAGCAAGCACGAGTGACTGAGCGAAAGATACTGTATTGTTTCCACGATACCTGAGGAATCAGGGTTGTCATGTTCAGTGGTTGCCAGAAACTACCTACCACACTGTATAGTACAGGGGGTGGTAGTGGCACTGTAGAGCTAGCAGGTCTAACGGCAACTCATCCTGTGGGGGTGTCCAGAGTCTGTCTTCAAACCAAGCCCTCAGTTTAGGTCATCCAAAATGTGCAGGTCCTGGGGGGTCCTAGGAACTACACAACACCTAAACTCTGTGTACCTGCTGCCTGCCCCAATCCACGTATGGCCCAGGGTTGCATCCCCACACTTGCATACTCCCTAGACTCCCACAAACACAGGAACGGCTGCCACATCTGCATACTGATGGCCTTCTTGGGCTGAGAGGATGGAGTAGTGATTCACACTTACATCTGAATAGGCTGATCCGGCCACCCTACAATAGGCTTAACGGCTCTGCTTTGTCAGTGCAGACAGCCATGAGCCAGGTCAGGTGAGGCAGGAAACCCCATAATTTCAAAGACCTCGCTAGAAGTTTCTTCCCCCTTCTAGTAACTGAGCATCAAGGTATAAAATAGGGCCCTGGCCCCAAATCTGTGTGACACTAGTGGACCTGCATGAAGCTGGAGTAAAGGATGCTGCGTGGGAAGGATTGCCTCTATGCTGTGTCTGACTGGTCCCAGGAACTGCTGTCCTGATTTGTTGAGCCGCCCTCCTGCCTGCTGACCTCTGCCCTGCAACCAAGGCACCAAGAACTGCTTCCAGAATGACGCTCGGGGGCATGTCAACTGCCCCGTTCACCCTACCGGGCTTCAAAGCCCCACCAGCCTCGCCGGTCCTGACTGCAATGTCAGCTTTCATGCTGTCCAGCTGCCAAGGGCCTAGTGCGCTGTGGATCACCTCAAGACCGTGCCCTTGCCCTGTGACAGCATCGACTGCCAACCGGGAACGGGGTGCCTCCCTTCACGCGGTTGTCAGGATTACACTGCAGTGGAGTACTTGGGCCATGGACGTCCCGCCCGAGACCGACGGGGCCCAGAGGACTTGGGCTCCTACCAGGCCAATTTGCCAGCTGATCGCCTCTTTCCCATCTGTGTGTGTGCGAGGACGGCCACGGTAACACCCGTCCCATGACTGTCTATCTCAGAAGTTCTCCAGATTCCCTAACCGCCGGGCTGACTTCCACGGACCCTCAGCCGCGGTGGTGTGATTCGTTGCCATCTTGGACACGACCGGTCTCCCACGTTGTGGTGCGTTGCGTCTCACTGCCGGAAGGCGCCCCCCACTTAGTTACACCTACAATATTGCCCCAGCAGACTCAGTCTCACTTGCGGAAAGTGCAGAGGATTTTAAAATCACCGCAATGCTCCTGAAGGGAGCCCAATCCATTCAGCACTGTCTGCCTATAACCTCGTAAATGAACTCATATCCTGATTCTTATTAAGAAGAGCTTTATTGTATTGCCTTATTTTACGTGCATATAAATCGCCCATATTTTTCTAATACTGTGTGAAGTCTATTTGTTGTGGTGTCCTCTGTGACTTGCTCTGTGGGTGTACACAAATACTTTACCAATAGCCTCTTGAAGTTAAGCCTGTCTGCTCTGCGCCAAGATACCAGAGGGTGGGTACAGGATTCCCTAGGGGGATTGGGAACTTACCCTGAATAGAGTGGTGGTCCCTGATTGGACAAGGGTGCATACCCCTGCCAATCGGAGACCTCATTTCTAACAAAATTATATAATTACAAATCCTCTTTAATGGTAAAGTCAGATTTTAAGTTACAATTTTGAAAATGCCACTTTTAGAAACATGGCATGCTTTTTGCAGTATTTGATGCCTACAGCCTGCTCCAGGGCCGCGTGACTGGGTGTAGTTGGCAGCTGGACTTTGTTTATTCCTTTCAGATAGCCACCCTATAGAGGGATTAGGTGTGCCTGGATGGGCCACTAATTGGCAGGATGGGGACAGACCTGGGCAAAGACTCACTTGCAACAGACTGTGCCCTGCCTTCACACAAATTACTTGTCATCACTGCATTGTTCATGCAGCCAGTTTGGAGCCAGGACAGGAGAGGCAGAGAATTCAAGGACTTCAAAAAGGAATTCTCTAGAACCTTTTCCTACTTCAAAGTGGGTACCAGATATAAATATTGAACCCCCAGACCCAACTCTTCAGTACACCTCTGGACCTGTGGAAAGCTCAAAAGGACTGTGGTGCTGCTCTGCAAGAAGGACTGTTACTCTGTTGCCTGGCTGCCTTGGTGCCTGTTGCCTGGCTGCCTGAGAGAATGTCTGAATCTGCATCTTGAATGCAGGACCACTATTGTGACTCCAAGGGGTAGTTGGCTGACCTCCTAATCATAGCCTTAGGGACAGAAACCACCTTGAAACCGGACCTAGACTCTGCTTGCTGTGAGTTCTGCCCACCAAGTGGTGGCACCCCTGTCCTGGTCCCTTGGGAGTAGACCTGCAGGTATTCTAACCGCACAGCTGTGGTCCCCATCAGAACCGACACAAAGCGTCACGAAGCACCACAAATCCTCATCATACACCTGCTAGCCTCATTGGAATCAGTGCAGAGTGACACAAAGCCCTGCAAAGCATGGCTGCCCGGCTTCATCGGAAACGACTTCCGATAATGTGAAGCCTCGCAAAATAAAACCATGCAGAATGCACACCAGGATTTAAAGTATGATGTTCAGTGGGGCTAAAGGGGTCCCTGTAACCGGCCCACGCTCCATCGTGGTCAACCAGTAACCACATTTTTAACACTGTCTATTCTTGAATCCACATATATCAAGAAATGATTCACACCTTTTGAGGATTTGTTCATGTTTCTTTATCATGAATAAATGCATGTTTGTAAATTAATTCAATATCCGTAGTCACTGTGTGTGGGACCTGCCCCATTTGCAGGGTTATCCCCCAACTATTTGCCTTCGTCCAGTGTTTTTCTGACTTTGTTTTTGGTGGGTTTAGGACTGCTGACCAGTGCTAAAGTGCAAGTTCTCCCTGTGTAAAATTGTATCTGTAATTGGTTATCCATGATTGGCATGTTTGATTACTGGTAAGTCCCTATTAAAGTGCACTGTGTTCAATGCTACCAGTGGGCCTACAGCACTGATTGTGCCACCAACATGAGTAGGCTTGCAACCTTGTCTCAGACCTGCCACTGCAGTGTCTTTGTGTGCCATTTAGAACTGCCATGTCGACCTGGCAAGTGTATCCACTTACCAGAACCCAAACCTTCCCTTTTACTACATGTAAGACACCCCTAAGGTAGGCCCGAGGTAGCCCAATGAGCAGGGTGCAGTGTAGATGAAAGGTAGGACATGGACTGGAGTGTTTTACATGTCCTGATAGTGAAATACCTCTAATTTCTTTTTTCCCTATTGCAAGGACTATCTCTCACATAGGTTACCATTGGAGCTGCCTTCTAACCTCTTAGAAGTGTAACTTCCCATTGGGAATAGATCAAGATTTGTAGTTTGGGGTCCCTGAACTAACAGGTTAAAAATACATCTTTTAGTGAAATTGGTTTTTAAATTGCGTGTTTGAAAATGCCACTTTTAGAAACGGGGCATTTTCTTGCTCTACCATTCTGTGACTCTTCCTGTCTGTGGAATCCACGTCTGAGGAAGGGTGAAAGTTGGGCTGTTTGTGCATTCACTAGAGACAGTCACACAAAGTTCACCACCACTTATTTCACCAGCTTGTTCTTCACCTTTAGTTCTTTTAAACGGAGTCACTTGGAATTGTTGTTGTGCACTTAATTTTTAACCACTACTCTCCACGTGCAATGGTGAGTACTACCTCTCCAGCACACGAGTAGGCATGGATTGTGTTGCAGTGTCAATATTACAGAATGTGGATGGAACTTGTGGGGGACCACTTGTTCTTAAACAAACTTTGTGTCGCATTGATCTTTTTCCTGTGCAGGTTGTGCCATCAAGTACACAGGTACCATTCCCGCACCATCATACAGTGGTAGGTAGGTTACACCATACCACTTGTGTAGATAGTTACTACCATAGGTCCTGATGAATCGCCACTAGATCACTTTGACTAAATAAGGCGTGAAACATGTTGACCCCCTGGGAGTAGAGCGCCTCTATACTCATTGTAGCTTGTCAGTCGCCTACCCTTGTTTTTCTTTTAATCAGACTGGGATCCTACCAGAATAAAGTCTTTTCCCAGGATTCCCTCATCTGTTTTAACTTTTTCACATACATCTACACAAACCAGGCCCCTTACCCACACAGCACCCTGACGGCCGGAACAAAAGATCTCCGATAAAGAGCCCCTTCACGGGAGCCCGTCGGGTATTGCAGCGCCGACCCGATGAGGAGCAGGCCCATATGATGAAGCATGACACCTAGCTTGCTGGGTGTGTGAGGGCCCTAGTTCCAAAAAGGAGGAATTCCCCTCCTTGAGCACCACCTGCCTCTTTGTCTCCACTTAGGAAGCCAAATTAATACATTAATTTTTTGGTTATCCACTGAGGAACTCCGTACTTCCTTTGTTTGTCTATAACTCGGGCATATATGCTGGACCTCATAAAAAAGCCCACAGTCCCTCATTTTTGAAAGAATCCTGTTTCTGTCAGCAATTCTCCAGGATGAGTGACACAACCTGCATATGAAAGGTGGCACTTTTCACTGCTTAAGCAGGTAGAAGTGGATAGTTGATGAGGTAGATTATTCCACTGTATGGCAATATATTCAAAAACAACCTCACAAAATAACTGGAGCTAAACAGGGGTGTCACGTGGCATAGAGGAAGGCCTATCAATGAATTACCCTAATGCTTGAAATAGAAAAGGGACTGCAATTTTTTTAATTTAAAGATTTATGAAGCGCGCAGCTACCCAACAGGGTTTCCCAGCGCTGACAGCGGAACAAGCAAGATAGAAGCTCAGTTGGCATTAGGCCTGGCTAAAAAGAAAAGTCTTGAGCTTTTTACGAAAGGCAAAGAGGGATTGACAATTCCTGATTCTAGCGGAAGAGAGTTCCACAATTTTGGTCCCAGGAAGGAAAACGAACGGCCACCCATACGGGCCAGCCGTACTCTAGAGACTGAGAAAAGGAAAAAATTGGTAGGTCTTATATTGTGAGAAGGTCGATAGGGTTTGACAAGATTGAGTATGTATGCGGGGGCCAGGCCGTGCTGAGCTCCAAACATGTAGCAGAGAGCCTTAAATTCGATACACTTGCCAACCCTGAGCCAGTGGATTTGATAGAGCAAAGGGGAGACAGGCGTGGCGAGGCAACTAAAAAGTAGGCGGGCAGCTGCATTCTGAATGAGCTGGAGACGGCGTACAGAGGTCTTGTCCGCACCCAGATACAATATATTACCGTAATCGAGTCTGGAGATCACCAAAGCCTGCAGGACAGTCCTCTGAGCAGCAGGTGGAATTAGCCAGAGAATTTTCTTTAGCCACTTGAGGACTGCAAAGCAGGCCGAGGTGACTCCCGAGAGAGAGCTTGCTATCGATGGAAAATCCCAGGTTCTTAACCTTAGGAACCGGGGTGTGTAAAGGTCCCAGAGATACAGGCCAGTGGTTGGCTCCCCAAAACTCAGGATTGTTCCCCAGGATATTCACCTCGGTTTTAGAACCATTCAGCCTTAAAGCATTGCTGGACATCCACATGGAGATGTTACGCAGAACAAGTTTAAGTGAAGAAGGATCTTGATGTTGAGCAGATGATAAAGAAAAAATAATCTGCGTATCGTCAGTGTATGAAAAGATGGTCAACCCAGATTTTACAGCAATGTCTGCCAAAGGGCGAACGTAAAGATTAAAAAGCAGAGGACTCAGGATCGAACCCTGCGGAACTCCAGATGTCAAGGCAATGGGGTTAGATTTTGCGGTGTGAGGAAATACTTGAAAGGAGCGATCCTCCAAAATAGAGATCAGCCACAGCAAGGCTACACCTACAATACAAGAGCTTACGAGGCGCTCCACCAGAATGGAATGGGAGACCGTATCAAAAGCAGCGCTCAAATCCAAAAGGATGAGCGCTGCTGTGCCCCCACAATCAAGCTGCTGCCTAAGGTCCTCCATGACCCCCAACAGAGCTGATTCGGTACTGTAATCAGGACGAAAGCCAGACTGAGACAGATGAAATAGCTTATGTTTCGTCACATGTGCAGAGAGTTGAGAGTTAATGTGTTTTTCCAATATTTTGGAAAAGGTGGAGAGAAGAGATATAGGCCTGTAGTTAGACCAGCAGAGGGGATCTAAACAAGTCTTTTTCAACAGTGGAAGCACCAGAGTGTGCTTCCAACTGCGAGGCTACTGGCCCAGATTTAGGGAGGAATTAAGAAGCTGAGCAATCACCTCAAGGGCAGGCTCATCCAGGCATCTGAGCTTGGAAGGAGGGAGAGGATCAAGTGGGGAGCCAGACTTGATGTTTCCAAGTAGATTTCTCAAAGGAATTAAATCAATTGGGAGCCAAGCCTTAACTTGACAAGATTAATCAGATGCAAAATCAGGGGGAACAGTCACAACCTGGTCAGAAAGTTGAGAAGTGGGAAAGATGAAGTTGTCATAAGAAGAGGAATCCAACTCAAGCTCTCGATGAATAGACACAACTTCATTATGAAAAAACTGTGCGAGTTCATTGCAATCGTGTAATGGAAGGGAGGGGATGGCAGGAACGTATTGGATGCAGAAAGTTACGACACAACTTTAAATAGGGTTTTCTGACAATTTTGGGCGGACGTAATTTTATCCGTATAGAAGGAGGCACGAGCAGATCTGCAAAGAGCATGATATTTTTTTTTGTGCCTCCAGATAAGTGGCTTTGGCCTCTGGCACGTAATGCTTTCTCCACAGTCTCTCCAAAACTTTACATTGTTTTTTTCCAGCTCTAAGGGAGTCTGTAAACCATGGAGCGGGGGGAAGCACTCTAGATTGGGATTTAGCAGAAAGGGGAAGAATGAAATCGATAGCCTCAGACAACCAGTGGTCGACAAGTAGCTGGTCCGAGTCCAGTTGAGATTATATGGAAGGAACAGTCTGCAGAAGCAGCTCATTAAGTGCCTTCATATCAAGTAGAGACCAGTTCCGAGTTTTCATTGGCAAGGCGGGAGGGCGAGGCGAATGAGCCAAGGAGAAATCAATAAAGAAAGGAATGGCAAGGTGATCAGACCAGCCTAGCTGAATGGGAGGAGCAGTGGACACAGTAGGAAGATTCGAAAAAATAGGGTCCAAAAGATGACCTGCTACATGGGTAGGTGAGGAATTGATAAGTGAAAGATTCAAGGTCAACAGATTGTCCAAAAGAGTTCGAGCAGATTTATTACTAGGATCATCAAAATTGAAATTCAAGTGCCCAAGCACAGAAAGATTTGCTGCGCAAAGAACAAGAGGGGCAAGTGATTTGGTCAACAGGGAACCCCAGTTGTTAGACGGGCCAGGGGGACGGTAAATGAGGGCACCAGAAAAGGTAAGATTAGGGGAGAATGGGATAGAGAAAAGTAGGGTTTCACAGTTGGGAATCGTGAGTGCCTCAATTTTGCAGTTATAGATTTTTTTTTAAATAATGGCAATTCCTTGACCAGTTTTCAGAGATCTATTTATACCTAATAGAGAAAAATTCTGTGGTAGTGTCGCAATCACATCTGGTATGGACCCGTCGTGGAGCCAGGTCTCGGTTAAAGAAACCACATCCATGTCAACTAGGAAGGGAAATAGGTGCAACTGGTGTTTAGGAAGGGAGCGACAATTGAGACTAAAACAGCGGAAAACCTTAGATGAATGTGAGCCAGAATTGTCAACTCTGGAAAGGTAGGAAGTCTCGCCTCCGAAAGAAGGGTGGGGGCCAGTCCGGGAATAAGTGGGGAAGATATTATCAAATAAACAGTGAGAGCAGAACCTGACGCTGGCATCAGGGGCAAGAACCTGACAAACATCATTAGGGGTGGGTTTAAAACTCCTAATATCTTGAGAGGAGTAAGTAAGTCTGGGCTGCAAGCAAAAACAAGCAGGGGTTCTGGCCCCTAACCCCGGCCGGACGCGGACAGGCGCAGACGGGCTTGCCTTAGGCGCACCCGCCACGGCATGGGTTTAAATAGGAAAAACCCGGAAATGCCGTGAGACGCGAGCCTGGCTGGTTCGGGAACGCCCTCTGCCCATTCGGCACACAGCCGCGGCGGAACGGGGCGGAACCAGGAAGGAAGAGAAATTCCCCAGCATGTGGAGGTGAGAGCCCCTCAAGTAAAAATACAAAAGTAAACAGCAATTAGCCACCAGTTAAAAAGTTAAAAAGCGAACGTCATAAAATCAAACAATGGGATAGCGTACAGCAACAGTGCAACTAACCTCACTCATGTTATTGGATGCAAAATCCTTTAGGCAAAATACAGGAACTAAGAAGCTGCTTGGTTGTTATCCAGGGTTCTAGACTGACCAGTAGAATGTTTCAAATGCGCTTTTCTTACATAATTGAAAATATTTAGCAATCATATTATATAGAACACAAAGAGAAAAATGAAGAGCTATTTTGTGGCTAACAGTCTTAAAAAGTAAAAGTGTTTTTGAGGCATGCAAAATACATATGAAATTGTGGGAGAAGTTATACAGAAAGAGTTTGTGAGAAACATATATTTATGGGACTGGTCTCAGAATGAAAGAGAGGGAGGGTTATTTATTTATAAAGCATGAAAAGCAAGTGTGGATGAATATGTTTCTAGCCGACGCGTCAAGAATTCTATTAAAGACACGGAGGTGAGTATTATGCTTCTCATTTCTTTACTACTAATTTCAGCAGCCAATCTCAATAAAGTAAAACACAAACTACATTATCCATGTTTCCCTGTACCTCCCATGTCACATGCTCCAATCATATATGAGCTACCCATATAATTGTAGAAGTCACCATTTTGTGTCCTCTTTCTTTGTTAGATAAGTCCATAAGAACAGAATATTCCAAAGGGAAACAGGGTAAAAGTCTCCAAAGATCCATACAGCCCAAACGTGGACTTAAAACTTCCAGTTGATCCAACAGGGATGTATATCACCAACCACAGCCCACGACTGAACTCTGCGATGGGATTAAAATTGCAGCGAGTCAGCACGCCATATATAACTCCTCTCAAGGGAAAGAATTCCAAAGCAGGGTGCACCTCACAGCTGTTCTGGTCGTTTCCTGAAATAGAGAGAGATCCCCAAAGTAAAATCTGGCATCATAAATATAAAGCATAGACTATTGCCAAAAATCATTGGGTGGGAGAAATAAGACAGAAACAACTCCATTTTTTATCAACATTAGTTATAACAATACACTTTTAACAATTGAATTATAGCTTCAATGACATTTGCATCTAAAGGGTGGGATAATCCTCGCCTCCGTGTACTTAATCGAATTGGAAATTCTTGATGCGTCAGCTAGAAACATTTTCATTCTATGTCAGGACTGGAGGCTAAGATTAGGCTAGTTTAAAGTCGTGTTACCACCACAGATGCCACATCTACAATAGGTTTATAATAGTATTTCTTATATGTAGACTCAGAGATCCAGTCTGCCGCTCTCATGATGTCTTCTACACGAGAGCCGAGAGCATACGATATGGATGCCATGGCTCCTCTGGCAGAATGCGCCACAAAGACAGGAATGTTGACTCTTGCTTCTGCCAGTAGTCATTCCAACCACCTGGCTAAGGTAGCTGCAGACACTGGTTTGTAGAGTTTTTTTTAAGGCAATGAGTAGTTGTCCTCCAGCCTCCTATCTCATATCATAAGTAGCGATTTCATAATCCTTTAAGCATTGCACCACACATAATTTACTACTGTTTGGTAAACTTGGATAGGTTACCAACATGGAAATAGATTTGGTGCGGTGTGTGATAGTACAGGAAATGCCTTCTGGAGAGAATACTCTACCTGATAGATCCAATACTCGTAAATCCAATACCCTCTTACAGGAAATCAGACATAATAACATTGTGAGCTTGGCCCGAAAGCTGTTTGCACGACAAGTATTTGTTCGCAGGCCATTGCTCCAAGAAATTGAGAACAACATTCATGTCCCAAATGGGCGTATACTTGGGTCTCGGAGGATTGACCACACGGATACCTTTCATCCATTTGCAGACTAGAAGGTGCTCATCCACTGATTTACCCTCTACTGGGAGGTGTCCTGCGGAGATTGCCGATCTGAAGTTATGAACTGTTCGGTATGCTAAACCGGAAGATGCTAGTTCTGATGGAAAATTTATTACCATACAATGTTGTGCCCCCACGGGATCAACACTCTATGTGTTGCACCAAGCACACCATCTCCTCCGAGCTAAAGAATATCTTTTATGGATGTTATCTGGCCAGGCCTGCCTGATGAAGGATGCAGCTTGTTGCGAAATGCCTTGGGTATGCCATCTTTCTCTGAAACCATCCAAGCCATCAGCTTGAGTTGACCTGATAGATTCAATGGGTGAGGAATACCTTCCGGGTCTAGGAGGAGATCCGGCTGAACTGGGAGTAGAACTGGAGGCGCACTCGCTAGAGTTAGGGCTACTGGGAATCAAGGTTGCGCTCTCCAGTAAGGTGTCACCAGAATGATTTCTGCTCCTTGTCGTCTGATCTGTGACAGGACACGGGGAATCATCAGGAATGGGGGAAAGGCATAGCCTCTGAACTGATCCCAGTCCTGGATAAATGCATCTGTCGCCTGGGCATCCGGATCTGGGCGCAAGCTCAAAAAATGTGTCAGTTGCCGATTGAGTCATGATGCGAAAAGATCTATTTCCCACGGGCCCCACAATCTGTTAAGAGCTTGGAAAACTGAGTGATTCAGTTTCCAGTCGCTGAAATCTCGTAAGTGTCTAGAGTTCCAGTTGGCTATGGTGTTCCTCTTGCATGGTAGATACTGCACTGTGAGGGAGATGCAATGTTCGAGGCAGAAGTGACAGAAGTCCTTGGCAATCTCTGCTAGTAGACAGGACTTCGTCCCCCCGAGCTTGTTGACGTAGCGGACTGCTGAGATGTTGTCCATTCTCAGTAAGATACATTAATCCGTCTTTATCGGGGAGAGACTCCTGATAGCGAAAGAGCCCGCCAGGAGTTCCAGGCAATTTATGTGGAGCCTGAGCTCCGCCTCCGACCACCGACTCCCTGTCGACATCGTCCCGCACCTCACACCCCAACCCAACCGGCTGGCATCCAATTCGATCCCTATTTCTGGCGAGGTGCCGAAAATGGCTCGACCATTCCAGGATTCCATGTGATCCAACCACCATGTTATCTCTGTCCTGGCTTTGCCCATCAGTGGGACTTGTTCTCTGTAAGATAGACCCTTCCATAAGTGTTGGATTTTCAATCTCTGAAGGGCTCTGTAATGGAGGGGGCCTGGAAATATGGCTTGTATCGATGAGGCCAGGAGTCTCACGATTCTGGCAATCTACCTCAACAATACAGTCTGTTTGCACAACGCAGACCACAATTCCCTCTTGATATTGCAAATCTTTTGGGTTGGAAGGAGCAATTGTGCTTGGACTGATTTTATCTGGAAACCCAGAAATGCCATTTGCTGGACTGGCGACAGGACTGACTTCAGGGAGTTGATCTAGAATCCCAGACTCTGAAGAAGTTGTATAGTCCATGATAGATGAGTCCTGAGTGTCTGAAGGTCCTGGGCCATCAACGGGAGGTTGTCTAGTCCATTAGACATACTCCTCGAGCCCTCAGTGCTTCTACGACTGGTCTCATCAATTTAGTGAAACACCACGGGGCCAATGAGAGACCGAATGGAAGGGATTTGAATTCCTTGCACTGTCCTCGTCATATGAACTGTAGTAACCATCTGTGAGGTGGGAATATGGGGATGGAGAGGTAGGCATCCTTCAGGACCAGATGGACCATCCAGTCGCCTTCCTGTAGAATATCTATTAGCAAGAGAATTTCTTCCATTTTGAAATCTCTGTACATTATCCAGACATTGAAATCTTTGAGGTTTAGGACTAGTAGTGACCTCCGCCCTTCTTTTCGAACAGAAAGATGGGGCTCATGAACCCTTTGGGGTGTGGAGTTGTCAGGCATATTGCCCCTTTGGCTAGGAGAGTTTGAATATAAAAACTTATTGTGTTTGGGAAAAATACATTTGTCTTGGGGGCCAGACTGAGTTGGAGATTCGTAAAATTCCAGTTTGAAGCCCTGAATGGTCTCCAGTACACATGGGTCCATGGATATGCATTTCCAATTGTCGTGAATAGCGACACTCTTCCTCCCAATATCACTTCCGAGAAGGGAATAACTCATACCAGTATATCCTGTGTCCTGTATTGCATTCTATTGTCCATGTCTGGATCTGCGGCAGAATCTGGGCGGCCACCTCTGGGTTGAGTGCGATAGAAGGTGGGATCTGGTTTGTCTCCATACCAACCACCTTTGCCGCAGGCATAGTAGCCTTGTTGAGAGCTTTGGTGGGTTCCACAGCCCGGCGCACCCTCCATGGCACCCGGCCCTGTCAAAAAGGCCTCTCCAGAATACTCTTTTTAGCGACATTTGGGCCCTGTATATAGTGAGTAGGTGGCACAAAATCTGGACAGTTCCTTAACGAAGGAGCCCCCAAATAATAGGCTGTCAGCCATTGGGCTGGCTTCGAAATTGGACAGATCATTGAGTTTAGGATCTAATCTCATCAGGATAGATCTCCGGCGCTCTGTAGAGATGGTGCAGTTGGTGTTCCCTAACATGCAGACTGCTCGCTGAGCCCAGCCAATCAGATTGTCTGTATTTACTGGGGAGTTGGACACTTTGGCTTAGTATGCTAAGTCTAAGATCTTAGTCAAGGTTCCTGTCAGGTCAAGTAGTTTTTCTTGGCACATCCAACATGAGCGATCCAGGCCCTTTTTCAGATCCCTTGCGTATTTTTTCATAAAAGTGACCATGATGGGATCTACCTCTGGTGTGTCTGCAACCTTACCCACCAGGTCTGGGCGGGGGCACTTCATGCGGAGGCGTGCACGTACCTCTTTATCAAAGCTCCGCCATAGATGGGTTTGAAGGTGTTCCGCAACCTCTGGAGGGGGAACCCAAGTGGACTCCCTGGGGTGAATTATTTCGGTGGGCTCGAATTGGAGCACCCAAAGGGTATGGACTGGAGCCTGTTTCTTCTTACTGAGTCTTGCCTTCTCACCCTCATCACTGTCCTCAGTGTGGGAAGAGCATTTTGAGTCTAGGGCCTCTGCATGCTGTGAGCTGTGAGACTGAGAGGACTCTCCCTGTGGGTTGGCACTATAATCGTGTTCAGTCTCTCTCTTGCACCTTAGCTTTTCAAAAGCCTCTCCATGTACCTCTGGCTGTGATTTACTCTTGACTTTGCCCTTTTTTGATGGGCCCACCTCATTGTTGGCTGGAGGAAGTTGGGGTTGCCAGCCTTGTTGGCATGCAAACTCACACAGCTGCCCCGTGAAGGGACCTTGCACCTGTACCAGGGCCTTATTCATAGATTGCTGTACACTGCAGTCCAGTGCATCCACCAAATCCAGCTCTAGCTGGTCATCACCTTCTTCATGGTAGTTGTCTGCCTCCGCCTTATAGGGCTACCATTGTGCCATTCTCTCTGCATGCACACTCAATTTACTGAGAGTTGAGAGAGTAAGGGGGGAGTGGAACTAACCCTGCAAGGCCAAGGATTGTGCCTTAATTTAAATGTGGAGGGAGCTGCCTGGACCAAAAAA
Organism: Calotriton arnoldi; assembly: GCA_963921515.1. Taxonomy (NCBI): domain Eukaryota; kingdom Metazoa; phylum Chordata; class Amphibia; order Caudata; family Salamandridae; genus Calotriton; species Calotriton arnoldi. Next base: position 2,640,408 of record CAWUFW010000742.1, read on the forward strand.
CCCACTCTAGGCAAAGCCTATGCAAATGTATACAACCCTGCACACACTTGTGAGACAGGGCGTTGGGGGAGCATTCACCCCTGCCACCACATACAGAGCCGGGTCACGTTATGTGTAGAAAAAGCCAGCAAACGCTCTGATCAATATCCCTGAGCGTCGCGTTCAATTTCTGCACAAGCGCGTTGTGTGGTCCTTGTTCGCAAATAAAAGAGGACTGCGCATATCAGTGAGATGTGCGCTGTCCGCTCCCCGCTCCACTGAGGCAGCAAGCAGCATCGGAGTCCGACCGCTGTAAGTGTTCAGAAAATGAAGGCGGAGTCCCAGCGCTGTAGCGCATGCAGTGGGTGATTGGTCACCTTACCACTCCTGCCCTCATAGAACCGCAACGCGTAGAAAGCATGACATTCACAGCAAATAGAGGTATGAAATACCTATAATTATGGCATAACAAGCATATAGAAAAGAAACATTCTAAGCAATAGAGATATCAGATATCTATAATTACGTCAGTACAAGCATAAAGATTTAAACTGCACTTATCTGGCTGTGAAGCAGCACAGAAAGAGGACACAAAATGGTGACTTCTACAGTTATATGGGTAGCTCATATATAATTGGAGCATGTGACATGGGAGGTACAGGAAAACATGGGTAATGTAGTAAAGAAATGAGACGCATAATCAAGGCCTCCGGCCGTGACATAGAATTTGTGGCATGTAAAAACAAAATGGCATAGAAAGAAAAGAGAGGTAGGCACACTCCTTCCATGACACAAAGGCTTTGGACAAAGAATATCAATGCAGAACAAATGGTCCAGTGGTAGTTCACAGGGGCTGTGAGTGCTTTTTGACAAGGGTTCAAACCTCAGCCGGGGAAATTTTTAGTCAAGCCAGTGCATGTCAGACATTTGTGACATGCTGTGGCATGTGGAAGGGGGGCAAGGTTTGCTATGAAAGAAATCCCTTAATTTGTTGAATGAGACTTTGGGAGTGGTTCTGTAAGAAAAAGAAATGCATGGGGCAAGTGCCAGAGTGAAAGAAAGGAAGGTCTCTTCGTTTATAAATCACGAAAATCAAGTGTAGATTTGTGGCATGTAAAAATAAAACGGCGTGGAATTAGAAGAAGGACAGCACCAATTTTGCATGACACAAAGGCTTTGGGCTCAGGAAGTAAATGCAAAATAGTTGGTACAGTGGTAGCTACCAGGGATTTTGAGTACCTTTTGTCAAGGGTTCAAACCCCAGCTGGGGAAATTGGATTTTTATATTCTTTTCTATTTTTTTTTTTATTTTACCCAAATGAAAGATGCCCTTTTGTAAATCACCCCCTAGCAGTGTCTGGGATATTTGTGGCCTTTTTAGTCAAGCCAGTGCATGTCAGACATTTGTGACATGCTGTGGCATGTGGAAGGGAGGGGCAAGGCTTGCTATTAAAGAAATTCCTTAATTTGTGGAATGAGACTTTGGGAATGGTTGCGTAAGAAAAAGAAATGCATGGGGCAAGTCCCAGAGTGAAAGAAAAGGGCTATTTATTTATAAAGGATGAAAATCAAGTGTGGATTTGTAGAATGTAATAGCAAAACAGCATGGAAACAGAAGAAGGACCAGCACTGTCTGTCTATGACAAAAAGGCTTTGCACCCAGTAATGTAAGAGTAGAACAGGTGGAATGAGGGTTAGTATCAGGGACCAACTCATATTTTGACAAGGGTTCAAGCCCCCACCTGGGAAAATTCCTTTTTATATTCTTTTTCTTTTTATTTATTTATTTATTTTAGTCGAGTAAAAGATAGTCCTTTGGAAATCACCAACTGGCATTATCTGCAGTTAATCATGAAAGAGCATGTCAGAAATCTATGACATGCTGTGACACATGTCACATGAGCTGTGGCATATGCCACATGACAGAGTGACACGTGTCACATACCAGGAATGGGCTCCAACCCTTACTGCAAATTACAGTATAACAGAACTTTACATATTCTTAAAGATAAACATCAGAACTGATTTTATTTAATGTTTCTTTAATAAAAATAATATGCAAATTGTTCGTACTAAAGAAAGCAGGTTATTTTTTACAGTACTAAAAGCGAAATAACATGTTTGTAAGCGGGAAACATTAATAGTGATGTAAACCCTCATGCTGTGAAGAAATCGTAGTTTCGCTTTTCATCGTGTATATAATTATAATCTTAAAAATGCAATATCAGTTGCAATGTAAACCCTCATGCTGTGAAGAAATCGTAGTTTCGCTTTTCATCATGTATATAATTATAATCTTAAAAATGCAATACCAGTTGCGTGACTACAGCCAGGATTTGGTTAAAACAGCTTCCGCTTGTGTAAACTACGCTTTAAATCCAAAATGGCGGTGATGTGATGACGTTGCAATGTGCCATGTACGTTGAAGCGTGTCGGAGGAGGAGTTAGTGATGGGGTGGGGCGTTATATTCAGCATTGCCTATGTAAGAGAGCATTCTGAAAGCGGTGTGCATGATCCATATTGGCTCTGTAGGTGTGAAGGCAATATGGATAAAAGTGCCTATATGAACTCCAACTCAACCATTCACGCTGAGAGGCAGTATAATATGGTTTATTATTTGCAAGTGGTGAACATTGTAAAATGTGTTTTGAATGCTCACCACTTGCAAACCATAAACAGGTATGAGATGCATTTTCGACAGCCATCTGCCCTCCTTTGCATGACAGCTGCAATGCTCCAATCGCTGGAATTAAATTAGGGATGACTGAAGCGTCTTGAGAGACGAACTGATAGGACAGATGTTCTGTTTCAGGGAAAAGGCTTCTCATTGGGGGAGGCTCATTATCTTCTACTTGTCCACTAACATGTTCTTTTCTGCAGAATTTTTAGGTCGGATTTCTTTGTGTAACAGTCATTCCCAGGGCTTTAAGTGGGCCGGGACTCACCGGTGCTGAGCACCGACAGCTTTTTAAAGGGGGCCTCGAAACGGGTCCCCATCGGTCTCTGTTTTGTGCTCTGGCACAGGCGGCCCATTTTTTCCCGTACTGCAGTGGCAGCAGGCACATCGATGTGTGCTTACACTGCTCACTTCTCACTCGTGGAGAAGTTACGGCATGACGTCATGCCAGGTGAGCTGTAGGGGAAGGGAAATCCTTTAAAGAGAGTCATTTTCTCTCTGGATTTCCCTTCTCTTTTTGAAACTCAGGAGCAGCAACATTGTCTTGGTGTCACCAGGGCTTTAAGTGGAAGTTTTTTCAATAATAAATACAAGCCACAGTTGCTGCTTATTTATCTTATGCAACTAACAACCATTGACAAAGCCAATAGTCCTGACTTGTTGTAGGTATGATGTTACTTGTATCATATCTGGATGCAATGACAGAAACAGGAAAATACAAGTTGGGCGGCACACTATGTTAGTTGAAAAAGACAGCGGTCTGGGGTGAGGCCAATAGGGTCCTCGGGTAGCCAGAGCTACTATTATTTCAAGTGTAGCCTTCGTCTAGGTTTTAGTAGTGAAAGGAAAGTCCCAACAGGACTGGAAAAACAATATATGCGGGGACACAAGGTTGTACGAATGACATCACGTTTATTAACATCATAAAGAGAGTATCATTCACATTATAGGAGCTAGTCCTGGTGCTCACACAAGAGGTGAATGTCTCCTTAGTTAGAGATCATCATCAGGACGAGAAAACGTGTGAGCTGGTAGGATCTGGCAGCGTGACGCTGCTTGCTGGGATCGTCGTGGGGTAGTAGTAACCGTGGTAGTTCCGGAGAATGTGGTACAAGTAGAAGGGAGGTCCAAACAGTCAGCGTAGTTCGTACTGTATGCTAGAATCCGTGGAGTCAATCACGGTGAACCAAAATGCCCGTCGGGGCCAGTTGAGGAAGAATGAGCAGGGACTGGATCCTGGTACCTCCGATGCATGCAGCATGCAGCTAATGGTGCTGGAGTCTGCCGGCGCGGGTTAGTCAGCGTGCTGGCCCCGACGGGCATTTTGGTCCACCGTGATTGACTCCACGGATTTCTCGTCCTGATGATGATCTCTAACTAAGGAGATCGAAACGCTGTCGACTTCCACAACCGAAACTCCTTTAACATAACTTATTAACTACGGAGTTTTGCACAGTGTTGTCAATGCGATGTAAATTTTAAGTCACTAGCACCTATCACTTCACGCACCTTCACCTCTTGTGTGAGCACCAGGACTAGCTCCTATAATGTGAATGATACTGCCTTTATGATGTTAATAAACGTGATGTCATTCGTACAACCTTGTGTCCCCGCATATATTGTTTTTCCAGTCCTGTTGGGACTCTCCTTTCACTACTAAAACCTAGACGAAGGCTACACTTGAAATAATAGTAGCTCTGGCTACCCGAGGACCCTATTGGCCTCACCCCAGACTGCTGTCTTTTTCAACTATATATATTACCCTTGGTCTTACTATTGGGGTACCCTTGTTCTTTACATATATGGCACACTATGTTAAGCACAGTTTTTTAGCTTAGGTGTTTTAAGCCACTCCCTTAATTACATTGGCCACGCCCCTTTGAGAGACCCACCCCAGATTTTTTCATCCCACTTAACGCCCTGGTCATTCCGAATATTTCAAAACAGCTCTTTATCCAAACGCAGAGATTCAGTTCAGTTCCTTCCCTTCATGGGGGAGGGTCATTAACTTCTCCTCGTCGACTAACACGTTCTTTTCTTCAAAATGTTTTGATGGGTTTCTTTGAGTAACAGTCATTCAGAATATTTCAAGACAGCTCTTTAGCCAAACGCAGAGAGGTTCAGTCCCTTCCCTTCGTGATTATGTGAAAGGCGCGTGCTGCTTGGGGCCAGACAGAGAGTATCCTCGTGATGTCAGAGCTCCTTTCTTTTTCTTTTTTTATCATAAAGATATGATGGTTGATGTTTCTTGTACTGCTGTGACCTCTTATAACATGAAAAATGCCTCCTTTATATAGCTCTTTTGTAGCAGTGTCATTTAAATCCTCGTAGCTTACAGCACTTACAAATGACTAAAACCGGCACTATGATTTATAAAAGTCAGGCATTCGTATTAGCTGTCCTACAGCAAGGACAATGTTTTGACCATTGAGCCCATTAACTTATCCTTCCAGGTGGTTTAATTGCTAAGAGTGGTGACAACGCCAGTAAAACAAGATGTACCCCAGGAGGCGCCTGTGCACAGGCCGAATTGCTGCACATAGTGAAGGCCTCATACGTGCAAGCTGTGACCCTAGTGCCCTTGAGCTAACTCGCCCCCCACAGGGTTTGTCTAGCTCTTGTTCTAAAAACACAGCACGTCAGCGCTGCTCCCTTACTCACCTGTGCACCTTCAAGTATTTGAATATCTTCAGTGCAGCTCTCCCCTCTCTTCTGGAGTTTGCAGATCCCGCTCTGTAGTCTCAGTACGGTTTTAAGGTTGTAGTTTGTACATTTGCAGTGCCCTCTTCTTCATCACCACATTTGTATCTATATCTTTCTAGAGAGATCGCTCCTATAGAAAAGCGCAGGGAGTTATACAGTGGTGACTTTGAACCTCTCCTACCCCCACGCATCCCAGCATTCCTTTTACACTGTTAGCACATTTTGGGGGATATTCACAAGAACGTGCGATAAACATCGCCAAAATAGGTTAACGCAAGTTTTCATATCGCCGTCTATCGCGGGAAAATAACTCCGGGTTAACTTCGTATTTTCAACACGGCGGTAACATGGGATAGTCTCCCGATAACGCATCAAATGTCCGCGATAACATTACAGGGACGGCGATAAAAATCCAAACCCGAACGCGAAAAAAGTTGCGATGGGCCCAACCGCGATAAGACAATCAGCGAAAAGCAGCACCAGGCCTGCAATTCACACACGTCAGGCGGGAAAAACCACTACAAAAGCAGAAAAAAATAACACAAACAAAAACCAAACTACAGCGAAGCACAATGGAGGCAGCCGGAGCATGTACAGAGGATGGCCAGAACCCCACAAGCCCCCGGGAGGAGCAGCCTGGGACCTCGGGGACAGGGAAGGGCAAGGACAAGAAGAAGAGGAAGACGCGGTTCAGTCCGCAGGAAAACAGGATCCTGATCACGGAGGTGATAGAACACCATCAACAACTGTTCGTCACCTCCACTGTGTCATTGGCAATAAAAAATGGAACATGGCAGTCCATCGTGGACAAGGTGAATGCAGTCGGAGTGCTGAGGAGGACAATGGACGAGATCAAGAGGTGCTGGAATGATGTGAAGCGCAAGACCAAGCAGAAACTCACCAACAACCAGAAGGCAGCAATGCAGACTGGAGGTGGGAGTCCAGCGCCACAGGAGGAGCTGGATGAGATGGAGGAAATGGTGTCCACAGTCATCAGTGGGGAGACAGTGGCAGGAATTGGGGAACCGGACACTGCTCAACATGACCCGACACAACAGCAACAGGGTGAGTAACGACCAGGGACTGGGGGGACGGGGGGGAGATGGGCACAATGGCACACATGCACAATCAAGCGGAGCACAGTGCACACCCACAATGACTCTGGATCATGTCCCTGATCCCCTTGGCACACTGCAGCACACATAGCAACAGCACGTAGGCCCCCGTCGACTATGTGCCCAGAGGAGGCCCGCCCACACATCACTTATCTCACAACCAACCCATGCACATGTGCTGAACCCAGCAAAGCTGCGGGCCCATGAGCCACACTGACAATGCAAGTGACACTGCATGACGATTAGAATGGCTGCAGTCCGATCATCATGACATGGTGCACACCACCACACTGAGGTGGCTGAGTGTGGACCACATCCGTAAAGGAGCAGGTCACACTCTGACACATCCACCTGCACAAACAACCCCTGACGTCAACAACACATCTGCGGACAAACCATGCCCCAGAGTCCCAACTCCCACCAAGACCCAAATTCACCCAAGTCTGCAACATCTCAGCACTGTATGGGCACAGAAGTCAAAGGCACACCGCCTGAAAGGGACAAGGGGCAGCAAAATCAGAGCTGCAGGGGCGACTCTCCCAAAATGCAGCACACACACATGACATTCAGAGCACATCAGCATTGACAACAATGTGGTACAAACTGCAACACGTTTACAACAGGACAGAGGACACAACAGGTGCCGCTTGTGTGTAGAAACTGGCCAATCACATTTGGCATAGCAGGGAAATGTGAGATGTCAAAGTACAAGTACAAACACATATCCGTGATGTTGTCGAAATGTCCACTGTCCCGCATCAAATAGGCAGCTCCTCCTAAACAGTCACAATGTACATTGTCATGCAGTCTGCATGTGAACTTGTACAATGCGTCAACATACATGTGAACACAATGTAATACTGCATCTCCCCTTCACATTGTAGAGGGAGCATCAACACCTCCTGCAGAGCAGCCCCAACAACTCTTCACTGATGACGATGAGGACATCCCCAACATCGACACCGAAGCCCTCCAAGTCCTCATTGACAGCTTCGGCACCCCACCTCCAGGAGCAGGGCAGCCCAGCTGCATCGAGGAGACCCCACCCCCTGCACAGACCACACAGCAGGAAGCACCTGCCACCCCGGCTGTCTCCCAGGACCCCCACGAACGACACATGGCCTTTCAATGCCGTGTGTTAGAGGTCCAGGAGAAGATGGCTGATCAGGTGCGGGTGGGGTTTGACCTCATGGCAGCCAAACTTGATGCCATACATGGGTGTCTGATTCCCATCAGGGACCACTTACAGTCCCTAACGGACACCCACAGTCCGCTCCATGCTCTCCAACGATCCATGGCTGACATCGCTGGAGTCATGATACTGAGACAAGAACAACTGTTCAGTCAGAGTGGCTCCAGCGATGTCAGCCGGGAGTTGGGACAGATGCGGGGGCTCATGGAGAACATGGAGCGGATGCAGGCGGAAAGAATGGCTGCCACGGCTGCACACCAGCGAGATGTGGCTGGGACCTTCCATGCCCTGCAGCACATCGTCATGGCATTGCTGCCTCAAGGCCTGGTGCAGATGAATGCTGCTGCTGCTTCTACATCCACATCTCCGCCCCCTGATGTGTCAGTGCCTCACAGTGCGGCAGGCAATCCACCTCCGGCCCCTGATGTGTCAGTGGCACACAGTGCGGCAGGCAATCCACCTCCGGCCCCTGATGTGTCAGTGGCACACAGTGCGGCCGACATTCCACCACCACCCACGTGTGTGGCACATGTGACATCAGAGGACGAAGATGCGGGTGAATCAACCTTACTGGTAAGGCAGTAGCATTCATCTCCGCCATATGGCCTGTTTCTGCTTGGTTCTGCCCTTTGCATCATCACCTTCCAATGTCCCCCGATACACTCTGCGACACTCACCTTGGACCTCGACATGGACTGCCATATTCTGTTTGGTTACCAATGACACAGCGATCAGACTGCGGACTGAACTCTTCCTCTTCCGATGTACTTGTCATTCCCTGAAGGACTCTGGCTGGCCCTCCACGGGCCAATAATGTGAAGTGGGGTTTGCATGGCCCTGTACTGCTCCAGCTGCAACACTTCACTGGTTGTGAATTAAACATTCAGAATCACACAGATGTGTCATGTCTTTGATCAGTCAAGTATGAAAGTATGGATGGATGTAGGGTCAGTGATTCCCCCTTACGTCCATGTTGCTCATGTCGTGGGACTTGAGTCACAGGGTGCAACATTGCCAATTGCGGTCCGTGTGGCGTAGACACTACAACAGAGACACAAGCATCAGTTACTTCGTTGTCCAGCCCAGAACTGAAGCACGCCCAGAGCCCCGGGCTCATTGTTCACACCCCTACGCTGGACTGGCATACGCCAGCGCAGCCCACTCCGCTTACACTTACAGGGGGGGACGACAAAGCTACATGTCCCAGGTCTTCCCTGTAGTGATCTGCTGATCACTGGTCTAGTTGTCAGCATGCCACAGCCACTCCCTGAGGGCTGGTTTACACCCACACCACACCCATCCAGCACAGGCGTCACGGGACATGTAACCCTGCCAATAAAAGGGGCCCACCACAGCACATCCCCCACTGCCAGAGGTGACATGATGGCATCCGCATCCACGGAACTCAGTCATGAGTGGTCCGTGACTTGCGTTGCACTGAGTTAGTGGCACCCGATGGCCTGCGTCCGGCACGGGCCTTCCGGCACGGGGCCATGACTTGCGTTGCACAGGGTTAGTGGCACCCGCTGCACTGCAGCTGGCAGGGGCCTACCGGCACGTGACGATGACTTGCGTTGCACAGGGTTAGTGGCACCCACTGCACTGCGGCTGGCAGGGGCCTACCGGCTCGTGACGATGACTTGCGTTGCACAGGGTTAGTGGCACATGAAGAGCTGTGCAGGTGTGCAGCCTGCGATGATGCGTAGGCCTCAATGAGCCGCCTTGCTAATCGTGCTTCGATTTGAATTGTGAGCCTGGCTGGACCGTAGTGCACGCCGAAGGCAGCAGTCAGCACACACATGACTACGCAATGCGGTGCCGCAGGGTGCGCTGGGGGCCTGTGGCGTGGAATCCAGCAATCGGCTGAGGAGGTTGCACCGGCACGTGGGGGGCCCTCTTGGAGACATGCCGGTGGTGGCAGGTGAGCATTGAGGCCTGGGTGCGCAGGGGTGGCCAGTCGTCGCTGGGCGGTGGACCGGTCTGGGGACCAGGGCTGGGGTGCAGCAGGCGCACAGGATCGCACAGGCACCACCGGTCACGGCGGTGGCCTTGTGGCTGGGTGGGGGGCGCAGCCCTGGCAGACACGACCCTGCATGCGATGACGTGATGTGCGTGGGTTGGTTTGGGACGTAGCCACCTCGTCTCAAGTGTGAATCTGCCCGTTGAAGGTGGTCGGCCACGTGTGTGTAGGCCTATGGACAGGTTATGGCGGAGACTGAGACACACGCAGTAGTCACTTTGGTGGTGGATTTGTGACGTGTGCATTCCCACAGTTGTGAGTTGTAGGATTGTGGAGTTGAGGTGTGTGGTGTGTTCAGTTGGTACTTGCCGATGGGCAGTGCATTACCATTGGTGCCATCCTCAAAGCGCTGGTTGGTGGCGGACTTGCGGAAATGTGGGAATCATGCACACTGCCTGGGGAGTTTGCGATGACATTGGTGGACAGGCCACGGTGGTCCACTTTTGTCTGCACATTGATGGCATGAGTGTGGTTGCTGTTGCGGTGATTGTGTGCAGTGTCGGCAGGGGGCACAAGTCGTACACGTGTGCTGTGAATTGCCCCCAACACGTGCGTGACGCCAGCTATGGCGTAGGTCCCTTGTGTGGTCTCAAGATGTTCCTGCGCAGTGTGGGGGGAGTGAGGGGCAGGGGTATCGAGCTGACACACACCGTGTATGCCTTCAGGTATGATGAGTCCTGCATGATGTGACCGTAACAGCAGTTTGTGTGGTCGATACCTTCCTTTTCATTCGTACGACGGTTACGACCACATGAACTTCTGTTACGGTCTTCTCATGCATGATTTATCATGCCTGTGAGCATTCCGGTTTGTCCAAGTGCAGTACACTGTACCAGATTAGGCATGTGACTATACAGAAGTTTGACCATTGTCACCATTTCTCCCACAGGTTTCTGAAGACACGTTGCCCTGTTGAAGTTCCCCGTTGGGAATGGAACGCATTGGCTGAGCTTTTCGTTTTGTTTGTTTGTGTATTTGTAATAAAGTTCTGTTTTTACACTACTGTTGACTACTGGACTTCATGACCTGGCGCACCCACATTTCAGTTACTACGATCTTGGGTCTGGGGCACGGAGGCGTCTAGCACGGCTGGCATTGGGGTTGGTTGCGCAGGTACACTACGAATTGGAACTATCGTGTGGTGTGGATACAGGGGCCTGCCGTTGCTTTTGTGGACATGCATCCATGACCTGTGTGAGGGAGTTTGATGGGGCTGGCTGTGAGACTCCTCCGACTCTGGCAGTTGTTGGTTGGAGGGTACCAGGGGCCAACAGGTGCAGCACAGCCAGCAGCTTTGTCTGCGGGGGGATGTTGGTTGTCCGCTGTGTTGGTACCATCAGCCTGTGGGCAATGTGGGTCAGGATGCGGGGGATGGTTGTCCTTTTGAGCCTGTGTTGGCCAATGGCTTCCTCTGGCGTTGAGTCTCTGGGTCTGGTGCGTTTTAGGGTCGTCCGCTGTCCTGCGCTGCCTAGGTGGTAGTCCGGGGTGTGGTCCGGGGGGGGGGTGCCTGGGAGTGGTGGCGGTGGGTGTTGTGGCCCTCTTGGTTCTCCGAGCTGCGTGATCAGTAGCTCCATGGCATCTGTTGGTCTTCAGATGTGGCTCGGGGATGGGCTCCCTTTTGTGCTGCAGGTAGTCGTCCTGCTTAACACCAGCAAAAGGCAGGTGTTAAATTCCTGCTGCTAACGTGCCTTATCGCCTGTTCTTGGTTCGCATCGAAGATCTGACTGGTCGTTGAGAATCTTGCGAAGTGGTGTTTTCGTGTGTTTTTGCACGGGAACGCCTACTCTGCATATCATTAGCGTTAGTTGTCACACTCATCCGTGGCGATGTTTTTTGCGGTAGCTATCGCAGGAAAACTGGCGATGTCGGCAGTTTGCACCAGCTTGTGAATGGGGCAATAAATCTATCGCCACTTTTGAGGCTCTAAAATGCCGATAAATCGGCGATAAGTCCTTGTGAATATGCCCCTTTGAGTTCATTGAATCCCTCGCCTGTCTGATTGCCTCCTGTAAGATCTCCATCCTCTTCTGTTCCTCTCAGTGTCACTCCCTCAACATCCAACACTGCGCTCTTCACCACGCTCTGTTAGCTGTACCTCCGATCACTCTTCAATTCATCTCCATATGAAGGTCTTGCTCAGTAACTGCTGAACAACCGAGTGTCAAGTGTGAGCCTTTAAGGTGTTTGTGGCCTCTTGGTCATCAGCACTTCCCACACTGGGTTTTCAGCCCTTCCTTCTAGCATTCATGAGTGAAACTACAGTCTCAATACAGAAAGTGCAGTTGGCTTAAAAGCCAGAAATGATTGGAAACATCACTCAAGGCACAGAACCTTGAGAGTTATGTAATAAGTTCTAACCCTGCTTCAGATAATTGTGGATATGCAGACTTTTATCCATGGGAGGTTGAAAACATGAGTGCCGCCAAGTTGACCATCGACATGAGCCTTCCTCTGGCCCTGGGCTAGATGGATGAGCTCAGAGTGTTGTGGATAGTCTTTGAACCGTTCCCCCTGTGACTGTTCTTCTAGATGCTATATTTTGCAGTTTTCTAGATCCTGTGGCCGTCCCACGAGTGTTCGCTTCAGGTGATTAAATGTCTTTACTCTCCAGGGATTGGCTTGGTGACTTCAGAAAAATCCATGACCCTATTCTCTTGTGCTCCTTTTCTCTCTCCCTCTCTCTCCTCCTCTTTCTATCTCTCGCTCACTGTCTCCCTCTCTCTGTCTCTCTCTCACTATCCAAAAGGCTAGCATCGGTTTGAAGTGTGTGCTGATTTTACCATACCACTCTATATAAGGTGCAATACACCTATAACGGGCTGCCGACTTGTTACGCTAAACAAAATTTGAAACAAGCATAGTCGAAATATAAAAATAAACGAGTGGCCCAGCAGTTCAGGCACACCCACCCTGTCACTGAACTGCACTCCTTTTTAAGCAGATATGCACATGTGATCAGGAAAAATGTATTCATTCATAGTGCAAGATAGCCAATGGCTGAAGTGGGCAGACCCATTGTACCATGCTTCCTGCTGTGGTAGGCAGAAACAAAATGTGAATAAAGGTTTGACAGACTAATTGATTTCATTAGTTATGGTGGGTTTACTAAGCACTACCATCATTCCAAAGTAGACGCTTTGCGCTGTTCAGCTGCTGGAATCCCGAATGTCTAATTTGTAGAGTACACTGCCAGGGTTTTGAGGCTTTTCGAAATACGATAATGATAGCTAGCACGGATTTTCTGTGGAATTGAGTTCCACAGTATGACTCCTTTACCGTGAGTGCTCTTTCTCCCCATTTTCAAGTCTGACATTAGCCAAAACCTTTTAATTTTACTAAAATATATATATTATACTTACATTTAGGGTCTTTCAACCACCTCTCTTAATCCATTGGTCTGTCGTGGTGTCATTCACATTTTGATTCCGCCCACTACAGCATATGGCATGGGGCTGTGGGTCAGCCTATTTAAGCCTCTGGTTTACTTCACTTTGAGTGACTGCATTTTGTTCTCTCATAAGGAGCTCATCAGCACAGAAGCTAGTTCCCTTCAGTGCCAATTTTTTTGCTTTTACTTTATAATTACTTTAGTATTGCCTTTGTGTTTAGAGACTGATGCAATACCAGGATGCTTCTGATGCACATTCCATCTTTATCAGATCCCATCTCCTGCCAATGCTGTTGTAAGTTCCTTTTGGAGTGTTTTGCTTTTCTGACTGCTGCTATTCCACAGCATACCAGACTGTCCATTTGAAACTTTTCTGTATTAAGTTATCCTATTTTTACTTTTTCTCTTTCTTTCTTTCTTTCTTTCTTTCTTTCTTTCTTTCTTTCTCTTTCTTATTCTTTTTCTCTTTTCCCTTTTCTTTCTTTTGCTTTGTCTGTTTGTTTCTCTTTCTTTCTTTTTTGCCCTTTTTCTTACCTGCTTTCTTGCCTTCTTTTTTCTCTTTCCTTCCTTCATTCTTTCTTTCCTTTTTTCTTACCCTCTTTCTTCTCCTTCTCCTTCCCCTTCTCTCCTCTTACTCTTTTCTCTTGCTCTCTTTCATGCCTTTATACTTGTCTTCTTTCTTGCCATCTTTATTTCACTTTCCTTCCTTCTTGCCATCTTTATTTCACCTTCCTTCCTTCTTGCCTTCTGTTATTCTTTCTTTCTTTATTTATTTTTTAGAGGTTTGCAGCTGATGGCAGACTGATTGAATTTGTTAGGTCTGTGTTAGCCAAGACCTTTTGATTTTAAAATAATTATGTGTATAACATAATTATTTATCGGGGTTTCCGTCAGACTTCATCCATTAGTCTGTGGTTGGTGTCATTCGCATTTTTCCCCAACCCACTCCAGCATGCCTCAAGTGCCAATGTATCAGCCAATTTCATCTATTGGCTGACTTCACTACAAGTTATGCTATGCAGACGTTTCACAAAGTACACATCCAAACACAGAGTAGGTCCCTTCAGTGCCAGGGAGTACTATGGCAATGTGTGTTCTTTTTTTAGACCCAAAAAAACATTTTGGCTCCTAGCAAATTATTATTATTTTTTTAGATTGATGAGGCCGAGCATATTCTCAAACAAAAAAATTTTGGCAAAAACCATGACAAGACAAAACAAAACAAGAATTGCCAGAAGGCCGGCACCCAACGCCAGATTTATTGGCTTTGCCAGTGCTGGTTTATGTTTGTGCGGGGAATTGTGAAGGCAGCTTCACATTTAGATCTGAGACTATGTGTGGCAACATATCTAGTGAAATCATTTGTCAGAAACTTTAGAAGATCTTTTGGAAGATCTTTAACATCATACAAAATGCTTTAAAAAAAAGCGGGAGTTAAAACGAGGATAAAAGAAAAATTCCTTAAGTTGCGGCTGGGCGTCCTACCAATTCTCCCACACCTTCCGCCATGGGAAAGGAGATCAGGACACCAGTCCTGTTGTCCATGCGAAAGAGGAAATGAGGATCTTGTGTATATCATCTGCATCTTACCTAACCTAAAGGACATACGAAGCACCCTACTTCGACAAATATTCAAGCGGAACGGCACCAGGACTTGTAGGCAGGCAGTAAAGCTGTGCTCAATCCGGGCGAAACACAGCTAAACTGCCGGCTCACAAACTTTTTAGGTCTCGCTGAGCCAGCGCGCATGCGCTGCTCTGCGAGACTTTAGTAAGGGGCTTTTGAAAGTGCTCCGAAAGTGACCACCAGCGTGCGGTTACGCGCACAAGCGCGCGCGACGTGCACAGCACTTTTTCTCCTCGCGCGCGTGCGCACAACTCGGATCACCACTCGCGTTTTTTTTTTTATTTCATTTCGCGGCCGCGCGGCGTTACTTTTACGGCCGCGCGGCCAATGCTTGTTTAAGCTTTTGACTCGTCGCTAATTTTTACTGTACCACATGCACTTATGGCTTGAAATTTGTACATGATTGAATGTTGCCCCTTGAACATCAGGTACCAACGTTACCAAGATATTACACGGAAGAACGAGTACTGCTCTTTCAATCTAGCTTTGCAAAACGTATACATGCGATTGTTGTATTTTATAGCAACATAGGCATTTTCAAATAAATCTAGGCGCATGCCTGGAAAGCAGCTTTCACAGCTTCCCAGGAGTGCTTACACATATAAACATTTCTGCACTTCTCAGGAGGACGGGAATACTTTCAATAGGAGAATACTGGCACTGCTCAGTAGTACAATATTTCTATTTAAATAATTGAATTGATGTATACACTTGCGTTTTGTTATGCCGTAATGAGAGCACGCTGCCGTTCGAACTGACCATGTGCAGATTAGGATCATGTAGAACAAATGCTGCAAGAGCATTAAGCGGTTCAGAACATGCGAAGACTCAACCCACAGTTTATCATCGATTATTATTGTTTTTTAAAGGGGATTACGCACGCGTGACTAGCAGGAAGAGAGTTTGGTTAATGCATTTGCGTTTTTCCTGCTTCGTGCATTTGCACAAAAGCATTCTTTAGCACCGCAGAAAGACAAACGAAGCGAAAAACGTTTGTTATAATATGCAAACCCAAACACACACGCGCCTTTCAGAACAAGCATTGGCATAGCCAATAGGTCTCGCCTTTGGGACCTTATAAGTATTTAGTTATGCTGCTGCAGCAGGTCCCAAAGGCGAGACCTATTGGCTATGCCAATGCTTGTTTGACATAGTAACCAAGAGACTCAAACATGCATCGCAAGTGGATATTGGTTAAACAAAAATAGCCGGGCTGTTATTAAAGTCAGACTTAGCAACCTTTTGCTATTGCACCTTATTGACGCTCAGGCACTTTAGATCTGATGCGCTAAAACGTGAATTCAAATAGGATGTATAATGATGGCTGCTTAACTTGGCATATCGCCCGCTAGCTCAGCTTTCCCTGACGCACATGCACTTTAGACTCGTTGAAGAGCGCAACGCCCAAATGTGAATTTTAACACAATGCATAGTGATGGCTTTTCAACATTGTTTTATCCATTGAATTACGTATACAACATTTTTATTGTTATGTGTATGCAACGGTTTTAATTAATCATGCATAATAAGCTTACTACTTACTTAAAATAAAAGAGGTAAAAGTGCTGAACCTTTTGGTAGTCCCCAGGGTATTGGTTTTCACAGGAGAAATATGACCCCATTTGTATTTGTTGGGTTCTGTTCAGAATAAAAGTATCCAATTTAGCAAGTGCTTTCCCCGTTATTTTACAGTTTCTGATACTTGGAAAAGAATGCAATAGTCAACAGTGTTAAAGGCAGCAGATAAACCCTAGATTATCATCACTGAATTTCTGCTGTCTGCAGCTATTCTTAAATCAATGTCCAATGCTATTACAGCTTCGGTCCCAAACCCATGGTGGAAACTTGCTTGTGTGGGAGGTGACAGGTTATACATTTCAATGTATACCTGCGGTTGTTTAGTGGCCATCTTTCCTAGCAGTTTAGCTATGTGTGGTAAAAGTGATATTGGCCTATAGCTGGTCTGCTCATCTGGCCAAGGAGGAAGTGAGCTGACCCAAAGCCCCTGTATGTAAGTATGTATTTTATTTAGGGTTTGTTAAATTGGATTACAAGATGCTGGCAAGATAACTTAAGCGGCCCCTAGGTCCGTCCTAAAATAATGTGCAATTTTTGAAGGGCTGCACTTTGAGAGGAAATAAGATTGACAGTATTTTTCTGACAGTAGCAAAACGATTTTAAGGGAAGCGTTCCATAATTAATGCCCAAAGAAAACGGAACATGCTCTGATTAATCAGACACCATACCTATTGAAAAGAAAAGTGGGAATTTCCTAAACTAGAAGAGACGTAAAACTTCAGACAGTGTTTTAGACATCTTCCACAGACGAGCTATAATCCTTTATATTGGAGTCCTCCTGCCCCCAGCGTTTTCTGTTTATTTTGATGTGCAATACCAGATGAAAATGTCCTTTTATTTTCTTGGTGGAAGTTTGGAAAACAGAAAATAAAGTCTATAAAAACTCTCACAGGGACATCACAAGAGGCACTCACTAATGAAAGTTGCCATTGAAACAGCATTTTGCACCGTGAAATTTTCCAGTCCAAACTCAACTCACTCAAGAATATTGATCTTTAGTTGTTACTAAGACAGACACAACAATCAATACATTTAAATATTTTGATGGACATAAGGATTGATAAAGACAACAGAGAATATTAGATTTGAAAACCATGAAGTTTTATTAGAAGAATTGCAAGGTTAAAATTCAAATCATGAAATTAGTTACATCAATAGCCAATACATGAATGCATCACTCAATATGTTTCAATGCAATTCAAAATCATAAACGCAAAGACAAACTGTTATACAGTTGTCGCAAAAAACAAACTACATTTCCCATGAAGGCAAATCCCTACTCTTCTAACCTAGGGAAAAGTAGGGAGAGTTGGGGAGAAGTGAGGCAGAAGTGCCAGTATGGAGAGCCTCTGAAAGTCAGCATGTAACGATCAAAGGTTTTGTCTAGTATGTGGGAAAAATATCTGCCTAAGAGTCAAGTTAACCTCCTTCAGGCAAGGAAAAATGGCATCTGAGTGCAAGCCTGTATTGCATTACTTTAAAACGTATGTTTCAACATATTGCTACACCTACACATGATTCCCATGAAGGGGACCAATCAGGCTTAAGGAACAAAAGATAAAGTGTATTTCTTAATTTCACAAACTAAAGCACAGAGAGAACTTGTCTAAACATCCTTCAGCTACAGTATCTGCAAAATAAGAAGATACACTCGTTCCAAGATGTTCTCTCCCAGGTGCTCATTAGAGGATACTTCGAGGATTGTGTAAAGTTAAACATTCTCATGAGAAATCAACAACAAAAGATACATCGTTCGAAATTGGTGGTACAGCGTTTCTCCTGAAATGAAAAAAAAAGATACATGATAAGAAAGATCCTAACAGTCTTACATTGGACATTTTAATATGTGGACTATGTTAGCTACAGTCAAGTAAAACGTGAAAAGCGCATTGTAAATACATTTGCGTGTTACATGTAAAAGTTATGTATGCAAAACATATAATTACAAAAAAAAATCCTTTCACCACTGCCATACCACACCAGGTGGTCTGAATGATTTGCTACATTTAGGATGACCAGGAGTCCTGGATTTGCCATGACAGATTTAGTTTTTCACCATCTGTTCCAGCATGTTTTAGCAAATTTAGCACATGTCCCAGCTCTACAGAACATAGAGGGTGACAAGTTTTAATGTGTTCCAGTGAAAAATTAGTTAGCAGCCCCAAGCAGAAAGAAATTCAGCCAACAGAAAATGAAACTGTGTTAAAAAGTGGCAGTTAATTTCCCATTAGTGCACCATTGTATGTGTTTCCCCCATGTTGATGACCACTCTTCCTTAAGTCATTCCCTGCCCCTCGGTTGATTCTAATTTGTGGTCTTACTTCTCTGTTTGTTAAATTTACTGGGTTTATTTTTCAAAATACGGTCACCTTAGCTACATGCAATATTCCATTGAATCGACCAGTTGAAGTTAGAAGGCAAGGTCCTCATACAAGAGTCTGGACCCATTCAGATATGAGGAAAGTTCTTTATTGTTTATCTTATTGTTAATACTTGTGTTGGGTTAGTAATTACTCTGTAAGTTGAGTTATGTTGCTTGGGAATTGCAGTTTATATTATAGCCGTATAGCCCGCTGCCGAGGACTATATCGGTTGTTATAGTTCCTGAACCAGAGTTATAGGCCAAAACCGCAGGCAAGGGCCTATACGAGGGAGAGGGCCTGTTAGAAATGGGATTCCTGGTTGGCTGAGGTATGCACCCAGGCCAGCCAGGAACCACCACTCTAGTCAGGGTAAGCTAGATACACACTAAAAGATAACCTGTGCTCACACTCTGGTAGCTTGGCACAGAGCAGTCAGGCTTATCTAAAGAGGCAATGTGTAAAGTATTTGTGCAACACACTCACACAGTAACACAATGAATACAGCACAAAAAGACTCCACTCCGGTTTTGAAAAATAGATTATTATATTCTGAACAAAACAAAACCAAAATGTCAAAACTCCAATGTACAGCAGTTGAGATATTGAATTTTAAAGGAATAAATGCAGTAAAGCGCTTAGAAGCAAGACGTGCTAAAAAGGTTACTTTAGGACGTGCTAGACCCAGGGCAAAATCAAAGTTCGGGCCGACTGGGATGGAGTGCCGGCAGGCTACAGGACACATGCAGACCATGGTGAACAAAGTACCTTTCACGGTCGCAAACAGCGAGATGCCTCGATCTCCATGCAGTGAAGGTGATGAATCAGTTCCGAAGATGGGTGCTGGAGTTGAGAGGTGTCAAGCGATGTGCTGGTTTCAGCCATGCAGTCGAGGGTACACCTTGATCTCACCAAGCTGCAGCGGCGGTGACATGCTGTCAATGTGTCGATCTCTGGAGGAAAAGAGCTGGTTCTAAGGTGATGTGACGATTTTACTACTTAGGCCAGGTCGATGTGCCGGTTCTGCTACACGCAGACAGAAGATGCGTCGAAATTCGTATTGCAAGTATCTGGGCCACTTCTGGTGAGCCAGGCACAGGAGCAGGGGAAGAGACTTTGATATCCCTGAGTCTCAAGCAACAGGAGGAAAGCCAACAAGCCTTTGGAGATCACTTGGTGTGAAGGCAGAGTCCAGCTCTCCTTTAGCAGAGTCAGAGAGCAGCAGACAGCAGGGCAACAAACAGAAAAGCCGGCTTTCCAGATGAGCAGTCCAGTTGAGTCCTTTAAGGAGCACAGCAGTTACTCAGGCAGAGCTTCAGTTACAAGTCCAGTAGTGTCTGATTTTAGGGGGTCAGAGACCCAGTACTGCTACACAAAGGTGCCTTTGATGTGGGGGTGACTTCAAAGCAGCTTTCTGAAGTGTGCATGCATCCCTTTCAACCATGTCCTGTCTGCCAGGCTATCTGTGGGGGGTAGTCAGTCCTTTGTGTGGGGACACAACACTGCATATTTAAGTCAAGTGTTAGCACCTGCCTTCCATCCTGCCCAGGCAAGGCCATCAGAATGCAGATGTATGTAGATGGGTACTCAGACACACCTCTCCTGCCTGTGTTGTGGGGGTCTAGAGGGAATGCACAAAGTGTAGCTGTCACCCACCCTAGACGTGTATTGGAGACATGCTGTCAGGCAGTAAATGCAGAGAAACGCCCACTTTCTAAAAGTGGCATTTCTAAAACAGTAATGTTAAATTCAACTTCACCAGTGAGTAGGATTTATCATTACCATACCGAAGATATGATACATGAAAAAGCTACTCCTCTCTGATCAGGAATTACAGCTTAAAAGTGTATTAAAGAATTCCCAATGCTAGCCTATGAGAGGGGTAGGCCTCACAGTAGTGAAAAACAAATGTGGGTGTTTGTCACTACCAGGACATGTAAAGATTAAACACACACGTCCTACCTTTTACTTACATGGCACCCTGCCCTTAGGACAAAAGGAATCAGCAGAACAGGAGTTAAAAGGCAAAAAGTCTGGGGAAAGACCAACCTAAGGATGACAGGTTTAAGAGGCCTTTATCAACCGGTATACCTGAGGCATAAGGGCTATAAGGCTATTAGAACATTCTACCCACTAAGGGTAGAATATTCTAAATTAAAAAGGGAGAAACATGTAGACAAACATTGGAATGTTGGAGCTCCAGGCTTATACCAGCCATTATAAGCCCGGAGCTACTCCTTTGTCTTCAATGGAGCTCTCAACATTCCAATGTTCTAATATAGCCTTATAGACCGCCGTAGCGGGCTATACCGGCCTTTAAAAGCCCGCTCCAGCGTTAAAGGTCCGAGCCGAAGGCGAGGGCCTTTAACAAGGGAGCGGGACTTTAATGGCCGGTATAGCCCAGCTACGAAGGGCTATAAGGCTATTAGAACATTCTGCCACTAGAGGGCAGAATGTTCTAACAAATAAAACAAAGGCCTCTCGGAGCCCGAGGGTATTTAAATCCCTTCGGGCTGTGAGAGGCCTTTGTTCACAGCAACAGCTATGAACAAAAGCAACATTGGAATGTTGCTCTGCGGGCTTTTACCGGCCCGTAGAAGCATGGAGCACTCCATTGTATTCAATGGAGTGCTCCACATTCCAATGTTATAATAATAGTTGTGGTGTACTGAATGCTTAGTACTACAAGACAGGTTGGGAAGCTTACGTTATCCACTTGTAGGCTGTTTTGGGGAAGAGAGTGTGGTACCCATCTGTTTATTGTTCATTAAATACATGCTGGTTGTGCGTGCCCAAGTGTCACAGATGCGGGGAAGAATATAAGCCTGTTGCAAGAGATACAAGAGTAGTACACTTGTGTGTTTGCATTGTTGTGAACTGAGGAAAGAGCAGTACATTGTTGCTAGAGGTTGTATGGAGGAGTACCTCATGCTATGTGAAATTAGGGAAGAGTAGCACCCTATTGCTAGAGATTGCAAGCAGGGAGTACCTCGAGGTATGTTGGGGAAGTATCGTATATACTGTTGTTGGAATTTGTATTGGGGAGTTCCCTGCACTGCATTAAGTTGCAGAAGGGTAATACCCAGAGAAGTTGCATTGGGGAGTACACCTTGGGTGTAAAGTGCGAGAAGAGAAATACTGTGTCACAAGAGGTTGCAAGGGGAAGTATCCCATGGAGTGACAATATGGTAAAGTGTAGTACCCTGTGGTGTTGTACGTGATAGCCACAAGTTAAACCCAAGGTTGCTCTTGCACCAGTCGTCTTTCTGCTCAAATGGAAAGATTTGTCAGGAGTGTGGTGCAGGAGGGAGAGTACACTTGAGGTTGTTTTGTGGTGCATTTTATTCAGTTGTGTTTAATGGAGTCAGTCAGTGTTTTGAATGGCACTGTTTGATGTAGCTCTAATGTGTTCTAGGCGAGTACTTCAGATCATGTGAGCACACAAAGAAGGCAATGCTTGTATTTCTGGACTTCTCTAGTGTTTGATTATTGTGTTGTCAAACGTTTTTCAGTATGCATCTAATGAAGGCTGTCATCATTATGTTCGGAGGATGTCCTGACCTTTTCTGGTGAAGTTTCCAGAGGTCATGGTACCCTGTTCAGATTAAGGGCCTGATTTAGATCTTGGGGGATCAGGTTCCGATGTCGCTTTTTCGGCAGTCTTCATGCCTGGTGGCTCGGCAGTCTGACCACCCATCCGCCCTATTTAGACTTTGGCGGTTCCGTAGATGAAATACTGCTGCCGAGTCTGCCAGGAATTCTCAAACGTATCGACGGCGGGATAGGCAGAATCGGCTGTCAGCTGGACTCCAGCCCAGAATCCCACCAAGTTGATTACGATGTGCCTTTCCGCGGTGGAAACCTGGGGCGGGAATCCCTCTTTCTTCGAGTTGGTGGAATCGAAGGAAATGAGGTAAAAATGTACCTTTTTTCCTGCTTCCCGCTTCTGTTTCTGTCTTGGACCCCATCGTCCAGGTCCCTCCTTTGCTGCACCGACTCCACCAAGACGCCAAACGACTCCGTTATCGCCGAGATCTATGATAAGCTACTTTTACAATTGTCCTATGTATTGTGTATTGACAATTGCTGTAGCCTCATTTATGTCTGCATTGCCCTTACATGCAATATTTTCCTTAGGTGTAATGCAGTAGTGTTCAGTTTCCTACTAATCAAAGTAAATTGAACACACCTGTATTGACACTTAACCCCTTCGGTGCGCGGCCGATTTTCGCCCTGTGCGGGGCGTTTCATTGAGTGGGCGGGTTCATGACGAGCTCAGCTCGTCATGCGCACACGAGCACTGCGCAGCATGACGAGCTGAGCTCGTCATGAGCACCGAAGGGGTTAAACAAATATTTGTTGTTGTGGTGCTTGGGAGTGTTGTGCTAGTGGTGCCTGAGGATGTGCATTTAATACTGTGTGTATGTTGTGTGAGTGGCATGCAAAAAGTGGGCATATCACATTGCCTACATATTGCTTGCATGCAAACATGTCACGTGTATTTACACATTAATAAGTTGTACTTACCTGTCTCCACACCCCCACGAACCTTACTCCGTCAGGACACAGCCTCAAGAACACCGCCAGCACAATGGGAACATGTAAATCAGCTTGGCGCAATCCCGCCAGCCTGACATAGGCGGAGTACTGTCAGCCACCAGAAAAGACCGCCGCGGCGGTCTTCTGTTTATAGCAGCAACATCTAAACACGGCGGGCAAAATGCCATCAGCTCAATGGAGTACTTGGGACCGCCGCCATGGCGTGAAGACCGTAGTCCCGCCAAGATCTAAATCTGGCACTAAGTGCTTTCTTCTACCTGGCACTTGGTCATGTTGGTTTGGCCTGCTAGTGTGACTGGGTGTGGGCATGTTGGAGTGCTGGCCTGCATATTTTGTGTTGGAGTCTGATGAAGGGAATTTTGAGCTGAGATGGTTTGTGGTTAAACGTTCCTTTTGATTTCTGTTGTGTCTTGAATGAGTAGGCTTTTGGATGATCGGGAAACACGTTATCGAAGGAAGCCGGTGGGTTCAATGCCCTCTCTGTTGAGTGACTGTTATTCTGTGACTATATGTCCTGTGTTCATAAATGCTGTGAGGCGTCATTGTGAGTGTGCAGACATGCGGTGGTAGGACCTTATGTCTGAGCATGTCACAAGACTTGCACATCTTGGACCGATGTGTTATGTTAGTGACAGGCTAGTTGTTGTCTCATTTATTTGTTTGACATGAGATGAGGGGGGTGTCATGTCTTGACCGGTCACTGGGTTTCTGTGACTGCTAATTGTTGTCCTTATGTGTCTGCGTGGGTATTGGAGAATTCAACAAGTTGTTGTTGGGTGAATGGGCAAGATGGACATGCTGGAGAGTGAGTGATTGTGAATGATTGTCCCTTTTCTTTATATGCAAGGGAATTTCTGTTCTTTGTTTTGTTGTTTATACAAAAGGGAGATGTGTATTATCCTGTGTGTCCCCATTCCTTGTATGTCTGAGCTGGTGTCTGGAATGATGAAAGAGAATGATGTAAAAAAAAAATTGGTGTGTGTTATGAAATAATAGCTAGGAGATGGGGACAGTTGGAGGGAGGATAGATCCCTGACAGTACATACTTGCTATTGCTGTAACCTAAGAGCCAAACATGAAATAAAAAACTTACGTCTGACTTGAGTGGCTCCAGACTCTTAAGAAGACCCTGACCTATATCTTTAACTGGCCTGCATCATGTACGGCTTAATCTCTGCCTGTGTTTGCAGAGTGTGTCTGTGTATATGAATGCATCTTCCTTTGGGCGGTATTATGAGCACACTTTTATTTTGGGAAGTAATAGTGTGCCTGGTAAATATGGATTCTTGAAACCCACGCTCCCCTTTATTCCATAAGTAGATTTGCAGCTGCGGTTCCTCCATGGGAGGGGAAGAGCGTCCCCCCCCCACACCCTCCTGCAGAAACAGTGGAAAATAAATTGGTAATAAATGATTTTATTACCATTTCATTTTGAACTCTCTGCCAAACTGAGTGTGGGGGCTGGGCCACTGCATCATTGCTGCCAAGTGATTGGCAGCAAAGAGGAATGGCCCCTTCAGTGTGAATTCCGCATGTAGGCTTGGCCGGCTACCTTGCTATGGCCAAACTGACAAGCGCAATTCAAACTCTCCAACCCAGCTGTCTTAGACAGTTGGGTTGGAGAGCAGGCCCAGGCCTCCAGTGCCTTTTGGAGCGCTGAGGCAGCCTGCTCCAGCCAATCCAGATGCTTCACTCATGCAACATGAGAGCAGAGTCTGGATTGGATAAGGTAGTTGGCTGTATGACGTCACCTCGCGCTCAGAGGAGACTGAAGCCAGGGACTGGAGAGCATGAAGGTCGTGCTGCAGGAGAAGGTCAATTAAACTTTTATTTTTCTTTCTTGTAATTTTTAATGTAATGTAATGTTAAAATGTATGTGATAATGTTTGTTTTATTGTATGTTGCGCCCCACTGTTTTTTTAAGTCACCAACCGCCACTGTAAATTTGGCCGCCATCTCAGTGTGTGCTTATGGCTGTATTGAGGTCTAAACGATGCTCCTGAATTTTAGCTGTGCTTTCACTAACTGGAGTCGAATAATGAGAATGTTTGAAAACGTTCAGACATCATCTTATAAACCTGAGCAGGCATTTACCATTGAATCGGCATGTGTGAAACGAAAGGTTTTATAAAATTGTCTGACATCTGTGTTCCTAAAGGGTAAGAAATGGTGCAGCTCTGTTGTAAGAAGCGGGCCATTGTTCAATCTCTATCCATGCAATTAACTCTTCGGGTCAATTATTTCATAGGCTTCTAAACCGCAACAACTAGAAAGGAAAAATGTCTGGCCGTTCATAAATGATTAAACAGAATCTGGAAGCCATTGACGGGTCAGGCTGTCAGATATTGACCAGGCCGCTCTGCGAGGTACATCTTTGCCAGGGCAACGCTGCTGTCCCGGTGTGAATAGAGTAGAAAAAATGTCATTAATTATTAACAGCTAGGTATGTCAGGATGGGATGAAGGGTATACTTAAAGTCTCTTTTTTTCTTGTAAATAGTATGATTGCGGAGAACATAAATGATCTGTTTTAATAAAAATCAATCGAAAAGATTGGACAAATGCTTTGTTGGAAATAAGCATGTTTGCTGTCAGGTATTTCTGTGTCCTTCTGTCTCATCATAATAATTATTGGCTCAAAACTGATCTCGCGCATCTTGGGAAGGCACTTTTAGCAGGTGGTGATGTTGACTAATTCCAGAAGAAACCCATATTATGCTATAGACACATTTCGAAATAAACAGAGAATTATATTTTAGTGTACTGACCTTGCATTATCGATTATCGACTGCTAATTCCTGAAGTACAATTTTGCGCTGTTTCACTTAATGGTGTCTAAAGGGCAGTGGAATAGTCACTTATGTGTACAGTATACACGATTAGTTAAAAGTCGTCTCCATAAAGTGATTTCCATTAAAAAAAACAAAGCAAAAAAGCACAAAAAAACACAAAAAAGCACAAAAACCCAAGAACCTCTTATGCCTTTCACATCAGCCAGTGGTCCATAGACTGACTTAAAAATTCTGCCTGCTCTTTAGACACAAGTAGAGATTTCCGTCTCTGATAGACCTTCCCTCTCTTCATCTATCCTAGATTAATACTTGGGAATAAATAAAAATAACATCAGATAGGTGCATCAATGAAAGCACAGGTGAAGTTAGTTTGTGATTGCTGATCAGCATTTTTTTGCTGACTGGTACTAGTGGTAACTGACTCTGACTGCCCCTGGGCTCTGTTTAACCAGGGCCAGTGCTATGTTGAAAACACAGTGAAAACACACACATACATGAGGGTACACTATATAGCAGGGTACACTTATAATTGGCATGAGCTACCATATAAGTCTCTAGTAGATAATAGGGCAGGGGCATTAAAACCACCTATAAGTCCCCAGTATATAATAGGGCATGGAGGTTTAGAGGCCAGCAGCCCTTTCTGCACGTGCATGTGTGCACTGGTGAGAGCCTGAGGTGATTTTAAAAGAAGCAGCCCTGTGTTGCAGCACTGCATTTAAATGTAAATTGTGCCATAACTCGACTTTGGTGGTAGGGGCACTTAAAAAGTGATAAACTTCAATATTTTGGCATTTTGTGTACCCCCAGCGTCTCCCCTAGATGTATCAGGGATGGGCGGGGAGGGAGGTTCATGTCATTAAAAGAAGGGTCCTTATAAAAGATGTTTTATGTGCCCTGGGGATCGAGAAATTGCACAGTTCACTTTCCCCATTGTAGGAAAGTGCCTTGCAAAATAAACTTTGGTGCTAGGAGCACTGTGGAGTGAGGATTTACACTATGATTGCATATTCAGGGCCCCTAAAGTCTCCTCTAGGTGTCCCAGGAGTGGGGGGGGGGGGTCATGTAACTATGAGCAAGGCCTTTATAAAATATGTTTTATATGCCCTGGTGATAAAGAAATTGCACATTTCATTTTCCCCATTGTAGACACCTAGCCCCATAGGATAATATGGCAATAGTTTATGAATGCACAACTATCGCTAGGAATTAAACATAATACAATTCAAGGACTTAGGAGAATGGTATTGATGAATCCAACAATTTGCTATTGTTTAATTTATCCTAAAATATACAGAGATAAGTTATAAGACTTGCTTGTCTGGAAGCCAATATTCAGCCTTTCTGTGGTGTCCCCTGAGTGGTCAGAGTTAACAGGATTAGCCAGGCTGCTTTGCTGAAGTGATATGTGGCTCACCCAGAGAGAGGCTATCTGTTGGAGAGAGCTCTGCTACACAGGAATGCCAGAACAAGGGGGAGGGGTTGTAAAGCTTGAGCTTCAAAGGAGGAATACGACAGGCAGAGAATGCCAGGTCCACCTACCCCCAGCCCCTCTGACCCAGCTAGATGGCAGGCTTAAGACAGGAATTTGCAAATGGTAGGGGGAGGAGAGCTATGGAAATGAGCCTTAAAGGAGGTTGTTTAACTAGTTCTTGCTCCTCTGCTGAGATTTCAGCCATACTGAATTTTGGAGGAATAGTGCTTTCTAGGAGAAGAGTATGCCAAACTTTGGAGGAAGTGGTCATGGTCTGGGGTGATGCCCTGCACCTCATTGGACAGGAGTGCTCTCCTGCTTGGCCCCAGAGAACACTGAATAAATATGTGAGAGGTGCAGAGCCTCTCAGATCTGCTGCTTGAAACTAAAAGAAGAAGAAGGCTTGCCAAGTTGGACACTTGATTTGGCCCTGTATTGTGACTGACTGCGCCTGCTGCATTATCTGGAACTACAGCTCTTTGGATGTACGTGGCTTCAAGAGGAATAAAGAGTGGACCCCCTGCAAGCTACAGGTTAAAAGAATTCACCTGGACTATCACCATCAAGAATTCCCTGCCTGGAGTGTGTCCAGTGGATTTGTAAAGGTTTTGGACAGGTGCATTTTGGAAATTGAGGTCCCAACCTTTCAAGGACCATCTTGGAGATTCCAGAAACTTGGATCATGTTTTGGATACTTTGGACCCTCAAGAGGAACTTCAGGAAGAAGTTCCAGAAGTTTGGAGAAACTTTGGAAAAAAGCTCCATAAGGGGACCGACTCAACCGCAAGAGCCAAGTCAGCCACCTTCAACCGCGAGCTGGCCTCACCTGCTGGTTCATCCCGCTGAAAAGCTCTGGAGGTCCGACTTCCAGAGTTTGACTGGGAGCTCCCTGGAAAGCAAGCCGGCGAACCCTCTCCGAATCTGGACTGGTGAAGAGCATCAAGGGACCAAAGCTAAAAAAAAGCTCCAGAAAAGTTTCTAAGTCCGAAGGTAAAATCTCGACCGAGGCCTACCGCGAGGGGTATCCGAGCAGGACTCCATCGCGGTCAGCCTGAAACTTTGACTTTGTCCCAGTCAAGCGCGACCAGATGTCCCAAAGTGGTGCAATAGGTTTTTAAGATCTATATAGTGCTAAATCTTTAAAAATTCATATCTCTGTTTCCCTGCATTGGATGTTTGTAGTTTTGGTGCCATTTTAAAGATGAAGATGTTTCCTAAGTTTATAAATTGGTGTTGGATTTTTATTGGGTGTTGTGTCTTAATTATTCACTGAATTTGTGTTTTTTAATGCTTTACATACCTGTCTCCTAAATTAAGCCTGCCTGCTCTCAGCCAAGCTACCCAGGATTGATCATGGAAATAATTTATTGAGACCTGCACCGAGCCCTAGACTGTGTTAGTGGTCTTATTGCCATTGGTAGATACCGATTTACCACTACTAATAACCCACTTTCCAACAATCAGCAAGAACCAGGAAGGCACCAGACACAGAGCATGGGTGATACAGCGACTCTTCAGGTTTCTCACAGGGCAATGTGATGAACAAACTCAAGAATCTGTGAGTACAATATGACATAAATTTGTGTACTGTTGGGTACATTTGGCATTGTCAAGTTCTTTCCTCTTGCAGGTTGTTAGACATGGGGTCTCTAGTTGGCAGTGGTTTACACCCTGCCCAAGTACGGACCCTCTCACTCATCAGGGTAAGGGAGTCACACAGCTAAGATAACCCCTGCTCACCCCCTTGGTAGCTTGGCACGAGCAGTCAGGCTTATCTCAGAGGCAATGTGTAAAACATTTGTACACACTCACAGTAACACAGTGAAAACACTACAAAAGGAGTCCACACCAGTTTTGAAAAATAGTCAAAATGTATCTGAATAAAACAAGACCAAAACGACAAAAATCCAACATACACAAGTCAAAATATCACTTTTAAAAGATTAAGCAAGTTTAGTCCATAGAAATCAATGGATGAATTCGCTTTAGCACAAAGTACCTTAGATGCATCAAAAATCAAAGACTGTGCAAGGCGCAGGGGAGGTGAGGCGCCAGAAAAGCAAAGTGATATGTTGGTTCCTTACTACACAGGGGAGACTAGGCGTTAGTTGGTTACTGGCAGGGCATATGATGCGTCAGTTTCTTACTGGCACGGGAGATGATGCATCGGTTTCCTGACACACAGCCTTAGTTCCTTACTGAGGTGTGGTATTGATGAAGAGTCAGCGTCGAGGGATGATGTGTCAAATATCCAGACACACTGCGTCGGTGTGACAGCGGCGATGCAGGCGCTGTGTTGATTACCCCGCTGTGAAGCAGTTGCTGCGTCGATTCCTCAGCTGCGCAGCAGGTGCTGCGTTGGAGTCAGAGCAGGTCCAATGGACATTGGTGACATGGTGCTCGGGACTCACGCTGCGGCAAATCTTCTGATGCACTCCGACAGTGAGCTGAGGCCTGCCATGAAAGCCGTGCTCGATGCTTCCATAGGGAACACATTTCAGTGCATTGATCTTTTGCAGCGGTGCGTCAAGAAAAAAGACGATGGGAATCGATGCGTGGATTTTCTCCTTAAGATCAACAGGTTCCACTTCTAAGGGCCCAGGAACTGAATTTGGCACCACTTGGCAAATCAGGACTCTCAGCAAAAGGGCCCAGGCACTGGTAGGTGAAGTCTTTGATGGACCTGAGACTTATTAAAACGAGGTTAGCACACACAAGCCCTTGGAGAACCTTGGAAGCAGGATGTAGAAAGCAAAGTCTAGTCCTTTCACTCCCAGGACAGAAGCAGCAAGCAGCAGGCCAGCACAACAAAGCAACAGGGAGAGTTGCAGTCCCTCCTACAGCATCCAGCTCTTTTTCCTGGCTGAATGTTGTTTAGTCTGGAAGTGTTCTGATTTTGGATTGTCAGAGGTCCAATACTTATATCCCTTTCTGCCTTTGAACTAGGCAAACTTCAAAGAAAAGTCTTTGTATAGAAGGGGAGGCAAGATGGTGGTCGTGTAGTCGGCTGAGTAGTGCACTCCTCCTGACCAGACCCCCTATGTTTTTCCGGACTGATTGATACATGGCTGCAGCTTAAACGAAGATGATCTGGGCTGCCTATGGTTTATTTTCAGCAGGGCAGCATATTTGGCGATATTTGCTAAGTCATGGACGCCTTGCCTCTCGGTTCCCCCGCAGCTCTTCCTGGATTCTTGGCTCAACGGGACGCCGCACTTTCTCTCAGGACGTCCCAATGCTGCCTAAAATTGCGAGAGGGTCGAAGACTCGCGGCTCCGTGAACCCTCTGAGTACAGCGAAAGCCGAGAGCGGGCCTCAGAGCTCTGGTTGCAATCATTGAAAAAACTTGAGGATACCCCCGACAAACTCCCTGGGGCTTGTAAAAAGTCTACCCCGGCGGCCCTCTTCTTCACAAAATTTTCCACCAAGAAACCACCACCGTTGGAAGCGATACTTTGATGCCTCATCCTCCAGATGAGAGAATGCTGCCCGAGACCACATTGGAGGTGAGAAAGTCCTCTGGGGATAATTTAATTAACAATGGGGGGTCTTTAGTGGTGGAAGAGGCTACTTCAATAACAGCCTCAGGTGGAGCGCTACATTCCACCCCCCACCCTCAAACAGCTCTAAAAATGAATGCGATTACCGAGGGGGTTAACTTTGATTTAGATACAGTGGAAGCTTCGGATTTGAAGAATGCGGCAATCAAGGTGCTGAAAGCGCCAAAGAATGAGGGCAGCGGGGGGCAGAGCTGGGATGAACAAGTTGATACCTTGGGAGGAGGGAATGAGATAGACTCTGAAGATAAATTTTTCTCTCTATCTGACCCATCCAACTCGTCCAGTGAAGAGGAGTCTTATGTTCGCAAGGGAGCTCGAGAGGAGAGCCATTGGGGAGTGAATCAAGCAGTTTATGCATGGAGGATGAAAAGATCTCAGCCGAAGACATACTCTCTGGTACGGTTCGGAAGAAGGGTGCTCCTGGCATGTGGGAGTTAAATAAAGGCACAGGTGGTCTCTCATGGGATTATTCGTTTTTGGTAATCCCGTGGAGAATCCTCCAGAGACAATTCTGATGCGCCCTGCAGTCCAAGACAGATCAGAAGAGATATCACTTAGTGTTATTTATCAAAGTATAATGGAGCACAGGGAAGAGATCAGGGCAGAGAGTCAAAGAACACAAACAGCCTGTCGCAAAATGCTGAATGCTACATGTCGTTGGGCGAAATCATGCTCAGAATTCGCTTAACGGATTGGGGAGGCAGAGAACAGAATCTCAGCACTGGAAGATGAACTAAGCGTACAGAAGGCAGCAACAGATATGCTCAGAACTCAGAAAGATGATACTCAATGGAAATTGGCTGACTTGGAGAATCGTCTGCGTCAAAATAATCTTAGGGTACTCGGGATTCCAGAGGGAGTCGAAGGCCCAAATATTGGCAAGCCTTCCCTGAGCTAACACAATGTTGCTGGGCCCGGGAAGTGCAGAGGGCTCGCCGTTTTCCATTTAAACTGTACGCTCGAGCAGGACAAGAGGGTGTAAGACCTAGAGCAGTGATAATTTGTTTGAATAACTTTCTGTTCTGTCAAGCCTTGTATGACTTGGCAGGCCCAGAAAAGAAAAGGTCTGCGAAGGGATATGAATTCTTTGTCAGGCCAGATTACTGCCAAATGACAGTAGAGAAGAGGTGGAAACTCGGACAACTAATCCCACTGTTTCAGAATAAGGGGGCTCAAGTTCTCTTACTCAATCCCACGAAGCTCAAAGTCATATATAAAGATAAAGCACATTTCTTTACTTCTGAAATAAAAGCAAAATAATTTTGATGACTCTAGATGTCTAGATATTTAGGGTAAGGTAATAGTTATGTTTGTAAAATGGGGTGGGTAGAAGTATTTACTTCTCATTTCGCTTTTCTCCTGCTCCTTTGTATTTTTTGGACAAACATTGTGGTTAGTAGGGAAACTGGGGTCTGGGGGGGAGGAGCACAATCCATCACAATGGACCTTGGTGGTCCTGAAGCCTCGAAGGATGGGTGTGGGGTGTGGGGGTTCCTTGGGTTGGGAGGGAAAGGGATGGAGTTATGGGCTGGGTAGGGGTGGGTGGAGGGGTCACAGAGTGTGGGGAGGAGGGTTTGGAAAAATAAGCCATTTTGTCAAAAGGAGTAAGCAAGACAACATTACAATGATGTATAAGCTAAAAATTGAAGATAAGCTGGGACTAATGTATTTAAGCTGGGTCAACTGTCTTCGATTTTGCATCTTAACTCTAGAAGGGAGGAGCTGTTTTTGTAGTGATAAGGTGGATATGTGATGACCTTGCAAAGACTTCGTATATGCTCTATTAATATATGTGGACTTAACAATCGGGATAAAAGGCACAGAGCAGCTCTGGAGTTAAGGACAATGCAGCCTGATATAGTCTGTATCCAAGAAACTCATATCCCATGGGGAAGCGTAGAGTAGTAACTGAATTAGGGTACACACTGCTAGCTTGTACACAACAAACCCCAATAAATTGTGGAGTTGCTATTCTTACAAAGTATACTATTTGTACCGCAGGAAGGATGCTAGTAGATAAGTATGGTTGTTGGGTAGTTGTTGAATACTGCATAGGTTCAGCTAAATTCATATTATGCTCTGTATATGGTTCAAATAATGATGAGGCGCAGATTTTGGGCTCTCTGAATGTTGAACTTGCATCTTGGCTGACGCCCTTGGTCTTATGTGGGGATTTTAATATTCATTTAGAGGTGTCACACAACCAGATGAAGAGGGGTAACTATACAGGAAGGAAACCCAAGGTCTTTGGAGCTTTGCGCCGCTTTATTCTTGATCAAGGGCTAATAGATTTATGGGAGAAATGTATGTATCCAGACCCTGGCTTTACCTTTTATTCTTTCCCGTGTAATAAGCTGGTTAGATTAGATTATTTTTTCCTATCTCTGACCCATGCGGCTGAGGTTAGGATAGAGACATTTCCTAAATTATGCTCTGACAATAATCCATTGATGTTAGATATTCCGCTCGTGGGATTTACTAGGCCTTGTGGTTCCTTTAGTTTTGACAGAAAGCTGTTGGTAGATCCAGCTTTTGTTAGCCATATCAGATGCTGGTTGGAACAGTTCTTGCGGATTAATCGGAACTCAGTTGCTATTGAGATAATGGGACGCTTTAAAAGCAGGAATCAGGGAAGGTTCTTAGTTTTGGATTATTCTTACAGAAACAGAAAAAGAATGAGATTGAGGGATTATATGAGGACCTCAGTAAGGCTGAGGGGAAACACGCACAGAGATTACAAAGTAATCAGGATACAAGTGAGCTACAGAAGGAGGTTACTGTTCGTAAGGCCAAAATAAATCAGTACTTGAGCAAGGAGGTCGCTAGGAAATATTCGTTTAAAAAGGAATGTTATGAATATGGTGAGGCTACTGGTAAATTTTTAGCAAGACGAATTAGGCAAAAAGAGATTGAAAGGGGCACATCATGGATCCTAGGGGTAGATTAGTGGAGACACCATCTGAGATCTTAACAGTGTTCAAGGAGTTTTACGAAGAATTATATACAGAGGGGCCATTAACTCCTAATAGGGGGTATGAGGGACTGTTACAAGACCTGGATAGAAGTAAGCTAAGTAAAGAAGATCAAGTTCTCCTCGATTCGCCATTACCTCGGAGGATCTATTGGATGATATAAATTCATTAGCGATTGGTAAGGCTGCTGGCCCTGATAAGCTTCCGCTGGAGTTTTATAAAACTTTTTTTTCTGAACTATGTAAGGATATGTTTACAGTTTTCCAGAGGGCCAGAGTCCTCCTTCCTGGGAATCTGCTAACATTGTCATTTTTAGAAAAAGGGAAAAACTACCCCCACTGCCAGGATAATACAGACCCATATCTTTATTGTGATGGTAAAGTCTATGCAAAGATTTTAGCAAGTCAGCTGGCCAGGGTCATCACCCCCTTAGTCTCACATAGGAAACATGGTTTTATTTCTGGAAGAGGCACGGTCAATCACAGAAGGAGGGTTATTACGCTATTCGATCTTGCTAATGTACAACAAGCCCTGCTTGGATTGATTTTACTAGATGCTGAAAAAGCATTTTACAGTGTCTCTTGGGATTTTCTTTGGGCAGTTATGCGGTGGAAAGGTTTTGGGATAGGTTTTATAGCAGCAATAAGGGCCATATATGGAACACCTACTGCAAAAATCTGTGGAATGGGTCTAGAATTAGATTTGGTATCTATTTTTAGAGGTACAAGACAGGAGTGTCCCTGCTCTCCCTTATTATTTGCTTTGTATAGAGATCCATTTTTAACTATGCTTGAACGTAACACTGCTATTAAATCCATTTTTCAGAGACAGGAAGAATACAGGGTGTTTGCATATGCAGATGATGTAGCCGTAGTCACTGCGAACCGGCAATGGCAGTGGTGGAAATTGAGATGGTGGCTAAACAGTTTGGATTACTCTCAGGTTATAAATTAAATGCAGCGAAAACCCAGATTATCTGAACTAAGCAGACCTTTTTTCAATGACCCAAGGATTGTTGAGGAGGAGGTATACTTGGGGATTAAAATCAGACCTTGTCTGAATCAATTGGTGGTGGCAAATTGTCTCCCGCTGCTTGGGAAGATTAAAAGCGAGCTCGATAGAGTTGAATGTTTGCATCTTTCACTAGTTGGAATATGCAATGTCTTAAAAATATTTATTTTGCCTAAAGTTCTATATCTCTTTCGGGCTGTACCCTTGGAGTTTAATAAAATCCAGCTGCAAAAATTACAGTCGCTCTGTACTAGCTTTATATGGAGTCAGAGGAAACCACGAAGGGCAATGAAATGTATTACCCTTCCTAGAATTCGGGTAGTATGGGCAATACCGAATTTTACATTCTATAATTGCGCTTGTCTTCTACAAAACATGAGAATCTTGTTAACAGGGGAGGATAATATAGATGTTGCAGAAGCTCCATCTATATATCAAATGTTAATGGGCACAGAAGCAAATGGGCGTCTGTTGAAGAATCTGGAACCTAGTTATTACTTTTTTTAAAACAAATTAAGGTCCTGGCATCCGTCTATAAAGTCTGGAAGCAGGTTAGACGACGCCTTCAGCTTGGTAAGATATGTTTTTATACACCTACGTCTGCTTCATTATTATTGCCCTCCATTTTTTGGGATAGAGTTATGGAAAGATGGA
This sequence comes from Calotriton arnoldi, assembly GCA_963921515.1. NCBI lineage: Eukaryota > Metazoa > Chordata > Amphibia > Caudata > Salamandridae > Calotriton > Calotriton arnoldi. The sequence continues at coordinate 2,676,069 of CAWUFW010000742.1, forward strand.
GACAAAAGGGGAAAAGTATACTAGGAGATTTATATACTGACTCCCAGATTTTTCATAATTACAAGAAAATTATTCATTGTTAAAGACAGATTTTTTAAAGTTTTTACAGATTCGAAATTTTTTGTGCGGAAAGAAAAATGCCTTTAGTATGATGACTAAAAACTCCCTAATTGAGTCAATTAGACGGAGAAACAGAATGGGCATTTTAAATGATTGGCTCTTAGAAACCCAAATGGACGATTTGGAGTCCCAGAATTATAAATGGAATTTAAGACTTAATCAGGAAGAGGCATTGTTACAGGAATCTAATGAAATGGGAGAAAAGATTTTACTGTCATCCAATTTGAGAGCACAATACTATAAGACGATTTTTAATTTATATTACATCCCAGCGAAAATATATAAATGGGAAGGGGCAGCTGATGGTAAATGTACTCGATGCGGGGCTGAACAGGTGGAAATACTCCATATGTTTTTCATGTGTCCTAAATTAAGTCAGTTAATAGGTGGGATGGAACAATTTCTGACCGATATTGTTGGTACATCGGTTACCCTTACACCCCTAATGATGCTTCTAGCACTGATTAATGAGACACAAATCAATCCCACTTTGAGGAAAGGAGTGTATATGATTTTTGTAGCAACTGCAGTGGCTCGATTATGTATTGCCTCAGACTGGTTGAAAACAGAGCCCCCAACCTATGAAATGTGGAGAGCTAGACTTCTGGCTATTTATAACCTGGAGTCTAGTCTCTATATCCTTAAGAGTTCTCAGAAATGACGATTAGGAGAAAGAATCGGGGGTAAGATGTCTGATTGGATGAATTCTTAAATCTTGTGCTCCAGACTGGATTTATATCCTTAGAATATAAAATGAGAACTGTTGATTCTAATACTAGGATTGGGAGGCACTGGCTTCTTTTAAGCTCTTTAATTTTGCGCACTGCAGTTTAGGTTTATAAGTGGCTTATTAAGCTACAACTGGGTGCAGTAATAGGGGTTCTAGGTATGATTCATGAGATGGATGAGCCATAATATTGTCATATATATTATTTTTATACCAGTTATTTATGGATGTATTAATGAATTCTTGTAATTCTGTAAGTTTTATTAATTCAATTGTAAGGTGATATTATATCTCCCTTTTTCTCTGTTTTATATGCAACTGTCAGTCTTTTAAGTCCGCCTTACTCTAATTGATCTGTTGGTATGTCCAGTCTTGCTCCACCTATAATGTATTGTGAAAAACGTTTCCGTTTTTTTTGTATTGGCTTATAAAACTTTTTTTTTTTTTTTTAAATTAAAAAATAAAAATGAAAGTCTTTGTAATGCACAAGACCCTGCCTTTCCCTGGCCTTTCTCCAGACACACTACAGGGGGGTGGAGATAGCTTTGTGTGAGGACAGGCACAGTCCTATTCAGGTGTCAGTGACAACTCATACTACCACTCTAGCTCAGGAAGGCCCTTCAGTCTGGTGATGGCCCATCAAGATATGCAAGGCACACCTCAGCTCCCTTTGTGTGACTGTCTAGAGTGAATGCAGAAGAGCCCTACTGTCAGCCAACCCAAATGTGTATTTTACAGACAGGCAGAGGCAGAGAATCATTAAGCAAGAAAATGCCCACTGTCTAAAAGTTCAAACCTAAGAGGGTTTGGGCTCTTAAAAATGACTAGTGACTTGAGCATGATGGCGGAGGCACTGTTGTTGTCTCTAGATAACTAGCATTTCAAGCATGGATTCTAAAATTGCTCACACATCCCGACGCAGTGTGTTAACCTCGACTAAATGCAGTTAATGTGTGTTAACCTCGACTAAATTGCTGAATTAAGCTGCAAAGAAGCTTTCCTGCTTCCAAGCTTTGAAGAAATAAGATACACACAAGCGTTCACCAGCCCACAGCCCTGAAGCGAACCCCCAGTCAGTTGCGGTTCGAAACCTGGCGCGAACCTTCTGGGAATTTATTAATAGTGTTCACCAATATGGAATGTTTGAAGAAATTATATGAACGATAATCCTTTCCATATTGGATGATTTTTTAACCCAGATATTGAACACTAAAAGGGTTACAGCCTCCTTTGAGCTGTTATGAACTAATCCTTCGAATGAAATCATTTGGACTGGTTTACAATACAATTTATTTCCTTTTGTGTGTCTATCAATGCACAATTTATTGTCATGTTGGTCATTTTTGTTTTCTTTTTGTAAACTTTTCTAATGTTGCATGATTGTTATATGGTCTAGCTTTGGAAATGATTTTCATTTATGTAAAAGAAGAGTGGTTATCCTTGTTCTAGTCCGAGTATAATGTAAACATTGTAACTGAAGAAGTGTGTAATGTAAACACTGGTCAAGTTTATTAAATATCTTGCCCTTTAGTAAAAAAGTACGTAATTCATTCAACCACCCCTTTGATTGTCTGCACTTTCTAAAAGTGGCATTTTCAAACATGCAAATTAAAAACCAGCTGCACCAAAAGATGCATTTATAAATTGTGATTTCATAGACCCCAAACTCCAAATTACACTTAAAAGATATTTCAAGGCAATCCCCATGTTACCATATGGGAGAGATAGTCCTTGCAATAGTGAAAAATGAAATTAGCAGTATTTTACTATTAGGACATGTAAAACACACCAGTACATGTCCTATCTTTTAAATACACTGCACACTGCCAACGGGGCTGCCTTGGGCCTACCTTAGTGGTGACTTATATGTTGTAAAAGGGAAGGTTTGGGCCTGGAAGGTGGGTGCACTTGCCAGGATGAAATGGCAGTTTAAATCTGCACTCACGGACACTGCAGTGGCAGGTCTGAGACATGTTTGCGGGGCTACTCATGTGGGTGGCAAAACCAGTGCTGGACTGTTCCCATGAGGCACAGGGTCAGACTGATTTGCATATGGCCATGTCTGAACTGGGGTGGTGGAGTGAGCTAAAGAATGATGATGGATTAAACCCAGATCAGTTGACCGGGGGTGAGTGTTTGATTTGCTCAAGCGCTCCGTCCATCATCCCCTTTTGTATCGCTTTGTTCGCCCTAAGTTGGCAGGGTATGCCCAGACATGGGTCCCTTGCTCACTTTGCCACTGGATTCAAGCTAGCCTGGCTGATGACGGCTGAATAGCCAGGAACCGGTCCCAGGATGCTTGTTTCCGGTCCAGGGAAGGTATGGCTTGGCAGTTCGGGCTGGACTGTTCCCATGAGGCACAGGGTCAGACTGATTTGCATATGGCCATGTCTGAACTGGGGTGGTGGAGTGAGCTAAAGAATGATGATGGATTAAACCCAGATCAGTTGACTGGGGGTGAGTGTTTGATTTGCTCAAGCGCTCCGTCCATCATCCCCTTTTGTATCGCTTTGCAGGCCCACTAGTAGCATTTGATTTACAGGCACTGGGCACACCTGGTGCACTTTACTAGTAAATCAAATATGCCACTCATGGATAAATCAATCACCAATACATTTTAGACAGAGAGCATATGCGCTTTAGCATTGGTTAACCTGCAAAAAGGGCCAGGTCCAACACAATCTCTTTCCAGCCTAAAGCCAGGGTAGACTAATCAATACATTGATGGACTTTCCTGCTTAGGGCAATAGAACATGAACCCTGCCCCGCAACAGCAGGTGCATGTTCCAGTTCTACGCCTCTCTGAACCCAGTTGGATCCCTTTGTCCATACTCTCAGGGCCCACTAAGGTAACCCATGGGGAATCCTTCTCCTCACCTGTGGATCCCATCTGTGCAGCACCTAACCTTACTTTGCTCACAGATGTATCCCAGTGGGCAGACAATAGCACCATGGCCAACACAGTGGTGTGGCCCATTCCACCCCTGGGGTATGATTCCTGTCCCCAACCCAAGGACAGCAACCCATAGTGGCCAATGATGGCTGCCAGTGACAAGAGTCAGGCCTCAGGCTGTCCAGGGCTCTCTGACCTCTGTGGTTTCTCAGAATGGGGGGGCCGTAGCCCCAGTGAACTGGCACTCTTTGGCCACTGTCCCTCCCACCAATACAGGGGTGGGATCCTGAGACTGGTTCTCCAGCCCAGGGTCTGCACCCTTAGGATGGACAGAGGACAGGGGTGGGCTCTCCCTCACCCCCTTCCCCCACCTGGGGCCCTGTACCCTCCTTATGGGAGTGGTACCCCCAGAATCCAGAACCATCAGGGCACCTGTGGTAACCATTCTGCACAATTCTCCCAGCAGTTACCTGTGGTAACCATTCTGCACAATTCTCCCACCAGTTGCTATCCTGCAACTGGTCCCCCAACCCACGGTCTGTACCCTTAGACTGAGCATGTGCCTGGTAAGCCAGGACTTCCAGGGGAGTACTTCTACACCACCAAGGGAAACACATTCTTCATGTGCTGCGTGAGAGTCTGCCTGCCACTGGTCTCCTGACCCCTGTCCTTCTGACAGAGCATGAAGACCCCCCAGACAAGACGTGGCATCACCAGGGTCAATCCTGTGGGGCTCTGACCTGAAAGCTGGGCCCTGACGTCTGGTTCTCCCACTGGGGACTGCCTCTCCCTCTCACCCCTCCATCTGGCCTTCTGCACCCTCCACTCCTGAGTGATACTGCCAGACACCAGAACTGGTGGGACATTTGTGACAGCCCCCCCAAGTTCTCCTGACACTATGGGGTCCCTCTCAATGGATGGTCTCCCGATACAGACTAGGCCCCTCTCCCGGTGCCCCCTCTGGGAACTATCCAGGCTCTGGAAATGGGTTTTGGGCAACCTGGGCCTCTGCCCACCGCCACCTCGCGATTGGCCTTATCCTGATCATGGCTGCAGTACCATATGCCACTAAATGTCCATCAAGTCAGGCACTACTCAGACAAGTCTTTCTATAGAAGGCAGTGTACCTTAGGCTATCAGTAGAGTTCACTTGTTTCAGATACAAGTACTTGCAGTACCATAAGCATTTACCAGTGATTCTGTAGGCATCCACCACTGTCCCCTGAATCTCAGCATCCCAGAAAATTATTAACAGAACAGATGCCCGTGATTATCTCTTTTTGGTAAAAGTGGAAAGAAACAATCCCAGAAAAATAAGACAAGTGCAACCTATTTGTTCTGGAAAGAAGTTGCCCTAATATTGATAGGTACTAAGGCCAAAGTAAAGAGGTGTGGACGACAGGAACAGTGGGAAAGCCATGGTGGAACAAGCATGCGGGGGACTATGTGTTCTACTAGGTGAAGGGCAACTTCTTGAAGTCCATTACCAAAAAGCAATGGGACAATGTAACCTTCCACAAAATATCATGGGCTTGATGGAAACCCTTTCCAAGCAATGGCAGACTATGAAAAAACACTTAAAAGCCAACACCTGTAAGGGTATGACTCGGATTCCTCTGTCTCTCTATATTTATTGTACTTCTTGAAGTATTCATTACAAGAAGTAGCTCAGCTAACTAAAGCTGTTTTTAGTGAGTCCTGAAAAATGTTCTATTACAAAGTGCTGCAGTAATTTCATTTTCACCTCGCTTGGAAGATGCTGGTTTCTCCTCTGACAGGCTCCTGTGTGATGTCTAAACCACCCTCAATGATAGCGGCTAACTAGGCTCCCCCCTTAGTTTCCACTGGGGAAGCAAATTTCTAATTAATTTCCCTCAAGCTCTCAGACTTTCTCCACACATGTTCCACTATTTTCAGTGTAGCCTTTAGTAAAGTTTATTTTTTCTGAACTACTTTACATTCTCAGCCTCGCAACAGTTACATAAACTTCCCCAGATAATATAACCACGAGCTACTGGTAAAGTTTTAGATAAGAAATCAATGTGTGAAAACAGCAGAGTGGAGATAGCTATAACTTTTTTTGTGACCAACACATTATTTAGCCATTAATATTGCAAATGCTTTTTTTCTGAAGAAATCCGTGTTTTATTTTAAGGCTGTTAGTATTTATTCCGAGATTAAGAAAACACCAGAGAGGCAGACCTTCCAGACAAATGCACTTACCTTGCAGTGATGCATTTGCAACTCCGCTACAACAATGGCCAGGAGAATACACTAAATGCTCCTCGGATTTCATTTTTTGTAATGCTTTGGAAATAGACCAGGTTTCAGGTCCTCGCCACACCCACACTTATTGTCCAGAGAGCAAAGCAACTGAACGGGTCAGTCACCTGACATATTTCCATCCAATTTCGAGAGAAGAATGTGTTCGTTTTCTGACTAATGGCATGTCATTTTGCCGAAGCCTTTGGTCGCGAATTAATCCTGGAATCAAAACAGATTTTCCAGGGAGCAATCTTCCATCAAGTATTGATTTTTTTACACTCAGAGAGCCTGTAGTCCCTAATTTAACCTGACAACAATTCTGCACAATGGTCTGGGAGCACCTTGGCAGCTCTTGGGGGGGGAGCGTTCACCATCTTTCCATTCAGCAGAGTAGAGAGAAAATGGAGATCCCGAAACAGAAGCGTCGGCCGCTGGGGGACGCATCTGTGTTTGTGATGTGGTGAGGGAGGGCGCATCTTTTCTTACTTGATGTCTTACTTCTAATTGATTGGAAAGAGACAAGAGACGAAAGATGCAAGCTAAGTTTAGAGACAGAAAGGGATAACCTCGCAGAAAGGGTGCTCTGAAGCGTGCTGTATTTTGTAATGGCAGTACAAATGCGTCTATTTTTTTATGTGATTTTATTTTATTCCATAAAGCCAATGCCTATATTTTGTGTCTGTGATTTAGTCGTAGTACCGAAGTCTTGAAAGTACTATGTTTGCATTTTGAGGCTCCAAAGAATTCCACGAGTTCTATGTACTGCACAATGTTTATCACAATAAGAAAGAAGCATGACCGCTATTCTAAATCGGTGTTAATCCGGGCCACTGGAATTAATTATGCAGCAGAGGAGGACCAAATTATGTGGCAGTGTTGGCTAAATTATGCTGCAAGAAAAGGCACATTATGCAGCATAATGCGGCACATTTTGTGATAGCATTACTTTGACATTATTTTGACCTATTTACACCTGTTGTAGTTTCTGGTAAAGCAATTTACCTCATTAGTGACCATTTAACACCCAAATACAGTAATAAGCAACTGAAAGATGGCCAATCAACCTTTGAGAAAAGCCTTCTGGTGCGCAGGAACTCAAGACACCTTATTTTTTGTATGTTTTGATCAGTTTGAGCTGGAAACAAATTTTTGTTAAAATCTGCAGAATACGCATGAGATGATGGATTATGTAGCAAATGTGCAAATCCCTTATTATGCAAAAATCGCAACGGCCGCAGAAACATATAATTACACTGGCCCTGGTGCTAATTATAGTCCATAACTTTGGTGATATATAGGCCTTAATTTATATTTATTCCCTGTTGGAAATTTGCCCCTTCTACAGACAGTGGCCTAACGAAAGTTGAGGGGGCCCCCCTGCCACGCACACGAGGGGCCCCACTCCGGATTTAATCCGGAGCTATTGGGCCTGAGTACTGTGCTGAGGGGACCCCTGCAGCGCGGGGGCCCCCCCTGCACCACGGGGGCTGCGGGGGCCTGTGTTACTCCCCTGTATACAGAGTCACTCCAGGACTTTGCCATCTGTTTCTTTATTTGCCACGGGACTCTGTGCACTTTGCCCCTGCTAACAAGTGCTAAAGTACGGGTGCTCTCCCTTTTAAACATGGCAAATTTAGCATACACATATTTGGCCCCTTTAAGTTTTTGGTACTACAGGTACCCAGGGCTTGTAAATTAAATGGCACCAGTGGGCTGCAGCACTCATTGTGCCACCCACTAAAGTAGCACTGTAAAACATGTCTCAAGCCTGCCATTGCATTCTAAGTGTGCAGTTTCTTAAATTGCGATTTCAACGTTTGCAAAATATACCTTTTGCAATGCCTAACCCTTCCTTTCTAATACCTATAAGTCACCCCTATGGTCGGCGTTAAAAGCCAATAGTGCAGGGTGCATGGTATTTAAAAATTAGGGCATCTGTATTTCATGTTTTACATGACGTGCCAGTGAAACATATCCAAAACCGTGTTTCGCTGTGGCAAGAGTGGCATCCCATAGACTAACACTGGTTTACCCTATTACACTTATCAAGGGCTGAATTCTGTTTGGTAGCAGCTAGAGAAATATTTCAAAGACTCATTTTCATAGTAAATTAAAATCCAACTTAATGGTAAAGTCAGATTTTATAATGCTATTTTGGAAATCACACTTTTATAAAGTTCTAATTTTCCTAGGTTTTACTCCAACATTCCAGTGTCACCTGATCCTTAATGGTTTCCCTGGGATGTATGTATTTTGCTCCCAGACAGTGGACAAAGGGTTTTGGATGTGGGGTGGTGTTTCCCTTCCTTTGGCAGGATGGCCTGGATGCTGTGCCTATGATGTGATTAACTACAAAGGAGGCCTCTCTTGTCTCAGGCAGATGCAGCTAACACCTAGGCTTACCCCTTCTTTTTGAAAAATCATTTTATTGAGTTTTATAACCACGTAACAGCACATATACCATTCTTACAGCACATATCCCATTTTGCCACATGTCAAAACCCGCCTCCACCACTTTACCCCTTTTTTTGTCCAGCTAGCCAGTCAGACTCCAATCACAGTGGGCAATTTTTTGGCATTACAGTGATAGGTCTGCTTGAAGTTTACAGATGATATTTGGGCGTATTTCAAAGGGGCAAGGATACGATACCAAAACAGCTTTCTTATATTCACTCTCTGGCTGCTAAAAGGCCAGCTTTTGTTCTGCCAGACTTCTGTCACTGAGTTTCTTATGGATACAAGGACTGCCTCAAACTGGATTTTTTGTGTTAAATGTGGGAGGACACTAGGATTACCATAGTACATTCAACCACACAAACCCCATCCCTCAGAGCCCAAGTTTAGTGTTACGGAATACTTCTGCCACCTTGAAAATGTCCAAAGTGGGTAGGGATAGCCTTGGGAATCTTTAACCCATTGATTAGGGGTCATTCACATCCAATTGCTTGTGCCAAGTATAAATGTGGTACCTCCAGGCACCCTCTTCAGAACACTCTCTGGACCTGAGAAGAACAGAACAAGGACTGCTCTACTGTCTGTGACCTGGGAAGAGTCTTGAAGACTGGAGCTGCTCTCCCTATTCTACCCAGAACAAGGACTTGTACTCCAAGTGTCATAAGTCTGACCTCCTGTTAAAGCTACAGGGACAAAACATGATGTATAAAGTCTTTTCCTCCAACTGCCCAGCTGACCAGTGGCAACTGGACATGTACCAGTCCTTGCTGCAGCCTCTACCTGCCACCCCGTGAATCTCTAAGACAGGGGAATGGGGGGAAGGGATTTAGAAGTGTAATCCTGTAGTGGATTGGGAATTAAAGGACTAAAATCAGATGGTAAAATCTTTAAACAGGACAAACCTGGTTAGTGTATCTGACCTGCGCACCCTCGCAGGTAATACCAAATTGTGTCTAGGTGCTGTTCTACTGCGACCATTAAGCATCATTGGCATTTAGTGTTTCTTGGCTCAATTTGTTATTAAAACCTTTAATTACTCCGGTTTCTCGTAATAGATGGTTGTCATTTTCCTGTAATTTTGTTTATTAAATCTTACTCTATTTTTCTAATGAATTTTGGAATTTTTATTGTTCTGTTTCTCAACCATATTATTGTTTGAGAACTACATAAATACTCTATGCATTCATTTCCACTAAGTTCAGCCTGACTGCTTTTGTGCCAAGCCACCAAAGCGTTAAGCACAGGTTTATTTAGTGACTTCTCTGGTTCATCCTAACAAGGATTGTGATTATTATTTGAGCGGGGACTCCGACCCCCCCCCCAACTAATGCTTCAATTGTTTAAATTCACTGAAGAAACTTCTGAAAAACCTAAAAGGCTCTAAAAATAGCTATTTTTGATTAATTCGGCAAACTTTAACTCGCATCACTACCATGCCCTGCTCATGATTTTAAACATGACAGCACTGATGACATCTCAAATGACATCATTGATGACATCACTGATGGCATTTCAAATTGCAACATTGAAGACCTCGCTGGTGGGATCACAAATGACATCACTATATGAATGTAATAAAATGCCTCTTTTTGCAAGAATATTTCCATTTTCTATTGGACTGACGCTGCTGACCCCTTAAACATGATGACATTGGCTATGCTCTTAATTGTCAAATTTACCTTACCTATATATATCCCTTGTACATGATACAAAGTGTACCCTGGGCCTATAAGTTGAATTTCACAAGTGGACTGCAGCACCCAGTGTGCCGTTCCACCCACTACAGTGACAGTGCAAATATGGCTGCAGGCCTACCACTGTAGCCTGTCTGTGCAGTTCTAAAACTGCAAACTCAACCTGCCAAAATAAACCTTTTGCCAAGCCTAAAGCCCTCCTTTTGAATATTAGTTAGTCACCCGTAAGTAGTGCTTATTGCCCACAAGGCATGATATTTAAATCTAGCACATATAAAAGCTTTATGTTAAACATGTTCTTACAGTGAAAAGATCCTCAAAGCAATTTCCACTGTAGCATGGTTAGCTGTTCCCTAGGAAAGCATAGGGGCGCAATACTAACTTTAATAATGTTATATTTGGCTAGGTAACAGCTTCAAAATGAATTCTTGAACTTTTAAAAATATATATTACAAGCGCAATACACTCATAAAGTTGGATTTGTAATAAATGTTTTGGAAACTTTTATAAAGTTACCTTTTCCCTGACTAAAGCCTCTAGAACCCATTTACATTAACTCTAACTGCCAGTCAGGAGCTGAATAGTACCCTTGATTAGGTGTGAACTTGCTCCCAGAGCTGAGACAAAGACCTTGGGGGTGGGAAAGTGTTCTGTTCTTCTTGCAAGATGGCCATCGGGGCTGTTCCCAGGAACTCAATTAACTTCAAAAAGACGTACCCTGTCAAAGGCAAATGTTATCTGACACCTGGGCAGGGCCCTCCTTTTTCCAACTAGTCATCCATGCACCAATTCCAGTGGGAGATGAGCTGCCCCAGGACTGGTGTGATGTGAGAATGGGGTGCTCATTTCCCTGGGCACACCTGTCAATGGGCACACCTGTCAATGGGCACAGGCTCTGCACAAGTGGAGAAGGATTTTACCATCTTGCATTTGGGATGAGAGGGGCAATGTGAGTTTGTTTGCAGTAGGGCATACAGGAGCTGCTGCAAAAGTGGGTAGGCTTACCCCTGGGATACTTTCTCCCTATTTAGTAGGGAGGGGCGCAGGAGTCACCCCCACCCAGAGGCTAGTGCCAGGCATAAATGTGGCATCCCTGGTCACCCATTCAAGAATACTACTCAACCTGCGGAAGACAGAAGAAGGACTGCAACTGCTGTTGGGACCTGTGAGAAGACCTGAAAGGTTGGACCTGTACCCAGGACAAAGAAGCGGACGCCAAGGGTGAGATGACTGACCTCCTATTAAGCTACAGGGAAACAACCAGCTACTAGAAGTCCTTTTCCTGAAGAGCCCAGCTGACTAGCTCCTTCTGGACTTACCCTGGACCCTTCTGGTAGCTTTTGCTGCAGTGAGTCTTGACCTCCAAGTGCTGTTCCTGAGGTCCTGGGACCCTAGGGTGTTTTAAAATACGCTTCCCCTATCATATTAAAAAACCTGAGACTTAGAAACCTTTTAACTCTGGAGATGTCCGGAGGACCAGGAGAAACCTGCCAAGCCAGTCTGACAAAATTGTTGTGTTGCCCAAGGGCCAAAGATTCCGGTTGCTCCTGCTCTGTGCTTTTCCACAGCAGCAAACCCATTTCAGCTGGACGTTGCAGACATAGTATATGGCCTTGTGGAGCCCTTTTAGGCTGCAACGTGCAGCCTTGCCCTGCTGGATGCAGCTAAGCTCTAAAAAAGTGACAGTCAGAATGTAGAAATCTATACTGAGCAAAGACGCCAGATGAATCTGGCTTGTGAGGTACTTTCCTTGAGTGTACATTTTAAATTTCTCTCACTTAGAGCTTTCCTGCCAAACATCAACGGCTTCACTGGGACCTCCTCTAATGGCTATCTGGCCTTGTGGAGCCCTTCTCAGACACAGCCTACTGCCTTGCCTCGCTGAGGATGTTTGACTTCCATTTCAGAGATTAAATCAGAAGGTAAAACTTCTGTTCAAGATGTACCTGGTTTCTGTATCTGACACATGCTCCATTGCAGTCAGCCTTAAATCATGCCTAGGTACCAGTCAAGCACAACCATATGACCATGGATGGGGCTTAATGCTTTTTTGCACTATTTTGATTTAAAACTTGAAAAAAATCATATCTTAGGTTCTCCTTATTAGTTGTTTTGGTGTCACTTTTTTATTAATCAGTGATGTCATTTGAGATGCCATCAGTGATGTCATGAGTGATGTCACTGACCATGTCATGAGTGATGTAATATATGAGGTCATAAGAGGTGCATTGCGGGGGCGAAAGTTATAGTTAGCTCAGGTAACTAGAACTGAATTTCTATGGTTTTGTGTGTGTAACATCTGAGCCCAACTAAAAGGTCCCTGCAACTTTTGTGTTTTTAGTGTGTTCCTAAGGTTTTTTTAATTCTATTTCCTAACTATAACATCCCTGTAACCTTTGGTTTTTTCAGTGAATTTCTAGTATTTTTTAATGCTATTTCTTAACTGTAACTTACCTGTAACCTTTGATTTTTTCAGTGAATTTCTATGATTTTTTAATGTTATTCTCCGACTGTAGCATCCCTGAAACCTTGGCGTGTGAGTGGGTGTTTGAGTGGTTCTGTGGGTGTGTAAGTGGGTGTATGAGTGTATGATTGGTGTGTCAGTGCATGTGTGACTGGCTGTGTGGGTCTGTGATTAGGTGTGAGTGGCTGTATGGGTGTGTGAATAGCTGTATGGGTGTGTGAGTGTGTGGGTATGTAAGTGGGTGTGTGAGTAGCCGTGTGAGTGCTTGTGTGACTGGCTGTGTGGGTCTGTGAAAGGGTGTGTGAGTGGTGTTGTGGGTCTGCGAGTGGGTGCTTGAGTGTCTGTATAAGTATGTAATTGGGTGTGTGAGTGGCTGTATGGGAGTGTAAGTGGGTGCATGAGTGTCTGAGTGCATGTGTGGGTCTGTGAGTGGGTTTGTAGGTCTATGAGTAGGCATGTGAGTGGTGTGGGTTTGTGAGTGGTTTTGTGGGTCTGTGAATGGCTGTATGGTTGTCTGAGTGGTTATGTCAGTCTGTAAGTGGTTGTGCAAGTGTGTGAATGAGCGTGTGAGTGGGTGTGTGAGTGGCTCTGTGGGTCTGTGAGCTAGTGTATGAGTGGTTTTGTGGGCCTGTGAGTTGTTATATGAGTGTATGAGTAGTTACGTGGGTATGTGAGGGTGTGTGATTGCTTACGTGTGTCTGAGTGGGTATGTGGTTGGTTCTCTGGGTCTCTGAGGGGGTGTGTGAGTGACTGTATGGGTGTGAGAGCAGCTTTATGGATGTGTGACTGGGTGTGTGAGTGGTTGTGCGGGTGTGTGAGAGAGTGTGTGAGTGGGTCTGTGAGGATTCGCACGGGGACCATTTTCAGCACTGCAGTGAATTCGCAGATCCTCATGTATGACAACTAAAACATTTTTGGACAATTTCTTGCCCATGAGGAAGCTTTCAAACAGGAGTGCAACATTATGTTGGCAAGATTTAAAGAAATCTGAATTGACACTGGATTCTGCTCTTTAACGAGTACAACAGATCTGCAGAGATGAACTGCTAATTTTCAGGCGTGTTACGTCAGTATCCGATTCCAGTATTTTGAGATACATTACTACTTACAATCACAAGGCAAGTGATGTCAGGTGTATTCTGAGGAAACATTAGCAGATTCTGATGAGTGAAGAGAGTCTGGTGGATGCCATTGGAGAACATTCAAGGGTGACATTTAGAAGAGGCACAACCTTAAAGGATAGACTGAGTAAGAATGCCATCAATAACATCTATCTATCAAGCAGCATGAGACCAGGTTTCTTCATGTTCAAGCAGTGCAAAGCTTGTATTAATAGTAGGCATATCTTCCAATACTATTCACCACTTCATGAGGTGAACAGAACTATTGATAAGCATCCTTCTTGCAAATCTGATTTTGTGGTTTACATGTTAATTTGCCCATGTGAGAAATAGTATGTAGGGAGCCCAATTCACCATGTTAAGAAACCTATTTTGGGACATTTTAGATCTATCAATCATGGTGCTAAACATTACCCAGTGGCCAAACATTTCACACATGTTCACGAGGCCAACAGCAAACTTCTTCGATTCTTTGCTCTTGACAGAATACCATACATGAAGAAAGTAGGCGACAGAGCACGGTCTTTGAGATGTCTTGAATCAAGGTTTATCCTGGAACTAGACACACTGGCCCGTAATGGGCTCAACACTGATGAGGAACCTAATTTGCATTTCTGTTAAAGTATTTGCTGATATATTTGTGTGTATATATGCAGTTTTTGGTAATGACCTGCTGTTCTGTCACTCTTATAACTCTTTGTGCAATCATGTTTTAATTGTGTTTAATCACTTTCTTTTTCTTTTACACAGGGCTAGTGAAATTTGTGAGAATGAAAATGAGGGAAGATTTTCGTTTTCAGATAAGATTTTCTTCTTGAAATAAGATTTTCTATTTACGTTTATGTCTTCTATACTGTTGAGGTTGGATTTCACAGTTGTGCTTTCAGTTCTAATTTTTGTGTGTTATTGGCTTTTGCCCACTAAGCACAATGTGCAGATTACAGATACCCACAATGCCTAAATGCAGTATTTTGTATTTATTCTTAGCTTACAATCTTTTGGCATGAACCTTACATGTTGAATTTATTACTGCATGAACATAATTTGTATTATATTGGAAACAGCCATTACAATGCAGCCATTACAACATGCCTACCTTTACTAAATAGGATTTAACTACGAGTATGCGTTACCACGCATGCCTTTATTATGAATTTCGCTGTAAAGGAATGATTTGAAAAGACATATGCGTGGTGAAGGTTAGTAGTACAGCCCGGCAAATGCGTAGTAAAGGTCAACAGTACATCCCGGGTGGCTCTCAGCAGCCAAATTTCCTTCCTTTTTTACTCTCCAGGTGATTTATCTCAGTTCAGGGTACTAATATGTTTTGCTGACAGGATGTTCATAATTGAATCTCAATAGCTGGTTAGTAACTAAATAGCCATGGACACTAGATCGAGAGGCATTATTAAGAAGGGCTGTTGGTATTTGCGAAAAGTTGCACTTTGAACATGAAACGCAGTTACGATATAAGCACTGATTTGACTACATCTTCAATTCTTATAAAAACGCCCCCCTTTTTTTAACTGTTTGTAACAACTTGTGAATGGAAACCAAGGTAACGGGGAGACATTGCCTTATCAATTGCCAGAAGGCACCAGCACAAAGGAGTAGCCTATTTAAAACTACACTGGCCTGAGAACAATTAGATAACAGGAACCCTAAAGGAGTAGCCAGAAAATGAACTCTTACATATTTAAAAATTCACTGGCCTGAGACAACAGGAACCCTAAGTCCAAGGTAGCAAATTTGCCTTCATCTTATCTCGCATTGCACAAGCACATTGCATCCCGCATACGTTATACAGCTTCTACCTTTAGAGTCTGGAGCGCTGACTTGCAGCATGTGGAAGTGGAAAAACAACCTAATGACGGCTCCAAAGACGGTTCTGATGTGTATTCTTTAGATTAAGTTTGACTGGCACACAGTCCTCCTCAGGGTTCATAGAGACAGATGGCGAAGGCTAGCATTTTGCTGCTTTGATTATTATTATTTTTTTAAACCTGATATGGCTTACTTGATGATGATGATGATGATGATACAAACACATTCATGAATCAACCTGGGCTCCGAGATGTGATCACGATCTCGAAAGACATCGATTTCCACACCACTCCCTAGGAAGCAGGGAGTTGTCGGCTGCTGGGTTGCTGCAACAATGGAAGGAAACTTGATTCTGTGCGCGAAGTAAGGAGAAAACTACAATACCGACTTAAAGCTGCGGGTGCATCGGGTAAATAGCTCCACTCCTCTTCCTTTTTCTGTGAAACCACTCCAACAGGAAAGGCACAATGCAGTAATGCATTACCGCATATAGCACAATTTCAAGATAAAAGTATGCATTGTAGTGGTATGCGTGGTT
Source organism: Calotriton arnoldi (assembly GCA_963921515.1). NCBI lineage: Eukaryota > Metazoa > Chordata > Amphibia > Caudata > Salamandridae > Calotriton > Calotriton arnoldi. Next base: position 2,692,169 of record CAWUFW010000742.1, read on the forward strand.
GCTGTATGCGGGGTAATGGCTCTTTTAATATGTCCTTATGAATGCATGTTGTAATGATATGCGTGGTAATGGGGTGTGTGGTAGTGGGTCAGACATGGTAGCGTATGCTTTGTAAAGGCATACTTGGTGAATGCATGATTGTTCCAACATACAACCATATTATATGTTCCCATTATTAGAACTGATTGCTTAAAAATGCAGTGTGCAGATTACATATACTGACAATGCCCACTTGTGCATGATTTTGCATTTATCCCCTTTTAAGCATAAAATCTTTTTGACGTGTACCCTACATGTTGAATTTATTAGTGCACAAATGCAATTTATATGATATGTTCTCATTCTGAGAAGTGGTTATTTCTTTATGCATATCTGCTTTTGATTTACATGTCGGGTGCAACCGTTATTATTTCAGTTTGCCCCCTCATGTGTTTGGGATGTACATACTATGTATTTGTAGAATATTATTATTTTGTAATGTTGAATACTTTTATTGTTCATGTATAGCATTTCTTTATTTTTCTGTTTTGTAAGGGGTTCCATGTGACCATGCTATCTGGTAAGTTGCGGGATCTTTCATTCAATTTCAGTAGATTTCAAAATGACCACTAAGTTATCTTGCTCTAATTGTGTGCAAATTTTCTACTTAGCCCTTTATGAAGTTTGTTTCCTTCTATCACATTTATGATTGGTGTTTGGGGTTGCACTCCTTACCTGTGAACAAAGCTGTATTCGCCAAAACGCGTTAGGTTACACTGTTGAGGATGCAAATGAATTTGGAATAAATTCACTACACAAACAACTTCAGAGTGGGTGTCTATTTTCCCTCAAAAAGAAAAGGGTTGTTCTGTGATTGATCGAGCTCTCACACCCATATGCGCACCAGAGCGGTGAGAAATTTGAGCTGGCAATATATAGATATATGCATATATATGTGTTCTGTGTATATGTTTGTGTGTTTATATGCAATATATATACAGATGTGTAGAGTATAACATACTATTTATTACCGTTGTGTTATGTGGTCATATTAGGCCTGGACGAGAACACCACCATTTTACATGTTCAAGTTTAAAATTGACATCTTTTGTTGAACGTTGACACTTGACACACATTTGCTTGAGCTCCTGGATGGGATAATATTCCATGAAATAACTTTGCTTACATTTATACATCTTCATAGGAATATTACCAGAGCCTTGAACATTCTGTACGAAAGCTAAAGCTCACTGCGCAAAATGTTGTTGTTTGTTATTGTTCGCTCAGCGACAGCTTTGTCAGGATAGAATCAATAATGACAGCCTGACTACAGCTTCGGCATGACAAACATAACGTGTATTTGTAAAGCGCACATTCACCCATAGGCCTCTTGGCGCCGAATAGCAGATGTTTATCATTACCCAACTCAATGGTACTCATTTTGTTGACCTCAGGAGGATGAAAGGCAGAGTGGACCCGCCAGGATTGAATCTGTGACCATGATGTCAAACACAGGCCCCTACAGTGGACTCATTAGTCCACTAAGCCACCAGACCCGACAAAGATGGGTGAAGTTTATTATATAAATTAAATCACTCCTTTGTTTAATAAGAGGAGCATTTTGCTGACACTCTCAAGGTCACCCCATGCCAGAATTCCAGCCCAGCTGAATACTGTTTACCTTCTGAGAAGGATGGTGCCCAGCTCTACACCAAGATGGGCTTCCAGATGAAACATACCTACAGGTAACTGGGGAGTTAGATCACCTGCAGGTATTCTGGCAGAGTCACCCACTGTAGGCACATTAGGATAGATACCGCTAGATAGGACCATAACCATAACTATACTTATATATAAGCATATTTTCTATGTAATACCACAGTGGCTGAACTGTTTTTTCTTTACCATTCTTCTGATGCTTATTACTCTGTTTTGTTTCCTTCTATTGATAATTGCAGTGCACATATTTTACACAAAAATTGAAATGCCAATTCAAGTATTTGTGTCTCCCTTTGGGCATACATGAGTTACCAAACGAAAGGGCTTTAGATCTGTTTCCATGGTTTCCCTGGGGAGTCAGGGTTGTCATGTTTGGAGGTGGCACATACCAACTGTTACCTTGCTAGGTTAGGGGTACAGATGGTACACTGTGAGCTAGCCAGGACTCAGGCCAACAGATCCTGATGGTGTGCGTGGACTCAGTCTCGTGCAATTTTGACATTTATGCTGTCCAACAAACACACAATTTTACTGAGAAAGTATGAACCGCACAACATAGTGCCACTAACGTTTTCGCTTGGGTACCCATTTAATGGGTCTCACAAGTAGTTTTTCTTGTGTGTGCCCAAAGACACTACTCACTAACTAACCGGAGATGTCCGTGATGTTAGGAAAAATCCTCTTCAGCTAAGTACAGAACCCCTATTTCTGGCTGTAGGTTGTTCAAGCTTGAACCTTTAAAAGGATCACCCCACAGAGGTACCCTCTCTGAATTCCATATATTCCAAATACTTCAATGGCTAATCGAGCACAGGTGGTTTTTCCACTTAATTGTAGACATGCACTAACACAAATGTTATTACAACATGGGCTCCCGCAAATAGGAGTGGATGTTTCATTCGTGGTAGAGGGCCATGAAGCGCACAAAAAAGAGGTATTCGATTCATGGGTCACATTCCCAGTAGTAAAGGCCAACTCAGGGAATTTTCACACATACACTGAAGTAGCAGTATCAAATCAATGTAAAGCATATGAGAAATTAGGAATCCCACTCATTTATCAGGAACACATGAACTGGCTCCTAGGCACCCTACCACATACATTGGAAAATGTCAGACTAGGTCCTCTCAGCAATAAGGTAGCAACATGGCCAGTCTTAGCAGGTTACACACCATATCCAGTCTTAGCAGGTTACACACCATATCCAGATATAGCAACATTACAGACCCTGAGCTTGGAGAACTATACAGTGATTTAGTCACACTCTACAGACATCTAGCACAATTCGTTATGCGAACCATAATGGCTGTCCCACAAATGGTTACTCAAGCTGCACATTCACAATTGGCTATGCCTGGAATTAGTCAAGTAATGCAATAATGGGTAAAGTTCCTAGCAGACGGGATGAGATTCCGTTCTGGATTGCACAAAGAACTAATCAGCTTGAAGCAGTGTTTCCCCATACAGGACCCCAAGAAAAACATAGAATTTTCACAATATGCCTGTAATGGGGATGGCTCCCCCAGAAGAAGATTGCACCACTTGGAGCACAGTCTTTTCTGCAGTTTATTCCAGAACACATGGTACACCATCATTAGCTGCTGTGTTTATACAGATCCAAAAAGAATACTGGGCAGCCCCTGCCCTGGATATGGGGATGAAATTAATGGGCAATTTTGCTGCAGTATCCTTAATCATACTAAGGTCCTCATTACGATGTTGGGCGGAAAGCCTCTGCCCGATAGTCGGAATTTTCTAGACTGCGTTGGAACCCTTCAGATTACGATGTTTGCGGTCAGAAAGTAAACCACGCGGTTATTCCGAATCAAATCCGACTGGCTCTTGGAGTATCCTTGTTGGTCGGAACCGCATTGTGCACCTCTAAGAACAGTGTTTCCGACCGACCGATTACGATGTCGATTTCCAACAGCCTTTCCGAGTCGGCCTGTCCGACACAAAAAGGCTGCTGGAAAGTGACTTTGGGGGCCCCTAGCAGGGCCCCCTTCAACCTCGGGCCTCTGGTTGGGGGCCGAGGGGGTACCTAAGGGACCTCCCTGTAAAACCCTGCACTGTGTGACTGGCACCGTGGGGTGCCTGCGACAGGGTGCATGGTTTTACAAACACACCCCATTTCCCCATAGGAGCCTGTGTTGTCGGGCAGAACACTGGCTCCCATAGGGAACAATGGGACTCCGACCGAACAGTGTTCGGTTGCATCGTAATCAGTTGGGCGGAACCGCCGACCGCGAGTCAGTCGGTTCCTGAATCCGAAACGGTAATAAGCCCCTAAGTAATATAAAAGCGGAAGCAGCAGCGTTGGCTATATGCCAGTGACCACTGAGGTTTCTCCAGTAAATCTGGAGTGCAAACTTCGAAAATTATTAAAGAATCCTATACATCCATAGGTAGAAATAATTTGGGAGGCAGACCTAATAAACTACAAATTAAGGGTGATTCTGAAAAGGATAACTCGAAGCAGTCACCTGAACCTTCTATAAAACAGCAGGATAATAAGAAAAATAAAGAAAAGACTAAATCACAGGGCGGATCTCCTCAACAGGGGTGCACTGAAAAGTGCTATAATTTGAATAACCAGGAGTCAATAAACCAGCCTGATAGGTATCAGGATCCTGATACATGTCCTTCTCGTTCCTTTCAGGAATCGCCTGAAAAACGCTCGGAGAGAGGAGGAGGATCAGAGCACAGATCAGAGTATGTGAAACCAAAGAAGGACTCACAACACTCTTCTGATTTCATAATAAAAAAAGGAAGGCAAACTTACACAGTCAAAGCCTCAATTTAAACGGAAGAAAATGGCTCAGATTAAAGCCAAACATGTCACACATATTGAGGACTTAGCGGCCAAACATCAGGCAATGATAGGCACTTCACCTTGTCTAAAGGTCTGAATGAGGAGTGGATAAAACTGCTCAATTTAAAAAAGAAATCCAAACGCACTGAGTCACATGCCAACTTTATGCTTGAATATCTCAAAGCTGGCACTATTCCAATCGGACTCAGAGTTAGAAATATCCCGGGCCTCTTCATCGAAATTAGGCAGTTCCTGGAGAAATGGGCACTCATTTCCAATAGATGCTCCAGGGACTGGATGATGCTCATCATTGAAACAGCTAGGGAAGTTGCCAGCCTGTTAAACAAAGAAATACAACAACTGGAGGAAAAAATTAAATCATCCATCAGCGTAGAGGAAGGAAAAAAGAAGCTCGAGGAAATCTCGCTCGAAATGGAATCTTTCAGTGAATATCTTCTGAAAAGAAAGACTGAAAAACTCAGGAAAGATATACGCCTCTTTTCACAAGAGCGAACATATCCATATCTCACTGAGAATTTTTACACTACTAGCAGTGAGAACCCCAGTGGTAATAGCACTGCCAATTGGGGAAATAGATGTGTCACTACCTTCTCTGACACAACAGACTCGGACAGCGAAGGTCCATCATATCGCAATCACCAACCTAGACCGGAGTTTGAGAGGGCCACCACTGAGAATCGTTTTTTAGGCAACCGAAGGGGCAACTTCCGCCCCGATATCGGAACCAACAACAGAGAGGGTTCTACTCGGAACAGGAACCATCACAGAAGTACATTCAAACGCGCAATCAACAGTACTGGCGAACATAAACACCATACCTGTGTTTAATCTTTCTTCCTGTACCATTGAACCCTGTGCAGAGACCCTTCTATCGAAAGGACTCTCCTTTGTCCCTATGACGAATCTCCAAAAATTTGAACTTATGAAGGACCTCCACTCCTTCTTCCGCAGGATTAGGTTGAAAACGTTTTTTCAAAACAATGTCACCAACACTATGGAAGAGAATCTATCTGGCCTTAAACCCCCTTCCAGCTTCACCCCTGGTATTGAGACTGTGGGAGCAGAAGTGGACCTGTTTGAAAAGGCGGTCCTTTATAAAATTCAAAAAATCATCAAATATGTCCCTAAACCCTCATATAACATCACGAGGGATGAGAATGCCGCACTCAAACAACTTAAAGATAATGGTGATCTTACGATCAAACCATGCGATAAGGGGGGCGGTATTGTGATTTTTGATTCCCAAAAATACAAAGAAAAAATGACAGACCTTCTAAATTCACTGAGGCACTATAAAAAGGTCAAATCCAATCCAGAACCCAAACTCAAATCGCGAGTCTTAGCCATTGTTGAAGCTGCTGTCGAAAGAGGAGATATATGTCAGAAGGAGGCTGAGTACCTTACTCCTTCCTGTACTCTCATTCCCATCATTTACGGGCTTCCGAAAACCCACAAAAATGAATACGACCCTCCTTTAAGACCAATAGTTTCCACCATCGGGGCGGCCACTGAACCATTGTCTAAATACGTTGACCGTTTTTTACAACCGCTTGTAGCCTCTTTACCCTCCTATGTGAAGGATACAGGCCATTTTATATCCAAAATCGAGGGCCTACCATACAACCAAGAAAGAGAAACACTTGTCACCATGGACCTGGAGTCCTTATATACTAACATCCCCCAGAAGCAAGCACTCAGGGTCATCGGGAAAATCCTGGGGACAGAACCTTTGTACACTAATTCTAATTTTATCCTTCAATGCCTTGAGATCGTGCTGGAGGAAAACTTCTTTGAATTCGAAGGGAACATCTTCCATCAAATCCAGGGAGTCCACATGGGCACGGCGTGCGCCCCTAGCGTGGCCTGTCTCTATATGGGACATTTTGAGAGTTTGAACATTTTCAACGAATTAGCTCCATTCTAAGAGAACATCAGCAACTGGTCGCGCTTCATAGACGACATTTTTTTCCGTCTGGAAGGGTGACCAGTGGGCATTGGATGAGTTCATCCTGTGGATCAATGCGGCAGATTCCAATCTTAAATTCACCACACATATGAGTAATAATAAACTTGAATTTCTTGACGTGTGGATTGAACACCTGAATTTCCAACTCACGGTGTCCCTATACACCAAGCCGACGTCAAGAGACACCCTCCTGCATTTTAGCAGTTTTCATCCAAGATGCCAGAAGGACGGAATCCCGTTCAGTCAATTTCTGCGTCTCCGCAGAAACTGTACCACCATCAAGAATTATCTGACACATGCAGAAATTCTAAAAGAAAATCTGATCAAGAGGGGATACCCTCACAAACTCATCAAAGATGCACAAAAAAGAGCGCCATATTATGATCGCGATACGATGTTCCAGCCTAAAAACAAGGAAGCGGTAGACAAACTAGTGTGTGTCACCAAACACTCCCAATTTGATCAGAAGGTACGCCAAATTATTAACTCACAGTGGCACCTTCTCAATCTGGACCATCAGCGTCAGCCTATACCCAAACCGCTGTTTGCCTTCAAGAGGAATAAGAATTTGAGAAATATTTTGGTTAAAGCCAAAAGATCTGAGACAAACTATTTTGCACAAAGATCCATAACTGGAGGCCAACCCATTAAGGGCAACCACAAATGTGGTTCATGCCATGCTTGTGCCAACGCGTTTGTTGACGATCCTATCCGGATCAACGACAGGACAGTATTTTTGAAAGACATGACAAATTGCCGCACGTCCAATCTTGTGTATGCCATTGTATGCCCCTGTGATCTGGCCTATGTAGGGGAAACCACCAGAGAATGCAGAATTCGCATGGGCGAACATAAATCTAACATCAGACTACGCAAACATGCTGCACCTTTAGTCAGCCATTGGATGGAAGCAAGACACACTGAAGGAGACCTCCGCTGGACCGTTCTTGAAAAAGTACGCCCTCAGATGGGCACTGATGTCACCGTGACGCGGAAGAAACGAGAAGTGTTTTGGATTTTTTCCATTAACACTAAAAATAAGGGACTTAACGAGACCCTTCCCTGGGAAAATGCCATCATTTGATCCCCAGGATTGGCCCCTTGTAGACAGATCCATTTAGTTGTTGGAAATCCCTCCACATCTTGACCGGATGCTCTTTAGTGTAATTCCAGTATTTTTATGTTTTTATCTTATTTTTCTTCTTTGCGCATCGTTTATCTGCTGATTTGTCTACCAAAATAACTTTCCTCTACCGGGAGGCTCTATGCCTCTTTCTGCCTTTATGCTCCCTTTGATCTTATGAGACTGGCTCTGCTAATTATCAAGTCCTTTAACAAGGGGCAGAGCTTGTAACCGCGCCTATTACGTCAGACGCCTTGACGTGTATTTAAACCTTCCCTCACTATCTTGACGGTCTGACCGCCCGGCACTCTGACCTGCTTCGCTTTTCGCCATTATGCACTTTCCCGCCAAGGTAAGAACCGCCACTTACTCTAACCTGGCAGCAACTGGACTTTGTTGCCGTTCCTCTATTAGGTCCGTCTGACCCATATTGCCCTATTTTCACTTAATCCCTTTTTTTCATTTATTCACCGTCTAGGAGCGCTATACTTAGACTCCTGTTTTATACGATTCTCGCCACCATTTAACCATAGTGGATGCCTGTCTGGCGAACCGTTGTTGCCATTATTGCTCTCCCCTGCAGGTAAGGCAGCTGTCTGCGTGCTAGCCTTGTTTAATCATGTCGGACAGCCATTAAATTGACAGATTCCTTTGTATCTGGTATCTCTCTAATAGAGCCCGGGACGTTTTTCATCCCACGGACGCCCGCTGCTGCTGGTCTCGGAAGCAGTCCTTCCTTATTTATCATTATGGCCCCCATCACGAGTAATCTTCTCTACGGTTCTGTTTTAATTGATTAGAAGGCCCAGGCGGTACGACTGTCTAAAGCACTGCATATTGTCACGCGGTAAATCGCCTTGCATTTCTCTTTTTTCTGATTATCCTCTCGACTGTTAAACAGGCTTCTTGGATCGGTTGCATTGACCTGTGTTTGTCACTTCTTTGCAGGCGTTGATTTTAGTGTGCCTTTGCGGACATCCAACTATCACTAGCTGTTCGTCTGTCCTGATTTTCAGGTATTCTGACCTCGTGTTTTTTGATCTCTATTGCTTTGTCCTATGCACTCTTCTATTTGGCTCATTACTCGAAATTCTATTGGATATATCTTTTAAGAAATGTTACTGCTGTCGATATTACACGTTCTTTGAACCCCTTGTGAGAGCTCTTTAAGTTTGCATATATTTTTGGATTCGTTTTTTGTGTTTATATGAGATTGTATACATTTCTCATTTATACATGATTGTCCCTCTGTATTGTGTATATTTGTTGTAGTCTCTGTTTTCTAAAGCATGTGCACATGTATTCATATCTCCTTGTATCAGTTCATTGTAACTTTCAACCCGTGCCTCTGTGACCACATTATGTAATGAATGGATCTTAATGCGTATACTATATTGCTTTGCTTAACTTGTTGTTACCAGTCCCCATGAGACTTAATGTTATTGATATGTGAAAATACTGATTTGTGTTCAAAAGTCGGATATTATTTTAGAATGGTTTATGAAATTGATCAACAGCATTAAACAATATTTTATTAAGACTTTTAACCCAGACACTCCTAAGAGATTTAATGCCCCATGGTATAATGAGGAATGTAGAATTGCAAAGGCAAATCTTGTGAAAGCAGTAAAATGTGGAGATCAAGTGACTACCTCAAATAGGAGGAAACAATACAAGAGGGTTCAGGATGAAGCAAAAAGGTTATGGGAGTCTAATATTTGGCTCTCCCTAGTAGAAGCGTCAAAGCGAAAAGATGGCCAAACGTTTTGGCACCTACTACCAAAAGGGTCGACAAAGCAATCCGTTACTGAGGATTATTATATTCAGCCCCAGGTATGGGAAGAATACCTCACAAAGCTTTATGCCAGTGAGGCTACCTCGATTATAAACAAGGGAACAAAGGTCCCTGTTTGTGGTAATTCTCTAGAAGTCTTCCAGGAGTCGATTTAATTGTTTTCCCTAACAGAAACCATCAATGCAATTAATGAACTTAAAGTGGGAAAAGCACCTGGTCTCGATAGACTTCCTGGAGACTTATTCAGAGCTGAACCGACCATCTGGGCCCCTTTGCTCCAAAAGGTTTTTAATGCTATACAGTTAGGTGGTGAAATTCCTCCAACCTGGAAAGGAGCGGAAATTATCCCAATTTTTAAAAAGGGCAACAAAGGTGACCCGGCTAATTATAGACCAATAAGTTTACTAGACGTCCCACAAAAATTGTTTTGTAAGATTATTCTGCTTCGTATCCAGAGCTGGATGGAAGAAAAGAATGTTATTTCCCATCTACAAGCAGGTTTTAGACCAAGCACAAGCACTTTAGATCAAGTTTTTAAATTTTTACTGCTTATCTGGAAGGAGGTGAAGATATTGAAAGGTCACTTATATGTTGTTTTTGTTGACCTCAAGACAGCCTTCGATTCTATTGATCGTAATAGGTTGTGGGCTGTCTTGAGGGACCTTGAGCTACCTCGGGACCTACTCCAGCTATTGATTCGTCTGCATGATGCTAATTACGCCAAAGTTAGATGGAACCCTGAAGGCAACCTTACGAATAACATTCCAATCCTTAAAGGTGTGCGCCAAGGGTGCGTATTAGCTCCTACATTATTTACTCTGTTCATAAATGGGTTGATTCAGGAACTCTTTGGATGTGGTGGTGATCCTCCGAGACTGGCAGGTAATTTCCTGCCGGCGTTACTTTTCATGGACGACACACTTCTCATCTCTAAGACCCCTAAGGGGATCCAAAATATTTTGAATAAATTTGCTGACGCGTGCAGGGCTAGAGGTTTGGAAATCAACTGCTCTAAAACCAAATTTATGGTTTTCAATCCTTATAAACGCTCCAAAAATAAGTTAATACTGGGTTCTCAACAACTTGAGCAGGTTAAGGTGTTTGATTACCTGGGCGTTAGAATTAATGATAACCTTGCGTGGTCTTCGCAAATTTTAAAGAGTGAATCAAATTTGCAGATAGTAGATGGTGCAATAGTTAGGAGACTGAGAGGCTCATCCTATCGCCCCATTTCCCCTGCACTAGAGATACATAGGGCGAAAGCTCATGGGGCAGCCCTATATGGGGCTGAACTATGGGGCATGGAGAATACCCAAAAATTAGAAATAGCAGAAAATAAATTTCTTAGAGCCATACTTAATGTTCCGACTAGTACTCCGATTTTACCACTACGTCTCGATTTGGGTGTGAAATCTATCTCGTATCATGCAGTCCTCAGAACCTTGATGTTCTGGATAAGGATCTGGGCAAATACTACAGAGATTAAAGTAAGAGAGGCAGTGGTGGAACTTTTAAATCTCCAAAAACGGAAAGGCTCCTTGTTATGGTTTTCAAGGATTAGAGATTGGCTACACCTTTTGGGCCTTGCATCGCTGTGGGAGAACCCAGGTTCTATAACTAAAAAGTCGGCCCCCATATTAAAAAAGAAATTCTGGGTCTATATCAATTCTATTTGCACTGAAAGTACATTGTATGGAGTTTTAACAATGCAATTTTTAGATGTAAAATATAGTTTTAATTTTGAACCCTTTATGGATCAAATAGAACCCCCCATGCACGAGCACTTTATATTCAACTAAGACTTGGTTCACTTCCATTGAATCTCTGGAAATGTAAATGGACAAATGTTGGACTATCGCCTATCTGCCCAATATGCTTAAGTGCAGAAGAATCCATTGAGCACTTTCTCTTCTTCTGTCCTATGTACAAGGCTATCAGGAGAGCTTGGATTATTCCAGTCTGTCGCTTGTTCTCTTTCTCCAGGCCAATGGAAGCTCTTCGGATTTTACGATCTGACACTTCACAGTGCATTGTCTTTGCTGTCTCAAGATTTTTATTGTATGCGTGGTGGTTGAGATCCAAGGCCCTGAAATGAACTTAATGCGGTGGTGTCCTTGGTCAATTGACTTTTTTAATCCCTTTTTAGTCCTCTTGCTGCTATTTTTAAATTTTTATCTGAGGCGGGGGTTTAAAATGTATGTAGTAATTATTACTTGATTGTTTTTTAAAGTATTGTTTTTAAATGTATGTTTTGTATGCTGGTGTAATGATCATATGATTGGTCGAAATAAACAATCTATCTACTGATTTGTGTTCACTGTCCGTTATAGGCACGTCCCATCACCACTGTCTTTTGGTAAATGCGCCCTGAGGAAGGTGAGACCCACAGTGGGGTCTAACACCGAAACGCGCGTCAGCGCTGAGACAGCGACGTGGACCTTCCTGATTTTAATATTGCTGATTTAAATATTGCTTGTTCCCACGAATTGTTGCATTATCGCTACAGATATTTATCTGACTCATTACTGTATGACCCTTTAATAGATTTGCACTCAATTGCTTATTTCACTTATTTATTAGTCTCATTGATGTTTTCTTGCAATAAGAGGACCATTTCCTCTGTACAACTGTTCCTTTCTGGGGAACTGGTTCACGTCTATGTATTCATTATTTTTACATTTTGGAATGCCTGACTTGAATGGGTGTATGAGTATGTGTGGTCATGAACTCGAAGGCTTGACGTGGTTAGTGTGTGTGGTTTTGGGATGTGTTCTGAGTATCATTTTATTATATCTATGCAAAAACTAAAGTTGTCAAATGATAAAACAATAATAAAAACCTTTTTGATACTAAAAATCGAATGCTGTGTTTTGGTCACATGTTATGGCATGGTTTGTTAGTTGATTTGTAATCAGTGACTTATTGCACTTTTTGACTTACGCAGGTAGAGAGTTTTGTCCTTTTGAGTGTACTGCATACTTCCCCTGTTCTCTCTACCTCATTCACCTCAGGGGCCCCCTTTTTGAGTGGAAAAGCCAAACATGTCACAGATATTGAGGACTTAGCGTCTGAACTGGAGTGGGCTCTGACCATGCTGGACTGCGTAGCAGAAGTCACAATAGTTTGCTGGAATTGTATGACTGCCTGGCGGAAGTAGCAACAAGTGACTATGTCCAAGTGGAAATACTGGACCAGAGACTGAGTTTCCCCATGTCAATTTTATGAATTGCAACTCCAGATGGAGGCGGATATACAACGTAGTATCAATGTTCTTTTTTGGGAGAACTTGTAATTCAGCTATGACATTCTCTTGGCTGTAAAGGATTGGCCACCTGAGTTTGTTAGGGATTGCCCACAAGGAGAAGCAGTAATTGTACCTGCTTTTTCCAACCTTGTCTCGAATCAGTAAAATACACATATGCCAAGGAGTGGGCCTTAGCACAAGCTCCGGTATTATACCTCGACCATGTGGGTTGGGATGAAGGATACCCTTACCACATTGTCCGGCCCACAACCTCAAAGATAATACTCAATTAAACATGGGGCCAAAAAACTCATTAGAGAGATAATCACACAACTTGAATATCAAGGTGTAATTGAAAGTTGCACCTCACCAATGAATAATCCCTTGTTTTCAGTAATAAAACCAGACCATTTATATCATTTAGTCTTAGATTACAGACACTTGAACACTGCTACAAACACATTTGCTGTACAAAACATGCATAGAGTGGCACTAATATAGTGCGCAAAAAAATATAAAACCACATTAGACATTTCAAATGGGTTGTTCTGCCAAGATATAGCACCTGAAAGCAGGTACGTGACAGCATTTAGCACTTTAGGGTATCAAAAACAATTCTGTTGATTGCCCCAAAGGTATAAGAATAATCCTAGGCTGTTTTCAGCCCATGTAACAGAACTGTTACAAGAATTTGATGACCATGCATGATCCTATGTTGATGATACATACTTAACGGATAATGACTTAACGTACTTAACCAGAGTAGATCACATCATTTTAGGATTTGCTCACATGGGCTACAAATGTAATTAAAAAAATTTAAGATTTCCTATCTCAGTGTCCTGTTTGTGGAATACGAGCTGTCAAGTAAAGGCAAAAGCCTTGCAACACATTTCTTAGAGAAGTGTACACTATTACAACCTCCAAACACATTGAAAAGAGTTTTTTTCTAGATTTCGGCAGAACATGCATACCAGATCATGCACAACTGGTAAAACCGTTTTACAACTTGATTCATCCAGACTTTTCAATCACTCAATGGACATCTGAACACACACAGATTTTACGTTCAGTACAAATTGACATGGTAGCTTCAAAACACTTACATACATGTGTCAACACCACAAATTTGGTGATCCACATAATTGTGGGTACATCAGGATACACAAAAGTCAGTTCAATGAAGGAGACACTGTACCAATTGTATATAAATCACACTTATATACAATTGCAGAAATGCGTTTTGCACTGACAGAAAAGATACTGACGGCAGTACAGACAGCTGTAATGAAAGAAAGATCATTGGCTCAAGGAAAACTAATAATTGTCATGACTCCCATTCCAGCCTTAGAGGCGGTTACAAAGGCCAGTGTTCCCAACACGAAAGCTTTGCATCCAAGATGGATACAATGAGCCAACTCACTCACAGCAACAGATGTATATTATGTAATTGACTCTATAGTACAAGCACAAGCATACCTTCAATACAAACAGGAATATCCTCTGCCCAATGAAATAATGCCTGTAGATTAGTATGTTTTTGTAATCTACACTAATGGTTCTGCCCAGCCTGCACTAGGGACACAACACCAATACTCTTCCGCTTGCGCAGCGGTGAAGGGTAAAATGAGTGGTGGAGAATTCCAACCTCATAAAACAAACACGGAGCAAGCAGTCTTGGTGATGACACTGCACACCTGGCTGAACTGAAAGTTCTAGTTCTTGCACTTGAGAATACGGATCCTGAGTTTCCCACACTTGTAGTGTGTGATTTGTATAATTGTTTCCAGTCTTTAAATGAGTATTTACAGAACTTAAAACAGAATGGACTCGGAGAGTCCAAAGGGTACATGATCAAGCATAAGAGGCTTTGGGGTCAAGTGGCTATACTTAAAGCAAGTTTGCCACGGGCTCATGACATACATACACTGAGCCACCAATGTGCAGGAATACACTTTGCAGGGAATTCAATGGCTGATGAAGCTGCAAAAGCAACAGTGCAAACTGCTGCAGTCGCTGCAATAACTCGTTCCAGTACGAGAACAGATGGAGACATCATGACGGCTGTCAATGCTGCATTCAATACTACCCTCTCACCGAAAGGTTTTCCACTAAAATACTCCTACCAGTTAAATGCACAAAACATTCCATTTGCTCAACTTCCTCGAGTGCGGAATAGAGTAATACCTAATTCAGATCGCAGGTTAGCACTGATCCTAGAAGTACATGAGGGTCTAGCATCTGTTCACACAGGGGTGGTGGCTACAATTTCACTATTGCACCAATGCTACTGGTGACCAGGTCTTTACAAACAGGCTTAAATGTGGCATGTGGAAGCAGATAAACGTTTTCAACACAGCTCGTCCATCACAGACACTTCTCCTGATCGCAAACAATCCTCTGGCTTGTGTTTATCTGGACCATGGAGGAGCCTTACTCTCAGATGGGTCTTAAAAATATTTTATGTTGGCAGTGGATTCCTGCTCTCTATTGCTATGGGTATGGTCACAACGATCGGCTGACGCTCAAACTGTTATAAAGGACTTGCACGTCTTTATCGGCACATATGCAGTAGCTACATTCCATTTGTACCAGGGTTTGCCTCTAAGGCTTACAGAGACAACACAGGAAAATCCAATGTGGCTGTTCATTGCTCCTCCCCCTACCATTCCAAGGGAAACACGGCAGTGGAGAGGAAAAACCACGACTTAAAGCAGTCTTTCACAGCTAGATATTAGGTTCAGGTCGCAGTTGGGTTCACCACCTGTATGGGGTACAGAGAGCCTTAAACAATCTGCCTAGAAGATCCTTGTGTGGTTGGACTCCCTATGAAGTCTTCTTTGGTGTTAAAATATGGGTTCCAGCCCTTGACAGTCCCAGTAGAGTGGCGGTGAGGATGCCTTTTGATGTCAGTGAAAGTTTGGATGTTTTACATAACCTTAACAACTTCAGAGACGCTCAGAGCAACGTCCAGCAGAAATATTCAACCACTGGTAAAGTGAAGGAAGCACCGAAAACTCCTGGTTGCATTCTAAAGATCGGGGATCTAGTACGGAAGAAAATAATCAACAAGAAGAAGTTTGGGCCATCTTGCAGAGAACTTGTCTGTCCTGGCTGTTGAAGGTACCAGAATTGTAATTTTACTGTCTCTTGCCTGTAGCAAATACAAGAGATTTGTGTCTAACGATTTCATCAAACCACATCATGTGGCCGGTTCTACATAGAAGGCCTCGAGGGCTCCGGGGTAGCTACCCGTCTCCATTCACTACCTTACAGGAAGTCCTGTTACAAGCTTTAACCAACAATGAAGTTTCTTCTCCCTGGAAGCTAACACTGAGGTGTTACTAAATCCAGTTACACCAGCAAATACCATACAAATGTCATGTATGACTACACAGATTTTAACTCTGCAAGCAGACAATGATGGTGTATACAATGTATTGCCATTAGAGTCATCTACCAGTGCGCCTCCCATGTTTGTACAAACAGCCTCTGGCTATTTTGTTGACTTTGATAATTTTTCTCAGGATTCAGCAGACCCACCTCCACAGAGAGGACCATGTAAACTTTTCATTTGGCTCAAAAAGGCATACCTTATCCCTCCGTGGATATACATTTGGATTACAATTTTGTTTCTTTTCCTCTTCCTTTGGATTGTTTTTGTGACTGTATTTTTCTTGCTTCTGAATGGACACTATCTCCCAGAATGCTCTGCTGTTGAACTGGTAGAGGAGTTTTTGAAACCCCATTCTTCATCACACAAAGTGCAAAGAGACCTGCCCCTTGTGAACATTTCAGCTGTTCCAGTTCCTGATGGAATTGTTTGGGATAAGGTACCCTATGATATATTTGACCAACAGAGACTTTACAAATCCTCTGTGTATTCTGTATATTCTTAAATGATGTCATCACTCCTGGCACTATCTCTGAAGATTGGGACATTAACACAGTACATGAAATGCTTGCTGATTTAGAACATTGTACTGTATTCAGCAGTGAAGAAATGTGTGATGGTACATCTAATTATGATGAAATGTTCTGTTTTCACCATTATGATCACCATTATTTACTTAAAGCAAGTGCACCAGGTGCAGTATTTAATTACACCCAATGGGAACAATGCCCAACACCACCACTGGGTAGCTCAAAGACATTTTGGCAGAAGTTTGCTTTTTTTAAAAAATAAACTTACACCTTCTTCAAGAAAGAAAATTATGCTCACTGACACAAAAGTTGATTTATTCTGCATCTTTCATTTCCCATTTATCGACACAAGGGTATGACTTCTAGAGAGATAATATTGATTTAAACTCTATATGGGGAACTAAAGATTGGCAGGTTCAGGGGAACAAGGCTTTATTTGGAGCATGCCTCATACCAAAACAACAAATTTTCCTGAATAAAACTGTGCAGCAGATGCCCTGTCTCAGCTTGGCCAAGATAAATGGTCTAAATACACCAAAAATTCCCACTTTTGCACGCTTTGGGAATTGGCAGTAATTCACAAATTACACGGAGGACATGATTAGAAATGGGACACACAAATCTTCACATTCCTTTCCAGAGGGATAGTTAGTGTGGCCGTTAGATACTAACAGATGTCAGGCACGTTTTCTTGACAACACGAAAGGGTGTAGCATAAATAGGCCAGACCCTGGTTACATGCAGACACAACACGCAGAAATGGTCACAATATACAGCATTGGAAAGTTGTGCCTAGAGTGGCTAAAACATTCAGGGTTGTCTGAGGTGAAACAACACTTGTCTCTTCTTTCTGATGACATGGTCCTACAGGATTCTTTGTTAGGTCCACGAAAGCCACGCCAAAAGAGCTTTCTGTGAGCAATAAACAATGAAGTGTGGAAAGTTTCACAGCAGGAAGCTGTTGAGAGAATATGTGAAATTGACAGAGCAAATTTAGAAAATGCTCTAGTAGTGGTTGACAATGGTATGACTACATTATCCAATAGGATATATTCTCTGGGTAACATTGTGTCATCTGTTATTGACATCGTACAGAGTGATATGTCCTTTTTGCAACATAGGCAATCTCAGCTTAGGTCTGTCATGCTACTAAGTTGAACTCTACAGACTTTACGCACTGGTCGCTTTCCGCGGAAGCACATAAATGCCACTAGTTTGTTTTTACCATACAATCTCACAAAAGAACAGACCACCATGGCCGGGAAAGATGTAACATACACCATGTTACACATAGAAAAGTTAGAACATTTCCCATTTACTGTTGCAAAGGTACCATCAGCAGACTGGATAATATACAGGTTCATTTCTCTGCCGATTTCAACTTTTCACTTCAAATACTGCTTGCAGCACCATCAATTAGGCAGATATGAAGCCCTAGGAGAAGGATTTGTACATGAGGCATGGATCCTACCTTTCACTTTTCATTTTAGGAATGTTGCAACTTAGGTTTTCTTAGCGGTACAGTACGGACTGTGAGAATACTTTAGGCTATTCTCTAGTTGGCAGGGAGGTTACACTCCACGTTGCATTAATAGCCAGAAAAAACAATGTAATAAATTGGGTCACTGCTTGAGGGGGTGAAACACAATCTTATCAGAGTGAAGTCACAAGCAAATCCCAAATTAACCTGTGCTTAACCCTCTGGTAGCTTGGCACAAAGCAGTCAGGCTTAACTTAGAGGCAATGTTTAAAGTATTTATGCAGCACATCGCACAGTAATAAAGTGAAATCACACCACAAGAAAAATCCCACACCAATTAAGAAAAATAGGGTATATTTTAATACATTATTTGACACCAAAATTACAAAACTCCAGTTAGTAGAACCTGAGTTATTTAATATTATATGTTATTTAGAAATCAAGCATTAAGAAGCAAAAAGCGTCAACGGCAGTTATCTGGTCTGGGGAGAACAGGTCCAAGTCACAAGATCAAGGCGACTGAGATAGAGTGCAGGATACAGGACTGACTTCAGTCCACTGAGAGTACCTGGTAGCCTGGGCGTCGAGATGCGAAGCCCTTGGGGTGGGCTGTGTGAGCTAACATCGAGAAGCCATCAGCGAGGAACTGCGATGCGAGGTCTGGCTTTGAGATGCGCCAAGAAACAGCAGAGTCTGTGCTTGTTGATGAGCTGCCATGCAGAGTCCGATGTCGAGATGCATCGCGCAGTGGCGATGTCGAGGGCCATCGACGATTGCTTGCAATTTGAAGTACTGCATCATCGACTAGGAGCCTTGAGGGCTTGCGGAGACTTGCGCTTTGGTGCGTCAGCACTGAGGATGACATACGTCATGCTGGGCCGATGTTGGTGTGGAGCTTCGTTGGTATCAAATAAGTCACTGAAGCAGGCAACAACTTGCACAGCGATGCGTTGGCATCAATGACTAGCTGTGTCGCGCTGGGCTGGAGCTGTGGAGATCTGTGAAGAGTTGCATCAACGTCAAAAAAATCCTGTTATGTCCCTTCAGCTTTGAACAAGGAGCCAGCAAACCGACCCTTGGAGATTTCTTGGAGTCCTGGGTCTATACAATCAGACTGGCTTCAGCAGTGCAGCTCATAGCAGCAGATGAGTCCTGGTGCAGCAACAGCAGGCCTTGGGCATTAAAGCAGTCCTTGGACAGCATGAAGGTCAGCAGGACAGCCTTCAAAGCTGGACTGTCTCTCTTCATGACAGAGTCCACAAGTCCAAAAGTGATCTGAAGGAGCTTCTTCGGCATCGAAGAAGCCGCTAGGGCTTGCGAGGACTTGCATAGAGATGTGATGACATCAGTGACAAGCTGCATCAAGCTGGAGTTGATGTAGAACAGTAAAGAGTTGAGGCGACGTCGAAGAAACCTGTTATGTCCCTGTAGCTTTGAACAGGGGCCAGACAACTGACCCTTGGAGATTTCTTAGAGTCCTGGGTCCACACACGCTGGTTATATACAGCAGGGCAGCTCACAGCAGCAGAAGAGTCCTGGTGCAGCAACAGCGAGCCTTGATCAGCAAGCAGGTCAGCAGGGCAGACATCACAGCTGGGCAATTCTTCTTCCTGGCAGAGTCCACAGGTCCAGAAGTGATCTGAAGAGTTGAGTCTGAGGTCCACTATTCATCCTTGGTGCCAGCTTCAAAGCAGGAGATGTTTCTAGAAGCTTCTCCCTCTGAGGTGTCTGGTGCTTCCTCACTCCATGCCCTGGCCCTAGCTTGTCTGGGGGCACAAAAGACTAGTGTGAAACCCTTTGTGAGTATGCTGAGGAAGAGTCTTTTAAATGTCTAAGTGTGGTAGGTGATAGCTCCTGCCCTCATCCTGATAGATATGACTCATCCTGCCAACACCTATTCCCCTTTTACTCACTGTCTGGGAGTAATACACAAAGACCAACTGCCAGTTCCACCTGGTCATGTCGCCCACGATACAGGCAGCAGTCACCAAATGTTTGGGATAAGAAAACGCCAACTTTCTAAAAGTGGCATTTTTAGAATTGTGACTTAAAATATGACTTTACCATTAAAGAGGGTTTTAAATACAGCTCTTTAGAAAACAAACTCAACATTCCTACCTGCTCCTAATTGATAGTTCTCACTTATTAAATGTAATAAGGTAACCTAATGTTATCCTATAGAAGAGGCGGTCCTTGCAGTAGTGAAGACCAAATGTTAGAGTTTTTCACTACCAGGACATGTAAAAGTTAAAAGTTCATGTCCACCTTTTTAAATACATTGCACTCTGCCCTATGGGATGTTTAGGGCCTACCCTAGGGGTGACTTATATGTATGTATCAGCTCATCCTCTCTCTATCCGCAGACCCATAACCAAGGCTCACTTCCACCTGTGCATGACCAGCGTCGCCCACTGGATGCAAAACTACTGCCTCAAACTCAACAGTGACAAAATGGAGGTAATCATCTTTGAAAGCAACACATCCCTGTGGGATGACTCCTGGTGGCCAGCAGAACTGGGACCCTCATCCCCACACACAGAACATGCCAGGAACCTTGGCATACTGGACAGCAAACTCATCATGAAAAACCGGATCAACACAGTATCCTCAGCCTGCTTCCTCACTCTCCGCACGCTTTGAAAAATCTTCAAGTGGCTTCCTGCCAGCACCAGACACACCGTCACCCAGGTCTTCGTCACCATCCGCCTAGACTAAGACAACACATTCTACATAGGAATCACCTCACACCTGCTAAAGAGACTTGGACCATTCAGAACTCAGCCACCTGACTCGTCCTTGACCTCCCAATCCAGGCCCACATCATTTGCACCTCAGA
Organism: Calotriton arnoldi; assembly: GCA_963921515.1. Classification (NCBI taxonomy): domain Eukaryota; kingdom Metazoa; phylum Chordata; class Amphibia; order Caudata; family Salamandridae; genus Calotriton; species Calotriton arnoldi. The sequence goes on from CAWUFW010000742.1 coordinate 2,713,068, forward strand.
AAGCTTCATTGGCTCCCTGTCACCAAGAGGTGCCAGTTTAAAATCCTAACCCACTCCTACAAGGCCCTTCACAATCAGGGACCTGCTTACATTAACCACTGCATGTTCTTCCACCAGCCCCGCAGACAACTGCGCTCCACCTCCCTCTCCCCCGCCTAGATTCCCCACAGCCAGGTAGGAGAAGGAGCAGGAGAAGGCAAAAAGTTGGGAGGAAAGACCATCCTAAGGCTGATAGGTCCAGCAAGTTGGTTATAGTGGCAAGCCAAAGATCATGGCTATAGGCCTGATCTGTTTATTATGACACATTATGGGAAAGGCTTTAAACCTGACATTTATTGTGAATAAACATATATATGTCAATAGTCATTCAAGTGTGGATTGTTATTACTCTGTATTAAAGCCTACCAATAGGTATTTTGTTACATGTAATCTCAGAGATTACCATAGTAAGCAAGGGTTTTGACAATGAGTTCCCACTCACACAAATCCTAGAGGTTTTCACTGTGTTGATTCTTGTTCGACCCTGTTGAGTGGGGTTGTATATTATTTTGCAGGCTGTATTTTCTACATATATGTAATTTTATAACTGTATGCATGATGGGTGCCAGTTTATGTGCACTTGAATATTACCAATGTTGGATCAGGTGCAAAGTCAATGGTAAAGGGTTCATTCTTCATTGGAAAAAGGCATGCCACGTTTCAGAAGTTTGATCTGTTTATTATGGAATGTTATAACAAATCCAGTAGGCCTGACCTACTTATTCTGTAAAGCATGTGTTAAAGACAATAGACTTTTAGGACAGACTGTTATTACGCTGTGCTAAAGCCTGTATGCAGGTATTTTATTACCTGGAATTTCACAGATTACCATATTAGGCTAGGGGTTTGGTGTTGGTGATTCACCTGTACAAACTGTGGGGAAAGAACATATGCACTACTGTAATCCTTGTTAGGCTCTGTTTGGAGAGAATAGTTTGCTTTGCCAACTGTAATTTTGTATACATTTGTACTTTTATGACTGTACACTGGATGGTTGTCTTGTAGAAAACGTGCTAGGGTTGAGTTGGTTTTGGTGACATGCCAATGATATAGATTACAGGCATGCTTATTTCTCATGAAAAGATACTATAAAGGCAGTAGGCCTGGCATATTGAGTGTGCAAATCATATGTTAAAGTCAATAGGCATTTAACAGTGGATTATTATTACTCTGAATTAAAGCCTACAGATAGTTTTTTTTATTACATAGAATCTCACAGACTATGCTACTAGGCAAGGGTTTTGTTGGTGGTTACCTGCTCTGACAAACCACAGGTACAGATGATTTGCACTGTGAGAATTTTGTACACATTTGCAATTTTATGACTGCACACCTGATGGGTGCCTTGTGGGAAAGCTTACACTCAGTACAATAGGCCTAAGTTGGTTATGGTGACAAGCCAATGATGACAACTGTAAGCTTGATTGGTGTGCAGGGAAGTGTTATACCAGATGCAATAGGCCAGGCCTGTTTATTATAAAATATTATTACAAAGGCAGTAGACCTGGCTTATTTATTGTGAATAGCAATGCTAAATCCAATAGGCTTCTAATAGTGAATTGTTCTCACATTAGGTTACAAGACATTGAAAGGTATTTGGTAACACGTAATCTCAGAGATTAACATTGTAGGCAAGGGTTTTGGTATTGGTCATCCACTCTGACAGACCCTGGGAGCAGAATTTCCCTGTGACGTTAGGCCTCTTGAGAGGGGTTGTATACTGTTTGGCAAATGTAATTTTGTACATATTTGTAATTTTGCTACTGTATGCACTTTAGTAGGTCTGTGTTGTATACAGTAGGAAGCCACTGGTAAAGGCAAGAGGCCTTACCAGCACACTAGGAAAATGTATGTACGTTTCCTTAGGTATCATCTGCTTATAAGGAAAAGTTATGGCAAACCAAGTAGGCCTTACATATTGTGAAAAGCATGTGTAAAAGTCAACAGGCTTTTTTATTGTAAATTGTTCTTTCACCATGCTAAAGCCTGCAGGCAGGTATTGTTTACATGGCATCTTGCTGACTATCTTAGTAGGGCAAAGGTTTTAGTGTTGGTGAGCCATCAGAGCAAACCATGGACATAGACGATTTGCATTATAGTAATCATTATTAGGCTCTAATAGTAGAAATGTTATATTGTTTTAACAACTGTGTTGTGTATGTATGTTGGACTTGGCCCTTTCTGCAGGGACATCCCCAGACTTTTTGCCTTCACCCTCCTGGTTTCTGAATTCATTTTTGTTGGCTTTTAGGACTCTGTGCACTTTACCACTGCTAACCAGTGCTAAAGTGCTTGTACTCTCTCCTTTAAACATGGTGAAATTAGCTTACACCCAATTGGCACATTTAATTTACTTATAAGTCTCTAGTACAGTGATACTACATGTATGCAGGAACTGTAAATTGAATTCAACTAGTGGACCTGCAGCACTGATTGTGCCACCCACTTATGCAGCCTTTAAACATGCCTCATGCCTGCCATTGCAGCCTGTGTTTTCAGTTGTAAACTATCATTTCGACCTGGCAAAATAAACCTTTCGCCCGGCCTAAGCCTTCCTTTTTAATACATATAAATCAGCTCTAAAATAGGCCCTAAACAGCCCACGGGGAAGGGTGCACTGTATTTAAAAAGTGGGATCTTGGACCTGGCCCCAAACTTTTTGCCTTCCTACTGTATTTTTTCTTCCCTGTTTTGTTGGTTTTATGACTCTGAGCACTTTAGCACTGCTGATCAGTGCTAAAGTGCATGTGCTCTCGTAAACTTGATAAGATTGGTCTAAACCTGTTTGGCATATTTAATTTACCTGTAAGTATCTTGTACAGTGGTATTCCATATACCCAGGGCCTGTAAATTAAAATTTACTAGTGGGCCTGCAGTGCTGCTTGCACCACCCACAGAAGTAGCCTTTCAAACCTGACTCAGGCCTCTGCAGGGCAAAACCTGCACAGTTCACTGCTGCAGTGACGTGGCATTTAAAGTGTTTGCCACGTCTAAAACTTCCCTTTTACTACATATAGGTCACCCCTAAGGTAGGCCCTAGGTAGTAGGGGTGAGTGTTTGATTGGCTCAAACGTTCCGTCCATCATCCCCTTTTGTATCGCTTTGTTCGCCCTAAGTTGGCGGGGGTATGCCCAGACGTGGGTCCCTTGCTCACTTTGCCACTGGATTCAAGCAAGCCTGGCTGATGACGGCTGGAATGCCAGAAACCGGTCCTAGGATGCTTGTTTCCGGTCCAGGGAAGACATGGCTTGGCAGTTCGGGCTGGACTGTTCCCATGAGGCACAGGGTCAGACTGATTTGCATATGGCCATGTCTGAACTGGGGTGGTGGAGTGAGCTAAAGAATGATGATGGATTAAACCCAGATCAGTTGACTGGGGGTGAGTGTTTGATTGGCTCAAACGTTCCGTCCATCATCCCCTTTTGTATCGCTTTGTTCGCCCTAAGTTGGCGGGGGTATGCCCAGACGTGGGTCCCTTGCTCACTTTGCCACTGGATTCAAGCAAGCCTGGCTGATGACGGCTGGAATGCCAGAAACCGGTCCTAGGATGCTTGTTTCCGGTCCAGGGAAGACATGGCTTGGCAGTTCGGGCTGGACTGTTCCCATGAGGCACAGGGTCAGACTGATTTGCATATGGCCATGTCTGAACTGGGGTGGTGGAGTGAGCTAAAGAATGATGATGGATTAAACCCAGATCAGTTGACTGGGGGTGAGTGTTTGATTGGCTCAAACGTTCCGTCCATCATCCCCTTTTGTATCGCTTTGTTCGCCCTAAGTTGGCGGGGGTATGCCCAGACGTGGGTCCCTTGCTCACTTTGCCACTGGATTCAAGCAAGCCTGGCTGATGACGGCTGGAATGCCAGAAACCGGTCCTAGGATGCTTGTTTCCGGTCCAGGGAAGACATGGCTTGGCAGTTCGGGCTGGACTGTTCCCATGAGGCACAGGGTCAGACTGATTTGCATATGGCCATGTCTGAACTGGGGTGGTGGAGTGAGCTAAAGAATGATGATGGATTAAACCCAGATCAGTTGACTGGGGGTGAGTGTTTGATTGGCTCAAACGTTCCGTCCATCATCCCCTTTTGTATCGCTAGGTAGTACTATGGGCAGAGTGCTGTGTAGGTAAAAGGTAGGACATGCGCCTTAGCTGTATGGCATGTCATGGTAGTGACAAACAGCCTATTTGGTTTCTCACTGCTGTGACGCTACCCTCTCATAGGTTTGCAGTGGGAATTCCCTGATATATGTTTCAGTGGTAATTTCTGATATAAAAGGGGTAGCGTGGCCATGTGTGGTATGTTTGGAATAGCAGTGATAAATCCTGTTTATTGGTGAAAGCGAATTTGTTATTACTATTTTAGAAATGCCACTTTTAGAAGCGGGCATTTCTGTGTGCTTTTGACTCTTTGTGCCCTGCCTGGTTGTGTATTCTACGTCTGGTTTAGACTGACAGGAGAAGGGAATGTGCATTCACTCTAGACAGTCACAAGGCGGGGTTGAGGTGTGTCCTGCCTTTCCTGGGTGACTCAGCAGTGGACTGAATAGACCTTGGCTGCATTTAGAGTGGTGGGAGGAGTTTTTCTTGCACCTGAATAGGTCTGGTCTGCATTTAGAGTGGTGAGAGAAGTTGTACCTGAATAGGGCTGTGCCTGACTTTCACAATGCTGTCTCCACCCCCCTGTAGTGTGTCTGGAGCCAGGGCTTGGGATTGAATGGGTGTGTTGTGCACTTCTGAAAGTTGTTTGAAGTGCCCCAGTACAAAGACTTTAGGACTATAAGTACAGGGGCTGTGACCCCATGATTTTAGACACTGTGTGGGACTTGTAACCGGATGCTGTTGGCTCTATAGACTGCACCTTGCCAGAGGACTGCCAGGAGGAACCGCCATTGGACTTGAGTATTCTCTAGTGCTGACCTGCTGCCTGTTGGGCTGAAGTAAGGACTGCCACTTTGCTCTGAGGACCCTTGGTCTGGCCTGCCTGTCTGCACCCTGCTGGTGTGCCCCCAGTGCTATTCAAGGAGGGCGGTTTATGCCCCTTGTCCTGTCCAGCCTAGCGCAGGGTGAGCACTGTATTTCTTATCTGTAGAAGAAGGAAGCTGCCTGGTGGGACAGAAAGTGCATGGTGAGCACTTTATGGGCAAACCCCCTTGCAAGAATAAGCATGTGTGGCGTGGTTTACTATGGGGTCTGGGCCACGTGCGGTGAGAGCTTAAGCACGGAAGTGCTCTCCCCTCCTCCTTAAACCTCCAGTGCATATGCTTTCACTTTATTCTTATTAAAGCTTCTGGCACCTCACATGTTTGGAAGTTCCTGGTGCTGGGTGTGCTGAAAGTTCCTGGCGCTCACCTTCTACGAGGGATTGCCTTGGCCCACCAGACAGGCTGTGAGATCCCCGGGTGGGGGGCTTGTCCTCGGCGACTGGAGCCCAGCCGCCCACCAGCTGCGCAGTACCATGGGTTCCCATGCATTGCCTAGTGATGCTCATGGCAGTGAGGCCTTCTGCCGCACCCGGAAACGGAAGCCGGAACCTCGTCCTTGGCCGTGAGACCAAAGTGGGGGCATTTTTGGAGGCTCTCAGAAGGAGTGCCGCATCTGCACTTGGGACCGCGGCAGTGGTGTACTGGCGTGGGGACCGGGCGAGGTCTCCCACATGATCCCCAAGTGTCTGCCTCTTCCTGCAGTAGCAGTCGGTGAGGCCCCAGAGAGGTCCCGGACACGCTGGGAGGCCAGAGCAGCTTGCAGGGCCATTCCAACACTGCCTTACTGGGGGCAGCTACATCACGTGTTCGTGGGCAGCCGCCTTTTTACGGCGTTGTAAGTGGGGAACTCTGTGAGGGTTCCCCACCTAAATTCACCAGTGCGTGTGCCTCCCCCCTCCGTGCCTGCATAACGGGGGGCACGGCATCTCGTTGTAGAAAATGGGGTGAGTCCTTGACAGAGGTCCCCGTATTATGGTGAAATCCGCAGTTATTAACAGATAGTGCCTAATAGGAGCGCAGGTGTCTTGACGTCCTATACCTTGTTATGGTGACTTGTGTGTTGCCTGTGTTTCTGAACTGACATTCTATGACTGAAGTATTCACTCTGAGATTCACTGTTAATGTTACATGTTTGCCTCAAACCTAACTGCTTCATACTTATGCCCTGATGTTGTGATGTAGGTTGTGTTCCCTCACATTTTCAGGACTGGCATAGTATGCCAAGCAGCCATGAGTGATGTATGACCTAACCTGCATTTTAGGCCCTGATGTGTTCTAATGTATGTCGTTTTTGCCTTGCATTGTCAGGATAACGAGCATTATTTCAGGGGTCATCTTATATGTGCAGTAAGGGTATTTGTATGACGTGTGCAATCTATGAGTATATACCTGGTTGCACTACCTATGCTGTTATGACCATTGCCTAGTGGCAAAGTGATTTAGGATCTATGTGATGTCATGACAATCGCCTGGTTGGAGAAGTGATTTATGTGATTGTGGTCTAATGTGTTTTATGAACAATACAAAGGATATTTTTATATAGCCTTGTGTGGAGTCTCTTTTTGTGGCGTGCCTAGTGTGTCACTGGTGTGTGTGTTGTGCAAACGCTTTACACATTGCCTCTGGGATAAGCCTGACTGCTCTGCCAAGCTACCAAGGGGGTGAGCAGGGGTTGTCTTGTGTGCGTAACCCCATTACCCTGTTTAGACTGGTGGGTTCTGCCTGGCTTAGGCGCATAGCCTAGCCAACGAGAAACCCAATTTCTAATATGGGACATGACCTTTTAATTTATACATGTCCTAGTAGATTTAAAACTCTTAAGTTTGTTTTGCGCTCCTGCAAGTCCTGCCTCTTCCATAGGATAACATTGACTTAACGTATTACATTTAATAAGTGATAACTTTCAATTGGAGCAGGTAGGAATGTCGAGTTTGGTGTCTAAAGAATTGTACTATAAAACCCTCTTTACTGGTAAAGTCAGATTTTAAGCTACAATTCTGAAAATGCCACTATTAGAAAGTTATATACTCAGAAGTATCCAGTAGCTATTATTCGAATTTAATCAGAAACGGAGCCAATGGAATTAATTCATAGGCTCTTGTGATTTATATCACAATTTTTCCCTAAGCCACCTTTAACCTGATTCATTTGTAAAGATTGTTTATATGTATGTGTTAATTGTTTATGTAATTCTTATGTTGAAAAATGTCACCAGTTTGTGTTGCCCTCACTGTTTGACATGAATTGAATGTCATTGAATCTACGAAATGATTTGAAAAATTGTGAAATAAATCACAAGAGCCTATGAATTAATTCCATTGGCTCTGTTTCTGATTAAATTCGAATAATAGCTGCTGGATACTTCTGAGTATATAACTATTGGTGGTCCTATCCAGTTAGCTTAGGACCCAAGCCTTCCTTAGGTTTTAACTATTTGAAAGTTGGCATTTTCTTGTCCCAACCATTTGGTGTCTGCAGCCTGTATCCTGTGTCAGATGACTAGGTGTAAATGGCAATTTGTCCTTGTTTATTGCTCCTAGGCAATGAGACAAAGGGGAATTGTGGTTGCAAGGATGGGCCATCTCTGACCTGATGAGGGGGAGGAGCTGTCACATACCACACTTGCACATTACCAAGGCTCGGGCTACACACTCACAAAGGGTTGTGACACTAGTCTTTTGTGACTTCAGACAAGCTGGGGCCAGGGCAGGAAGACAAGAAATTCCAAACACCGCTGGGGGAGGAGACCTCCAGAACCTTCTCCTACTTCAAAGTTGGCACCAGGTATGTTAGAAATGGGGGTCTCTAGTTGGCAATAGTTTGCACCTTTGTCCAAGTAGGGACCCTTCTTCCTAGTCAGGTTAAGGGGGATAGACCTCTAAAATAACCCCTGCTCACCCCCATGGTAGCTTGGCACTGGCAGACAGGCTTATCTCAGAGGCAGTGTGTAAAGTATTTGTGCACACATACAGTAATACAGTGAAAACACTACAAATGGACACCACACCAGTTTAGAAAAATACGTAATCTTTATCTAAACCAAACAAGACCAAAATGACAAAAATCCACAATACAGTAATCAAAATGTACTTCTTAGAAGGTGAAAACAGTTCTGTCCATAGTAAACTATAGATGCGACACTTTCAACACAAAGTACCTTGGATGCGTCAAAATCATAAACAAAAACAGCTGCAGGGAAGGTGATGCATCTGTTCCTTACACGCAGGGAAGGTGATGCGTCAGTTCCTTACTCCAGGGGAGATGATGCGTCTGTTCCTTACTGCCACGCAGGGGAGGTGATGCGTCAGTTCCTTACTGAAGAGGAGGTGATGTGTTGGTTTCTTACTGTGTGGGGAGGGGATGCATCAGTTCCTTATTGCAGCCCCGGTGTCCTTGTAGACTTGGCGCCTGGTGCAATGCGTATGGATCGGGTTCTTGATGAGACGGCCGTGGCAGTGGTGCTGCTTTTGTCTCTCCAGCCGGGGTTCCACGATGCGTTGGTTCTTGCAGACGCACAGCAGGGCCTGCGTCGGAATCAGTGCGGTGAACTCTGACTTCATAGATCGGTGCACTCAATGCAGCGTGCAACAATTTCTCCAGCCTCAGATAGGTGCTGCATCGTTTTCTTCAGCGGCACGATGGTGATGCAAGGAAATTCTTCCTGCACGGTGGCGATGCGTCCGAAACAGGTGCGGATGCGTCACACTTCTCGTAGTTGCGTGTCTTTTCCAGCTCCCAACAGCAGGAACAACCTCCAGAGGCCCAAATCAGCAACAGGCACCTCTTGGCAGGTCAGAACTCCCAGCAAAGAAGTTCAGGGGAGCTGGTGGTGAAGTCTTTGTGTCCCTGAGACTTCAGAACAGGAGGCAAGCTCTACTTCAAGCCCTTGGAGATCTTCCTCAAGCAGGGGACACAGCACACAGCAAAGTCCTTGTCCTTTCCTTGGCAGAAACAGCCACTACAGCCAACCCCAGACAGCACACAGCAAAGGGGCAGTACTTCTCCTTCAGTTTCTCCAGCTTTTCTCCTTGGCAAAGGTTCCTCTTGAATTCCAGAAATGATCTAAAATTCTGGGGTCTGGGCCCCAATATTTATACAGCAATTCTCTTTGTTCTCTGGTGGCAGAGAAGCCCTGTGCTCAGTCAAAACCAGTTCTATCCTCTCTGGTCCAGCTTCCCAGCAGGAGGTGGAGACAGCATTGTGTAAGGCAGACCAGGCCCATTCAGGTGAAAAGAAATCTCTTCCCCCTACTCAAAAGCACCCCAGGTCTATTCAGCCCAGCCCTGACTCATCCAGGAAAGGCAGGACACACCTCAACCCCCCCAGTGGCTGTCTACAGTGAATGCACATCCCCAGCCCCTGTCACTCCAAAGTCAGATAGTCAAAACACAACCCAGCAGAGGCACACAGGATGGCTAAGCAAGAAAATGCCCACTTTCTAAAAGTGGTATTTTCAAACACAGAATATAAAAATCATCTTTACTAAAAGATGCATCATTATATTCTGAGTTCAGGCATACTAAACTTTACCTTTCTATCTGGTCCCAATGGGAAGTTATATTTATAAGATGTTAGAAATAAACTCCCATTCTATCCTATGGGACAGATATCCTTTCAATAGTGAAAAACGAAATTCACTGTAGTTCACTATCATGACATGTTACACACATCAGTACATGTCCTACCTTTCACATACACTGCACCCTGCCCACAGGGGTTCCTTGGGCCTACCTTAGGGGTGACCCACATGTAAGAAAAGGGAAGGTTAGGGCCTGGCAAGTGGGTGCACTTGATACAAAGATATAGTGTCTGCGGTGCACTCCTATATTTTACTATTTAAACAAAATACTTTTGTTAGAGTTTGTCTGACCTGACAGACTAAGTTTTTGTGTGCTACGCAGTATTTGTGGGCTGCCTGTCCCACATGTGTAAGAATGAAAAAAGTCAAGTAAAACTTTACGTGACAAACTGTGTGCACTACAGTGTGAGTTCAACAAATTTAAATCAATGTAGACTAGATCATCAAAATGTAAACTAATGCTTTAAAGCGAAGTATTTGAACGGAAACACGGACACGTTTCAAATTGATTATATTCAATAATTTTTCTTATTGAAAATGTCAAATGTAAATTATATCATGTGAAGCATCAAGACATGTTAACATTACATGATCAAGTGTAACTTTTAAATTAATACATGATTGTTCAAACTCAATGCATTTCAAATTTATACAGTGTCGATTATACACACACAGTCAAAAGTAGCCCGATGCATTTCGGGACGAAGTCCCTTCTTCGGGGGCCACTGTAATGCAAAAAAGAGAGTACATATACAAATAAATATTAACTGCATGATTCGCAGTTTTATGAACAAAACAGCAACTTGCCTAGAAAATTACCGCATCGCTACCAAGGTGAGACACCCTGTTGCCTAATTAAGTACATATCGTGGTGGTCATACTGAAAGGTAGAGAAAAAATGAAAAGAAAGAAATAAAAGGAGGAGGAGTTGCCGACACCAGTGAATGTAACTACTAAGTCATCCTGGTAATAGCCCCCAATGAGGAAATTGACGACTTGCCAAAAGCTGCCGCCTTGTACTACATGTTAACGGATTGCATGCAAAAAGAAGTGCAGAAAAACGAAGAAAAGAAAGGAAGTTAGTACTAGCAAAAAATCTGACAGATGCCATAAACGCACCTACCAGTCAAGTAACCGAGTGTAAACATATAATGAAATGACACTGGTAAGCTGATAAGCTGATAGCAATATGCTATAAGTCAACAACCTAAAAATAACAAAAATAAAGATGAATGAGAAACATGAATACAAAATAGTGTAAAAGAACTTGCCTCAAACCGTGACATCTCAAAGAATCTAAAAAGATACCTGAAAGTGCGGGTGAACCAACGTAACCATCTGCAACAAAATGCAGAGAAATAGTAACTACAATGAACTTACAAAAAGCCTTAATGCGCTTCCAGGAACCTGCGACTCAGAGTCTAGACAACTATAACTTACCTAAACGAGAGAAAACAGCAACTCGAATGGACAATCGTGACTGCACCGTAACAGCTAAGAAACGCTGACCCAGTATTTACACTACCGCGGAAGCCCGCGAAATTACGGGTATCACCTGACTGCGCACGTGAGAAACTAAAAAGGAAAACTATACACGCAGAACCGCCATCTTTGAAGGGTGCGCTCTGGAATGAATTAAACCTAAGCCTATGCTCTGTGAAATGCCTCAAAACCCTAAAAACGGACGAAACACAGGTAAGTGCTCAAAAATAAATAAACCTGAATAAATATGAAATAATACCACGAAGAATGATGAAAAACGATGAATTAAACACATAACCAGTGTGCTGAGCCCCAATGAGCATGCGTGAAAACAAACACGGAGAATACACGCGTAATGATGAATAAACGAAAAAATAGTGAACAGATACAGATAGTATAGAAAAAGACATGCAAGAATGACAAAAGAATGATTCATATGACATCAAGCGATTAATGTGAAACAGTTAAATGAAAACAGTTACTTGAGCGACTACACACATGGCTACATTGAAGGCTTCTTGCAACGAAACCAATAACCCCAATAATGCAAAAAGATCCATTAGAGAGATAACAAGAAACTGCATATATCAAATGTGGCAAGTGGTGCTCTCTATCTAAGAATGGAAATATGTAATAAATATCCTGATGTAACATAAACTGACATGACTTTAATCACAATATAACGAATGATAATACGTAGAAAATAAGCAAGGTGTAAGGTGAGAGCAATTAATAAGTGAGAGCAATTCCTCCTCTAAACATAAACATTGTTTATAAAAAGCAGCTCAAATCTAATTTATCATTGAGACCTAATGGCATCATGGTATTAAGCCTCCTGATCCAAAACACCTCTCTTTGGGACAATTTTTACTTAGATCAATTCCTGTCTGAGATACGAGTTTTCCACAATCATGAACCGAAGTTGGGAAATATTGTGACCATGCTCAATCCAATGAACTACTAGATTGGAGTTCGTATTTTTGTTTCTAATCATGCTTTTGTGTTCTCCAATGCGGACTTTGACTTTTCTCTCAGTTTTTCCAACATATAAAGAACCGCATGGGCATTTGATGCAATAAATTACATTCATAGTATTGCAATCTGAAGAATGAGTAAGAGAAATTTTAATGCCAGTTCTGGGATGTGTAATAAAGTCTTGTTGCATGACATTATTGCAGTGCGTACAATTACTGCATCTTTTCATCCCTGTTGATTTTGTGGTGGTGCGCAAATTTTTTTGGCTAAGAGTTCCTTAAGATTGTTACTACGAGTGTAAGCAAACAGTGGTGGTTGATTAAATGAAACACCGAAATCAGGTTCCCGTGCCAATAATTCCCATCTGTTGAGGATGATTTTCTTGATGCTTTTGGATTTTGTGGAAAATTTAGACACGAAGACTGACCTGTGAATAGGTGTTTTTTGTTTGGTAGTTAAAAGAGTACTTCGATCAATTTGATGAATTCGATCCTCCGCATGTTTAATAATAGATGAGGGATATCCACGTGCTATGAATCTAGTCCTAATCCTGTCAAGTTCTTCATTGAATTTCCCGATGGTAGAAGATATTCTTTTAGAGCGAATCATGTGAGAGTATGGTAAGTTCTGTATCAATTTGGGAGAGTGAAAGCTCTGGAACAAGAGTGTGTTATTGCGATCAGTGGACTTGATAAACACGCTGGTATCAATGGTAGAATTAGACTTAATCACCAAAACATCCAAAAGGGTAAGCTGGTCTCGCTAATGTTTGAAGTGAATTGAATTCTACTATTTCTGGAATTCAACACTTGAATTTGATCTTGAAGAGATTCTTTGGTACTGGACCAGATTAAAAAAATGTCATCAATGTAACGATGGTATGTGATGAGATGTTTACTCCAATTCAAATTTTCAAAGATGTGTTTTCTTCGAATGCAGCCATGAAAATATTTGCGTATGTGGGCGCCCCCAAAACCCATGGAAGTTCCACTAATTTGAAGAAAAAATTCATGAATTCCATATTTTCATGGCTGCATTCGAAGAAAAACACATCTTTGAAAATTTGAATTGGAGTAAACATCTCATCACATACCATCGTTACATTGATGACATTTTTTTAATCTGGTCCAGTACCAAAGAATCTCTTCAAGATCAAATTCAAGTGTTGAATTCCAGAAATAGTAGAATTCAATTCACTTCAAACATTAGCGAGACCAGCTTACCCTTTTGGATGTTTTGGTGATTAAGTCTAATTCTACCATTGATACCAGCGTGTTTATCAAGTCCACTGATCGCAATAACACACTCTTGTTCCAGAGCTTTCACTCTCCCAAATTGATACAGAACTTACCATACTCTCACATGATTCGCTCTAAAAGAATATCTTCTACCATCGGGAAATTCAATGAAGAACTTGACAGGATTAGGACTAGATTCATAGCACGTGGATATCCCTCATCTATTATTAAACATGCGGAGGATCGAATTCATCAAATTGATCGAAGTACTCTTTAACTACCAAACAAAAACACCTATTCACAGGTCAGTCTTCGTGTCTAAATTTTCCACAAAATCCAAAAGCATCAAGAAAATCATCCTCAACAGATGGGAATTATTGGCACGGGAACCTGATTTCGGTGTTTCATTTAATCAACCACCACTGTTTGCTTACACTCGTAGTAACAATCTTAAGGAACTCTTAGCCAAAAAAATTTGCGCACCACCACAAAATCAACAGGGATGAAAAGATGCAGTAATTGTACGCACTGCAATAATGTCATGCAACAAGACTTTATTACACATCCCAGAACTGGCATTAAAATTTCTCTTACTCATTCTTCAGATTGCAATACTATGAATGTAATTTATTGCATCAAATGCCCATGCGGTTCTTTATATGTTGGAAAAACTGAGAGAAAAGTCAAAGTCCGCATTGGAGAACACAAAAGCATGATTAGAAACAAAAATACGAACTCCAATCTAGTAGTTCATTGGATTGAGCATGGTCACAATATTTCCCAACTTCGGTTCATGATTGTGGAAAAACTCGTATCTCAGACAGGAATTGATCTAAGTAAAAAATTGTCCCAAAGAGAGGTGTTTTGGATCAGGAGGCTTAATACCATGATGCCATTAGGTCTCAATGATAAATTAGATTTGAGCTGCTTTTTATAAACAATGTTTATGTTTAGAGGAGGAATTGCTCTCACTTATTAATTGCTCTCACCTTACACCTTGCTTATTTTCTACGTATTATCATTCGTTATATTGTGATTAAAGTCATGTCAGTTTATGTTACATCAGGATATTTATTACATATTTCCATTCTTAGATAGAGAGCACCACTTGCCACATTTGATATATGCAGTTTCTTGTTATCTCTCTAATGGATCTTTTGCATTATTGGGGTTATTGGTTTCGTTGCAAGAAGCCTTCAATGTAGCCATGTGTGTAGTCGCTCAAGTAACTGTTTTCATTTAACTGTTTCACATTAATCGCTTGATGTCATATGAATCATTCTTTTGTCATTCTTGCATGTCTTTTTCTATACTATCTGTATCTGTTCACTATTTTTTTCGTTTATTCATCATTACGCGTGTATTCTCCGTGTTTGTTTTCACGCATGCTCATTGGGGCTCAGCACACTGGTTATGTGTTTAATTCATCGTTTTTCATCATTCTTCGTGGTATTATTTCATATTTATTCAGGTTTATTTATTTTTGAGCACTTACCAGTGTTTCGTCCGTTTTTAGGGTTTTGAGGCATTTCACAGAGCATAGGCTTAGGTTTAATTCATTCCAGAGCGCACCCTTCAAAGATGGCGGTTCTGCGTGTATAGTTTTCCTTTTTTAGTTTCTCACGTGCGCAGTCAGGTGATACCCGTAATTTTCGCGGGCTTCCGCGGTAGTGTAAATACTGGGTCAGCGTTTCTTAGCTGTTACGGTGCAGTCACGATTGTCCATTCGAGTTGCTGTTTTCTCTCGTTTAGGTAAGTTATAGTTGTCTAGACTCTGGGTCGCAGGTTCCTGGAAGCGCATTAAGGCTTTTTGTAAGTTCATTGTAGTTACTATTTCTCTGCATTTTGTTGCAGATGGTTACGTTGGTTCACCCGCACTTTCAGGTATCTTTTAGATTCTTTGAGATGTCACGGTTTGAGGCAAGTTCTTTTACACTATTTTGTATTCATGTTTCTCATTCATCTTTATTTTTGTTATTTTTAGGTTGTTGACTTATAGCATATTGCTATCAGCTTATCAGCTTACCAGTGTCATTTCATTATATGTTTACACTCGGTTACTTGACTGGTAGGTGCGTTTATGGCATCTGTCAGATTTTTTGCTAGTACTAACTTCCTTTCTTTTCTTCGTTTTTCTGCACTTCTTTTTGCATGCAATCCGTTAACATGTAGTACAAGGCGGCAGCTTTTGGCAAGTCGTCAATTTCCTCATTGGGGGCTATTACCAGGATGACTTAGTAGTTACATTCACTGGTGTCGGCAACTCCTCCTCCTTTTATTTCTTTCTTTTCATTTTTTCTCTACCTTTCAGTATGACCACCACGATATGTACTTAATTAGGCAACAGGGTGTCTCACCTTGGTAGCGATGCGGTAATTTTCTAGGCAAGTTGCTGTTTTGTTCATAAAACTGCGAATCATGCAGTTAATATTTATTTGTATATGTACTCTCTTTTGCATTACAGTGGCCCCCGAAGAAGGGACTTCGTCCCGAAATGCATCGGGCTACTTTTGACTGTGTGTGTATAATCGACACTGTATAAATTTGAAATGCATTGAGTTTGAACAATCATGTATTAATTTAAAAGTTACACTTGATCATGTAATGTTAACATGTCTTGATGCTTCACATGATATAATTTACATTTGACATTTTCAATAAGAAAAATTATTGAATATAATCAATTTGAAACGTGTCCGTGTTTCCGTTCAAATACTTCGCTTTAAAGCATTAGTTTACATTTTGATGATCTAGTCTACATTGATTTAAATTTGTTGAACTCACACTGTAGTGCACACAGTTTGTCACGTAAAGTTTTACTTGACTTTTTTCAAGTGGGTGCACTTGCCAGGTCAACATGGCTGTAGAGACTGCACGCAGACACTGCAGTGGCAGGTCTGGGAAACCTTTGAAAGGCTGCGTGTGTGGGTGGCACAATCAATGCTGCAGGCCCACTAGCAGTATTTGACTTGCAGGCCCTGGGCACACACAGTGCACTGTACTAGGGACTCAGTAGTAAGTCAAATAAGCCAATTGTGGAAGCACCAATCCATATTCACAATTTACAGAGGGAGCACTTGCACTTTGGCACTGATCAGCAGTGACAAAGTGCCCAAAGCACCTAGACTAGCAAAAGCGAAGTCCAGCACACAGCAAAAAAACAGGAGGCAGAGGCAAAAATACAGAGGAAAACCACACCAAGGATGCCAGGTCTAGCAAGTATAAACATTGGACCCTCAGACACAACTCTTAGGTACATCTCTGGCTCTGTGGATACTACAGAAGGACTGCTATCCTGCTTTGCTCCCAGAAGGACTGCTACTTTGCTACTTTTCTGCCCTGCTACTCTGCTGCCTTGCTTGCTGAGAAGGAAGACTGGACCTGCACTCTTCATCCCAGGCAGAAGTGACTTCAAGGGTTAGCTGACTGACCTCCTGTTCTGAGCTACAGGAACATAACAAGCTCCAGAGGCTCCCTTCAACTGGACTACCTGAGCCCTGCTGATCCCCAAGAGGCACCCCTCAGGTCCTGGACTCTTGGTATGGCATCAGTGAGGTTCTTCTCAAAGAAAAGGAGAAATCTTGAAGTTTTGGGCTCTTCGCGACCATGAACAGGCTGGTTCGTGCAAGGAACATGCTGCCGGCAACTCCCGCCAACGTGATGTTCAGGTGAACCCGATGCTTCACGGCACAGCAACCACGAGCAACGCCCAGCATTGCTAATTCTGCAATTTACACTACAGCATCGACAGGCCACGTTGACTGCAAACACGAAGCTCCAGTAATGACCGTCCACCCCGCTGACAGGATCTTCAAGCTACAAGACGACTGTCCATGATGCCTGGCCTGCCCTTTTCGTTATGTCAACGACCCTCTGCGACGCTCTCCCTGCTCCTCACGGCCCCTTTCACCGTGAACAGAACTCTTCGCTCTTGCAACTCTTTCAGCTGGACTAACCTAGTCCCTGTATCAGGCCCCAGTCCACTGCGGTCGGCCTGAACTTATGACTTTTACCCGGTCTTGCACGACCAGAAACCCGTGAGTGGTACTTTGTTCTTTTAGGCACTTTACTTACCTTAAAACTTTAAAATTGCATTTCTCCGGTTCTATTTATTGGACTTTTGTTGTTTTGATCTCAAATAATGAATTACGTTTTACTCTATTTTTCAATATTGGTGTGGGATTTTTCTTGTATTGTGCTTTCACTTTATTACTCTTTGAAGTGCGGCATAAATGCTTCACACATTGCCTCTAAGTTAAGCCTGGCTGAATTTTGTGCCAAGCTACCAGAGGTTTAAGCACAGGTTAATTTAGGGTTGCTGGTAACTGTGTTAACGGGTCAGTTGCTTGCCACTCATTTCACCTGCAGTGCCCCAGATCTCATGTGTCCACTTTCTTTAAACCAGGAGGCCATTATGGAATGCTGTTGTCCATATTGTATCCTTGTTCTACCATTTCAAGATGGACAACCAGTTGGTTCCAAATGTGTCAGCCATGCTGGAACTTTAAAACAACTATAGACTATTTACAATACCTGGGAAAATGGGCACCCGCTGATATTTTTAATTTTGTTGTTACTAGCATATGCCAACATGTTTAGATGGGACCATGTTATCTTTGATCTATTTATAGATTAATTTATCTTGCATACATTGTTGAGTTTGTGTCTGCTTTATTGTGGGTTGTGTTAGAAGATGAAAGCAATAATGAGTCTGTGGTTGTAAGAAGGGATGCAAGAGTGCAAAGATGAGGATAGAGTACATGTATGATATTGAGTGCCTAAACCCATCAGCGACACTAAAGCCACTCCTTGTTAAAGCTGCATTTACTTTGCTGCTTCTTACAGTGTCAATCCCAAAACGCAATGCAGCTAAAAAGAACATACCACATTCTGTTGCAGTTTTACTGATGTATTATCTTAGGTTCTTTCTGTAGGTACGTATTGCAATTATTTTGTGCTTCAGGCGCCAAAGGATTAGTTACAAGAGTTTCTGATATGCTATGCAAAAGTGCTTTCAAGGGACTATACAAAGCATTTGAAATAGACAGTCTTTCTGATTCACTCTTACTTCTTTTGGGCCTCTCTTCCGTCACTCTTTCTCCTCCTCTCATATTCTCTCTCCTCCTACATCTTTGTTTGGGGCTTCATCATGTAGGGGTGCAAGGGCTAGCAAGTGCGATTGCTCTCCCTCTCTTGACTGCCCACAACAGTGCAAAAGTTGCCAATTCTAATAGGCTGATAAACAACATGCTTTTTTCCAGATATACATATTTTGTATTTTTCCTATCGGTGATACACAAGCACCCTGAAAAAGTGAGCATCCGCATTTAGGTAGCGGCCACAAAGTCTCATTAAGTTGAAATCATGCTGAGCAGGCAGACAGTCACTGCTATAGTCGGGTGATGGCAACATTCATTGAAGAGGGGCACAATTTATCATCCACAAATGCTTTTTATTTTGGCAGGGTGTGGATCATGTCCCTATTTTTTAATAGAGCAGCACATGCATTTTATGCCGGCGCACTGCTTTATATTTTCCCATGATGCACATGCTATATTTTTGGGAGGTAGCACATGTAATTTATTTTTGGGGGGCAGTGGAGGAAGAATAACACTGGGCCCGATTCACAGAACTAACTTAAGACAAAATCCTAAACTTACTACCATTTCGGTATTCACAGAAGGCACTTACTCATTTTGGTATTCACAGAAGGCACTTACTTTCTCATTTTGAGTAACTTACTCGTTTTGTGTAACTTACTCATTTAATGTAACTTACTCATTTTGGTATTCACAGAAGGCACTTACTCATAAATGAGTCAGTGCCTTCTGTGGATACCAAAATGAGTAACTTACTCATTTTGTGTAACTTACTCATTTTGTGTAACTTACTCATTTTGGTATTCACAGAAGGCACTTACTCATCAGTAAGTGCCGATTCACAGAACTAACTTAAGACAAAATCCTAAACTTACTACCATTTTGGTATTCACAGAAGGCACTTACTCATTTTGGTATTCACAGAAGGCACTTACTTACTCATTTTGAGTAACTTACTCATTTTGGTATTCACAGAAGGCACTTACTCATAAATGAGTAAGTGCCTTCTGTGAATACCAAAATGAGTAACTTACTCATTTTGTGTAACTTACTCATTTTGTGTAACTTACTCATTTTGGTATTCACAGAAGGCACTTACTCATCAGTAAGTGCCGATTCACAGAACTAACTTAAGACAAAATCCTAAACTTACTACCATTTTGGTATTCACAGAAGGCACTTACTCATTTTGGTATTCACAGAAGGCACTTACTCATCAGTAAGTGCCTTCTGTGAATACCAAAATGAGTAAGTTACACAAAATGAGTAAGTTACTCATTTTAGTATTCACAGAAGGCACTTACTCATTTATGAGTAAGTGCCTTCTGTGAATACCAAAATGAGTAAGTTACACAAAATGAGTAAGTTGCACAAAATGAGTAAGTTACTCAAAATGAGTAAGAAAGTGCCTTCTGTGAATACCAAAATGAGTAAGTGCCTTCTGTGAATACCGAAATGGTAGTAAGTTTAGGATTTTGTCTTAAGTTAATTCTGTGAATCGGGCCCACAGTGAATCTCATTTGAAACTTAGATTCTGTTCTTGGAGTGTAAGAGCATCAGCCCTCTGAGTTTAAGACAACCCCGATGTTCTCGCAGTGTTGTGGTTATTGCCTTTGTCACAGCAGATCCCTATTTTAAGGGGGAAACAGTTTGCATTGCACAACAATAACATAACACTGTATTAATAGTAAATTGTATTTTAATAGTACGGAAATATTGTAATAATGTAACATGAGTATAGTATGTAGTGCATAGTACATCCACAATGTAGTACTGCAATAATGTTACTAGACCGTCAGCAGATATGGAAATTTGCCTCAAAAATCCTTTTGTATGGGTTGACGGTTTCAGCATATGATACACCCCGTACACATTTAGTGCTTGTAAAATAATTGCCCTGCACGTCGTTCCATTTAGGAGGATTTCGTCACAGTACCAGAGTATTAGATTTGCATAAATGTGATATAGTCTGTGGGCTACATCACATATCAAGTTAAAATCAAGGCGCCTAGGCTTTAAATCTGGTTTTTGTATAATTCTGGTCAAATCTATTCTTTGATCTTCGTTTTCATTTCTCTGTGTTTTAAATTGTAAATATACATCATATAAGTAAGCCTAATGCAATGTAAACATGCCCCCCCACCCATAAAAAATGCATTAATTATTTTTTGCTTTTTTCTCAACCGGATCCCACACATCCGATTTGATGGTCAGTGCTGAAGCACTGCTTTGAACTTTGGAGCTAGGCACATGGTATATCAAATATCTGACATAAAATATATATATGTACAATTATGCCAATTATGCCAATTATGCCAATGTCACGTTAAGCACAATGCCACTCCTGATGTTAGTGTATGAGTAGTTGATGTTGTACAACTTGGTTAGCTCTCAGCTGCAGGGTTTAACCAATAACCCCAGAGCAGTGAACTATTCATCCACAAGGAAAATTCTATCTCTGCCACCATTAAAACAAACAAACGAGAGGTGAGAAAAGAAACACTATCTGCCATCCTGCTGAAGAGGTCTGGTCGCAAGTGTTATCCCTGGGCGTAGTATGTATTAGGGTTTGCCACTTAATATAGGGCACAATTTTCAGCAATTGCTTCCCTATCAATTAACTGAAATCCACCCACCCCATACTTGTCCATATATGCCCTGTGCTGCTATTGGCTAAAGCACAGCAAATGATTGAGCTGATGTATGAGCACCGACTGCATTCATTTTGAACAAGGCTTATGGCACTACATGTCCTATTTAAAGGGGTGCGGGTGTAAGTACTTGATTCTGGAACCATTTGTTGCAAATTTCTAAGCATCATAGTAAAGTCTGCAAAGAGAGGTGACCATAGCCATCTACATCCAGATGACTGGTCCCCCTTTTAAATGTGGCTACATTGGCTTATTCTTGATTGGCACATTACTTGTATTGTAAGTACCTAGTATATTGTGTAGAAAGTGCTTCAAGGGCTTGGAAGTTAAACGCCACTGGACTGCAGCACCCATTTTGCTAACCACTACAGTGGTAGTGCAAACATGTCTGCAGGCATACCCTATGTAGATTAACTGCTGCAGTGCTTCCTGTCAAAATAACCTTTGCAGAAGGACAGGAGAGGACTGGACCTGCCATCTGTGACCTGAGAGGAGTCCGAAAGTACTGGACTGGATCCCCCTTGTGACCAGGTCAAAGAAATTGACCCTAGAGGTTAATTGACTGACCTCCTGTGTGGCTATAGAGATACCACAATCTGAATGGGTTCTTTCCCTAGAGTTCCTAGCTGACCAGTAACAACTGGACCTGGATTAGACCTTGCTGGTGGCATGTACTGGAGTGAGTCCTGGCCCCTATGTGCTGCCCCCTGAGGCCCTGGGAGCCTTAAAGTGGCCCAGAAAAGGTACTACAGAAGCCCTGAAATGTTGTGACTTAAAAGACCAAGTCGGGGGTGTGGCTTGACGTCAGCAGAAGATGGCCGCTTACCGCTGACGTTCCGCGGCAACTCGGGAGGGTTTTCGACCTCCGTTCCTGCAATTGTGCTGTTTGGTCGCTTGCTACCTGGATATTGCCTCATGAACCTTGCCGGTTCTTGCTGAGCCGCTTTTCGCCGACCGGTGAGCAGTTCTCCGACTCCTTTTCTTATTCAAATGTGCGGCGCATTTTCTTCACGGGACTCGCGCCCGCCATTTTGTCTTCTTTATCGGAGTTTCTGCTTTCACCGCAACGTTCATAATTGGCTTCTTTACTTCCTCAATGCGGCCAAAACATATATTTTTCGATATGCCTTTTAATTTTTAGGCATTTCTGTGAACATTTTTTCTTCAACTGGCACCTGTTTATTTTGGGATGCTGCATCTTCAGGTATTGCCTGTGTTTTCCTCATGGAGCTTGAATTCCTGAGACCACCTACTCCCTTTTATGCAGTCCTACATTAAGCAGCCGCAAAACTACTTGGACCTCACCTCAAGTTATGCTCATTAACTATCCTATTGCAGTCATTACCATTGTTTTTGCTCATCTGCTGCACTGTTTTTGCAGAGACTGCCACCTGTAATTTTTTTTCCCCATACAGTGATACTTCAAGGAGCGGTTTGGGATATATGTTCCATTCCGCATCACATGGCCTAATTTCCAACCGAAAGAATACGACGCATTTCTCTTCACGAGTCTTGCATCCAAATTGCTGTTTTGCTTGACAGAATCTGGGTTCTCATTGAACCTTTGTTATTTCGCTGACTCCTCCTTTCAACCAATTTTGTTCCTTTTTCTTCTCAATACATCTTACTGATGGAATTTCACAAACAATCTTCAATGACTTTCACTGTTTTTCATTTTTATAGCAGACATCCTCATTAATTTGTTGTATACATACTGTATGTTCTGTGGTGAGAACAAAACCTGTGGGACGCTCCACTCAATTGCCTGCATCGTCATCTCCCCTTGAGGATTATAATCCTTTCAATATTCTTCAATCCAACATGGAGGAGAGTTCTAGCAATAATGTGTCCCTTCCAATGGGTCCTTCTTCAACACCTTCTAACATTCTGATTTCCACAGCGAAACCTTCTCTCAAATCATCGGTTTCCTCCGCTCTTACATCTGGCAAGCGTGTTAAAAAAGATCCTCCATCTCCTGCCACTTCTCCTCCTCACACATCTCTAGACTTACTTCTGGAAGAAATTTGTGCTCTTCGTCCTTATATGGAGGAAACTAATAACCGTCTCCAAGCCTTGGATGATAAGTGGTCACACACTGAGAACAGAGTCGTACAGGTGGAACAACGTGTTGATTCCCTTCAAGCTGGAGTAGCCCAGATTCGCACAATGCAAACGGAAATTTCTTCTCTTAAAAAGCAAATCGAAAACCTCGAAAATCGCAATAGATGTAATAATCTGCGTTTATATGGTCTGGTAGAGGGGCAAGAAGGTTCAGATCCTGTACAATTTTTCAAATCTTTCCTTCCAAAACTCTTGGGTATTCCTGAATGTCCTATTCTCCAGAGAGCACATCACTTGGGACACCTTACACGTTCTCCGACTCCTTCTACTAAACCAAGAGGTGTTATTGTGTATTTTTTAGAATATACTGATCTATTGAAAGTACTGCAGGCAGCCAAAACTAAAAGCCGACTATCCTGGCAGGGCTCTAGCCTTTTCTTTTCCCAGGATTATGTGAAGGATACGGCAGATAGAAGAAAGAAATTTTTGGATATGAGACCGTTTTTGCGAAACCTTAATGCTCGATTTGGCCTTTTTTATCCCTGCCTGTTCAAAGTGACTTACAAAAACAAAACAATGAACTTTGAGGATCCGGCTTTGTTGCAGCGTTTCATCGATAATTGTAGAGAGGAGGACATGGAGGTTTCCCGAATTTCCAGTATCTGAAGTTATAATTCTTATTTCCTCTCTTTGTGCATGACTTCTATACTGCTTCTCCTCTGGCAACACTTCTTCGTCAACTGTAGAGCAGAGGACCTGGTCGTTTCCAGCGTCTCTAACTTTTGAGATGCATTGTTTCTCTTTTTTGCAATTGTTGCTTATTTGGGCTTTTCTCTGATTTGATATTAATTGTTCACGTTTCAATCTGTTTCTTTATGGCTTCTTGTTCCCTTGTCTTTTTATTTCTATCTAGGTGCGGTATCCTGTTTTATTTGCTCCCTGTGATTATTGGTCTCGTTGAAATGGAGTGTCTCCCCCCCTGATCTTGCCCTGAGATGTCTGGTAGGTCCTGTCATGTTCCTTATGTGGTTTCACCACCCTCGTTTTTGGTATGTCTTTATTGAGGATTGTGTCTTGTCCTATGTATATTCAGTGTTTGTTTCTTCTCTTCCCCCTCTCCCTCTTTTCTTTCTCTCTCTGTTTCTTTCCCTTTTCTTAGTTTTTCCCGGGCAATCCTCTTATCTTCTTTCTCATGGATCTCACCTTTTTCTCTCTCTCACACGTTTTATTCCAGTGTTCTTCCCCTTTATAATCGCATCTTATTCTTTTTGTCTCTTCATATTATATATCTCCTTTATCTTCTCTTCCTATTATTCCATTTTCTTTTTCTTCTTCAACTCAGTTTGTTTAACATATTTCTTATATTTTAGATGACTTTGCGTATTGTATCATGGAATGTTAAAGGTTTGGGTTCTCCCATAAAACGTCAAAGAGTGTTAACTTATCTTTCTAATTCAAAATGTGACATTGCCTTGATTCAAGAAATTCACATTGTAGACAAGGAAGTTGCTAAACTTAAAAGGCAATGGGTAAGTCATGTTTTTGCTTCCCCAGGTAATGGAAAACGTAATGGTGTTGCTATTTTGTGTCACAAACGTTTAGATGTTCAAATACTCTACCAAGACTCCGATGATCTAGGTAGATGGGTGTCTGTTTCCCTTTTAGTTAACAAAATTCCTATTACCCTCTTTAATCTTTATGCTCCTACCTCTCCCGATCCTACCTTCTGGCCAGCAATTTTGTCCAAATTGATGACCTATAATGATGATTATCTTTTGGTGGGTGGTGATTGCAACATGGTAATGGACCCTTTTTTAGACCCAATTCTAAAGCTAAATTTATTCCCTCCCTTATGCACACCCAATTTACCTCAACCATCACACAACGGTCTTTAGTAGGTGCATGGAGACTTTGCAACCCTACACTTCTAGAATATACTTTCTTCTCTCCAGTTCACTGTTACCAATCCAGAATAGATTATTTCTTTCTCTCTCAACCCCTTGCTCAGCATGTCACTCAATCAGAGATTGGTCCTATCCTTATTTCAGACCATGCTCCGGTATTTTTGAATTTGGATCTCCTTCCTCCGTTCGAGGGTATCAAAAGATGGAGGTTTAACAATTCCCTTCTATTAGATCATAAATTTACCCAATCTTTTGAATCCTTTGCTCGTACCTTTTTTCTTGAAAATGAACCCTCTCATCCCTCCCCTCAAATTATATGGGATGCTTTTAAAGCTGCTTCGAGAGACTTCATCATTTCTTTTGTATCCCGTAAAAGAAATCCTCTCTAGCTATTTTGAATTCCCTTACTACTCATATTAAACAATTAGAACACTCCTATTACCATACAAATTCTACATCCTCCCTAGATGATCTTATTGAACTTAAATTCGCTTTTAATAAACTTTCTACTGATAATGCAAACTCATTTTTACTTAAAGCTTCTGCAAAATACTATGGAGGACAAAATAAATCGGGAAAACTCTTAGCCAATTATCTTAAAATAAAAAAAGAACGATCCAAAATTCATTAGATTCTTTCTCCCTCTAATCATATGCTTTATAAAAATGAAGACATTTTAACGGAATTCACCCGTTTCTATCAGGATCTCTATACACCTGTTACCTCCACTTCCCAAGATAGCATACACCAGTACTTATCTTCCATTCACCCTTCTTCGTATCTTCATATTGACTTTTCTTCTTTAGATAAAGAAATTCAAACTCAGGATATTCTTAACGCAATTCGTGCAATTAAACATGGTAAAGCGCCGGGCCCTGATGGTTTTACTATTGAGTTTTACTCTCATTTTTCTGAGTTACTTCTTCCTAAACTACACCAGCTTTTTCTTTTCTTCATATCCTCTAAATCCTCCGGGGGGCTCTTTCAGGATGCTCTCATTTGTCTCCTTCTAAAAGAAAACAAAGACCCTCTATTGTGTCAAAATTATAGACCCATTTCTTTGATTAATTTGGACTATAAAATTTTTGCAAAAATTTTAGCCCTCCTTCTGGAATCCTTATTACCCAGTTTAATTGGTGGGGAGCAAAGTGGTTTTATCAAGGGTCGTCATATTGCAGACAATATTAGATTATTTTTTTAACGTCCTTAGTAAATCCAAATCCTATAAACATTCTTTAGCAGCTATTTCCTTAGATGCTGAAAAAGCATTCAATCGAGTGAGTTGGCCTTTTATTTTTTCCACTCTTTCCTGGTTTGGTTTTGGCAAGACTTTTATTGATTATGTTTCTCTTTTATATTCCTCCCCCACGTCATCTATTTTAGTCAATGGTCTTCTTTCTCCTTCCTTCTCATTATATCGTGGTGTTAGGCAAGGATGTCCTCTTTCCCCTCTTCTCTTCATTCTTGCTCTTGAACCATTTTTGATAAAGATCCGTACAAATTCTCAAATCTCAGGTTTTCAATATGGTGGGAAACATCTCAAGGCCTCTGTTTATGCTGACGATATTTTACTTTTTCTCTCACAACCTCAGACTTCTCTTCCTGCCTTCTTATTGGAGGTCTAACTTTTCGCTTCAGTTTCAGGTTACAAATTAAACTCTGACAAATGTGAAATCCTCCCCTTAAATAAATTCTGTTTCCATGCTGATTATATTTCTTCAAATTTTCGTTGGAAGTCTGACAAAATTAAATATCTTAGCTTGTGGTTCATGCCTACTATTAAAGAAACTGTATCTTTGATTCTAAAAGAATTACAATTAACCCTGAAAAATCTTACCTCCAGATGGAATCCTTTATTCTTGTCCTGGTGGGGCCGTTTGGATGCAATAAAAATGATGTTGGTCCCAGTGATTCTTTTTGATATATCCAATCTTCCTATAAATCTTCCTCTCTCCCAATATAAATTGATTTATTCCATCTTATCGAAATTTTTATGGAACAATAAAAAACGCATATGTCTCTTCAGAAGCTTAAAAGACCCAAATTTATGGGAGGTGTTAACTTTCCGGACTTTCACTCTTATCATACCGCATTTTTTCTTAAACAATATGCCCTCCTTTTACAAGACGGTGACACAACAGATTTACCTTTATGGGTCTCCATTGAAAAATCCTTTCTACATCCATTTTCTCTCAGAGAATTTTTATCCTTTACATGTAGACCTTTTTTCTTATCCCTTCCTATTTTCAATACCATTTCAAAAATCTTCCATCCTATTTTCATTTCTCATAACTCTCCCAGAGATCAGTTCCTTCATTCCTCCATTTGGTATAATCGTTATATTCGAATTCACATTAGAGTTCTTTTTTGGAAGGATTGGCACGCAAAGGGCCTCCATTGGGTTTCTCAACTCTTTCAAGATACTGTTTGTATCTCGTTTACCATCGCACAAATCAAAATTTCGTTACCCTCCTCCTGAGAATCTAAATTCAATTGTTTAATCACAACGATTCAACATGCTTATAATTCTCTCCTCCCTTCCCATGTCTCTTCTACCTCCCCTTCTCCTTTACCTGCAATTTTGGAATCTACCCCCTCTGCTTCTCAATTGTATAAGCATTTCCTCCCTCAACCATCCACTAGAGAGAAGACAGAGGTGGAATTACTCTGGGAGGCAGATCTTCAATCTACTTTTCCTATTCATATTTGGAACAAGATTTGGTTAAAAATACGACGCTCTTCTCGAGCAGCCAATACCACTTAAACACTATTTTATATTTATAATAGTCTTCTTTTTACTCCTGTTTCCTTACACAAGATAACTCCATCTCTCCCTTCTTCCTGTTGGCCTTGTTCTTCTCACACTGCCGATTTACGACACATGTTATTTGATTGCCATCATGTTTTTACTTTTTGGACTCTGGTTTGGCGGCAAATAAATGCTATCTTTCATACACAGGTTCCCCTTACATTTCTTAACATTTTCTTAGGCAGTGTTTCTGACGTTTGGGACTCTCAGTTAACCAATTTCTCCATCATAGACCTTCTTCTGGCCGTTGCTTTTCAACAAATTACAAGGGAATGGAAGAGTTCGGCTAACATATCTTACCGGGCCTGGTGGTATGCGGTGTGTTATAACCATAGATTAGATAGAGCGTATCTCTCCCCCATTTCCCTTGCAATTAAACGTGACACCCTCTGGCAACCTATAACTACTTTTCTTGACACCTCTGTCATGAATGCCTTCTCTCATAATCCCCGAATTGAAGAGGTCCCCAAACCTCCATGATCGTATTTCATATTCTATAGCTAATGTGTTATATTAATTACTGTTTTTCTTTCCATTTTCTTTTTTTATTTTTTTTTATTCTTCATTATGATGTTACTTCTTTGCATTGTGATTATAAAGAATTTGATGATTGTCCCCTTTTCTTCCCTCCCTCCCCTCCTTTGTTGTGTATTTTCTTCTCTTGCTCACTTATATGTATGATTTTATCTTGTTTTGTATAATATGCTATTTCATTATTTGCAAATAAAATCTCTTAAACTTAAAAAGACCAAGTCAATGGTAAAATCTTCGCACAGGACTAACGAGATTGGTGTATCCGACCAGGGCTCCATAGCAGCCAACCTAAAATCTCGCCTAGGTCCCAGTCTTCTGCAATAATATATATTTTCATTGGCGCTTAAAGCTTTTTGATGATATTTCTGCTTAAAACTTAAAAAGTCATATCTCTGACTACCCTTTTTGGATTTTTGTTGCTTTGTGTCATTTTATTTATTCCATTTTGTTCTATTTTTCAAATTTGGTTTGGGATTTTTATTGCTTGGTGTTTTACTGTATACATTATTTTGGTTTCTTCTTTACGGAGGGGCAGGCGTTATGCAACCCACTGAAACACGAGGAGGGTCCACATACCCCAGAACCTAGGTTGGACACGTGCAAAGCACCCCGAACCGACTGAGGACTGAACAATCAGTCAAGGCAATATCGGCTCCAAGCCAAGCTTGTACTAACACAGGAACGCGTCAACAGTTCTGAAAATAAGATAAATGAGATATTGATGATCTATACCAGAGTTTAAAAAAAAATTCCTTTGAATCTCTTGAGCCGCAGCCCCATATTGGACATCTAAATCGGGCAGTCCCTCTTGTAAGACCGGAAGTCCACCTTTAGGAGGACCGGATACAGCCCAAGCGAAGGTATCGTATGACTCTCGAGACTTACACCATACCAGTGGCATAGGCAACATGAGATTCTGAGTGTTGCCCTGACGTTTTTTCTCTCCGGCTGGAGTGCTGTACCGTAGATCAGTGCTAGCAGATCCCCATGTATCCACTCGTATAAACTTATGAACTATTGGTCCTGATGAAGATGGAGTTCATCAGTTACTTCCATTGAAACGTACGTCGACTGGAGAGTTTGACATCCCAGCTATCAGCACAGCCACTGAGGGTTGATGTTTCACCCCTTTTTGATTCCATCTGTGCATGCAGTGTTGTACTGGGGTGTGTATGAGTGTGTATAGTATGTGTCAGTGATACGATTGACGAGTACACGAATGAAGTGTGAGTATGGGGTTGTTATTTTTTGTTTATTCTTTGATAAGAGTGGATTTTAGTTTTTGAAAATGATGTCATTTGCTCATTGGATTTATACTTAATGCACTGATGATGTTTGTCAAATGATAGAATTGAATCAATCATGTACATACATTGTTTTGCTAAAAGAGGAACATTGTCTCAAACTGGGCACTACAATGAAGAAATGTTTTAACTTCTTTTAAATTAAATGATAAAAAAAGATAAATAAATGAAATTTGAAATATAAGTAATGACTGGAGACATGTTGTGTGACAACAGATGACCCATTGTATGGCTAAATGGTAGCTAGTAGGTAAGAAATATAGGTCGAGTGGGAGGCTTTTCATTATTTAATTGTTTATTTCCCCTTACTCCCAGACCTGCTCAGTTATTCTTCTCAGGGGGGTGCCTTTCACAGATAAATTATTTTGGTACTGCATAAATACTTTAAACATTGCCCAACATTAAGCTTGTCTTCTCTGTGCCACAGCTACCGGGATTGAGCTCCGACTGATTTAGTGACTTTGAGAATTCACCAGAACAAGAGTCGTGATTATTTCTTGAGGTGGGCAGTTGCCCACCTCAAATATTAATCCAATTTCTTACAACCATCAAACTTGAAACAAATAAAAAGGAGCCTTCTGGGTATCCACAGAAATATGTGCCCATGAATCACAAGCTTGGTGATCATAATTGTTAGAGGCAATCCAAGCTGCAAATGGGCAACAGGGTTCTGCGTATAAGGGGAGAGGCAACCCCATTTAGAGCAAAATAGGTTATATCTTCTAAAAAGATCAGCAATGCTGTGAGGCAATTGAAAGATAAGACCAATCAATCTTACTCTGAAGGAACAAAAATGCCTCCTTGATCTGTGTTGCCCCATATTAGGTTAGCTGGGTAACCCACACCAGAGCAATATAACCACAAGTAATCCTACAAGCACCTACTAAGATACTAGTATAGAACAATACTAATGCTGTCATTTGAGATCACTGGAGACATCAGAACATCAGGCAACGCCATTACAGGTGACACAGGTTATTTGGTCATTCACCGGAATGGAAACCCTTTCTTCATTAAATCCTACAGTGATACCTCAAGCTGACAGATTAGACTGACAGGTCACAAGACAAATTGGTGATATGAGCACAGCATAGGAAAAGCCAACATGCTCCATACCACATTACACTCAATCGATCAAGGGTGGTCAATGAATTAGCACTGCCTTGGAGACCCTCCAGAGGAAAATTCTCAGCTGCAGGCACAGGGTTCTCAAAAAGCATTACAATCTTGTGTAAAAGTATTTCATTTAAAATATGTGTAAAATGACACAACTATTACCACACCCACTATATGCGATATTTTGCTTTGTACATTACAAAAACAGTTGTTGTCAAATCCAGATTTTGATTCTTCATTTTTTAACAAGTCCTGCATACAAAATGGATGGTTATTTCATGTTGTTATGAACTTGACTAAGACCTGATATTCGAGACAAAACATATGGGAGCATACAGGACAGAGTAAAAGCACGAACAATAATTAAAAGAGTTGGTCCGTTTCCTGCCACCCCTTTCCTGATCTACCTCCCCACTCTAAATACTGCTCAGCGATACAGTATAGGTGGTCACAGTAACAATAAGCAATTGTGAAAACAAAAAATAAAGTTAAGCCAACATTCACAAAGTTCTTCGTAATAAATGCCATTTATTCGCAGAAGTAAATGCATACTTTAAATGTGACAACACAGTTGCTCTTTCATTATCACAAAGTTCTGAAAATTTGAAAGAAAGGTGCTCAGGTGTGAGATAGAGAAAATGAAGTGTTGTTGGTCAATGTGAAACCGTGAGGAAGGTGGACAAGGAAAAGATGTGTGACATGTATCCATCACATTTTAAAGATACAATTCCAGCCTAACCTAGGTCAATTGTTCCTGTACATCACATAGCCTCAAAATGACCCTGTTATTACATAACAGTTGTCAGGGCTTGTGTGTTAGTTGTAGTCTACGTTTCGACCCCTAAGTAAACAGCTAGGTGATTCAAGCCTTAGGGTGGGGTCTTCTTCAGGACAGTGAAAAAAGAGAGAGCACCTAGAAGTAAGATGAATAATATGTGATTAGTGGGGCACGGTGTCTCCACACAGGGAATTGAATGTGGCTAAAAAGAGGTAAAGTTTACCTAATGGTGCATCCAGCACAAACGTTAAGGCTGGGCAGTTAGCTGAAAGTTGGGCTCGTCAGAGCTCCTGTATGAGGAGGAAACACATGTTAGATGGTGTGTTTAGGAGAAAATCCTAAACTGCAATGCAAGGGCATCTCCCCTTGTGTCGTGACACTTACTATGCAAGTTAAGGGGAGGTCATTGATACGACCATCTGTGCGCGTATAAAATGAACAGTATCAAACTGTAGGTCGTAGGATCCTGATCAGTTAGCAGTGAATGATCTAGAAATGTAAGGTACAAAAATGTTATGCGTTAAAACTGGGAATCTGTTAAAGAGTGCCTCGTGAGGGCTGGATTAAGCAGCGTGTACAGAAGGGGCTATATGTGTGTGTACTTTGTCCAGGGAGTACATCTTGATGATTGTAAAGCTGCACTCGTTTAAAAAAAGAAAACTGAGTTGGCAAGGAGGTACTTGTTGTAAGGCGTGCGCATTACTAAACTAGGCGGGAGCCTGTTTGAGCAAGGAGAAAACAGTCCATTTATAAATGTGGCAAAAGATGCGATGGTGTAATGAGCGATTTAAAGGAACATAATATAATGGAGCGTTCAACAAAGGGTGCGCTTAACCTGCGAAAAAAGCCTACTTAAAACCTGTCAGTGGGACCTCACCTCATATTAGTTCTGTTCGCCTCGATGCTTACTTGAAGAATGAGCTCGCGGTTGGAGGTGCACGTATTTAAACGCGGGGCGGAAACGTGCACGTTAGGTGCAGCCGCTTCATACCTCCCGTACTGGAGCATAGGGCGGCGAAACCATGGAAACAGAGAACGTTACCTGCTAAAATGCTAAAGTCCGCTAACAGTTAACTAGTTGTAGTGTGGACAACATCTGGAAATATTGGCGTTCGACCGTGTCAAGGCTGGGGAGAGGAATCTATTACTTTGACACAGTATACAATATTTGCATATGCGACCGACCGATCGGGACTGGTTTGAAGTAAACTCAAATAGAGAATGGGGAATCAATGTTACACAGATGACAAGGGGCCCTTGAACCCCCGTGCTGGGTGTTATAATGAAATGCATATAAATAACGTATTAGTCACCGGCGTTGAAAAATATATTTAGCATGAAAACGACAGTGCATGATATATCAGTAAGTTCATTGCATGTATAAACTGTTAAATAGCATTGTGAAAAACATGGGTGAATACAGATCAATGGTCATAGACCGGATACAGTAAAGGGCACATTGTCAATATTTGCACATATACGAACGACGTATCGAGACCAATTTGGAGTAAAATCAAACAGCGATTTGGGATTGGATATTACAAAGATGGCATAGGTCTCTTGAACCTACGTGCTTGACATTTAAATGAAAGGGTACATAAATGAGAAATCAGTCTTAAAAAATGCTTGATCCATCAAAAAGTACATTGCACATATATGCTGTTGAATGACATTGCGAAACGCATGGGTGAATACAGGTCAAGGATCCTATACAGGATGCAATAAAGGGCACATTGTTGGTATGGGGTTGTCATCATTCCATAACTAGGGTGGAGAGTTGGGCATTAGTACCATCTAATTCATTCAGCCCATTATTCACTGTGTCCAATTTATACATCCACTTGCATTCTCTCATGTTCATGACGGAATTAATATCCCCACCCCTACTTCCCAGTGATACCTTTTCAAGGACTAACCATCTCAACGATTCTGGTTTGTGCGCTTTGGCGGTGAAATGTTCTACAAGTGGAGCACCTGTTGTGCCATATCTGATTCCGCTACAGTGTTGTAGTATCCTTGTTTTCACTTTTTGTTTCGTCTGGCCTATGTATAACTCATCACAAGGGCACAGGATGCCATAGATCACATCAGTCGTATTGCAGTTTGAGTGTAGTTTGAGATTGATGGTGTGTTCCTTGTAGCAGAATGTCTTAGTGTCGATTGTCAACGTGCATGCTTTGCATTTGGTACATTTGAAGTGTCCTACCACTTCCGGTAGGTTCCAAAGTGTTTGGATGGTGGGTTGCGGTGGTGTGTTTAACAGAGATCTGACCACATGATCTCGTACACTCTTTGCTTTTTTAAAGGAGTGTAATGGAGGTTCCCGCATCTCTAGATCGTCCGATATAAGATTCCAGTGTCTGTTAACGATCTTTTTTATCTCGTTACTCCTTGTGCAGAAAGTGGTTACACATATCATTCTTGTCATTTCAGTGGAACGTTGTTTGGGAGTGAGGAGCGCATCTCAGTCATAATACCAGGCTCTTTTTCTAGCCCGTTTAACTAGCCTTTTGGGGTATCCTCGTTCGATGACACGGTTGATCAGATCGTCGGACTCTTTGAAATAGTCATCTTTGAGAGAGCAGTTCCTTCGGATGCGCAGGAATTTCCCAAAGGGCAGGTTATCATGTAAGCTTCTAGTATGGTGACTGGAGTATCTTAACAAAATGTTCCTCTCCGCTGGTTTTCTGTAGAGTGTGGTGTGCAGGTTATCATTGTCCACTTTGATAGTAATGTCAAGGAAGTCCATGGTGTTCTTGTGCCAATTCATGGTGAATTTTATGTCGCTGGATCTGGTGTTAAGCCATTCGAAAAAGTCTTGGAGGTCATTTTCATCTCCCATCCAGATCAGGAGAACATCGTCTATATATATCGACGCCATTGTGTGACCTTTGTTTCATAGGGATTCGCCTGGTTAAAGATTAATTGTTGTTCAAAGTCATCCATGAACAGGATGGCCAAATCCGGAGCGAAGGCTGCGCCCATGGCCACTCCTTTAGTTTGTAGAAAGAACTCATTTTGGAATAAGAAAAAATTCTTCATCATAGCTATTTCAAGAAGTTCAATGATGAATCCCGTTGGGACGCCTGCTGGTTGTGGTCTTTTATCCAATGCTTTTTCATAGTGTTCAGGGCTGGTCGCTGTGGAATACTTGTGTACAAGGACACAATATCCAATGTCACAAGTAATTGGGTTTCTTGATCAAATGATGTGGTGTCAATTAAATTAATCACTTGCATAGTGTCGCGTAGATACGCTGTGGTGGTTTCAGCAAGAGGCTTGAGGAAGAAATCGATGTATTTGCATACCGGTTCCAGCAGGGAGCCACATCCTGAAATGATGGGTCTACCGGGCGGTCGTTGTAAATTCTTATGTACTTTGGGTAAAGTGTAGATTGTGGGCAGGCGGGGTTGTTTCGTGTTGAGATATTCAAACTCATGGTCTGACACAAAACCTGCCTGTTTACCTTTCTCCGTAATGGTCAAGATCAATTTTCTGACTTCTTTGGTAGGATCCGTCAGTAGTCTGGTGTAGCTTATGCCGTCCTCTAGTTGGGAATATATTTCGGCTTTGTAGTCAGGGGTATCTTGAACGACGATGGCCCCCCCTTTGTCAGCAGGCTTTATTACTATTGCATCGTTCTGTTTGAGGGTTTCAAGTGCTTCACGTTCTCCTTTGGTCACATTGTGCCTGGTATACTGTTTGGTGGAACCAACCTTAAGTACATCAAGTAAAACCACACTTTCAAATGCGAGTATTCTGTGAGGCATCATAAAGGTCGATGGTATACGTAATCCCGTCTGCAACACTTCTCAGGGCTGGAAAAAATAGATGATTTCAGCTTTGGACTGTGAGACCAAAGTACAGTGTCACACACCATGCCAGCTAGGTCTTAGCACCAGTAAAATCCCCATTCCTAAGACAAAAGCAGGGACAAAAGCATTTATCACAATTATTATTCGAGCTGCTCACACTTCCAGACAGGTTTTTGGTGTACTGTGTATGGTAACGAACTTAAAATAGAAGAACTCACAAGACTATTCTGTAGTAAAAAAAACCAAAGAACAACAACAACAATAAGGCTAAAACTCTAACAACCGAACCAAAACAACGTGTTTATTGAAATTTTAGACATTACCTGATAAATATGTCTGCACTGCTGAGCCTTAAGACATCTTACAGAAAGTGATACCACAATTTTCTCCGACACATACAGAGGTCAAAATACAAGAGTGTTTTATGTTACTTCTAGGACATTTTTTAAGTTTAATAAGCTTTATTGAATCATAAAATTCAATAAACATACATTAAAGGCCTAGAAAATAACAATGCATAGAATAACTTGTAAGCAAAAATAGAGTAGGCAGCAAAGAACAGTAGAAAGCTATTTACATTTACATTATTACTTCTAGGAAATTTTAACATGCAGCCAAGACACGTTAGAACTTCCTAGAAGAAATCCCACTATTACTGTTCCAGCTCCCTTGGTGTTTTAAATATAGACATTCACCTCCAACATCCTAGCTCTGCTCTGCTCTCCAGCCTCGTGGGACCTTCTAATATAGGTGCAGGAGACCTAGATTAAAGAATATATGAGGCCTCAAAATATTTTCAGGATTCTTAGGAAGGTTTCGATGAGAAAAGATTTAAAAATACTACAGCAAAGGACTGGTTTAGTTTCTTTTATGTTTGTAACGTGGACACAACAAAAGCGATTTAGCCCTAGGGCATTCCCTAGCACTGTGGCTTCTTCTGTGGTCGACGTTGCTTCTTGAAACAATATGCACGAACCCCTAATGGCCCAAAACGTTTTGTGTGGTCTTGTAAATAATGTTTTATACTGCAGTGTGGACAAGTTAAAACATACTCTGACATAGGCCACCAGGATAGTCCAGCTCTTTTTGACGTTTAAAAGGTGCCCATCTGAATACTCATCATAGCCACGAGAACATGTGTCCTCCCACAGCTGAAATAAACAAACTTTGAAAGTAGGAAGCAAGGAAAGAGATTTGCCAAATAAGCTAAGAAAATAGGGCGTAAACATTGACATGTTACTGTAGGGCAACACTGCCAAAACTGAAAAATACATTAGTAATACCATAAATAAAGAAAGCATTAAGGTTGGAGGGGAAACTGAAAGATTTCAACAAGTCAAAAAGGAAGCCAAGGGCTACAAAGCTAAAAGGTACAAAGTTATATCTATTTTATCTTTTTTGAGAAATATAAAGTATCCAGTGCAAGTATTTTTAGAAGTGGCCGCATATTTGACTTGTACTGACCTGACAAGGAAGTCCACCCATCCCCACAGCCTACTTTAAATATTTGATTTGTTAACATAGACTTCCTAGTCAAGTAGTGCGCTGCGGCTGGCTCCTCGATCAATTTAGGGACTAAAAGGGTGTGCAAGGTTAGTTTAATCTAATAAAATATAGGGAAAATACCATGTTAGAAGGAAACATCGAAGCACAAACTCTGTAAAACTGACAGTACCGTGATAAGGAGTTTTAAGCCTGGGCGGAGTTCAAGGAGTTACGCGGAGTTCCACGAGCAGCGGAGTGCGTTAGGGTCATGCCGTTCGCGGTGATTTTGAGCAACAGGTGTTTGTCCCGCGCTGTAAAATCATCGCGAATGGCACCATGCGCAGCGCAACAGGGCGCAGCTTCCTTTCTGCTGCTGGAGTAGATTTTTTACTTGAGCAGCAGCTTTCTCAACGCGAATGGAAGGTTTCTCAAAGCGAGTGGTCGCGACATGCCGCGACCACTCGCATTGAGAAATCCGACCACCTGCGTTGAGAAATCTCGCCAGGAGGTTGATTTTCCTCGCTCGCACTAGCCAACCTTGGTGAGCGCGAGCAAGGAAAAATCTCGCCGGGAGGTGGCTTTTCCTTGCTCATGCTCGCGAACTTGACGCTGACGAACGCGAGCGAGGAAAAAAACTCCACTGCGCGTCCGCGTGCTCCGTGGAGCGCGGAGTGCGGAAAACTCCACAAACTCCGCAAACAGAGCAGAGCTCACAGCCCAGGGTTAGTTTCCCACCCTTAACCCGATGATTTAGGCACCCTTTTGCCAATGCACCCCTCTCCTGCCCATTCATGCATAGGTGGGTATGATTGAGGATGTCCCATGAACATATTACAAAACGTAAATTTACATAGCCTTTTGTGAATTCGTGGGTGAAAAAACAGACAAAGCACAAATTATACAGAGTTTGAACAGGCAGTGGCTCTAAATGATTGCTTGACAGAACTGGATAAAATAAAGCAGACTCCATAATGTAGGGAAAGAAGGGTAAATTTGGAGACCACATGTGAAAGTTTATTCGGAGAAACGTGAAAGTTCAATCGCTGCCTAAGTAAAAAGAAAGATATCATACCTTAATCTTTCAACTAAATCCAGCGAGCCATTCGTGTAGAATAGAAGGACAATATTTATTCAGCAACGGCAAGTGCATTGCCGGAGATTTCTTAACTTAACTTTGCAGCTGAAGAAGGTTCAAGAGTGTGTATCAAACATTCTAACAAAAACACTGCATGAGAAAACATGGCATTACCTGCTTCTGCACAGAAAAAACACTGCTGTATTGACACAACAGCATTTGTATGATTACTATTTTCTAATGTGACCAGCTGACAAGAAAGTGGTCCTGAAAATGTAGTTATTTAGGACACTTACATAGCATACTATATGGTCCATTAGCCTTAAGACACTGAACCGTCACTCAGCAATGAAAATTAATTTAGGCCAAAGGGCAGAAGGTGCCTGACTCTAAAAGCAAAATCTATTATTTACCAAGAAGTGTTAAATTAGTTAGAAATGAATTGCGTTAGTCTACCTATTTGCATGTGTTTGCCATAGCACAAGAATTTCATCTAATGGTTGAGACTGGGCTGTCCTGGATAATCCATGTTAGTAATAACGAAAATTTGCGGATTCTGTAGTGGAAATAATTATTTCATATAGCTCCCGGAGAGGGTCTTTAACAAGGGAGCGGGCCTTTAATGGCCAGTAGAGCTCGCTACGGAGGGCTCTAAGGCCAGGGGCAGAATGTTCCAATTAGTAAAAACAAAAGCCTCTCGGACCCCGAGGGGGTTTAAATCCTCTCTGGCTCGAGAGGCCTTTGTTCACAGCAAGAGCTGTGAAATGAAAAATAAATTGGAACGTTGCTCTCCGGGCTTCTACCAGACAGTAGAAGTCAGGAACACTCCATTGTCTACAATGGAGCACTCAACATTCCAATGTTCTAATAATTGTTCACATACTGTGGGCACAACTTTATGAGATCGATGTCTGAAGACAGGAACATAAGTTTTGGGGAAGGCTGCCATATGAGTGGAAAGCTGTGCTCATCAATGTCTAAATGCTAACATATTGCATACATTGAAATGTATGACAATTGAAATACTTGTTTAACCTAACACCTCACAAGACTTACACGTTTGCTCAAAGTGGCTACTTTTGTGCATTAATCAAAAGTCTACTCACAGTCAGTATTCACTTCATTTCTCCTGCGATAATAATTGAGTCTCACTATAGTTTATAGAAGGCTGATTAGGGATGGCAATGAGATGTGGACGTGACCCTCACATCAGTTCTTTTCCTAGTTGCAAACAGCATGCACATCTTTGTGGATGCAGGACTCTGTAGTCACTCTCGAATCAGTGCCACCTGGTGCACAAGCATCAGTTAAAACTTTCTAAATACCTTTAAGACCTACATTTTTCTCCACTGGCCTTAGTGGGCTAGTAGCTGTGCTTGACAGCATCTTCACAATATGTAGCTTCATGTAAACATGCTTTTCTTTTTTTACATGGCATGTGTTCTATGCTTTGAAATCATGTTATAATCGTATACAATGAGAAGATTGATTATTATATATATGGATATTTTTAGGAACGTTTTCCAGGAGCATTTTCTTTACATTTTCTTAACATCCATCCTCTTATCTGTGCTTTGATGTCGGGTTGAGCTGCCCAAAAGAAGTTCTGTTTCTCTGAGAATAGTAAAGATCGCTCAGTTATCATTGTTGTGTTTCAATTTGTACAATGCACCTGATCAAACCTTATAACCACAGGAGTAAGAGGCTGCTTTGTGAATGACCAGCAGAAGAACACTGTATTAGGAGTGCTGAAGCCAGCAAGTTCTGTGTTGTTTAATACACTGTGGCAGAGCCCTTTCGTCACACCAACAGTAGGTTTGAAGATGGGAGGGCAGCCATCTCTGAAAACACCCTCAGTACTTATTTTGGCCAGGCTGAAAGACATTCATGAAACTTCATTAGTCACAACAAACTCTCTCAAAATTAAAAAGGGGCTTACACATACGTTAGTTACTGTTGTTGGTTTGTCTATATAAGACCAACTAGTGTGACACCAAATTTGCACCAATGATAGAGGTGGTGAGAATGGACCTTTAGAATCAAAAGAGGCTGCACCTCAGCTCACATTTCCAGGGTGGGTCTGAGATATGGTAAATTTTGGGACCGACTGACCTCCGGTCGGCGGTCCCTACCGGCTAATTACAATGCAACCGAACACTGTTCGGTTGCATACTCCCATTTCTCAATGGAAGCTCGTGTTATGGCCGTAAACCGGCCCTAACACAAACTCCCATTGAGAAATGGGAGGTGTTGTTCATCCATGCACCCTGTGGTAGGCACCTCAAGATGCCTGCCACAAGGTGCAGAGATCAAAAGGGGGACACCATGGGTGCCCCCTCGGTCCCCAACCGGAGGCTGCGCACCTAAGGGGGCCTGCTGCGGGCCCCCAAAAACGCTTTCCAACATGGTTTCCATGTCAGTCAGGCCGGCATGGAAACCATGTTGGAAACCATGCATCGTGAGCCCAAGGGCGGGAAGGCCCGCCCTTCAGGATTACGAGCCGACTCCAACTGGCCGAAGAACTCCATGAGCCAATCGTAAGCCAGCTGGATTAACCGGCCAGTTTACTTTCCGTAGACCAGCATTGTAATGCGGCGGTCGGAAAGTAAACCAAGTGGCCGATTATGATGCGGGCCAGAAGGCTCCAACCTTCGGTCGGAGCCTTTATGGGCCACATCGTAATCGGCCCCTAAGTGTCTTCTTAATGAGTTTGAAATTAAATATGGGGAAGGCAGGCAAACTCTTGGAATGTATGCAGCAATCAAACAATGTACCACTGCAAGCCTTTTCTTTAGTTCCGGCTTGACCCATTCAAGATCCTCCTCTCCCTGTCTCCTGGGGAAAGAAGTAACATTGACAAATACAGATCTTTAAACTTAGTCACTTTTTAATAACACTAGACTTGACAGTGAAAGGATTATTGTGGGTCATTATTGGATCGCAGTTTTACACCCGATGATCATAGATTTGCAATTTAATGCTGTTGCATACTCAGAATGTCACAAATACACCGTCAAAACTGTGGTAAGCATACGTTGGTGCTCTTGAATAACTAAGAAAGAGTGGAGCCTAGTTTTTTGAAAAGGCAGACAGATGTCTGAAGTCAAGCTTTTGCTGACCCATTGGTTGGAGTACACATACTTATGCGAAGTGTGCAGGTGACAGGAGGCTGACTAGGAGAAATAATAATTAATCCACAGAGACATGAAGCCTAGTGGTTACCTTTTGAGATGCATTTAAAGTGAGACAATAACAGCTTGTCCACTGAGAGATTTGAAGCTCAGTAATTTACACTACACCATGTGTAGAAAGGGCACAGAGCCATGGTGCTGACTACTACACCATATTCAGAGAGGAATGGTAGTGGTCCACTGAAGGTCATGCTGTAAGATCAAAAAGGAATGAGTGTTCTGTGATGGCAGAAATAATACAACATTAATGATGCAAACTGGCTGTGAACAATTTGGAACATATGCCTTGTTTCAACAGCTAAGGCTTACATCATTATCTGTTTCACAGTAAGATGCCTTTTATTTTTGTTCTACTGTATTTAAGACCCATTCTATTGTAAATGGAACTAAAGCCCATTTAGTGCTGCAATGGTATCTCTGTCAATTGTGTTGCATTCATTGTATCTGTGTAGGCATGTAGAGTTG
Source organism: Calotriton arnoldi (assembly GCA_963921515.1). Taxonomy (NCBI): domain Eukaryota; kingdom Metazoa; phylum Chordata; class Amphibia; order Caudata; family Salamandridae; genus Calotriton; species Calotriton arnoldi. The sequence continues at coordinate 2,754,648 of CAWUFW010000742.1, forward strand.
GACTGGCCTATAAGGCAATCAGGTAGTGCATGAGAGACTGGCCTGACAGGACAGGGTATGAGCCATGTTTTTGTCTGTCTGTGTTATATTGATATGTTATATTATGTGGATTTATATGTTGCAGTTTATCACCCTTGGGGGTATCCAGGTGCTGGAGCAGGAGCGTAGTCCTGGCGGTGCTCCTAGTTTAACAGCCAGGACTTCAGTTTCTTGTGGAGATTGAGAGGTGGAGTGGTAGTTCTGATGTGTCAAAGAAGTTCATTCCAGTTTTTGGCGGTGATGAAGGAGAAGGCCTGCCCTCCTGACTTGCTTCTGTGGATGCGGGGACTCAAGCAAGGGAGAGAGAGGTGGAGCGTAGCTGTCTGGAAGATTGGTAGAGTTGGAGTCGGTCGTTGAGGTACACTGGTCCTGTGTTATGGAGGGCTTTTTAGGCATGGTTGTGTAGATTGAATCTGCAATGTTTCTGAATGGGTAGGCAGTGTAGTTCAGTGATGCTGGGAGTGAAGTAAGATCTTCTGGGGATGTCTAGAATGTGTCTGGCAGCAGTGTTTTGAATGGGCTGGAGTCTTTGTGTGAGTTGGTTGGAGATGCAGGATGCAATCACAGTGTTGACCTGGTTGTTCTTCATGAGTTTGTCATCAAGGACAATGCCAAGATATCTGGCATGGTCTGAGGTGGTTGGCGTGGGACCTAAGTCAGTTGGCACCAGGAGGAGTCCTAGGGGAAGCTCTGATTTCTAAAACTCACGATCAGTTTTGTCCGTGTTGAGTTTGAGGCAGTTCTCTCACATCCACTTGGCCACGTTGAACATGTAGGTGGTTCAATTGGTTCCTGTGGTGTTGTTTATGTTGGTGAGGGAGAGGATGAGCTGTGTGTCATCGACGTAGGAGACAATGTTGATGCCATGTGTTCTTATGATGCGGGCGAGAGGTGCCATGTACACTTTGAACAGGGTCGGGCTGAGGGAGGAGCCTTGGGGGATGAGCTTCTTGTGTCCGGAGGTGAAAGTGGAGAGTCTGACTCATTGTGTTCTGCTCAAGAGGAAGGAGGAAATCCAACTCATGGCGAGCCCTTGGACTGCTGAGTCCTGGAGTCTGGCGATGAGGTTGCCATGGGAGGCGGTGTTGAAAGCTGCTAAGAGGTTGAGCAGGATGGGAGCAGCAGTTTCTCCTGTGTCCATGATGGACCGGATGTCATCTGTTGCTGCCAGGAGAGCACTTTCCGTGCTGTGGTTGCTGTGGAACCCTGACTGGGTAGAGTCCAGGAGGTGGTTCTGTACAAGATGGGGAGAAAGTTGCTTGTTGATCTCTTTCTCCAGGACTTGGACTGGGAAGGGCAAGAGCGAGATGGGCTTCTAGTTACTGAGATTGTTTGGGGTGGTCGAGGGTTTCTTCAGGAGAGCTGTGACTTCTAGGTGTTTCCAGCTGTCTGAGAAGTTTCCGCTGTGGATGGAGGAGTTGATGATGGTGGTGAAGTTGACAGTGATCAGTGTACTTCCCAAGTTGTACAAGTGGTGAGGGCAGGGGTCTGTGGGGGACCCTGAGTGGACGGTCTGCATGATTCTGGCAGTGTCATCTGTGGTGAGAGGTCCCAAGTTCTTTAGGAGGTTGGTGCTCGTGGTGGTGGGTGGGATTTCGAAATTATATCCTCTACGGTGGGTTGGGTTGCAAAGCTAGTGTAGATCTTGAGTATTTTGTTGTAGAAAAGTCAGAAAGGTCTTCTCTGTGAGGGGATGGTGGTATTGGAGGCTGTTGTTGGGTTGGTGAATTATTTGACGATGTTGAAGAGTTGTCTATGAGCCTGTTTTATAGTCTGGTGGGCCAGTTTGTATTGTTGATTTCTCTGAAAATGCCACAAACGTCCTATAGCAAGCACAAATGCTTGAAGCCTCCCATACCTTGGAAACACCTCAACAGCATGTCTTTACAAGTTCGAAAATGCCTGATTTGCAAATGTCTGCCACGTTTTAAGCTATCTTATTAGCTAATTCGGGCCAGTTTTATTTTGATACGTGGGCCTTTTTTTTTTGTTCTAGTCCGATCCTGTAGGCATGCAGGTGATGTGTTCTTTTTTTGAAGTGGCTATTGTGCGCGGAGCCATGACATATTCTTGAGGAGCATGCACAGTGTCTGTGACACTGGTGCACGCTTGCTTCAAATGCACTTACTTTTGGTGTGCTACTTTTTGTGAAAAGGGGCATTATACAGGCCCTTCACACACCACTGATTTTCTGTATGATTCGAATAGGTGTGGCTCTGGTTGAATGCTTCAAACATGACTTGCTGGCTGGAAGACACTCTGCGGTTCTGCATATATTTATGTAGATGATGCCTAAAAAAGAAAAAAGCATTGGTAAAGCCAATAGGTCTGTGCTTTAAAGGGATAAGCAATTAGCTTTGCCACTGCTTTTTTAATTACTATTAGTATGCGAACACATGCATCATGATGCATGGCTGGCAATCTGCAATGGATTTCAACCGCTGATGCACGTGCATACTTTATGACACACACATTTGTATGTATTACAGCACATGCACACGCATGCATAGTGTCAAGCCATGGCAATTTTTATTCACCATACTAATGTGTTGGACAGCCATATTCGTACAGTAAATTAAAACTAAAAAGAGTGACAAACCGTGTGTGTGTGGCAGTACAAAAAAGGCAACAAAAAGCCTGCAACACTTTGCAGCTGCCAGGACCTCATACAGTAAATAAATAACTAAATACATGAATACATAAACCAAACTAAAATAAGGAGCATCAGGGAGTGAGGGAGTAGAACAAAAAGAGGGCACGTGGGGGAGACAGAATTAAAAGAATGGGAGAAAGCAAAGAAACACATGCACTCCCACAGAGTGCTAAACGGTAAAGAAAAAAGAGTTCCTTGAAGTTAACAGTGGAAGGATACAGTTCATCCAGCCAGAGCACTGAAAGTCCAAGATTCAAAGGCGCAGGACACACAGAAGAATAGGGAGAAAAGAAATTCAATCAAGAGCAGGCTCTGTATGAGATAGGTACAACAAGCCATGAGCATGGAGCCAACCCAAACCCAACTCTATATTTTATGTCTTGGAAACAATAGGTCTGCCTATGGTCTGCCTATGGACAGCCACAGCTGTCAGTAGTCGAGACCTAAAAAGAAAGTGTTTCTAAAGGAGTGGACACTGAGAATGTGTCTAAGTCCCCTTCTTGATTGCCCAAGGAAAGAGCAACTCCTTTTAGTAGCCTTCAATTGTTTCAGGACCTGGGGCTAGAGGGACTGCTCACCACTAAGTGTGGCTTATGCATGTGGATACGGTGCTTCCAAATTGCTTGTGCTAGGTTCCATTTACTGAAGGAAAGGCTAGAGTCATCACGGAGTGCAGGCACTGTTTAGACTGATGCTGTGTGCATGGATGCTGCACTGTGCGGCAGTGTGTGGGCAATGAACTACGATTTCCAGGAGTCCATGAACTCTTGTGTGTTCTAGAGAGACGGGGATAACTTGAATTATTAGCTAAAACTCCCCTTGTGTTTCACAGTTTCCTTTGCTAGGCAATAATGCTACAATGTTGCTGTATAGTATTAGAACAGTGGTCCTTAAAAAGAACAGTATGGTCATCAGGATAAATATAGACTCCAATCAGTGCTATATTACGAGTGTCCAGCCGGACATTCAATTTAATAATTCAAAAATGTCAAAAACCAAAAATATAAACACATCAATACAGTGGGACACAATCCTGCATCCTACATAGAAACATAACAAATACATTTAGGACAGGAACATACCAGGCAAGACAGGGTAGCTTGTGGAATATTGAACACAATTTCTAACAAGCTTGAGGAAACAGTAATTACACTTTTTTTTATCAGATTTGATTAATGTGCAAACTGTTTAAATTGGTCGACGACGTTTCGATCCTCTTAAAAAATGGTAGGATCATCATCAGGACAGTTATAAGTACAAGCCTGAATAATTAGAGATTGCCTGTGGAAAATAAGGAAAAGGGAAGGAGATTAAGGAGCGACTAGTACAGACCGTGAAACATTATGCTATCCAGGGGGTCCGGGACCAGCCCTGGTGTGACCGCACCATGCTCGTGAAGCAGTTATGCAAACATTCGAGGACTCTCAACAGGGCGATAACTAGGAAGGGAGATGGCTAGCGTGAGTGAGCGTGAACGTCATGGCTGCATATTAAAATAAGGTGTAGAAGGAAACAACCGTGTGGATATGGACGCACGCAATCAATCGTGTCAAGATAGTGACAAGCGAACTGAACGGTACACACGTGAGCAAGGTGAAAAGGCCTAAAGATGTATGAGGACCGAGTTCAAAGTGCCCGCTGCGCGTGTGAGGTGACGCTCGTTCGCACAAAAGGGAAGTAATAACTAACCTCAATTGGGCTTGCGGAAGGTAAAGCCACAAATACACTCAGTGGTGGAGGCCGATTAAATATGATGTTCTGTGAAAATTCAATTCAATTGTAAGGTACCGGAATTACTAGATAACAACTGGCAGACAAGAAGATAGAACCAGCAGGAATTCTCACCTAAGAGTGAATAACCTGCCGTTTAGACTGTAAAGTTATCAGTTCCAAGACAGCAAGTGGCGATGCACTACAGGGAAAAAGGATGGAAGGGAGGAGTGAGGAAATAAAGGGGTGGCTTGGAAGGAGTCAGATGACTACGCAGGGCAGCGTGCTTACCGTTATGCTGTATGATCCAAGGCTTGATGGCAGGGATAGCCATCGGCCAATGGAATGCTCCTATTTATGGTGTGAGGGACAGGTGACTCAGCAAAAGGTGGCCATGTTGGGTGAGGGTTTTAATGAGTATGGAAGACAGACTAGGTGCGGTAAAGGGAACCACTAGAGAGCCAAAAGGAGGCAGTGAACTAAAAGAAGAGTAAATCATACAAAACACTATTCTTATTTAAGTAACAGGGAAATTTTACCAAACAACTGAATTAACAAAATATGCTTGGTGACAATTGGACAGAGATATTCAGGAACCATGGTAAAAACAAGCATCAACGCAGTTAGTGGCAGTTGTATTCAGATTCTTAGGTGAGAATTCCTGCTGGTTCTATCTTCTTGTCTGCCAGTTGTTATCTAGTAATTCCGGTACCTTACAATTGAATTGAATTTTCACAGAACATCATATTTAATCGGCCTCCACCACTGAGTGTATTTGTGGCTTTACCTTCCGCAAGCCCAATTGAGGTTAGTTATTACTTCCCTTTTGTGCGAACGAGCGTCACCTCACACGCGCAGCGGGCACCCTGAACTCGGTCCTCATACATCTTTAGGCCTTTTAACCTTGCTCACGTGTGTACCGTTCAGTTCGCTTGTCACTATCTTGACACGATTGATTGCGTGCGTCCATATCCACACGGTTGTTTCCTTCTACACCTTATTTTAATATGCAGCCATGACGTTCACGCTCACTCACGCTAGCCATCTCCCTTCACAGTTATCGCCCTGTTGAGAGTCCTCGAATGTTTTCATAACTGCTTCACGAGCATGGTGCGGTCACACCAGGGCTGGTCCCGGACCCCTGGATAGCATAATGTTTCACGGTCTGTACTAGACGCTCCTTAATCTCCTTCCCTTTTCCTTATTTTCCACAGGCAATCTCTAATTATTCAGGCTTGTACTTATAACTGTCCTGATGATGATCCTACCATTTTTTAAGAGGATCGAAACGTCGTCGACCAATTTAAACAGTTTGCACATTAATCAAATCTGATAAAAAAGTGTAATTACTGTTTCCTCAAGCTTGTTAGAAATTGTGTTCAATATTCCACAAGCTACCCTGTCTTGCCTGATATGTTCCTGTCCTAAATATATTTGTTATGTTTCTATGTAGGATGCAGGATTGTGTCCCACTGTATTGATGTGTTTATATTTTTGGTTTTTGACATTTTTGAATTATTAAATTGAATGTCCGGCTGGACACTCGTAATATAGCACTGATTGGAGTCTATATTTATCCTGATGACCATACTGTTCTTTTTAAGGACCACTGTTCTAATACTAAACTGTTACCCAAGGTCCTTATCTACCTTTTGGGTTCCCTTGTGTTTTTGTAAATACAATGTTGCTGTAGCCAGGAACTTGCAGCATGGATTTTGGATTTCTTTGAAAATGCCCATTGCTTCTTTAAGGATTGTTCTGAATGTAAATTGGATTAATGAGAAGTATTGTGAAAGTCATGTTGTTGATGAAAACAAACTTTTAATTGTTTTCTTGCGCATTTATGTTAATTGTTAAGACTGGGGTCCGATTCTAATTTGGTTACCTTATGATGACATGGGAAGAGCTCTTAAGGTGGATTACTGCATAAGTGTTTCTGAATGTCATTCACAAAGTATTATAGTTTTAGTAGGCACATACAATTGCTAAGATTTGGGAACAGCGGGATATTAATGGTACTGGTTAATTTGCAGTTGTACAGAGGTCAAGTAGAAGCTATACCTCTCTCCCACAAGAGAGAGTTTAGCAATGAAGTTTGAGGGAGTTATCACATATATAAGGAGAAATACTAGTGCCATGCATATTTGAGATACTTATTTTTTCTATGATTTTTTTCATGTGTTGTCAGTCTGATATCGAGGTACATAGAGGTGGCTACAGAGAAATAGAGAGATTACTTGGGTATATCCATGCACAATTGCAGCTACACCTAGAACTGTAAATGGCAAGTCACTTAAAATCTCTGTTTTGTCTGGTGAGGGTCAACTACATTATGCAGACCTGATTGACTACCAAATTGAATGAGCCAGATTTGTGAAACCCTGTGCCTCTGTTTTCTCTCTTGGCCCATTCCCCTTTCCTGGCTTCTGCTAATGGCACTTGTATTCCTGTATATGTGGTCACTGGTGGGTGTGTTGAGAGATGTAAAAGAGCATCATTCCAGTTGGATCCTGTGCACAAGGATAGTGACCTGATAAACTGCTGCTGAAGCTGTATAGTGCTACAAGCCATACTGACCCTCACAAATAATATATTTTATTTGGCTTTACTCCATTGTTGTCTGGGGTATCTATGCTTTGAAACACTTCAAGACACCAACAACCTCGTTGAGACACTCCAAAACACTAAGGCGCAAATATACTCTCCGAGATTCTGTCAGAAGCTGGGATGCTCCCAAGCATTTGCTCAGACACCTAACAAGACCCTGCTTGAAGATACTAGACACTTATAGCACCTGTGATAGCATTTGACTAGCTAAGCAACAGGAGTGCCATGGCAAATAATCCCGTGCTTAATTTTGGCCAGTGGTTTCTGGTGCTCAGCACTGGCACTTAATTAATTAATTAATTTATTTATTTGTTTTATAGAGCGCACGAATCACCCCATAAGGGTATCTCAGCGCACGGACCGCCTAAGAGTGCCAAGGAGAAATGATTTAGAACAGCGATGTTTTTAACAGTTTCCTGAAAACCAGGTAATCTGTGCATTGTCGCAAAAGTAAGGGGAGTTCGTTCCAGTAGAGTGGGGCAAGAAGGTAAAAGGCCTTACCACCTTGGCGGGATTTTTTGAAACGCGGGACTTGTATCAGGGCTTTAGCTCCTGAGCGGAGGGGTCTGGAAGGTACATAATTGACAAATTTGTCATTTAGATAACTGGGGCCTAATCTGTTAACGGCTTTTTAGGCCATACAACATATTTTGAATTTAATCCTTTTTCGTATGGGTAGCCAATGTAGTTTCTGAAGTAAGGGGAGGGAGGCAGTTCTAGGGGGAGCATTGGTTATCAGTCGAGCCGCGGTATTCTGGACGACCTGTAATCTGTTTAAGGCACTTTCATTGGCTGAAATGAACAGTGCGTTACAGTAATCTAGGCGTTTTAAGATTAGTGCCTGGATCAAGGTTTTCCTGGAAGATAATGGCAAAAAAGGGAAGACTCTTCTGAGCATGCTAAGGTTATGGAAGCAAGCTCCGATGGTAGAAGAGACGTGGTCTCCCAGCGTGAGTTTATGGTCCAATCGGACTCCTAGGTTTTTTACCACCTGTTTTGGACATGGTGTGGGGCCCAGTTCCTCTGGCCACCAGCTGGGGGACCATTTCACAGTGGCCTCGCCAAACAACATTATTTCTGATTTAGCAGCGTTCAGTTGTAGAAAATTAATTTTCATCCATTCCGCTATAGTCTTCATTCCTTCACCAAAGGTGGTTTGAATATTGGGGTTGGATTTGTCAAATGAGAGGAGTAATTGGGTGTCATCCGCATAGGGTATGGGGATGAATCCCAGTTTCCTCAGCAGTCTCGCCAAGGGAGTCACATAAATGTTGAACATGGTTGGGCTCAAACATGAACCCTGTGGTACTCCCTTGGTCACCTTGGTGGTCTTAGAATGGTAAGGGCCTAAATTAACGGTTTGTGTTCTGTTGGACAGAAAGGTAGACAGCCATTTTAGAGCATTTCCTGTGATGCCTATGTCACCCAATCTTCTGAGTAAAATTTGGTGGGAGATGGTGTTGAATGCTGCGGAGAGGTCAAGCAGCACCAGAAGTACCGCTTGACCCTCATCCAGCAGCATCCTAATGTTGTCTGTGACTGCTATGAGAGTGGATTCCGTGCTATATCTGGGGTGGAATCCAGATTGTGAGGAGTCCAGGATATTATTGTATTCAATGAAATCGGAGAGGTGTGTGTTGATGTGCTTCTCCAAGATTTTTGTATGGAGGGGAAGGAGAGAGATGGGTCGATAATTTGGTACGTCTTCCGTTGAGATTTTAGAATTCTTTTTAATCGGAATTATTTGCGCGGCTTTCCAATCTAGAGGGAGGGCTCCTTCCCTCAGGGAGCTATTAAGAATATCGCAAATGGGGTTGGCTAATTGTTTGTGTAGAGTGGCGGTAATTTTAGCAGGTATGGTGTCCAGTGGGGAACCTGATTTTGCGCATTTTAAAAGTGCTTCTGTACCTTCAATTGTGAGTGATGGGAAATATTCTAGCGAGCAAGTTAACGGCGGGGTATGTGGGAGTTCCATTTCCAAATTAGTTTGAGGATTTATTGTGGAAGTAATTTTGTTATAGATCGTGTCAATTTTCTGAGTGAAATGGCTAGCTATGTTGTCGCACAGCGTTTGAGATCATCAACACCTGCACTTTTCACGAGAACCAGTTAATGACACATTCATTTACGGAGAGATTAAGTGATTTGCCCAGAATCATAGGATATTGAGTCGACATCGAGACTTGAACCTGGTTCCCCAACTCCGAAGTCGGCAGCTCTGGCCTTTACGCCACATGCTCTCCCACTTTCATGGTTCGTAGTTGGTTCTGTTTTAGGCGGCGCTAACAAGAGAAATGGGCTGGTGCAAGCTGCACTTTTTCTTTTTTTTTTTTTTACAAATTATCCACTGGAATAGTCCCTGACTTGAATTTATGTGGCTGTGAGGTTGTAATTTTTTCATTAGGCGACATCTGCTACTGCCACTGACTACAGCTGTTTTTTACCGTCTTAGTTTGCTGTCCCTCTTTATAGTCATTGTTGATTTATAACAATAAATAACTAATAAGACTAGGCTGTAAGCTGTGTTATATCAGTCGATGGCCTTAAATATTCTCTTGCTTTAGCTCACTAATAAATACAATTAGCATATAATACTAGGGTTCTCGTTTCGTTTCGTTTAAAATCTTTATTCGATCTATTAAAAAAAAAAGATCATAAAAGCACAAATTCATCATATCAAGCCATTAAAAAAACAAAAAACAATTTACAATCATGATTTTGGGTAACCTTTACAGTGATTCAAGTTAGCGTGCCCATCGACTTTCTCTTTCTCATGCAAGCCCACAAAAAAGATGCTACTGAAAAACAAATATACGGATTAGGTAAAGACTTCAAAAATACAGTGCCACCCTGCATTGTTTAAAGTTTTGATGTCTTAAAATGGGTGAAATGAAAGCTTCTCTTTCTCTGTAGTAAAATTTGCAAAACAATACCAAATGTAAATCAGTTTGGGGTGAGACATTGTCACACGGACACAGGATGAGGTCAGCATGCTTGAACTTCCTCTCTGGGAACCCAAGCATCAGAGGGATAAAATTAAGACGGAAACGCACCAGAATAAATCTGTGTTGAGCCATAGTAATACGTGAGAGATAAAAATAGTGATGCTCTCCCACAGGTCTAGGGGGAACAAAGGCATAAGCGATAAGCGCCTGTTGGTGACAGATCCTCCCCTTGCGAATAAAAACAGCTCTCTGCATGTTTAGATCAATCAGTTTCTGTTTAGAAACGTTCCTACAGGAAGCTGGGTCTTTAAACAGCTCCTCCTGCCCGATGGCTCTTAGCTCAGCTTCCACATAACAGAGCCAACCGATCCCACTGCGACCCTCCAACCTGAGGCAATCACCAATAATGCGTTGGGTTAAATTAACCATCGTCCTCCGCCAGATGGAGAGCCACAGTAGGATCGGTGCCAGCCTAATGCAATCAGACAACTAAGGGAGTTCTAATTCAAGGTGTAAAATGAAATTAGATGCTGAAGGTGGTAATGAGACCCTAGACTTAAAAAAGGTGTCTTCCATTCTCTGCAATTGCTCGATATGAGCCATCCCCCAGACTCCAGCCCCATAAGTTACCGCCACCTTTGTTTTGGCTAGATAAATGGTTTTAATCGTATCCACGGGGCTAGCCCCCAGCTTCTTAATAAAGCCTCTTAACGCCAGTAGGCTTCTTTCCATGCCCAGGGCTGTGGCAGCTACCAATTTCGACCAAGTTTGTTTGCTGTCGAACAGAACGCCCAGGTATGCGAAGGAGTCAACTACTTCAATTTTTTGGGAGGCTAAATGAAAATGAGGCACTTTTGCACCTCGGGTAGCTCAAGCTATGATGATAAAAGAATTATGGGGCATATTATCAACGGCCAGCGATAATTATCGCTGGTCGTACATAGCGATAGAAATATTATCGCTGGCTATCGCTGAATATCATCGCCATGATAACGCTATATTTACAACGCATAGCGCTATGGCGATAATATTTCAGCGATAGCGGTGTTTTCAATGGAACATCACTGGTTTTCCAGCGATGTTCCATTGAAAACAGCGATAACATTACTGATACGACCCTGTGGTCGTATCAGCATAATCCATCTCCCATTAAAAGTATGCCTTAGTCAGGAATTTAACAGACGTTAAATTCCTGAGTTAAAGCTGAGGTAGCGCGATTTTTTATCGCTGCACCTCCTTGTTAATATCGCGAAGCTGCCTTCACAATATTAACATGTGTTGTTTTCACAGCCACGCCTTCTTTGCATCTCATTAGCGAGGCGAGGCCGTGAAAAAACGGGCTCTACATCAAGGAAACACGCGCTAGCGTGTCCTTGATGATATTGCGATATAATTATCGCCGCTTTTCGCCCAAAAACGGATGCTAAAGCGGCGATAATTATATCGCCAGCCCTTGCTAATATGCCCCTACCTTCATTAACGCGGAGGTCCAGCGAGGCCATAAACTACTAGGGCTCTCATTCTCACCCCATCACAGTGCTAAAAGTCGTTGTCTAATTAATGTCATGTGTAATTTACTAACTGTTTTTTTAGCAGCACATACTAATCGGAAAAAAGAACCTAATTCCCTTCCTATTCACAGCAGATCCGTCTACATCATTCTATGTCCACAGACTTTAACCATCAATTCTGTGCAATATTCATTCAAACTGTGATTCTCTGGTATAATCCTGACACTCTCGAATTAATAAAACATATTTTTGCACAAAAATATTTTATACTAAAAGGGAATAATATTTGTAAGGGCTTTCCCAAAACATAGTAATGTGTTTTGTTTTTTGAGTTGTGCGCAGGATCTCTTGAGAGTTTGGTCTATGTTTTTTAACGCCCATCCTGGGAGCCAGGGACTTTAACGTTTAGGGTCTTTCTATCAATGCAACTCACTCTTACGCAGGCTAATTTCGGACATGTTCTGTTAAGTACCAAGGAAATGCTTGAAAATTCCAAATTTCCGATAATCAACTAATGTGACCCTTAAATACAAATCATTGACGGTTTCTCTAAGGAAATGATACCTACCGTCACTTATTCTCTCAAAAATGTGTTTGGGAGTTTCTTTCCAACGCACACAGTACACTTTATTTCTGAGACTAACATGAAAGCATGGAGTAGCTGTCCCAAGATGGAAACGTTTAAAGTGATTTAAAATTTTTAAAATTGATATAAATTATTATAAAAGCACTTTTATTTGTAAAGATGACTGAGGTATCATTTCAACACTTATGGCTGGCTCTGTTTTCATTAGAGCACTCTTCCTTCCGCGTCGTTACTTATGTCTCATTTTCCATAGACAGTTTGAAAGGGGTTCTTTTTTATTGGAGTGGATTGGTGCATTAGTGAAGTGCCTCAATAACGAAAGAGATACAGGAGCAGCAAAAGCGCCATTTAGCAAGTGAAGAGAAATAAGTGACAGTTTTATTATTCCCAAATTTTCAAACTTTTTACTGTTCCATTGAAACTGCAAAAACTACATTTACTGGTTCAAACCTCTGACCGGCTTGCATTTCCTAAATACATTAAAAAGTGGTCAGGCTTTGTAAATTTTGACACGGTTGAATGGTAACGAATGAACAATGTCATTACTCTGGCAAAAATATAAACTCGTCACTATGATGATTTTTTGCCACAGGTTGTTATAATAAGAAAGACACGCAAGCACACACACACGAAATTTCAGTGACAACATAACATTTTAAATTTAAAAAAACCACTGAAATTCATCAGTTATAGTTATCTCTAGTAACTATAACTGTGCATGGTGACAGCGCAAGTTATAGTTACTTTAGGGCATTATATGGTGTCCTCAGGGCCCAAAATAGGCTCGTGGAGGGGGCAGCATACACCCTCCCCCTTACTAAACATTTGGCCCCAGGGTATGGGGTCCCCGGGACTGTCTGTGGCTTGGGGAGAGGTTCTTTGCACCTCCCTCTGCTTTTTGAATAATTTACTCCAGGGAATGGGGTCTCGGGACCCTCTGTGGCTTGGGTGGGAGGGGGTCCTTAAATATATAAGGAATGTAGGACATTAAGAATGAAAGAAAGAAGGTAAGAATGAAAAAAGGAAAAAGGAAAGCAAAAAGAAAGGAAAGAAATCAGAAAAAAGAAAGAAAATAGAAAAGGAATAAAACAAAGAAAGAAGGGAAAAATGAAAGAAAGAAGGATCAAAATGAGAGAAGGAAAGAAAAGTAATAAAGAAAGGAAAGAATGAAAGAAAGGAGAGAAAGTAAGAAAGAGTGAAAGAAAGGATAGAAAGACAAAGAAGGAAAGAAAGAAAAAGAAAGGAAAGCAAGAAGAAAAGAAAAAAAGAAAGCCGGAAGGATGGAAAGAAAACCAAAATTAAAGAAAGAATGGAAAGAAAGATAGAAAGAAAAACAAAAGGGAAGAAAGAAACAAGAAAGAAAGATTGTACGGTAGAAAGAAAGAAGAAATGAATGAAAAGAAAGTAGAACAGAAAGAAGGAAAGAAAGAAAGAATGAAAGAGAAAGCAAGAAAAGAAAGAAGGAATAAAGGAAATAAAGAATAAAAGAAAGAATGAAAACAATTTCAAAGAAACAAACAAACAAACAAAGGGAAAGAAGGCAAGAGAGAAAGAATGCAAGAAAGAAGGAAAGAAGCAAATAAGGAAGAAAGAAAATAAGAATGTAAAAAGAAACAAAGACATTTTTTTTTAAAGTGTTATAAGCACTGCAAGTTAAACACAATAAAGGTTGCTTTTCTTCCTGGGCAAAGTTTGGTGAAATTTAGCCCTGAATAAATGTGTTCTGAAAAATTGTGCGCTTTTAAATTCACATGTATAATATTGAAGCTTTCAGTTTGTGTACTGCATGCATAGTAAAAAGAGGACAACTTAATACAGAACAGTTTCAAATCGACACAATCTGTTATGCTGTGAAATACCAACAGTCAGGTAAATGAAGAACACTTCAAAATGAATTTATAACAGCATTGGCATCTATTAAAGCATGGAATGGGGCCTATGCTCACATCTGGTAGAAATATCCTACTTTCACCTCTGGCTCTAAACACAAATACAACACTAAAGTAATTATTAAGTAAAAACAAAAAACACTGGCATTTAGGGGAACTACCTTATGTATGGATGTGCTCATTATGATAGAGCAAAATTCAATCACTCAAAGTGAAGTTAACCAGTGGCTGACGTAGGCTGACCCGTTCCCCCATGCTGTATGCTGTAGTGGGTGGGAGCGAAATGTGAATAACACAAAAACAAAAACAGACCAATGGAATAAGAGAGGTGGTTAAAAGCCCATTAAAGCAAGTATTTTATACATATAACTTTAGTAAAACCAAAAGGTATTGGCTAACGCCAGGCCTAAAAATCATTAGTGTGTTAAAAACAGTCATTTTTCCAAAAGAAACACTCAAATAATCAATAATCAATTTAGAAATTATACATGAGGAGTCACTTCCATTAGCATCAAAATCCTGACCATGATAAATATTCAGATTGTGACTATTACTGATCGCTCTCCCAATTGTACAGCTAGCTCTTCACTCATATTAAGTCCACAGGGTCCTAAAATGTTGAGTTCTAATTTATACTTGGATTCTAATGTTCAAAGCACTAGTTCCTTGTTCCCTTCCCTCATATCTTTTCTTATAGAGTCCATCACAAGCAATTGCAAAAGCTAAGAATCTACATTGTGCATTTCATGAAAGTGTCTTGCCATGGGGTATGTTCTTCCATTATTTTGGATACCTCTCATATGCTCCAAACTACGTTTTTGTGCTGAGAAGATAGTGCTATCCACATATTTCTTCAAGCAAGGTCAGATCAAAACATATACAGAATAATTGGTTTTGCAAAATAAATTGTTTCTCCATCTATCAAACATATGAATTATGTAGTGCATGCGAGCCCAATTTGACAAGGTTTCCGTTAGTGACATTTTACAAACCCTTTTTGTGAAATCAACCACATTCTGGTCTCTTGTTTCTTGGAGAAGTCACTAGAGGTTGATTAGTCCCTGAGAGATTGGTATCTGTGGTAGGTAACACTGAGCCGTTGGTGAACTGTGGTCCTATAAAGGTATACAATTGAAAGAGTTCCCAATGTTTGGAAAACATCTCTTTGTGTTTCTTACTATACGTGGTACTAAAATGAGTGGTTCTTATGTGTTGTATACTTGTCTTGTATCAAATAATAAATCCTTTCTTTTCTTGGCAGCAGACTTTTGTTTAGTTAAATGTAATTGTGAGCATACCAAACTGAGACACAAAGTAGTCTTGTCAGTCCATCAGAACAGATCTTCTATTATTCCTTAGTTCTCATGTAAATCATGTTCTAGACAGTCAACACATGTTTTGTCAAATGGGTGTAACCCAATGACTTCTTAAGAGCTAGAAAAAATACATTCAAGTTCACATTATGTCCATCTAAGTCATAAATTAAGATATAGTATATTCCAGTGGTCCGCAACACTAAACACAGAAAATTGATATGTCCAATCAGGTGTCACTTATAGTGCTCCAAAGACCACAAAAATCATTAAAGTAAGAAAATGTCCATAAGCACATACATTATTTTTCGAAGTAGGCCAGGTGCCTGTCTACTTCCTGGTAAACCTTACATTTAAAATACATACACCATGTACAGGTGGGAAAAAGCTATTTGATCTGTGTCCAAAAGCCAAGGGTGTGATAGTTCAATTATATTTGGAGAAGGTCTTGTGTCAGAAAACCCATCACACTACCTATTGTTTACCTTAGGAAGAATTAGACACTATATAAGTAGTGTGAAAGGTCCTGTATCAGGGTCTCATTTTATCTCTGTTTACAGTGTATGCATAATAATCTCGCTCCCAGAATTTTGCAAATTTGGACAGGAAATCTAGGGAGATTATGTGTATCTCTCTTGCGCATTATCCTCCGCTCTGATCCGCTCATGTAGTGTGGACATTGTAGATTGGAGATACTGATAAGCAAACATCCATTGTGCACTGTACGTCTTATATTGGGCCACTTCACTACTGACTCATAAGTGGAATGGTACACTCTGTATCACAGTTTAGGAGGGACCTATCCTAGAAGCTATTTACTCTCAGCTAATATGACATACAATACTTTTACATTAGCTATATACTACCAGTTAATGCAACACATGCTACTTGTACAACTTTTTCCTAATTTCTGCCAGGACATAAGAACTGCTATCATTCTACTGTATAATTTTATGTTTCTGACTTTGTTCCCTCTTTCATTATGGCCAAGTCACAACTAAATTATTCTCCACATTACTTCTTCCATTGTTCTTTCTTTATTTTAACTTTGTAGTTAGGTGGTGTCTAATGTGGCACCCAAGGTGAACGCTATCAAACACAAGACACGTGGAAACCTACACACTCTGTTAGATACCATTTAAGTTGTAAGTGCCTGGACAATTTTCCTCTGATTTGGTGGACTTATCTCATTTTAGTATCTGCACTCATACTTCTCAATTTTTTGCAGTACCACCGCTGCCTTATATTACCGAATCAATGCTAACTTGGTGAGTACTATGGACAGCGAGTTTAGATTGCTTATACTCTTTTTTTTTTTTTATAGTTTTGTGTTTGCTTTTCATCTCATGGGAGCTTCACTTTTTTAATGCCAAGGCATCATTTTTGAATTTCAACTGGGCAAGGCCATTATACTGTATGTAAACTAGATGAAGTTACTCGGATACACAGAATTAGAGCTATAGTTTTTCCTGCCTTACCCTTGTGAATCTCATTGAACATTACAGGTGAGTGCATGAATAGGTCTTATCAGCAGCTTAGCCTTTCTTAGTATCCAGAACTTGAGGCCTTATAGTAGACTGATGTGTGACCCAGTCTTCAGACTACTGTTTACTATGCAGTCCGACTACCACCAATGGCATTACAGGCCCTGAGACACTGCTCTCCTTACTTATTGCTGCCCATAATTAGGCAGCACCTGCGGTCACTTAAGACTCGTATTCTTCCACAAACGATAGCACTCCCATGAAAAAAAGAAAGGACATCACTATTCCGATGTGAAACACACAGGCATGGTGGATGATTGCTTACCACTATCTGCTGGTTGGTACGCCCACAATACATGAGAGAATATGAATATATGGTCAGAGCGAGTGATATCGCGCAAGAGAGACACACATAAAATGTTATATATTTTTATTAATTTCAGTACCCCCATATTCTCCCTAAAATTCTTGCCCTGATTTGTATATAAAGTTTTAGAAGTGAGATTATTATGCATTCACTGTACTCACAGATAAGATGAGACCAGATATGAGACTTTTCACAATACTCATGAGTAATCCTTCCCATGGTACACAAGAGTTGATGTAATTGATTTTCAGGCACAGGACCTTCTCCAGATGTTGTTGAACTATTACACTCTTGGATATTAGACATATATCAAATTGTATGTGGTAATATGTGTTTTAAACGTAAGATTTACTGTGAAGTAGACAGGCACCTGGCCTACTTTTAACAAAATTGGACCTGCTTTTGGATGCTATTTTTGGCGTTTTTACACCCGAATGCGTTTTACGGACTTTGGAGCACCATAGATGACACCTGAATTGGACATTTCTGTTTTCTGTGCTTTGGTGTTGGGAACCACTCAAACATGCCATATAATAATGTATGACTTAGATGGAGTTAATTTGTACTTGTATGTATTTTTCCAAGCCCTGAAGAATTACTTGGTTACACCATTTGACGAAACACGTGTTGGCTGACTTGAACATGATTTACATAAGAGAAGTAAAGGAAGATCCATTTTGATGGACTGAGAAGACTACTCTGTGTCTCAACTTGGTGTGCTCGCAACAACATTTTATGTTCTGAGACCTGTTTCCCAATCTTGGAGAGCATTGGAATGGCTGCTCTCCTCCTTTGGGGAAGCTTCCAGTAAAGACCTAACAGACAGTGGACATTTTGAATAAGTATTGATATGGTACAGGCATGCACTGACAATACTCTGGCCACCGAATTGGTTATTAACTTATGATTAGTATGGTGTAATATTCTTTCATTATACTCCCTTGTCTTAAATCTGGTGAGCATTCATTCTTGTTCTTTTACAAATAATTCAACTGGATTACAATTACATTTGGCTCACCATAAGGTATACGTTCTTTTGAAGGTGTGGATTGGGCAATGCTGTAGAATAATGTGCCATTATCTGCTGTTTCTTTCCTGAAACAGGAAGTTACTATATTTTTGCTCACTACAGCCAATTTAACACCTGGGTAATGCCCCATCTGCTTCCTAATGATGCTGGTCAAAATTATGTTAAATCATTCAGGTTTAAATCATTCTGGTTGAAAATCCTGATAAATTCTCTAGCACTTTCTTCTGACACCCTCAATATCAGGAAGAGGTCATCAATGTAACACAGCCATAGAATGACTTGATTAGCGTTCTCTAGCACGGCTTCACTCCAGGCCATCAACTCCACTCACAGCCCTATTAAGACATTTGCGTAGGGGCCCATCGTAGTCCCTTGAAGTTGTCTATACAGCTGTTTATCAAATAGAAAAATATTCTCTTTAGAGCACTACTTCGTCATCGTAAGGATCATATCGGTATGATGGAGGATATTAATAGGTCTATGTCACTGATGTAATGAAAATGACGGGGCCTCATGGGATGAGGGGCCCCTGAGGGTGCTATATTTTACAGATATTCATTGACCTTCAGTTGAATATGGGGCTGAGTCCATTCTGCTTGGACTACAGCTGCCCTGGAATAGCACCTTCTGGTCACTTCCAAGGGTCCTGGACTGGGTAGAACCACTTGGTATGTCCAAGCATGCTTTTTTGTGCTAATATTATGGGTCTATCCGGTGTGTTGGACATATCCTTGTGTACCTTTGGTAGAAGATATAAGGTCAGTATTCTGGGATGATCATTCCTGGGGTACATATATTTATTTCACTCCAGTAGACCTCTATCAAACCAGTTCATGATTGCCACCCTGTGGGTGTTGATATTGACACAAGTCCCTGTAAATCTAAGGGTTGTTTAATCACCATCATGACAAGTCTTAAAATGAGCAGAATCTGTGTATGTTTTGTCACCCTTCCAAATACCACCTATATGTTCTCTGATTCTCAGTTTGAGTTGACACATTGTATAAGCCAATAACAAACTTTGCATGGTCACCAGAGAAAGTATATGAATTATGTGTTTCTGCAACTGATAAATGTTTTAATACTGAACAGTTCGCCATTAGTAGTTGTTATGTTAGTACATTTATTCAAAGCAAATTCACACTCTCGACATTTATGAAATCCATTTTCCCGGCACCATGTTCTTGTATTTGTTTGGGCCATAAGGAAGCTTCTAGTATGCCTCTAAGACTCCTTGCTCTCACTGAACCTATGCTGGGTTTAGATTTCAGGGAATCTTTAAGGAAAGGAGCAGACAACAATATTTTCCAGTGCATGTTCAGAATTTCTCGCTATTTGTTGCTTTGATATGAACATGTGATCATGAGTCATTTCCCTGTGGATTTATCTTCCTGGTCAAGATTTCACCTCTCTATATTTACCAGTAGTTCTTGCCAATCCCTCAAGACAGCCTTTTTTAGCCTCCTGTAAGATATTCCTTGGAAATACCCAATAAGAGCCGCAATAAGGGCACTCAACAAGGAAATCAATCCACTTCTGTTTATCACGTTCTTTAACAAAAATTATTTTCTTATAGAATTATTAATTCATTTTAAATTACTTTCTTTGTTTTAAAGTCTATACACTTAAGGCATTATATGTGCCTTTCATTATGAGTATGTGTTATGTGAGTATGAGTTATCAGTACTCTCTTTAGGTATCCAAAAATACATCAGAATAATGCTTTTTAATCAACATCTATAAATCAATTCATTGGTCATTATCAAAGACTGAAACTAAACTTCATGAATCACTACACGTCATCAAAAACAGTCCCTTATTTCTTAATAAAGATCTTGTGTTGGCATGACCAACCATGATGTGTTCATCCGCCATTACACGCCATGGTACATTACTTATATGGAGCTAAGTGTCAAGATTGCTCCACGCGGCGGTCTCATCTTCTTCTCTTGTCGAGACGTAGGAGTGACTCCTGTAGCCATTGTTTTGCTTAATGCTTCCAATTATCATGTGAAGAGCCACTAAATTGAGAAAAAAATAAAGGGGAATAAAAAATGCCCAGGCAACTGGAAAATCCAAAACCTTAAACTTAACTAAGGTAGCTGGACCAGATAACTTGCCAGTAATTAAGCCAAACCCCTTGTGGTGGGCAGGATTCTTCTCCAAAGCTTTTATACACATAACCAAGACTGGGATAATTCCTCTGAGTTGGAAGGGCGCTATAATCAAACCCATACACAAAGAAGGTGCTATGAATGAACCAGGTAATTTTTTGCTGATAAGTTTTATTTATTTATTTATTTATTTGAAGTTTTATATAGCGCGAACATGACCTGTTAGGGTATCAGAGCACTTTACGTGGAAAGGTACGTTACATAAATGAAGGCATGGGCAAAGTACAGGGATGGGGGATAGGGAAAAGTCAATAGTGGGCAAAGCCGTGGCTATATACAAGAGTCAATACAGTTCCAAAATCAGCGATGACTTGAGTACAATAGGGCACAAGGAGAAGATATATATAATAAATGGTACAGATCCAAGTACAGGATGGCGTGGGCAGAATACAGGGATGGGGGTTGGGGAAATGACAAAAGTAGGGCAAAGCTGTGGATATATACAAGTGTCAATACAGTTCCAAGATCAGCGGGCGATTTGATAACAATAGGACGAAAAAGATATGTACAAAAACTGGTACAGGGAGCATTGGAAGGAGTGAGAGTTGATACAAATAGTAGGTCATACGAATGTGCACCAAGGGAGCGTTATTGGAGGAATTTGCTCATTAAGAAGGTTTTAGCTTCTTCTTTGAAGAGCGCCAGAGAAGGTATTCTTCTGATGGAGGAAGGAAGCGAGTTCCAGATTCCTGGTGCAGCTCCGGAGAATGCTCGATTGTATGTTTTTGCCTTGCGGAAGCGGGGTGGCTGGAGCACACGGTCTCTGGTGGATCTGGAGTTTCTGGATCTCCCGGATAACACGAGTTTCTGGGCGAGATATGCCGGGGAGTTCGTGTACAAGGCTTTGTGAGTGAAGCAGGCCAGCTTGAGATGAATTCTGCCTTCAAGGGGAAGCCAGTTCAAGGCCTTCAGGTGTGGAGAGATATGGTCAAATTTTTTTGAACCGGATAAGAGTCTGGCTGCTGCGTTGAGGCAAGGTTTTAGGGGGGCAGTCGAAGTCTTAGGCAGGCCAGATAGTGTAGAGCAGCCATATTCGATTCTGGAGATAACGAACTCCTGCACAGCGGTTTTTAGGTCGGCAATTCCAAGGAAGGGTTTTAGTTTTCTCAAGTAGCTCAGATGGAATCTGGCAGTTTTGGCCATCGCGTTGATGTGTTCAATCATATTCAGGTTGCAGTCCAAAATAATCCCAAGAGATTAGGCGGAATCCACAATGGTAGGGGTGCAGTTTAGTGCTGTGATGGAGTTAGTCCATTCAAGGATGTCAGCAGATTTTTTTGGGGGGGAGATGAGAAGAAACTCCGTTTTTTGTGCATTCAGTTTGAGCTGGTTGTTGGCAAGCCAATGGACAGTCAGTTTCAGGGCATCATTTAGATGGGTGATCTCCTCAAGAGAGGAGATTTTAATGTAGATCTGGGTATCGTCGGCATACATGTGGAAGGAGATGTTGGCCGAGTGGAGAATTTCAGCTAAAGGTTCGAGGTAGAGATTGAAGAGGGTAGGGGACAGAGTGGAGCCTTGCGGGACACCGATGGAGATCGGGGAGGGAGCAGATAGTTTGTTGTTGACAAGGAATCTCTGTGTGCGGTTATGGAGGAAGGAACCAAACCATTTGATGACGGTACCTCCTAAGCCCATCCTGTGTTCGAGGCGTTCAAGGAGTTTCTCGTGGTTGACCGTGTCAAATGCCGAGGAGAGATCCAGAAGGATCAGAAGACATGTTTTGCCTTGGTCAAGGGCTAGGAGAGCATCGTCAACGATGTGAAGAATAGTAGTTTCAGTGCTGTGCCCAGGCCTGAACCCAGATTGGAATTCGTCGAGTAGATTGAAATTGGCGATGTGTTGGCTTAGTTGTAGCTGCACACATTTCTCCAGTACTTTCGAGAGAAGAGGGATATTCGAGATGGGTCTGAAGTTATCTGGGATTTCCGGAATCAGAGTGGGTTTTTTAGGATGGGGATGACTTGCCCGGTTTTCAGTGAGTCGGGTATGGTCCCTTGGAGAAGGGAAGCATTGATAATGGTAGTCCAGATGGGAGCGATGAGTGAGGTGGTCGCTGCCAAGCAGTTGGCGGGGAGGGGGTCGTTAAAGTGGGTATTCAGTTTTAAGAAGGATAGAATTTTCGAGATGGAATGGTCATCATAAAGTTCGAATTTGGACCAGTGAGCCTTGTTTTTGGGTGTTGCTTGGTGGGGACGAGAGGATAGAGGGGTCTCAGACGGAGAAGGAGGGGAGTTCGAGGAGGCCTTGAGTTCGTTACCCAGCGAGTTGATTTTGGTTGCGAAGAAGGAGGCGAACTCATCGCAAGTGATTGGGGATTTGGTGGTTTCTTTTGATGATTTCACTAGTTTGTTTGATTGAAGTTTGACTATTTCAAAAAGTTTGCGTGGTCTGTTCTTGGCATTTTCCAGCTCTGAATTGAAGAACTCTTTTTTTGGACAAAAGGATATTCTTGTTGTACGTCTTTCTGGCCTGACGGAGGAGTTTAAGATGGGAGGCTGAGGGGTGCTGTCTCCAGTTCCTTTCTTTCAGATGGAGAGCTCTCCTTTCGTCATTGAGGGGTCCGCTGATCCAAGGGTTTTTGTCTTTGATTTGGGACCTCTTGAACTTAAGCGGGGCCAGATCGTCCAAAATGTTAGTCATAGTCGAGTTGTAGTGATCTGTGAGGTTGTTGACCTTAGATAGATTCAGGGGGGGAGAAGCTCATTCTCGCAGCGGGCAGTCAGTTTCTTGAGGTCCAGGCTCTTAGAGTCTCTGAGCCAGCGTTTTGGTTTCACCGGTTGCCCAAGTTTTTTCAGGCGGTGGTCAGGTATAGTGAAGGTGATGATGTGGTGGTCTGACCAATCACATGGCTCTATTGAGTTCAGCTTGACCGCCGAAGCCTTAGCGATATCCAGTCCAAAGTAGCGCCTTTTGTGTGGGTAGGCAAGGTGCAGGCCTGGGTGAGTGATTGATCAGCAAGGAAAGCTTTGACAGCGTTGACCTGGGAGTTATTTGGGTCATTCCAGTGCATATTAAAGTCACCGAGGAAAATGTCATTGGAGTGAGGCGAGACCTTAGCAGTGATGATTTCCATGAGGAGGTCCAAGAAAGTGTAGTTCCTGCCTGGGGGGTGGTAGAAGATGTGCAGTTTGCATAGCTGAGAAGTGGTACTACTAATGGAGAGGGCAAGATATTCGCAAGAATCCGTAGGCTCAGCGTGGAGTTCTGTGACGAGGAGGTCTGACCGGTAGATGTAAGCAATGCCTCCCCACTTCTTAATTTGTCTGTCAAGTCTGGTGATGTTATAGTTGGGCGGGACCAATAGGTCAAGGTGCGGTGATGAGGATTCATTGAGCCATGACTTGGTTAGGATAGCTACATCGGTGTTGTGGTTAAGGATGAGGGCGGCGATGTCTCGCAGCTGACCGGCAGTTAAGAAGGAGGCCGGAGAGTGGGGCATCAGAACGAATGTTGTAAGGAGGGGAAGTTAAGGGAACTTTTGTTAAGTTGTTACTGTTTACCCCTCTGTTACGGAGGGATGATAACCTGGTTGTCTTGATTGCGATAGTAGGAATCAGGCAGTCAACTTCCTTGTCAGGGAGACAGGGGGAGTCGGGGGGGCTCAAGTAAGGTGAGAGGAGGGTGAGGGTCTCCTCCTCCGAGAGGTGATTAGGAAGTTTGCGAGGGCGAAGGTGTCGGCTGGCCAGCGGCATGGGCTGCAGAGTGGGTGAGGTGAGAGAGGGGGGGACAGAGTTAAGAGAGGGCTTGAAGGTGGCGATAGAGTGTTCAGTGAGGAGAAGGATGTTCTTCAGATCAGATAGGGATTTCTGGATTCTCTGAACTATGATGGATGCTCTGGTGTTCAGGGTTTCAAAGTCCAAGGGTAAGGGTTGAGGTTGCGGGCAGGGGACCCGGGAGTCAGCCCAGGGGCTATTGGCGAGTGCGGGAGGCCAGGCGAGGGAGCTCGACCTCCCTACAGTTGGGTTACTGGGAGGCCGGGAGAGAGGAGGGCTAGGCAATCTCCGAGAGGAGGGGGATCCGTTAATGTTGCGGGGAAGGGTCGGTGAACTGAGGGTGAGGTGGTTGTTAGTTGGTGGGCGAGAGGGCAAGGAGCGAGGTTGGCTAGCGGGGGGTGGAGGCAAAAACCTAGTGGCTGATGCTAGAGGTTGGGGGTGGAGGAGGGAAGATCTCTGAACACCCTAGGAGAAAGGCTGTCTCTAGATTTAGGCTGAGTGGGGAACACGATGGGGGGGTTCGTGCCAATCTGACCAGAGGGAGGGAGAGAGGGTGTGGAAGAGGGAGAAGCAGCAGCATAAGGAGGTCTAGGTGGGAGGCCCTTACTCATTGGATTGGAGTTGAGTGGACCGGCGGTGCGAAGGGAGTCATGGGGTGACAGGCCCAGGGGGTGCGTGGAGGAGTTAAGAACTAGTTTCTTAAGGGTGGTGCAAAAGTCAGCGAATTTATTGAGATCGGAGTATGAAGCTTGGATCAAGATGATGCCATTTTTATAAGCGGTAATGGTAAGGTCGGCTTTAAGGGTATGGGATGGCGCGATCGTGAGTTTGGAACCATGGGGGATGTTCCTGGCATTGTGTACATTAAGCACGTTAAATATGGTAGTGCGCCATAGTGCCGTTTTCCTAGAGTAGAAGATGAGGTCGTTGGCGATGATGCCCCTGTCGACGTTGAAGTACAGGTCAGAGATCAGGGTCTCAGGGTGTCTTCTCAGGAGGGAGTGTTTAAAGGATTTTGCAGCTGACTTGGAAAGGTTGGGAGGGTAGGCGATGGTGAAGGAGTTGCACCCAGTAGCAATCAGGTCAGATCCAGCCATAGTGGAAGGACGGGCGGGAAAGCCAGGGAGGGCCCAGTGAAGCAGATGTGGTGGGCAAGGTCAAATCTGGGAGCAGGCAGTGCAGGGAGATAGACTGGGTGCAGTACAGCTCATCAGCTGTGACCCCTAGGCTGCACAGGGGCAGGCAGTGGGGAGTGGGTCCAGGTAAAGGTAGGGGCATCAGGAAGGAAAGGGTACCAGAAAGCGCACTGTAGGAACAGTGGGAGGGACACACTGTGTAATGATCTTCAGAACTGTTACCTGGTGTATTTATATTACAACGATCTGTGTCCCTTGTCCTTCCACATCACGGAGTTCCACATTCTAGAGTCTTGTGAGAATTCGAGTGTGATGTAAACCTGGAGTGGGCAGTTGCTGCTGAGGTCGTGTGGATGGGACGTCTAATCTGTAGATACCTACTAACCTACAATAAAGAAATCTACATCACTTCAACCCGTTGGTCAAGAGTCACTTCATTACACTGGCGACGACCTGGACAAGAACCCACAGCCATCTACCTGCTTCTACAAAAGACGTCTCAACACAATCCTTCAATCCTCCAATCCTCAATCTACTTCAAGGAATCAAGAATGACGTTAACTCAGCTGCTCTACCTAGACTAAAAGGTACTGTGTGCGCCCTGCTGTCCTGCGCTGCTCGACATATCGACATAATAGTCATTTTAACATTCCTACCGTTCCTTCACGCGCGTCCCTCGCGCCCACGATCTCCTTGATCTCACTTTACTGATGAGAAAGTACAGACTGTCGTCAAGGCAAAGAGTTTTAAATTGATCGAACCACATCCTTCAAAACACAAAAATGAGTTCACAGGAAGATGTTACCGCTGTGACATGGCAGGTCACTTGGCTAACGACAAGTCTTGCCCAGCTTTGAACTCAAAGTGCCTTAAGTGTGGTAAAGTTGGCCATGTAGCAAAAGCTTGTAGAACGCCAAAGTTCAAGAAGAGTAAACGAGTGAAGGAAGTTTGGATTCAAAACGAGCCTGACTCAGACTCAGACGAGCTACATTGTGGTGAAATACTAGCCCAAGTTGGGCAAGGAAAGCGTAAGAGTCCCGTCGACTGCGTTAAGATAAATGGTCGCTCCATAAAAATGCTTTTTGATTCAGGTGCAAAAATAACTTTAATTCCCAAGAGTTTTTATGACTCATCTCTACTAGGGAAAGTGAAGGTCTTCAAACCAGACATCAGACCGCTTGCTTACGGTGGTCAACCTATAAAGTTATTTGGATACTTTGAGGGTGAGATTGAATACAGAGGGAACTTTACAGCTGGGAAGGTTTACATCTCCTCCCGAGGGGACAGCATACTGAGCTGGATTCATCAAGCTGATCTTGGTGTGATTTTGATCCCGGGTGGAGATCCTTGCATTATTCTTAAAGGTGATCTACCGGTTTCAGGTGACTTAACCCCTTCACGTTCCACTATTTCTGATGGACCTGTGTCTATGAACGTTGTCCATGCATGTGATTTACGCTCTGAGTTTGAACAGGTTTTCAATGAAAAGTTAGGTTGTTTGACTGACTATGTACATAAAATCACACTGAGACCTGGTGCCACACCTGTAACGTGCAAGGTGCGCAGTGTACCCTTAGCCTTAAGAGAGTCCATGCAAAAAGAGCTACAGAAACTACAAGATGAAGGTATTATAGTTGAGGCTGAAGCAAGTGATTGGGTAGCTCCAGTAGTACTTGCTCGCAAAGCCTCTGGTGAGGTGAGGCTATGTGTAGACTTGCGAGCCCTTAATCGAGCTGTGATATCTGATAAATATCCTCTTCCAAACATCACAGAGATGCTCACACAACTTGACGGGGCAGAAGTATTTTCCACGCTAGACCTCAGGGCCGCGTATCATCAAATCAAGATCGACCCTGTTTCTATGGACCTCACTACGTTCGTAACGCCTTTTGGCACCTACAAATTCACAAGACTTCCCTTTGGGCTTAATTCTGCAGCCTCTGTCTTCCAGAGAGCAATGGAAGATGTACTGAACGGGGTACCTGGTGTAAAGATTTACCAAGACGACGTGCTGGTATATGGACCTTCTCAGATTTTACATGATGAAAGGCTCAAAGCTGTCCTTGAACGTTTCAAGTCACGTGGTCTGACTCTTCGTGAGAGCAAATGTAAATTTAATCTCAGTGAAATTGACTATTTGGGACATAAGTTGTCTAAGGGCGGGGTAAGGCCAAAAGACAATTTAGTTAAGACAATTGAGAATCTTCCCATGCCCCTGTCTAGAGATGATTTGGTTACCTTTCTCGGCATGGCCGAATATTATAACAAGTTTGTCCCTCAATTTGCTTCTCGCACATTTGCTCTGAGAGCCCTCCTCAAAAAAGGTGTGAGATTTACATGGTCCCCGCAATGTCAGTCTGAGTTTGATGATATAAAAACAGCTTTGAGCAAAGCGCCTTCTCTCCAGAGTTTTGATGCTTCCGCACACTCAGTACTCGTCACTGATGCCAGCTCGAAGGGTCTCTGTGCCATCCTGAAACAGGTGAAAGATGGACGAGAAATAACTATAATGTTCTTGTCACGAGCGCTGGTGGGGTCGGAGGCACAATACTCTTTCATAGAGAGAGAAACTCTTTGTATTTTCTGGGCTATTAGGAAAATGAAGAAATTTCTTTGGGGAAGTTCTTTCACAGTACAGTCTGACCACAAGCCTTTGAAAGACTTGTTTACAAAAAAGAGTCTTGACGCAGTTTCTTCTAGAATTGCAAGGTGGATAGTCGCACTACAAGACTTTGACTTTATTGTACACCACATTCCTGGTGCTCAGAACAAGGTGTCAGATTGTCTATCCCGTCTTGTACTGAATAACCCAGACTATTCCGTTGAAGACTCAGGGGATCCTTGGGAGGATGACAACTATAAGGTGTGCGAAGTCATGGCTGGTGTCTTGAGCGAGGAAGAATGGAAGTCTTCTTTGGAAAATGACCCCACCATTCTCAAAGTCTGCAAGTTGGTAACTGAAGGTTGGGGAGGTATTAAAGGGTTGAATGAAGAAGTGCGTAAGTTTTGGAATGTGCGTCATGAGTTGTCAGTCTCTTCTGGTTTACTTTGGAGGGGTACAAAACTTATTCCACCTCTCTCTGTTAGGCAACAAATTCTCGAACAAGCTCATCAGGGGCACCAGGGCATCTCTAAGACAAAA
Organism: Calotriton arnoldi; assembly: GCA_963921515.1. Taxonomy (NCBI): domain Eukaryota; kingdom Metazoa; phylum Chordata; class Amphibia; order Caudata; family Salamandridae; genus Calotriton; species Calotriton arnoldi. Next base: position 2,782,950 of record CAWUFW010000742.1, read on the forward strand.
GAAAGGATCCGACTACATTTCTGGTGGCCAGGGATAGATCTCCTTGTCGAACGCATGGTAAGAGACTGCCCTGATTGTTTTGCGTCAGACAAGGCCTACAATACTAGGGTACAACCCATGGTGGTGCGTGAGATCCCTGTTCGTTGTTGGGAAGATGTAGCTTTAGATCTTCTGGGTCCCATTGCTAGCACCTCTGGTCCATTTTTTGTCTTAGTTTTGATAGACATGTTTTCCAGGTGGCCGGAAATTAAGGTTACTCACAGCATTGAGACAAAAGATGTCACCAAATTTCTGGATGAAGTATTCGCAAGAGAGGGACTCCCAGATTGCTTACTTACAGACAACGGGGTCCAACTGGTTTCGAGGGAGATGGAAGATTATTTGGCAGAAAGGGGTATTCGACACAAGCGTTGCGCTCTCTATCATCCCGAAACCAACGGAATGGTGGAGAGGTTCAACCGTGTCTTAAAAGAAGCCATTCAACTTGCCAAATCTCAAAACAGAGACTGGAAGTCTGAGATCTTGGAGCGAGTTACGCTTTACCGTCTCACACCTCACTCAACCACTAGTAAGGTTCCCTTTGAGCTTTTTAGGGGAAGAATCCCCAATACACGGATGTTTCAAGCGTGGATGAGAGACAAAAGTGTGGGTGTGGGTGTGGATGCTTGTTCTGCTGCAGGGTCTGGAGTGGTGTCTTCAAGCGATGAGTCCTGGCAAGGTGTTCAAGATTTGAGGATTGCCAAGAGGAAAGAATATTTTGACACCAGGCATGCTGTGGCTCATACTTGTGTTCGAGTCGGTGACAGAGTACGAGTACGTCTTCCGCAGAGATCTGTGGGAGTTTCTAAATTCTCTTCACCTTTTGTTGTAAAAAAACTCTTTCAGAATGCAGTTAAGCTGCACGATGGTCGCATTTGGAATCTAAACAGGATTGCCCCTGTGCGTACAAAAGTCCGTTCCGAGTTGGGCAGCAATAATGATTCCTCTTGTTTGCCTGTTTTGAGGAAAAGTTCCCGTACTGGGAAAATTCCTGCAAAACTGCACGATTTTGTTCTTCATAATTTTTTTTTTTTTCTTTCTCCTTCTCTTTCTCTTCACCTTCTTCATTCTTGGTTTTTCTCTCCTCATACCTGTTCTTAATTGTCTCACGCTCCCCTTGTGTAGAGAGGGAAGGTGTGTAATGATCTTCAGAACTGTTACCTGGTGTATTTATATTACAACGATCTGTGTCCCTTGTCCTTCCACATCACGGAGTTCCACATTCTAGAGTCTTGTGAGAATTCGAGTGTGATGTAAACCTGGAGTGGGCAGTTGCTGCTGAGGTCGTGTGGATGGGACGTCTAATCTGTAGATACCTACTAACCTACAATAAAGAAATCTACATCACTTCAACCCGTTGGTCAAGAGTCACTTCATTACACACTGGCTTACGTGTCTTGCTTCAAATGGGACATCGGTACAGAGATAGAGTATGCCGAGCATAGCGGAGGCTTGAACACGAGGGGGTTCTACAGAACAGGACTGATTCAACAAGGTAGGACGGCTCTGGGCGTCCTTGTGAAGATGAATGTCCAGGGTTTTGTTTGTTGGATGGAGGTGTAAAACTGTACTCCAAAGTAATATTAAGGGCTTTAAAGAACTGGATAGAGGGAAACTGAATTATTCCCATGGAGCAGGGAGGCTTTAAAGCTGGGCATTCAACGATAGATCACTGTCTCAGTTTATGGGCTTTGGGGCAGAAGGCAAAGGAAACAACAGGGAATTTATTCTGTCATTTTGTTGATTTTAGCTCAGCGTTCGATTTGGTTGATCGTAGTATACTTTGTGCTAAATTAATACGTCAGGGTATCCCAAATGACTTAATAGCAATTATGCAGGAATTGCATACCGGGAACTGGGACCAAGTGGAGCTTGATCTAGATGGGGCCCTCTCAGGGAGAATTCCGTTGAGAAATAGGTTATGGCAGGGCTGTGTCCCAGTGCCCACATTGTTTTCTTTCTTTTTAACTGACCTTCCGGGAAAGTTGGCAGCGACTCATTCATTTTCCCCGAAAATGGGGGGTAGACATGTGTCGTGCCTACTCTCTGCAGATGATTTGGCAATTCTGGATGTGACTCAAGTAGGCCTGCAGAGAAAGTTGATTAAATGTAATCATTATTGTGAGGTTAATAAATTGAAGGTAAACAAGGAAAAAACTAAAATAATAATGTTTGGGAAAAAAAGTAAACCCTATAAGTGGCAGTTAGGTAATAGTAGGGTAGAGGTCGTGTCCTCTTATAAGTATCTGGGTATGACGTTTACCAATCAGCTAAGTTGGACCTTGCATAAAGAATTGGTGGAGACGAGGGCACTAGCTACAATAGGGGGACTTGTTAGTTTTAAAAATACTTATGGTGGTCCTTCTTGGACTCCTCTTTCAACAGCTTACAACGCAATGATCCCCACGCAATGCCTCTATGGGGCTGAGCTACTAGCCATAAGTATGGAGGGAAGTTGGGAGAGGTGCGAAAGTAAATGTTTGAGAAAATTGTTGGCTCTCCCCAAAGGCGCAATGTCCCAGGCGATAAGATTAGAAGGAAATTTGCAGGGCTGGAACTTCTTAGCCTATAAAACAACTTTGCGATTTTGGGATAAGCTTAGGGTCCCAAATACACAGAAGATATCAGCCCTCTGTGCCGTTGAAATAGGAAAGAGTGAAGTACAGTGGGCTAAGGAGGTAAAGAAAAGATTAGAAGCCATCGCAGGAATCCTAAAATTAGAATGAAAAATAGCTGAGGCCTCACAACTTTCTAAACCAGAATTAAAAATTGCTTTAAAAAATAATCCAGGTTGGCTGATTTGAAGTATGTAAAGAACAAACCCTCAGCTAAGTATATGGTAGAATCATGGGAAAATATGAATGCATTTCCGTATTTATCTGCACTTGCAGATGTCTCGCTACGTTTAGCACTATTAAAATTTCGGGTATCATTAAATGTGCGTTATGTAAGAGCAGAGAAATGTGAAGTTTTTTTAGACCAAGAGAATAATTGCACATGTAGATTGCCTTCTCAAAATTTCAATGTTCATGTTTTAATTGATTGTCTTCATATTTATAGGCTTCGTTGATTGGTTTTAAAACCTCTTTTTAAAATTTATAACATAAATTGCTGCAACGACGCACTTGCACTTTTGTTAAAAATTGAATTTTTTTATGTGGCATGTGCACTGGCAAAATTTCTTAAAATATGTTTGGATTAGTTTCTCAATGTGTTTAGATGGTAGGGTTATGGAGAGTTTAGCTTGAATAATGATGAATTGGCATTTATATGGTTGTATATACATATAAAATGTTATTTGTTTTAAAATGTATGTTTTAAAAACTGTGTCTAAACATTAATAAATTATTACTTACTACTGGAAAATCGAAGGAGAGAATAGTAGAGGACCTGCCCCTCTCAATCCCGGGCCGGAAAAGATGAGAAAAGAATACAACTGGAGCTGTATTGCAGGAGATGGAAAAAGGTTTTAGGAGATGAAACAGGATTCCAGGAGATGGAACATAATTTCAAGGAGACAGAGCAAGGTTCTAGGTAAAGGAACAGGATTCCAGGAGATGGAACAGTATTTCAGGAGATGGATCAGAATGGCGGTTCTCAGATTAACATGAATAGAGAAACAGAATTTCATTAAAGACACAGAGGCTAACATTATGTATACTCTTTTATTGCAACTTCAGTCAGCAGCACCTTTAAATAACTTTTCCAAACAAGAACAACCCAGAATTAGAACTCCACAATCCATAAATGTCACTGTAATAGAACACTCTTCCATGTTCCATTCTTAAGACTATAAATCTGAAATAAAAAATAACATAAGGAATAACATCTTGTTCTCAAAAGAAAGCACCATAAAATTACACATCCTTAATTTCTTGTCTACTTAAAAACTGTTCTTATTTTTCATTTTTATGTATTCTAGTATCCTTATCATTTCTAATCCATATGGGCGAGGCGGGAGGAATAATGTTAGCCTCCGTGTCTTTAATGAAATCCTGATTCTCTATTCATGTTACTCGTCATTTCATTACAAGACCGGAGGCTACCATTATGCATGTTGAAAGCACTTCAATACCGCCTCTGATATGTGTTTAATTGGTCTAAAATACTGTTTTGCAAATGTTCCCACATTTGACCAATTAGCTGCTTTCAAAATATATTGCAACTTACCTCCAGACCAACAAGCTTTACTGCCCATAGCACCTCTTACCGAATAGGCTTCTGCTTGTTCTATTGCCATTTTAACCCATCTAGAAATTGTTGCATTACTTACCGCTTTAAATGGCCTCACATAAGAGATTAATAATTGATGTTCATCGTCCCTTTTATTCTCCAATACTCTAGACTCATATTCTCTCAAACAGTTAACCACACATAACTTTGGACTTTCGTCATACTTTGGATAAAATATTGACGTAGACGTAGTCTTTTCGCCTTTTCCAAATTAAAAAAATACTTCTTCTGGACTAAACATCCTGTTAATAAACTCTAACTTCCGACACTCGTCTGCCAGACACCAAACACAAAAGCGTTGGCATTTTAATGGAAAGGTTTTTAGTATTAAAATATTTGTTCAATGAGAGAAATAATTTCAAAATCATATTCACATCCCCCAACAAATCATACCTTAATTTTGGAGGTCTCTTTAATCTCATGCTCTTCATAATCTTACAAACTAGAACGTTACTACCAACTGATTTACCCCACTAAAACATGACCTGCAGAAACTGCGGATCTATAACAATTTAACGTCCTGTAACTCAATTCTTATTCAAATTGTTCCACCAAGAAGTTTACAACTTCTACCACGGATGCCTCCACATGATCCTCACTCCTTTCCACGCACCAACTAACCCTAACCTTCTATATTCCTTTGTATCGACGTCTCGTACCTGGTGCCCAAGAGTCCTTGTGCAATTCAGTAGCCCCTCTCGAAATGCCCTTGAATGGTCTAGATCTCCTGACACCTTCCAAACAAGAAGGTTCAACACTCTACTCAACACCAAAGGATGCTCCTCTCCTTCGTTCGTGAGTAGACCATCCTCCACCATAATTAACAAGGAAATCTCACAAGCGAACTCCAGAACTGCTGGAAACCAAGCCTGAGACACCCAAAAAGAAGTCACCAGTACTAACTGACATCTCTCCTTCCTCACCTTCAGGAGAACTCTCTCAATCATTGCAAATGGTGGGAATGCATAGCCCATTATATCTATCCATTTCTGTTGGAATGCATCTACCGCTGTTGCACATGCATCTGGTAACCAACTGTAATACTTGCAAATCTGAAAAGTCAATCTTGTTGCAAAGAGATCTACTACTGAAGGACCCAAACCCTGTTCTATTCTCCTGAAAGATGTTTGACCCAGTTTCCAGCCACTGAAATCCTTCACATGTCTTGAATTCCAATCTGCCACCAAATTCTTTACCCCTGGAAGATATTCGCTCTTAAGCTTATCTTTTGTTCCAGACAGAATAACCAAAGTTCCTTCACTATTTCTGATAGATTTTTGGACCTTAAACCTCCTAAGCGGTTTATGTCAGATACCGCTGAAACATTGTTCATCTTCATCAAAACTGGCTGCTCTGTAATATGCTCCTGAAACTCCTCAGGGCATATAAACCCACTGTTAATTCCAGACAATTTATATGATGATCCTTCTCTTGACCTGACCATGCACTACCTGTCTCCTGCTCTCCCAAATGAGCACCCCAACCAATCAAACTGGCATCCGTCTCTAAAACAAACTTTGGTAAACATCCCAAAATTGCTCTTCCAATCCAAGCCTCCAGATTGTGCATCCACCAATCCAGCTCTGACTTAGTTTCCTAATTTAATACAACTTTGTCTCCATACCATAAGCCTTTTCTCAAAGCCTCTGCCTTTACCCTCTGCAAAGCTCGATAATGCAAAGGGCCTGGGAATATAGCTGGAATCGATGATGAATACAATCTTAATATTCTTGCCAAATCTCACAAAGTCTAATTGTCTTTCTTTACAACACGTAAAACCTCCTTCTTTAGCAACTTTCTTTTCGTTTCTGGTAAAAACAACAACTCCCCAATTGTGTCTATCTTGAAACCTAAGAATTCCAAACTCAAAGATGGAATCATAATGGGTTTCTCCTTGTTTATGATAAAACCCAGACTTTCCAATAGTTGAATCGTACCTTTCAGTTGAGATACTAACTGTTAGAAATGGGGTTTCTGGTTGGCTAGGGTATACACCTAAGCGAGGCAGAACACACCACTCTAGTCAGGGTAAGGGAGTTGTCACCCAAGATAACCCCTGCTCACCCCCTCGGTTACTTGGCAGAGCAGTCAGGCTTATCCAAGAGGCAATGTGTAAAGCGTTTGCACACACTAGGCACACCACAAAAAGAGACTCCACACAAGGTTATATAAAAATACCCTTTGTATTATTCATAGAAACACATTAGACCACATCACATATATCACTGTGCCACTAGGCACTGGTCATAAAAATGCATGTAAACGACATAAGACCACAATTTCATGTATCATTGTGCCACTAGGCACTTGTCATTAAGTCACATAGATCATGAAATCACTTTGCCATAGGGCAGTTGTCATAAACAATAAAAACAACACATATCATAATAGTTTAAATATCACAATAACTACTGGGATGCTGCATATGCCATAAAACCCCTTCACTGCACATCATAGTGATCCAGCTCAAAGGCCAGGGTTGAATATTTTTCACACACAAAAACTGAAATGTTTCAATGGGCCCATGTTCATTTATCCCGAAGTGCTCATCCACACTCCCTGCCCAATCCACTGGGGGGTCAAGTTTTATAACTCACTTAATTCTGATTAGTTATTTCTTGTAACCACAAATTGATTACAATATCATTTCAATGCTTAACTAATCTTCACAAATCAACACACTTCCTCTGGTCGATGGACCATTAGTTGAGTTAGTTGATGGTGATATTAACTTCTTAACTAAAATTCTTAGTGAAATAACCACAGACTCTGAGTAATATTATAAGTTTTATCTAAAAATTTCAGTCATAAAATTTGAACGCTCATCAATTACAGACTTGCAGTGCAAATTCCATTTTTCTTAAATGAGAGAGAGAAATCATTTAGCAAAAATACACTCAATGGCACAACCTCATTCAACAAAATTCAAATGCATAAGAGTGGACAGATGTAGAGACAGAAGGCACATAATAACACATTTGCAAAGAAATATGCAAATTTAGGACAGAATGACATTTACCTAATAAAGATGACTGGAAAACCACCCCTCTGGCCAAAGGACTGGTGGGGGTCCCCTGACTTAGGATCAGGAGACAAAGACTAAAGGACAGGATCAGGACAGGACTGATACTTACTAGACTTCTCTACAAACCTGACGCACCAGGGCGATTCCCTCTCTCACACTCTCTCCCTCCTCGATATTCTTCCGCAATCTTCAAATCTAATCAGGCTAACATTTGGATCTGAATCTTCCAAGTCTGCTCTTGTTTCTCAGCGTTCATGTGCAGCAGTTTCTCTTCATGCGCTATCGTGCTCAGCTCTCAGCCAATTCTCCTCATCTCTCAGCAACTGCAGCAGCTCACTAGCTTCAACTTCTCCTCTTCATAACTTCAACTACAAGTCACTCTAGTTATAGTCTTTATCTCTTCATGTCCCACCCTCAAGAGTTGCAAATTTTACTAAAATACAGAATATGATTGGACGGGGTTAGGGGAGTCTTTGTCACACCAGGCTGGCATATCCATTTTATTAGTGAACCTTATTGTTTGCTAGCCCTTCCCCTTTGACTCATTCATAATTTTTATTTTCTCATGCATATTTTGTTCCAAATGTAATATTTATTAAATACAAGCTTCATAGATGAGTGCAACATGTATTCCTTTTCCCATCACTTCTGTCCTTGAATCTTGGCAGTCATTCATCTCCTCCGGTCACCGGGTCACATCATAAATTCATTTGAGCATGCGCGACTTTCGCCATTTTCTTTTTCAGTCATGGTTTAGCAGGCCCGAATGCACACTATTAATAAAAGAATCATAAACAGATGTTATTTTCTCAAATATGTAATTCTCACTGTTCACCACCCACTTCTACTCTATCCCATGTTATTATTATTTCTGTGGGCAGAAGCATTAATAACAGCAACTTTCTTTTAAATTCAAGCAATGCTATGCCAGGCATGCGGTACCTCAAGACCGCAAGTTAGTTTCTCTTGCGCATGCGCAAGGTTTTTCCCTCTTACAGCGAGTTAGTCACGTTATCCATGCGTAGTTCAGGTTTGCACATGCGCAAAGCGTTTTCGCAAATTAAAGCGGTTTTAGTCGCGTTGCATTTTATTTCTCATTATTTTAAGCATGCGTAAGCTTTTCTCCCCATTTGTCGGTGTCTGTTGTATATTAGTTTCGTCACACTTACAAATTTTAACGATTATTGAAGGTTAATGGAGGATTCATTCGAGCAAGTTTCATTTTCTCGAATCCTTGCTCCATCAATCCCCCCTCTGATGGCATTTTTGAGCCATCATAAAATACCCATCATTACCAAGTGTCAACTTTATTCTTCTAAATTTTAGTATATTCCTCTCTTTCTACTAATTCTTCAATTTTTCTTTTCATGCCTACTTCTTTCATTTTATCATATAAACTTCCTTTAATTTCCTCTAATTCTATTTCTTCCTTGTTTCTCTTTCTCCCAATTCTTTTATTCTTTATTTCGGCTATCATTCTTGCTCTTGTTTTATTCTTGCAACATCTATATGTCATCATCATTATCAGAGCTATTATTGTTATTGTGATTACTGGTATTAAGATCTTCCCTAATAGACTACTCCCTAAAGTGGAAAACCAACTACCTATAGCGGAAATACTTTTACTAAGTCTTTCCCAGACACCGTCAACCTCCAGTTGGGTCAAATCATCATGAATCTTTGAAATATTCTTAATATATCCCTCAATACCTTTACTTTTGTCTGGGATATATGTACAGCAATGTTGGACTTTCAACATGCCACAGACTCCACCCTCTTTTGCCAATAATATATCAAGGGCAAGTCGATTTTGCAAAACCATAGATCTAATTGCAACCATTTCGGTATTAATCATTAAAAATCCTCCAGCAGTATCTGTTGATAGACGATCAACTATTGTTGACAATTTTCGTATTTTATGTGAATTCAACATGATTCCAACTGTTGGTATCAGTGCACTAAATATATCACCTACTATTTCTGAAAAACTTGTTCTTTTACTCCGTTTTAGTCTTTGACTTATTACATCCATTTCATTGTTCTTAGTAATGTGGTACACTTTTGAAAATACTATATCAAAATAACAACTACCACACCATCGTGTTGGCAACCTATAATAGGCATTTTTACCACACACGTAATATATTCCCGGAAAAACAGGATCAGTTCCACCTTTTAGTCACCATCCCCCCATAATTAGAAAGGTGTGTTCACATTCACTAGAACCAATGAAAATGTTGTTATAGTCAGTTTTTAGTCTATGCAGACAGAATTTTCCCAACTTTGATAAGTCTAGAGACATTGCAGCATGAGTCTCGCCTTTCTTATAGTCCCCTTCCTTATTAGCCCATGGAGGTACATGTGACTTCTGTTCAACAGCCTTCTTTTGAAAATCCTGTCTTCTTTCTTCTACTAAATTTAGAAATTTCCTCATCACGCAATATACAAGTTAAATTATTCTTATGAGCATATGTTATGTCTATTGGGTTTGTTGTTAAGAAGAACTCACCCATAAATTCTGCATCTTTAGCACTAAGCACTGGGTTCAGGTTTCTTCGAATAGGAATCTCTGAAAATACTAAATCCATATTTGAATAATAATACTGCAATTTGCCTGTTATATAGAACAAACTGGACACAACACTACATGATACACCATATGTTAAAGGAAGATGGTAATATGTCACCCCCTCTGAAACAGACGAAGGTAACTTCATGCAAACATAACAATCACTCACATCCATGGTATCTACGTATTCATAAAGAAGTTTAGTAAATACATTTAATGACAAATCACTATTTGATTTGTCATGATGATTCATGCTCTCATCCATTTGCTCTAAATTTGTAGTAGTCGTCCTTTTAGTAACTGCACTTACTCGATCACTTGTATTAGTGTTATTTCTGTTATTAGTCACCATTAAAACAGGTATCACAATTGTTAGCAATAACCACATTAGCATTAGTATAACAATACTGCACAAACAACTTTTAACACATCTTCGTTTTAAACTAGATTTCGGATGTTCAGTCACTTTTGTTTCTGCCATTTTTAGTATTAAAAATGTGATCAATATCTAAATTATTTCTTCTAACTTCTAATTTTTATTCTAAAAATAAAAATATATATATATAAAATCTTTGTGTGATCCCACACTTCAACAGCTTTTCTTTTTTGATCCCCTTTCATCTTTAGTTTCTTTTCTTCTCTTCTTTACTTTGTTTGTCAATTTACACCTTTTATGTCAAAGTCTTTTCTTTTAAGGTGGTCTTAATTTGCTTTCATCACTTCTTTCACTTGTGACACTTTCTTGTTCTTCGTTTAAATCAAGATTCTCATAATCCTCAAGGATGATGTACGTCCATTCAGGAGCTTTATATTGTTTGTTCGGAACTTTTAGTCTTTTTGATCTTCGTAAAGATTTTCTTCTTGGTTGTTCTTGCTCAGTTTGGCTCGATACTTCATTTACTTGTTCTTTCTCTGTTCTTCTTCTTAGAATATGTCTTAGTCCTTTTGCTCCACTTGACCAGTGATCACCTTTTCTGACCCTCTTTGTTTGTACTGCCTTTTCACCTTCTTCACCTATTTCTAGTGTTCTTTTATTTTCCTTTTCTTTTAGCTGAGCTTGTTCTGGACCTTCTACTTTTTGTCTTTCTGTTGATTGAATTTCTTCTTGATCTTTCAGTCCTTCTTTTTCTAACTCTAATTGAGCTTGATCTGAATTCCCTGCAGCAGATTCTTCTGTTGACTGAATTTGTTCTGAACCTGTCAGTCTCTCATTTTCTTCTTCTGATTGAGCTTGATCTGGATTTTCTGTTTCAATTTGTTCTGGTCTTTCAATCTCTTGCTCTTCTTCAGCCTCTACAGCAGTCTTTTGAGACCCAGTATCTGGTGCCCACTCTACTTGACTTGTACTTGGTTGTTAATCATCGATGTATTCTTCAGAGTCTGTTTCTCTGATTTCTTCGACTTCACAACTTTCAGCTTCTGGTTCTTCACTTTGCTCCACCAGTTGCTGCTCTTGTCGTTCATTTGGATTTGGGACTCTTTGTGTATGACTGGCATGAATCCAGTTTGGCAAGCCAAAACACTTCACTGCTGTAGTGGTGACCAATATAACTTGATGTGGTCCTTTCCAACTGGGTTCTAAACACGATTTTCTTGTGTGCTTCTTTATCATAACCCAGTCTCCTGGACACAAATCATGAGCTTGATTCGGCTGTGCTGTGGTTGCATCGTCTCCAACCTGGTGAGACCCAGAACGTACCAGATCAGCTAGTCCTTTACAATAGTCCAATATTAGATCATCAGTTATATTCATCAGTTTGTTTCCAGGTACAAATGCTTGTCTCATTGCTCTTCCCATGAGAATTTCATGAGGACTCAATCCCGTTCTTCTGTCAGGAATGCTTCTACGACTCATCAATACAAGGGGCAAAGCATCAGGCCATTTCAGTGAAGTGGATGCACACACCTTTCCTAACCTGGATTTTATTGTGCCGTTGAGCTGCTCAACCACTCCAGAAGCCTCTGGTCGTTAGGCACAATGTAGTTTCTGCTCCACTTTGAGAGCTGTACAAATTAATCGAATGATCTCATTATTAAAATGAGGTCCTCTATCAGATTCCAAAGTGACTGGAAACCCAAAACTTGGAATGAGCTCCCTCAACAGTAGTTTGGCAACTGTGAGACTGTCATTCCTTCTCATTGGATAGGCTTCCACCCATCGAGAAAACAGACACACAATGACAAGGACGTACTTCAAACCATTGCTCGACGGCAGTTCTATAAAATCAAGTTGCAGTCTTGTAAATGGTCCCTCTGCCTTTCCAATTTTTCCCCAACTGACAACTGTTTTTCTACCTGGGTTTTGTTGTTGGCATGTCAAACATCGTTGGCAGAGACTCTCTGCAATGAGTCTAAACTTAGGATTGTACCATGTCTGCCTGAAGTGCCTAATCATGGCATCCCTCCCAATGTGTGTAGCTCCATGATATACTCTTGCCATTTGTGATAACAGACTATCTGGCATTATTGGTCTACCATCTGGACACACCCATACCTCATCATCTGCTCTTCTTGTGCATCCTGATTTAATCCGAAGTTCCTTTTCTTTTGGTTCTGCCTCATCCTGTAACTGTCTAACTTCATCCCATGTTTCAAAAGCAGAGAAAAACATTAGTTGGTAATTGGTAGCTTCTTTTTCCAACCCTCTGTTCAAAGACATTGTATTTCGAGCACAAAATTGTGCAACTTGGTCAGCATATTTGTTGCCTTGTGTCACACAATCATTTCCTGACTTATGTGCGGTGCACTTGACCACTGCAATTTCTTTTGGCAATTGTAGTGCTTCCAATAGTTCTTTGACATTTTTACTGTTTCTGATAGGAGAACCTGAAGAAGTCAGAAATCCCTTTGCATCCATAATTGGCCAAAGTCATGCACAACCCCAAAATCATATTGACTATCCGTGAATATGGTTACTCTCAATTTCTTCCCAATTTTACATGCTTTTATTAAAGCTACCAATTCGGCTATTTGTGCAGACTTGACTCCTCTTAGACAGGATGCTTCTATAATAGCAGATACAGTACATACAGCATAGGCAGAACTCAGTTCTCCATTTTGTTTTTGCAAGCATGACCCATCAACAAACAATACATAATCTGATTCTCCCAATGGAACATCAAAGATGTCCGGTCTGGGCTTTGTACACATCTCTGTCAGGTCCAATTAATCATGATCAACCTCCTCTTTTATTTCTTCACAGTATGGGTCCGGCAACAAGGTTGCTGGATTCACTGTGGTGCATCTTATCACACTTACATTTTCAGCACCCAGGATTACTCTTTTCATACTTAGTCAGCCGACTAGGGGTCAAATGCTGAGTACGAGTCCCTGTTAAAAGGATCTCGACGGAATGTGGCACATATACTTTCAAGGGATGTCCCATCACAATAGATTCACTCTGCTCCAGACTCACACATGTAGCAGCTACTGCTTTTAAGCAGCCAGGCAATGCTGCGGCCACTGAATCTAGAGTGGCAGAAAAATATGCCACTGGACGTCGTGTCAATCCATGTCTCTGTGTTAATACTGAAAGTGCACATCCTTCTCTCTCCCAACAGAACAAAGCAAATTCTTTCGTATAGTCAGGCATTCCTAATGCTGGTGCTTGACACAAACAATCCCTCAATTTTATGAATGCATCTTCACTTTCATCATCCCATTCAATCGGATCTGTCACATCCCTTCATGTAAATTTTAGCAAAGGCTTTGAAAGCAATGAAAATCCACTGATCCATTGACGACAATATCCAATCACTCCCAAAAACATTCGTACTTCTTTCTTAGTTTTAGGCAGACTCATTTGTCGAATCACTTTTATTCTCTCTGGTGTCACTTTTCTAACTCCCTTTTCTATCTTGTGTCCCAAATATTGAACTTCTTGTTGGCAAAACTGTAATTTTTCTGGTGACACTTTGTGTCCACTTTCTGCCAAATGGTTCAGTAGGGCAATTGTGTCTGTGACACAAGCCTCTCGTGTCATTGATGCCACCAATAGGCCATCAATATACTGGACCAAAACTCAATTTCCTGGCATAACCAATGTTTCCAAACACTTTTTCAGGATCTGATTGAAAATCGAGGGGCTCTCTGTGTACCCTTGAGGAACTCGGCACCATGCCAAAACACGGTCTCCGAACCGAAATGCAAAAAGATATTGGCTAGCCATGTGCAATGGAATCGAAAAGAATGCTTGGCACAGATCAATCACTGTATACCAATGTGCATTCCAAGGTATCTGATAAAGGATCACTGCTGGATTTGGTACTACTGGACAACAGGGTACTACTATCTTATTGATTTTCCTTAAATCTTGCACTATTCTATACTTGCCACTAGGCTTTTTAAGCCCCATGATTGGCGAGTTACAAGGACTGCCCATTATTTCTTTCAAAATCCCTTGTTCAATCATTTGATCAATTACTGGAGCAACTCCTGCTTTTACTTCAGGGCTCATTTTGTATTGTGGTGTGTTTGGATAAATTGCACCTTCCTTCACCATTATTTTAATTGGGTCTACATTTGCCATCAGACCAATTTCCTTTACTGTGAAATCCCACACATCTGATCTCACTGTGTCTCTCAGCTCATCAGGCACACTGCTTTCAGTAAGAAGTGAAAACATCTCATCCACTTCTGTTCCTTGTTTCGCTAGCATCATTTTGAAAGCGATATCTTCATCAGGTGTTTGGAAAGCAATACCATCAGGTGTACAATAGATGGTACAGTTCATTTTACACAACAAGTCCCTCCCTAACAAGTTTACTGGACTTGAATCACACACCACAAACCGATGCATGTCTTTGAAATTCCAGATATTCACTTCTATTGGTTTAGTGACTGGGGTTTTTATTTGCTTATTTGAGACTCCTACAACTTGGATAGTTTCTCCCGAGAGGGGTAGGTTTGGAATTTCTGCTGCTCTCACAGTAGAACGGGTAGCACCAGTATCCACTAGGAAAGTGATGCCATTACCTTCCACTTTTCCATCAACAAATGGACCTGACTGATCTACCGCCAAGGATGCGCCAAGCACGCATTCTTCCTCCCCCTCGGGCACCGTCATTGAGAAGCATCTGAATCACTCTTATTACTTTGCATCCAATATTGTTGAACCGTTTGTGTATTCTTACCACTCTCTCCGCGAAATCCGGTGTTCACACTGTATCTCTGCACTTGAGCGTTCACATAGTTGGGCATAGGGGCTTGTGTCACCTGTAACTGTGGAGTAACTACCTGTTGCTGTTGCTGCTGGTTCACAACCACCTCATTCTGCATCTGTGGATTTAAATTTTGATTTACCCCATTATTCTGTTGAACATTTCTACACTCATTCTTCCAATGTCCATGCTTTCCGCAGGCATGACAAGGATACTTCTTTTTCGCTTCTTCTCTACTCATTCGCCCTTTTCCTTCATTAATATTTGATCCTTGACTATTCTGATCATTCGACTGGTTATCATTTTGAGAACCAGTATTTGCCTCTTGGTGTTCTGCTAACTTCACTTGTGCCCACAACATCTTTTCTTTCAGTTTCTTGTGTTTTGCATCAATATCATCGCTACAATACTTCACATACTTCAAGATATCGTCAATGGGCTTACTTTGCCAGCAAAGCATATGCTGAGGAATCATCTGACTAATTTCTGATCTCAATCCATACACAAACCTATACACGAAATGTCCCATATCCTTATCACCAATATTTTCAAATCCACTATACTGTTTAAATACTTGCAATAGCCATTCGTAATACGCGTGCACTGACTCTTTTGGTTCTTGAGTTGTTCTGTCTATTTTAACCCAATCTGTTTCTTTTGGAGGAATTTTCCCTTTCAAGAAAGTAATCACTTGTTGATACTTTTTCATCACATCTTCTGAAGGCGCACCTGTCTTTGCATCTCTGGGATACTCTTCAGTTGGCCAATCAACAGTAATTTTGCATTCTGTCCACAAATCAGTTGGCACCTGTTAGACCTGGCATTTCTTGGCATGGTTACCCCAGACTTTTTGCCTCTACCTCCTCTATTTTTGGTGCTGTGATGGATTTTGTTTTGCCAACTTAGATGCTTTGGACACTTTGCCACTGCTAATCAGTGTCAAAGTGCAAGTGCTCCCTGTATAAAGTGTAATGGTAATTGGTTGTCCATGATTGGTATGTTTGCCTTACTAGTAAAGTCCCTAGTAAAGTGCACTGTGTGTGCCAGGGCTGGTAATGCAAATGCTACTAGTGGGCCTGCAGCACGAATTGTGCCACCCACACAAGTAGCCTTAAAGAGGGAACTCAGGCCTGCCACTGCAGTGCCTGCACGCAGTTTGTTAAACTGTCATGTTGTTCTGACAATTGCACCCACTTGCCAGACCTTACCCATCCCTTTCTATGCACATCAGACACCCCTATGGTAGGTCCAAGGAACGTTTAGAAGTGCTCATTATTATAGCCAGAACTTACAAGGGCTGGCTGGCCTAACAACCGGCCAGGAAGAATATTACAAATACGCATATGTTGGATTTATATCGTGTGGTCTTATCGTATATCTTTTTATATAAATGTATACTCGTTTTTATGAAACTCGTGTGCAGTCCATTTGTGGTGTCATCATTGGGTTGCTGTGAGCGTGGTTGCAAATACTTTACACATTTGCCTGGAAGATAAGCCTGGCTGCTCGTGCCAAGCTACCAAGGGGTGAGCGGGGGCTATCTGAGAAGGTGTCCTTCCTTTCCCTGACGTGAGAGCGAGGGTCCCTATTTGGCCTAAGGTACCTACCTCAGCCAACCAGGGAAACCGGGTCTAACATTTGTTGGTCAGCGGTTGGGATTTGAACGTGTATTTGCAAATTGACTCACAGTAATTGGTGTACATCACAAGTTTAGCGCAGACCACGACGCAACCACATATTGTGTTTTTGATTTCTTGGTTCTATTTTTGAGCGACCTTTAAGCCACACATCATGTCTCAGAGGAGTCAAGTAGCCAGTGAGGCTGCAGAATTAGAGTTCGACATTGAGGCATTGCTTACCTACAAAGTTGATCAATTGAGGCAATTCTGCAGAGCTTTGGGATGTCCCATGAAAAGTAGCGCCAAGAAGGAGGAGCTCCAAATGGCCTTGAGGGCCTGGTGGGAAGCCAAAGGGGCTCAGGAGACGGGTGATGTTGAGGTGGATGAGGATGACCCAGGGAATGGATTTGGTCCACAGGATTTGCCAGTGGAGGGACCAGCCTTAGGGGCTGGTAGTAGCCATTCAGGGAGGAGTTTTTCACCAGAGGAGCTGGAGGAAAACCAAAGGGTCAGAGAGCATGAGTTGGAGGTTTTAAAACCTAAAGCTCAAGCAGAAGAGAAGAAGCTGCTCATTGAAAGTGAAAAGCGAGCAGAGGAGAGCAAGAATGCTCTCGCCTTGGAAGAGAAAAAGATTCTCTTAGCTCATGAGTTAAGCATGCGGGAACTGGAAATGAAGGTTAAACAGGCAGAGTCCAGTTCAAATGGTGGCAGCACACAACCAGTTAATCCAAAGAGAGGGAAACAAGGGCAGTTATTTACTTAGGTCCAGCATACATGCCCAAAATGATATCTCTACAATTAAAGTATGCAGTTCCTAATATTAAGAGCAGGTGGTTGTGATCAATCAAGGGCTCCACACGATGGTGTAGAGCGAGACTTTAGGAGGAGAATCTCCTCCTGTAGGAAAAAGACCCTCACACACCCAGCCAGCTAGGTGTCTTGCTTCATCATCGGGTCTGCTCCTTATCGGGTTGGCGCTGCAATACCCGATCGGCACCCGAGATGGGGCCTTCTTGGCGGAGATCTTTATTCCTTATGCCGTAGGGTGTAGTGTGTGTGAGGGCCCTAAAACAGTGTAGGTGATAATGATGTGTAAGTAAGTGTGATTTAAAATAGGAAGTGGTGGTCCACTCAAAACAATTTTAATGAAATGTGGCCATCACCCTAATTAAAAAATGAAAAGAGAAAACGCGTATCTTCACTCTAAAGTTGTGAGGTTATACGCTTATGACATAGGTCAACATGTTTCTTGCCTTTATTCCTAGTAGATGGCAATTCCTCAGGACCAAAATAGGATCTACCTACACTTTTCGGTGGTGGTCAATAACTACATTAAGTGAGGTAATAACCACTCATACAGCACCCTCAAAAGTGATACCTGTAGATCTAAAAACAACCTGCAATAAAACAGAATAACAAACATTAATTATTCATGTAAGAATATTCTGGTAATTCAAGGAACCTGTGCCTCAATCAAATTCCAAGGTGCAGCAACCGCATGCCGAACGCGGGTGACTGATGGCATGCGTGAAGTCTGAGCTAAAAGTGGTGAGGAAAATATAACAACATATTAAAAAATGGCAGCTGAAATGAGCATCGTTTTTTAACTTACCCAAATTGGGTCGAGGACGCACGGCATCAGTACCGGCTGGTGTGGACACTAGAATGTAGTGTCCTGAAGGGTAAAAAACAGAGAACAAGTGCTAGAAGGATATACGGCCAGATACAGCTACCTGTAGGTGTATCAAGCAGAAAGGACGAGGAAGCCACAACATAAGAGTACCTGGTTGTATCATAATCATGTTTGTCAGTATAAGTCTCTCAGGCGAACACACTGGCCCGTCCATGTCAATTGATAAGGTAAAGGGCGTTGATTAACCAGTCTGCGCCTCCCGGTGTTAGTACCGACACTGAGCAAGGTCAGCGTCAAATGCGCACCCGGTGCACGTCGTGGTAAACAACACAGCGCTCGTCTGACATCAACAAAGCAGCGTTTAGACCAAACAATCCGCAAAGAGTGAGAAACATCAGCTCAAGAAGTGGGAAATTTGAGAGCCGACCTCACCAACATCACTCCATTAGAAAAGGTAGTCAACCCGGTATGTTGGCAAGCGTACGGGTCAATAGGACCCCACACATGAACTAGATAGCTCACTGGAGGGACATAGTGGTACCCTTCAAGCCAAAACAATAAAAACACAATAAGGGACACACAGGGAGCTGGCTATTACGTTACTTACTGTTCCGTGTGAAGCGGATCGGAAGTGCTCCTACACCTCACTCAGCCGGTCCGGGAGTGACGACCAGATCAAAGGATCTCACAGAAGTACCAGCGGGCGGCGGAGAGTGGGGGCGGTACTTCCGGTACTTCCTGGCAGAAACGGTGTTACAACTGGAGCGCTAACCCTGTTTTAGGCGCCATGTTGGATTTCCTCCAACTGATGCGAGACACACACTCCAGGCAGCAGTAATCATGGGCGCCATTAGCAAAGTCTCGTTGCATATTAACATGACAAGGTAATTGGGTTCAAATCACCTGTAAGTTGTTGAATCGTTGCCATAATCTAGTATGGACGGGAAAACTGGTGACCCGTACGCTTGCCAACATACCGGGTTGACTACCTTTTAAGGTGGTCTTAATTTGCTTTCATCACTTCTTTCATTTGTGACACTTTCTTGTTCTTCGTTTAAATCAAGATTCTCATAATCCTCAAGGATGATGTACGTCCATTCAGGAGCTTTATATTGTTTGTTCGGAACTTTTAGTCTTTTTGATCTTCGTAAAGATTTTCTTCTTGGTTGTTCTTGCTCAGTTTGGCTCGATACTTCCTTTACTTGTTCTTTCTCTGTTCTTCTTCTTAGAATATGTCTTAGTCCTTTTGCTCCACTTGACCAGTGATCACCTTTTCTGACCCTCTTTGTTTGTACTGCCTTTTCACCTTCTTCACCTATTTCTAGTGTTCTTTTATTTTCCTTTTCTTTTAGCTGAGCTTGTTCTGGACCTTCTACTTTTTGTCTTTCTGTTGATTGAATTTCTTCTTGATCTTTCAGTCCTTCTTTTTCTAACTCTAATTGAGCTTGATCTGAATTCCCTGCAGCAGATTCTTCTGTTGACTGAATTTGTTCTGAACCTGTCAGTCTCTCATTTTCTTCTTCTGATTGAGCTTGATCTGGATTTTCTGTTTCAATTTGTTCTGGTCTTTCAATCTCTTGCTCTTCTTCAGCCTCTACAGCAGTCTTTTGAGACCCAGTATCTGGTGCCCACTCTACTTGACTTGTACTTGGTTGTTAATCATCGATGTATTCTTCAGAGTCTGTTTCTCTGATTTCTTCGACTTCACAACTTTCAGCTTCTGGTTCTTCACTTTGCTCCACCAGTTGCTGCTCTTGTCGTTCATTTGGATTTGGGACTCTTTGTGTATGACTGGCATGAATCCAGTTTGGCAAGCCAAAACACTTCACTGCTGTAGTGGTGACCAATATAACTTGATGTGGTCCTTTCCAACTGGGTTCTAAACACGATTTTCTTGTGTGCTTCTTTATCATAACCCAGTCTCCTGGACACAAATCATGAGCTTGATTCGGCTGTGCTGTGGTTGCATCGTCTCCAACCTGGTGAGACCCAGAACGTACCAGATCAGCTAGTCCTTTACAATAGTCCAATATTAGATCATCAGTTATATTCATCAGTTTGTTTCCAGGTACAAATGCTTGTCTCATTGCTCTTCCTGAGAATTTCATGAGGACTCAATCCCGTTCTTCTGTCAGGAATGCTTCTACGACTCATCAATACAAGGGGCAAAGCATCAGGCCATTTCAGTGAAGTGGATGCACACACCTTTCCTAACCTGGATTTTATTGTGCCGTTGAGCTGCTCAACCACTCCAGAAGCCTCTGGTCGTTAGGCACAATGTAGTTTCTGCTCCACTTTGAGAGCTGTACAAATTAATCGAATGATCTCATTATTAAAATGAGGTCCTCTATCAGATTCCAAAGTGACTGGAAACCCAAAACTTGGAATGAGCTCCCTCAACAGTAGTTTGGCAACTGTGAGACTGTCATTCCTTCTCATTGGATAGGCTTCCACCCATCGAGAAAACAGACACACAATGACAAGGACGTACTTCAAACCATTGCTCGACGGCAGTTCTATAAAATCAAGTTGCAGTCTTGTAAATGGTCCCTCTGCCTTTCCAATTTTTCCCCAACTGACAACTGTTTTTCTACCTGGGTTTTGTTGTTGGCATGTCAAACATCGTTGGCAGAGACTCTCTGCAATGAGTCTAAACTTAGGATTGTACCATGTCTGCCTGAAGTGCCTAATCATGGCATCCCTCCCAATGTGTGTAGCTCCATGATATACTCTTGCCATTTGTGATAACAGACTATCTGGCATTATTGGTCTACCATCTGGACACACCCATACCTCATCATCTGCTCTTCTTGTGCATCCTGATTTAATCCGAAGTTCCTTTTCTTTTGGTTCTGCCTCATCCTGTAACTGTCTAACTTCATCCCATGTTTCAAAAGCAGAGAAAAACATTAGTTGGTAATTGGTAGCTTCTTTTTCCAACCCTCTGTTCAAAGACATTGTATTTCGAGCACAAAATTGTGCAACTTGGTCAGCATATTTGTTGCCTTGTGTCACACAATCATTTCCTGACTTATGTGCGGCGCACTTGACCACTGCAATTTCTTTTGGCAATTGTAGTGCTTCCAATAGTTCTTTGACATTTTTACTGTTTCTGATAGGAGAACCTGAAGAAGTCAGAAATCCCTTTGCATCCATAATTGGCCAAAGTCATGCACAACCCCAAAATCATATTGACTATCCGTGAATATGGTTACTCTCAATTTCTTCCCAATTTTACATGCTTTTATTAAAGCTACCAATTCGGCTATTTGTGCAGACTTGACTCCTCTTAGACAGGATGCTTCTATAATAGCAGATACAGTACATACAGCATAGGCAGAACTCAGTTCTCCATTTTGTTTTTGCAAGCATGACCCATCAACAAACAATACATAATCTGATTCTCCCAATGGAACATCAAAGATGTCCGGTCTGGGCTTTGTACACATCTCTGTCAGGTCCAATTAATCATGATCAACCTCCTCTTTTATTTCTTCACAGTATGGGTCCGGCAACAAGGTTGCTGGATTCACTGTGGTGCATCTTATCACACTTACATTTTCAGCACCCAGGATTACTCTTTTCATACTTAGTCAGCCGACTAGGGGTCAAATGCTGAGTACGAGTCCCTGTTAAAAGGATCTCGACGGAATGTGGCACATATACTTTCAAGGGATGTCCCATCACAATAGATTCACTCTGCTCCAGACTCACACATGTAGCAGCTACTGCTTTTAAGCAGCCAGGCAATGCTGCGGCCACTGAATCTAGAGTGGCAGAAAAATATGCCACTGGACGTCGTGTCAATCCATGTCTCTGTGTTAATACTGAAAGTGCACATCCTTCTCTCTCCCAACAGAACAAAGCAAATTCTTTCGTATAGTCAGGCATTCCTAATGCTGGTGCTTGACACAAACAATCCCTCAATTTTATGAATGCATCTTCACTTTCATCATCCCATTCAATCGGATCTGTCACATCCCTTCATGTAAATTTTAGCAAAGGCTTTGAAAGCAATGAAAATCCACTGATCCATTGACGACAATATCCAATCACTCCCAAAAACATTCGTACTTCTTTCTTAGTTTTAGGCAGACTCATTTGTCGAATCACTTTTATTCTCTCTGGTGTCACTTTTCTAACTCCCTTTTCTATCTTGTGTCCCAAATATTGAACTTCTTGTTGGCAAAACTGTAATTTTTCTGGTGACACTTTGTGTCCACTTTCTGCCAAATGGTTCAGTAGGGCAATTGTGTCTGTGACACAAGCCTCTCGTGTCATTGATGCCACCAATAGGCCATCAATATACTGGACCAAAACTCAATTTCCTGGCATAACCAATGTTTCCAAACACTTTTTCAGGATCTGATTGAAAATCGAGGGGCTCTCTGTGTACCCTTGAGGAACTCGGCACCATGCCAAAACACGGTCTCCGAACCGAAATGCAAAAAGATATTGGCTAGCCATGTGCAATGGAATCGAAAAGAATGCTTGGCACAGATCAATCACTGTATACCAATGTGCATTCCAAGGTATCTGATAAAGGATCACTGCTGGATTTGGTACTACTGGACAACAGGGTACTATTATCTTATTGATTTTCCTTAAATCTTGCACTATTCTATACTTGCCACTAGGCTTTTTAAGCCCCATGATTGGCGAGTTACAAGGACTGCCCATTATTTCTTTCAAAATCCCTTGTTCAATCATTTGATCAATTACTGGAGCAACTCCTGCTTTTACTTCAGGGCTCATTTTGTATTGTGGTGTGTTTGGATAAATTGCACCTTCCTTCACCATTATTTTAATTGGGTCTACATTTGCCATCAGACCAATTTCCTTTACTGTGAAATCCCACACATCTGATCTCACTGTGTCTCTCAGCTCATCAGGCACACTGCTTTCAGTAAGAAGTGAAAACATCTCATCCACTTCTGTTCCTTGTTTCGCTAGCATCATTTTGAAAGCGATATCTTCATCAGGTGTTTGGAAAGCAATACCATCAGGTGTACAATAGATGGTACAGTTCATTTTACACAACAAGTCCCTCCCTAACAAGTTTACTGGACTTGAATCACACACCACAAACCGATGCATGTCTTTGAAATTCCAGATATTCACTTCTATTGGTTTAGTGACTGGGGTTTTTATTTGCTTATTTGAGACTCCTACAACTTGGATAGTTTCTCCCGAGAGGGGTAGGTTTGGAATTTCTGCTGCTCTCACAGTAGAACGGGTAGCACCAGTATCCACTAGGAAAGTGATGCCATTACCTTCCACTTTTCCATCAACAAATGGACCTGACTGATCTACCGCCAAGGATGCGCCAAGCACGCATTCTTCCTCCCCCTCGGGCACCGTCATTGAGAAGCATCTGAATCACTCTTATTACTTTGCATCCAATATTGTTGAACCGTTTGTGTATTCTTACCACTCTCTCCGCGAAATCCGGTGTTCACACTGTATCTCTGCACTTGAGCGTTCACATAGTTGGGCATAGGGGCTTGTGTCACCTGTAACTGTGGAGTAACTACCTGTTGCTGTTGCTGCTGGTTCACAACCACCTCATTCTGCATCTGTGGATTTAAATTTTGATTTACCCCATTATTCTGTTGAACATTTCTACACTCATTCTTCCAATGTCCATGCTTTCCGCAGGCATGACAAGGATACTTCTTTTTCGCTTCTTCTCTACTCATTCACCCTTTTCCTTCATTAATATTTGATCCTTGACTATTCTGATCATTCGACTGGTTATCATTTTGAGAACCAGTATTTGCCTCTTGGTGTTCTGCTAACTTCACTTGTGCCCACAACATCTTTTCTTTCAGTTTCTTGTGTTTTGCATCAATATCATCGCTACAATACTTCACATACTTCAAGATATCGTCAATGGGCTTACTTTGCCAGCAAAGCATATGCTGAGGAATCATCTGACTAATTTCTGATCTCAATCCATACACAAACCTATACACGAAATGTCCCATATCCTTATCACCAATATTTTCAAATCCACTATACTGTTTAAATACTTGCAATAGCCATTCGTAATATGCGTGCACTGACTCTTTTGGTTCTTGAGTTGTTCTGTCTATTTTAACCCAATCTGTTTCTTTTGGAGGAATTTTCCCTTTCAAGAAAGTAATCACTTGTTGATACTTTTTCATCACATCTTCTGAAGGCGCACCTGTCTTTGCATCTCTGGGATACTCTTCAGTTGGCCAATCAACAGTAATTTTGCATTCTGTCCACAAATCAGTTGACACCTGTTAGACCTGGCATTTCTTGGCATGGTTACCCCAGACTTTTTGCCTCTACCTCCTCTATTTTTGGTGCTGTGATGGATTTTGTTTTGCCAACTTAGATGCTTTGGACACTTTGCCACTGCTAATCAGTGTCAAAGTGCAAGTGCTCCCTGTATAAAGTGTAATGGTAATTGGTTGTCCATGATTGGTATGTTTGCCTTACTAGTAAAGTCCCTAGTAAAGTGCACTGTGTGTGCCAGGGCTGGTAATGCAAATGCTACTAGTGGGCCTGCAGCACGAATTGTGCCACCCACACAAGTAGCCTTAAAGAGGGAACTCAGGCCTGCCACTGCAGTGACTGCGCGCAGTTTGTTAAACTGTCATGTTGTTCTGACAATTGCACCCACTTGCCAGACCTTACCCATCCCTTTCTATGCACATCAGACACCCCTATGGTAGGTCCAAGGAACGTTTAGAAGTGCTCATTATTATAGCCAGAACTTACAAGGGCTGGCTGGCCTAACAACCGGCCAGGAAGAATTTTACAAATACGCATATGTTGGATTTATATCGTGTGGTCTTATCGTATATCTTTTTATATAAATGTATACTCGTTTTTATGAAACTCGTGTGCAGTCCATTTGTGGTGTCATCATTGGGTTGCTGTGAGCGTGGTTGCAAATACTTTACACATTTGCCTGGAAGATAAGCCTGGCTGCTCGTGCCAAGCTACCAAGGGGGTGAGCGGGGGCTATCTGAGAAGGTGTCCTTCCTTTCCCTGACGTGAGAGCGAGGGTCCCTATTTGGCCTAAGGTACCTACCTCAGCCAACCAGGGAAACCGGGTCTAACATTTGGTGGTCAGCGGTTGGGATTTGAACGTGTATTTGCAAATTGACTCACAGTAATTGGTGTACATCACAAGTTTAGCGCAGACCACGACGCAACCACATATTGTGTTTTTGATTTCTTGGTTCTATTTTTGAGCGACCTTTAAGCCACACATCATGTCTCAGAGGAGTCAAGTAGCCAGTGAGGCTGCAGAATTAGAGTTCGACATTGAGGCATTGCTTACCTACAAAGTTGATCAATTGAGGCAATTCTGCAGAGCTTTGGGATGTCCCATGAAAAGTAGCGCCAAGAAGGAGGAGCTCCAAATGGCCTTGAGGGCCTGGTGGGAAGCCAAAGGGGCTCAGGAGACGGGTGATGTTGAGGTGGATGAGGATGACCCAGGGAATGGATTTGGTCCACAGGATTTGCCAGTGGAGGGACCAGCCTTAGGGGCTGGTAGTAGCCATTCAGGGAGGAGTTTTTCACCAGAGGAGCTGGAGGAAAACCAAAGGGTCAGAGAGCATGAGTTGGAGGTTTTAAAACCTAAAGCTCAAGCAGAAGAGAAGAAGCTGCTCATTGAAAGTGAAAAGCGAGCAGAGGAGAGCAAGAATGCTCTCGCCTTGGAAGAGAAAAAGATTCTCTTAGCTCATGAGTTAAGCATGCGGGAACTGGAAATGAAGGTTAAACAGGCAGAGTCCAGTTCAAATGGTGGCAGCACACAACCAGTTAATCCAAAGAGAGGGAAACAAGGGCAGTTATTTACTTAGGTCCAGCATACATGCCCAAAATGATATCTCTACAATTAAAGTATGCAGTTCCTAATATTAAGAGCAGGTGGTTGTGATCAATCAAGGGCTCCACACGATGGTGTAGAGCGAGACTTTAGGAGGAGAATCTCCTCCTGTAGGAAAAAGACCCTCACACACCCAGCCAGCTAGGTGTCTTGCTTCATCATCGGGTCTGCTCCTTATCGGGTTGGCGCTGCAATACCCGATCGGCACCCGAGATGGGGCCTTCTTGGCGGAGATCTTTATTCCTTATGCCGTAGGGTGTAGTGTGTGTGAGGGCCCTAAAACAGTGTAGGTGATAATGATGTGTAAGTAAGTGTGATTTAAAATAGGAAGTGGTGGTCCACTCAAAACAATTTTAATGAAATGTGGCCATCACCCTAATTAAAAAATGAAAAGAGAAAACGCGTATCTTCACTCTAAAGTTGTGAGGTTATACGCTTATGACATAGGTCAACATGTTTCTTGCCTTTATTCCTAGTAGATGGCAATTCCTCAGGACCAAAATAGGATCTACCTACACTTTTCGGTGGTGGTCAATAACTACATTAAGTGAGGTAATAACCACTCATACAGCACCCTCAAAAGTGATACCTGTAGATCTAAAAACAACCTGCAATAAAACAGAATAACAAACATTAATTATTCATGTAAGAATATTCTGGTAATTCAAGGAACCTGTGCCTCAATCAAATTCCAAGGTGCAGCAACCGCATGCCGAACGCGGGTGACTGATGGCATGCGTGAAGTCTGAGCTAAAAGTGGTGAGGAAAATATAACAACATATTAAAAAATGGCAGCTGAAATGAGCATCGTTTTTTAACTTACCCAAATTGGGTCGAGGACGCACGGCATCAGTACCGGCTGGTGTGGACACTAGAATGTAGTGTCCTGAAGGGTAAAAAACAGAGAACAAGTGCTAGAAGGATATATGGCCAGATACAGCTACCTGTAGGTGTATCAAGCAGAAAGGACGAGGAAGCCACAACATAAGAGTACCTGGTTGTATCATAATCATGTTTGTCAGTATAAGTCTCTCAGGCGAACACACTGGCCCGTCCATGTCAATTGATAAGGTAAAGGGCGTTGATTAACCAGTCTGCGCCTCCCGGTGTTAGTACCGACACTGAGCAAGGTCAGCGTCAAATGCGCACCCGGTGCACGTCGTGGTAAACAACACAGCGCTCGTCTGACATCAACAAAGCAGCGTTCAGACCAAACAATCCGCAAAGAGTGAGAAACATCAGCTCAAGAAGTGGGAAATTTGAGAGCCGACCTCACCAACATCACTCCATTAGAAAAGGTAGTCAACCCGGTATGTTGGCAAGCGTACGGGTCAATAGGACCCCACACATGAACTAGATAGCTCACTGGAGGGACATAGTGGTACCCTTCAAGCCAAAACAATAAAAACACAATAAGGGACACACAGGGAGCTGGCTATTACGTTACTTACTGTTCCGTGTGAAGCGGATCGGAAGTGCTCCTACACCTCACTCAGCCGGTCCGGGAGTGACGACCAGATCAAAGGATCTCACAGAAGTACCAGCGGGCGGCGGAGAGTGGGGGCGGTACTTCCGGTACTTCCTGGCAGAAACGGTGTTACAACTGGAGCGCTAACCCTGTTTTAGGCGCCATGTTGGATTTCCTCCAACTGATGCGAGACACACACTCCAGGCAGCAGTAATCATGGGCGCCATTAGCAAAGTCTCGTTGCATATTAACATGACAAGGTAATTGGGTTCAAATCACCTGTAAGTTGTTGAATCGTTGCCATAATCTAGTATGGACGGGAAAACTGGTGACCCGTACGCTTGCCAACATACCGGGTTGACTACCTTTTAAGGTGGTCTTAATTTGCTTTCATCACTTCTTTCATTTGTGACACTTTCTTGTTCTTCGTTTAAATCAAGATTCTCATAATCCTCATGGATGATGTACGTCCATTCAGGAGCTTTATATTGTTTGTTCGGAACTTTTAGTCTTTTTGATCTTCGTAAAGATTTTCTTCTTGGTTGTTCTTGCTCAGTTTGGCTCGATACTTCATTTACTTGTTCTTTCTCTGTTCTTCTTCTTAGAATATGTCTTAGTCCTTTTGCTCCACTTGACCAGTGATCACCTTTTCTGACCCTCTTTGTTTGTACTGCCTTTTCACCTTCTTCACCTATTTCTAGTGTTCTTTTATTTTCCTTTTCTTTTAGCTGAGCTTGTTCTGGACCTTCTACTTTTTGTCTTTCTGTTGATTGAATTTCTTCTTGATCTTTCAGTCCTTCTTTTTCTAACTCTAATTGAGCTTGATCTGAATTCCCTGCAGCAGATTCTTCTGTTGACTGAATTTGTTCTGAACCTGTCAGTCTCTCATTTTCTTCTTCTGATTGAGCTTGATCTGGATTTTCTGTTTCAATTTGTTCTGGTCTTTCAATCTCTTGCTCTTCTTCAGCCTCTACAGCAGTCTTTTGAGACCCAGTATCTGGTGCCCACTCTACTTGACTTGTACTTGGTTGTTAATCATCGATGTATTCTTCAGAGTCTGTTTCTCTGATTTCTTCGACTTCACAACTTTCAGCTTCTGGTTCTTCACTTTGCTCCACCAGTTGCTGCTCTTGTCGTTCATTTGGATTTGGGACTCTTTGTGTATGACTGGCATGAATCCAGTTTGGCAAGCCAAAACACTTCACTGCTGTAGTGGTGACCAATATAACTTGATGTGGTCCTTTCCAACTGGGTTCTAAACACGATTTTCTTGTGTGCTTCTTTATCATAACCCAGTCTCCTGGACACAAATCATGAGCTTGATTCGGCTGTGCTGTGGTTGCATCGTCTCCAACCTGGTGAGACCCAGAACGTACCAGATCAGCTAGTCCTTTACAATAGTCCAATATTAGATCATCAGTTATATTCATCAGTTTGTTTCCAGGTACAAATGCTTGTCTCATTGCTCTTCCCATGAGAATTTCATGAGGACTCAATCCCGTTCTTCTGTCAGGAATGCTTCTACGACTCATCAATACAAGGGGCAAAGCATCAGGCCATTTCAGTGAAGTGGATGCACACACCTTTCCTAACCTGGATTTTATTGTGCCGTTGAGCTGCTCAACCACTCCAGAAGCCTCTGGTCGTTAGGCACAATGTAGTTTCTGCTCAACTTTGAGAGCTGTACAAATTAATCGAATGATCTCATTATTAAAATGAGGTCCTCTATCAGATTCCAAAGTGACTGGAAACCCAAAACTTGGAATGAGCTCCCTCAACAGTAGTTTGGCAACTGTGAGACTGTCATTCCTTCTCATTGGATAGGCTTCCACCCATCGAGAAAACAGACACACAATGACAAGGACGTACTTCAAACCATTGCTCGACGGCAGTTCTATAAAATCAAGTTGCAGTCTTGTAAATGGTCCCTCTGCCTTTCCAATTTTTCCCCAACTGACAACTGTTTTTCTACCTGGGTTTTGTTGTTGGCATGTCAAACATCGTTGGCAGAGACTCTCTGCAATGAGTCTAAACTTAGGATTGTACCATGTCTGCCTGAAGTGCCTAACCATGGCATCCCTCCCAATGTGTGTAGCTCCATGATATACTCTTGCCATTTGTGATAACAGACTATCTGGCATTATTGGTCTACCATCTGGACACACCCATACCTCATCATCTGCTCTTCTTGTGCATCCTGATTTAATCCGAAGTTCCTTTTCTTTTGGTTCTGCCTCATCCTGTAACTGTCTAACTTCATCCCATGTTTCAAAAGCAGAGAAAAACATTAGTTGGTAATTGGTAGCTTCTTTTTCCAACCCTCTGATCAAAGACATTGTATTTCGAGCACAAAATTGTGCAACTTGGTCAGCATATTTGTTGCCTTGTGTCACACAATCATTTCCTGACTTATGTGCGGCGCACTTGACCACTGCAATTTCTTTTGGCAATTGCAGTGCTTCCAATAGTTCTTTGACATTTTTACTGTTTCTGATAGGAGAACCTGAAGAAGTCAGAAATCCCCTTTGCATCCATAATTGGCCAAAGTCATGCACAACCCCAAAATCATATTGACTATCCGTGAATATGGTTACTCTCAATTTCTTCCCAATTTTACATGCTTTTATTAAAGCTACCAATTCGGCTATTTGTGCAGACTTGACTCCTCTTAGACAGGATGCTTCTATAATAGCAGATACAGTACATACAGCATAGGCAGAACTCAGTTCTCCATTTTGTTTTTGCAAGCATGACCCATCAACAAACAATACATAATCTGATTCTCCCAATGGAACATCAAAGATGTCCGGTCTGGGCTTTGTACACATCTCTGTCAGGTCCAATTAATCATGATCAACCTCCTCTTTTATTTCTTCACAGTATGGGTCCGGCAACAAGGTTGCTGGATTCACTGTGGTGCATCTTATCACACTTACATTTTCAGCACCCAGGATTACTCTTTCATACTTAGTCAGCCGACTAGGGGTCAAATGCTGAGTACGAGTCCCTGTTAAAAGGATCTCGACGGAATGTGGCACATATACTTTCAAGGGATGTCCCATCACAATAGATTCACTCTGCTCCAGACTCACACATGTAGCAGCTACTGCTTTTAAGCAGCCAGGCAATGCTGCGGCCACTGAATCTAGAGTGGCAGAAAAATATGCCACTGGACGTCGTGTCAATCCATGTCTCTGTGTTAATACTGAAAGTGCACATCCTTCTCTCTCCCAACAGAACAAAGCAAATTCTTTCGTATAGTCAGGCATTCCTAATGCTGGTGCTTGACACAAACAATCCCTCAATTTTATGAATGCATCTTCACTTTCATCATCCCATTCAATCGGATCTGTCACATCCCTTCATGTAAATTTTAGCAAAGGCTTTGAAAGCAATGAAAATCCACTGATCCATTGACGACAATATCCAATCACTCCCAAAAACATTCGTACTTCTTTCTTAGTTTTAGGCAGACTCATTTGTCGAATCACTTTTATTCTCTCTGGTGTCACTTTTCTAACTCCCTTTTCTATCTTGTGTCCCAAATATTGAACTTCTTGTTGGCAAAACTGTAATTTTTCTGGTGACACTTTGTGTCCACTTTCTGCCAAATGGTTCAGTAGGGCAATTGTGTCTGTGACACAAGCCTCTCGTGTCATTGATGCCACCAATAGGCCATCAATATACTGGACCAAAACTCAATTTCCTGGCATAACCAATGTTTCCAAACACTTTTTCAGGATCTGATTGAAAATCGAGGGGCTCTCTGTGTACCCTTGAGGAACTCGGCACCATGCCAAAACACGGTCTCCGAACCGAAATGCAAAAAGATATTGGCTAGCCATGTGCAATGGAATCGAAAAGAATGCTTGGCACAGATCAATCACTGTATACCAATGTGCATTCCAAGGTATCTGATAAAGGATCACTGCTGGATTTGGTACTACTGGACAACAGGGTACTACTATCTTATTGATTTTCCTTAAATCTTGCACTATTCTATACTTGCCACTAGGCTTTTTAAGCCCCATGATTGGCGAGTTACAAGGACTGCCCATTATTTCTTTCAAAATCCCTTGTTCAATCATTTGATCAATTACTGGAGCAACTCCTGCTTTTACTTCAGGGCTCATTTTGTATTGTGGTGTGTTTGGATAAATTGCACCTTCCTTCACCATTATTTTAATTGGGTCTACATTTGCCATCAGACCAATTTCCTTTACTGTGAAAACCCACACATCTGATCTCACTGTGTCTCTCAGCTCATCAGGCACACTGCTTTCAGTAAGAAGTGAAAACATCTCATCCACTTCTGTTCCTTGTTTCGCTAGCATCATTTTGAAAGCGATATCTTCATCAGGTGTTTGGAAAGCAATACCATCAGGTGTACAATAGATGGTACAGTTCATTTTACACAACAAGTCCCTCCCTAACAAGTTTACTGGACTTGAATCACACACCACAAACCGATGCATGTCTTTGAAATTCCAGATATTCACTTCTATTGGTTTAGTGACTGGGGTTTTTATTTGCTTATTTGAGACTCCTACAACTTGGATAGTTTCTCCCGAGAGGGGTAGGTTTGGAATTTCTGCTGCTCTCACAGTAGAACGGGTAGCACCAGTATCCACTAGGAAAGTGATGCCATTACCTTCCACTTTTCCATCAACAAATGGACCTGACTGATCTACCGCCAAGGATGCGCCAAGCACGCATTCTTCCTCCCCCCTCGGGCACCGTCATTGAGAAGCATCTGAATCACTCTTATTACTTTGCATCCAATATTGTTGAACCGTTTGTGTATTCTTACCACTCTCTCCGCGAAATCCGGTGTTCACACTGTATCTCTGCACTTGAGCATTCACATAGTTGGGCATAGGGGCTTGTGTCACCTGTAACTGTGGAGTAACTACCTGTTGCTGTTGCTGCTGGTTCACAACCACCTCATTCTGCATCTGTGGATTTAAATTTTGATTTACCCCATTATTCTGTTGAACATTTCTACACTCATTCTTCCAATGTCCATGCTTTCCGCAGGCATGACAAGGATACTTCTTTTTCGCTTCTTCTCTACTCATTCGCCCTTTTCCTTCATTAATATTTGATCCTTGACTATTCTGATCATTCGACTGGTTATCATTTTGAGAACCAGTATTTGCCTCTTGGTGTTCTGCTAACTTCACTTGTGCCCACAACATCTTTTCTTTCAGTTTCTTGTGTTTTGCATCAATATCATCGCTACAATACTTCACATACTTCAAGATATCGTCAATGGGCTTACTTTGCCAGCAAAGCATATGCTGAGGAATCATCTGACTAATTTCTGATCTCAATCCATACACAAACCTATACACGAAATGTCCCATATCCTTATCACCAATATTTTCAAATCCACTATACTGTTTAAATACTTGCAATAGCCATTCGTAATACGCGTGCACTGACTCTTTTGGTTCTTGAGTTGTTCTGTCTATTTTAACCCAATCTGTTTCTTTTGGAGGAATTTTCCCTTTCAAGAAAGTAATCACTTGTTGATACTTTTTCATCACATCTTCTGAAGGCGCACCTGTCTTTGCATCTCTGGGATACTCTTCAGTTGGCCAATCAACAGTAATTTTGCATTCTGTCCACAAATCAGTTGGCACCTGTTAGACCTGGCATTTCTTGGCATGGTTACCCCAGACTTTTTGCCTCTACCTCCTCTATTTTTGGTGCTGTGATGGATTTTGTTTTGCCAACTTAGATGCTTTGGACACTTTGCCACTGCTAATCAGTGTCAAAGTGCAAGTGCTCCCTGTATAAAGTATAATGGTAATTGGTTGTCCATGATTGGTATGTTTGCCTTACTAGTAAAGTCCCTAGTAAAGTGCACTGTGTGTGCCAGGGCTGGTAATGCAAATGCTACTAGTGGGCCTGCAGCACGAATTGTGCCACCCACACAAGTAGCCTTAAAGAGGGAACTCAGGCCTGCCACTGCAGTGCCTGTGCGCAGTTTGTTAAACTGTCATGTTGTTCTGACAATTGCACCCACTTGCCAGACCTTACCCATCCCTTTCTATGCACATCAGACACCCCTATGGTAGGTCCAAGGAACGTTTAGAAGTGCTCATTATTATAGCCAGAACTTACAAGGGCTGGCTGGCCTAACAACCGGCCAGGAAGAATATTACAAATACGCATATGTTGGATTTATATCGTGTGGTCTTATCGTATATCTTTTTATATAAATGTATACTCGTTTTTATGAAACTCGTGTGCAGTCCATTTGTGGTGTCATCATTGGGTTGCTGTGAGCGTGGTTGCAAATACTTTACACATTTGCCTGGAAGATAAGCCTGGCTGCTCGTGCCAAGCTACCAAGGGGGTGAGCGGGGGCTATCTGAGAAGGTGTCCTTCCTTTCCCTGACGTGAGAGCGAGGGTCCCTATTTGGCCTAAGGTACCTACCTCAGCCAACCAGGGAAACCGGGTCTAACATTTGGTGGTCAGCGGTTGGGATTTGAACGTGTATTTGCAAATTGACTCACAGTAATTGGTGTACATCACAAGTTTAGCGCAGACCACGACGCAACCACATATTGTGTTTTTGATTTCTTGGTTCTATTTTTGAGCGACCTTTAAGCCACACATCATGTCTCAGAGGAGTCAAGTAGCCAGTGAGGCTGCAGAATTAGAGTTCGACATTGAGGCATTGCTTACCTACAAAGTTGATCAATTGAGGCAATTCTGCAGAGCTTTGGGATGTCCCATGAAAAGTAGCGCCAAGAAGGAGGAGCTCCAAATGGCCTTGAGGGCCTGGTGGGAAGCCAAAGGGGCTCAGGAGACGGGTGATGTTGAGGTGGATGAGGATGACCCAGGGAATGGATTTGGTCCACAGGATTTGCCAGTGGAGGGACCAGCCTTAGGGGCTGGTAGTAGCCATTCAGGGAGGAGTTTTTCACCAGAGGAGCTGGAGGAAAACCAAAGGGTCAGAGAGCATGAGTTGGTTGTTTTAAAACCTAAACTCAAGCAGAAGAGAAGAAGCTGCTCATTGAAAGTGAAAAGCGAGCAGAGGAGAGCAAGAATGCTCTCGCCTTGGAAGAGAAAAAGATTCTCTTAGCTCATGAGTTAAGCATGCGGGAACTGGAAATGAAGGTTAAACAGGCAGAGTCCAGTTCAAATGGTGGCAGCACACAACCAGTTAATCCAAAGAGAGGGAAACAAGGGCAGTTATTTACTTAGGTCCAGCATACATGCCCAAAATGATATCTCTACAATTAAAGTATGCAGTTCCTAATATTAAGAGCAGGTGGTTGTGATCAATCAAGGGCTCCACACGATGGTGTAGAGCGAGACTTTAGGAGGAGAATCTCCTCCTGTAGGAAAAAGACCCTCACACACCCAGCCAGCTAGGTGTCTTGCTTCATCATCGGGTCTGCTCCTTATCGGGTTGGCGCTGCAATACCCGATCGGTACCCGAGATGGGGCCTTCTTGGCGGAGATCTTTATTCCTTATGCCGTAGGGTGTAGTGCGTGTGAGGGCCCTAAAACAGTGTAGGTGATAATGATGTGTAAGTAAGTGTGATTTAAAATAGGAAGTGGTGGTCCACTCAAAACAATTTTAATGAAATGTGGCCATCACCCTAATTAAAAAATGAAAAGAGAAAACGCGTATCTTCACTCTAAAGTTGTGAGGTTATACGCTTATGACATAGGTCAACATGTTTCTTGCCTTTATTCCTAGTAGATGGCAATTCCTCAGGACCAAAATAGGATCTACCTACACTTTTCGGTGGTGGTCAATAACTACATTAAGTGAGGTAATAACCACTCATACAGCACCCTCAAAAGTGATACCTGTAGATCTAAAAACAACCTGCAATAAAACAGAATAACAAACATTAATTATTCATGTAAGAATATTCTGGTAATTCAAGGAACCTGTGCCTCAATCAAATTCCAAGGTGCAGCAACCGCATGCCGAACGCGGGTGACTGATGGCATGCGTGAAGTCTGAGCTAAAAGTGGTGAGGAGAATATAACAACATATTAAAAAATGGCAGCTGAAATGAGCATCGTTTTTTAACTTACCCAAATTGGGTCGAGGACGCACGGCATCAGTACCGGCTGGTGTGGACACTAGAATGTAGTGTCCTGAAGGGTAAAAAACAGAGAACAAGTGCTAGAAGGATATACGGCCAGATACAGCTACCT
The DNA here is from genome assembly GCA_963921515.1 of Calotriton arnoldi. NCBI lineage: Eukaryota > Metazoa > Chordata > Amphibia > Caudata > Salamandridae > Calotriton > Calotriton arnoldi. The sequence goes on from CAWUFW010000742.1 coordinate 2,818,753, forward strand.
GTAGGTGTATCAAGCAGAAAGGACGAGGAAGCCACAACATAAGAGTACCTGGTTGTATCGTAATCATGTTTGTCAGTATAAGTCTCTCAGGCGAACACACTGGCCCGTCCATGTCAATTGATAAGGTAAAGGGCGTTGATTAACCAGTCTGCGCCTCCCGGTGTTAGTACCGACACTGAGCAAGGTCAGCGTCAAATGCGCACCCGGTGCACGTCGTGGTAAACAACACAGCGCTCGTCTGACATCAACAAAGCAGCGTTCAGACCAAACAATCGGCAAAGAGTGAGAAACATCAGCTCAAGAAGTGGGAAATTTGAGAGCCGACCTCACCAACATCACTCCATTAGAAATGGTAGTCAACCCGGTATGTTGGCAAGCGTACGGGTCAATAGGACCCCACACATGAACTAGATAGCTCACTGGAGGGACATAGTGGTACCCTTCAAGCCAAAACAATAAAAACACAATAAGGGACACACAGGGAGCTGGCTATTACGTTACTTACTGTTCCGTGTGAAGCGGATCGGAAGTGCTCCTACCCCTCACTCAGCCGGTCCGGGAGTGACGACCAGATCAAAGGATCTCACAGAAGTACCAGCGGCCGGCGGAGAGTGGGGGCGGTACTTCCGGTACTTCCTGGCAGAAACGGTGTTACAACTGGAGCGCTAACCCTGTTTTAGGCGCCATGTTGGATTTCCTCCAACTGATGCGAGACACACACTCCAGGCAGCAGTAATCATGGGCGCCATTAGCAAAGTCTCGTTGCATATTAACATGACAAGGTAATTGGGTTCAAATCACCTGTAAGTTGTTGAATCGTTGCCATAATCTAGTATGGACGGGAAAACTGGTGACCCGTACGCTTGCCAACATACCGGGTTGACTACCTTTTCTAATGGAGTGATGTTGGTGAGGTCGGCTCTCAAATTTCCCACTTCTTGAGCTGATGTTTCTCACTCTTTGCGGATTGTTTGGTCTGAACGCTGCTTTGTTGATGTCAGACGAGCGCTGTGTTGTTTACCACGACGTGCACCGGGTGCGCATTTGACGCTGACCTTGCTCAGTGTCGGTACTAACACCGGGAGGCGCAGACTGGTTAATCAACGCCCTTTACCTTATCAATTGACATGGACGGGCCAGTGTGTTCGCCTGAGAGACTTATACTGACAAACATGATTACGATACAACCAGGTACTCTTATGTTGTGGCTTCCTCGTCCTTTCTGCTTGATACACCTACAGGTAGCTGTATCTGGCCGTATATCCTTCTAGCACTTGTTCTCTGTTTTTTACCCTTCAGGACACCTCATTCTAGTGTCCACACCAGCCGGTACTGATGCCGTGCGTCCTCGACCCAATTTGGGTAAGTTAAAAAACGATGCTCATTTCAGCTGCCATTTTTTAATATGTTGTTATATTTTCCTCACCACTTTTAGCTCAGACTTCACGCATGCCATCAGTCACCCGCGTTCGGCATGCGGTTGCTGCACCTTGGAATTTGATTGAGGCACAGGTTCCTTGAATTACCAGAATATTCTTACATGAATAATTAATGTTTGTTATTCTGTTTTATTGCAGGTTGTTTTTAGATCTACAGGTATCACTTTTGAGGGTGCTGTATGAGTGGTTATTATCTCACTTAATGTAGTTATTGACCACCACCGAAAAGGGTAGGTAGATCCTATTTTGGTCCTGAGGAATTGACATCTACTAGGAATAAAGGCAAGAAACATGTTGACCTATGTCATAAGCGTATAACCTCACAACTTTGGAGTGAAGATACGCGTTTTCTCTTTTCATTTTTTAATTAGGGTGATGGCCACATTTCATTAAAATTGTTTTGAGTGGACCACCACTTCCTATTTTAAATCACACTTACTTACACATCATTATCACCTACACTGTTTTAGGGCCCTCACACGCACTACACCCTACGGCATAAGGAATAAAGATCTCCGCCAAGAAGGCCCCATCTCGGGTGCCGATCGGGTATTGCAGCGCCAACCCGATAAGGAGCAGACCCGATGATGAAGCAAGACACCTAGCTGGCTGGGTGTGTGAGGGTCTTTTTCCTACAGGAGGAGATTCTCCTCCTAAAGTCTCGCTCTACACCATCGTGTGGAGCCCTTGATTGATCACAACCACCTGCTCTTAATATTAGGAACTGCATACTTTAATTGTAGAGAAGCACACAACCAGTGCCAGTGGGAAAGGTGTACATTCCCAAGGATTTAGTGCGAGATTACCAAAGGGGTGATGATATTTATGCGTGGTTCATGGCATATGAGATCGCACTGAGGATGAATGAGGTGCCTGAGAAGCATTGGGGGGCGGGCCTATGGAAACACTTTGAGGCTTCTGGGAGGGATGTTTTACCCCCTTTAGAGAGGGCAGGAACCCTGACCTACGCCAATATGAAGGAGGCTTTATGCCTCAGGTATGGGCTCACTCCTGAACAGTACAGGCAGAAATTCAGGAACTTCAAGAAACTGGAATCCAGTACTTGGATGGAGTGTGTGAATGCGTACACGCGTGCACTGAATGGTTGGATGAAGGGCAGCAAGGCAACTGATTTTAAGAGCTTATGCGATTTAATTAGTTGGGAGCACTTGAGTAGTCTGTGTGTTCCAGAGCTGCCCCAGCATCTTTTGGACAGTAAACTGACTGATCCCAGTAAGCTTGCTGAAGAGGCGGACCGCTGGACCAGTACCCAGGTCCACAAAGGGATTGGAGGTACCACTACCAAAAGTGTACAGGGTCCCCCGCCGAAGGTAGGGGAGGACAAGGGTAACCACAAGGGGTTCTCTAAAGGGCCCCAAAGTAGTTCCCAGGTGAAAGGGTCGCAGTCCCCCAAGGCTAGGAGGTCCTGGCCCCATAAGGGCAAGCAGGACAACCGAGGTCCTCCTACTTGTTACTTCTGTAAAGAAGTGGGTCATATTTCCCCTAAATGCCCCAAGAGGTAATCTGCACCCACTGGTGCTCCAACACCGGGTTTAGTGAGTGTAGCGTTGGGTGAGGAATTGAGTCCTTGGACTGGGGAGGAGCAAGCAGTTATGACCCTGGTCTCATTAGGAGATCGAGAGATGGTCCAGGAAATCTCTCTGCCTGAGAATACTAAGAAGTACAGGCAGTGGGTGACCATCAATGGAAGATGGGTGGAGGCTCTGAGAGACACAGGAGCCAGTTTGACATCTGTCAGGTGTCAGTGGGTGTCTGAAGAGCAGGTAATTCCCGATGTGCTTCACCCTGTAGTTGTAGCAGACAACTCCGTGCGCCTCTGGCAGTAGTTCCCTTTGAATTGGGGGGTCTCCGGTTCCTTGAAGGTCGTTGTAAGTCCATCCATGCCTGTAGACTGTCTGCTGGGGAATGACCTGGAGAGTTCCCCCTGGAAGGAGGTGGAGCACCAGGCGCATTTGGAGATGTTGGGTCTGCCTGAGTGGGCTTGTGTGACCACTCGGTCTATGGCAGCCAGTAAAGGTGTTTAAGAGGACCTGGAGCCTGAAACAGTGGCCCAGGTGCCTGCCGTGCAGAGAAGAGGCAGGGCGCGTGAGAAACCGGCCCCCACAGTTCCCACGGTCCAGGAGGAGGCACCGTTTGAGGGGGAGGCCCTGGAGCCTACGGGGGAGCAAGTAGCTGAACTGGGGGACCTACCTGAGCTGACCGAATGGCAGCAGGAGGGAGGGCCCTCAAGGGAGGAATTCTGTGAGGAGCAGAAGTGCCCTTCTCTTGAAGGTTTGCGGCAACAGGCAGCAAACCAGGCAGCATGTGATCAGTCTGGATCCCACTTGATTTACTGGGAGAATGATCTCCTATATAGTGAGCCTAATGTTGCTGAGCCTGGGTCAGCCCGTGCGCTGGTGGTACCCCAGCACTTCAGAGCCTTCCTACTGGGGTTGGCTCATGATGTACCTTTAGCAGGAAATTTGGGGCAGGACAAGACCTTTGAGAGGCTTATCACCCACTTCTACTGGCCTCAAATGCGCAAGAGTTCTGATACTCATTGCAGGACCTGTCAGACTTGCCAGGCAAGTGGTAAGAATGGAAGGAAGCGCAAGGCTCCCCTCCAGCCTTTCCCTGTAGTCAGCACCCCCTTTGAAAGGGTGGGCATTGACATTGTGGGGCCTCTGGATCCCAAGACCGCCATGGGCAACAGGTTCATCCTGGTCTTGGTGGACCATGCCACCCGGTACCCGGAAGCTATCCCTCTCCGGACGGTGACAGCCCCCGTGGTGGGCCGTGCACTGATGGGGATTTTCTCCCGCGTGGGGTTCCCCAGAGAGGTGGTGTCTGACAGGGGTACTAATTTCATATCGAGGTATATGAAATCTCTGTGGAAGGAGTGCGATGTAACCTACAAGTTCACCATGCCGTACCACCCCCAGGGTAATGGTCTGGTTGAGAGATTTAACCGGACCCTGAAGGGCATGATTATGGGTCTTGAGGAACCCATGAGGCGTAAGTGGGACGTCCTCTTACCATGCCTGCTGTTTGCTTACCGAGAGGTGCCACAGAAGTCCTTAGGGTTCAGTCCCTTTGAGCTCCTGTATGGACACCCGGTAAGAGGACCCTTGAGTTTGGTGAAGGAGCGCTGGGAGAAGGCTCCTAGTAAACCCCCCCAGAATGTATTTAGCTACATGCTGGCCTTCAGGAACCAAACTAGGCATTTCAGGCAACTCGCTCAGGCGAATCTGGAAGCCATCCAGGAAGAAATGAAGCGGTGGTACGACCAGAATGCCACTCTGGTCGAATTTCAACCTGGGCAAAAAGTGTGGGTGATGGCGCCAGTGGAGCCTTGCGCGCTCCAGGACAAGTGGACTGGGCCTTATGAGGTGGTGGAGCGCAGGAGTGAAGTGACCTACCTGGTTGACTTACGGTCTCCTAGGAACCCTTTGAGGGTCCTCCATGTGAACCGCCTCAAACCACCCTTTGAGAGGTCTGATGTGACCATGATCTTGGCTACAGACGATGGGGTAGAAGAGGAGAGTGAACCTCTTCCTGACCTCCTGTCAGCTAAGGAGAAGGATGGGTCAGTGGATGGGGTGAACCTCTCGCCTACCCTGACCCCGGAACAGCAGAGGGACTGTCGCCAGGTATTGGGTCAGTTCGCCTCCCTGTTCTCCCTGACCCCAGGAGTCACCCATTGGTGCGTCCATGATGTGGACACTGGAGACAGCCTGCCAGTAAAACAAAAATTGTACAGAGTAGCTGATAAGGTCAGGGCCAGCATCAAGGAGGAGGTTTCCAAGATGCTGGCGCTAGGGGTGATTGAGCCATCCAGCAGCCCCTGGGCTAGCCCAGTGGTCCTTGTGCCAAAAGCCGCTGCGCCAGGTGCCACCCCAGAACTCCGGTTCTGTGTGGATTACCTTGGGCTCAATGCCATCACCAAGACTGACGTTCACCCCATCCCCAGAGCTGATGAGCTCGTGGATCGGCTGGGAGCTGCCCGGTACCTCAGTACATTTGACTTGACGTCGGGTTACTGGCAGATTGCCAAGCCAGGTCTTCCCTGAACCGGAAACAAGCATCCTGGGACCGGTTTCGGGCTAACAGCCCTCATCAGCCAGGCTAGCTTGAATCCAGTGACAAAATGAGCAAGGGACCCACGTCTGGGCATACCCTGCCAATTCCTCAGGACCAAAATAGGATCTACCTACCCTTTTCGGTGGTGGTCAATAACTACATTAAGTGAGATGTGACAAGATAAGTTCGCTACCGAACCACTACATGCTCCATGTAGAGAAATATCCTGACACATGAGAGAACCGCTTAAAGCGTTCTTGCAGTTTGTACCACTCAGATACACTTCTCGATCCCTATTCCGGCATCGATATCTATATGGTAACTCCAAAGTTTCCTTGATGTAACCCTTACCCATCTTTTCATATTTGCCTGCCTGCCTTTGCTCAAGGCAATATTGAAACTGAAACGTAGTTACCGGCAGAGTGATTTGGCCATGAACCAGCCATTCAGTTGATGGTGATTCGGCTACAGTGAATGGTAACCTTTCCAGTTTCTCAATACGCAGCATTGTATATTTGGCTCCCCTTTGTGCCATTTCTGTCTATCAGTTAGATTGTATTCTGAAAACAGAGACGTGGTGTTTATAAAACGCCAGGGCACATAGCCTGCACGCAAAGATTGTAGCGTCCAGCTTAGCAACATAATAGAATGTAGCTGAGATTGCCCGTGTTGTAACAAGGCCAGATCTTGTTCTAATATGTCGATTGCCGAAGACACAATGTTGCCTAAGGAGTAAATCCTGGAAGTCAAAGTTGTTAACCCATTATCCACTACAGCTAATGCCTTCTCTAGGTTAATACGGTCTATTTCCCGTATTCTTTCTGCGGCCTCTTGTTGGGATATTTTCCAGTTTTCATTATAATAGGCATAAATGCCGGCATATATGAAACGTTTCTGACGTGTTCTTGGGCCTAGTAAAAAATCCCTAAGGTCTACATCAGGTGTGAGTAAGGTCAAATGATGTTTTACTTCAGTGAGTGTTGAGGTCTCTAGCCAATCAAGGCACAACTTCCCAACACTATAGGATGTCACTACCCCTGGGTGTTGTCTCTGTACATAGCGTGTATCTGGCCTATGGATACTAAACCCTTCGGTTGTATTCTTAAATTTCTGTTGACAGGTGTTTGTGTCAATGGGCCAAATCAGCCATTTCGTCCAATCAGGATCTGATCTGTTGTACTGGAGAATGTCATCTAATCCTACCCCTTGTGTAGCTGAATTCTGCCCCCCACCCATCTGTGATGGTGTAGGAAACCCGGGTGAGTTCAGTTCCTTATTCCTGGCTAATCCAAGACAGGATGTCTGTTGCACAGTTTCATTCAGAAATATCATCTGCTGTGGAATGAGGCATGCTCTGAAAAGCGCTTCTGTTCCCAGGACTTGCCAGTCCCAGAACCCCAGATTGATTTTAAATCTATAGTGTCCTACCATAGGTCGAAACCCTGTGTAGACAACTGGGCCAAAAAGGAAGCAGAGTAAATCTGTTTGGTGTTAGTTAACATAAATTTCTGTGCTGATGTTTTTGCCACTTTGTAATAAAATGACTTTGGGTCTGATGTATTAAACCCTGAAAAGTATGTGAATTTCTGTGCAAAGTTTTGCGAACTACCTTTTGGAGGAGTTGGGCAGTGTTCCCACTGGTGGTATTCAAATACATTTCTAGGTGTTATAGATTTGTGCAAGAAATGATGACCATATTGTTGGTAACAGTACAATGTATCATAGTCTGAAGTACCTTCTAACATTTTATTGTTCGGAAATGCTGCAGTTTTTTCTAGATCAGACATTAAATTGTTTACAGTTTCAGTGTCCCAATCATCAGAAAATGTACTGGAGGTAATGATATCACTTAAAGAAATTTTAAATACATGTTTAAGCTTTAAAAGTTCAGTCGGACAGAATATATCATAATCAATCTTGTCCCATACTATACCGTCCGGTATAGGAACTGCTGTGATGTTCACTGAAGACAAGTCTCTTGGTTCACGATGTGAAGACTGGTGTGGTTTTAAAATCAAATTGACTCTTTGGGCTGTAGAGCTCTGCTGGAGGTATCGTCCATTAATAAGCATATTAAAAGTTATTATTAAACATAGCCAGAAAATAAAAAATAAAATCCCAGTAATATACCATAGTTCAATCCAAGGTGACACCAGGTAAGTCTTTCTAAAAAAGTTCAAAAAGTCAGCGAGTTTCTGTTTGCGTGATTTTTTGGCTGGCGTAGTTTCCGGCTCACTTGGATCCAGTGAAAACGTATCAAAGTTCATGAAATAGCCAGAAGCAGTTCGATCAATTGTTGGAATTGCATCGGGATTTGTTGAAATCGGATTTTGCTCTTGACTAGGCATGTTGACATAGATGTCTGTAGTCGGTCTTAATGCAACTTGGTTGTTAAGTTGATTTTCTTCTTGTCGAAGTGGAACGAGTTCCATAGCATTGTTGCTTAGTCCTTCATTCCGTACAGGTGGCTCTTCAAATGTGATGAGTCTTTCTGTTTGGACTTCTTGGATTGTAGCAAGAGGAGGGCGTCTGCTACTGTGGAGTCCACGAGGCCTACTGTTTAGTATCGGCAACATAGTGTGGTTTGATTAAGTCGATTGAGACAAATCTTTTCTCCTTTTTCCCGGCAAGAGGCGGCAGAAGTACAGTTCTTGTGCCTTGGATTGCTAGGACCGGTACAGGCTTTCTGTATGATGGCCCAAATTCTTTTTTGTCAGCAATCTTCTCTCTGACCAGATCCCCGACTCTTGGGATCCAGACAGGTCTTGCCGTTACTGCCTTGACTTCCTCAGTGGCGGCCTGTTTCTGGAGCACGTTACTTTGTTGTGTCCTGGATTCATTAAGGGCCATATGTATCAAAAAAGAGTTTTGCGATTCTCAAATTGCGATTTTTAGCGAATCGCAATTAGAGAATCGCAAAATGCAATGTATCTAGGATTTGCTAAAAATGTTGCGAATCCTACATATTCCTTATTTGCGAATTGCAAATAGAGATGTGCAAATAAGGAATACCTTCCCATTCATTCCTATGGGCTAGGAGGCCCATAGGAATGAATGGGAAGACATTCTCAACTTGCGATTACCAATTAGAGAATCGCAAATTGAGAATGCAATTTCAAGGTTGCAAGGGTGCCAAAGGACACCCTGTTGCACCTCTGAAATATGCATGTGTGCACATTTTGCGCACATACATGCCCTAAGGCATGTATGTGCGACATATGGCACTTTTAAAAATCAAAAAGTGCTTTTTAAAGAAAATCGCAAATTACCACCAACTTGAAGTTGGTGGTAATTTGCAATTCCTAAGGCCAAATAGCAAATTTCTGGTGCTTCCAGAATTGCATTTAAGGAATCACAATTTGCAATTCCTTAATTGCATTCGCAAAATAGAGAATCGCAAATTTTGCAGTTCTCTATTTTGCGATGGCCTTTTGGGATGATACATCCCAAAACGCTTTTTCAACTCCGCAAACGGGCCGATTCTGAGAATCTGCCCGTTTGCAAACGGGAAAAAGGCTTGATACATATGGCCCTTAGATCCTGTAAAACAGCCAAACGATCATGGATATCAAATGGTTTTTCATCCGCCACTGTGCCTTCAAAATCAAGATCAGGTGCCCACATTCTTGTCCCAAATAGGACCTCGTAAGGAGTGACACCCCCTAGAGAGCTTCTTGGCTGATTGTTAATCGCTCGTTGTAACCCATAAAGGTGATCGACCCATCTACCGCCCTTGCCTAATACCCTAGCTGTTAAAGATTGCTTTAAGTCCCGGTTTTTCCTCTCCACAACAGAATTTCCCTCGGGATGGTAAGGAGAGGAGTACCGCAATGCTACGCCCATTCCTTCCATGGCCTCTTTGTAAGCCCGAGAGCTAAACGCCGGGCCACAGTCAGAATGTAACGTGCCAACTGCGTATGTGCCGATAAAGACTCGCAAATCTTTTATAACAGTTCGAGCGTCAGCCGAGCGCTGAGGCTAAACCTTGAGGAAACTTGAGCTGGACGCACGTGAACGGACAACCTAATGCTGTCTAATAATGGTAACTGTACTGGACGTGTGGCGGTGGACCCTTCCATTTGCTTGCGGATGTCGCAGTTCCAGACATAGTTTCTAATCTGCCTTCTCATCACGGGCCACCAGTAGCGTTGTTTCAACAAAGAAACGGTTTCCATAAGTCCCTTATGTACAGAACCTTTCCCTTCGTATGCTACCACAATCAAGCCTTGCCTAAGATCCATATTTGGTATTACTCTATCCCCCACTCCAGGAATCTGAGCATATGGAATGTTTTGTGCATCTAACTTGTTACTTGAGTGGAAATTTTTTAGGTACTGCTGTGCTACCTTTGCGTGAAGCATTGACAGCTATCATAATCTCGCAGTCTATTCTCATTTTTGAACGAGTAACTGCAGCTACGGACGCTGTACGTACAGCCCCCTTTGCGGCTTCATCAGCCAATGAATTCCCTTCAACGTGAACGCCATCACGCTGATGACTCAGTGTATGCATCACATGAGCCCTTGGTAGTTTGTTTCTCAACTCCACTACCTGTTCCCATAGCATTTTATGCTTAATTGTGCCCCCTTTTGCGTCTTTGAACCCGTTTTGTTCCCAATTATGTAAATATTCATTGTACGACTGCACACAGTAAAAGGAATCACACACAATTAGTGTGGGGAATTTGTGTTCCGTATTTACAAGTGCCAGTATCAGTGCTTTTAACTGAGCCGTGCAGTCTCCTAGAGATTGCGTTTTAGTGCAACTGAGATGGAACTTTCCATCATGCATGCGACCTTTAACAATCGCACATGCTGCGCTGTAAACTTGCTTACTCTCTATGGCCGGTTGAGCAGATCCGTCAGTGTAAATAATGTATTCATACTGATCTAGAGGCAAAATCTCAATTGGAAGAGGATATTCTTGTTCGTATTGCAGAAATGCTTGTGTTTTTAAATTTGGATCAAATCTGTATTCAACATCCGTTGCAGTAAGAGAATTAGCCCATTGTATCCATCTGGGATGTAAGGCTTTCGCATTTGGAATGCTAGCTTTTGTAACAGCTTCTAAAGCTGATACTGGGGTCACGACAATTATGCGTTTACCCTGAGCCAGAGCTCTTTCTCTTGCTACAGAGGTCTGCACTGCTGTCAGGATTTTTTCTGTTGAAGTGAAAAGCATCTCTGCGTTTGTGTACAGGTGTGATTTATATGCGATTGGTACCATTTCGCCTTCATTGAAAGTCAAATAAGTATACCCGCATTGACCCGCTATTACTCAGATCACTAAGTTGCGTACGTTTACGTGTGTCTGTAAATGTTTAGAAGCTATCATGTCTTCCTGTAGGGAACGCAGGATATTTGTATGTTCCTGTGTCCATTGTCTGATTGAAAAATCAGGTTTTATTAAGTCGTAGAAAGGTTTTACTCTTTCTGCGTAATCCAAAATGTATGTTCGACCAAAATTTAGGAATCTCAGAATTGATTGTAAATTCTTTAATGATTTTGGAGGTTGAAGCAGCGCACATTTTTCTAAAACGTTTGCTGCTAGGCTTTTCCCTTCACTTGACAGCTCATATCCTAAAAATAGGACACTGAGGTGGGCAATTTTTGATTTTTTAAAATTAAATGTATGCCCTCAGAGGCGAATCCCATAATAATGGTGCTCACCCTGGTCAAGTGCCTCGGTAAGTCATCGTCCGTCAGATAAATATCATCTACATAGGACAATGCTTCTTCATCCAAATTTTGGAGTAACTCTGTTACTCTTGCTGAAAATACCCCGGGTCTATTTTTATACCCTTGGGCTAGTCGATAAAATTGTCGCTGGGACCCTAACGCACTGAATGCGGTCAGATACCTGCTTTCAGGCGCTATATTTTGGCAGAAAAATCCATTTGAGATATCAAGTGTTTTGTATTTTTTGCGCACAATGTTATTCATTAATGCGGCACTGTGTGCATTTTGAACTGCAAATGTCTTTGTGCAAGTGTTTAAATGTCTGTAATCTAAGACTAGACGATATGTGTTCTCAGGTTTTGCTACGGGAAAGAAAGGATTGTTCATAGGTGAAGTGCAATTTTCTATCACCCCCTGGTATTCAAGTTGATCTAGGATCTCCCTGACTTGTTTTTTAGCTTCCTGCTTTATAGGGTATTGCCTTTGAGCATTTGGTGAAACGTTTAACGGGATCACGTGGTGGGTTGAATCCTCATCCCAACCAACATGATTTTTGTACAATGTTGGAGCTAGGGCAACCGCCCACTCCTGCGCATATGCATGTTTTAAATGTATGGGAACGAGGTCAGAAAAGGCTGGAAAAATTACAGTTTCTCCCCTAGGGCACTCCATGACGAATGCTGGCAGCCAGTCTTGCTCTGCTAATAGGATGTCATAACCAGATGACAGATGTTTCCAAAAGAGACCTTTAATTTTTCTGGGCTTGTCCCCATCCATCCGGAGCGTTATCTCATGTAACTTATGTGGGACACTTACCCGAGTATCAGGCGTTTCCACTGTGATATACTCACTCAACTCCGCTGTCACCAGAAATTCCTTCAGGTTCTGGCGAGCTATCGTTACTTCTGCCGCGCTGTCTAGCATCGTCAGAGCCCATTCCCCGTTCAGAAGCTGTGTCCTCAGAATTCTGGGCATGCCCGATCTTGAGACCTGCTACCTTCTTCTTTTTGAACTGAGGTTTTTGTTTTTGTTTATCTTCTTTTTTAGGTGCATAGTCCGCAGCGCGTTGCGTGTCTCTGGACTTTGTACGCTCCTCTGACCGTCCTTCCCTCTCGGAGTTTTTTGATGAACGCTGAAAGGAACGAGAGTAAGGTGTATCAGTATCCTGATACCAGTCAGGTTTTTTAATATTATCCCTATTCCTGAGGTTATACCTCCTTTCAGAGGGCTCCTGTTGAGGAGACCTACCTCTGGATTGAGATCTGCTGTCTTTAGACTTTTGTTGTTTTTTATTTTCCCACTTCTTTTTAGAAGAAGCAGGTGTCTGCTTTGTAGTGTCCTTTTCAGGACTGCCCACGAGTTGTGGTTTTAATGCTTTCCCACCTAGACTGTCTCTGCCTAGTTCTGCATATGCAGTTTCAATTATTTTGGGTAGTTCGTGTTGTTGATCTATTGGACCGAACTCCCTTAGGCGTTGGCGGATCGCCACTGAAGCTGCTTCCCCCTTAATGTTAGCTAGTATTATGGCTGATACCTGGTCAAAGTTATTTAGTAACTTCATCCCTAAGTTAAGGGCAGGTTCTGCTTCGTACTCATTTTGTATCTGTCTCAATACATCAGGTACTACTGCTAATGATGGGATACCATGTGTTCTGGTATATATGGCAGCAAAGACTGAACCCCAAGAGGTGCAGTCCTCTACTTGTGGTGTGATCCCCATGGGCAAGCAGATTGTTAGAATTCTGTGTTTATCATAGGTGGTAGTATTCGGGAACACCGCCTCAAGCTGAGTTATTTTCTGAGCTATCCAGAATGGTATTTGTTCGCGTTTTGCGGGCATTTTGCCCATTACCGCGTGTAATGTTTGAGGAGTAATTATATATCCTGTACCCTGAGCTGGAGTACTATTTGCTGCACCTGGTGCAGGTTGGATTGTTAAAGTCCTCATGACGAATTGTGTCAGGTTTCTGTAGATTTTAATTAAATCTTTGTGTGGGACTAGTAAGTCTGGCTGTGGCATTGTGTTAACGCCAGGATGCGGTGTGTAAGCCGCTAGTATTGGCCATGTGGCCCCGTCTCCTCCGAGCGGGCCTAATCTTACTCTTTCTCGTATGTGGGGTAGGGTGCTATTAAACCAGTAATGATGTTCCTGGTAAGTGAGTGGAATCTCTATGTCCTCAAACGGGGCATATTCCCGTGGTGCATCTCCTTCTATATAGTAGTGAAATGTATTTGTTGTTGCATTTGCTGCTGGGAGTGTAACCCATGAATAGAATAACTCTGTTTTATTTGATTCGTGTGCCTCAATCACGAAAACAGCAATTCCACCCTTGGCTTGTACACCATTTTCTAATAGTCTTAGGGTGACTGTCCTTCTGAATTTTGGTGCAATCTGTATTGTATCCTCAGGATCTTCTCCTCCTAGGTCAACTCTCTCATCCCCTGAACCAGGCATGTTTAGAGGAAGAAGTGTTCACAGGGAACTAAGATGAGGTGTTATGCACAGTTTAGAAACTAAATGTCCTTCAAGCTTGATTAACCAACAGCCAATAAATAGTATTCTCGTACTACTCAGCTGTAGCGGAGTTTGTGCCCACCCACTCCAGATGTCTATGGGGTTTTGTGAGTAGGTTCTCTGAGAATAGCACGACTGAACTACTCAGATTCTACTGTTAAATATGTACCCAACCAACGTTGGCGGCGCCATGTCGTGTAGTTCCTATAGTACCCATGCAGGACCTGCGAGTTTGGATAACATAAACTGTGGGCTTGGTGTTAGACTGACTCTGTGCACCCCCACCGTATACGTTAGCCTGATTTGCATTAGCTAGCTCACAGTGCCACTAGAATCTCCTCTTATCGGGGAGAGATTAGTTTCTGGCAACCTTAGACCATGACAACCCAAATTCCTCAGAATCGTGGAAACAATGTACTACTTTTCGCTCAGTCATTCGTGCTTACATATTCGGTTTGTCTCAGAGAGTTACACAGAATAAACAGTCTGGGCGTTTCAATAAGTATTTATTGAACAGTTGTATTCTAGTGTAAAATATATGTGCTGCGGCAACCAGCAGACAATAGCAGAGATATATTATCAGCAGTACGATAAAAGCAAAGGGATAGAACAGTTCTACCATATTGCAATAATCATGAATACATACATGAGTATAAAAGCATTATGAAAGTGCGCGTACTCCTACGATGCCTAACTAGATGTACCTGAGTGTACCTAGCATATGTGTAGGTCTAAAAGCCTAAGAGCCAAGCATCCTTCTAGGATTTAGTCGAACCCCCATACCTGAATAGAGAGAGTGTGGGACCCCGTCCTGGTCTCGTGTTGGACACCCCGCAAGGGCTGTGTTAGACCGCTGTCAGCTGGAGCGACTGCATGCAGGAGCCCCAGCGTCTCTGGTCAGTGTGTCAGCATGGAAGTCTCGGTTCCCTCTGTCTTACCGAGGTAAGATGTGGTGTATTTATACCCTGAAGACTCTAGTTGCTTCGTATGGTTTGTATTGGCCCTTGTTAGACTTGAGGAAGACGTCAGGGGTGAACTTTGTACATACATATTATGCAGGTGGTGTATTCCTAGAGAGCCATGCATAATTGATGAGTAAAGTGTGGGCCTGTGTTTGGGAAAAACTCTGCTGTATTCAAAACCACAGACTAGATAACGTTCAGCCCTCAGAGCTCGTTGAGTACTAGCGAGGACCAATGTAGGTGAAAGATCATGCCTATATAAGGAATCATGACCATAATAGGACATGTACAGTTATGACAGTAATAGGGCATATGCGGCTTTGACCATAATAGGGCAAGTACGAATATGACCGTATTAGGGCAAATACAAATACGTCCATTTTAGGGCATGTATGAACAGGTCTACATTAGGGCCTCTATACGGGACATAACAGTCCAAGGTACCCCCTGGGCAGGGTGCAGTGCATGTGAAAGGTAGGACATGTATTAAGGTGTGTACCATGTCCTGACAGTGAAATAATCTCCATTTTGTTTTTCACTGTGGAAAGGCCATCTTGCCCATAGGATAAAATCGGGAGGCTGTGTAATATGTTTTCCAGCCTATCTTCCCAAAGGCTTAAGATGGAGAGGTGAAGTTTAGTGTGCCTGAACTCACAATGTAATAACACATCATTTTATGAAGGTGGTTTTTGCATTGTGTGTTTAGAAGCCACTCTTTTAGAAGTGGCTGGGTTTTTGTGCTCTAACATTTCTGTGTGTCTCTGCCTGGTTGTGGATTGACTGTCTGGATTTCAAAGTGATAGGATCTGGGGAATGTCTTGACCCAGGGGAGGAGGTGAGACAGCAACAGGCTGACCTGCATCTGGAGTGTAGGGGGGAGGAGTAGCCCCTAGAGGTGAAGAGGCCTGGGCTGCAGCCATAAACCAATGGCTCCGTCCCTTGCTGAGTGATTGAGGATCCAGACCCCCACTATCAAAGGAATAAGGTGTCACTGGCAGGGAGGCACCCAGAACCGGTTTGAACAGGGGTCAGTGCCCCCTGAACACAAAGACTTCAAAGACATTTAGGGGTATAACTATGAGAGATGAAGCCCCTGAACTTTGGAGAAATGGATTGATCAAGATTGAACAAGACTGAAGCTACTTTGTGGTCAAGAGGAACCTCTGCCAAGGAAGAAACAGCTGAAGAGACTGAAGGAAAGGACCGACCCTTGCTGTGTGTTCTGGGGCTGGCCTGCACTTTGCTGCTTTAACCAAGGAGAGGCTAAAGGGACTTTGCTGTGTGCTGTGTCCCCCTGCTTGAAAGGACTTTGCTGTGTGCTGTGTCCGGAAGTAACTTATCCCCAAGGGCCCGAGGTGAGCTGGCTCCCTGTTGCGGAAACTCAGGAACACAAAAGTTTCCAGGAGAGTCTCAGCGACGCTGTGTGCGTGTGCTTTTTGCAGCCTGAGACCCTCGTAAGAATTGCCCTGTGATCGTGGGCATCTGGAGTCCAAGCGAGTCTCAGCGACGCTGTGTGCGTGTGCTTTTTGCAGCCTGAGCCCTTCGTGAGCATTGTCCTGTGATCGTGTGCACCGGAGTCCAAGTGAGTCTCAGCGACGCTGTGTGCGTGTGCTTTGTGCATCCTGAGACCTTCGTGAGGATTGCCCTGTTATCATGCACACCCGGAGTCCAAGTGAGTCTCAGTGACGCTGTGTGCGTGTGCTTTGTGCAGCCTGAGACCTTCGTGAGGTTTGCCCTGATATCGTGCACACCCGGAGTCCAATTGAGTCTCAGCGACGCTGTGTGCGGGTGCTTTGTGCAGCCTGAGACCTTTGTGAGGATTGCCTTGTTATCGTGCACCCAGAGTTCAAGTGAGTCTCAGCGACGCTGTGTGTGTGTGCTTCGTGCAGCCTGAGACCTTCGTGAGGAGTTCCCTGTGATCGTGCACCCGAAGCTCAAGTGAGTCTCAGCGACGCTGTGTGCGTGTGCCCTGTTGCAGCCTGAGATCTTCGTAGCATCAGCGGCCCGGACCGGCAGCCCCGGAGGAGCCGAGCCGCCAGCTCGAGCCCGCCGTTGCCAGAGCGGGACCTCGAACCAACCTCGTCGAGGGAGGGCCCGAGTTCCACTGCCCGGAATTCACAAAGATTGCTTCGGAGGCCCAAGTTGCGGGAAGAGGAGAGGAGAGCGAAGTCGCACCCCCCAGGTAACGTGTGTCGGCGCCTGGGGCGGGGTGCGGGCTCGGAGGGAGACGCTCTTGGCCTCTCCCATTCCTGCAGTGCGAGCCTCTGCTTTGGCTCGTATCGCGGCCCGTACTTGCCAACGGAGTGGCAGTACCAGGGCCGGAGTTCGGAGCTGCACTTTTTGTTTACACCATACCCGCGTGGGGGCAACTGTTGACAGAGGCTGACTGCGAGCCAGTACGAGTGGCGTAGAGACCACCTGAGGCACCATGATCGGTGCTGGAGTATATTACGCATTGCATTGTTTCTGCATAACGAACTACCTGATTAGTGTATTACGCATTGCATTAATTCTGCATAACGAACTACCTGATTAGTGTATTATGCATTGCATTGTTTCTGCATAACGAACTACCTGATTTGTGTATTACGCATTGCATTATTTCTGCATAACGAACTACCTGATTGTCGTATTACGCATTGCATTGTTTCTGCATAACGAACTACCTGATTAGTGTATTCCGCATTGCATTATTTCTGCTTAACGAAATACCTGATTGTTGCATTACGCATTGCATTATTTTTACATTGCAAAGTGCCTGATGCTAGCATTACGAACTGCATTATTTCTACATTGCAAAGTGCCTGATTCGAGCATTACGAACTGCATTATTTCTACATTGCAAAGTGACTGATTCTAGCATTACGAACTGCATAGCATTGCATTAGGACTGCAGTGGAACGTTTAGAAGTGCTCATTAATATCGCCAGAACTTACAAGGGCTGGCTGGCCTAACAACCGTCCAGGAAGAATATTACAAATACGCATATGTTGGATTTATATCGTGTGGTCTTATCGTATATCTTTTTATATAAATTTATACTCGTTTTTATGAAACTCGTGTGGAGTCCATTTGTGGTGTCATCATTGGGTTGCTGTGAGCGTGTTTGCAAATACTTTACACATTTGCCTTGAAGATAAGCCTGGCTGCTCGTTCCAAGATACCAAGGGGGTGAGCGGGGGCTATCTGAGAAGGTGTCCTTCCTTTCCCTGACGTGAGAGCGAGGGTCCCTATTTGGCCTAAGGTACCTACCTCAGCCAACCAGGGATCCCGGGTCTAACAGCACCACTATATCAAACAGGCCATCCAAATCCTTTAATAGTACCTTTGAAACTTTCACAAACCTCTCTACCTGCTTGTACCATTCAACTGGTTTCTCTCTTAATCTGGGAAAATCATTCGTAAAAGACAAAATATCCTGTCTAGACCAAGGAACATGAACATATCCACCACCAGTAACTTCTCTCATTGGACACACTCTTTCAACCTGTTCTGTCTCTCTTAATGGGAATGCAGATGTTTCTTTTGTAGCTGCCTCATCCCTTTTTCTTGTCCATCTACCTCTCCATCGATCTGCGTCTCCCCATTTCTTCAAAATATACATCAACTCTTTCATTTGTAATCTTCCTGATGCATTCAAACTTTCCAAATCCTTTTCAGTAAATTCTGACCTATACGGTTTTTGTAAAAATTACGATTTTCTACATCTTTCCCAAATTCTGAAGCCACTTCTACTATTTTCTCATGAAGATTCTTTGCTCTCCAGGTTATACTTTTACACAAAAACAACAATTAATCATCTCTGTATGTACGTAATCTGTCCGGGCTTATAGTACCAATAATCATTTCTTCTAATTCCACTTTCAACTTGGCTACATCTATATTTGTTGTTTGGTGTTTTTTCTTGTCTAATCCTTTTGCCCACTCCTCTAGATCTTCTGGCGAAAATCCTTTAGAGTTTCCTGCTACTGGAGTGACAATCAGTTCCTTTCTCCTTTTATTTACTGGTGAACCTCTCTTCGGGTTTCAATCACTGTTTCAATATTAGGGAGATCTAGTAATGAGACATTCGAATCACTTTCACTGGTTTGATCTTCTAACATAACTACCTCTTTGCTAACATTATGCTGTGGCACTGTCACTGTTTGTAATCTCGGGGTGTCTTGTTTATCCCCATATAATGGAATAACAGGACCAATTGTTGCTGGTACTGTCAAGGCTTCAGCATTTAAACCTAACTGATTTATTTTCTGAATTATCTCTTCTTTTGTCTTGTTCAATGCATCTCTTTCTTTTTCCTGTAACGCTCGGGTGACTGTTTGATCATATAAAACCTGTGGAACTAATGGAGTTCCCATCATTGGTGCACTTGGAGTTGTCTCTCTAACATTTTCTTGATAAGGTGGAGGTCTTTTGACTAAAATGTCCTCTAGTAACTCATCATCAGATTCATCACATCCTGCTCCTGTCATACCTATGTGTTTCAATTTTTCTTTACACTTACTCCCTACTTGATGCTCAGCCATCAACACTGGATACAAGCCTTCCGTTACTACAGCTCTCCTCCATCTTTTCATCTGATCTCCTCGAGTATCAAACGGATATCTGGGAAGAAATCCTCTATTTATTCTTCTACCTCCTCTGTATTTCTCTCGCTCAAATGCCTCAACTTCCCACTCCTCTAAAGCTTCATACTGCGTTAACCTAGGATTAGGTTCTAATGAATTCATTCTATTTCTCAAATTCTGAAGAATCCTCACATTAAACGTACCATGTTCAGGGAAAGCTAAAACACTATCACCTTTCGTATACTCAACCCAATTTTCCAACCAGACACAAGTATGGTATCCTCGTTCCATCATCATAAAAGAAGCAGGCGTATCAGGAGGTGGCATAAGAATTCCTTCTCTGGTTACTACACGTTTATCCTTTTTAAAGAAACTTTTGATTTTATTAATCAACTTCATTCTTCCGATCCCTGTGACAAATTGTTTCAGCAGTCAAAACCTAGAAACTCTTCGGCATTTCTCATGTATTCTATTTGCCAACACTCGTCCTATATCAGCGCGACTCACACCAACAATCCAATCAAAGCTCACTACGTATTCTCTTCCGCAACCAATACCAGCGCGGTTCTTGTCTACCAGCCAATCAGAGCTTTCAACACACCCTCTTGTCTGACCAATGCCAGCGCGGCTTTTTCTGACGTCAGTATTACTCCTAATACTGAGCCTCCCTTTACAATCAGCACTTGTCACATGCCAGCTGTTTCAACCAATACCAGCGCGGCTCTCTGTGACGTCAGTATGACTCCTGCTACTGACCCTCTCTTCACAAGGTAATACGACAATGTATTTTCAGTTTTTTCTTTATATTTTTCTTTGTTAGTAACAACGTAAAAACAGCGCTACTCTGTCTGCTCCACTAATCCAAAGATAGTTTATTCACTTGCTTCAAAGAGAAAATACTTCCTTACACTGCGAGTAAAAACCACTGTTTAACCTTCACTTAAGCTCGGGGAGGACCTATTACTCCTCTAGGGATACTCCTCCTTCCGGTAAGGCCAAAGTTTTACAGGTGGGCCCTTTGCTATCATTCACACTCGTCTCTTATACAATATAGTCCCTAATATAACACCTACAGCCCTCCGTAGCTTTTAGGTATTATGACAACAGACGAGTAACCTTCTGTAGTGTGATTTCCTTACCACACTCTTCAAAATTCCATTCCCGGGATTCCCAGGTATCTCTGTACCTGTACTTCCAGACAACATAGAACAGGACACAAACTTTTCATGTTAAGAACATATAATCAATAATCAATAATCACCAAACTAATCAATAATAACCTTAACTCTGCTACCAGAAAAACTGATCCAGCACTAAGGCCAGGGTTGAATATTTTTCACACACAAAAACTGAAATGTTTCAATGGGCCCATGTCCATCCCGAAGTGCTCATCCACATTCCCTGGACAATCCGCTGGGGGGGTCAAGTTTTATAATTCACTTAATTCTGATTAGTTCTTTCCTGTAACCACAAATTGATTACAATATCATTTCAATGCCTAACTAATCTTCACGAATCAACACTCTTCCTCTGGTCGATGGACCATTAGTTGAGTTAGTTGATGGTGATATTAACAACTTCTTAACTAAAATTCTTAGTGAAATAACCACAGACTCTGAGTAATATAAGTTTTATCTAAAAATTTCAGTCATAAAATTTGAAGGCTCATCAATTACAGACTTGCAGTGCAAATTCCATTTTTCTTAAATGAGAGAGAGAAATCATTTAGCAAAAATACACTCAATTGCACAACCTCATTCAACAAAATTCAAATGCATAAGAGTGGACAGATGTAGAGACAGAAGGCACATAATAACACATTTGCAAAGAAATATGCAAATTTAGGACAGAATGACATTTACCTAATAAAGATGACTGGAAAACCACCCCTCTGGCCAAAGGACTGGTGGGGGTCCCCTGACTTAGGATCAGGAGACAAAGACTAAAGGACAGGATCAGGACAGGACTGATACTTACTAGACTTCTCTACAAACCCGACGCACCAGGGCGATTCCCTCTCTCACACTCCTCAATATTCTTCCGCAATCTTCGAATCTAATCAGGCTAACATTTGGATCTGAATCTTCCCAGTCTGCTCTCGTCTCTCAGCGTTCATGTGCAACAGTTTCTCTTCATGCGCTATCGTGCTCAGCTCTCAGCCAATTCTCCTCATCTCTCAGCAACTGCAGCAGCTCACTAGCTTCAACTTCTCCTCTTCATAACATCAACTACAAGTCACTCTAGTTATAGTCTTTATTTCTTCATGTCCCACCCTCAAGAGTTGCAAATTTTACTAAAATACGGAATATGATTGGACGGGGTTAGGGGAGTCTTCGTCACACCAGACTGACATATCCATTTTATTAGTGAACCTTATTGTTTGCTAGCCCTTCCCCTTTGACTCATTCATAATTTTTATTTTCTCATGCATATTTTGTTGCAAATGTAATATTTTATTAAATACAAGCTTCATAGATGAGTGCAACATGTCTTGCTTTTCCCATCACTTCTGTCCTTGAATCTTGGCAGTCATTCAGCTCCTCCGGTCACCGGGTCACATCATAAATTCATTTGAGCATGCGCGACTTTCGCCATTTTCTTTTTCAGTTATGGTTTAGCAGGCCCGAATGCACACTATTAATAAAAGAATCATAAACAGATGTTATTTTCTCAAATATGTAATTCTCACTGTTCACGACCCACTTCTACTCTATCCCATGTTATTATTATTTCTTTGGGCAGAAGCATTAATAACAGCAGCTTTCTTTTAAATTCAAGCAAGCATATGCCAGACATGCGGTACCTCAAGACCGCAAGTTAGTTTCTCTTGCGCTGCGCGAGGTTTTTCCCTCTCAAAGCGAGTTAGTCACGTTATCCTTGCGTAGTTCAGGTTTGCACATGCGCAAAGCGTTTTTGCAAATTAAAGCGGTTTTAGTCGCGTTGCATTTTATTTCTCATTATTTTAAGCATACGTAAGCTTTTCTCCCCATATGTCGGTGTCTGTTGTATATTAGTTTCGTCACACTTACAAATTTTAACGATTAGTGAAGGTTAATGGAGGAATCATTCGAGCAAGTTTCATTTTCTCGAATCCTTGCTCCATCAATAGAAAGGTCCTACAAAATGGACACTTTGTTATATTCCATATAGGTACCCTATATAGGCGCAGGTAACACTGCAAACTTTCACCTATATCCTTCCCTACATTACATACATAACGGTTCTTAGGCACTGACCTTTTACCCAGATATGACACTGCATTCAAAACACGGGTTTTTCCCTGGTTCGATTCTCATACATTATGCATGAGGCTTCTTGGAAGCACAGCAGGACTAACAGTAGGATTACCATCTCCTGTATAATATCTCTGTATAAAGTTTAGGCCCGACGTCATCCTTTAGGCCGACACAGTAACACAGCAAGGTAGGACCCCTGGGAAGACCTATGGGTATATATACATCATGCCTTGCTTAGAAAGACAGAGGAGACCGTGACTTCCCGGCTGACACACTGACCAGAGACGCTGAGGTTACTGCATGCAGACGCTCCAGCTAGCAGTGGTCTAACATCCCTCACGGGGTGTCCAACTCGAGACCAGGACGGTGTCCCACATTCTCTAACTCTCAGGTAATGGGGTTGAGTAGATCCTAGAGGGATTCTTGGCATAACACCTACACAGATGTTAGGTACATTTAGGTACATCTAGTTAGGGAGGCATCGTAGGAGTAAGCACTTTTTATCATGTGTTTTATGTACATGCATATATTCATGATTTCTGCAAGATGGTAGAACTATACCATCCCTTTACTTTTGTAGTATTACTAATCCTATATCTCTGCTACTGTCGAATGGTTGTTGCAGCTCATCTATTCTACACTAGAATAACAACTGTTCAATAAACCTTTATTGACAAACACCCAGTATGTTTATTCTGTGTATCTCTGAGACAAACTAAGTAAGCACGAGTGACTGAGCGAAAGGTAGTATATTGTTTCCACGATCCTGGGGGATCAGGGTTGTCATGTTCTGAGGTTGCCAAGAACTATTCTCTCCCCGATAAGAGGAGACTCTAGTGGCACTGTGAGCTAGCTGATACAGACAGGCTAACGTATCCGGTGGGGGTGCACAGAATCAGTCTGCCACCAAACCCACAGTTTATGTTATCCAAACGCGCAGATCCTGTATAGGTGATATAGGAACAACACGACAACTTGTTATGCTGTCTTCAGGAGGAAAAAAAAAAAACATTTACCACCATCATCAAGGAATACGGGCAGTGAGAAAAAAGCACCCGAATTACCACACATTTATTCACCTCCCCGGTGCCAATGACCATCCGGCACACCATTCTGGTGCGATGCGATTCTTGTAGGTTATCAGGTCGCCTGCCCATTGACCACAGCAAGTGCGGACAATAAGTAAATGCCCCCAACAGTATGTCACGTAGCAGCTGCCTGCGACGCAGCTGTGAACACTTGCTGGAGCTTAGTCCCCAACTGCGGAACACTGGCAAGGTGGGGCATGCCCACCTCTTACGTTTCTAACAGCAGTACAGACTTCTGTGGTAAGAGAAAGAGCACTGGCTCAGGGGAAACGAATAATAGTAGTGACTCCAGTTCCAGCCTTAGAGGCTGCGACAAAGGCAAGCATTCCTAACGCTAAAGCCTTACATCCGAGATGGATACAATGGGCTAATTCTCTCACTGCAACAGACGTAGAATACAGGTACGACCCAAATTTAAAGACACAAGCATTCCTGCAATACGAACAAGAATATCCTCTGCCAAACAAAATAATGCCTCTAGATCAGTATGAATATATTATCTACACTGACGGATCTGCTCAACCGGCCATAGGGAGTAAGCAACAATATAGCGCAGCATGCGCAATCGTTAAAGGTCGCAAGCGGGATGGAAAGTTCCATCCAAGTTGCACAAAAACACAGTCTCTAGGAGACTGCATGGCACAGATGGCAGAATTAAAAGCCCTAATACTGGCACTAGTGAATACAGATCGAGAAGTCCCCAAACTAATTGTGTGCGATTCCTTTTACTGTGTGCAGTCTTACAAATAATATTTGCAGCACTGGGTTCAAAACGGGTTCAAAGACGCAAAAGGTGGCACAATTAAGCATAAAATGCTATGGGAACAGGTAGTGGAGTTGAAATCCGGACTACCGAGGGCTCACGTGATACATAAACTGAGTCATCAGCGTGAAGGCATTCACGTTGAAGGGAATTCATTGGCTGATGAAGCCGCAAAGGGGGCTGTATGCACGGCTTCCGTAGCTGCAATCACTCATTCTAAAACGAGAATAGACGGTGAGATTATGGTAGCTGTCATTGCTTCACGCAAAAACAGCAAAACACTTCCAAAGAAGTTTCCACTCAAGTACTCCTACAAGTTAGATGCCAATAACATTCCATTTGCTCAGATTCTTGGAGTGGGGGATAGAGTAATTCCAAATATGGATCGTAGGTTAGGTTTGATTCTAGCAGCGCACGAAGGGATAGGTTCTGCACACGCAGGAGTTACGGCGACAGTTTCATTGTTGAAACAACGCTATTGGTGGCCTGGGTTAACAAAGCAGACTAAAGACTATGTCTTGAAATGCGACATCTGTCAGCAGATGAAAGGTTCCACAGTAACACGTCCAGCGCAGACACCATTGTTAATATCTGACAAACCATTAGGGTGTGTATATTTGGACCACTGCGGCCCCTTACAAAGAGATGGGGCTTACAGGTATATCATGGTAGCAGTGGATTCCTGCTCGAGATTCCTATGGGTGTGGCCCCAGCGCTCGACTGATGCTCGGACTGTTATAAAAGATTTGCGAGTCTTCATAGGGACATACGCAATTGGCACATTACATTCTGACTAGGGCCCTGCGTTTAGCTCTCGGGCTTACAAGGAGGCCATGAGAGGATTGGGTGTAGCATTGCGGTACTCATCTCCGAACAATCCCGAGGGAAATTTGGTTGTGCAGAGAAAAAAACGGGACTTAAAGCAATCTTTAACAGCTAGAGTATTAGGCACGGGTGAAAGTTGGGTAAAACATCTGTATGGAGTCCAGAGAGCTTTGAACAACATGCCAAGAAGTTCTCTAGGGGGTGTCACTCCTTATGAGGTCCTATTTGAGACAAGAATGTGGGTACCTGATCTTGATTGTGAAGGCGCAGTGGCGGATGAAAAACCTTTTGACATCCATGATGGTTTGGCTGTTTTACAGAATCTAAATGGATCCAGGACACAACAAAGTAATGTCGATCTGAAGCAGACCACCACTGGGGAAATCAAATCAGTCACCGCAAGACCTGTCTGGAACCCCAAAGTCGGGGATCTGGTCAGAGAGAAAATAGCGGACAAGAAAGAATTTGGGCCATTCTACAGAAAGCCTGTACAGGTCCTAGCAGTTGAAGGAACCAGAATTGTACTTCTACCACCTCTTGCCGGAAAAAAGAGAAAAGATTTGTCTCAATTGACCTAATCAAACCACACTATGTGGCCGATACTAAGTAGCAGGCCACGTGGACTCCAAAGTAGCAGACGCCCTCCTCTCGCTACAATTCAAGAAGTTCAAACGGAAAGACTCATCACATTCGAAGAGTCCCCTGTACGGAATGATGGACTATGCAACAATGCTATGGAACACGTTCCTCTTGAACTTGAAGTTCAACTTCAAAATCAAACTCAAAATCAAAGACAAATAGCTGTTAGACCAAATACAGATGTCTACGTCAACGTGCCTCGACAAGAGGAAAGTACGATTTCAACAAATCCTGATGCAATTCCAACAATTGATCGAACTGCTTCTGCTTTGATACGTTTTCCTTGGATCCAAGTGAACCTGAAACGTCGCCAGCCCAAAAATCACGCAAGCAGCAAGTTAAAGACTTTCTGAACTTTCTTAAAAGAACTTACCTGGTATCACCGTGGGTAGAACTATGGATAATTACCGGGGAACTTTTCTGATTAGGCTTAGTGATAGTTTTTAACATGCTTATTAATGGACAATACATTCGGCATAGCTCTGCAGCCCAAAAGGTGAATCTAATTTTAAAACCACATCAGTCATCTCATCGAGAACAAAGAGACTTGTCATCAGTGAACATTACAGCAGTTCCTATACCGGATGGTTTAGTGTGGGACAAGGGTGATTTCGATATATTCGGCCCGACCGAACTTTTAAAAATTCCACATTTATTTAAAATATCATTAAGTGATATCATTACCTCAAGTACATTTTCCGATGATTGGGATTTTGAAACTGTTAATAACATGTTGTCTGATTTGGAAAAATCTGCTGTGTTTTCTAATAGTGAAACATTGGAGGGCACATCAGATTTCGACAGTATGTATTGTTATCAACATTATGGTCATCATTTTCTGCATAAATCTGCCAATCCTAGAAATGTGTTCACATACCACCAGTGGGAACATTGTCCAAATTCGCCGAAAGGCATTTAAAAAACACTTACACAGAAATTTCCATATTTTTCATGGTTCAATATGTCTGACTCAGCCTCATATTATTATAAGGTTGCACCAACATCAGCACAGAAAAATATGTTGACAAACACCAAACAGATTTACTCTGCTTCCTTTATTACCCAGTTGTCTGAACAAGGTTTTGACTTATGGAAAGACACCATAGACCTAAAATCTGTCTGGGGTACTAGAGATTGGCAGGTGCAGGGGACAGAAGCTTTCTTTAGAGCATGCCTCATCCCTCAACAAATCATGTTTTTGAACGAGACAGTGCAACAGACGTCTTGCCTTGGATTAGCCGGGAACAAAGACTTGAACACACCTTGGATGCCGACTCCATCACACACCGAGGGTAATATAACATCACAGGAAGAGATTACAATAGATGACATTATACAATACAACAGATCAGACCCCTATTGGAAAAAATTGTTGATTTGGCCCACAGACACTAATAGTTGTCAGGCAAGATTCATGGGTAAAGCCGAAGGGTTTAGTATTCATAGGCCAGATCCACGTTACATACAGAGACAACATCCAGGGGTAGTGACATTCTACAGTGTTGGGAAGTTGTGCCTCGATTGGCTAAAAACCTCAACACTCACACAGGTGAAACAACACTTATCCTTACTGTCACAGGATGTGGATCTTAGGGATTTTTTAATGGGTCCCAGGAAGCCACGTCAGAAACGTTTCTATTATGCTGTCTATAATGAAATATGGAAAATATCCCAACAAGAGCCCGCAGAGAGATTACGGGAAATAGACCGTATAAATCTAGAAAAATCTCTAGCAGTGGTAGACAATGGGTTAACTACATTAACCTCCAGGATATATTCCTTAGGCAACATTGTATCTTCTACGATAGACATACTGGAACAGGATTTGGCCATATTACAACACGGGCAATCTCAATTACGTTCTATTATGTTGATAAGCTGGATGCTGCAATCTATGAGTGTAGGCTATGTGCCTTGACGTTTTATCAACAGCACGTCTCTGATTTCTGAATACAATCTAACAGATAAACCGATAGAAATGGCACAAAGGGGAGCAAAATATACAATGCTGCGTATCGAAAAACTGGATAGGTTACCATTCACAGTGGCAGAATCACCGTCCACGGAATGGCTAATCCATGGCCACATAATTCTACCGGTCACTACCTTTCAGTTTCAGTATTGCCTTGAACAAATGCAGGTAGGCAGATGTGAAAAAATGGGTAAGGAATACATTAAGGAATCTTGGGAATTACCATACATATTTCGATGCCGGAGTGGGGATCGAGAAGTGTTTCTGAGTGGTACAAACTGTGAGAACGCTTTAAGTGGATCACTCATAATCAAGGATATAATGCTGCACAGAGCTTGTAATGGTTCTGTAGCGAACGTGTCGTGTCATCTGAGGGGTGCCCCAGCTGCAATGATCACCCCAGCATTCGGGCTACTTTCGAATGGGAGTTACTTGATGCTGAACAGTCAAGGCTGCTTTGACATGCTCCCGGGCATCGCATATCTGGTGACTGTGAGCTCCGGGGTTACTTGTTGTATGCAAGTATTGTTTCCACCGACGCATACAGTCAGGAAGGCGCCAATATGGCCTTCACTGAATGTTTCTTTAATACGGTTTGATACTCTAAGTAGAATGAAAGCCATGCTTCTACAGAAGTCTGTGCCCTAAACCTCCGCTCGAGAGACTTTTGATCTCCAGATCGCAAGGTCTTTGGCAGAGATACAGGTGCTCATTCATACAAACTGCCCTTTCCATTTCGCAGAAATGGTAAACCGTATCTTTAACATGTCTGATACGACAGGCATTGTCCACCTATTTTAGACCATAGGTTCTGGACTTATAAGCACCTTTCAGACGATACTTAGAGTTATACCAAACTTCATTCATTCCGTATTCGGAAGCATCTTTGGAGGACTTCCGCTGATCCTGTTTCTAATAGCAGGAATCCTGATTGTTATTTTTCTGCTACGCAATGGACATCCCAGTCACCAAGGAGATGGAAAAAGCACTCTTGGAGCGTAAATACCGTGACCGCATGGTACAACATCTAGGCACGCCTCACCTGAGAGAACTAAGTGCATCTTGGTTCTTGTCATTTCGACCAGTCTGGATAGACTGCATCTTACCTGTCCTCCGATGCCTGTTTTGCGGAGAAGAATGTTTGTTAGACCTTTGTTTGACACTCCCATCATGTGCGCAACCGGACGTGAATGCGTTACTGGACCCGATAACAGCCCATGTTCTGCAATGTCCTCAGCGTATTCCAATGTTGATGGCGGCATTCCTTGAGCCACCGTAGGTAGTAACTGCACCTGTTGGTATGGACACCGGTTCCTCCACTGATACCCAGGCTTTGGACGGTGCACAGGCTGCCCCAGCACCGGCTGTGGACAGCGTGGAACATCATCTGTGCTCTATTGACGTACTCTGCGAGGTGTTACAGGGGCCGTCTACTGCGGAAGCAAGCAACAGAATTGTTGCGTCTACCAGGCAGGACACATAAACATTTGACTCATTTGGCTCGTCGTGTGCTGTGAGAAATTTGCCCTTTTCTAAACAAGCTCAAATATGGAACTATGAAACTAAATTGACATTCCTTTCATTATTGGGCATACATGGCTTTCAATTGCTTTTAGTGGTTCGGACTATAGCTACAGACACTTTAGAGCTATGGCTTGCAAGTTTTAAAAATATTTTTAAGCTTTTTTAAAAAAGGTTTTAGACTTTTTTAAACATTTTAGCAAAAGAAATGTTTTTAACACTTTGTGCGTACCAATGTTTAGTTTGAATGGTAGTACAATAATAGGTTACATATGTCGCCTGTAGAAAGAGGAGTGGGAGTTTCATTTTCTCGAATCCTTGCTCCATCAATAGAAAGGTCCTATAAAATGGACACTTTGTTATATTCCATATAGGTACACTATATAGGCGCAGTAGCACTGCAACCTTTCACCTATATCCTTCCCTACATTACATACATAACGGTTCTTAGGCACTGACCTTTTACCCAGATATGACACTGCATTCAGAACGCAGGTTTTTCCCTCGTTCGATTCTCATACATTATGCATGAGGCTTCTTGGATGCACAGCAGGACTAACAGTAGGATTACCATCTCCTGTATAATATCTCTGTATAAAGTTCAGGCCCGACGTCATCCTTTAGGCGGACACAGTAACACAGCAAGGTAGGACCCCTGGGGAGACCTATGGGTATATATACATCATGTCTTGCTTAGAAAGACAGAGGAGACCGTGACTTCCCGGCTGACACACTGACCAGAGACGCTGAGGTTCCTGCATGCAGACGCTCCAGCTAGCAGTGGTCTAACATCCATCGCGGGGTGTCCCAACTCGAGACCAGGACGGGGTCCCACATTCTCTAACTCTCAGGTAATGGGGTTGACTATATCCTAGAGGGATTCTTGGCATAACACCTACACAGATGCTAGGTACATTTAGGTACATCTAGTTAGGGAGGCATCGTAGGAGTACGTACTTTTTATCATGTGTTTTATGGACATGTATATATTCATGATTTCTGTAAGATGGTAGAACTATACCATCCCTTTACTTTTGTAGTATTACTAATCATATATCTCTGCTACTGTCTAATGGTTGTTGCAGCTCATCTATTCTACACTAGAATAACAACTGTTCAATAAACCTTTATTGACAAACGCCAAGTATGTTTATTCTGTGTATCTCTGAGAAAAACTAAGTAAGCACGAGTGACTGAGCGAAAGGTAGTATATTGTTTCCACGATCCCGGGGGATCAGGGTTGTCATGTTCTGAGGTTGCCAAGAACTATTCTCTCCCCGATAAGAGGAGACTCTAGTGGCACTGTGAGCTAGCTGATACAGACAGGCTAACGTATCCGGTGGGGGTGCACAGAATCAGTCTGCCACCAAACCCACAGTTTATGTTATCCAAACGTGCAGATCCTGTATAGGTGATATAGGAACTACACGACAACTTGTTATGCTGTCTTCAGGAGGAGAAAAAAAAACATTTACCACCATCATCAAGGAATACGGGCAGTGAGAAAAAAGCACCCGAATTACCACACTTTTATTCACCTCCCCGGTGCCAATGACCATCCGGCACACCATTCTGGTGCGATGCGATTCTTGTAGGTTATCAGGTCGCCTGCCCATTGACCACAGCAAGTGCGGACAATAAGTAAATGCCCCCAACAGTATGTCACGTAGCAGCTGCCTGCGACGCAGCTGTGAACACTTGCTGGAGCTTAGTCCCCAACTGCGGAACACTGGGAAGGTGGGGCATGCCCACCTCTTACGTCGGCGGCTGCCCACGAGTGCGGTGCAGCGGCGCCTTGCCCAAAGCCACGGTAAGCAGCCCAGCACTCACCCAGCTCCAGTTCTATCTCCGGCGAGGGCTGGGCCCCGCCCTCTGTTACGTTAGAGTTGCGAGGTGATGAGTGAGGGGGGAATCCCTCCTGGGATATCCTCCTCCCTTTGCAGCCCCGTTGTGGCTTAAGCAACCAGTTGGGGCTGCATTGATGTCAGTACTCCTCCTTACAGCTCTTCAGCTCTTCTTCTTGGTAGGGTCCTCTTGTTCCATGAAATAATCAGAAGTCCTGGGGTTTTAGGTGTAATACTTATACCCCAAAATGTCTTTGTTCTCTTTGTGGCAAGGGTCTCTGAACCCAGTCCAAACCAGTTCTGCTCTCACTGGTGCAGCATGACCACAGGGGGCGGAGAGAGCATTGTGCAAAAGGAGACACAGCCTATTCAGGTGCAATCACAACTCCTCCCACCAGTCTAAATGCAGACCAGCCCTGCGATGAGTCACCCAGGCAAGGCAGGGCACACCTCAACCCCCAGTGACTGTCTAGAGTGAATGCGCACCTCAGCTCCTGTTACTCACACACCAGACGCTGAATACACAAACAGCCAGCGGCACACAGAATGGTAAAGTAAGAAAATGCCCACACTTTCTAAAAGTGGCATTTTCAGACACAGGATTTAAAAACCACCTTCACCAAAAGGTGCGTTAATAAATTCTGAGTTCAGAGAGTCTAAACGTAATTTTCCTATCTTGTCCCTATTTCAAGTTACACATGTAAAAATGTTACATTGGCACCCCAATGATAAGCCTATGGAACAGACAGCCTTTCAACAGTGAAAAAGGAATTACACAGTATTTCACTATCGGGACATGTCACAGACACTAGTACATGTCCTACCCTTCACATACACTGCACCCTGCCCATGGGGGTACCTTGGGCCTACCTTAGGGGTGCCTTACATTTAAGGACAGGGGGGGCGTGGCTAACCGCCGAACATGGCGGATGCTGTCTAGTTGAGCTCCGGGCCCGGGCAACATTATCCTGTCGTATTGCCACTCACAGGAGCCCATCGGAGTCTGCTCGAGGTAACAGCGAGCTGCGACCAAACGCGCCACTGAATCGCATGGTCACCCCAGATGGCTTGGAGCGAGATTCACGACGTGAGGCCTGATCGGCGGTGGCATCGCGTCGGACAGAAGCGGCCGGAAGCCCCGCAGGACTGAGCGAGACCGTGTGAGTGTGCGACGAGACCTTGTGGGAGCACAACGAAGGAGGAGACAACCCTGCTGCCTTCCCAAATCCTGAGATAGCCGCCGGAGGGTGGTGCCATACCCCGAAGCCCCCGAGAATAATACCCAGCGACTAGACCCTTGCGGCCTTTCTCCGGTACGGCCCTGGACTACGGAGCGCTGCGGCGCACAACCGGCGTCGTACACAGTGACTGGGACACCTTTGAGGAGGCGCAATCCCAGCCAGCCGGGACTCCGGTGGAGATCGGCGTGGGCGAACCGTCTTGCACGGCGGTGGCAAGAGGCCCGGGGCATGGCCCGTTGGAGCCTGCATTTCTAACCATGACATGGGAGCCTGATTCCGAAAGACACTGCGCAACGCCCCAGGTGAGAGAGACTGGGGGGGGAAACTGGGCCCCAGTCACCTCTAGCATTCCTCGCTGACCCCACCCACTCTCCCCACTTATTTGGAAGCAGTGCGGCTCTTGGGCCGGGATATGAATCGAGAGACTGACAGCCAGGAAGAGGGAGAGAGTGTATGCCCGCAGCCGCCGTGTCACTGAGGCCCTATGATCAGGTGCAACGGAGTGCCTAACTACCCGGGACCGTCGTGGGGAGGAATAGCTTGAGTAAAGAGGGAGCGCTCATCGAGTAGATACTGAAACCTGCCTGCCCGCACACAGAGTTGCGATAACACGGCAACGCCCTGCAGGCCACTAGCGGCGCAAGCAACGGGAGCCTCCTTACCAAGAACCAGGGACTGAGATGCCACAGTAGTCTCCCCGCAGGGGGCTGGCGAGGTCCCACTGATTTCCCCCGGCTTGTCGGAAAGTGCAAGTTGATTGCAACAGCCGGCCTGTGCCCCGAGAGCTGGGGTCAATATATGGAACGCCTGCATCTGGGAACACTGGGACTGGTGCTAGGAAAGAGTTCTACTTAGCTACAAGCCAGGGTGTGCTCCGCCTGAGAAAAAGCCGCAGGGATATAAGGTGGAGTATCGTGCGGTGGTTTATGTGAGTAGCCAAACCACCCGCTCTGGCACGGCAGATCTAGCCGACCGCCGATGAGATTCGGAAAGCCCACAGCTGTATTAACACCCCCTTTGAGAACAGCGGTCGCAGGAGAGGGATACATTGGGGTACCATGGGGCACCCCAAAGGGAAATTACCAGAGG
The DNA here is from genome assembly GCA_963921515.1 of Calotriton arnoldi. Classification (NCBI taxonomy): domain Eukaryota; kingdom Metazoa; phylum Chordata; class Amphibia; order Caudata; family Salamandridae; genus Calotriton; species Calotriton arnoldi. Next base: position 2,852,214 of record CAWUFW010000742.1, read on the forward strand.
CGGCTACCAGTGGCACGCAGCAAACGGAAGAGCCAGAACACAGCACATTCCCTCCCTCACCTGTATACCATCCACAAATGAGGAGACCCCCCCGGATAAACTCGATCTAATACTGCGAGAGGTCAGGGAATCCAGAAAGGCCATCGAGCAACAAATCTGGCACTCTTACAACCGGCTTCACGCTGCTCAAAGCGGATCATACTAAGCTGGCAGACACAGTGAAAACCCACAGCCTGACACTAGACGAAGTCCTGCCCCAGCACAAGGAGCACACGTTGCAAATCCACAACTGCGGAAACAGGTCACAGGCCTACAGGACAGAATAGAGGACGCAGAAGGTAGGGCCAGACGAAACAACGTGCGAGTCATAGGACTTCCGGAACGCAGCGAGGGACCCAATGCTGCAAACTACATGGAACAGTGGTTCATAGACCATGTTGCTCCGGACGGGCTATCGGACTACTTCTCTGTGGAAAGAGCCCACAGGATACCTACGGGGAGACCCAAAGCAGGTGCTCCGCCACGGCCATTGATAGCTAGGATCCTAAACTATAGGGACCGCGACGTACTGCTCCAGAAAGCGCGAGAACGATCCCAGATATGTTTTGAAAATTGCCAAATATCTTTGTTTCCGGATTATACCCTTATGGTCCAGCGACAAAGGTCCTCCTTCATGAGGAAAAGCCATGAACCTTAAATATGCCCTCCTGTACCCTGCCCGCCTGAAAATCATACATGACCAAAAGACATACTTCTTTGAGAGCCCCGAAGATGTAGAAGAATGGATTGAGATTATGGATCCGACCTAGCTGCCAGGGACCACCTCCCAGAGCCTACCTAATGGTCCTGGGCGCACACAAGGCAGGCGGTCGCGCCGAACTATGAAACCAGCCCACAAACCACAGTCACACAGCCCAACACAGGAACAAGTACAACGGAACAAGGATATAGCCCTTGCAACAGCAACCACATTCTGAGACTGTGCGCTCAATACGGCCTCTGAATCCTCGGATGGAAGTACAGTTAGATCAGACTCTGAGAGCAGCCTGACTCTGTTCCCTACGGTGACGCCCCAAACTGCAGATGGTTTGCTGGACTAATGTAAAGCAAGAACGATTATCCTTATCGCCCAGATGAACAGTAAGCCTATGGACTGAGATATACAGTACAAAGGCGTAACACATACCCTTTTTGATCAGTGAACTGAATGACAGAGTGTCAATATGTTTATTAGCCCCGGGCCACTATGAGCTCATATATAAGTGACTACAGTACCATGGGCGGCGTGAGCGAGTACCCCCTACTCGCGAACGCACTATATAAATACAGCACAGTTACACATGTTGTGTGTTTTTGTAGTTTGGTCCGGTATAGTTCACCAACCGGACCTAGTATTAACAAATCGGGGGAGGGTTGGGGTTCTGGCACAAAACTGCTGTCCTATTATAGAATGTGGCCTCCCTTTAATACCTGGAATGTTTACCTTATATGCACTGCACGACACACATGCTCAGCTCATACAGCCTAATCACATGGAATGTTCGGGGTCTAGGGTCCATACAGAAGCGTCACAGAGTGCAAGCACAATTACTCAGGTGCAAGGCGCAGATAGTGTTTATGCAAGAATCACACCTCACAGACTCAGAAGCAGCGAAAATGCGCAAGAAATGGAAGAGACAAATCTTCTCTACCAACTACTCTTCCTTTGCCAGGGGAACAACGACATGGATCAGACACGGGGTACCATTCATAGAATTAGAGCGGCGAACGGACACACAGGGAAGATATATACTCGTACATGGGACACTCGACGGTGCACATATTGTATTGGGTAACATATATGCCCCTAACTTCGACCAGGACAAATTCTTTGCAGGGCTCAACCAGACACTAACGGGATGGGAAGTATACCCGTGGATCATTGGGGGGGACTGCAATACGGTCATGGATGAGGCGCTTGACCGATCACACCCTCCCCTGCGTGGAGTGGGAACAATCAAACAAGCAGAGGCCCTCTGTAGATGGATTGATGGGTGGGCAATGAGTGATGTGTGGAGAATAAAGTACTCATCAAACAAAGAGTATTCCTTTTATTCTCCAGTTCATCAATTGCACACGAGAATCGATAGAATCCTATGCTCACTAACAATAGCTGCACAAGTGACCCATACCACATACTTGGCTAAGACCTTCTCAGACCACAACCCCCTAGAAATCACCCTCACCTGGGGCAGAGTTCCCACCCCAGTACCCACATGGAAGCTGTGGCCTCAAACATTGGAAGACGCTGTGTTCCACACTACTCTTGCTAATACTATCACACACTACTTCGCAGAGAATAGCAACACTGCGTCTTCCATTGCAGTCGAATGGGATGCGTTCAAGACAGTTATCCGGGGCACTGCGATTATCGCTACAGTGGGCGCCAGGCAAGAAATACGTAAAAACTTGATAGAGGTTGAGAACAAGATGAATAGACTAGAACGATAGGCAGCGAACGATCCCGAAAAACAGGCCCCAATACAAGAGTCACGCATCCAACATGCGGAATTGTTGGAGTCCCTTAGAGTCATAGACCATAGGGCGTACACCCAGCTCAAACATACAGAAGCAGACAAATCTGGAACGTTACTAGCCAAAATACTGAAGGACGCCCCCCGACAGTTATAGTTACCGAAATCACAACACCTAGGGGAGACACAGTTATTACCCAAAAGGACATAAATGAAGCCTTTAGCCTATACTATGCTACAGTATACGACAAACCAGACCCAATAGATGACACCCGTATAGACGAGTTCCTGGATAACTTACCCTACCCACAGCTCACTAGAGACTCCCGGAAAGCACTGGCAGGTCCTATCACTAAAGCCGAAAAAAAAGCGGCTATCAGAGAGCTCCCACGGAATAAAGCGCCAGGGCTAGATGGCCTCCCGATCGAATTATTTTATACTTACGCTGAGGCCTTGGTTCCCCAATTAGAGATTCTATACAATAGATCACTAGAATTAGGCCACCTTCCCCTCACCACAATGCAGGCGTTGGTCGTCTCACTCCCTAAACCGGGGAGGGATAGATCGGACATGTCTGGCTACCGCCCATTATCTTTACTGGCGACAGAGTATAAAATACTAAGCAAAATACTTGCGACTAGGCTCCTCCCATATTTAAATAAGCTTATCCACATAGACCAAAGCGGGTTCCTGCCAGCACGCAGCACATCCTTAAATATCAGGAGACTACATCATATCATGGCAACAACTCCGGAACATTATGCAAATGCGGGCTGTGTTGCATTAGACCTAAGGCAAGCGTTTAACACACTCACATGGAACTATATGTTCAAAGCTATAGGGAAATTCGGACTACCTCCAGAGTATCTCCGATGGCTACATTTACTGTACGAAGCCCCTACCGCGAGATTCCGCACGGGAGGACACATCTCGAGCGAATATTCAGTATTCAGGGGCCCATTGTCACCACTGTTATTTATTCTTGCACTGGAACCGCTGGCACTTAGGTTACGCACAGAGGCTCGCCAATTCGGTGTCCCGATTGGTGACTCCACACACCTGATATCTGCTTACGCGGATGACATAATAATATATTTAAGAGACCTCTTGAGCTCGCTAGACCCCATTCCTGACATCTTCTGTAGGTTTGAACACATATCGGGTCTCGCCATTAACGCTGCAAAATCTAATGCTTTCTTCTTCCGAGACGGCATCCTCCCAGAGGAGGTTAACTTTGGGTCATACCCCCTTCCAGTGGCACAGAACACATTCAAATATCTCAGGATACACATATACCGGGCCCACACGGACATGCTAGAGGGTAACCTTACCAGGGCGATCAGGTCAATACGCTCTAGCGTCGCTTTCTGGACTACGCTACCTCTATCTGCAATGGGCCGAGTGGCAATATCCTCGTAAATAAAGGGACCCCCTCTATAAAGCTATAAGGTCAGGGAGAAAGAGGGGAAAACAATCAACTAAAGCAAAAAAACTCTCCCCTAAGATCTATATTTCTTTACAAAAGATTCAATCTTATATTTTTAATACATAAAATATAAACTGATGTGCACTGACTATAACAAATAAGAAAGTAATTAAAATGAAAAATAAAAGGAATTTTTAATAAAAGAAAATATGTATATGTTTATTTGAATGTCATATCATTGTAATTTTGTACCTGTACCTTAACCCATACCAGATTGAATCTTTTGTAAAGAAATATAGGTCTTAGGGGAGAGTTTTTTTGCCCGAGTGGCAATATCCAAAATGGTGGTCCTACCACGGCTTCTATATTATTTTACCAACTTGCCGATTGTAGTACCTCCCACTATTTTCAGAACTTTAGACACTATACTCTCAGATCTGGTTTGGGGAGCCGGAAGGCGCAGAGTAAGCCTTAAAAAATTGCAGCTGGGAACCAACAAAGGGGGACTGGGGGTACCCGACCTCAGAGCATATTATTATGCGAGTCAGCTGCAATGGCTGTCCTACTGGACAGCTGGCCGCAACTTACAGGAGATAAACTACACGGCGCGTGACGTTAACCAAGGTACTCTACATACCCTACTGTTACCACAAAGTAAAATTCCCCCGAACATGCCACCCCTACTGAATACGGCACTTCGGTGCTGGAAGGCAGTGTTGCAATACACGTCCCGGTGCCACCCATATGCAGGGAGCATCCCATTAATAGGAATCCCACTCTTGGGGGGAGGACTCACAAAGCGTAGGATAGGGGCCTGGTTAGAAGGAGTTGACACAGTAGGGGACTTATTCAACAATGGACTCTTAATGGACCACGAGAACTTCGTGCGGGAAACAGGAGAGCCAGATCACTTGTACCTAATACATGCAGCACTATTACAATACGTCAAGAAGCACTGGGCCCCCCAGAGAAACGAACCCCCAACTCACGAACTGGTCAAGGCCTTATACTATATGGGGAGGGTCAACATCTTATCAAATGGTTATATGTAGGAATAAGGGCACACGCTGCGGTAGAGCTAACAGACTTGCGAGCCAAGTGGGTGGAAGATATCGGTCGGGAACTCTCAGACAAGGAATGGACTGGAATCCTAGAGTACCCCAAATAAGTGACTCGAACCACAAAGTTTAAATTTATACAAAGTATGGTTCTCCACAGAGCCTATCTCACGCCACAGAGATTGCAGCGGATGTTCCCGACTGCACAACACCACTACCCTCGTTGCCAATTAGACACAGCTGACATAACTCATATGCTATGGGCATGCCCTCACTTGAGAAGGTTTTGGGAATCCATCCGGCTCCACATATTGACAGTCACACAGATACACGTGGGGGACACATTAGAAGAGTGCCTCTTAGGGCTACGTAAACGCTCGACCAAACAGAAAGTACAGCTCAGATTTATGAACCTTGCCCTCATCCTAGCCAAACGCTCCATAACTATGCGATGGAAGTCAACGAAACCTCCTACTGAACACGCCTGGCAAAGTGAAATGCTCAGATAGGGCGGGGCTGAGAGCGCTGTACTGCGCCGGGAGGAAGCCAAGGGATTACGGAAAAACCCGATATCCATGGAATGGGATATTATGCTAGAGGCCCTGAAAGGTGTAGATTTGGATCCCATAGCTAACACCCCGAACGCATAGCAGTTTAAAACACAGTTGTAACGCACAGACATACAGTCAATGACAGATGGGAGTGACCGCCACATTCACTAAAAGGTATAGAACATTGAATGTTTCAACAGGACGCACGAATACACATATAAGCAACAGAACTGGCCAGAACAAGAATGGGAGGGGGGACAGTAGGGGTTGATTTATTAACAGTTACGCTAACCATGTATAGACTGCAAAATGGAGGATTGGTAATGAGCAAGTGCGGGACAAATGATGATCGTGATGTAGACGCTAGTAAAAGTTATGGAATGTATCACAATGCTGGAAATATGACATACATCATCAACGCATGATTCCATTGCATGGATAATCCTACCGAATGTTTAATGAAAATCAATAAAGTTTGTTTAACAAAAAACATTTAAGGACAGGGAAGGTTTGGGCCTGGCAAGTGGGTGCACCTGCCAGGACAACATGGCAGTTCACGACTGCGCGTGCCGACACTATAGTGGTAGGTTCTGAGATACATTTACAGGGCTACTCATGTGGGGGGCACAACCAGTGCTGCAAGCCCACTAGTAGCATTTGATTTACAGGCCCTGGCACACACCGTGCACTTTACTGTGCTATGGATAAGAATGTTGACAGTAGTTGTTGCTCTGTATATACATTGGCATGTCACAAAGTAGGCATCTATGATTACTATGACAATATAGGGATGACTATACAAACACCAGTGTATTCCAAACCCCACTATTTATAGCTGATTTGAAAGGGTGAGTTGATGTGCAGTTCACACTGAATTAAAATGTAACATCAATAGAAGTGAAAGGTACTCGCCAGCTTGCTGCTGCTCCCAATGCTACTGCTTCCCAGGTCATTTCCAAGACTGTCTTCTGCAGTGGGTGAGCTGACCATCTTTCTCTTAAGGTGTGGAGGAACTTCGCATGGTCTCCTGTGTTTTGAACCTGGACTAGCACCGTAGGAAATCCCTGCACTTCCTGGCCCTTCCTGCTGGTGTTCTCCATAACAGTCCTTTTTCTGTTGATGTCCTGCTAAATCTGGACTTTTGCTGTGATGCTCAGCTAATACTTTGTTGTCCACTAAATCACAGGTACCCCTTCCCCACGCTCTCCACTTTTCCATCAATAAGGTTGGGTGACCTCTAAGTATGCTCATCTGCCATTCCACTCCACAGGCAGAACAGCAAAAGGGATGTTGATGGTCTTCACATATAACTGGATGGTATACGAATATACAATTGTGCACTTCTGTGTTGTTCATTTCTTGTTTCATTTGATTGGTGTAATATTATGGTTTATATTCTCCAAATTATGCCACCTAGGATCTGAAAATATATCCAGTAGAATATAAAACAGAAAAGCATAGAGGTATGAATCAAACATACCTAATCATGTTGGTTTTCAAATGCTAAACATGACTTTAAGCAGACAAATCACAACACACATCATGATGGAATGGAATATAGTGCAGGCATAATAGGTGAATAGGCAAGATAGGAAGAAAATGTCTATCAACTCAAGACATGCCAATAGCTGTAAATTGAACAGATGTATGCACATATTTATTTTTGTTAGTTGTGAACACGTAGGGACACAACCTGATCATGTAATGTGAATGTGTTTGGTGGATTCATTAACTGCCATTCATGAAGTTAGTAATTATGAAAACACTGGACGTTTTGTTTGGCATGGTTACACAGGTGTGTTGAAGTGACGGCATACATATTAGTGACATCACCAAAATAACCAAACACTTCATTAATAGACACACCAATTAGTAACTGTAAATATGAATTATTTCACAGTGCAAACTACCACAGAAAGTGGATAGTTGTGTCTCAGGATGATATGTGTGGATTGATGTGTGTCACACGTGTATTTAGTGACTCAGCACTGCACGTTGACTGTGGTCGACCTCACAGATAGGTGGGTGTGGTGAAGTGTTGGGCCACCAGACTGTTGAAGACATTCATGTTATGACTCATGTGCTGTGCCAGAGGCTGTACAAATGTATTGCGATGGAGGACAAGTTTGACAGACCTGCAGTGAAAACCTTCCTCGCAGAATTCTCACTGGTCTGACCCCAACTTGCAGCCCCAACTTAGTTCATGTTCTGTCACTATTTAACCTGAACGATCCATCAATCAGCCTGTGGCCCTGCCGGTGGATTAGTCAACCTCATGAGTCTCCCACCAGTCAGTCATCTGCCCCGCCCAGTCCTAGTATGAGTCCTGTGGCCCTGACTTTGCAGGAGGCATAAATCTGCATGGGTGCTGGGAGGCAAGATCACACATCCCTTCTCTGCTGTTGGTGGTGGATCCGTCTGTCTCACAGAACCTCTTAAACAGTGCCTGCAGGGGAAAACACTCACTTCTGAACCTCCTTCCACACCTTTTGGAAAATCCCTAAAACCTACCTTTTTGCTGGTCAAAGCCCCCTTGTTCAATTCACTGAAAAAAGGCTTGTTATCACGTTCTCCATCTTGCAGAATTTAAATGCCAAATCTATGGTATCGGTTAAGAGTTCAAAGAGGCCAGTCGATGCTGCTCTAAGGGGATTTTTTTAGACACTAACCAGCAGTGAGAGAAGGGACAGTATAAAAGGAGGTCTGTACTGTACTTCGGGGTCTGATGGATTTCCTTTCTCTATAAACAGTTAGCTACCCGCACATAGAAGCCCTCCAAGCATCGACTAGGCAACCGGCTGGAAACTAGGTATTCGCTTGGGCTTCAGAAGCACGTAGTCCTGATCCTGCCCTTTAGTGTGGCTAACACCAGAACTTTGAGTCAAGCGTTGTGATTGCCAACAAAGGCTTACATTTAAGGAAGACCACAAAGAAATTGTAACTCCTGATAAAGTTGTGAGTCTCGTAACTTAAAGTCTCTGTCCTGCTGTCATCCCTGGCGTAGTGCTAGAAAATCCAATTATATGCTGTTCTGCAAAACTATATAGTGCAACACACAACAGACCAGGATGAACTTGCGCATCGCTTCTGGGGAGTGGAGCATTGTCTCCAGTGTAATCAAGACATTCAATATCTTTATATATCCAAAATAAGACCAAAACGACAAAAATCCAACATACAGTACTTTAAAGATATGCACTTTGCAAGAATACTTTAAAAACACAATTCCTTGCAGTTGGTAGCTTCGTCCGGTCCTACCGCGGTGCTGTAAACAACAGAATCCAACAGTTCCGTCTGACCGCGTCGGTCAGGGGTGTCAACAGACTCGTAAATAGTACCTTTTGTGTTGCGGCTGACACGGTGTGGGCAGGTCATGGCAACCGTCGCGGTTGCGGTGTGAAGCGGAGCGGTGCGGCGTGCGGTACCTTCAAGTCGCAGTGCAGGCAGCGACTTGGTGATGGTTGTCTAGCGGCGTCGGTGAGACCAGGGCTGCGGTGCGGAGTAAAGGCGGTGCTCGTTGCTGTGCTGACAGATCATGGTGCAGGTGACAGAGCTGGTTGCGGTAAGCTGGCGTTGGTCAGTCCAGACTGCGGTGTGGGACGGGGCGGTGCGTTGTGTGACTTACGAGCGGTGCCCCCAAGCCACGATGCGGTCACGAAAGTCTAAGTCAGCAGGCAGCGACGGCGTCGGTGAGACCAGGGCGGCAAAGTGAAGCGAGGCGGTGCGGAGTGCGATGCCCACTGGTCAATGGGAAGTTATACTTATAATATGTTATAAGTAAAACTCCCATTCTATCCTATGGGACAGATAGCCTTTCCATAGTGAAAAACTAAATGCACTGTAATTCACTACCAGGACATGTCAGACACACCAGTACATGTCCTACCTCTAACATACACAGCACCCTGCCCACAGGGGTACCTTTGGCCTACCTTAGGGTGACTTGTATGTAAGAAAAAGGAAGATTAGGGCCTGGCAAGTGGGTGCACATGCCAGGTCGACATGGCAGTTACAAACTGCGAGCAGACCCTGCAGTGGCAGGTCTGATATACCTTTTCAGGACTACTCATGTGGGGGGCACAATTAGTGCTGCAGGCCCACTAGTAGCATTTGATTTACAGGCCCTGGCACACTCAATGCCGTGTACTAGGGGTTTACCAGTAAATCAAATATGCTCATCATGGAAACACCAATCCATAATAACAATTTACAACAGGAGAACTTGCACTTTAACACTGAACAGCAGTGAGAAAGTGCGCAGAGACACTAAACCTGCAAAAACAGAGTCAAAACCGGGAGGTCAGAAACCAAAAATACAGGGGAAACACGCCAAAAGATGCCAGGTCTAACAGGAGACCACAATGAAGTGGTCAATATGGGGCTATCAGTATTACTTTCATCTGAAATTTTTATAAGACTTTTTGAAGGAGAGGTATGGAGGGGATATTCTAACAGGGTCTGATGGCCTTGGGATTGACATTGCATCCAATGCCCAACCAGTGGCGTAACGAAAATTGAGTAGGCCCCCCTGCAAGGTACGTGGAGGGGCCCCCTCCGGACTCTATCAAGAGCTCTCCAGCCGAAGTGCTGTGCTGAGGGGGCCTCCTGGAGCTTGGGGCCCCCCGCACCGTGGGGGCTGTGGGGGCCTGTGTTACGCCCCTGTGCCCAACCATTCTGATGCCAGGTCTCTGAACAAAAATGCGGCAGAAAAGCATTGTTCCGAGACACAAATAAATCCAGCCAAGGACCTCTGAACATGTCCACTATCACCTGAAATGATTGTAGGCTTAGGTGAAAAGAGATTGATGTTGGAAGACTGCAACTCAGTTTGTCCATTTAAATGTTTCCTTTGCGGAATGTATGTTGTCCTTAGGGTTACAAAGTGACTTGCTGCTCATGAAAATATCTCTGTGGCAATCATGGCCAGGGCCCTGTTTTAACGGCAGAATGAGCTCAAAAAGGAAAATGTATTTTCCTCTCCTTAGTGAATCTCTTAAACGTTTCATCCAGCTGAGTATTAAACAATTTATTATCCATGAATGGAAGATGGCAATTAAAGACCTTTGCGACTGCTCCATACTCTAGAGATTTATCTACCATAGCCTCCTACCAAGTGCCTAGTTGATGTTGCTGCTACCCAAAAAGAGTCAAAAATAGTATCTGAAAGAAATTGGGCCAGAATTTCTATCTTGCCCAGAACTTCTGTGGGGACTTTACTCTCCTGCAACCAGTCAAATAATACCTGGAAGTCTTTTAACATTGCCTGCAAGGCATATGCTGCATAAGTTTTAGCTCTCAATGCAAAATGTGATCCCAAATACCCTCTTTTGAAGGCACTGTCCACAGCATTCAGAAGAGATGATTCATTTAATGCTAAGAAGAATGTCTACGTCATACTTGCCAAAATAGTGTTCACTTTTGGATTTTGTAGAAAATTGTCATCAAAGTGTTTCAACGGATATGTACTTTGTAAGTAATCTAGGAAATGACTTCTCCAAATCCTTCTATTCTTTTAGCACCATACTCTTAACTACTTCATGAAAAAGTAGAGCATCTGCCTTTGGGTCAGTGCACTGCACAAAAAACCCTCTTCCTCCTGTTGGGGTTTTATTTGGAACTTCAACATATCCCTTATATGCACAATCACCTCCACCAACTGACGTCCTTAGATGTATTCCCCTTTTGGGCCATCATACATGTCCACCTCTGTATCAGTTCTTTGTCTTATGTCATGCGTTTCCACAAATACTGTATTTACTGCTTCCTTGATCAGTGATTCCAACTCTGATCTTGTGACAGAAACCACCTCCTCCAGCTCTGTATTTGTGGCTGGATCTGGATTATTTATTTTCTGTGAGTTGTCCAAACTATCGCCAGGAACTAGAGCCGTTTTCTCGGTATTAAAGGAGCACCAAGGTCTCCAATCGCGAAAATATTTGTGGCTTCTTGTGTAAGTTAAATGGACATGCAAGCTTCATGAAAAAAACTCTCATCAGTGCTAATTACTTAATTTGCACCCCCGGGCTGTTTAGCTTAATCAATATGCACGCATTCAGAGCGGCATGCAGAGATCGGGAGCCGTCATTGACTTGACTCTCACACAGCTCAGAGGGCCGGATGTACAACCATTGGCAATTGCGACTCGCAAATTGCGCCAAATTGCGACTCGCAATTTGCGAGTTGCAATTGCCAATGTACAACAGTGTCTGAGACACGGTTTACGATCCCCAATGGGATCACAAATTGCATGCCTCATGCATATTAAGGAGGCTGTTGCAATTGGCGACCCCATTGGGAATGGCTGGCACTCCCAGGGATGGTGGCCTGCTGGGATCAGCAGACCTCCATGTCTGGGACTGCTTTTAAATAAAGCAGTTTTTTTTTTTAAATGCACCCCGTTTTCCTTAAGGGAAAACGGGATGCATTTTTTTTTTTTTAAATGAAGCGTTTTTGTTTCATTTTTTAAGGGCAGGTAGTGGTCCCTGGGACCACTGCCTGCTCTGAAAAAATGTTTGCGCACCCATGCACCCATTCACAAAGGGGAAGGGGTCCCCTGGGGACCCCTTACCGTTTGCGAATGGTTTACCACCCTCTTGAAGAGGGTGGTAAACTGTGAGTGTTTCACGACCGCAATTGCGGTCGCAAAACATTCTTACATAGGGTTCAGACTCGCTATTAGGAAGGGACGCCCTTGGAACGCCCCTTCCTAATAGCGAGTCGCTAACCCTATTTTGTGAGTCGCTATTTAATTAGCGACTCGCAAAATATGGTTAGTACATGGGCCACAGGTTTTTTACATGCGCAAACTGGTCTAAAACCCATTTGAGCATGCAAAAATCCATCGTACATCTGGCCCAGAGTGCGGTGCTGCCAATTCACTCCCTGTCGTTGTCTAGCACATGAGTCGGGAGTGGGGGTGTGATGGGCTCTGCTTCACCAGGGATTCTGCTAGTCTTGCTAAGCCATGTTCATCACGTGAAACAAACATTGAAATGTTTCTCACCAATACTGCATCACGGAAGTGGTTGAATGCTGCCACACGAACAAGCAGGATGTGCTAGCAGAGGGAGGGGCCTTATTGCGATGTCTGAAATATTAGTTGGACTATCTAACTCAGAAACGGACAGGAAAAGAGGCTGTCATGGGGGCAGATCCTTAATCATAATGGCTGGGACAAAGAGGTAATGTGTATTTTAAGGGCCTGATTACGATCTTGGCGGTCAGGGTTACTCTGCCACAAATGTGGTGGATAGCCCGTCCGCCGTATTACACTTCCATTATATCCTATGGAACTTGGAAAACGGCGGACAGGATATCCGTCATGTTTTGTGATGGATTATCCCGGATCTAAGATGGTAATCAGGCCCTTAGACTGGGGAAACCTACCAATTTAATGTAGTGCTGCCTGAAAGTTGTGTTTTGATTCCAACTGAAGATGAGATGTGTTGGACCTGGCCCTTTTTGCAGGGTTATCCTAAAACTGTTTGCCTTCTTCCTCCTAATTTTCTGGAACTGTTATTGTTGGTTTTAGGACTCCGGGCACTTTACCACTGCTGGCCAGTGCTAAAGTGCACATGCTCTCTGTCTAAATTGTATTGGTGATTGGTGTATCCATGCTTGGCATATTTGATTTACTAGTAAGTCCCTAGTAAAGTGCACCAGGTGTGCCCAGGGCCTGTAAATCAAATGCTACTAGTGGACGTGCAGCACACTGATTGTGCCACCCACACAAGTAGCACTACCAATATGTCTTAGACCTGCCACATCAGTGTCTCTGTGTGCAGTTTTAAACTGCCATTTTGACTTGAAAAGTGCACCCACTTGCCAGGCCCAAACCTTCCCTTTAACTACATGTAAGTCACCGCTAAGGTAGGCCCAAGCCAGCCCCATGGGCAGTGTGCAATGTATTTAAAAGGTAGGACATGTACTGTTATGTTTTACATGTCCTGATAGTGAAATACTGCTAATTAAATTTTTCACTAATGCAAGGGCTATCTCTCCCATAGGGTAACATGGGGATTGCCTTGAAATATCTTTTAAGTGTAATTTCCCATTGGGATCGGATAGAGATGTGGAGTTTGGGGTCTCTGAACTCACAATTTAAAAGTACATCTTTTGGTGAAATTGGTTTTCAAATTGCATGTTTGAAAATGCCACTTTTAGAAAGTGGAAAACCATAATTTGAGAATGCACTCCTTCCCTTATTTGTACTCACAAAACGTAATTATGTCGTCACTTTTAATGCGTGCGATACAGATTGCTGTGATCTGTCCCCTTCACAGCTCATACTGAAAGTATACCATAGGCCACTCTTCTCGTGTCCCATCTGCCGCACTGCGTCGTGGGTAAAACTTTCCCCATTTTTGTTACTCCTTAGAACAATTTTCAAACTCGTTCATCCATGGAAACCAATGTTTATACAAATCTTAACAGTCAAATACACTTATGAAATCACTCGGGAGACAGCGCCATTTCAACTTCTGGCTTTATTTTTGACCTTTTTGAGTAACTACTGTATGCCAATACAGGCTTTTCACAGCAACTCGTGGAATCCAGAAATGAAACGTACATCAAAGTCGGCTCGTCTTTTAATACCCAATGCATTTCGAACCTAGACTGGTTCTTCTTCAGGGGTTTCTACAATGAATAAAAGACATTCAGCTAGCTATTCACTGTCAACCTTTAACATGCTGAAAAAATATATATAGAAGCTAACCTGATTCCTCACTTACACCCTTGCTACCATAACCCATCCTCCTAAGAACCCATCTATACAAATGCCGAACACAAACTCCTTCCCATAACTCCCCCACCTTCCCCTGCCCTCGCAATTACTGCAAAGCCCACCCCCCGATATTCGCACCCTTGCCCCTTCTTCAACCTTCTTCGGTTACCCTCTTAATCAATACTAAAACGTGCTAACAACAAAACAACTATACCCTCATGTAAAACACGCTACATCCAAATTGCAACCCACTTTTTTGTAACAGTTCTCCCTATAAGACTCCAACCTATCTGCTATCTTAAACCCACCCCATTTCCACTTTCCAAAAGCAAAACAATTCTGTACCTTATCAAAACTTTTAACCAACATCCTGAACGCTTTGTCCTTCTCTCCCCATGTAATGGAAAATCATTCATACTCGCTGCTTTAATGACTGTTATTTCGAAGAAAAACCCCACCAACCAAACTTCGTGCTTTTAACCCCGTGACCATAACCCACAGCTATGCTAATTCATTCAAAAAATGTTGAATACAGCTTCATCTCCCATAATGCACTACCCTCGACGTTGCCATAATTAATTCAACCTAGAGCAAACCCCGTGCTTCCCTCATTCCCCATAGCACATCTAATCTACTCGCAACCACTAGAGTGCAGAAATACTAAATCTAAACATACTCCATTGAAAACTAATCGGTGATACTAAATGAAACTTAAAAATCATCACACATTCAAAACAAGTATCCACGCATAATCCATAGTTTTACAAATGAAAACATACATAAAAATCCTGGAAAAAAACATAAAGGTTAACTGTCCGTAATCCAACGCTGATTGCTCAATTGTCATACGTGCTGTAATGTCTTCATCGAGTCCACTCTAAAAACACGCTGTCTCCAAAGTAATGTTGCTCACTTAATCTTAACTTTATCAATACGGCGTTCATCCATAGGGTGCAACCTCATTTGGGACGAAACATTGCAAAGCAGAAAACCATAATTTGAGAATGCACTCCTTCCCTTATTTGTACACACAAAACGTAATTATGTCGTCACTTTTAATGCGTGCGATACAGATTGCTGTGATCCGTCCCCTTCACAGCTCATACTGAAAGTATACCATAGGCCACTCTTCTCGTGTCCCATCTGCCGCACTGCGTCGTGGGTAAAACTTTCCCCATTTTTGTTACTCCTTAGAACAATTTTCAAACTTGTTCATCCATGGAAACCAATGTTTATACAAATCTTAACAGTCAAATACACTTATGAAATCATTCGGGAGACAGGGCCATTTCAACTTCTGGCTTTATTTTTGACCTTTTCGAGTAACTACTGTATGCCAATACAGGCTTTTCACAGCAACTCGTGGAATCCAGAAATGAAACGTACATCAAAGTCGGCTCGTCTTTTAATACCCAATGCATTTCGAACCTAGACTGGTTCTTCTTCAGGGGTTTCTACAATGAATAAAAGACATTCAGCTAGCTATTCACTGTCAACTCTTGGTTGCGAGTAGATTAGATGTGCTATGGGGAATGAGGGAAGCACGGGGTTTGCTCTAGGTTGAATTAATTATGGCAACGTCGAGGGTAGTGCATTATGGGAGATGAAGTTGTATTCAACATTTTTTTGAATGAATTAGCATAGCTGTGGGTTATGGTCACGGGGTTAAAAGCACGAAGTTTGGTTGGTGGGGTTTTTCTTCGAAATAATGGTCATTAAAGCAGCGAGTATGAATGATTTTCCATTACATGGGGAGAGAAGGACAAAGCGTTCAGGATGTTGGTTAAAAGTTTTGATAAGGTACAGAATTGTTTTGCTTTTGGAAAGTGGAAATGGGGTGGGTTTAAGACAGCAGATAGGTTGGAGTTTTATAGGGAGAACTGTTACAAAAAAGTGGGTTGCAATTTGGATGTAGCGTGTTTTACATGAGGGTATAGTTGTTTTGTTGTTAGCACGTTTTAGTATTGATTAAGAGGGTAACCGAAGAAGGTTGACGAAGGGGCAAGGGTGCGAATATCGGGGGTGGGCTTTGCAGTAATTGCGAGGGCAGGGGAAGGTGTGGAAATTATGGGAAGGAGTTTGTGTTGGGCATTTGTATAGATGGGTTCTTAGGAGGATGGGTTATGGTAGCAAGGGTGTAAGTGAGGAATCAGGTTAGCTTCTATATATATTTTTTCAGCATGTTAAAGGTTGACAGTGAATAGCTAGCTGAATGTCTTTTATTCATTGTAGAAACCCCTGAAGAAGAACCAGTCTAGGTTCGAAATGCATTGGGTATTAAAAGACGAGCCGACTTTGATGTACGTTTCATTTCTGGATTCCACGAGTTGCTGTGAAAAGCCTGGATTGGCATACAGTAGTTACTCGAAAAGGTCAAAAATAAAGCCAGAAGTTGAAATGGCGCTGTCTGCCGAGTGATTTCATAAGTGTATTTGACTGTTAAGATTTGTATAAACATTGGTTTCCATGGATGAACGAGTTTGAAAATTGTTCTAAGGAGTAACAAAATGGGGAAAGTTTTACCCACGATGCAGTGCGGCAGATGGGACACGAGAAGAGTGGCCTATGGTATACTTTTAGAAAGTGGGCATTTTCTTGCTTATCCATTTTGTGCCTCTACCTGTCAGTAGCATCCACGTCTGGGTTGGCTGGCAGTTGGGCTCTTGTGCATTCACTCTAGACAGTCACAGAAAGAGATCTGAGGTGTGCCTAGCATATCCTGATGGGCCATCACCAAGCGGTTGAGCCTTCTTGAGCTAGAGTGGAATGAGGAGTTGTCACTGACACCTGAATAGGGCTGTGCCTGTCCTAACACAAAGCTGCCTCCATCCCCCTGTAGTGTGTCTGGAGCAATGTCAAGGAAAGGCAGGGACTTATGTACTACAAATACTTTCCTTTGAAGTTTCCCTATTCCAAAGGCAGAAAGGGGTATTAGTATTAGACCTCTGACACCCCAAATTCAGAACACTACTGGAATAAAGGACATTCCGCAAGGAAGAAGAGCTGGATGCTGTAGGAGGGGCTGAAGCTCAGCCTGTTGCTTTGTTGTGCTGGCCTGCTGCTGACTGCCTCTGCCCTGGGAGTGAAAGAACTGACTTTGCTTTCTACTTCCTGCTTCCAAGGTTATACAAGGGCTTGTGTGTGCTTGCCTCCTGTTAAGAAGTCTCAGGGCCATCAAAGACTTTACCTACCTATGCCTGTGCTCTTCTCTTGATAGCCTTGACTTGCCAAGTGGTGCCAAATCCAGTTCCTGGCACTTGGAAGTGAATCTGGTGAGAAAAACCACGCATCGACTCACAGCGCACATTTTCTTGATACATCACTGCCGTGCGGCTGAAGAATCGATGCAGCACTTGTAGTGTGGCAGAAGGATCGACGCACAACCTGTAGTGCGGCTGAAGAATTGACGCATCACCTGCTTTGCGGCTGAAAGATCGCAGCAACGTGAGTCCTGAGCGCAGTGTCACCGATTTAAGTGGCACCCTGCTCCGACTATGACACAGTCCCTGCACCGCGGCTGAAGAATTGACGCATCGCCTGTTTCGCGGCTGTTAAATCGACACAGCACCTGCACCATTGCTACCGCATCAACGCAGCGTGTCTGGTTTTTCGCAGCATCGCCCCTCAATGCCGTCTCTTCATCGACGCTCGATCGCAGTAAGGAACTGAGGCCGTGTGTCCGGATATCGACACATCATCTCCCCTCGCAGTAAGGAATCGACACAACACTACTCTGCCTAGCAGTAAGGAGCTAACGCTTCACCTCTCCTGGGATTAAGGAATCAACGCTTGCTTTTGCTTTACGGTGCCTCACCTCCCCTATGCCTGATTTCGTCTTTGATTTTTATGCATCTAAGGTACTTTGTGCTAAAACAACCGCATCTATAGTTTACTATGCACTGAACTTACTTAACCTTTTTAAAAGTGACAACTTTTCTTGTGTATGTTGGATTTTTGTTGTTTTGGTCTTGTTTTATTCAGATAAATATTGGTTAGTTGTCTAAACGTGTGTAGTGTCCTTTTGTAGTGTTTTCACTGTGTTACTGAGTACGTTTGTATAAATGCTTTACAAATTGCCTCTGAGATAAGCCTAACTGCTCCTGCCAAGGGGGTGAGCAGGGGTTATCTTAGCTGTATGACTCCCTTACCCTGACTAGAGTGAGGGTCCCTGCTTGGACAGAGTGCAAACCACTGCCAACTAGAGACCCCATTTCTAACAAGATTAATATGGGCAACTCTTTTGTGTAGATTTAGATTGTAAAAGAGAATAACTTAAAGAGCGTGTTTTAGTTTGAAGTGAGTGACAAAATGTACAGCATGTACCAGTTGTCTCTGCAAGTAGTCTGGTGTCATTTTAATTGTGAGTAATCCTCATTGCAGACTTGGTGGTTTTGTGGACACTTCAGGGTGAGGATACCTGCAAAAGGTGGAGACCTATAGACTCAAAGGTATATGGGTATTCACAAAGCCCTCAAATGAAGGGCTAGGCATGGGCAGTGTGGTCAGCTGCCCAAGGCCCCACAATCAGCCCACCATCATGGGGCCCGCACCAGTGTGGCACAGCCAGGCCACGGCACACCTATCCTCATGTTCCTCCTGCCCATTCAATTGAGAGAGAGGTGTCTCACTGCAGTTAGGCCCACCAGAGGGGCCCCAATCCCCTGTGCCTCACATGGTGTAGTATGTAGGGGATGGAGTCGCGCCGATGGGACCATTTGCAAAGAGACACATTTTGCAGTTTTGTCCTGCAATCAGGCCTCCTCCTGTCCTGCTGGCCACACAGAGACACTGTGTGGCACCCATTGTCAGCAGTTTAGCAGCACTCGCACCTTCAGCCCTTTATGAGCTGTAAAAAGGTGTTTGTAGGTGGATGAGTGGGAGGGGCTGCAGCCCAGGAGGGGTTTGCACAAAGCAGCATCATGACGAGAGTAATCTCTTGAGATGCAAATAGCCCTGAAAGTTTGAAAAAAACTGATGCTGGGGACCTGCACTGTCTATTTCTTCCATTAGGCCTGTTTGAAAGTGCTGAGAAATTGTAAGATCAGTAGTCTGAGACACAAGGGGCCTCATTTATGAGATTTTGACATAGGGCAGTGCTGCAAGGAATCTTGCTACGCTGCCCTATGTCAAAACAAAAAGGAAGGAATGCGCTGTATCTATTTGATACAGCGCATTCCTGTCCTTTTCCCTGGCGCACAATGGGCTGCCCTGCGCCAACGCAGGCACCCTTGCAACATGGTGCAAGGGTGCCTGCGTTGTGGAGCTGATTGATTTTGTGCAGGAAGGGATTTCTCGTAAATCTGGGAATGTGTCCGGTTCCATGGGTGTTGCGTGGGAACATCCACAGCAACACCCATCGAACGCCCCTTTCACGCAGTTTTATGCATGAAAGGGACACATATTTATAAAGCCATGAAAAGCCATGTAAAGTGGCTTTCTGTGTCCTTATAAATATGCCGTGGCCCTTTGCGCCACCGGAAAGTAAAAAAAGTGACGGTCTGGCGGCGCAAAAGTGCCGGTAGGGCCTCATAAATGAGGCCCAAGGAGTTTTCATTTGCCCAGAATCAACTCGTTTGTTACACACTGCTACCTTTGCTGTCAAGGCTATACATTTACAGCTGTGTTGCGTTTTGATGAAAATGCCATGTGACTGGGCTCTACTCCCCTCCCCAGGTAACATTAAATTTTTTAAGCCATGAACTTACTAACAGCTTTTGTATTGAATCTAAATATCCCCAATCTTCCAAAAAGGAGCAGAGGAATAAGATTGGAAAAGTGGTCCCCAACAACACGTACTTTGGCCAAATGGGAGGTCAGGATTAAAAACCATGGGGCATATTAGCAAGACCGGCGATAAAATTATCGCCGTTTTAGCGGCAGGAAACTGCCGCTAAAACGGCGATAATGGGCTTGCTAATATGCGTTATAGAATTCCAATAGAAGCCCAGGTTAGATGTCCTGCACATGTAACCTGGGCTTCTATTGGAATTCTATAACGCATATTAGCAACGGCGATAATTTTATCGCCGGTCTTGCTAATATGCCCCTATGTCCTCTGGTTCTACATTTACAACTATTCCACTAGACCACATATGGAGTAGCAGTAATTTGGATGGCAAGGCCAAGGGGCTGCCCTTCCCAGGAAAATGTCACTGTGACTTTAGGATAGAAAGAGGTGCTGGTATGCACCTGAGCAGGGGAAAAATACAAACCCTGTGTGTGGGTTACTAAAAACCTCATATGTACCAAGCACAAACCATTGGTTACAATGTTGAGAGAAGGTAATGCAAACTAGAGTATGATAACATCTAGACTTGCCCAACTACATCCTGAGCTGCTTGAATATCATTTTAAGATGGAAAGCATTTCTAGAGCCAAGAACTTCCTTTGTCAAAGAAAGGACCTGGTACATACGAAGAAAAGAAAGAAGAAGATCTGGAGTGTTTAGTGGCGAGTATTAGTTGGTCTACTAGTAAATGTGTCAGTGGGAAAAATGGAAATGTGCTTTGAACAATGATTGGTTATTGAGAAAAGCAGTGGATTATGTGAGGAAAGGTTGTTTGCAGGTGAGCTTGCAGCTATACAGTAGAGTGCAGGCAAAACTTTCAATTGAGGCTGTTATTTTATTTTATGAGGAAATCATTTGTTATCAAGAATAGATTTTAGAAATTACTTATGAAGGACATTTAGGTATGATGCTCACATTAAGCACCAAATGCGATGAACTGGTTTGGGTAGACTGGGACCTAGGCGTGGTTGGAGGCCGCCTGTGATGGAGTGCAGTTGGATTCAGAAGTCAGGTTTGACCCAGTTGTATTTTTGACCTAGGGAGTTCAAGTCCCAAAATTAACCAAACACTATCCTCTGCTGGTGTTAGAGCCACACTATCTGCATTCAATGGTTAGAATTTACAATTAAAATCGCCCCCCACAATTTTCCTCACTGTGGCAGGTTAAGCAGCTAGATGGGCATTAAGTAAATCTAATAACTAAGACTCAGTTTTGCTTCCCGCAGGTCTATAATAGACATTATATATATATTATAAACTTGTTCTTGACAAATGGTCAATCTTATACAAAGAATATCAGGGAAACCCATTTTAGTCTCCTTAAATGCACAGGCTAGAGTGGTCCTAACCCAAACTGTAAGGTCCCCCGGATGGCGTACCCTTCCCAGTGAAGATGGCTTCTTGGCTGAAGTTCACAAAGCCTGAGCGAAAAAGGGGTTTTAGTGACCAAGACTCCTGGAAAAGACAAAGATCGAACTGGTCTATGAATTGACCCCACTCTGGACTAGATAATTTGGATACTAAGTCAGCTACATTCTAAGAGACCAGCTTGGTCGTTGGAGCTAATATTAAAGAAGCAGGGACTCCATTGTCTAGTGTGATGTGAATTAGCCCAGGACTCCCTGCTATCTCAGAAATCTGGGCATAGATTTTAACAGATAACAGTCTTGGACACACTGGAAGATGTATTCATTTCTATACAAGGACTAGCCTCTTCTGTTCCAATTTGACTATGTGGTTTACATTGAATCAGCTGGTCCATACCTAAAGGGAGTAAATTATGACCATTGATAGCAGTGATGACAAGGGAGCAGCACCAGGAGTCTCGATTTTGACCAATCCTTTGTTAAAGGAGACCCCACACCTGGTCTGGTGCTGATTAGTAAGAAATAGAGGTTGCATGCTTGCACTAATAATTGAGGTATTCTGTGGCTTCCCCTCGTGACTCAAGTCAAGCTTTATTCTGCAATCACCAGTACCATGGAGAGCCAGCGATCCTCTCACATAACCCTTTGACATTGCTCCTCTAGTTTCCAACCACTGTTAAACTATCAGTGGGAGGGACGGGCTGAATGATGTTAGGTCAGTCAATCCACACCAGCTAGAATATCAAAGAGATGAGAAATATGAACTTTGAAAGCATCAGAATTGCATCTGGGTGGGGGAAATTGCGAACAAGTACTTGTGGTATACTGCCTCCTTGTTTCTGCAGAATGAGTGTCGATCGAAGAAGATGGCCTGGTTTGTAAAAATATCCCAATGGCAATAATACAATGTTTCTCCCTGGTAGCTGTCTACTCAAATACCCAAAAAGCAAACTCTGCACTAGCAATGGTGATTACAAATTAAAGATAACACTGTCGCCTGGTCGGTCCACCGGCCCTGTCCCAATCCAGCCCACCCTACGAGTCAGTACAATGTTATTTGCCATGGAAAGGGGATAATCACTACACTGTAGAAGCCAGATCAAGATTTTATTAAAAAGATCTTCATGCATTTCCATCTGGTTATGTCGCAAGGGATGGACTCCAGTTAAAATTGCCACATAAGGGCAATATTCCGGAGTAAGATTAACCACTGAATGACTAAAGTTCCGGGGGGTTCTACACTCCCCAGTTAATCCTTGACGATTGACTTTTTGATGATTGGGCCCCTCGTGGTGATTCACATTTTCACCTTGTGGAGGACGTACAACTGGGCATATATGGTACAAATAGGGGTTGAAATAATGGGCTTGGGAGACAGCCATCGGATTTAGGTCTAAAAAGAGACGTAGGCTCTACTAAACTGGAATTACTTTCAATGTGCACCTCCTCCAGATTAGTTCCAGAAGCTGTGTTCAAAGTTTGTGCTGCTGTAGTCTGCAGTTGCGGTGGCTTCGTGGCAGCTAGTCTCCGTTCAATGAGCGCCAAGCAATCTATAACAGGAGAAAGTTCTGCAACCAGTAGATCTTTGACTTTAACAATGCAGTCCTCCAGCAATTGTGCTATCCAAGGAGGTTTGGTCATAGCTACTCCCTCAGAGCCCTCCGTGAGTGTTAACGGCGACATACCAGGGGGCATACGATCTATAGAAGTTTGACT
Source organism: Calotriton arnoldi (assembly GCA_963921515.1). Classification (NCBI taxonomy): domain Eukaryota; kingdom Metazoa; phylum Chordata; class Amphibia; order Caudata; family Salamandridae; genus Calotriton; species Calotriton arnoldi. Next base: position 2,875,358 of record CAWUFW010000742.1, read on the forward strand.
GGCAACTTCAACAAGCTTATTTTGGGCCATCTGCCTGGAACATTTGATAATTACAGGTGACTGTGGGCTTTCTGTGGTGGAGAGCAATTTGTCAGTTTGAACATGTTCGCTGGTCACAAGGTAAGTAAGCACTTGGGGAGGGTCCTGGCGTGTTAATAGGAGAAAGGGCTGCACTAGCACAGACTGCAGTACCAGTGCAGTGTGAAAGTCTCCTCTCTGTTAGTTCAATTTCAGTTGATATAACCCCCACTGCCCTTTGTAGCATCAAATGAATCAAGGTACACTTTGCTGGTGGAGCAAAGGTAGAACCCCCTTCTGGAACTTTTCACTTTACCATTACTACTTGTGAATTAACACAAGGCAAGATAGCAAAGTAAACCGGTACCTCAAAAATCGCAAAACCAAGAAGTGTGGCCCAACCCAGTCTCCTCTGAGCTTTGACGGGTGTGGACGGGCCTGCCCTTGGCCTGGGCATGGCCCGCACGTGTCCCCTACTGCGGTACCTCTTGGTGAACTATATAGTGCTGCTGCAATCTCCAACAGGTGCTGCGATAGTGCGGCCTGCCTTCAGGCCCCTTAGAATGTTGGGATACATAGTCCCCAGAGACTGTGCCTCCGTGCTGTTGGTGTATTAGTTGAGGGGGGAACTAACCACCTCAAGTAATAATCACAACACTTGTCAGGGTGAACCACTTAAGTCACTACATTAACCTGAGCTCAACCTCCGATAGACATGGCACAAAGTAAAGAGGCTTAACTGAGAGGCAATGTTAAAGTCAAAGCACAAGAAAAGAAAAATACCAAAATAATTTAGAAAAATTGAGTAAAGTTTAATAAATAAAATGACACCAAAATGATAAAAAAATCCAATAACAGGAACCAGAGAAAAGAACTTTTAGAGTTTTAAATAAAAATAGTCCCAAAAAGCATTAAGCACCAAATGCAGTCAGCAGGTTGTGGTACACTGGGACCTAGGCGCAGTTTAAGTACGGCCGTGATGGAGTGTGGTTGCATACAGAAACCATGTTCAGCCCGCTTGCATTTTTTACCTCAAGACTTAGTCTCAAAAGTGGAAGTCCAAAATCTTCAGCAGGGAAAGTCAGCAGGATGTAGCCAAGGAGGGCTCCATAAGGTCACATCGGACAAAGTCTCGGTGAGCCCATTGATTTTTGGCACCTTCACCCAGTCAAGAGTTCTTTCTTCATCATACTTAGTCACTTTTTTGAAGCTTGGATTCCTCCAGCAGATCAAGACTGCAGGTTGTAGCAAGAGAGGGCTCCACAACACCGATTCCTCCTCCACAAGGTCCATCTGAATCAGATTTACTGCTGCGGAAAAGCTCCAAGCGAAAGAAACTTGAATATTTAGCACAATGGCAACACACCTTGGTCGGATCAGCTTCGCAGGTTTGTCCCGGTCCCCTGGAGATCTTTGTAGCCAAAACATTTTTAAGTCCCAAGTTTCTCACGATGTTAGAAGGAGTACACTCTGACACAGCCCAGGGCTCCAGGAACTCAAGGACAGCACTTGGGGGTCAGGTCTCACTCCAGCAGAGGCCAACAGTTCAGGGCAGGTCCAGTTCAAACTGGTCAGCTGGGCAGTTACAGGGAAATCTCTTTCAAAGCTTATTGTGTCCCTGTAGCTTTAACAGAAGGTCAGCCGTGTGACTCTTCGAATTCACTTCTCTGTCCTGGGTATAGGACTCTTTTAATGTCCCAGAAAGCAGGTTTAGTCCTCTTCTGATCTTCCTGAAGTGCAGTAGTGTTCTGAGGAGTGTACTGGAGATGCTACCTTTATGCCTGGTGCCAGCTTGATGGTTTTGGTGTCTCCTGGCTCCTCCCTAACCAATACAGTAAAGGTTCCCATTGGTTACCCTACGCAGGTTTGCAGCATTTCCTGTGTGCCCTACTGCAAACAATCCCACAGTGCCCCTCTCTTTCTGAATCCAAGATGTTGAAGGCCTTCTACCCTTGTACAAAGCATGTGTGCCCACACCAGGTGTGTGGCCAGAGAAATGAGCTCCAACTCCGCTATGGTCACTGTAACCAGTTCTGATGGCAGCTCCTCTCCCAATGGGATTAGTGCCTCCCCGACTGACTAAAGAAGGGGTCTGGTCATCTGACATCTGTTTGTGACAGGGAACGTCCCTTTGAAGTTAGTTTAGATCCTGGGCACTACCCCAATGGCCATCCTGCCAGAGGAACAGAAAATACCTTCCCACACCCAGGCCTTTGTCTGTGCTCTAGGATCAGTTTTTACACCTCATTCAGGGCTTGAGTACTCCGAGAGTGCCAGCTGGATGCTAATACAAATTAGACTCTAGAGGCTTTGCACAGGGAAAAGGTAATTTTCTAAAATTACCTTGTCACCAATAATTACTAAAAAAAATCAGCTATATCCTTAAATTGGATTTTTAATATTTATTTAAAAGAGAACTTGAATTATTTTTCTAGCTGTTTCCTAGCCAAAGATAGCTTTATTAAAAGTAATAATGTATCCCAGTGTTTTCCTATGTCCTATGGAGCAGTCATCCAAGCTACTGTGAAAATAGCTTTTGTGGATTAGTCACTGTACGGACATGTGTAACACTAAATTTCTACATGTCCTACCTTTTAATGCCATGCACCCTACCTTATGAGCAATAAGGGCTATTTAGGAGTGTCTTATTAATATTTAAAAGGAAAGTATTGACCTGCAATACTCTGCATAGTGTTGGGGCTATAACAGCTTTCAGGGTACTGAGAGGGGGGATGCACATGATTTGTAGATTTATGGTGTCTGGTATGGTTAAATACGTTCAGTGATTTTGAGAAGAAGGATGGGAAGGGCAGGAGTCTAGTGAAACAAGTAAACAGCAGAAATGAGGAGTCAAAACAGTGTTGAAGTGTGGTCCCTTAGTTGAAGTAAGGTAACTGAGTGAGAATGCTAGTTCTGTGAGTTTGTGAAATGGGCAGTGATAAAATTGTGAATCCATTGTGAAAGTTAGGGATAGTAGTGACCTTGTTGGTTCTGTTGTGAGGCATCCAGAAAATGATGTTCTTAAGGAATGTAATAGAGAGAAATGGATCAGGGTTGTCTCTGCAAAGACTCTGGGCCTTATTATAATTATTTCTGAGCCTCATCACGGTTTCAATTCCGACTGCCTAATTACAATCTAGGTGGTCAGCATTGAAACCGGCCGGTCATTCTTAAGGAGCATTTCCGCCATAGGGATTACGATGCTCAGTTTCCGACAGGTTTTCCATGCCGGGCTTTCCAACATGGGAAGCCTGTCGGAAAGCGAGTTTGGGGGCCCCTAGCAGGGCCGACTTCTCATTACGGCCTCCAGTTGGGGACCAAGGGGGCACCTATGGTGCCCCCTGTTAATCCCTGCACTGCGTGGCAGCCACCTCGAGGTGGCAACTCTGACCGACATCATAATCAAGCCCTTTGTGTTGAGATAAATGATATATTTTCTACTTATTTGTTATTTAGTTCTTAGACTTGTGTTTCATTCATATGTTGCCTTCTTCTTAATTTTGTGTTTTACTTGTGTTTTCTTGTCATGCTACTTTTTTGTGGTTGATGCTTAACATTTTGATCTTATGTTAGGATTGTATTTGTTTGTGAAGGTTTTGACAAGAGAGGAGATGTGTTGTGTCCTCTCTTGGTTTCTACTGTCCTATCTGCTTTAAGGCACTATATCCATGTTTTGTGATAGTAGCCACTTGGTTCTTAAAGTGTTGCATGATGATCTAACTGCTGTTGTTCAGTGTGTGGCGGGCCGTTGAAATTATTCCTGAAATCTTCATGGTGCGGCCTGAACAAACAGAACTTGATTTAAATTATTGTTAACCATGTTCATATGCAACAAAATGATTGTTTGGAATGTGCGTAGAGACAGAAGGGGATGCCCACTTACCAAGTTAGATAAGAGGATACCAGTATTACGTTTGCCCGAATGAAATTCGGCTTGAGGTTGCTCGAAGTGGAGGTCCACTTGGTAGAATGCAATTTATGACCGGATCATCTGAAAGATACTTTGGCTAGAGGTTGCTTGAAGTGGAGGTCCACTTGGTAGAATGAAATTTATGAAAGGATCTTCTGGAAGATACTTAGTTGTCCTAAAGGGCTATGCTTCAGAACTCTTCTGGACTATTTTAATGGCAGGAACAGCACCCTTTTGACATGGACATCATTTGGGGGTCGCAACTGCGACCCCTAGAAGCTCGTCTGCGACCCCTAGCAATTTCCTTGCAACCCCTGGCATCTAAGGGGACAAGACAGCACCAGCAACAGAGGAACAGGGACATTTTACTGAGTAAAATGCTCCTGAGTTCAGAAAACAGTAGTTTCTCATGGCAGCAGCTCACTTGAGATTGTGACCGTTGCAACTTGAAACTATTACAATTCAGCTTGAAAAGTGGAGGTGTCACCTAGCAACACACTCCTTGGGCCTCCCAGGTCACAGACTGCTCAAGCATGAGAATGCTTCTTCTGGAGGCTTTTAATATTGGTGTGCAACTCCACTGACAGATTAGTCTTCACAAGACAAGGAGTTCATTTTTCAGGTGTTTGGGATGAACCATTCATCTCCTTGTACAAACATACTAAAATGCCACAATTCCTGTCAACAGCCACAGTAAGTCTTTAATTTGAGCCGGTGGTTCCAGGTGGAGCCCACCGGCACTCATTTTTGGGGATCGAAACATATTTTTCATCATCAGACTTTGGCCCAGAACAATAGAGAGAAGGGGAGAAAAGGGGAAAAGAAAGAAGAGAAAGACGTAAAAACAGTGAGGCTAGGAGACATCAGGGGAAAAAAACAATTTGTGAGAGTTTGATAAAGTGGCAGGGAGTGTCTGGTGGTGGATGAAAGAGGCATGGGGTGAAATCAAGACTACTCAGCCTTGGTATTCCGCAAACCAGACATTTTGCAGCACTAGCTGCATGCTACTCAGGAATACATAGGGCACCATCATTTATTATTTTACAAATTAATTTACAAATTAAGCACTGGCCACAGTCAGTGGTGCTTTCATTTACTTTGTTTCTGTTTAGATCAGTGCATGTTTTGTTTGCCACTGCTGTAGCATTACATATTTTAAAACGCTATAGTTCAGCAGTGGTGTAGCAATTGTGCAAAGGACCCTAGGGCAGACACGTACAATGGGCCCTCTAACTGCTGGATGAGTGGTATGGTACAGCAGTAATCAGGCTCAGGAGGCCCCTCAGGCCTCTGGAACCTTGTGCCACTGCACCTGCTGCACCATAGATGGCTAGGCCCCTGCTTTTTAGACATTTTGTTCCCTTCTTCCCTCTCTCATACTGGGAGAGTGGTGCCTATGACTCACACCATCACAGAATTGTGATGCTTCTTTAAAATGCCGAATCTGTCGATCCCACTTACAAGACCTCTGCTGGTCATACTTCTACAGGGCGTCGGGCAAGTCTGGTTCTGTGAAGTGAACTGACTTGTGTCATCCTGCAAAAGGCTGGTTCGGAAGTGAGTGTCTGACAGCTGTCAGCCTCTAAATGCAGAGAATCAGGTTTACACAAGTTTAGATACCAGAGAAAATTAATTAACTCAGGGCCAGTGATATGGCAGTGTGCTAAGTATTACATGATTTTGTTTTATTTTTGGCAAAGATTATTGTCTCATGCATTAGTGATGAGTGTCAACGAATAGTCTGGAGAGGGGACAAACTGAGGCATTGAGAGGAAGGTGGGACTCTGGCAACAAATTCTGCACAGGCTCACAATAGCTGAGTTTAGTGTGAGTCACTAATAAGAATCCACCACTCCTTCTTGCCTGCCATCTCAGGACTGCAATACTCTTCACAACTCTGTGTTAAAAACACAAGTTGTTTGTGCACAAATGACTACAAATGATTACAAAAGTCACCAGTACACTTCTACTTGAATTGTTGATTGTTAGGAGCAGTTTGTTCCTTAATGGAGCCGCCTCCAACAGCACCCTAGCCCTAAGCTTACCCTTATACTAAGTAACCTAATTATGTAAAGTATAGGTAGCTGCCAGTTGAGGCGTTTTAGACAACCCACCATACTTTAAATGATGTTAAGAAAAACTACATCAACCTGAATGCAACAATATATTTGCTAAAAAGACAATACTGGCTGATAATGTCACATAATGAGGTCCCTTGACAGCAGTTTGTTCACCTTGTCATGACTCACCAGAATCATATTTCGTTGCAGGTAGTACTAGGTTTTGGTCAAAGATTTTGGCTCAATTGATACAATTTGCTAGAAAATTGATTGTATACTGAGATTGTTATAAAACTAAATATGAATGTCATACTTTTGGACAGATATCTACTTGTCTGATAGTTTCTGGGTTGAAAATGTCCTCTACTGAATGTCACAATAAAATATTTTTACTCATTTCTAAAATAACCATGCATCTGTCGGTGAGTGGGAGATGTGAAAAATTATATTTATTATGAAGTCTTACAGGTCAAGTCATCAATTCCTTTTTTTTTTTTTCTTTTTTTTTTTTTGATCCTCATCTCACCATTCAGCGTCTGCAACTTTAACTAGAAGCCTTTTACGAATCCTAGGCACCCCAGGCTTCTGCCACTGCATTGGCCATAGGCCTAACCAGGCCAGCTTCTTCGTGCGAAACTTGGTGTAATCATAGGACCGGGGTTATCTGACCAACCTCATCTCTCTACTCCATACAAAAAACTGAAACCAGATGTTAGAAATGTCATTATTTAAATACCCCTGATCCATACGTGCCGTAACGAGTGCTGCTTTCACCCAATCTTCGTAGCGTGGGGGCAGTGGATCTTTCCATAGTTTACATATCTCCTTCGGGCAATAAGAACTAAATATAGTAGCAAACCTCTTTGCATTGGCTGCAGAAGATTCATCACTTCAAAATCCATACCAAACATTACTATAGTAAGGTTCACATTAATCTTGACTTTGAAAATGGCACCAAGGGCATGCTCCACATCCTGCCAGAACCCACTTAGTTTGCAACATTCATAAAATATATGTATATCATCTGCTTTAGAACAGTCACATCTCAGACATTTAGAGGAAGCTAAGGGAGCAAATCTAGCAATTTTCACAGGGGTATAATATAGTCTGTTGACTACAAAAAAATGATTCTTTTTTAAAGATGCCGGCTTAACAAATTTATATAAAGTTTGCAATGATAAGTCGAAGAAATCTTCCACCTTAGAGTCCAAGAGTGACTGATTCCAAATAGCAAACTGTGGGGGGAGTTCTGCGATATCTGCCTCGAGGAGTTTCCTGTACCAAAGAGCAACCTCCTTCATTTTAGGATTTGGATTTTGAAGTAAGCGCTCAATTTCCCAGTCACCACAGATTGACTCCTTTTCGACTGCATACCAAGAAACCAATTGTACATATTTAAATTTAGAAAAGGAATTGCCTATTTTAATTCTCAATAGTTCCCACGGAAGAACTCCGTCCGAAGATACAAGGTCTGACCAGATCAAGAGTCCAGCCCTTTTGACTGGCAGCGCAAGACTATCATCCAGGCAGGCTGGCGTCCCAGGGGAGTCCCAAATAGGGGCAAAATCAGAATAATACCCAACTCCCCATCTGTGTCTAACCCTGTACCACACATGGAGGACAACCCTTAAAACTTTCAGGCGAACTTTTTTTAAAAACCTAGGTGCCCCGTATTTGTATAAAAACCCTTCGCCCCCGCCCTCTACTATAGCCATTTCTCTCAATATCTTTCCCCAATTAGATTCCTCGGGTGTTGTCAACAGCATACGTATGTTTTTAAATTGAAACGCTAAAGAGTACCAAGCAATGTCCGGAAGAGCGAGACCCCCTTTCAAAAGCTTGCGTCTCAGTTTCTTCCAAGAAAGTCTTGCACTCTTATTGGACCATATGAAACTTCCTATTTTGCTTTGAATCTTACCAATCTCTTTACAAGGGAAGTCAAGAGGAATGGCATTAAAAGGTATGTTAACTTCGGTAAAATAATCATTTTAACCAAATTGACCCTACCATAAATAGTCAATGGGAGATTTTTCCATCTAGTAAAAAGGTGGTCAACCTCTTTAGCCACCCTTTTAAGATTAATCAAAGGTATATCGTCTAAGTGGTTAACAATAATTATTCCCAAATACCTAAATTGTTTGCTCAATCTGCCTTCCCAATTATTGATGTTCCAGCACATCACATCTGTTTTAGAAGAGTTAACAAGATACCCAGAGTACGAGCCAAATTCCTCCATAAGGGTTTCCGCCCTTGGTAGTACCTCCGCCGGGTTATTGGTGTATAATAACAGATCGTCAGCGTATAAAGCTAGTTTACTACTATATCCATGAAAACCAAAAGGAGTAATTTGATCGTCCAGTCTTAAAGCTTGAGCCAGAGGCTCTATATACAGATCAAACAATAAAGGCGAAATGGGGCAGCCCTGCCTTGTTCCCCTGGATATAGAAAAACTAGCCGTTAACACTCCGTTTAACAGTATAACCGCAGAAGCTCCCTGGTAACATCTAATCAGGGTCTGAACAAACGTGGATCCGAAGCCCATTACCCTCAGTACTTCCCAAAGGAAGACCCAACAGACTCGGTCGAAAGCCTTGGCCGCATCAAAAGCTGCGGTCAAGTCATCAATTCCGACCACAAAGTGTGCAGGGTTGTGGTGAGTGCTCTATATTTGTTGTATTTTTTAACTAGAATTCAAAACCTTGTACACTTTAATTTAATAGAATTTTAGTTAGAGTTACACTTTGCACCCTTTTTTAAATGTTGCCATGAGTAACTAGGTTGAACAACTTCTGGCCGAAACATGGGCATTCAGGTGTGCAATGTGTTCTGTTTTTTGGTCATGTAGATTTTGGAACCTTTGCCATAACTTCCAATAACCTGCAGGTTATGTGTACAACAGTTTCAGCCTGCCTGCCTTTTAAGCCAATAACACATTGAATTCTGGGACTTGTGTTTTCACATTGGTATTGAACATAACAAGCAACTTTAATAAACTAAGGGACAGCCACCAACAGATATATTGTTTATCCAAGCATCACAATCGGGGTCGGACTAAGACAGCAAACAGGCCGGGCCACCAAAATAAAAGTGGTTTGATTTGTGAATTAGATGTGAATTAGATAGCTAAAAAACTTGGCTCATGTTTGCAAATTGGGGCTGTTTTGAACTTGTAAAGACACGCTGCATAGGTGTTCGCTAGGTATGGAAGACTGCATGGGTTTGAGCTTGCTGCAGGCAATGTTTGTTTTTTGATATCAGGGAAATTAGTAGTAAAAACTGACCCATCAGACCATAAAACGGGCCCATAAACATCCAAAAACCGTCCCACACCCTGACCTGCAAAGGCCTGCCCCTCGGACACTTCCTGATTGCCCTATAGGGCAGTCAGACCCTGATCACAAATGTTTCCAGTACAATCCTGCTAGAAAAAGTAAATTGGTAAGCAATATTAAATAAGCACTTAAGGAAAATCAGAGGTGTTTTAAGGCTATTTCTAGACCATTATATTGGAGAAACTGCGGCAACATCATATTTATTTGATTACCTGGACATAAGTGCTGTGTTCTACTCACAATAGAGTTTCAAAGTGTCACACATAGGGTATTGAAAAGTCAAACACAAGTGCACGATAGACATGAAAATGTCACACATAGACAAATTGAAATATTGGCAGGTATGTGAATGGGGACTACACATCTTCCTTTGGTCCTAAACTGGCAGAACAGTGTTGATTGCTGCATGTGGAGACTCAGAAGACTAATAGAGCTGCTTTTGGGCCCCTGCACTAGCAGAGCAGTGGGTGGGGAGTGAGGAACATTGTAGAGCTGGTGGGGCATCCTAGTATGGTTAGAAAAAGAGATGATTGTCATGTACAAGGTATGAGGTATATGGCAGACCTAAATGTGCGTCCCATCTCTAGAAGGACAGAGTTGGACAAAAATGGCAGGACTGAGATGTATGGATGCAAGAGTGTCCCTGTACTCAAAGAACAGTGGTGTGTGTTTGTAAGTCATGAGCGAGGGGTATGACAACATGACCCAGTACAGAAGTACAGAAGAATTAGCGCTGAGTACTGCATGTCAGATTTCAGAAGAATTGGGCTGGGTGCTTCACATGAGGCCTAGGCTCTAGCAGCAGAGCTGCATGTTGGTGGCTGTATTGTTATGGAACGAGATGAATGTAGAGCTGCCTGTGAGTATCAGCACTAAAAGATAAGTGGTTTTTGCTTTGGGTCAGGAGGCACATGGAAGAGCTGCACATGGGTCCCAAAACTGGAATAGCAGTAGGTGGGGGCTAGAGGTCAGGAGGTGCATGGCAAAGCTGCATGTGGGTTCCAGTACTACAGGAGTGTCTTTGTGAAAATATGCAAAAAGCAAGACAACTACAGATTTATTTGATTTCAAGAAATTCATATTGATTAACATCTGTACCCAGTTCCTTTCCATTTTATTATTTCAAGTATATCTGTCAGCAAAGTCTGAATGGGCATTAAATAAAGATGTTTGCATTCTGTATTACTAGCTCTGAGACACAAGAAGATATTGCCCATTCTGCATCTACCTGTTTGATCTGTGTAAACAGCCTGTACATTATATAGAACTAGATTGCTGCTTGCGTACTGCACAGCATCACTGCCACCACTTTATTTGATCACCAGCAGCAGTGGCAAAGAGTCTCTGATTCTACTACTGTGATGATTCCCTTCCGGCTAACAATGCACATGTTGCTGGCATTAATATCTTACAAATTAGAGCGGAATTTATCAACATCTTTAGATATTTATTTATAGTTCTGTATGCACTTTTATCTTCTTATCCTAATATTATTTGGTAACATTTTGATATGATTTGGGTTAATTATAGTTAACTGTGTTTATGTTGGGGTGTTTGCAGGTGCTCCAATCAATTTTCATAGCGTATTAATTAATTTAGCATAGATTTGATCTACGATGTCACCTCCTGCAATGTCTCGTGTTTCAATTAGGCATCATGTCACTTCTTCCATCACAACATCAGAGTCCAAGGTCATGTGATGTTGTTTACTGAGCTGTCATTAGGATAAAGTGATGTCACTTCCTGTGATGTCATAGAGCGTCACAGGACACATGATGTCACTTCCACTACCCCTGGCATTTTGGTGAATCAACGCCCATGCTGTTTGACTTATTGTAATTTATAACATTCTGTATTTCTTCCTAAAACATCAGAATTCTGATTCTTTTGAGGTCTATCCAGTTTTGGCCATGTCTTACCTGTGCATCTGGAACTATATTCTGCAACATATCCAACTCCGCAGGTTTCCATTAGTTTTAATCTTCCTGTCAGCTTGTTCCTTCTGCACACTGTGTCTCTTTTTTGGGTGACACTCTATATCACCTGGCTAGTGAGTGGCTACTGAGCGCAGTTGTTCTTACCTTGAGTTCAGGAGAGGAACAGTTGTGGTGAGATTGTTACATCCAGCCATTGAGATTGCCTGCATTATTCCAAAGGACCTCATTTCTAAAACCACAAATGGCCAAAGCAGCCCAGTGAATGTTCCCTTTGACTAGAAGAGACATTGTAATACCATTTTAAGACTTGAAGGCACCTACCCATAAGTCAATAGATTTTAGAGAAATAAGGCAACGTTTGAGTTGTGAGTGAAAATATGTTGCTTCAGTTTTTCTCTAAATGAATCATTAAAGCAGAGACAGAAAATACTCAAAGCTCCCTAGAAGATGTTCTCCACGAGGCAGAGTTAATATTGCTTGTTTCCCCCGTTCTTATGCTTTAACCACCTATATAGTTTCGGTGGAATAAAATAATATTTATTTTCCACAAACATGTAGGCCTTACTATTGTCCGTGTATTTCTCAGAGCTGTTCATGATTTCCTATTTACCACCAGCACAATCATTTTAAGGACATTAAAGTCAAATTGAATCTATCCAAACTGAGCTATGCAATGTGATTTACACGTGCTCAGGTAGGCATCTAGAAAAGCAATACTGCTTACGAGTCATCAAAAAAGGAAGAACAGCGATCTATAAAACACTTAATGAATAAATGGTATTAGCAATAATTTATAGGGTTTGCTATGTTTAACTTATATGGCATTGAGTTCAGATGCCATTAAAACTCCTGTTGGGATGGACCGTTACCATATTTATATTTTTTGCCATTGTTTGTCAGCACATTTTGACAATTGAAACTGAATTCAAGAACAACAGGGAAAGTGATGCAGAATTCATTTGTTTTTCTGATTTGGAAAGGGCAGCTTTTTGTGGTGTTGTAAAATGTGATTTTTTCTGACATAACTTTAGCTTGCCTTTCCCAGTGGATGCAGTGGACTACAGGACCTGCTCTTGAAGTCACACCTTTAACTGCTGTTAAAGAAGTAGGCTATACATTATTAAAATTAAATCCCCAGAAGATGGTCTCGGCAGTGCTCTTCTCTTCGGCTGGTCTGTCGGGTTTTCCCTCCCCTGAAACTAACACTTTTACATCGCTGCATGAGCAGCAAAACAACTTTGCTGTAAACCTAAATTGATATTCTTCTAAAGAGGAATTATACAATGTTAGAAGTTATCAGTTGCTAAACTACAAATCCTAGAAAATAAAACATAACTTTGAAATGCAATGGGAGTGATTTTATGAATGCTAATATTCTTTGAGGGACCCTAATTACTATCTATAAATTAGTTTTGTAATTCATAAATTGTTTGCTATTTTTCTTGACCTTGTTCTTTTTCTTCTTATTTTTGTAGCTATTTTTATTACACGTATTAATAAATAATTATTTGTACAGACTCATAACAGTTTGAATTGTCTTTTCATGCTTACATAGCAAGTATTCTTGTAACCTAAATTAAATGTATTAGCTTTTATCAATGTTAGTCGGTTGAAAACCTGAATCGACCGAATCTGCTTTTCAACCTGGAGTTATCAGGTATTTTTAGGTGTCAATGTACTGGGCTACGCTATGGGTCTCTCGCTGTCACTGCACTCTAAAGATCATCTTTCTTGTTTTTACAGCATACATAGAAAGAGTTGGAGTTTACAAACGCTGATTCTCGCCAACAGCAGTAGTAAAAGTTGTAAGTAGCCAAGAGATTCTACACCTTTTGGATTAAAAAGAGAAATTGAACCAAGTAATGGAATTCATTTACCAAATATTTATGCAGCTTGCTATTACAATACCAATACCAATACCACACCATGCCCTCTTTCTGTTTTATAGTCCAGACATGTCATCACCACATCCTTTGAGGCATGAACAGACTGAATTGCAAATATTTAGTTTGACTTTACTAACAATAACTGAAAATGTTGGGGAACGTCTGAGGGTTGTGTGAAGTCAGAGGACGGAGACCATCACTGTAGCAGGTGCACGGTCTGCTCTGTCCACTCCCTTGTGTCATCCAGCTATCTGACTGAGTTCCTGCCGGGCACCGCATTTTGCACAGGACTACATGTGCTCCATGCTTTGCAACAGATCCATCTAGTGCTCTGGTTGACCACTTCTGCTGTCTCTGTTACTTTACTCTCATCTCTGGGCGCATTTTTCCTAGATGAAGTTTGTCAGTGATCTAGGTTGCTGGCTTCCTGGCAGAGGTAACTCTGGCATTTGCTGGTTCGGTGTCTGGAGTTTTTCTTTTCTGTGCTTTTAATGCTCTTTGTTTATCAAATTGCCTTTCAAAATTGTCTTTTATACATTTTGCTGTTGTCTCACTCTATCCCAAACTCGACTGTGATTGTGTTGGATTGCTGTGGTGCTGAGGAGGTTGAAGAGATGAGTTTGAGCTGATGAGAAGAGACAGCAAGGCTGTGGTGGCTTCACAGCCGTACGTCTGCTACTGTCCTTTCTGCTGTTGTCCCTGCAGTTTCTGCAGCTGCTCCCTGAAGACCGTTCCTGGCAGACAATATAGGACGGGATGGCCTTGACTGACGTTGTGTCAGCCTGTGGTGCCATTTCCACCCCAAAATCTGTTGTATCCTCACGTCTGCTACTGCCCTTGTTCCAGAAGGTCATACCAGAGGGATGAGCTGCTGTTCTGTCCTCTTTAATAAAACCTTATACTTACTATTCTCTTATAGAGCAGTAGGGCTAAAATATCTAGTTTGCAGATTCATCCATTATACCACTTCTCGTACTTTGAGATCTTCATCCTCAAACCTCCGACCTTTTGGTGTTTGGTGTCCAAACGTGGAAACACTCTTGGAGTCCTGGGGACCAGGACCTGGAATCAACTCCCCAGACATTTGAGATTTATTGATTCCGAACCTCTTTTTAGGAAATCCCTGAAAACTTGGATTTTCACAGCCTCAGATTCATTGTGTCACGTACTTATCCGGTAATCTTGGCTCTTCCTCTATTCCTGTTATTATGAACTTTATCTGCTCAGCGCCAGAATGCTCTTTTGGGAGGGACAGTTGCGCTGTACAAATACCACATTCATTCATTCATTCATTCACTTACCTTTGTGACAGTGCAGCCTCATACTTCACAAGTTGGATGATAAGATTTGGTGTGGGAAAGCTGAGATATACACCGATACATAAGAATCAAAGTATGTCGTAGTCCATATTCAGGTCCAGAACAGACACAAACCTTCTGAAATCGTCAGAGACCTCATGTGAACCCTACCTAATGTCATCTCAGATAAGTGCCAGTGATCAATTTCCAAGCAGCGTAACTAGACTCCTGGTGAGTCACAAGGGCGGTGTCATTGTGTGTTCAAACACGTTAAGGAAACCTTTAGCAGTACAAGTTCCTTCGACCATTGAAAATAATATATGCATGTATATATATATATGGTATTTCTATAGCTCGAAGCTAACCAAAAGGCAGTGGGGTACTGTACTTGGTCAAAGAAAAGCATACAGTCAATGACCAATAGGAGCAGAAGTAAAATTGTAGACCGTTAGTGCATTGTGATGTAGTGCTCTTTAAAGAGGTGAGTCATCAACTCTTTTCTCAATTAGAGTGATCCTGATATTCCAGATCTTGGTTACATAGATCGAAAAGCCTCCAAGCATTAGATCAGAAGCCATAATGGAAAATATACTGGTCTACGGTAGAAGATAACCCAAGCAGTTGCACATGCAGCTGTTTAGAAAAACCTCTTCAATTGTCTGAAGAAAAAGGGAGAATTGCTGCTGTGGAAGCCATTTTGGAATTTAGTTGCTCAGTAATATGCTCACATTTGCAGTGGAAGTGCGCTAATGAAACCAAAGCACATTGGCAGGAGCAGAAGCTTCACATCTACAGTGTCCTGGCCCTTGCAACTCAGGACAAAGGACAGCAAGGATAGTCAGCCTTCTCCCCTTCTAGGTAGCCTTACTTCTAGTATCACACTCCAAGAAAGAAGGGAACACCTGAATCTAAAAAGATGAAGAGGGACTGTAAAATTAGAGAGAGAGAACACTTATTTCCTGAAGGATGGTTGGCAGAAGATCTGGACTGTGCTTTCTGTGATACAGGATGGCACAGCTTCACAGCACCATAATACGACTCACTGTCAAAAGAAAAAGCAGAAGACTGTGAGTATCCGATAACAGAAGACGGGTTCATATAACAGGTAAATAGTACAGAAATACATGGTGGTGGCTTAAGTGATATGAGGTGAAGCACTGATGTAAGTAGCCTTCAGGCAAACACAGAAACTTAGCAAACACAAGGAGATGATGGACGGAGCGCTGACACTTTTCAGACACTCACCCCCAGTCACAGATCTGGGTTGAATCCATCATCGCTCTTTAGCTCACTTCGCCACCCCAGTTCAGACACAGCCATATGCAAATCAGACTTGACCCTGTGCCTCATGGGAACAGTCCAGCCTGAACTGCCAAGCCATGTCTTCCCTGGAACGGAAACAAGCATCCTGGGACCAGTTTCGGGGTAACACCCCTCATCAGCCAGGCTAGCTTGAATCCAGTGGCAAAGTGAGCAAGGGACCCACGTCTGGGCATACCCCGCCAACTTAGGGCGAGCAAAGCAAACACAAGGAGATGATGGACGGAGCGCTGAAACTTTTCAGACACTCACCCCCAGTCACAGATCATGGTTGAATCCATCATCGTTCTTTAGCTCACTTCGCCACCCCAGTTCAGACACAGCCATATGCAAATCAGTCTTGACCCTGTGCCTCATGGGAACAGTCCAGCCTGAACTGCCAAGCCATTTCTTCCCTGGAACGGTAACACGCATCCTGGGACCGGTTTCGGGGTAACACCCCTCATCAGCCAGGCTAGCTTGAATCCAGTGGCAAAGTGAGCAAGGGACCCACGTCTGGGCATACCCTGCCAACTTAGGGCGAACAAAGCAACCACAAGGAGATGATGGACGGAACCCTGAAACTTTTCAGACACTCACCCCTAGTCACAGATCTGGGTTGAATCCATCATCGTTCTTTAGCTCACTTCGCCACCCCAGTTCAGACACAGCCATATGCAAAACAGTCTTGACCCTGTGCCTCATGGGAACAGTCCAGCCCGAACTGCCAAGCCATGTCTTCCCTGGAACGGAAACAAGCATCCTGGAACCGGTTTCGGGGTAACACCCCTCATCAGCCAGGCTAGCTTGCATCCAGGGGCAAAGTGAGCAAGGGACCCACGTCTGGGCATACCCTGCCAACTTAGGGCCAACTTAGGGCGAACAAAGCAAACACAAGTTAACACAGAAACTTGCCTGAGAACCGAAGATAAGTAGAGATCCACTCCTTGTGAAAGCTGAATCAAAGTCGCCAAAACAAAAGGGGAAATCTGAAACCAGGTCAAAAACAGGTCCCAAGATGACTAAACCAAATCACAGGGGATACCTAGAGCAACGCAAAAAAAGAGCAGCCAAGCCAAAATACCAAACTCCTTCCAAAATTAAATACAGGGTCAGTACAAAGAAGATTGAGAATGGAGACCAAGGGAACCAACAAAGGGGAAAAACAACAAAAATGTGGAAATGGAATTATGGGTATGACCTCTAATGTCAAGCGAGGGAATTGAAACAACCAAATTTGACAGACAACATCTCCTCTGTCCATTAACCATTTATCTTGCTCTGTCCTCTCTGACCTGGAAGTGAATTACCAGTCCTCCAGTGTCCAGGGCATGGTGTTTCAGGTCCAACTCTGCAAGCTGTTGTCCTCTGTTATTTTAGTCTCAATTGCCATGTTCTCTTCCAGAAATCTGACAGTACCAACCTCCCGAACCCCCCATCATCTTAGGCCTAGGTTTATTTGGACATTTGTTATGAAATAGTCTTACTAATCTTGAGACATGGACAAAGGATGCTAGGTTCCATACCCATTCCACACTATTACATATTGTAATTGTCCTCGATGGTATCTTGAAACTAGCAGTTCCTCTGCTTTGTATAGGGGGAGCAATCAAAATAGACAAAGTAGCTTTTTTAGTCTGGATATATGACTTACATAGTGTGTCATCCAGTGCTCATGTAGCCTTAATTCTAGTGCAGAATTCCCTATTAGTCTGACAGGTTCAAAGGGTACTGCAAATCAAGGTGCACATGTGGGATTGGACCCTGGAATGGACCGGTAATAGGTAGATAACCAGCCCTTCTCTCTTGTCTTAAACACTGATCCTGCACTACTTTTCCTGTCTGAAAATCTCTTTTACTGAGCTTTTGCCCTTCTTAAATTCATTAATGCTCCTATGTATGACTTTGAGTTGAGATTTGATAGAAGGGGCTGTCAAGGAGGAAAAGGTAGGTGACCAAATGTAGGGATGGAACCCTGTGGAACAGAAAAATGGGGGACATCACAAAGAGGTGGGAAAGGGGTTATTGTATAAATATTCTACAATAGGAATCCATTTTTACCATTATTCCAAATGAGTCATTAAACATCTTAAATACTGTTCAAGAGTTTGATTCAGTCTATATTTCTGTCCATCTGACTGAAATGTACTACTGAGAGTTTAATAACCACAAGTTAATACACATTGCAAATGCAATAAATATGAATACTGAATGCATATTTGGTATTTAAATTTTGGGGGTACATCTATGTATTTGGCAACATACAACAAAAGAGGCTTTAGGAAAATAACAGTGGTACTGGAGGTGACCAATCTTCGAGTTAATTAAAGTTAATTCAGTACTGTTAAGTTCTTGATCAGTAGGTGATACAGCTTCTCAATATGCAAAATGAAACTCCTCAACTCTTATTTTTGCAAGATTCAGGTAATGCACCAATAAAATGGAGAACATACTTAAGCATACTAATTCTTATTTGGGGGTCATTGAAGGCTTAAAGTAAAAACCTAAAGAAAATAAATTATTGATTATTCAGTACTTGGGAGTTGAAGGGTGAAATGTGTTTGACATTTTACCGGAGCATAGGCAGAAAGAAGAAGAGGAGGAAGAAATTAATAAGTTTCAATAGTCTGCAAAGAGATGGTGTTATATTTTCAAGGACATAAAAAATGTTGTGACTTACAGACATACATTTTTTTACAAGGACCCAAGCTCATGGAGAATTGGTTGATAATTACATTACGGCTTTGAATGAATTGGCTCATTGAAGGTTGTAAAAAAAACAGTTGATTAGACATCAATTAGTAACAAAAGGATATTCGAAGAAGGTCTAAAAGCAATTAGTAGTTTGTAAGAATTTTAAAAATGATACTGAGATAGCTAAAGGTGTGAAAATGTCTCCAGAGGTTGTGAAAGAACTGATGCAAGGAGGAACTTGTAATGTTATGGCAAGTAATGGGAGAGAAGTGAAAGGGTTAAAGTGATGAAAGAAAAAGATCATAGTGACCGTTATACTAATAGTGAGTGTAGGAAAGTGGATATTATCGGGGTTGACAAGAGCAAACCTCAATGGACAATGCCACTTCTGCTAGATGTCATATAAATTACATTTAAAAACCTGGGCTCAATCCTTGGTAGCGTGACACAAAGAAGTCAGGCTTAAACCAAAGGCAATGTGTAAAGTATTTAAGTGATTCATAACAGTAGTTTTGTAAATTATTAATTTATTTAATTCAATTAATTCATAATTCAATTAATTAAAATCGTTACAAAAGGAACGAGAATGAATTCCATAGAAAACTCAAATAAAATTACATTCATGTGCACTCTGTCAACATGCACAGGCGCAGGTTTGCTGCTAATTGATTTTTAACACTGCGTTCTATGTGTTTTACCCGTTTTTAAAAAGACTAATTCTGTGTTCTGGGGGTTTCTAATTAGACTTTTTACTGTTTGGAGTGTGTTTTACTCCTCGTAGCAGAATTGCATATTTGCACCTTTAACTTGCTGATCGCGGGCGGCCATCTTGGGTTGCCACGCGTTCTTGGCCGGTTAGCGCGCCAGCTTATGCACGCCGTCCTGCCATTATTCTATATAATGGATGCGGATCGGACGCGCTGCGCCTCTTAGGTTTGCTGCTAATTGATTTTTAACACTGCATTCTATGTGTTTTACCCGTTTTTAAAAAGACTAATTCTGTGTTCTGGGGGTTTCTAAATAGACTTTTTACTGTTTGGAGTGTGTTATACTCCTCGTAGCAGAATTGCATATTTGCACCTTTAACTTGCAGATCGCGGGCGGCCATCTTGGGTTGCCACGCGTTCTTGGCTGGTTAGCGATGCCAGCTTATGCACACCGTCCTGCCATTATTCTATAGAACTCCCTTCCTATGTCACTTCGGACTGAAACCATATATGAGAATTATCGTAAGTGCTTAAAAACCTGGGGGCATATTAGCAAGAAACTGCCGCTAAAACGGCGATAATGGGCTTGCTAGTATGCGTTATAGAATTCCAATAGAAGCCCAGGTTAGATGTCCTGCACATCTAACCTGGGCTTCTATTGGAATTCTATAGCGCATATTAGCAAGCCCATTATCGCCGTTTTAGCGGCAGTTTCCTGCCGCTAAAACGGCGATAATTTTATCGCCGGTCTTGCTAATATGCCCCTGGTTGTTTAATATGTAGAATCTACTTTCTCTCTTCTTCTCTCATTTCTCTCTTTGTTCCTGATGGGCGGCGCCGGGAAACCCTTGGGTAGCTGTGCGCCTCATAAGATTAAAATAACAATAACAAGCAGTGTTAACTGGTATCTCTATGTGATAGGGCACCTTTTTCCTATCATATTCCGAATCACAGAGATGTCCTTCTAAATCTGGAAAAGCTGACATCTGTAACAATAAAATTTCTGAGTTCAGACGACAGAAAGATAACTCATAAGGATATCTTATCATATAGCTAAGATTTCCTTATGAGTTATCTTTCTGTCTAGAGATACCGGTTCCAATGGTGCCTGTGTGGCCCCGCAGGAACTGGGTTGTTTTATTTACACTACACTAAATACGTCAAAACTACAGAAATGGACTGCTGTATTATCAATAAGAAGTTGGGTATTAAATTAATCTTATGATGTAGAGTGATCCCCCGTGAAAGAACAACTTTCCTAAAAATTCCGATAAAGATAAACCTGTTTAAGGACAGGGATCCTGTAAAGTACGTCTTTTACATAAAATGGCGACCCGTCAATAAGACATGAATGGTATTCTTTCTGCGGGAGCTGTTATTCGTGTTCTGAAACTCAGCTACGAATTATACCTGAGTCATTCGGCTTACCATCAATTTTAAATATGACAAGATGAATGCGACTTATAATACGAGATAACAATTAAAGATGGCACGTCCTCAATAAATATTAGTTTCCTGAGGACCGCAAACCACGTGATATACGTAACCACGCAACGTGGTGCGATTAGACGATATAAGCGAGATCCGCGGTTAACAATAGTTTGCGTTAGCATATCGGACAACCGTATACCCGTGAGGACTCTCAACGAGAAGAATTTCTTCCTCTTCCCGATGCTAAGTGCTACTAGTTGGCACCTAGGGTGTTATCACTATACCTGAGAATGGCACGATGAGCTTACTTAGGGGCCGATTACGATGGCAGTCGGTGTCAATACCGCGGTGCGGAAAAATGTCTTTTACCGCCCGCCAGCAGCGGTCCTCACGGCCGCCATATTATGAAGGGCAAATATGCCCCATTTCCCGACCTCCGCGGTGCAACGCCGACCGCCATGAAATTGCGCCCGCCACCGCGCCGGTGGTAGCCAATGGAGACTCACCGCCGTGCGGAATGACGACCCGTCCGCTCAACAAATTAGGATGCGCCAAACAACCAGTCGAACCGCAGGGGAGAAACCGCCCTTCCAGACACGGTGGAATCTCGACAGCGGAGCGTGAAACGAGACTTCCGGAGCCCTCCACCCGGAGCCGAACGCCATGGATCCAGCACTACACGTCCTCCCGGTGCTGTACGTGATACATCACCAGGTAAACATCGCCCGCCGCGGACGCCGCCGCAGGTACGTAAAAAAACACAATACAACACAAAACAGAACACAAATTCCACGGGCTGAAACAGGGCACCTGGCCACACCAGACACACTGGTGTGGACAGGAACACATCCATCAGTGTACCCACACATGTCTCATCTGGGACCAATTCACACCCTGCATCAAGCCCACCAACTTACCACGATCATAATGTAATGTGTTGCTGACGACACCGCAGCGGTGAGTATGCGGGAAATCCATCGCACAAAGCAGAATGCATGTACAGCAACGGTCAGGCCAGAAAGACCACAGGCCACCACCACCACCCACCACCCACAGCTCCGCCGCACACAGCAAGAAACATGCCAATCCCCCCCTGTGCACCCCCATGTCCAACACCAAGCGAGCTAAATCCACACCCAGCAGCACACAACTAACACCTAGGGAGACAGACACAGCAGCATTGGGTGTAGATTAACACACAGCACAGAGGCACAGGCCCAGGGCAACACACACACACACCACAACACCACATACATGGCAAGAAAGCTGAATACAAGCACAAAATTAACATCCACACACACAAGGAACATACAGACTACTGGACACACACCCTGCCAACTCACACAGACATACCCCACACCGACACACAGCCACATACACAGACTACATGCCACCAGCAATGGAGCACAACATAGAGGAAAGCAAAAATGATGTGCACACAAATGGGAGGGCAAGGAGACAACCAACAACCAGGTGAACAGACACATGCAGGACAAGGAACCTAGAACAACATCCACACCCCATCCAAGCACATGGCTGGCACAGTGAGTGAAGTCAAACAACAGTCACCTCAGTGCAACAACTCAGGGAGACAGCAAGGTAACCCATGTATAGGGACAGGGATGAAAGGAAGGACCTCAAGTCAAACAGTGAACAGCAAGTACACATGAGTATGCCAGCACCACAACACACAGGGCACATTGGCACACTCAATGACTGTCAAACACAAGTAGGAGTCCCCAAACATACCCCCTCATATTTGCAGCACACAACCCCAATGCCAGACACACAGAAGGGCCTACATAATGTCCAGACAAACAATCAAACCCCCTGGGGGCATCCACAAACATCACACACACACAGGGATGCCAGTACCAACGTCTGCACCAAAACAAAAATGGCAAACACAATTCAAAACAGAAACACATACAGAACCACAAAAATAACACACATCACCTGTGCAGCCAAACTAGGGGAAGGCAATGGGAGCACACACACAACAGGAGTGCACCACCTCATCAGTCAGGAAAAATGCATAGGCTACATACCACAACACAGACAAGAAGTGCACCATCACAGAACAACACAGACAGATCAAACACACAACAGATGCACAACACCACAAAGCACATAGCAAACACAGCAGTACATCAGGGGATGTACACTAGGACAGCACAAGGCAACATACACCCACAGCACTGAATGCACAACAAGCAGTGTGTGCACACAAACACACAACAGTCCCACACAGCCATGAGTCACACGCCATTAACACACACATCAACACACACGACAAAGCCACAACCAACACACCGTACAACCCTTGACCACCCAAATGCACACCTTGTAAGTAACCGTTGTGACTAGGATGACTGCCCATCACAACATGACTACACATCTACACTGCTAGGCATACATGAAAGCAAGAACGCACATACATGTTGAGCCTGGTCAGCCTGCCTGCAATCCCGTGTATATGACCCCTCTATGTGTTTGCAGTGCCCACATACCAGGATGCAGTAAAACATAGCCAACAGCAACAAGGAAGGAACATGAGTCTGGTATGTCACCGAAAACAACATCACTGACCCCACAAGTATCCGAGTCATGAAGAACTGAAGTCCCCGTCACCCCTGTAAAAAAATAATAAGTTAAACAAGCCAGTGGCACAGTTGAAGTGGCACACAGAGCATGTGGCCCAGTAAATGTTAGACATACAGGAAAAGCCTTATTCAGTAAGGACAATGACACAACTGACAACATGAGCAACTGTTTTTATTCACAAATAGCACTGATAGGCAACAATATCAGACAAGACCAAGGCACAAGATGCAGAGCCTGAACATGAGAAGCTGCACAGGCAGGGGGCAAACTGCAAGGCCAGTGGCCAGTCCAAGGTGCTGACAGAGTCAATGAGAAGCTGCACAGGCAGGGGGCAAACTGCAAGGCCAGTGGCCAGTCCAAGGTGCTGACAGAGTCAATGAGAAGCTGCACAGGCAGGGGGCAAACTGCAAGGCCAGTGGCCAGTCCAAGGTGCTGACAGAGTCAATGAGAAGCTGCACAGGCAGGGGGCAAACTGCAAGGCCAGTGGCCAGTCCAAGGTGCTGACAGAGTCAATGAGAAGCTGCACAGGGAATGTGTGTCACCAAACTCCGCCATGGTCAGCAACACAGTCTGGTGTGTCACGATGGGCAGCACAGGTACCGGTGTGGGAGAGATAGGTCTGTGACGTTGATCAACATTCATACTTGGCTGTCAGTCTGACTGGGAGCTGACTGTGTGTTGGGCACTGTTGGACCACTTGACTGGGGAGTGAGACGCCCAGCTGAGGAAGAGCTATCAGTGGCCTTGGACGCTGGAGGGCTGCTTGGACCAGGTGGTGTAGTGGCACGTGGAGGTGGACTCAGGCCGACGTGGGACACAGTGTGGGAGGGAGATAGTGGAGGGGTGCCTTTCCACTTCTTGGGGATTCTAAATGGCTTGCCTGTCTTGGTATCAATGGGAAGTGGTGTGGACACAAACGGCACACTCATCACCAAGGCTGCCGCAGGTGCACACGCTGGACCTCCCTCTGGGAATGTGCTGGATCCAGAAGGACGCTTAGCCTGGCATTGCCTCTGCCCCTCCATCCCCTCTTTACCCTGTGTGCCCCCTACAGTGCCCTCCTGTCCCTGCTTCACTGGTCTTGGAATGGGAGTAGAGGTAGTTGATGAAACAGCCTTGGATACCTTACTATGTGTAGCCTTGCCAGGCCCCACCTTCACAGTGGGCATGGAGAGTGTCTGCATGCCTTTGCGAGACGTTTTTGGGACCACAGAGTCTGTGGCCGGGGATTGCTCTGAGGCTTGTGACCCTGAGTACTTCCTCCTTGAATCATGTGCCTTTGCAACGCCTGACGGGCTCTTCCCTTTGCGCTCTGGGGTTGTTTTTTTCTTCGTAGGGGAAGGTGTCTGTGGCCTTGACCGCTTGGGCTGCTGCTGCTGTGTGCTACGTGTGCAGTATCGTGACGTTGAGGTGTGTGAAGCGTGGTCACCGTCGTCAGACGTCGCCACTGGCATGGGGGTGGACAGAGGGACTGGAATTGGACTACGAGATTGAGCCAGTTGAAGTGCAGCCGCCATTGTGGAGGACATTGTCTGGACAGTGCGGTGCAGCCCACCCACGTCTGAATGTATGCCCTCCATGAAAGCTAACACCTGTGCCAATTTGCGGTCGTGGTCTGACAATGCATTGAGGAGCCCTGTCTGCCCCACACACAGCTGGCGCATAAGGTCCACACACTCTGCACTGATGGCAGCAGGGGGCACAGGGGCAGGGGCAGCGGTGCCTGGAATGAAGGACACTCTTCCCCTCTTTGTGGTGCGAACACGGGCAGCAACAGAGGAAGTGGCTGGGAGGGTGGGCACTGCACGCTGTGTGCTGGAAGATGTAGCAGACTCTCCGTTCCCTGTGTCCTCCAAGATGTCTGCACCACCGCTGTCATCAGATGATGTTGAACTTTGCGTCTCGGGCTGTGATTCCTCCAGCATACTCCTATCCCCTCCGAGGCGCTGGTCACATCTGTGTCACTGGGATCCTGTGCAGCTGTTGTGCTTGTTTCACCACCACTGGTGTCCGTCCCCTGTCCCTCCGTGCCCACGGGAGATGCTGCATAACAGAGAGACATGTAGGGTCAGCAAAGTGACAGCAACAGGACAAACATATTCAAGCAAAGCAACACTGAGGATGACAAAGTCTACATGTTGCAGGCCACCCCGTGCATTCTCATCATGCAGACACACTTCACTACCTCAAACAGTGCGTACAAACATCTAAACACGGCATAGCTGAGCCATGTGATGGGCAGACAGCACAACATCATGCATGTTGGGGCGTACAAACACTAACACCAATGGACCAGGCCTGCAGCACACCACCCACAATGCCATTGAAATTCCCAGGATTGGAAAAACATCAGTAAGTGCATGTATGTAAAATCCGTGACTGCCACACCCAGCACAGGGGCCACTTACAATCCACTGCATCACAGTAACCACATCACGTACACCAGCGCAGGTACAGGCTTGGTACACATGCAGCCACTCACAGACAAAATCAACCTTCACAGAATACTCACCCCTAGCTTGCTGTTGATGCTCCTTCAAACGTGCGTCCAGCTCAGGCTGTGTCACAGCCAAGATGCGGCACATCAGTGGTGTCAAGCTGCGTCGTGACAACCTGCCACTGCGAGGGAGTATCCCCAGTGTCATCTCGGCAACGTTCTTTGCCAGTCGTGATATGTCGTCCCACCTCTTGTGGCAGTGGGTGCGCCGGCGGTTTGACACTCCCAGAGCCCGCACCTTGGTTGCAATGGACCTCCACACAGCCTTACGCTGGTGTACCTTGAGCTGCAGGTGTGGGAGACAAGAGGGGAAAACATCAGTGACACACTCTCATGGTAAAACCTCTGTCTCTGAACAGTGGCATGACACAGACTCATCCCAACACGGCAGATATGTCCCGCAGATACACTACGACATCTCACAGGGTACATCGTCATGTGTGAAGTCCACGTCAATGCATGCATGTTTGAGGAGGGACACTGTATCCGCACATCTCACATACAAGCTGGATGCTAGCACAGAAAGCCATGTGTAATGTGCCCACATCTACTGGCTATTACCAGGTAGAGCAAGACATATGTCACAGTGCAACATGTGTATGGGGTGAGAGTCACTGTGTCCACCACTTCGCACGCCTAAACGACCTTGCTCTGTGAATAGCTCACTGTGTCATGTTTGTAGCATTGAGGGACATGATCTCACATAACCACTGACTGAACAGAGGGCCAGTCATGTGCAGTCCACATGGCAGACATGGGTCATTGATGTACACTCATGCCAACCACACACGTATCACACCCTGTACAGTCAGTGATGTGTCCTTGTCACATTGGGCGTGGACAGTCCATGCCAGGTAGAATCACACAGAGATGGACAACGAGGAGCCACACAAACAGTCACATGAACAATAACTGTCCCGAAACATGCATCACCAGATAGCTGTCACACCATATGGATGTGTACACAACACATGTCCATCCACCCTTCATGTCCATGCATTTAATGTGTGGGTTGCATACACCCCCTTAACAACTAGGAAACAGCATGTCAGCCAGTGCATTACACAACCCCACACTCTCAGGCACATACACCATCTGATCGACTACATGTGTGCCCCCCTTGCACTCACACCCCCACTGTTGGAGACTTACCACAACATTTGGGCCACCATATAGCCGTGGGTACTGTGTCAGCACCTCGTCCACCAGGACATCCAGCTCCTCGCTTGTAAATGGACTGGCACGGATCTTCTCTGTCCTAGCCATCACTGTGGACATGAGACGTCAGCGGCGGCAGTGGGCGGTGAGGGGTCCCAGGCAGCAGTCCCTGGAGGCAGCAGCAGGTGAGGGGTCTCAGGCAGCAGTCCCTGGAGGCAGCAGCAGGTGAGGGGTCCCAGGCAGCAGTCCCTGGAGGCAGCAGCAGGTGAGGGGTCTCAGGCAGCAGTCCCTGGAGGCAGCAGCAGGTGAGGGGTCTCAGGCAGCAGTCCCTAGAGGCAGCAGCAGGTGAGGGGTCCCAGGCAGCAGTCCCTGGAGGCAGCAGCAGGTGAGGGGTCCCAGGCAGCAGTCCCTGGAGGCAGCAGCAGGTGAGGGGTCTCAGGCAGCAGTCCCTGGAGGCAGCACAGGTGAGGGGTCTCAGGCAGCAGTCCCTGGAGGCAGCAGCAGGTGAGGGGTCCCAGGCAGCAGGCTCTGTGAGCAGTGGAAATGTGGTGCTCCCTTCCACATATATAGGGCCCTGGACTCGTTTCAGTGGTCATAGTCTTCTGCCATTGGTGTTCCAGGTCAGCCTTCTTCAAAAGCATCCAATGACCGCCTCCGCGGGGGCGGAGCACGCCTACCGCGATTTTTGAATGTGCATCATGCCACCGCGATAGCGGTCCCCATTGGCTGCAAGGGCATGGTTCATGGCGGTGACACACCGCGGGGTCCTGGCCGGCGCTACCGCGGTGGTGCATCTTACAAATGCATCCTATCTCCGCATCCGCTGGGGGCGGAGCACGCCTACCACGATTTTTGAATCTGCATCATGCCACCGCGATAGCGGTCCCCATTGGCTGCAAGGGCATGGTTCATGGCGGTGACACACCGCGGGGTCCTGGCCGGCGCTACCGCGGTGGTGAATCTTACAAATGCATCCTATCTCCGCATCCGCTGGGGGCGGAGCACGCCTACCGCGATTTTTGAATCTGCATCATGCCACCGCGATAGCGGTCCCCATTGGCTGCAAGGGCATGGTTCATGGCGGTGACACACCGCGGGGTCCTGGCCGGCGCTACCGCGGTGGTGCATCTTACAAATGCATCCTATCTCCGCATCCGCTGGGGGCGGAGCACGCCTACCGCGATTTTTGAATCTGCATCATGCCACCGCGATAGCGGTCCCCATTGGCTGCAAGGGCATGGTTCATGGCGGTGACACACCGCGGGGTCCTGGCCGGCGCTACCGCGGTGGTGCATCTTACAATTGCATCCAATCTCCGCAT
Organism: Calotriton arnoldi; assembly: GCA_963921515.1. Taxonomy (NCBI): domain Eukaryota; kingdom Metazoa; phylum Chordata; class Amphibia; order Caudata; family Salamandridae; genus Calotriton; species Calotriton arnoldi. The sequence continues at coordinate 2,903,510 of CAWUFW010000742.1, forward strand.
CCGCTGGGGGCAGAGCACGCCTACCGCGATTTTTGAATCTGCATCATGCCACCGCGATAGCGGTCCCCATTGGCTGCAAGGGCATGGTTCATGGCGGTGACACACCGTGGGGTCCTGGCCGGCGCTACCGCTGTTTGTTTGCCATAGAGTGACATGGGTGACCGGGATGTGGCTGGTGGAGCATGACAAACGCCATCTGCAGCTATGTAGAGGGCCATCACTAACCTCAATGTGTCATGTGCAGCACATGAAACACTTGCGTCAGTGGTGGGCATCGACAAAGGTTCAAATGGTGGTTGGCATGCTCCGCCACCCAATTCACGGACAGTATGTTCGTCCGCTATGGGGAATATGCAGCATCACATCGTACACTCTGTGCGTCATTGTGTTTATGGGGCACGTTTAAGGCACCTACGGACAGTTCTTGTTGTGTGTGGATCAATGGTCATTACTGTACTACGCACAGTGGATACGTACAGTGGCACATGGCACTGGATAACATTGATATGGTCTCCTGTCACAAATGTCAGCCAATGTGTAACGTCTCACACCAAATGGAACACTGTACTCCATTATGTTGAGCAATATTTACACACAATGTCGTATCTGCCACCCATGCTGACCACTATCTCACACCTGAGCCCATGTGTTACACTGAAAACCCAGATGAACTCATTTATTCAGCATGACTGTCATCATTGGAAACAGATGTCACCCTGTTGTGTTATTGCTAAGACCAATTACATGCCGCATGTAATGTCTTTGTACACACTGGCAACTCCTGCAGTGTATGTCCACATGTACAGGGGGGCTCGACCTGCTAAAGGATGACGAGTACTTCAGCACCACACCTGGCATCCGTTGCATTATTATTGTTTGTCACTTGGGTAGACGGCCAGAGCAGATGTCTTTGCTACATGTCTGCCACCTGTAACCACAGGGACCTATGTGGTAGTGTCAGGTCTGTGCTCATGTTGTTTGGACTGTTGTATGTGAATCAGTGACATGTACATTTCAACAATGGTGCTTAGCTAAACTATGTTTTTGAGTGTTGTGCTGTGTTCCGGTGCTACTCACCTGCCACCAGTGCATGTCCATTGTTCACATCAGGAATGTTGCGTTGGCAGATGGACTGCATGCACGGTTGTGGATTGTGCTAACTGTATGGAATATAGTATGCAACATTTGTCCACAGGCTATGGGTGTCCAGTATTGCCTGTGCAATGTGTGTGCACTGATTTGCGGGAATTGTCTGCAATGTTGGATGGTCAGCACAAGTGGCACACGTGTGCAGTGTGTTGCCACCAACACTAGTGTATGTGCATGCTATGGGGTGCTAGCCATCCTTGCTCACCATCTATTCCAGCACTGTGTGGGTGGATCACATCTGCTGGTGTATCAGGATGGAGTGGGCACCCAAGACAGGTGATATGTACCTTGATTGTTGTGCCTGTGACACTCATCCAACTCCGACATTTGGTCAATGTGAGGTACCAGTGTCCCACTACTCATGCACAGCCAGCATGTTTGTTAGATGTGGGATATTGATTGTATGCTGTGTTGGGCCTGACAGCCTGTGTGGAATGAGGGTCAGGATGCATGTCCTTTGGGACATGTGGTGTAAAATTACATCCACTGGTGTCAGGTGTCTGAGCCAGTTGTCCATATGTAATGCATACAGTCTGTTCATGCGTAGACTTGTTGGCATACTGGCTTGGCATTGTCCATGTAGTGTTGTATGTTTGTGTTGTGGCACTGTTGTGTCTTGAAACAGCTGGATGTGTATCACCATGGTATGTGTTGTGGTGCACATGTGTCCTTGGGCAGTCCCTCCTTGATGCTGCATGTAAATGTCCAAAATGGGGGAAGATTAAGGGTGTATACAGGCCCTGCTGATCACGTCCCTCATCTATTGTTAATGTGTGCCACATTGGCTATCTGTGTGCTTGTAGAGAGTATTGGGCAGTGGGGTAATGGTGGCCTGTTACAGTGGTACACATACTCTGCACAGGCGTGACATCATCTGTCACTGTCCGACTTTGTATTCAAGTCAGCAGCAGATATGGCCTGTGTACTGATGACATTGGCACATGTATGGGTTTGGGATGTGAATGTCATTGAATTTGAGTGTGTTCGAAGTGGCACTGAGTACAAAGACAATCCCAATGATCTATCCACATTGTGTTGTTGATGTGTCCCCTGCAATTATTGGCCAAGGAGGTGTGGCAGGTACAGCAGCAACGTGGAAGCCAGCAGTGTCTCTGCTTCACACATGTCCTGTGTCATGTACACCCAAGGCTGAGTCCACCTCAGCTCGATATGTGACTCTTGGCATTCACATAGACAGTGTTCGTATATTGTCTACTGACTGTGCAAATCCATGACAGTTGTACAATTAATCTGTCTCATGTTGGGACAACACTGAATTGCACTGTGTGCTTTCAGGGATGACAGTCAATGTTAGCGCCGTGACAGGACAGACTTTATGAATTTGTGCACATCCTAATTTATGTTGCTATGACATGTCCCCTTTCATCTCACCTAGGAGGCGACCTAATGTGTTTCGTACCTTCACCCTGCTGGCTAACATGGAGGATACCGACATCATCAGGCGATTCCGTCTGGATCGGACAAACCTCCTGGAACTTTGTGCAATATTGGAGCCACACCTGCTTCCACGCAGGACATACCCAACAGCACTCACGGCAAAGGTGATGGCATTCCTACATTTCGTGGCTACGGGATCCTTCCAGCAAACTGTGGGCATTGCAGGGGGGATGTCCCAACCAACATTCAGCATGGTGCTACGTGATGTCCTGTTGGCTATGATGCAACACAGGGACCAATTCATACATTTCCCTAGGCGGCAGGAGTTGGCGGATGTGAAGGGCGAATTTTATGCACTTGGACACGTTCCTAATGTAGTTGGTGCAATAGATGGCACACATGTTTCCCTGATTCCACCCCAAGCACGGGAGCATATTTACCGAAATAGGAAACATTATCATTCCATCAATGTGCAGGTGGTGTGCCAGGCAGATATGGTCATCTCACACGTTTGTGCAAAGTTTCCAGGATCAGCCCACGATTCACACATAATGCGCAACAGCATTTTACCACAGCTGATGGCCAATCTGGCGCCGGAGCGGGCATGGATTGTGGGTGAGTACAAAGGGTCAAGTCGTGTGCTGTTTGTGTGCCATGCTGTCCTCGGACACATGTCAGATACTCAATCTGTATGTGTCTTTCACACTTAGGTGACTCTGCATATCCCAACGGACCTTGGTTGCTGAGTCCACTTCGCAATCCCAGGACACCAGCTGAAGTGCGCTACAACAATGCCCATGGGAGGACACGTCGGGTCATTGAGCGAACATTTGGACTCCTGAAATCGCGTTTTCGATGCCTCGACAAGACCGGAGGGGCTCTGCAGTACTCACCCGTCAAGGTGTGTCAGATAGTGGTAGCATGCTGCATGCTACACAACCTGGCCGTGCGGAAGGGGATCCCCTTAATCCAGGATGATGATGACCATCCACAGCCCCCACCTGCGAACACCCAAATGTCAAGTGACGAGGATAGTGGAGAGGAGGAAGGTGTTGGACAGCGTCAGCAACTCATCAACAACTACTTCACTTAATGGTCAGTGGCAATGTCAAAACTGGCTGTTGTCTGATGATGTTGTGCTTGGTGAATATGTGTATGTGAGCTTTGTGACTACAGCATGTTGCAGAGTCAGTGCTGACTGCAGATGTGTATGGTAAGGGATCTTTTGACACAGCTACTTGATGTCTATGTTGGTACAGTTGCTCCTTGTGACATGTGCAGATTGTCGTACCTTGATGTGCTGTGTTGTGTGATGGTTGTTAGTCCACCACCTGAGTAGCAACTGATGTTCTGTTGTGTTTTCCTAGGTCCCTTCAGCCTCTACTTGCCTGCGGAGTATCCCTGCTCCTGTGACATTGTAATCATGGGTGTGAGTTAACATACTGTGATGAACATGGAACAGTGACAACTACATTGGTGCGTTATTAGTGTTTATTTACAGTGGATACATGTGATGTAGATGTGGATATTTACAGATTTGTCAGTGATGGTAGATGAGACAAGATCAGTATGGTAACACAGTCCAACAGTCATTTGCCATTCCCACGGCATTGTGTGTGGGGACAGTCTGCAGGGTACACAGCAGGGTGAAGAGGGGTGCCATCATGGCTGGCTACTTGACTGGCTTTTGCCAGGTGCTTTGCCACGGGATGCTCCCAATGATTTTTTCGGGCGGCCCCTTGCTCTTTTGGCAGGGGGGGACACAGGTGCATGGCCAGTGGTGTCTGATGAGTCCCCATGCTCGCTGAACGCAGGGGAGGATGGGGGTCTGTCATCCTGCGGCACAACGGAGGGAGCTGTAGGTGTTGGCGGTGCCGCATGCCTGTCCCTGAGGACCCCCACTAGCTGGCTCAGGAGGTCCCTGATTTGGCCCATGCAGGCCACGAGTTGGCCCATGCGGTTGTCAATTGAGCGCAGCATCTGTTGTTGCTCACGGGCATCCTGCTGAGCCTGCCTCAACTGTCCCTGGGCGTGTTCATAGGCCCCCACAACTCTGTCAATGTGTGCCAGTGATTCAGTGCCAGGGTCTTGTTCCCTTTGGGTCAGCCTTGTCCTCACACCTGGCCTGCTGTCACGGCCCTGTTGCCTCCCTCCTGTGGGCACCGGCCTACTCTCCCGTACCTCCGCAGTTGTTGTGGTCTGGTTGGCCTCTGGAGCAGGGCGAGTGTTGCAGGCAGCAGTGGTAGTGGTAGTGGTAGTGGTGGTGGAGGTGGTGGTGGCACAGGTCGTTGCAGCAGGGCTCTGCGTTGATGTTGTTGCTGAGGGTGGTGGGGCTGTGGGGTCCTGGGACACATTACGCCCTGCCACACCAGATGGTCCGGGTTGGTCCTCCTCCTCCTCATTATCCAGGGAGTCTGCATCCGAGGGGAGATGTTCGGGAGCTGGTGACTGGCTGTGCTGGTTGAGGTTGTCGTCCTCTGCAGTCAGTTGTTGGTCACCTGTGGGACAGGAAGTAGATGGTAATTGCCTTACACACCTCAGGGTTGCTGTGTTTGATGTCTCTTATTTACATGTTATGCTACACACAGTTGCCTTTTTCACACATTGTATGTCTGCACAGTGATGTGCCTCATGCCATGAAGTGGAGTTACATTCATCATTTCACAATGGTGTGACCTGTGATTGGTTACCATGCCACACGTCTAGTATTGGTGATTTCAATGTGAGGTTGTCATCTGACAACTGGCATGACTACAAGTTGATGTTCAGCATCTTTGCTGATCACTCTGCCTGGCAGACATTACCTGTGTGCATGGACTAGCCATTGTCATCACATGCATACCGTTGACAGGTCCTGTGCTTGTATTTCTTTATACAGCAGACCATGCTAGTTTGTTTTTCCCATGGTCCTTCATGATCAGCACCCATGTACGCTACAGAGGGAAGTCTGGGTGATGCATGTCAGAGGCCCGTTTGCTTGGACATATTTGTTGAGAGTCACAGTTCTGTTTCTGTCACAGTTACGTACGCTGAGCTGTCTGCATCCTGTCAATGGCTGTGCTTTTCTTTTCTATTTTTGTGTGAAGTAGAGCCTCATGTTGTCATGTCTCTCAATGCTTTTGTTGAGTGATGGTGGGGTGCATGCACTGTCTGATTACCTGTGCAGTGTCACTTTGGTTTTTACTTACAGACACATGCTTCTGGATGGGGTGCTCCATCCTGCTGAGGGGTGTGAGAGGGGGCCTGTTGGGAGTTGTTGTGCTGCCTCCAGATACACATTCCCCATCCCTGTGAAGATGGCTACCTACCTGTTAGGTGGTGGGGGAGCGTTCAATGGCTGACACATGCTTCTGGGTGGGGTGCTCCATCCTGCTGAGGGGTGGGAGAGGGGGCCTGTTGGGAGTTGTTGTGCTGCCTCCAGATACACATTCCCCATCCCTGTGAAGATGGCTACCTACCTGTTAGGTGGTGGGGGAGCGTTCAATGGCTGACACATGCTTCTGGGTGGGGTGCTCCATCCTGCTGAGGGGTGGGAGAGGGGGCCTGTTGGGAGTTGTTGTGCTGCCTCCAGATACACATTCCCCATCCCTGTGAAGATGGCTACCTACCTGTTAGGTGGTGGGGGAGCGTTCAATGGCTGACACATGCTTCTGGGTGGGGTGCTCCATCCTGCTGAGGGGTGTGAGAGGGGGCCTGTTGGGAGTTGTTGTGCTGCCTCCAGGTACACATTCCCCATCCCTGTGAAGATGGCTACCTACCTGTTAGGTGGTGGGGGAGCGTTCAATGGCTGACACATGCTTCTGGGTGGGGTGCTCCATCCTGCTGAGGGGTGGGAGAGGGGGCCTGTTGGGAGTTGTTGTGCTGCCTCCAGATACACATTCCCCATCCCTGTGAAGATGGCTACCTACCTGTTAGGTGGTGGGGGAGCGTTCAATGGCTGACACATGCTTCTGGGTGGGGTGCTCCATCCTGCTGAGGGGTGGGAGAGGGGGCCTGTTGGGAGTTGTTGTGCTGCCTCCAGATACACATTCCCCATCCCTGTGAAGATGGCTACCTACCTGTTAGGTGGTGGGGGAGCGTTCAATGGCTGACACATGCTTCTGGGTGGGGTGCTCCATCCTGCTGAGGGGTGTGAGAGGGGGCCTGTTGGGAGTTGTTGTGCTGCCTCCAGATACACATTCCCCATCCCTGTGAAGATGGCTACCTACCTGTTAGGTGGTGGGGGAGCGTTCAATGGCTGACACATGCTTCTGGGTGGGGTGCTCCATCCTGCTGAGGGGTGGGAGAGGGGGCCTGGTGTGTGTTGTAGTGCTTTTTGTCTGTACACATGCAACCCAGTTGGTCTTGTTTAGCTTTGTGCTTTATCAGGTTGAGTGGTGGTTACATCTGTGTGACCTGTTTTGGGTATTGTGGGTCAGACGAATGTCCTTTGGCCTAGGGGTTGTGGGTTTGAAGTTGTGCAAGACGGTACATGGCAATGTGATGATATACATTGGTTTGTACTTACCAGCTTCCAGTCCCCCGCGGATTCCTTCAAGACTCTCTGGATGTAGGATTCCAAGGACCTTCTCCTCCCACGGACTGTATGGTTTGGGTGGGATGGGAGTGCCTCCACCAGTCCCGTCAGCCAGCTGACGGTTCTTGGCCCTCTTCCTCTTCACCACGGTCTTCAGGTCATGCCACCGCTTCTGTATTTCCTGCTTGTTGCGGGGGTGGTCCCTACTGCATTGACCTTATTGACTATCCTCACCCACATTTGGGTTCTTGTGGCTAATGGGGTGTGTTGGACCATGTTGCCATAGAGTTGTGGTTCAACTCTTATTATCTCATCTACCATGACTGCAAGCTCTGAATCAGTGAATTTTGGCATTTTGTGTGGTGCCATGGTGTGTGCTGTGCAGATGTTCTGTGGTGCAGTTGTGTGGGTGTTGTGGGTGGTGTAGGTGGTGTGTGTGTTGTGGTGGTGATGTGTGCAGGTTTGCCTCTCCTTTGTTCTCTGGGGTTGGGACCTTCAGTTGTGGAGTGTAGCAAAGGATTGTGGTCAGGGAGGGGCTGGTTTTATGCTCGGCTATGGGGGGTGTGGCAAGCTGGTATGTTGCTGTCAGGTGTGTTGTGTGTGTTGTCCTGTGATTGGTTATTTTGACATTTCTGGGGCTGTTGTCATTGGGCACTTTTGGTTTGTATTGGGACAGGTCTACTTCACTGTGTGCATTGTTTGTATTTTTTTTCGTGTTTTTTCTACGTCCGCCATTTTTTTTGCGGATCCTCCTCTGCGGTTCCTCGGCAGCGGTGGCTATGCTGCAGCCCTTCCGCCGCCTATCGGATTCATCACTGTTCGCGCACGATGCGGTCGGATTCATAGGTAGGTACCATGGTGGTAACGGGGATGTCATAATGTCACGGGCGGTTACTCCGTGTGCATGGCGGCGGTTCTTGGCTTTTCCGCTGAGTATCCGGCCGTTGCGGTCGGATTTTCAGCTGGTCCGGCGAGTGCGGGCGTTTTTTCGTTGTCTCCCGCCGCCGCGGACGGATTATTCTGCCGGTTCATCGTAATGTATCCGGCGTTTTTCCCGTTGGCCATGCGGGCGGTTTTTTGCCGCTACCATGGCGGTCGGTATGCTTTTCCGACCGCCATCGTAATCAACACCATAGTTTGGTATTTTGAATATAATTATAATATTTGTATTAATTTATAATATGTACTAAAGATTTTAATAAATATGTAATACGTTTATTTTTAAAATAAAATTATACATGTCATTTTTCTATTTAATTATAAAAAATGTTGTTATTTAATAATGTTTTTATACCTTTAAAAATAAATATGTGAACTACTGTGTATTTAATATTGCAAAGAGTGACTGGAGTGGGAAAAGTAAATGTTACTCCTCCGCAATCGAACACTTTCCCTACTGTTGCATTGACTGGAGTGGGAATAGTAAATTTTACCCCTTCACAATTCAACACTTTCCCTACCGTTGCACTGACTGGAGTGGGAATAGAAAATTTTGCCCCTCCGTAACTTAACATTTTCCCTACTGTTGCACTGATTGGAGTGCGGATAGTAAATGTAACCCCTCCGCAATCCAACACTTTCCATACTCGTGTACTGACTGGAGTGGGAACAGTAAATTTTACCCTTCCGCAATCAAACACTTACCCTACTATCGCACTGATTGGAGTGGGAATAGTAAATTTTACCTCGCCGCAATCCAACACTTTCCCTACTATTGTACTGAGTGGAGTGGGATTAATACATTTTGGGCCAGATGTAGCAACGCTTTTTGCGATCGCAAACGAATCTGCCCATTTGCGATCGCAAAAATGCGCTTTGCAATGTATGAAACATTTTTAAATCGCAATATGGGTAATCACAATTATTTCCGATGATCTAAATTGCGAATGCAGTTAGGGAATCGCCTAGAGGCCCATAGGAATGAATGGGAAGTCATTCCTTAATAGAGAATCGCAATTTGCGATTCGCTATTAAGGAATATGTAGGAATCGCAAAATGTTTGAAAAAACCTACATACATTGCATTTTGCGAGTCTATAATAGTGAATCGGTAAAATTAGCTATTATAGACTCGCAAAATTCAATGTTGATACATCTGGCCCTTTGCTCCTCCGCAATCCAACCCTTTCCCTACTGTTGCACTGACTGTAATGGGAATAGTAAATGTTACCCCCCACAATCCTATACTTTCCCTACTATTGCACTGAGTGGTGTGGGAATAGTAAATATTACCCTTCTGCAATTCAACGCTTTCCCAGCTGATGAATTTATTGTAGTGGGAATTAACTTACATTTTTTTTAACTGTTTTATAACTTGGAGTGGTTATACTATACGTTTTATTTGTTGAATTTTATAGTTTAGTTTTTATTAATGAAATTGATATTATTATATTTTTGTCTAGTTAAAATTATAATATTTTTAATTAGTAATGTTTTAATATGTAATATATTTTTTGTAAATTAACATTTTTATATGTTAATTTTTTTATTTGTGATTAAATTATGTTTTTTAATTTTTTATGTTATTGGGTATAATATGTATATATATTCACAGAAAAATCCAAAGGCCACAGGGTCGTTATATTAAGGCTCAGGTTTCACTCATACAAAACCAGTGAAATTCAGCAGTTATAGTTAGCTGTGCTAACTATAACTTGCGCCGCCGCAATGCACTGCTTATGACCTCACATATTACATCACTCATGACGTGGTCAGTGACATCACTGATGACATCACTGATGACATCTCAAATGACATCACTGATGACATCACGAATGAGATCATCCATTGACTGAGTGTTTTTAAAAAGTTTATGAGTGTTAAATATATATACCAATGTGTATTGGTGAGTCAGTGGGTGTATGAGTGCCTGATTGGATGATTCAGTGGGTGCCTGACTAACTGTTTAAGTGAGTGATTAGGTGTCTCAGTGAGTGTATGGATGAGTGATTGGTTGATTGAATGTCTATATCTGTCTGTCAGTTGGTGTCTAAGTGGGATTATGGGTGTGTGAGTGGGTACGAGAGTTTCTCTATGGGTGAGTGGTTGTCTGAGTACCTCTATGGGTGTATAAGTGTATGTGTGGGTAGTTGAGGGGGTGTGTGACTGCCTGTATGGATGAGTGAGTGGTTGAAGCAGTGGATGTATGGGTTAGTGAGTCTGTGTGTGAGGGGCTGTATGGGTGAGTGAGTGTGTGTATGGCTGTGTTTGTGAGTGAGTCCATGTGTCAGTGGTATATGGGTGTGTAACTGGGTATGTGAAAGGCAGTATAGGTGAGTGATGGGGTATTTGCGTGGCTGTATGGGTGAGTGAGTGAATGTGAGAGGGGCTGTATGGGTGAGTGTGTGCTTGTGTCAGTGACTGTATAGGTGAGTAAGTATGTATTAATATCTGTATGAGTGAGTGAGTGTATATGTAACTGTGTGGGTGAGTAAGTGGATGTGTGATTGACTGTATGACTGAGTGAGTAGGTGTGTGAGTAGGCCTATGGGTGACTGACTCAGTGTGTGAGTAGCTGTAAGGATGTATGAGTGGATATGTCAGCGGCTGTATTAGTGAGTGAGTGGGTGTATGAGTGGCTGTATGGGTGAGGGAATGGATGTATGTGTTGATCTATGAATCAGTGAGTGGCTGTGTTTAATACTGTTATGGGTGTGTGAATGGGTTTGAAAATGGTAGTGTGTAAGTTGGAGTGGGTGTATGAAAGGTTATATTGGGGGTGAGTGGGGTGTCAGAGATTCTATGGATGATGTCATGAGAGATGTCAATTAAGATGTCATCATTGATGTCACTGACCATGTGATATAATATGTGAGGTTATAAGGAGTGCATTGCGGGGGCGCGAGTTATAGTTAGCTCAGCTAGCTATAACTGCTGAATTTCACTGGTTTTGTATGAGTGAAACCTGAACCTAACTATAACGTTCTAAACAAAACAAAGCAAAACAAAACAAAGCCCAAGCGGCCCTCCTCCCCAGCTCGATATCGTCCCCGGGGACCCCATCCCCCGGGGCCAGGCCTTTATATGTTTTTTTTTAAAGGGGAGGGGGGCCATGTGACTCCCCTCCCTGGGCCAACTTTGGCCCCGGGGACCCCATCCCTGGGGCCTGCCCTCTCCTTTGGGGACCACGGGGGAGCCTGAAGGCCCCCGCGGTCCCTGCCGACTCCCCGCCTCATGCGGGAGCCTGCATTTTAAAAAAAGAATGCTTTATTGAAAAGCAATCACAGACATGGTGGTCTGCTGACCCTAGCAGGCCACCATACGCGTGATTATAGTAATTCTTAGGGCATCGCAAATTCGACCTACCGCTTTAATATTAATTAGGTAGGTCGATTTGCGACCCCCTAGGAATCGCTAAATGAAACTCATGGAGTTTCATACATTGGGAATCGCGAGTACCTAATTGCGAGTCATAGAAAATTGCAATTAGGTAATCGCTTTTTCCAAATTTGATACATGTGGCCCAGACTGATTTCTTATGTAAGCATTGCGGTTTTACAATTTGCCCCATATCCTGGAATAGACCTGTAAGGAAAGGATATAAACCAATGAGTTTCACTATGTTCAGTATTAACTGTTCGCCACCATGGAGAAATTCTGGATTTTATTACTGATTATTCACCTGATGTACTGTTTCTCACTGAAATATGGCTTACTCAGTTTGCTCATGCAGAGGTAGCGTTAGCGCTTCCAAATGGTTATACCATCGAAAGGTGTGACAGAAGTACTTTATTGCTATCATTCATAAGGATCTATTTATCTGCAGGCTGGATCAATTTAATGTTCTGGGGTGTGAAAACGCTATGTTCCAGATTTAGATGAATAAGAATTTCACTTTTTCAGGTTTACTGTTTACAGACACTGTGGACCAGACATATGTTTATGGGAAACTCTGGTGGATTACATTTGCCCATTAGTTCTGAAATTGGCTACTTCTAATATTTTTGGTGGTCTTAATTAACATTTTGAGCAAGACAGCTCTAGTCAAGTATCAAGTTTAATTAGTGAGCTGGAGTCTATTCAACTGTACCAATTCTTGGCAGGGCCCACACATGAGGCAGAACATTTGCTAGATCCTATTTTCTCTCACCTGTCTAAGCTCACTGGGGCCACCCCATTTCCATTTGGATGGTCAGACCCAATAAGCTTGACAACCTCAGGTGATCTGGAGGTGGAAAAAGTAAAAACAAAAAATGCAATGGCATAAAGTAGATGGTATGTGTTTTTGTAATTTGATCAAGAAGAGTATTCCAAAGTCTGAGTCCAACATTGAGATAGATGTAACAAAGCTGAGCTCCTTGCTAGCACCTGTCTTGGATGATTTGATCCCTGTGCGTGCAAGCAAGCAGAAAAAAAGTCTTCTGCTCCGTGGTTTGATGCGATGTTTTTTGACGAAAAAAAACGCTAGAAGGTGCTTGAACGCACATGGAGAAAATCTTATGATGCTATTAAAAAAAGAAACACATGACGGCCATTAAAGCTTATAAAATGATTAAAAAGACCCATGCTGACTTTTTTGTCAATAAGATTGAGAGAAGTGGTAATCCTTCTAAAGAGATTTTTGTCATAATCCATAGCCTGCTTGAGGCCAATCTAGTTTCTGTGAGGCATCGGATGAAAAGTGTAATAGGCTTGAGATTTGGATTGCAGAAGTGAGATAAGATGGCCACCCAGTACCACATCTCCAGTGCCACTGAGGAGTTCTTCATGTGTAGGAATGCTTCAATTGAAGCTACATCTCTTTCTGACCTCGCTAATGTTGTCGAAAACTGTGGGAAGCGGCAGGGTGAGCTTGTAGACCGCTGCATGGTCTAACAGTGTTACAAAAGCAATTAGCCCGCCACTCCCATTTTCTTTATAATTGTGGCCCCCATTTTAAATACAGTCCCGGCATGTTTTTACCTCTTCACATTAGCTGAAATGGGAAGAATAAGTTGAATTTCTTCATTTTTAATGGTCATACCCTCTTTATTCTTCTTTTTTACAGCCTGCTTTATATCATTTCATGGCTCCTCATTCAATTTTTAATGCGCATTTGCCATTATTGTTTTCAAGCAGTTTTTCTCTCAGCATGGATACTCTCTTGTTTTGTCGCCGGCCTTCCCTTCGCTGCCACGAGTTTTAAATATTTGTCAACTCTTATTTACCTTGGTTGAATCTCAAAAGGAATTTGTGCGCGCTACTTCTGTACTGCTACAAAATAACAACGGAGGCTGCGCACTCGTCCAAATCACAAGCTTCTATTACCTCTAATGTTAATGGACATAAAGACTCTGGTGGAAATGCTAATAAATGGGTCAAGAAAGACCCATTTCTCCAAATAAATCACCATTGCCTCTGACTTTGGAAGACTTTATGGATGAGCTTAGAAACATGAGACCATTTATGGTTGAGACAAGTGCTGCTCTTCAGAGAATCAAGGAGAAATGGTCTCATCTTGATTCACGACTTACAGAGGTGGAACAGAGAATTAGTGATGCACGGGATGTTGTCGCAAAAGTTGACTCTCTTGCCAATGAGGAAATTAATGGAGGACCTAGAAAATCGTTATCTGCGTAACAATTTGCGCACTTATGGCATACCGGAAGGTTCTGAAGGGCCAGACATTATCACATTTTTGAAGCTTCATATTCCTAAATTAGTTGGTCTTCAAACTTCTGTTGAACTTAACATTCATAGGGCACATTGGATAGGTCCTTTACGTACCTCAAACTTTACCAGACAGAGAGGGATTATAGCTCTTTTTCTTTACTTTTCTGACCTCACGACAGTTCTCACAGCAGCTAAGCAATGTAAGCAAATGCTCTGGGCTGGTCAAAAGATTTTTTTCAGGCAGGGTGTCTCCAGGTTCACTGCTAATCAATGAAATGAATGTTTAGATCTCAGACTAAAGCTTTGATGTCTGAACGATCGTTATGGCCTTATCCACCCTTGTTTTGTTTTTGTATAACTCCATAACCTTGATTTCTCTTTTTTCTTACAGGTCTCCAGTCTTTCCATGTCTATTGGATCAAGATGTAGTATACCCTATTGTCTATTTGTTCCTGTGTTAACATATTGTCCACCAATTTGCGTCTCCTTTCATGTATGGTAAGTCTCCTTTTGTAACTTGTTGGATGTATCATTATCATTTTCTGTTTATTTTATTTTATATTTTTCTTTCATCTTTTCTCTATACTAAATGTTCCTCTTTTAACTGTTCTCAAGTATATTCTCTTCTCCTCAGTGGTCCTTACCCGGAATGGACTATGTCTCCTCGCTCCCTCCAGTTCCATTACTATTATCTTCTTATTTTGTATGACTAAAGTCTTTTGGCTTTACGTAATCTTTTTCTTTATTTACCATCAGGGAGTTTTCTTACACCCTACTTTCTTTCTTTCTCTCTCTACTTCACCCTATATCTTTTTCTTTATACTCCATCATACCTTTTTCTATGTAGCACTTTTCTCCTTAAGTAGCCTGGTTCAGTATCATTCCCACCAGTTCTTCTTTTATAATTCTCTCATTGTTGTGCACTGTTCATACTATAGGTTTATAAATGTTAGTTGTTTGATGGTTTTTGATATTTTTTTATTGAGCAGTCTACATATTGTTTCATGGAATGTTAAAGGCCTTCGTAGTCCAGTCAAGAAGCAAAGAGTATGAACTCACCTATCAAAAGTAAATTGCCACATTGCTTTATTGCAAGAAACACATCTTAAGGAGAAAGACATTATTTGTTTGTGTTCACAATGGGTGGGGACTGTTTTTTGTTCTCTGGCTGTAAATAACACAAATTGTGTTATAATACTGCTACATAAATCTTTGTGTTTTCATTTGTTAAATGAAGTTAAAGATGATGCTCAAAGATGGCTTTTACTAAATATTAAGATTAATGATACCCAGTTATCTCTATGTAACATCCATAGTCCCAATGTAGTAGACCTGTTATTTTGGGAAACATTTTCTTTATTTTTGTCTTCTTGTTCATCAGAAAATCTCATTGTAGGTGGTGACTAATCAATTAATGGATCCCTTCCTTGAACGTCGTTCTAAGACTAAGTTCATTCCCAACAAAATGCTTTAAAGTTTTCGGAAAGCTATTTCCTCTAGAAGGTTAGTTGATGCTTGGAGAACCTCCCACCCTGATGTGATTGAATTTACTTTCTTTTCTCACATTCATAGTTCACATTCCAGAATAGATTATATATTTTTTACTCCGATTGCACTTCAATTTATGACTCATGCTGAGATAGGCTCTCTCCTTATTTTAGATCATGCTCCAGTCATAGTAAATATGGATACCCCTATAGATATTCCCCACTTTTGTAGGTGGAGATTTTATAATGCTCTATTTCTTGATAAACAATTTACTGATCAATTTTCAACTTTTTTTCATGAGTTTTTTTAGTTAATCTTTCCTATGGTACAAAGATTAATTTTATATGGAACCCCTTTATAGCTACTGCCAGGGGTTTCATAATAGATTATGTTGCAATCAAGAACAAAAAAGGTCTCAAAGAATCTTCGCACCTTTTGAAACAAATTAAATCCTTAGTGCGTGACTACTTCTCTTTAAAAAAAACTGATACCTTGCCCAAACTAATTAATATTAAAATGCAATATAACAAACAATCATGGGACAATGCTTGTGGTTGCCTACTTAAGTTTAATGCTAAAATGTACAGTGGCGTAGCAAACTAGGCAAATTCTTAGCCAATTACCTTAAATAAAAAAACAAAAATCTAAAATAACGCCCATAACAGATAAGAATGGAGTCCGACACATCAGTGATTCCAAAAATACTGTAATGTTTTACAGAAAACTATACTAAATTATATACCCCTGAGTCCACTCCCAGTAATAAAAACTTGGATGCTTTTTTTCAAACAATTCCCAAATCACCCGATCGAATAGTAGAACTTTCATCCCTTGATACAGCAATCTCTGAGCAAGAGATGATAAATGCCATCACTCCACTTCCAAAGGATAAAAATCCTGGGACGGATGGGTTTTCTGTTCAATTTTACTTTCATTTTAAAAATCTTTTAGTTCCAAAGTTATTATTCCTAATCTCCCATTTCTTAACCACAGGGCAGATGCAAGGTGTATTTCCACAAGCTATGCTTTGCCTGCTTCCAAAAAAAGATAAAGATTTATCTGAATGCAGTCATTATAGACCTATTTCCCTTATTAACACTGATTGTAAGATCCTAGCTAAAATATTGGCCTTACGCATCAATCAAGTCATCCCCGAATTGATGGGTCTATATTGTTATATGGTTCTTAGGCACATTATCGACATTGCTAAGTTAGCATGAGCTTCGCTGCCATGATGCTACTTTTGCGCACGCTATTACATGATTTTGTTTTTGCAAGACTTTGTTTGTGCCTTTCACATGAGAACGGGTTGCTTTTCGCGTTCTCTGCCTTTCCTGGAGTTTAGTCTGAACACGATGTGCAAGGTCGATAAACAATGCTACTTGTTATTCTGTTCTGGTCAGCCCCTAGCACCTAGACATAACATGCTATACAGCTGCAGTACTGAAGACTCGTGCTTTGATATTACATTGTTGCATGTTGTTTTAACACACTTGGAGAAAGCCGTTCCATGGAGAAGAGCTCTGCTGTTCCTATGATGTAAATCTTACATCCAGGCTTAAAGGTATGGGGTCTGCTGTCAAAGCCCAGAGATCGTCCTTTTTATAAAATAAACTTTTTCTAGTCAAGGGGAGGGTGGTCAGGCCTATAGGGCGATACCAAAGGGGAAGATGGACGGAGCGTTAGAGCAAATCAAACACTCACCCCCAGTCAACTGATCTGGGTTTAATCCATCATCATTCTTTAGCTCACTCCACCACCCCAGTTCAGACATGGCCATATGCAAATCAGTCTGACCCTGTGCCTCATGGGAACAGTCCAGCCCGAACTGCCAAGCCATGTCTTCCCTGGACCGGAAACAAGCATCCTGGGACCGGTTTCGGGTTAAAAACCCTCATCAGCCAGGCTATCTTGAATCCAGTGGCAAAGTGAGCAAGGGACCCACGTCTGGGCATACCCTGCCAACTTAGGGCGAACAAAGCGATACCTATAGGGCCTCATTCCCACAGTCTTTATAAAATGACTTCTCCCTTTGTATTCTATGGAATTGTAACAATGCTAACTGTGCTGAGTTTATGCATTTTGCTGCTAGTAGTGGCACGTACACTGTATTGTAGAGCACAATAGTTAAAATAAACATTTTTAACTATTTCAGTGACTCTGCTCACTCTCATTGTGGACAAGTATGAGTGAGTGATCGAAAGAGTACGTCTTGCTCCCGCGATTCCTGAGAGAGTCGGGAGTGTCGTGTTCTGGGTTGTCTAATCATTTGTAGCTCCGTGATATTTGGAGGAGAACGAATGAGACACTATAGCTAGTCGGCTTGGAATTTTGGGCACTGATGTGGTAGGTTGGTACACCCCTATTCACTGAGGTCCTGTTTTCCTGCGCATAGTTCTGTGTATGTGCAGAATCCCTGCAACATGGCGCCGCCAACGTTTGGTCTGGTTCTTATCTGCGAGACGCTTGAGTAGTGCTTGTGCTTGTCCACAAACCCCTCACTTCTGTTTCCGGAGACAGCTGTGACGGTGTAACCTCCTATATTGATGTTTTTATAGGTTCTTTCAAGCTTGAAGTTTTAAAAGGTTTATCTCTTTATTCTTAACCCATTATTGCGCTGCTGAACTTTAAGTTGTGGTTCTTTAATTACCGTAATGGCAACTGCTATTCCGGCTCATAGTCGCGCCGCACTCTAGGCATATTTGGCTAAGTATGGAGTGCCTAACGCGGGTGTGGAGCTTATCTTTGTAGTGGAAGCAAATCCTGCTTACCACTTTGAGGTGTTTTATTCTTGGGTCACTTTTCCGGCGGTGGATGGAGCAGATGATTTGTTTCACGAATACACTGCCACGGCCCTTCCTCACACTTATCTGCCTTACGAGGGCTCTTGAAGTTCCGCTTACAGCTTGGCGACACCAAATTTGGTTTAATGGCGCCCTTCCTCACCCAGTAACGCCGGTCCGTTTAGGCCCTTTATCGATAGATGGGGCCACCTGGCCCGTTTTGGCTGGGTACACCCCACACCCACGTTATTTAACTGTTGCGATTGCAGTCCTCCGCGTTTTGCATACTTCTTTGATACGCGTACATAGGGCTGTTGTACAGTACATCACGCGCAACGTCCAGGTGGGACCACCTGGCGTTGCTGCACAACCTGCGGGACCTGGTGGTGTATCCATCAGTCCCCTTATGGTCAATTCAGTAATGGGCAAGTGTCCACAGAATAAGGATGAATTACCTTATTGGCTTGCTGAGAAATTCGGACAATTAGAGGCAGTTTTTCCAAACACCTCTCCTGTGGATAAACACAGGATGTTGACTATTAGTTTGCCTAAAGACTTACTTCCCGAGTTAGCTGATTGTAACACCTGGGGCAAGGTGTTTGCAGCGGTATATTCAAAGTGTTTCGGCACCCGTTCCATGACCGTACTCCCTTCCGTGATTAAGCGTGTTCAAGATGAACATGGATCCGAAGAGGCTGTGGAGCTAGGGATGAGATTGGTGGGATTGTTGGACGTGTTTGCTGATATGATCCTTGCCAATGTCAAGGGCGATGCAGTAAGCTTTCAAGTGGCAAACCGCTTGGAGGCTGTCCCTGATGTGGACAAGCCACGCAAATTACCAAAGATTATTGCACATGCTTATAAGACCATAGGCCGCAATAGTTTGGGAGTTAAGCCTTTTACTCAAACGCAAACACAATCTTAAACTCAACAAAAAGCCCAGACTGATAAAGATGGGCGTCCGGTCTTTCCTAAAAAGAACTGGAAAACCAAAAAACAGGGGCAGCAGAAGCACAGTTCGTGTGCTGGTTCACCTCCACCTGAGTCTTCTGAGCGTACTTATGACTTGCGCGATTGCGCGAAAATTAAGTCTCCTGATAGATTTCCCGTCCCTGATCAGCGTTTTCCTCGTTCTTCACAGGACACGTCTGGCTCTCAAGTCGGAGAAGGGGAACGCCAAGATCGTGGCAAAAGTCAACCTGCGACACAGGGACGAGATCAGCCTCGACAGTTTGAAGTCAAAGGAAAACGAGGATCTACCTCCTTTTCGACCCCCATTTCAGAAGAAAAAACTTGCCGCTCTAACAGCGAGGTATGCCTCAGACGGTGAGAACGCGACTCCTGGATTGGACATGGGCAGTGACTCAGCTCGACAGCGCAGCGGAAGTTACCATAGTGCGGGAGGCTCTGCGTCCCTGTCTGGAGGCGACAGCAACTGATACATTCATTACAGTAGAGACAGCTGACACCCGGGTTGCCCCCCCGGATAGGGTCTATGAAATAATTTTCCAAATTGAAGGTGATATACCTCGTCCAATCAAGGCGGTTTTCTGGGAGAATCTAACCTCCTCGTATGACATTTTGTTAGCGGAGGCAGATTGACCTCCACCCTTTGGGTTAGCCGCATCTAAAGGGGAAGAAGTGATCCTTCCGAGTTTTTCGCGTCAGGTCCCTGAAGAACATGCACAGGCTTTCGCAGCTGGGTGGGCTCTGGCCCTAGCCCCAGCGGTGTATCTTAATCAGGTGGGTTGGGATGTTGATTCACCGGATCATGAAATACCTTTACGCTCTATGCCTCAGCCACAACCGCAATATCCAATCAGACGTGAAGCAAAAGCTTTCATTTGTGATATTCTAACACAGTTGGAGTATCAAGGAGTGATTGAACCATGTACATCACCGATGACTAATCCTCTCTTTACGGTATCAAAACCTGATGGTTCATATCGGATTGTATTGGATTACCGAACGTGCCCTGAACGTCGAGATGCAAAGTCCTTGCTTCGAGCTGCGTAGGCCGGTGTAGAGGAGTCATCAAACAGGAGCTGCAATATGAGGTACAGCGTCGAGATGCATCACGCAGCAGTGGAGCCAATGAAGCCATCAACAGTAGCGTGCGATGAGAGGTCCTGTGGTGTCGTCGAGGAAGCTGCTCCTTGCACTGCAATGCACTGGCACAGAGAATGGGATGTGTCGCACTGGGCTGGTGTCAGCGTCAAGCTGCAGCAGCTTTGAAGGAGCCACCGGGGCTTGCGTCAGCGGAGAGGACAAGATGCGTCGACCTGGGCGGGTGTTCGTGGCGAGCTGTGTCGTGCTGCATCAAGGTGCGTTGAGTTGCGTCAATATTGAAGAAGCCTGTTATTCCCCTGTGGATTAAACAGGGGGCCAGCTGACGGACCCTTGGAGATTTCCTGGAGTTCTGGGTCAACACAGGCAGGCTGGATTCAGCAGGGAAGCTCACAGCAGCAGAAGAGTCCTTAGTTAGCACAGCAGGTCTTGAGCACCAGCAGACTTCACAGCTGGCCAGTCCTTCTTCCTGATAGAGTCCACAGGTCCAGAAGTGATCTGAAGAGTGAGTCTGAGGGTCCAATTTTTAAACCTGGCACCCACTTTGCAGTGGGAGAAGCTTCTGGAGTTTCCCCCTACAAGCTGTCTGGAATTTCCTGCCTCCCTGCTTTGGTCCCAGTCTGTCTGCTGGCACATTAGGCTAGTGTAGAACCCTTTGTGAGTGTGCTGCAGCAGAGAATTGTAGTGCAATTGTGGTAGGTGAGATCTCCTCCCCCTCATCCAGACTGAGATGGCCCATCCTGACAACACTTATTCGCCCTTAGTCTCACTGTCTGGAAAGAATACACAAAGACCAACTGCCAACTTCAACTAGTCAAGAGACCCAGGATACAGGCTGCAGGGAGCAAATGATTGGGACAAGCAAATGCCAACTTTCTAAAAGTTGCATTTTCAGAACTGTGACTTAAAATCAGAATTTACCATTAAAGAGGGCTTTAAATTACAATTCTTTAGCAACCACGCTCAACATTGCTACCTGCTCCCAATTAAAAGTTATCACTTATTAAATATATAAATGTTATCACTTATTAAATGTATAATAAAGTAATCCAATGTTATTCTATGGGAGAGGTCTTTAAGAGCTTTTCACTACCAGGATATGTAAAATTTAAAACCCATGTCCTACCTTTTAAATACAATGCACCCTGCCCTGTAGGCTGTTTAAGACCTACCTTAGGGGTGACGTACATGTACTAAAATGGGAGGTTTAGGTCTGGCAAAAGGTTTATTTTGCCAGGTCGATTTGGCAGTTTAAAACTGCACTACAGGCTGCAGTGGCAGGCCTAAGGCATGTTTTAAAGGACTACTAAGTTGAGTAGCACAATAGATGCTGCAGAACCCACTAGTAGCATTTACTTTACAGGCCCTGGGTACATGTAGTATCACTTTGCTAGGGATTTACAAGTAAATTAAAAGTGGCAATTCGGTGTAAGCCAACTTTACCATGTTTAAAGGAGAGAGCACAAGCACTTTAGCACTGGTTAGCAGTGGTAAAGTGCACAGAGTCCTAATGCCAACAAAAATGAAATCCAGACAACAGGAGTGAAGAAGGCAAAAGATTTGTGGGAGACTACACCAAGGATGCCAGGTTTAACCCTAATGCAGTGAGTTATTATAAGAAAATTCAGCTAATGCATTCCATCTAATCTGTTCTGCTGGATGACCATAAGGAAACATCTTAAATATTCCTCAATTAACTTTGCATGTCCATCAGTTAGGGATAGATTTATAGTGGTTCAAGAATTTGCCATAAATAAGGAACGTCATTCGGTAAGGATGATCACTGGAAGATCATGAAGCCTGAAAATGTTCTCTAAAGGTATTGTAGCTAGTTCTACAGCTATGGAAAGTTTTCGAAGAGGGATGAAATGTCCTAATGTGGCAGGGATGAAATGTCCTATTATGTACAACTACCAACTAAACAGTGAAACCATATGATTCAGGAAGCTCTACTGTGAAGTCCAATGAAATCATGGTCCATTGCTATCAAGAAGTGGGTAATGGTTATAAAAGACTTAGGGCCAGATTAACAAAGGCCTTGCATCAGGTTTGTGTTACTTTTATAATACAGACCCGATGCAAAATAGTTTTCAGGATTTACAAACCAATGCAAATTGGTATTTGGGTTGGTTTTTAAGAAAAAGTGACCCAAACCAGTGTGAAGCACTGCTTGGCATTACTCTGTGTCAAGTGGATGTTCCATGGGTGGTGCATGGGTGTGTTCTTGTGTAACCACCCATGCTTTTTGATGCAAAACCCTATTTACTAACAATAGTATACAGGGTTTTGTGCCAAAAATTAATGCCATATGAAAACAGGCATTAAAAAGTAGAAATGCTTTTATTTGTCCTACGTTTTCACACTTTGCATGTGTGCTGCACTATACAGCACACATACAAATTGGGAAAAGTTTTAAATGTAGTCTAAGCATAGTACAGTACAGTAGTCTAAGTGTAGCACAAAACATGTGCTACACTCATGCACACCCTTGCACTGTGGTGCAAAGGTGTGTGTGTGGCGCTCCGTTACCTGATTGTGCACTGGTGCTACTGAGAGAGCAGGATAGTGCCACATCTCTGTAGATATGGTGCTTTCCTGCTCCTTCCCTGTCACGCAATGCAGTGCAGCAACTTTAGGTGCCTCGCTGTGCTCTGTGATAGTTTTGTACTCTGGCCCTTACTATCTACCTGTCAGGCTAACTACACCTACAGGCCCTTGCTCTCTTCTAGCTGTCAAGCTTTGCAGGATAGGGTTTTGCTCCTCCTACTCCCTCTCTGTCGAATGAAACAAGGATACACAGATCAAGCAGAGCACCAGAGAGTAAAGGGACAGACAAGTAAGAAATAGAGAGAGAGACAGATGCTATTTGTGTACTTCAAAGCATTAAGATGAAGGAGGCAGTAGGGACAACAGGGTTGATGGAGGCGTGGTTTTGGACAGACATCAGAAATATATGAGTTACAAGGAATTAAAACACTAGCATACAAACAGTGTGGTAAAGAAGAAAGAATGTAGTTTACCAGTCTACATGGCTGAAGGTGCTGTGATGAGCCCAACACCGGCTAGGATATGTGCGTATCCCCTGGACACTACGCAATCCAGAATACTAAGGAAGTAGAGTACAAGACAATCATTGTAGCAATACTGCCTATCTTCACTACATGCTGGAATAAAACTGGGACAAAACACTTGTGCAGGGATCAGAAACAATGACAAACTCTAAATATGGGAAGTCATAAAATTATCTGAAAAGTTGCCAGGCAACTACTGCACAACAACTTTGGGCTTATGTTTGCCTCTGCCTAAAATGCACCGAAAATGGTGGAACCAACCTGGAAGTGAGTATACTGTAGGTTAGCAGTCTAGCTCTTACACCCAGCTTCCACCAACCCATTCTCCATTGCTTTCCATATGCAGGTGTTTGTCCTGTTGTCTTAATAGTTTTTCCTTCTTATCTGACTTCAGATTCCCCAACTGTCTTCCAAGCTGTTTTTCTGTGATTTTGGGTCGATTTTCTTCTTAATCATGAGACTAACTTTAGTTGATTTTGAGGCATCACAGTGTTTTATGGACTATATATTTCCGAAAATAGATGAGATTCTGTCTCGGGACAACAAATAGATGGACCAATTCAATGCATAGATGGGAAATCTTTGACGTCCAGAGATATATCGTAAGCCACTTTTTTGGTAGTGACTACATATGGACATGTTGAATCAATTATATTTGAACTTATCAATTCTCCATCATGTCTGATTGTTCTAGGGACTTCGTGGTTGAGGTTACACAACCCCACCAGTGACTGGAAGAACCAGGTTACCAGCTTCTCCACACCTTTCTTTCAGTGGGCCTGATTTATACTTCAGAGTCGTATTTGCACTGTCAGGTTGACAGAGTAAACGTACTCCGAATTTAGAGATTTCCACTGGCCCAGCGGACATCTCTTAATATAGGCAGGAATCAGCATCATGTCGGTTCCGGAAAATGTATTAAGATTTTTATGGATGGTACCGTCAAAATAAAATGTTTGTATTTTCAAAAACAAAATCCCAAATAGGTATTTTGTTTTTGAAAATACAAAAACTAATGATCACCATACCATGGGAGTTGTCCTGGCAGTGAAAACTGACCATTCGACCACCCACTTTAAATTGGGTGGGCTGTTGAATTGCTGAATCCGCAAAGGGAATATGATTGACCAACTGATTTGGTTCCAGATGCAGTGATCCCTTGTGGGAAGATTTACCATTTAATGGTAAAAGTACATCAAGATTTAAAGGAGTGTTTAAATGAGGATAGTTAAAAGAATTCATCAGGCATTCCGTGTCTTCAGCTGTGGCTCTGATATTTTTCATTCTAAAACTGATGGTACGTTGAGGGCTTGTGTAGACAATTGTGAACCCAAGAAATATAACAATCCACAATAGATATCTGTTGCATCTGATTTGTGTTTTGATTGACGAGATAAAGACTGTTGACATGTTCTCTAAACTAGATTTAAGAGGTGCCTTTAGTTTAGTTCGAATCAAAAAAGGGTGGTGTGTGGAAAACAGCTTCCAACATGCATTGCAGATATTGTGACTATATAGTCATGGTGTTCGGTCTCTGCAATCCACCAGCAGCCTTTGAACATCTAGAATTATGATTTTCTTAGACTGAATATGAGAAAAGTCTTGTCTCAGAAAAAATGCCTTGTTTGCAAGATTGGAGAAAAGTGTGAAGTTGAAAAATCTGAAGTCAGTTTCTAGGGACTAGTAAATTCAGAGAAGGGAATACAAATGGATCCAGCTAAAGTGTAGGCAGTCCTGGAATGCCCGTGCCTAAAGATGTAAAGAAGTTAAAACATTTCCATGATTGTGTTAGCGATCACACAACTCACCAAAGCTGACACTAAACCCAAGTGGTGTCAAGAAAGGAAGAAGCTTCCCCTCTTCTTAGAAGACTGTTCCTGTCAGCTCCCATCTTAAGATATCCAGATTGTGAGATCATCTTTAATGTGGAAACATATTTTAGCACATGCCAGAGGGGCATTATGATCTCAATGGCACTGTGAACATGAAGAATATCTTTTAGCCATCTTTTCTTGAGCCCTCTCATTTATTTATTTATTTTTGCAGTTTTTTATAACACGAACTTGACCGAAGGTATTGGCGCACTTTACATGAGCACCAGTACCATTGCACAAGGACACATTCATTTTTGGTAGGCACAGGAAGATTAAGTGATTTGCCCAGAATCACAGGATGTTGAGCCGACACCAAAACTCAAACCTGGTTCCCCAGTACCAAAGTTGTCAGCTCTAGCCATTAGACCACATCCTCTGCCCATCCCTCATCTACAGGGAGAAATTATATCATGTATGGTACAGTTGCTGGCCGTGAAATAAGCCTTTAGTCCATGGTGGCACTATTTAAAGGAAGCAAAACATAAAGTGATGGTGCGTACTGACCAAAAGGAAAATGGGTTTTGTAATGGCAGTGAGTTGCAGCAATGTAAGATAGGCTAGCTGTTCCATCATTTTTTAAGATTTGATGATGATATGTCTTGATGCCCTGGAAAAACAAAAGGCAAAGTGTTTGCTTTATCTCATACTGTAATTCAGTGTTAGACATTCCACCTAATATTCTGATAACAAAGATTCAAAAGTCTAGCGATGAAAAGTTCATCAATTAGGTACAAGAAACTCACAGAAAGATAAACGGTGAAAAATGAATTCTTCCAAATCAAAGAACTATGAAGCAAGGCTTGAAAGCCCAAGAAAATTGCATTTATATTCCAACTATGAAGTTTAAATGTAGACCTTCCTCTCTCCCAAGGTTATTCGACTCTTCTGGTGGTCATTGACTACTTTACAAAATTGGCACATTTTGAATTTTTGACCAAACCATCCATTGCTCCTGAACTTGAACATCTTTTTTGAATCACATTGTAAGATTATATTTTTTACACAGGTTTAGGGCGTCTCTAGCTTGTCGCCTACTATCATACTCTAAGTCACATTTTTACATCAGAAATTCCATTATATAAACAAATCGGCCTTATCTCAAATAACCAATGCTAGGGCATATTATAAGAAGGCCTTTGACATGCAGAGAGGAAAGGCCTATGCGTATCAAGTGGGAGATAGGTTTAGTTCTCTATTTCTTATGTTCGCATTTTGGCCTCACACCCCAAGATTATGCCTCAAATTGTGGGTCCTTTTAAGATCATTTAAGAGGTGGGGTCGTCTGCTTTACGTTTGGTCCCACCAATACAGGGAGATTCCATCATGTTAAACATGTGTCCAAGTTAAACCCGCAGGGTCCATATCCACAAATCTCCTCCACCACTACTAGTGGATGATTCCCAGTAATATGATGCTGAGGCATTTCATGAAATCAGGGATACACAAGGTCTTTGCAGTATGTCTTAGCCTGGAAGGGGTAAGGGGCTTCAGAGAAGTCAAGGGATGCTGCTGATTTTGTACAAATGCTTCACTAGGTAAAGGTCTTCATTTCAGATTTCCCTCACAAACCTTAGGGAGTTCTGTGGGTGGGAGTGTCTACATAAGGTGAGGCTGTTGAGTTTTCACTGAGGAAAAACCTAAAGAGGAGAAATGGATTCAGTAAAACACAACATAGAATCAGGCACTGTTTTGTACTTTACTTACGGGTAGTCTTCTGGGCACAGTGACCCACAGTGATGCTTAGTTCAGTGATATTTGCTTTTGTGCTACGTGTGTCTGTACAGCGTGAGTGTTGTGCACCAGCGCACTGACTTAGAACGGAGGTCTGACATCTTGGTTTACTCTATTCGTAACAGATACAATGCTAGCATTTTGAAGGTAGACATAGACGGCCATCTGAAATGACTGTCATTTGGCTTGGATGTCACTATGAGGTGTTAATACGAAAAGAACAGCTCTCATGCCATTTTGTTTACTTTGATTTTGAGCTAACACGTTCACCGGTCTGTCATCTCCCTGCTGTGGGGCGCAGATAGAATAAAGTAGTTAATGCTAACTAACCTTCTACCAACCATCCAGACTCCTCCGATCAGCCTCCCTCTCCATCACAGACACCCCATACATCTGCCGAGCCTACAGCAGAGGATGATCCTTCTCGCACCTGGCAGCCAAAACCTGGAATAACCTCCCCCTGCACCTCAGGACCGCACCATCACTCCAACAATTCAGACGAGACCTAAAGACCTGGCTGTTTAATTAACCATCTCCACCTAGCAGCAAATAGCCCCAGCGCCTTGAGACCCTCACAAGTGATTTGCTGCGCTCAACAAATCACTGATTGATTGATTTATTGACCTTCCCGCAAAATGGTGTAGCCAGAGTGTTGTCTTGATCCCCCATCCAGAAATAGCATAGCATATGTGTTGAAGGGTGAGGTCTCCTCCAAAACGGTGTTTTGAGGGTAGAGTCTGACTACCCCATCATGGAATTGTATGGGGGTAGAAGTATGGCCTGGAAGAAGCTGAAGTTCCCACCAGCTCCAGTGGTGTAGTTTGGCCAGATGTCATTGTGACTACCTAACAAAGTTGATCTGGCACAATTTTCTGTGCAATTGAGACTTCCTCTACTAGATTACTAGGTGATAGAGATACAATAGTATCCATTCTTTTAGAGAGTGTATGCATGTGAGATAGGATTAGATGTTGATCTGGCATAGTTCTAAAAATGAAAGGCTCTTACTATGAGACTCTGGAATGCAGCAGCTATGGGTTACTATGAAGTACAATTAATTATAAGTGTTTTTTGTGACTTTTAGTTAATAAAATCGAGCCTACAATACAGTTCCCATTTGGATGCAGTGTTATTGAAGCCCTTCTTTAATCCCTTCGCCTCTTCTAGAATGAAACTTCCCTTGCATTAATATATGCCATTCCTCTGCTATAGTGTCTTTCGTGTTTGTCTAATGTACTTATTCAGTGTCCTCTGCAAAACGAACAGTTCCTCTGGACAATGGATGATTCCTCTGAACAGTTTCACCAGCTCTAGATTCTATATCTTCTTTACAATTATTGAGGGAGGAAGAGCCCAACCAGGATAGACATAAACACAGAGATAAACATTGTTTATCAGGGAAAACATTTACTCCAACTGATATTGAGTCTTTATATGATTTTTTCAGCTATATATGATGAGATTACACATTGTGATGGCAGTAAAAATTACCCCGGTTCACGGATCAACTCAATGATTCACTACTGAGTTGTGTTGTGACTTGTCCTGACACACGCTCTTCCAGTTGAATGGTCTGTAAACATTTATTGAGGGGCTCTGCTAACCTGGCCCAGGGCCAGTTCTCTGTTCTCTTAAGGTATATGGTAAATGGTATCATTCTAATTGGCCAAGCCAACCTACCTATAAGTCCCTATTGTATGGTAGGGCATAAAGGTTTAGAGACCCCAGTGGACTTAATGCACTTAAGTGTGCACTGCTGTGGTGTTATTTTAAAGCCAGGCCTGCGTTGCAGTCTGGTTTTAAATTAAACTGTATCCAAATTCAACTTTGGAATTAAATATACTTCCAAAGTCCAAAACTACCTTTTTATTACATATAAGTCACCCATAAAGTCTTCCCTAGGTGTACCAAGAGTAGGGTGCGTTGTTAGTAAAAGCAGGGAATATATAAAAGATGTTCTATATGCCCTGGTAGGGAACAAAAGCCAACGTCGTTTTTCCCTATTTTAGTGCTGCTAGCCCCATAGACTAACATGGGAAGGCTTTATTAAACTTAATAAGTCTATCTTTGCTTTGGAGCTAGCTAGCAATATCATTCAAAGTATCAAAATAATCATTACCCAATCCTAGGTTGCCTTTGTAGACCTATCTGTCAAGGCATTAGAGGGCTGGATACAGGGTGACCAGGTAAGTACCTATGAGGGGCTAAACAATTTGTTCATGAAGGAGCACATATTGGCCAATTGTCCCTTCGAGAACTTACACCAGTATCTAGTTTACTCTATGCTGTCTAGTCCCAGGGAACTGGGTGAGACAGCAAATGAGTTGGTTCGCACCAGGGTGACCAAGAAGAACCAGGGAGGTGATTAGAAGAAAGGAGGACAGGCCCCTCCCAGGGTAAAGCCCTGGGTGACCAAGATAAAAAATCAGAAAGGTCCCCAAACCCCAGCCAAGGGAGGGGGTTCCCAGAGCCATTCCACTTACAAGGGGAAGAGGTATCAGGGAAAGTTCTTACACAAAAGGGGAGATGCAGTTTGCACAAAAAAGCCCCTCACTGGTGGGCAGTACAAGGGGGTTGCTAGTGTAGGTGTGAGGGTTGAAGTTTTCCCAGAGATGGGGGTAGGGCATGCAGAGGTGACCTTAGTTTCCATGGGTGGGGTGGAAGTTGCAACCCTGGCAGCCTTACCTCCAATCAAGGAGAAAAACAGGCAAAGGCCTAAGATCATCTGGACAGAGTTTGAGGCTCTCAGGGATACAGGAGCCAGTGTTACCATGGTGGTGGACAAGCTGGTTTTCCCAGAGCAGATCATACCTGGTGTATTTCAGCCAGTTACCTATACAGCGAACAGAGCCAAGCTCCATCCCATGCCAATATTGAACTTGGAATGAGGAGGTGTGACTGGCCCTACGAAGGTAGTTGTGTCTCCGGCTCTCCTAGTAGAGCATCTACTTGGAAATGATCTTAAAGTTTGAGTGGTCACGGGTGGAAAGATAGGTCCATGTTCAGATGCTGAACCTCCCTGAGTGGGTTTGTGTTGTGACAAGGGCACATGCTGCCCATCAGGGACTCCTGGACACCTAAACCCTGGAACAATGGGCCAAGCCTCCAAGAGCAAGAGAAAGGGCAAATGGTCCGGTGAGCCAGCCCAAACAGCTCAAGAGAGCCATCCCAACAGCTCAAGAGGTCCAGCAGGAATCCAATCCTGAGAGGAAGGATCTGGCCTCAGAAAACAGGACTCTACACCTGAAAGATTTGTCCAACTTGGCAGAGTAGCAACGAGCTGGTGGACACTGCAGAGAGGAGCTGTGCCAGGGACAAAGGGATTGTCCCACTCTTGAGGACCTGAGGCAGGCTGCCTCCAGGCAAGAGAAGGGTGATGCCAGTGGTTTC
The DNA here is from genome assembly GCA_963921515.1 of Calotriton arnoldi. NCBI lineage: Eukaryota > Metazoa > Chordata > Amphibia > Caudata > Salamandridae > Calotriton > Calotriton arnoldi. Next base: position 2,933,567 of record CAWUFW010000742.1, read on the forward strand.
CACAGGGTCTATTGAGAGGATGGAGTTCTCTATACTAAGGCCAGGGACCCAAAACCTGGGAGACCACCACTCTCCTGGTTGTCCCTGAAGTATAGACAGTTCCTCCTCACATTGGTTCATGACATCTCCTTAGCCGGACATTTGGGACAAGCCACGACCTGGAACAGGCTGGTCAACCATTTCTTCTGGCCCCTTATGCCTGCCAAAGTAAAGGTTTTGTGGCTTTTGTGCCACCTGTCTAGCCAGTGGCAAGACAGTGGGAAAGCCAAAGGCTCCCTTGATACCACTGCTAGTGATTGCGACTACCTTTGAGAGGGTGGGGATTGTCATTGTTGGTCCCCTAGACTCACCAATTGCCTCTGGGAACAGATATATCTTGATGGTAATGAACTATGCCACTAGACACCCAGAAGCAATATCCCTCACCTGACATCTTCCCCAGAGTGGGCTTTCCAAAGGAAGTGGTCTCAGACAGGGGGGGGGCTAACTTTATGCCAGTCTATCTGAAGATGATGTGGGATTTATGTAGTGTTACTTACAAGTTCACCACCCCACATCATCCCCATACCAATGGTCTGGTGGAAAGATTGAACAACACCCTGAAGGCCATGTTCATGGGCTTATCTGACAAGCTGAGGAGGAGATGGGATGTTCTCCTCCAATGCCTGCTTTTTTCTTACAGAGTGGTGCTATAGAAAGGGGTTGGTTTTTGCTCCTTTGACTAACTGTTTGGCCATCCTGTAAGAGGGCCATTGTGTTTGGTTAGAGAGGCTTAGGAGAAGTCTCTCAAAGAGCCCAAACAAGATGTGCCGGATTATGTGCTAGGCCTGTAGTTCACACAGCAGAGTACATGAGGAGAGCAAACAGCAACCTGGAGGCTAGCCAAGAGCTTATCAAGCTTTGGTATGACCAGAAGGCTTCTATGCCTGAGTATCATCCAGGACAGTAGGTGTGGCTGTAGGAGCCTGTGGCTCCTAGGGCCCTCCAGGACAAGTGAACTGGGCCCTACCCCATTCTGGAGAAAAAGGGTCAGGTCACCTACTTGGTAGATCTTGGCACCCCCAGGAGTCCCCACAAGGTACCCCATGTCAACAGACTGAAACCCCACCAAGACAGGGCAGACACGACCATACTGATGGTCACAGATGAAGGAGGGGAGGAGGAGATGAAGCCTCTGCCAGACCTCCTCTCCGCCAATGCACAAGATGGGTCAGTGGAGGGAGCAGTACTCTCTACCAAGTTGACAGACCAGCAGCAAAACGACTGCAGACAAGTATTGGAGCTGTTTGCTGGAGGATTATCCCTGACCTCTGGACTCACCACTTGGTGTGTCCATGATGATGACACTGGTGACAGCCTGCCTGTCAAAAACAAGTTGTCTAGGTTGTCTGACCAGGTCGAAGCCAGCATTAAGGCTGAGGTAGCCAAGATGCTGGAGCTGGGGGCAATTGAGCCCTCTGACTGTCCATGGGCCAGTCCAGTGGTACTGTTACCCAAGCCTAATCCCGAAGGGGAAAGAAAGAATTGAGATTTTGTGTGGACTATAGAGGTTTGAATGCATTCACCAAGATTGACGCTCATCCCATACCTAGTGCTAATGAGCTCATTGACAGGTTGGGGGCTGCATGGTACCCGAGTACATTTGATTTGACCTCAGGATACTTGCGGATTGCCCTAAGTCCAGGAGCACAGGAGAGGCCAGCATTTTCACCCCAGGGGGCCACTTTCAGTTCAAGGTGATGCCCTTTGGCTTGAAGAATGCTCCTGCCACCTTCCAAAGGTTGGTGAACAGAGTCCTGTCTGGGTTGGAAACTTTCAGTGCATAATATCTGGGTGAAATAGGTGTATTCAGTTCCACCTCGGAGGAACATCTGGTCCACATGAAAGAAATGCTTCAGGCCCTGCAGCAGGCGGGCCTGACTACCAAGACAAGCAAATGCCAGATAGGGCAAGGTTCAGTGGTTTTCCTTGGGTCACCTTGTAGGTGGAGGCCATGTACAACCTTTCTAGCCCAAGATCCAAACCATCTTGAATTGGGAAGCTCCTAAGACCCAGACACAAGTCAGGACGTTCTTGGCCTGACCAGGTACTACAGGAGGTTTGTGATGAACTATGGGACCATTGTGTCTCCTCTGACAGAACTCACCTCCAAGAAGCAGCGCAGCCCAAAAAGGTGATTTAAACCCAAGAGTGTCAGAAGGCCTTTGACACTTTGAAGGAGGCTATGTGTTCAGCACCAGTCCTACTGGCCCATGACTACAATCAGGATTTGTGGTACAGACAGATGCTTTAGAGCAAGGTATTGGAGCAGTACTGGCACAAGTAAATGAAGAGGGCCAAGATCAACCAATTACCTCCATTAGCAGGTGACTACTCCACAGAGAGCAAAGATGAAGTGCCATTGAGAGGGAAGTCTTTGCTGTGGTCTGAGGCCATACCTGTTTGTTACTCACTTCCGTATTCAAACTGACCACAGACCTCTCAGATGGTTCATGCGATGAGGGGGGAGAACCCAAAGTTGTTGAGGTGGTCCATTTCCCTACAGGGAATGGCTTTACAGTGGAGCACAGATCTAGGACTGCCCATGTCAATGCAGATGGACGTTCCAGGTTTTTCCACTTAGGTGAAGAGGACTACCAGGATGTAGGTTAGTTACCCATCACCTTCCATCTGTGGGGGTGGGGGTGTAGTAAAGTCATCCTTTTTGCCTTGATCACCCCCATTTTGTAACTGATACTTGTGGTTAATGACTCTGAAAGTGCCCTGAGTGTTAACCAGCCACAGGGCCAGTGCTCTGTCTTCTAAATGTATATGGTTATTGGTATAATTCTAATTGGCCAAGACAACCTACCTGTAAGTCTCTAGTATATGGTAGGGCATGTAGGTTTAGAGAATCCAGTGGACTTAATGCACTAAGTGTGCACTGCTGTGGTGTCTGGTGTCATTTTAAAGGCAGGACTGCCTTGCAGGCTGGTTTTAAAATAAAACTGTGCCCAAATTCGACTTTGGAATTAAAAGTACATCCAAAGTTCAAAACTACCTTTTTATTACATATGTCACCCCTTTGGTCTGCTCTAGGCGCTCTAAGAGTAGGGTGCATTGTTATAAACAGCAGGGACAATATAAAAGATATTTTATATGCCCTGGTAGGGAAAAACAACCGAAGTTGTTTTTCCCTATTGCAGTGCGGGTACCCCATAGACTAAAATGGGAAGGCTTTACTAAACTTAATACAGTCTATCTTTGCTTTGGAGCTTGATGGCAATGTCATTCAAAGTATCAAAATAATAGTTGCAATAAATCCAAAATCTTGCCAAGGTCGGATTTATTATAACTATTACAGTAATTAATTTTAGAACTTTCCTGCAGTTACCCAAAGCAGCCCTGAAGCAGCCTCCTCTGATGGGTCAGCTTTTGACAGCGTGATCAGGTGTGAAGAGGCCTGGGGCTGAAATAATACAGCCATTAGATGGGAGGAGATTTGCTTTGTGGAGGAGCCAGGGAGAGGAAGGGGACTGGGAGATAAGCTGGACTTCAGAGGCAGGAATACAGTTGTCACAAGACCCAGGCCAGCCCACACTTCCATGATCCCCAGCCAGATGGGAGCCCCAATAATTAGATTAGAAGAAGGGCTGGAAGGGGAGTGTATTGAGTTGGTAGCCACACCTGTGGTTTGGGTTACACAGACACACCTTCCAAGGAGAGATTTTCTCCATTTTGTTTTTTGGAGAACAGTGCATTCTGGGTAAAAAATGTGCCACACTTCGCAGGAAGTGGTCATAGCAGAGGGAGGTAACTTTACCCCTATTGACAGCCCAAACTCAAGAAAATCTATGGGCGAGCTGCAGGACCTCCTCAGATCACTGCCTGGAACATCTGAAGAAGAAGGACTGTCCTGCTGGACCGTTGGACTGCACCACAGAAGCCTTGCACTTAGAAGGACTGCACCTGCTGCACTCTCAAGGCTTCACAAAGAAAGGACTGTGCCTGATTCATGGGAAAGGATTGGACTCCCTGAGCAAAAACAGGTAGAAAAGTGCAGAAAGAAACCATCTGCAGAAGACAAAGATAGGACTGCTCCAGCTGGCCAGCTACAACAGGATTTTCCTGGACTGTCCAGGTCCATTGTGGTAGATTGTCGCAGACCTCCAAGAAGCAATCCAGAGCTTCTGAATTCTTGGCTAGTGCTGTTGGATACTTTTCCACACAAAGGAAACAACCAAAAAGAAGTTCTGAAAGTTTGGGAACTTTCTAACAAGTTTTGATAAAAAGCTCCAGAAGAAGACCAGGTTGACGTTGAGAGCCAGGCCACTGTCATCAACTCAAGAATCTGCCTGACCTTGCTGGTTTGTCCCACTGAAGGCTCAGGAGCACCTCACCATCAACATCGAGGTCAAAGACTTCCAGATACTCAGCAAGGCATTGAGTTGCAGCAGGCCACCGGACCGGGGACCTGCCGACAAGCCTGTTGACGAGAGAAAAGCTCTAAGAAAAAGACTGTGTACGAATGTAAACTTTTGATTGGAATCAAGCATTCAGCCTATCTGACCCACACTCCATTGCGGTTGACCTAAAATTTTGATTTTTGTCCTGGTCCAGCATGGCCAGAAAGCCACAAGTGGCTTTAAACATTCATATCTCTGGTTCTTTTAATTGGATTTTTGTTGATTTGGTGTCATTCTAAAGATGAACATATTCTCTAGAGTTATAAATTGGTGTTGGATTTTTATTGTGCTGTGTCTTCCACTTATTTACTGTTTTGGTGATATTAAATACTTTACAACTTACCTGTATCCTAAGTTAGGCCTGACTGTTCATTGCCAAGTTACCAAGGGTTGAGCAAGGATTAATTTATTGAGAATTGACTGGACCTATTAGTGATTGTGATATTATTACGAGCTGAAGGCAAATGCCCCACCTACTAATAATCCACTTTCATACAAGGGCCCTCTTTTCGAACGCTTACAGGTTATTAGATAAAGGGCACCTTTTATGATTAGATTCTGACAATACTTTTATACGGTTGAAACATCAACATTAAACCAGAGTTGTTTTTCATTAACTTTTTTGAACAAAGATAATGATTTTTTTCTTATGTTTTTACTGGACTAATTGATTCGACAGGCCGGGTGTCATATGTGCACATACATATAAAAATTGTGCACTTATCACTTCTGAGCACCTTACCGTCTGCACTAATGTCTAATTGTTTTAGTATTATGATGATAAACTAATTCAACATGGCAAAGAGTGGCCTATGTGTGAATTAATTACGTATTGTTGAATTAGTTAACAAGTTGTTAACAAATATGTTGGATATGTATATAGTGTACCCGTCATAAAGGAATCCTATGGAGCCATTGTATTTGTTTCTAATTTACCCAGATTCCGTAATGGTGTGCATAAAGGCAAGTCCTGGGTGGTTAACATTGCAAAGTACAGGCGCAGTTCGGACTGAAGCTGCAAACGCACAGAAGATATGCCGCACAGCAGCATGCTGGAAGTGAACTACAAATCCCATCAGGCCACAAACTATTATGTGTCTTAGAGAGATGGCAGCCATCTTTTATTGTCAGATTTACCTCTCCTTGTGGTTCACGGCGTTGTGTGCCAGGCAATCGTGCTACAATGTTGCTGCAGGGTGGACCTCACTATATTGATTCTGAATTGCCTCACAAAGACCCATTGCTTCCTAAATTATTGTTTTGAACAGACAATTGGATTATAGAAACGTATCCTGAATTTGTGTTGTTGATGAGAACGAGCTTTGAAATATTCTCTTGACCATTTTCTATATTGTTAAAACTCTGGTTTATTTCTATTAAGATTACTCTGTAAAGTAAGAGGGAGAACTCTAGGTGGATTATTGAATATGTATTTATGGATGTCATGCACAAGGTGTTAGAGTTCTAATAAACATATACGATTGCTAAGATTAGGGAACAATAGGATGTTAATAGTATTGGTAATTTTACAGTTCAATAGAAGTCAAGTAGAAACTATAACTCATCTTCCACAAGAGATGTGTAGTGAGAAACTTGAGGTATTTACACAAGTTTTAGAGGGAAATACTACTGCACCTGCTTATTTGAGATATTTATTTTTTGTATGTTTATATTTCAGGAATTACCAGTTTTATATTGAAGTTCAGAGTGTTGGTTATACGGAGAACGTGCTCAGATATATCCAGTAACAATTACAATTATGCTTGGCTTTCTAAATGATAAGTTAATTCTGAAATCTCTTTACCTTGTAGGAATTCACTACATTCCGCATATATCACTGACAAGCCAAAGAGATGAGACAATTGGTACTGCGCTGTGTCTCTGTTTTCTCTCTTATCCTATTCCCCTTTCCCTGCTTCTTCTACTGGTCCACAAATTTCTCTATATGTTGGCTTTGGTGGGGGTGGCGAGAGATGAAAAACAAGATTGCTTCTGTTGGATCCTTCACACCAGTTTGGTGTAACCTGACAAATGATCACATACGTTGATGTTTTAAATTACCAGGAAGCAAATGTTTTTTCGTTATCCCAGTCAATCCTCTCTTTAGTAATCAGCAAAAAAGGCCAAGGCTTCAAAGTGAATAATGCCTAGCTCTCACTCTGTCTCTTATTTTGTGACTCTACACCACCATAGGGCACAGGGAGGATCAGAGACAATGCGTTATTCGATGGGGATGCATGAACTGGCTCAGGCCCATTAATAGGACTTGTGTACTTATATGGATAGTTGATGACACAATGTAGAAATGGTAGAAGAGTAGGAGCAAGAGCAGAAACACCATTACGGCAGGTGAGAATGTAGGACCCTATGCTGGTGGAATTTTGGTTCTTTGAGTTAGCTGCAATATAATTTCTACTCTCCTGGTTCCGTGCTTAATTGAGCACCATCGACTCATGTCTAATCCACCGGCGTAGGACATCCCATAAAAGACAAAAGGGTTTGGGTAGGATCAATCAAACCTGATATCCACTCTAGAGACAAATAAAGGGAAAACTGCACGAACCGCAGGACACCTGACGCAAGTGCAAGACGTTCCATATGTTCTCTCATGTCAAACAATTCTTTTATTGTTTTTATGGTACAAATTAAAAGTGACAGATCTGAAGCTGTTGAGAAATACACAAAGTGCAGCTTTTACTGACCATACAGATATTGCTCTAGATCGAGTACAGTTTTTTCCAGTCTATAAAATGTAAAGCAACCTGTGCAGGTAAATCAGCTTTGGTTTCAATGTCAGAGCAGTGCGGGGTTTGAATGAAACATCCATCTTGGCATCTGGTCATAAGTTCTCCCCGCTGACTCTCTTCTTTGTTTTGTATATGGTGTTGTAGCATGGAGCATACTTTGTTTTGTCCAGCCATCCTCCCGGCTGCATGCTTCATGTATGGAAAAAGCAGCACCACTCTTCGCAGTGCTTTACCGCTGACCCTGGTGACCCTCCTGTAGCTGTCCCACAGAGGACAAAAAGTAAAAATAATTTTCTAACAATAATTTAGCACAAGTGCCACACGAAATCTCAAATTGGAATCAAGCAAAGCACGTGACAAATAATAAAAGCAGATCATTACAAAATGTTGACGATACAGATCTTTGTTTTTTTACAGCCAAGCATTGAGATGGATAGCCGTTTCCTCCTCTTCATGTGTCCTGTTTGAGATGTCGGCCATTAATTGGGGAGAAGTCGAGTGCTGAGGTAAAACAATGATTGACAGTTCTTTACATTTTTTTTGCATTTTAGCTTTTATAGTAACAGTTTCGTATTGCGAGATTGTCAGCAACATTTAGCCATATCTATACAATGTGCATATTCCTACAAACATTGAGCTTTGGTCCAGCATTGAGAAAATGAGCAAAGGCATTTGATATATTACTTTTTGGTTATAGCTTGAGTTTTTAACAACGCCTCTACTTGTAAGTTTTTGGCTCTTTTTGGCGTTCCTGATCTCCACTTCAATGGCAACGTGAGATGAATGAAGATTATGCATGTATTGTTGTTCTGATGCCCAAAGCAATCTTACTGAAAACAAACCCTACTGTTGGATGCTGTGGTATGTGAAACCGTGCTTAGGGAATACTAGCATGTCCTGTGTACGACTGACATAGTTCTTTCCCCAAACCTCAATCCTTTCTGTATCATCAGACTATATCCCTGGTAATGTGTAGTTACTGATATAACCCAGGCGTGTGCGTGTTAGATGGCTGTCGATTGTATCTGCACACCTTATCCCACACCTTGCCAGATCTCGCCACACCTTGTAGAGGGACTGTTAAGTTCATGGGTCTGCTCTTGTAAAGACATTTGATGAAATAACGTAAGTAGCCGCAATTGAAAAGGATCAATGCATGCAGGATTTTCCAAGTGGGTGTATTGTTTTTGCCTGGCTGGATCTGTTCTTGGCAGGTGACCTTGTTGGATTCTCAGTATCAGGGGATGCTCAAAATGGATAATGTAGTAGTGATTAATGTTAAATAGTGGGTTATCTACAATTTTCATGGTTCTCACTCATAAATAAAAAACAAATGCCTATGTAACAGTGACCCTTAGCAGTAAGCTATTGAGTGGGGGCTGGAGGGGGAAATTAGGGGCCTAATTTAGAGTTTGGCAAACGGGTCATTATATCACAAACATGACAGATATCCCGTTCACCTTATTACAAGTCAATTATATCCTAAAAATCTTGTAATATGGCGCATGGGATCAAATCAAATCAAATCAGGGACATTTATAAAGCGCTCATATCACCCGAAAGTCTCATGGCGCTCACAGGCAGCTCCAACTAAAGACAGCTAATAAAGGAAACAGGGGGTCAGTTGTCAAAAGACCATGTTTTTAGTTCCCTACGAAAACGATGATGGCCAGCAATAGTGCGAAGGTGTAATGGCAATTTGTTCCAGAGAGTGGGGGCTAGGAACGAAAAAGATCTTCCTCCATTTCTAGTTGTACGGATTCTGATGGAGGTAAGAAGGTGCCCGTTGCTGGATCTGAGGGGCCTGCTTGGCTGATACCAGTTGAGCTTCTTTTTCCAGTAACAAGGGCCCCTACCATACATGTTTTTGTGTACTAAGCAAAGAATCTTAAAACGCGTTCTGACAGGCAACCAGTGGAGTTGCTTCAGGTTAGGCGCAGATGGGGAGCCCGACGGAAGATTCAGGACCAGCCTAGCTGCAGTATTCTGTAGGACCTGCAGTCTGGACAAGAGATCCTCATTTATTGCCGATAGTAGGGCATTTCCATAGTCCATGCGATTAATAATCAATCCCTGGACTAATGGTTTTCTGGCTTCCATGGGAATCCATTTAAAAACTTTACGCAGGTTGCGCATGATACCAAAACAGGAGCCGATTATGTGGTTCACCTGATTTTTCATCGATAGATTACTGTCGATTTGGATTCCTAAATTGTGAACCGATTGTTTGGGTATTGGACTAGGGCCAAGAGTTGCAGGCACACCAGTCATTTGTCCAGTGCGTTTGTGCATTCCCGAAGAATACTATCTCCGTTTTGTCACCATTTAGCTGTAGATGGTTTTCATTCATCCACCTGTTAATGTGGATCATGCAGTCTTTAAAACGAGCCTTGGTGTCTATGGGGTTCTGACCAAGGGTGACCAGAATTTGAGTGTCATCGGCATATGACATTACGTCAAAGCCGTATGATCTGATCACCCTGGCCAGAGGTGTCACGTAAAGATTGAAGAGTGTTGGGCTCAGAATGGAGCCCTGTGGCACTCCCATCGTGACTGGCCTACTACAGGAACTAATGTCGCCAACCTGGACAGTGGTGACTCGGTCCGTTAGATAGCTCCTGAGCCACCCCAGGGCCTTCCCTCTGACACCAATCTCCCGTAGCCGTTGTATTAGAATGCTGTGGGAGATGGTGTCGAAAGCCGCCGACAGGTCCAGTAGGATAAGAATAGAGGATTGTCCTTTATCCAATGATAGTCTAATGTTGTCTATTACCTCTACCAGCGCTGTTTCGGTGCTATGGGCGGCCCTGAAACCAGACTGTGAGGGATCCAATAGATGGTTACTCTCAAGATGGAAGACAAGTTGTTTATGGACCAAGGATTCGAGTACTTTCCCAAAGTATGGGAGCAGTGAAATCGGACGATAGTTGACCAAGAGATTGGGGTCTGCAGTAGGTTTTTTCAGGATAAGTCTAACTCTGGCGGCTTTCCTTAATTTTGGGAACTGTTTCTTGAGCTAACGAATGACCATCATATTTGTGACAGGGTACCCGTTGGCCAAACTCAAAATCATACCCTAATTTTCTGTTTTTATTGACAGCTATCCTTCAGCTTACCATGGGTCTTAGTTGTTGCCTCTTTAGAGATCAACAATAATTTGTCAGGTGTTGGGTAACTACTTACAGTGTGTGAATTTCAGTGTCAGATGACCCAGTGATTCATAATTCTCAGTGGTAGCTGCTGCGTACTGTTCAGCGATGTGGAATGGCTGCTCATTTTTAGGAGAACGGCAAGTCTTTGGTGGATTTTCCCTAAAATAGCTGTTTAGAAGGGTGCCAGATAGATTTCACATTATTGGTAGTCTTTAAAGATTTAACAAATCCTGAAAGTTTGGAAAGATGCGTGGGGAGTGAACTCTGATTACCAACTATGATGTATATTTTCTTTTGTTGAAGAAACAGTAGGAAAGGCAATTTTCATAAGTCACCGTAACATTTAACTATATGTATTATGAAGCTTGGTCAACCATTCATAGTCACAATGTAAAAATGGCTCTCAGGGGCTTAACACTACTGCTCAGCATCTTGTCACATATTGTGACACTTCAGCCCACTGGAATATCATTTTTGAGCCCTAATGGTAAAATGGTTACTTATTCATTATAATTTACAATTCTAATTATCGCACATATTGTCTCTTTCATGTTCTATATTTTGGTCTCTATAGACGACTTCCCAATATACTTTCAGACCATTGACAAAGAAAACACTCACAGTATACTCAAACAACTTTCTGTCAGCGATTAAGTCTCTGTCCAGACAGGTGTAAGTAAAATGGTCATAATTTTGCTACTTCCCCATTGTGATTTCAGTTCTACACCCTATCCCTTTTTGTTACATTATGTTTCCATTTCTCACACATATGACATTGTATTACAGTGATTTACGACAATATATCTATTTGATATTAGTCCTAAAGAGCATAAAATTATACTGTATGCTGAAAGACACGGTGGCCATTGTAGGGGTGAGTCAATCCAAAGCTTTCAGAAATTGAGCTAGTTGTTTTTCTTTCTGTGAAGCTGGATTTGCAAAAGGTGAAGGGACATTTGGTAGGCTCAATGGCACAATGTACAGTGGAAGAACGTGTTTCTAAAATGGGTACCCTGTAAATAATTTTAAAAAACACCACAAAATGTATAAAACTGTAAGAAAAAAATTGTGACCTGTGATTGTTGCTTCAATCATCGAGAAATAGCTGCGTTAATGATTTCACAAGAAAAAGTTTGTTCTACTTGAGGTCATATCCTAAAGAGAATGAAAGCATAACCTAAAGGAATATAGTGAAATGGTGGATGACTGTCGTCTTGTTGAGTCTAGATGCAGACCATTCTCATTTGACCTCATGGGCTTAGCTTATACAATTGATGCTGTAGGAAGACAAGCCAGTTCATTCTCACCAAGAGCACCTCTTTCTCGCTAACATTTCACCTAAACAGCTGTTTTTGGTCTTAAGAGAGAGGCAGGAGAAGCGCTCAGCATTACGGACTGAAGCCAGCAGCATTACATCAATTTCCTAGTCTGATTCTCTGACAGAAACCCATCACAATACTGCCGGCTCTGATCTACCATCTGTGTACTAGATTCAACACTCAGTTAAATATATACTACCGCTGTTCTTCATGGTTAGCCAGTTGACATAACACATTAGGTGATACAGTACATGCTCTACCTGCAGATTCTATTGCACTGTGCTATTACCAGCACCAGACCAACACCTCGCAAAACGAAATCGTAATTTGGTCAGAAATGTTTCTGGCCGAGATGAATTGGATTCCTCATTTTATTCTGCATTGGACCTTCAAGAGGCATCTTTGGCTATAATACTTTGGAGATACATTGCTTCATAGTGAAATTTAAGAAGCATGTGATCTGAAGCAATAACGTTAATTCATGTCACAAAGTCGTGTTTTTGTGATTCACACCTTCAATGCTCAAGACCACCTGACTATAGCGGTTGGCACCTTTGACATTTTCAATGTGCCATGAGTCAGGGAAACCCAAAAGAGCAAACTCACCATTTTCCTGGTCTTCTGTTGAATGTTTGCAAAGATGTCTGCAGATCCTTGTGGAATTTACCTTGCTGTCAAAAAGTCCAGATTTGTCAGAGATGAGACAAAAGAAACAGCCCGCGAAGGCAAAACAAAAATAACAAATGGCTCATCTAAATTTCGGAATTAAAAAATCCACAACAGCAATAAAAAGCTTTTTTTTGGCACACAGGGATCAGTATAGTCTATCTGATAATAAAAACAGTGGTACCTAACATGTGACAAGTCAGATGGTGAGAGCTGTGTAATAGAGCCTACAAGAACCAGTTCCAATCAGAGAGAGTTTGAGGAAAGAAAAGCCATAACGAGAATGTTTCATATCTTTTTGAAAAGTACAAATATAGAAATGCTACCATACCATTTACACTCAGAAAAGAGAAGACGGACAATCAAGTTTGCAATGCCATGACTCTGCCTTTGGTTCAAAGTTATCATAGTGAATCAACACTTGCCACCTGAAAGTCTACAATGGTTACTCCAGGTGGCAGGCTGGTATTCTCATATGACAGATACAAGTTTTGCTTTGTTTAAACGTGTTCACATTGTAATACTTCACAAAAAATGTACAGTTATTTGGTTTACTTTGAGTCCGTTTATAAAAGTTCATTTTTCTTTTCCTGTGTTTTGTATTTTCTTTTTGTTATCCTCTTGTAACTACTTCTACCACACGCACACAAACACCGAGTGCTGTGCATTTAGAAAAGTTCATAGACACTGGCAAAAAAAATTGTTCCGCCAATCTCGTGATTCACTTAGTCTTTTACTTACAAGGGTGGAAACAGGGGCTTTCTCGTACAGTCCGAAGCGTGAAACAGTTTTAGGGGTTATCTTCCATAGAGTCTGTTAGCTGATCCATTGGTATGGCCGAGTTGGGCTCATGTTGTTTCAAACGTTTAATGGTGTTCTTCAGGGCCTGCCTCTTGTTACAGAACCAAACTCTAACCACTTCCCGGTCGTAGTTCAGTTTCTCTGCGATCTCTGTCATCTCTTGCCCTGAGGGATGCGTGTTCTTCTCAAAGTGGGCGTTGAGGATCTCTAGGGCCTGTGGTGTGAATGAGGTGCGCCTCTTGCGCTTTTTGGATGGCTCACTCCCAATAAACTCGGTCAGGTTCTGCATGCCTGCCCGATGGCGGGCCTCAGCCTCGGCCATCCACCGCTCAAGCACCGGCTTTATCTTCTGGGCACTTTTAGGGGTGATGTCCAGCTTTTCAAACCTGGCAGGATACAAAAGGCCAGGGTTCAGTTTGGCTGTCAGACTGTTAGCTATAGTGTTCTCTTGGGCTTCCTGTGGTAGGAAAAAGTGGCTTCTCAGGATGGTGTGTCTAAGGGAAAATTGAGAAAGAAGAGTCTTACACCATTGCTCTGCCAGGTGGGACCTTCCTGCCTACCTGACTACTTGACTGGCAGAGGTAAGTTACATGGATTATGAAAACTGTCAGCTACAATAAGGAATAGTTTAGTCAAAACTGGCTTTCACAGACCCCCCCACCCCACACACACACACACCCATATGCAGAGAACTCATGCTTGCACAAATGCATACACAAACATGTACACACAGACACACAATCACAGAGCACTACCAACAGAGACATTAAAAGCTAAGAGATGGGAGATTCATAACCTGTGTTCATTATTAGACAAACAATTTTACTGATGGGTCTGTAATCACACAATTTTAAAACAACACATTCATGCACATATAAAATGTAATAACCTCAAACATTAGGACCTATATTCACTTATCCACTTATGCCAGCCTTGTCTCCTGCTTCGACCCTGGCCTGCATTTAAGCGCCTAAAACCAGATACCATATGCCCCCAGGCCTCTTCACCTGGCTCTCCTCTAAGGCTTTACCACCTTTATTTATCACCATGCATGGAAAATACATTGCACCAGTTAATTATATGCTATGCTGTCTGATTAGCTCATCCTGACTCAACACGGACTCTGTCCATTCCCGTCATCTATGTATCTGACCCAAAGTGTCCTGAGACTACCATAAGATGGTTTGCAGTGCTTTACCAAAGTTCCCAACAAAATAATAAAGTAAAATGCGGTGTACTTTGAAATTTAGAAAGCAGTGGTGTCAAAGTCGGTCCAAGTTGGTCCGACCCATGTAAGATTTTTAGGGAATGCAAAATACGTAAATTGAAATGCAATGAATACAAATGGAATTTTTTTACATTATCACTGGCTATCCTAACATTCTTGCATGGATCACCTGTTCTATCATATCTTGCCACCTAGACCCTCATTAACAGTGGCCCATTAATACCAATTGCAAGTTTCCGGGCCCATTGAAATTATAAATTATGGGCCATATGTATGAAAATGTTGTTTTGTGAATGTAAAATAGTGATTTTTTGCGAATCCCTATTTGAGAATCGCAAAACGTGATGTATGTAGGATTTGCAAAAACTTATGCAAATCCCACATATTCCTTAATTGCGAATCGCAAATTGCGATTCGCAATTAGGAATATCTCCCCATTCATTCCTATGAGCCTAGAGGCCCATAGGAATGAATGGGAGACATTCGCAATTTGCGAGTACCCATTAGGTATCGCAAATTGCGAATGCAATTTCAAGGATGCAAGGGTGTCAAAGGGACACCCTGTTGCACCCTGAAATAAGCATGGGTGCAGATGTGGCGCACATACATGCCCTAAGGGCATGTATGTGCGCCACATGGCACTTTGAAAAATGCAAAAAGTGCATTTTTCAAAGAAGTCATAAATTACCACCAACCTGAAGTTGGTGGTAATTTGCGATTCCTTAAGCCAAAATCGCACAACTTGGGTGCTTTCCTACATTGCATTTAAGGAATCGCAATTTGCGATTCCTTAAATGCATTCATAAAATAGGGAATCGTAAAGTTTGCGATTCCTTATTTTGTGAGTGGGTTTTCCTTTCATATTATTATTATTATTATTAATACTTTCTTAATATAGCGCATGGCTACCCGTAGGCCTCCCAGCGCTCAAGCCGTCACTGTAGATATTCACTCTTACTACAAGTGCTGAAATAGCCACGTTTTCAGTTCCTTCCTGAATTCAAGATGATGGGTCAATTTCCTCATTTTGGTGGGGAGCGAGTTCCATAAGGCCGAAGCATTGAATGAGAACATCCGGCCTCCCGTTCTAGATCTCTTGATCCTTGGAACTGTGGCTTGCAGTTGGTCAGCTGATCTCAGATTCCGGGAAGGGTGGTAGAACGACAGCATGCTCTTGAGGATTTTGGGGCCGGTTCCCCCCAGTGATTTGTGTGCTATACATAACGCTTTGAATTTTATACGTTCCGTGATAGGCAGCCAATGAAGCGCCATCAGCGCCGGTTTGGCAGACAGATTTCTAGGGACATTGTATAGGAGCCTATTTAGAAGGTAGGGTTTTGGATATGCCAGGAAGTGTGGCGCCTTGCTGTATGTGCGTATGGTGATTATGGTGTGTGTGTTGCACGGTGCTACCAGGTCGGAGGAATTACCCTATAACCCCCGTATTTATATGTGGGTGTCAACCCACACAAGTTACTGAAAAGCCAAGTCCTGGGCACACGTTTGTACAATAAAAACAATGTTTGTTGTTGTTCTGAGCATTCATAGAGTTGTTATTAAAGTCCACTCGAATAGTAAATGTTTATAGTTTTAATCTCAAAAGCAAAAAGGACAAAGGATAACCAGCCAACACGTGTTTCGTCACAAAGAGAAGTAACCCTTGACTTCTTCAGGGCTGTAAAGGAAATGTAGATGTCGTTGAGGAATCGCTCCGCCAGTGATAATTCCAACCCGGCTGGTCTGGTTGAAGAAAGTGACAATGAGATCCAAGATAATGATGGGAAAGCTCCGGCTTAAGGCGATCCCAGGAGTGAATGACTGAATAGCCGTGGGTCGGTGGGTCAACGTCTCCACGGATCTACAGTTTCAAGGAAAACCTCAGTGTATTAAGAAAGGGACCTCCAGGGTCGAGGAGATCCCAAAAGTAGTACCTGCAGCCTGTAAACGGGCGGGTCAGCCGGTCCAGGCGATCTAAGCGTGAATGTGTTTCAGGAGGAGTGCAGGCACCGACACGTCTCTGTTCCGGGTGAGGAAAAAAAGTATAGGAGCCTAGCAGCGCAGTTCTGTACTATTTGCAACTTGTTAGTGGTGGTCTTTGGCGCCCCCAAATATAAGGAGTTGCAATAGTCCAGCCGTGTAAGCACCATAGATTGTACCAGTGTTCTGCATGAGGTTTGTGGGAGTAGAGGTAGAATTTTTCGAAGTTGTCTAAGCATGCCATAGCATGTAGCCGCAGCTTGAACTGCTTGATATTCCAGATTTAATGAAGAGTCAAGCCAGATTCCCAGGCTTTTAATTCTGTCTTTTGGTTTAGGTTTCATACATTGCACACAGCTAAATTGGGATCGAAAACGCTGAAATTCTGCGAATTTCAGCATTTGCGATCGCAATTTAGCTTGATACATATGGCCCTATATGTTTTGCATAGAGATTTCTGCTGCTTTCAGCAGGCGAGAATGTGTGTGAAACTCCGGGGGCAGGGAGACTAAACTGGCGTGGAAGCATTTTAATTTTTATTCCCCAAAATCTTGCATTCCCTGCTATTTTTGCACTCCGGAATTACACGGATCTCTCTGGTGAGAGTAATTCTAGGATGAAGAAATAAGGGGCCATTCATTATGAGGGCCATGATAGTGTTTTATCACTTACCACTGACTTTTAGATGCAGCGGTGGCTCCTTTGCTAAGGCGAGCAGTAGTTAAAGGAAAACTAAAATGATAATAGCCAGCGTTATTATCATTTTAGTTTTCCGTTTCCTGGTGCGGGGCAGAGCTGCTCTGCTCTCAGAGCAGGGGGAGCAGTGGTGGGCACACTCTGTGAGTGAGCAATGACTGATTGTCCGGCCCTCTCGGACCGGCCAAACCGTCATGCATACTGTGCATGTTCTTCACCCAGGCTGAGAACATGCCCAGGCTCCCATTCCCCATCTGAGCGCCAAACCACGGCGCTCAGACCAATCCACAACGCTGCATTGCAGAGCTGTGGTTGGTTTCGGGGAGCCTGGGAGCTCGGGTGCTTCCTGCTGCCGGACTCCAGACAAAAAGAAAATAAGAAGAGGACGGAGGAAAGGCGGCGGCTGGCCGTAGCCAGGTAAGTGTTTTTTTTTCTTTTTCATTCCCCCCTCACCACCGCACCCCACCACCCCCGTCCGGTAGGAGCCACTCCTCTTTAGATGGCTCCAGTGAGGTGCAGTTAAAGATTGGTGAAAAACCAATTTAAGACTATGAAATATTTTATGCTATTCAAACACAGTTCTCGTCAAATAGTCACGTATGAATTAATTATTTCAAACAGATTTTACTGAATCAGACAAGTGGCAATACTGTGGGGATTTGGGACAGTTCATCTAGTATTTCATGTAATTGAAGTATGAGGCAGATTTGGACAAAACTGAGAATTTATTTCCCTTGCAAAGCTGAAAGTTTATTTCCTCTGTATAATACATGTAATTTTCATGAAAATTATGCATATTATATGAAATGCATTTCGTTGGGAGTATGCGCGAAAATTGTACACAAGGGCATACATTACACCCAAAAATCATACAATATACCAGAGGAAGGCTGGCTCAAGCAGAAATTGCCTCGAGGCCTCACTTTCACAGTTACTGCAAGATATTTTCTGCTCGAGCAAGTTTCCTGTAGTGAAAATATACGCAAAAAAGCATAACATTGAGGGAAAAAATGACGCAAAAATTGCAAAATCAAACAGTTTGGAATTACGCAATATTTCACTTGGGTAAAATATATTTCTCTCAGGGCTAATAAGGAGGAGATTCCCTGTATTCATTTTGCATGAAAGAACGTGCTTGAAATGTAAATAATTTTTCAGGTCCCAAAAATCTAGGCTATATGGGATACGGCTGTGTTATATCATTACAGCAAAGGAATCAATGACCAGGAAGAAATGGACCAGGAATAAACTGTAAGGTGCAGAGACAGGTGAAACAGTGAAAATAACATTAAAGGCTGCAAATAAACCACCCAACCTATACATCCTAGAAGACCTCAACTCTTCAATTGACAAAATGGATTTAATAAAAATCATTGCAGTCACGACCAATCTTGAAGCTTTCAACATCTAACAAATCATAGATGGGTCAACTCACTCCCCCTGTCATAACGTGGACATCATATTCTCCCCCCTAGGATGCGCAACGGTGATTGACAGTTTCCCAGTCATCTGGAGTGACTACCACATCAATACATTGAAGATCAACATACTGTTTTACAACCACACCTCCAAGACAGCATCACCCATAGACAATCACTTCACATACAGACAAGGGAAAAAATTAATCTCTTAACTACAACCTCAAAACGACACCAATCAATATGCCACCTTAAAATGTACCCACCAGTGCACTGGACAACAAGATACCACTGAAGCCCACTGTCAGGGTTAATCTCAAGACGAAGACACTTGGATTAATGATAAGAACAGAAAAATGATAAGAACAGAAAAATGAAAACACAACTTACCATCCTACAGCTCAAGTGGAGGAAATCAGGGGATGAAAATGACAAATTCATACTGTGTCACGGTTACAGAGCCTACAAACTGGCTATCACTATTTATGCATGTACAGTAGTGTTACTTTTTTGTAGTTCTGGTTCAGAACCACAAAAAGGCAACACTACTGTACACGCATAAATAATATTAACTGCCATCAAAGGAATTCTACAAGATTCTAGTAGAAGTCTGCAATCCAGTGTGCCAAAACACACAGATCCCATGATCACAAGCCTTCTGCAACAAAACCTCCATGGATCTGATCTCAAAACTGGAAAAGATAGAAAACTACCGAAAGGGCAAAACAGGTACTACTCCTCTACACATGACAGAACTACCACAAATGTGGACACCAACAAACTCACATCTCTCACCACCTTCAACCGCCTATCGGGAAAAGGATTCTACAATATATCAATAAAAGCAGATATCCTTCACACAACGTGTGCATTGGAAATAGTTAGAAGCATACTAAACAATTCCTGACACTAAGATATTATCTACCAAGCTGAAAACCTCAGACTAGTCTTCAAGAAAAAGAATCTCACCCTTTCCTCTCAAGCAAACTACATGCCAATATCTAATGGCCTGTTCCTAAGTAAACTATTCAAAAGGGCAAAAACAACACCCATCCAACCACACACCTAGAAGGTGTAGCTTGCTATTCCATGTGAATAAGCACTTCAGCGTCCCACATAGGGGTGGCAGGAGCTATGGAAATACTATAATAGAACAGAATACAATACAATAGAATATTGTCTTTGTCACATGTTAAAAGTGTGTTTGCTTCCCTAGAGAGGCGGTAATAGCATCCCAATTTAGACTGATACAGCTGAAGTTGCTCCACCGAGTTTACCTCACCAAAGCACAGAAACATCCCATGGGCCTGATAGCCATGGGGAATTTTCTGAGGTGTGGTGACCCACAAGGAGATATACCCCACACATTCTGACATTGCCCCACACTCTCTCACTTCTGGAACAGGGTTCTGGGATGGTTGGAGGGTGTGCTGGGCTGGAATATCCCTTGGGCCCCCAAACTCATCCTTTTACATGTCAAATATGAATTAGGGGGTACTCAATACCAAATGGCGTTACTGTGACTGGGTTTGATTATTGCCAAAAGGGATATTGCAAGAGCCTGGAAGGACACAGCACCCCCCCCCCCCATAGAGGCATGGGCTAAGGGTATGGATTATCATATGGGACTGGAGAGCCTGATTTACTTGGCACGGGGATGCCCCCAGAAAACACTATATAATCTGGAAGGAATGGACCACAATTAGAGGCATAAATTGGAACCATGCACAGACAGGCTATGGTCCACTTTCGGAGATACACACCTACACAGACTTGACACACTCAGTTCACAAGCGGTATGAGAGGCTCAGGTCTTGTTATATAGCTCATTGTTATTATGCAATGTTTTTCTGCATTGCTGCTTTACTGCTCTGTTGTCATGCTACATAAGGTGATGTGTCTTGTACCTGTGTTGCGCAGCGTGCCACCATTCACTTTGTGGAATCAATAAAAATGTTTTTCTGAAAAAAACATGTGTTTGTGGGCCTTATTTCAATGTTCTCTGCATCCCATCTCAGTTTATGGGATATAGGGGCTTTTTTACAAGCTCCTTGCCCTGCCGGTGCGTCACTTTTTAATATAGGAAAAAGTGACGGACCGGCGGCGCAAGGGGCTTGTACATAAGCCCCATAGTTGTTTAATCTGTGGCCCTTTCCCAGACACACTGCATCGCTTTTCCTCATTCAGATATTTTAGCTATGCTGAAGGAAAACGCACTGCAGAGCTGGAGTGTGCCGCATTCCTCTGTTCATCACAGGGATAGCTGATTGCTTCGCAAAGTCAAACTCCATGTTTGAAGGAAGGCTTTGCAAAGTGTACAGCTAGTAAGTGTTGGCTTTTCTAATGATCTGGTGCCTTCCACTCAATTGTCAGTATCAAGCAGAGACCATTCTGTAGGCACTCAGAGGGGAAGCCTGGACAAACAGCATGGTGGAAATATAGATTCTCACCTAGAACCAATTCCAGGGAACAAATGATGAATGCCTAATGACTCTGTGGGTCTATACAGTATTATTGTGGGTCAGACTTTCCTGACAGGGCTATGCGCATGTGTGTATTTCACCACCTGCCCATCGCCCCCATGTGTTTCTTTCGCTGGAGATTACAAGGGAATTTAGGATGCGCAGTGTGGGAAGTAGTTCAATGCATAACAAATGAACTGTTTTATCAGGTCACGTATTTTGAATAATATTTGTTTAGAACGTTGACAGCTTGGGAAGCAGGTTGAGGGAAATCGTTCATGTTTTAGGGGGGGGGCACTGTTTCAAAGGATTCCTTTGGGGACTAGTCCCACACGTTGTACAATGTATAGGACAGTATTAGGTCATTGGATGCCTGGAGACAGTGAGAGTTGTCTGATGACCAGCCTATAGAGCGGCTGACTAAGCAAACATGGTTAGGTGTGAAAATCGGTCTTTACTTCATGTATATTTACTTGGACTGTATGGCACAACCATGAGCAAACTATGTCAAGCATTCAACTGGTCTTTAAACATTTCCATTGTACCCATACCACAGATGAATCTCTAATCCGAAGCCTCATTATGTTTGACACTGATTCACAATGCATCTGTCTAGTCACACAATTTCACTCATACACTGACAGTTCAGGTGTCATCCCACTCCCCCTCCATCTATCAAGTACTGTGCCATACACTGTACACCCTAAGCCACTGAGTGGAGTTTTTCGGTACATTGCCACCAATACACTTTCATTGGCTTCTTCTTCACTCCTACCAGTGACCTTTGTTGCTCCTGTCATGGATACCTTCTCCACACCCTCATTTACCCTGTCTCTGGAATGTACTGACAATCACAATCTACCACGGTCCCTCGAAAACAAACAATTCCAGGGAGCATGGTGCCAAAGAGCCTCTCTGCACGGTGCACAGGGATTTTCAGTGGATATATTAAAGGGGGTGTACTGGAAGTGGGGGATACATTACAGGGCAGTACGGGAAAGGAATATAGAGTGAAGAGGAAGGTTGACACAAAGTGAGACAGTGTAGGGAGATGGACATAAACAGCCTTGAGCAACAGGGTGATACAAGTTTAGAGGAAGTTACAAAAAGAAGGGTAATGTACAAGAAGGACAACACCGAGGGAAAGGGGGGGAAGAGAGCGTTGAGAGAGGTGGACACATTGAAATTGTGCACAGAGTAGTGGCAAAGTGTGGTGTGAGGTGGATATGAAAGGGTGTGTGGAAGAAGTGAATAAAGAGGGAACATTTGATAGGAGTTGAGCAAGACGGGACTGTAGAAGACGGTGGAATATGCAGAGTTTACAGAAAGGTAGTGACAGTGTGTTGGAATAGGTGTACACATAGTGAGTGTACAGTGCGATGTATACTTCGTTTAAACAGGTGGACAAAGCAGCAGGGATGATAGATCAGTGGATATAGGATGACGGTATATACGGAAACAGCATGTGGAAGTAAATGGATACTTAGTAAGAGTGTGAAGTGAGGTAGACACAATGAGACACCAAAATCTCAATCCCATCAAGGGATTCCCCCATGGCTGAATATAGACAAGATAGCCAAAAGATCAAATGGTACCAGGGCAGGTGCTTGAATGTTCAACCTGGCTAGAGGGAGAAAGTCGGCTAAAATAAGAAGCTCTATGCATAAATGGTGCATTGAAGAGTAGCATGTTGCCATTGGTGCATCCCCTGTCCTTAATAAAAAGGCAGTTTTTCTAGTATTTTCTTGCTATTTGTTGTGATCTAACGTGGTGCCCTTACGTTGCTGCCTACCTGTGACTAATGACTGTGTGTGAGTGTGCGCTTGAGTGTAAATGTCTCACCCATTAGCTTCCACCCTGTGATAAGCTTGAATAAACAAACCTTTTTACTTTTCCTTCAGGCCTTTAATCTTTTAACAGTAAAAGTAAATAAAATGAATATTTTTATTTTTGTCCACTTGTGGCCGCCCATGGTAGAAAGTGGAGACGACTCTGCTCAGAAAGAGCATGGTGGGTCTTGAGACCCCAAGCTCTTAGAAGGAACTGAGGCAGCATTATATATCCTGCATGAAAGTATGCTGTTGGGAATGGTTAAAAATGTGATGGGCACTGATGTAAGGGCTCTGCTGCCGTTTTCTATTGTATCTCAATGTATGTGGTTTCACATTGCCTGTTTGATACCGTTTCAAGCACTATATAAAAGCTGACGCATGAATAAAATCTCACTCTCGGTTTGTAGCAAATTCCCTGAGTCACATAAAGGGATTGACATACCCACTCAGGGGCCAATTATGAGAGGTTCGATCCGATAAAAGGCCTAGTATTCACCCCATGGCTACCACCAATTCCAACAGCATCAATTATTCTGGGTGAGGACGAGTGATTATCTTTAAGTTGCAAGTCAATGCACAACAGCATGCAGGAATCCGTGTTTGGACACCAAAAACTCTTTACAGACATTTTGCCTCCTTTCAGGAAAAACGCAAAGGGAAAAAATACACCCCGGCCCTGTCTGTGGTGCCCTCACAGATACTGAATTCTGAAGGGATAAGAAGGAAGTGAAAACAAATGTGAGGATTAAAAAATACTCTAAGTTCAATATGCAAAATGATGATACCGAAAATGAAGAAAACGAATTAAATATCAGTCGATATATTCTAACGCAAATATAGCCTGGGGAAAAAAGAACGAAACAGCAGCAGCTGGCCTCTTAAAACGTTGCTACTTTAAGTGGTGTTGAGCTGCAGAAGGTAAACAGAAAGCTTTGCAACAGGGCACAAAAGCCTACATATCTATGCTGCTCCGTCCGCTTGTTGATGCTGGCTACCTGGTGTTTGGTGTAACGATATACACGTCTTGAAACAAATTTCACAGC
The DNA here is from genome assembly GCA_963921515.1 of Calotriton arnoldi. Lineage (NCBI taxonomy): Eukaryota > Metazoa > Chordata > Amphibia > Caudata > Salamandridae > Calotriton > Calotriton arnoldi. The sequence goes on from CAWUFW010000742.1 coordinate 2,957,353, forward strand.
AGTGGCCTCCTTGTATAGACCGGATGCAGGTTATTTTCTACTGCGAGACACTTATAAGAAAAAAAGTGGGGGAGTCCGAAGGACGGGAGCTCTTTGTATTATACAACAATCAATGGGTTTTATGGAAAACCGTCGAGCAAAAGGCGAGCTGCAAGCTCGCTGCCCCATACTGATGTTATTTATAAGTTTAGTCTTAAACTGCAGGAAAAGTACACTCCGCTTCCGTGGGGAATACATTAAAAATAGAAAGAGTGGATAAAAAGACTGAGCGTTGCCAGGATCTCAAAGAACAAAATCCACTTGAATGAGTTCCGGGCTGGTAGCTTGCCTCTACTTGACGGAGGAGACCCCGAGCTAGTGCCCATGAGGAAACAGCTCTTCCCTAAGTGGGCCTGCTAGCTCATGCATAAGCATAGCATTAGTGTAACATGCATACTTGCATACGCCGCATTTACGTCTTACTACTTTAGCAAAGATCCGCTCTAAATCAGTCGAGACGGCATTATCTTTCATCCATTTTAGGTCAGAGGCGGTATAATTTTCACTTCAGTTTAGTGATAAAAGATTCATGCTGCAGCATCAATTTAGCAAATGGAAGTTAGAACATTTGCTTCTTGCTTTGCGTAGCAGGGACGCACTCGCGAGCGGTGAAGATCGCTGTACGAGCTACTTGTGACAATTATGATAAAGGATAGTCACAATACTCAAGAGAGGTAATGCCGCCACTCTTAGTTAGAGTTGAGAGTATATGATTGGGGGACCTACTGTAAAAGATCTTTCCTAACTACTAGCAAACAGAACCCTAAAGCAACCTATTTGGTATTCCAACATGCTCACTGCTATCTTAGCTCAAGAGTTGACACGAGGTGGTTGTGACAATGCCGACCCTACATGGACTTATAACAGCTCTGGTCCATTGTCAAACCACTGATGGTTGAATGAGAATAGTAATGAAAAACAAGTTGCAGGACTTTGCTAGTATGCTCCGATTTATGAGGGAGGTGCAATCAGTCAACACATCTTCAAAAAGGTACCAAACTTAAAGACTTTAATCTAAGTAGGAATCACCTCGCACCTACTGAAGAGACTACAGACCATACAGAACTCAGCGGCCAGACTCGTCCTCGGTTTCCCCAGAGGGACCCACCTCACCCCATGCCTCAGGAAACGCCACTGGCTCTCTGTCCATAAGAGGAGCCAATTCAAGATGCTGACCCACGTCTACAGGGCCCTGCATAATCAGGGACCAGCCTACATCAACCACTGTTTGAACTTCCACTAGCTCTCCAGACCCCTGCTCTCCGCCTCCCTCTCCTTCTCCCAGACACCCTGCATCCGCCAAAGCAAGAGCGGTGGACGCTCTTTCTCCTAACCAGCCGCCAAGACCTGGAATTTAGAAAGGATCTAAAGATCTGGCTGTTCAACTGATTCCACCCAGCAGCAGAAACCCCCAGTGCCTGGATAGCCTAGCGTGCGATTAGCAGTGCTCTACAAATCTCATTTGATTGATTGATTGAGAGAGAAGCAGTTTGTGTATATATATGTATATGTATATATATATTTATATATATGTATATATAGTTATATGTATATGTATATATAGTTATATATATATGTATATGTATATTTTATATATATACATTATCGCAAATTCTACCTGAGCTCCCATTACTAACGTTTAGAAGAGCTCCATCAATGAGAGACGCACTAGTGAAAACAAGTCCTGAAGTAATTACATCTAGGACTTGGCTATCAGCAAGATCAGGATTTTTCAAATGTAGTTCGTGTCGCGCTTGCAAATTTGGTAAAAATGTTTCTGAGTATGTCACTGCTTTTAGTCCTCAACCAATTAAAATACAAGGTCATTTCACCTGTAGGACTGATTTTGCGGTGTACGTTTTGGAATGCACCTGTAATTTACTTTATGTTGGAAGCACCAAATTGCAAGTGTTTAATAGAATTCTTCAACATTTAAGAGCGGTTGTGAATTCAGATCCTAACTATCCAGTGGCACGTCATTTGAAGTTAGTCCACTATAACAATCTCAAAGACCTAAGTTATTTTGTTATAGGTTCAGTACCTAAAAGTATCAGAGGTGGCAATAGAGAAAAACAATTAAGACAGCTGGAATCTGAATTTATCATGCTGCTTGACACCAAGATGCCAAATGGTCTTAATAATAGCGACGATTTACACAATTTTTTATAAACTTTGCATTCTTATTATTACGTGCTATGTAATATATTGTGGGTTTTTAGATACAATTTAACTAGTTTTTATTTCTGCTGATGCTTGGTTTTAATCTAGGTTCGCCTGGTTTTACCAGGTTTTGGCGGTGATTTTTTCTGGTTTCTTTGGTTCTTCTAACCTTGTTTACATTTTTATACAATATATACCGTTTGGGCATTAATGATGTGTTTCCCTTCTAAATAGTACTATGATCCCTCATTCATTTTTTATAGAGGCTTTTCCTGTCTGATTTTTTTGTAATTGAGGTCACAATGCACATGCATCGTGGTGGCTTTCACCGGGATTTTTTCTTCGTTTTACTTGGTTTTACCTGGTTTTACCTGGTTTTACTTGGTTTTATGGAGTATTTTACCGGGTTTTTAGCCCCTTGTTTCATGTGTTTAGATAGTTATAATAGACAGTGATCTTACTTTTTATACTGCCTCTATTTATAATGATGAGTTACTATACAATTTTTTGAATTTTTTGATTTTTGTACATTTTTGGAACTTTATTGAGCTTGGTGTAAAAGTTTATATGAATTGAATACTTTCAAACATATTTAATATATTAATGATCGAACGTCTGCGCTCAGCTTATATGTTTTATATGCACTTGCACTTTACTTGAAATTTCAATGAGGGTATCTGTATTGCTGCTAATTATTTATGATATTTATTTTTGACACTTAGCACTTTCTCTATTGCACTTTTTGCACATGTATTATAGCAAATGTAATTTATCTATATGCCAGATCATTGACATCAACATGTTCAGTATTGGTGATGTTTTTTACTGCATGGTCGAGGTCTTTTGAGCACTATGCTTTTATGACCAATCCTATTTCGAGTTATCTGTATATTCTGTTGCAACTATGAATAAGGAAATTGTTGGTGCGGTCCCTTTTATAAACAAAACAAATGTATTTAGACAAATAGTTGCGTTTTTTTATATAACATTGTGCCAATACTTGACGATATGACCGTTACCGCGTTTACAACTTTAAGATCTTTTTTATCTCGATTACTGGCATTAATTAATTTATTTGCATTTTTTATCACGTGGTTTTGGGTGTCTCTATATATGTGGTCTATTGGGTCCAGTGCGTCATGTGAACAAGACCGTGGAAACGCGGTCGAAACGCGTCAGGCTGGGCACTTGCTTGATTTATTCCTTGTACTTGTAACTGCAAATAAAGAAGATTTACAATTTCCACTTTGTGGTCCGTACCTGTTTGGTTGCTGGAGGATAGAACCTACCACAGGACTGTGGTCATCATATATATATGTTTATATATGTGTATATATATTTATATATATATATTTATATATATTTCCAAAAGTTGCCCAAAAAGCTTGAGAACGCACTCAACAGCAGCTATTCAAAAGAATCTTTATTTGAGGGGAACCGGCTTTGCCATCCTGACTCAATGCGCCTGACTGGTTTCGGAGCCCCCTGCTCCTTAATCATAGGCATGGCATAGTTGGTCTCTGCAGGTAACTCCAAGCATTTAAAGCCGCATGCTGAATTCTATTCGTTATTGCCCCCAGTGGGCCGTTCAGGTGCACATTCTTGCAAAGCATGCTATACTTTGTAGTCCGCTTGGAGACAATTATTACCCCTCAGTGGATCCTGCAAGAAAAACAGTTTTTTTGCATATTTATATTCCTCTGGTGGGCATCAGAACAACAAAGGCACGGTTCAATTTCACAAGAGCTGCTGTTCCGCTCATAGGCTTGCACAGTTCAAGCCCCGCTGTCCTTGACATCAGTATGATCGGCGGTGCCTGCAGAGACCAGCTATGCCATGCCTATGATTAAGGAGCAGGGGGCTCCGAAACCGGTCAGGCGCATTGAGTCAGGACTGAAAAGCTGGTTCCCCTCAAATAAAGATTCTTCTGAATAGCTGCTGTTGAGTGCGTTCTCAAGCTTTTGGGTAACTTTTGGAAATATTTATATATATACGTGTATATATATATTACCTACTGGCGGTCGCCAGTAGGTAGTTATAGTTAGGACCTAGTTTCCATAGGAAAAGCGTTTTTTGTTTTCCCAATAACTTTAGCGCCGTTTGACGAATCTTCGCGAAATTTTCAAGACTAGTGGGGCGCTCCGGTCAGCTCCTGTCTTGAAAGTTTCAGGGTGATTCGTCAAGCGGGGGCCGAGAAAAAAGGGGGGTCCCAAAACGCGTTTTCCCCATGTAATTTTCCATAGGAAACTTTAGACAAAGCTACAGCCTGAACTGCTGAACGGAATTACACTAAATTTGGCAAAAAGGTAGGTCTTGGTTCAGAAAGATCCCTTTTTGTTAAATGGTGTAAATCCGTTCAGTAGTTGCTGAGAAAGTTAAGAAAGAAAAAGTTTCGATATCTGTGACCGAGGAGGGTTTGCGAACCCTCCCAACCACGAGCTTCATTCTAATTGGCTGCCAACACTCCAAACCAGGAAGTGTTGGCAGCCATCTTGTGCCTCGGTAGAACAGAGTTACAAGAAAACAGAAAAAAGAGGTTAAAAAACAATAAAAGGGGGCAGGGTAGAATCACCCTGACCCCCTAGGCCTGCTCAGGGGGTCCCACAAGGACCCCCAGGGCCAAAAAAAGCATTTTGTTTTTATAATTTCGGCGGAAATCGCATTGGGGTCGCGAATCCCACCGAAATTATGAAAAAAAACCAAAGCCCGGGCTCCCGCGCTTCGTTTTCAAAAAGCCCCTGGGTGGGCCAGGTCCCGGGGGCACTGCCAATTAATTAGCGGGGGCCCGCGGGGGCCGCCGCAGCCCTGGAGACCGCCACCTCCCCAGGGCTGTGAAATAAAATGCGTGGGGGGGTCCCAATCCCCCCAACGCTGCCCCAGGGACAGCCACCTCCCCGGGGCTGTGAAAAAATGCATTGGGGGGGTCCCAATCCCCCCCACGCTGCCCCGGGGACCACCACGTCCCTGGGGCTCTATTTCTTTTTTTTTAAACCTATGTGGGGGGGCTCAAGCCCCCTCGCAACCCCGGGGACCGCAACCTCCCTGGGGCTGTGAAAAAAAATGCGTGGGGGGGTCCCAATCCGCCCCACGCTGCCCCGGGTACCACCACCTCCCCGGGGCTTTCAGAAATGACTGCGGGGGGCACGCGGCCCCCCCGCAGCCCCGGGGACCGCCAACTCCCCGGGGCTGTGAAAAAAAATGCATGGGGGGGTCCCAATCCCCCCCACGCTGCCCCAGGGACCACCACGTCCCTGGGGCTCTATTTAAAAAAAAAAAAAAAAACCTGTGTGGGGGGCTCGAGCCTCCCCACACGCCTCGGGGACCACCACCTCCCCGGGGCACTAAATATGGAAATGCAGGGGTCCGTTACGGACCCCCGAGCCCCGGGGACCACCACCTCCCGGGGCTTTGCACTGGTAGGGAGGGGGGCCACGCGGTCCCCCTCCTGGAGCCCTTGATGGCCCTGGGGACCGCCAACCCCCAGGTTCGGCTCCTGCAGTGTCCCGCTCACCTTTCTCCACCACTCTGGAAACGCGACTGGTATGTTATAGTTAGAAATTATTATTTAAAAAAACATTGAAATTCACTGAAAAAACCATAGGTTTCAGGCACGTTATAGTTAGAAATTAGCATTTAAAAAACCTTAGAAATGCACTGAAAAAACCAAAGGTTTCAGGGACGTTATAGTTAGTTGGACATTTCACTCGTACAAAACCAGAGAAATTCCGCCGTTATAGTTAGTTCAGCTAACTATAACTCGCGCCCCCGCAATGCACTGCTGATGACATCACATATTACATCATTCATGACATGGTCAGTGACATCACTGATGACATCACTGATGACATCTCAAATGACATCACTGATGACATCACTGATGACATCATCCAAGTGAAAATCTGATGCACCCCCTCACACTCTAATATAACCTTTGATACACCCACTGTAAAATACAGACTACCATTTTTGAAACCATCGACACACCAATACCAGTTACTATATACGCACTCACTGATTCCTAGGTCTACACACACATCCACTCATTTACCCATACAATCACTCATACATGCAGTCACTCATCAATACAACACTATCATATGCACTCATACACCTATACAGACACTCACACACCGCCACTCATCCATGGAGTTACTCACATACCTAGTCAGTCATGCAAAGAATCAATCACACTCCCATTTACTCACCTATACAGTTATACACACACCACCTTACTTATTCATACAGATACTAACGCATACTTACTCTCTTATATAATCACTGATACAAGTACACACTCATCCATACAGCCACTCTCACAATCACTGACTCTCACGTATAGTCATTTATATACTCCAAGTCTCACATACACTGCCTTTTACGTATGTAGTTACTTGGACATGTACCACTGAGACATCCATTCACTCACCAACACACCCATACACACACTCACCCACCCATACAGCTGTTTCCACATGCACTCTTGAACCCATACACCCAGTGAATCAACCACTCACACATCTATGCACAGAGTCACACACCTCCCACCCACCCACACACACACTCAGTCTCCCATACAAATACTCAGGCAAACAAACAATAACCCATATAGACACTCATGTAGCTACTGACCAACCCATGCAGCAGCTTACACAAGAACAGACAGACTGATACAGACATTCACACAGTTTAGTCACTAACCCATGCATTCAGTAAGACACATTTAATCACTCACTTATACAGTCAGTCACGCACCTACTAAATCCCCCATCCAGACACTTATACACCCACTCATTCTTCAATACACCTTGGCATATATATAATACATATTTAAACTTTACAGAAACACACAGTCACTGGATGATGTTATCAGTGATGCCATCAGTGATGTCATTTGAGATGTCATCAGTGATGTCACTGACCATGTCATGAATGATGTAATATGTGACGTCATCAGCAGTGCATTGCGGGGGCGCGAGTTATAGTTAGCTGAACTAACTATAACGGCGGAATTTCTCTGGTTTTGTACGAGTGAAATGTCCAACTAACTATAACGTCCCTGAAACCTTTGGTTTTTTCAGTTAATATATATATGTTAATATATATATATATATATATATATATATATATATATATATATATTCACTGAAAAAACCATAGGTTTCAGGCACGTTATAGTTAGAAATTAGCATTTAAAAAACCTTTGAAATTCACTGAAAAAACCATAGGTTTCAGACACGTTATAGTTACAAATTAGCATTTAAAAAACCTTTGAAATTCACTGAAAAAACCATAGGTTTTAGGGACAGTTATAGTTACTTGGACATTGCACTCGTACAAAACCCGTGAAATTCCCCGTTATAGTTAGTTCAGCTAACTATAACTCGCGCCCACAATGCACTGCTGATGACGTCACATATTACATCACTCATGACATGGTCAGTGACATCACTGATGACATCACTGATGACATCTCAAATGACATCACTGATGACATCATCCAGTGACTGTGTGTTTCTGTAAAGTTTAAATATTTTTAATATATATAGGGAAAGGCGTATTAAAGAATGAGTGGGTGTATAAGTGTGTGTATGGATGATTTAGTAGGTGCATGACTAATTCTATAAGTGAGTGATTAAACGTATCTTACTGAATGCATGGGTTAGTGACTAAACTGGGTGAATGTCTGTATCTGTCTTTTGCTGTGTAAGTGGCTGCATGGGTTTGTGAACAGCAACATGAGTGTCTATAAGAGTTATTGATTTGTTGTCTGAGTATCTGTATGGGTGCCTGAGTGTTTGTGTGGATGGGGTGTGTGCGACTGTGCATAGATGTGTGAGTGGGTGATTCACTGGGTGGATGGTTTCAAGAGTGCATCTGTGATAGACTGTATGGGTGGGTAAGTGTGTGTAACAGTGTGTTAGTGAGTGAATGTATGTCCCAGTGGTACATGTGTGTGTAACTACATATGTGAAAGGCAGTATATATGTGTGTTAGAGTATTTAAATGGCTATAAGTGAGAGTGTGTTATTGTGAGAGTGGCTGTATGGATGAGTGTGTGCTTGTATCAGTGATTGTATAAGAGCGTAACAATGTGCTAGTATTTGTATGATTAAGTGAGCTGGTGTGTGTATAACTGTATAGGTGAGTAAATGGCAGTGTGTTTAATTATTTGCATGACTGACTAGGTGTGTGAGTACCTCTATGGATGAGTGGCGGTGTTTAAGTGTCTATATAGGAGTAAGAGTGCATATGATAGTCCTGTACTGAGTGACCATAAGTATGAGTGACTGTACGGGTGAGTGAGTGGATGTGTGTGTGTAGACCTAAGAATCAGTGAGTGGGTATGTAGTTATTGGTGTTGGAGTGTCTATGGTTTTGCGAATGGCAGTCTGTAATTTAGAGTGGGTGTATCAAAGGTTATATTAGGGTGTGAGGAGGTGCATCAGATTATCACGTGGATGATGTCATCAGTGATGTCATTTGAGATGTCATCAGTGATGTCACTGACCATGTCATGAGTGATGTAATATGTGACGTCATCAGCAGTGCATTGCGGAGGCGCGAGTTATAGTTAGCTGAACTAACTATAACGGGGGAATTTCACGGGTTTTGTACGAGTGCAATGTCCAAGTAACTATAACTGTCCCTAAAACCTATGGTTTTTTCAGTGAATTTCAAAGGTTTTTTAAATGCTAATTTGTAACTATAACGTGTCTGAAACCTATGGTTTTTTCAGTGAATTTCAAAGGTTTTTTAAATGCTAATTTCTAACTATAACGTGCCTGAAACCTATGGTTTTTTCAGTGAATTTCAAAGGTTTTGTAAATGACAATTTTTAAATGTATTAATTGTTATATTAATTTTTTTCATACTGATTTACTACATTTTTAGAAACCATTTTTTTTACATATTTTATTTTTTAAATTACATTGTAATTACATTATACATTACATTACAAAAAATACTTTCTCAGAATGAATTACTTTAGTTTAAATACTTTGCACATAGGCAATAGACTTTTAAGTACAGTAGTTACAGTTGTTGCAATGGGCAACACATTTTCAAACACAATGCAACATTCAGCTCAATGTGAATTTCTAGTTAAATGCAATTAGTTACTTTATGGATTACTTTTCTAACCACAGGACTGGATCCTAGATTCAGTCCTGGGACATCTCCTGTAAACAGTTGAGTAAAAGCGTTTTGGTTACAGTACTGATTTTTAAGGAATATTATTGTATTTTAAAAGTTGACACTTGAAACTTTTTCTCATATAGTCACCAATGTTATCCTATGGAAGGAAATTCACTTAGCAGGTAAAAACTGTTATCGTTACTTTTCTTACTCAGTGTTGGATCCTGGATCCAGCACTGGTGCATCTCCTGTAAACAGTTGAAAGAATGCGTTTAAGTCATACAGGTGATTTTTAAGGAATATTTGTAGTTTGTAAAAATCAACACTTTGAAACTTTTTGCTGAAAACCAGACAATGGATTCCTATGGAAGAAAATATAAGTTACTGGTAAGTACGGTTAAAATTACTTTTCAGGGTCAGTGCTGGGCTAAAAGATGCAGCACTGGGTTCTCTCCTGATAACAGGTGAGTAAATCGGAATTCGTATTTCGGCTGATTTTAGAGGAATATTTTAAAGTTCCAAAACTCCACACTTAGAAGAATTTCCAAGTGAAACCAGTCAATGTTAGCCTATAGAAGGAAATTCAAGTTACTGGTAAGTACGGTTAAAATTACTTTTCAGGACCAGTACTGGGCTGAAAGATACAGCACTGAGGTCTCTCCTTATAACAGGTGAGTAAATCGGAATTCGTATTTCGGCTGATTTTAGAGGAATATTTGTATGTTTCAAAAATCAACACTTAGAAACTTTTTCAGCAAAAAGCAGGCAATGATATCCTATGGAAGGAAATTCAAGTTACTGGTAAGTACGGTTAAAATTACTTTTCAGGACCAGTACTGGGCTGAAAGATGCAGCACTGAGGTCTCTCCTTATAACAGGTGAGTAAATCGGAATTCGTATTTCGGCTGATTTTAGATGAATATTTTAAAGTTCCAAAACTCCACACTTAGAAGAATTTCCAAGTGAAACCAGTCAATGTTAGCCTATGGAAGGAAATTCAAGTTACTGGTAAGTACGGTTAAAATTACTTTTTAGGACCAGTACTGGGCTGAAAGATACAGCACTGAGGTCTCTCCTGATAACAGGTGAGTAAATCGGAATTCGTATTTCGGCTGATTTTAGAGGAATATTTGTATGTTTCAAAAATCAACACTTAGAAACTTTTTCAGCAAAAAGCAGGCAATGATATCCTATGGAAGGAAATTCAAGTTACTGGTAAGTACGGTTAAAATTACTTTTCAGGACCAGTACTGGGCTGAAAGATACAGCACTGAGGTCTCTCCTTATAACAGGTGAGTAAATCGGAATTCGTATTTCGGCTGATTTTAGAGGAATATTTGTATGTTTCAAAAATCAACACTTAGAAACTTTTTCAGCAAAAAGCAGGCAATGATATCCTATGGAAGGAAATTCAAGTTACTGGTAAGTACGGTTAAAATTACTTTTCAGGACCAGTACTGGGCTGAAAGATGCAGCACTGAGGTCTCTCCTTATAACAGGTGAGTAAATCGGAATTCGTATTTCGGATGATTTTAGAAGAATATTTGCACAATGGTGAAGGGAGGGCGGGGCCTGAGGTGACATCTGTGCAAACGCGCCCCGTGGCGCGTTTTAAGTTGGGGGATTAAGTCCCCTTGAATCCTTAGGGTCCCTAGGGGCCAACTAGCCCACCAGGAACCTCCAATATGCGCTAGGGGCTGCGTTGCAGAGACGTGTAGAGAGGCCACACCCCTTTTTACACCTCTCTGCAACGCAGCTCTGTGGCGCTTTCTGGATGTACCTGTTGGGCTAGTTGGCCCCAGGGACCCTCAGGATTGAAGGGGATTTAATTCCCCATCTTAAAACGCGCCACGGGGCCTGTTTGCACACATGTCACCTGAAGCCCCGCCCCCTCCCTTCCCCACTGTGCAAACGCGCCCCGTGGCGCGTTTTAAGTTGGGGGATTAAGTCCCCTTGAATCCTGAGGGTCCCCGGAGTCCAACTAGCCCACCATATACCTCCAAAAGCGCCACAGAGCTGCGTTGCAGAGAGGTGTAAAAGGGGCGTGGCCTCTGTACACCTCTCTGCAAGGCAGCCCCCTGGCGCATACTGGAGGTTCCTGGTGGGCTAGTTGGCCTCAGGACCCCAGTATTCAAGGGAGTCGTTCCCCTCTGCAAACGCGCCAGGGCGCGTTTGCAGAGTGGTGAAGGAAGGGGGCGGGGCCTGCGGGCCCGATCGTTTTTTTTTTGTTTGTTTCTTGTCCCCTGAAGAGGGGCTGTGTAGCCCCCTTCCTTTTTCATGATTTTGGGCCCTGGGGACCCCATCCCCCAGGGCCTTACCCCTTTTTGTAATTAAAATAAAATAAAAAAACGGGAAGGGGGCCGCGTGGCCCCCCTTCCCTGGGCCTGTATTGGCCCGGGGACCCCATCCCCCGGGGCATGGCCTCGAGTTTTTTTTGTTCTTTGGAGGGGCTGCGTGGCCCCCTCCTCAGGCCATTTAAGGCCCCGGGGACCCCATCCCCCGGGGCCGGCCTTTCCGTTTTTTTTTTATTTAATTCTTTTTATTTTTTGGGGAGGGGGCCACGTGGCCCCCTCCCGAGCCACTACTTGCCCCGGGGACCCCATCCCCCGGGCTGGCCCTCTCCGTTGGGGACTGTGGGGGGTCCCCAATCCCCCCACAGTCCCGCCGGCTCCCCGCGTCCCTTGGGAGCCGGCATCGCTTTCCACATGGGGAGCTGCTAAGATGCAGCTCCCCATGTGGAAAGGCAATGTGCTTTGGATATTGGAAGAGAGGCAGGTTTCCCTGCTCTCTCTTCCAATATCCAAAGCAGTTTGCTATGGCAGGACGGGAGCCGCGAGGCTCCCGTCCTGCCATAGCAAACTACAGTGTCCCAGGGGTAGGCACCCCGGGACACTGCAGGAGCCGACCCTGGGGGTGGTGGTCCCCAGGGCCATCAAGGGCTCCAGGAGAGGGCGCGCGGCCCCCTCCCATTCAGGTCACAGCCCGGGGAGGTGGTGGTCCCCGGGGCTCTGGGGTCCGTAACGGACCCCCATATTTAAATGTTTAGTGCCCCGGGAGGTGGCGGTCCCCGGGCGTGTGGGGGCTGGAGCCCCCCACACAGGTTTTTCAATTTAAAAAAAAAAAGCCCCGGGAGGAGGTGGTCCCCGGGGCTGCGGAGGGCTCAGAGCCCTCCCGCACCATTTAAAAAAGCCCCGGGGGTGGCGGTCCCCGGGCTTGGGGGCCCTTTGAGGCCCCCACACATAAAATTAACCCCCCCACCATGCCCCCGGGACTTGGGCCACCCGGGGCAAAATACAATCAGAGCGCGGGAGACCGCGCTTCGATTTCTTCGGCAGGATTCGCGCACCCTGAGCGCATCCTGCCGATTTAAAAACATTTTTTTTTTTTTTTTGCCCAGGGGTCCTTGTGGGACCCCTGAGCAAACCTAGGGGTCAGGGTGTTTCTACCCTGCCCCCTTTGTGCGCTTTGCGCACTTGTTTCTGTCCTCGGTTCTACCGAGGGACAAAATGGCTGCCAACATTTCCTGAATCGGAATGTTGACAGCCAGCTGACAACCAATTAACATGCAGCTCGTGATCGGGACGGTGCGCGCAGGGTGCGCTCAGGGTGCGCGAATCCTCCGTGCCCATAGATATCACTATCTTTTTACTTTTGATTTTCTCAGCAACTACTGAACGGATTTACACCATTTAACAAAAAGGGTTCTTTCTGAACCAAGAACTACCTCTTTGCCAAATTTGGTGTAATTCCGTTCAGCAGTTCGGGCTGTAGCCGTGTCTAAAGTTTCCTATGGAAAATTGCATGGGGAAAACGCGTTTTGGGACCCCACTTTTTCTCGGCCCCCGCTTGACGAATCCCCGAGACTTTCAGGGTAGGAGCGGACCGGAGCGGGCCACAAAGTTTGAAAATTTTGCGAAGATACGTCAACCGGCAAGAGAGTTATTTCAAATAGAATGTCGCGGATTTCCTATGGATAATAGGTTGTAACTATAACTATCTACTGGCGACCGCCAGTAGATAATATATATATATATATATATAAATATATATATATATGAAGCATTTCTAATACGTGTTTGTGATGGAGTATCCCATCCGGCAAACTCTAAATAAGGCCCAAATTATTTAACCCACATACATGTTCATCTATTCTTTTACTAAAAAAAAGTATGTACAGACAAGCACAGACACACACACACAAACGCACCCTTCCTCCCACTCATACAGAATAATCTATTAGTCATTTAACTGTTTACCTGCAGATGGCAGACTGGCTGTAGGCTGGGCCTTCTGTGGCACTTAGAGCTTGACCAACTTGTGTCTGTGTCAGTCCAAGGGACAAGCGCCGGATTTTGAAAGCTTTGGCAAATTCTCTGATTTCCTCGAGATTCACACCATCTACCTCGCTGCTGGTCATCTGCGGGTCTGTGGAAATATTTGAGCGTCTTAAAGCTTAGTATGAACTTTGTGCATTTCACGTTATTTGTGCTTTCAGTGTATTCAAATATTATTATTTAAGACAAACAAACGAAAAAGTGAAATTCTGTAATGAATTATAGCCAACAAGAAAGTAATTTGTTTAAGTAGCAATCTATCTGTTAGGATGAGTCCTAAGCACAGGAGACAGTTCACCTGAAAGGACTGTAAATACAGAGCTAGTCCTCCATGTAATTTAAACTGTAAGTGCTTCTTGGTTTTGATCTCAAGGATGTGCTTTTAACGTTTTGTGGTGGTGGCTGCAGATAGTGTGACATCTAGACTTAACTGTAATAGGTTAACTCAGGCCACATACGACATCAAAACAAGCATGATATAAGGAAATAAATCCTGCATCTCTAATGTGTAAAACAATTTTCACAGTTCATGAAATTACACCACTTTTCTTCTTTTCTCTGTTAGGGTTGTGAAAGTTGTGTAAACTCCTTCAACGTTTTCTTATTGTTTAGGTCTCCTATTAAAATGGTATTAAAGAGAATAAAATCCACTCTATTCCCACCACTTTTATGGCGTGCAGTGGAAAAAATTTCACTGGCGATAAATTAGAGGATAATTATCTTGATATGCATTCAGTGTCTGGTAAGCTTAGTTCTGCAAATGGGCTATAGATGGACATTCGTAGTGACATCAATCACGGGACAAAGTCTGAACCACACCAGAGTGAGATGTGACCAAAGAAAGAAATAGGAAGGGCACTGGAGATTTGCCCAGTGAAACTGCACATGAGAATGACAGCTCAAAGTAAAAATAATCACAACGGAGTCCTTAACTAGATTGCTGCAGGAGTGTCAGGTTCCTATTGATCAGCAGCCCCACTGCTTGAACTGCAAGCTGAATACAAAAAATAAAATGATAACGTTCGTTATTATAAAAAAAAATTCTGTATGCAGCTTGTAGCTGAAGCCAGGGGTGCGGGGTGGGCTCTTCGCGTCACAGGGGGAGGAGTGGGGGCAGCACCTAAAGGGTGCATGATGGTTGGCCGGCCATCTTGGGCCGGCCAAAGCATCATGCGCACTCTGCATGTTCTCCTTGCGGGCTGTATTAGAGCCTGCGTGGAGAACATGAACAGCCTTCCAGCCCCTGTCTGAACGCTGAACCACGGCGCTCAGGCCAATCACAACACTGCTAGGGCAGTGTTGTGATTGGTCAGGGGATTCTGGGAGGCTGCGTGCTTCCTGCAGAAGGAGGATAGAGTAAGAAGAGGCGGTCGGCGGTATAGGTAAGTGCTTTTTAAAAATTAATTTTTATTTCCCCCCAGCCCTCCGTCCCCCCGTCTCTCCCCCGCTCTGCCACCCCTGTTCGGTAGCAGCCGCTACTGTTGATCAGACACGCAGAAAGCCCCTGACATTCCTGAACACCTATGCGGGTGGAAAAGGGAATAACAAATCTGCAGTAGGATTCCGGTGAAAATATGGAGAAAGAGAGAAACACTGCAATGGATATCACTCTTGGACTGGTCCATCACAGGTGAAAAGAGCATATCGAAAACTCGGTGCTTGAAGGAATGGTTTGTCACTGGTCTGAGCGTAGGAGTAAGCGGAAGGCCACAAGTAAGTATACAGTTACTGGCGGCTTACTGGTTTCAGCAGCAGACCAAGATTCCAGTCAGGAAGCCTAGGACACTACCACAAACCAGACCAGACAGGAGCTAAGGAGGTAAGAGAGAGAAAGATACCCAAGGGTTTCAAGCACAACCAAATACAGACTGGATGAACTGGAGGAGTACCTAATACAAGGGAAATAAGGGAAAAAACAACAACCGTGAGGGTTGAATACATGGGTTCGAACTGATATGAAGCAGAGTGCCACAACAACTAATGAAATGTTGCTGAGCAGAGACTCCAAGTAAAAATGGCTTTAAATATGCATTTTACCCCTATACCCCAAAAGTGTTCCAATAACCAGAAAGTGAGTGTCAAAGTGTATCAATCTGTTAGTGGCCTAGTGTTCAGATTCTTTTTAGGTTCCACTGTCTCGTTGTCCCACCAAGGCCTATGCCTGATTATCTGTCTTTGCTTAGCCTTATTTGTGATAAGCAGATCGAAAAGTAAACAAGAAAAATTATTACAACAAAACCCTTAAGCAAAGGAGTAAGAAGTGGAAGTGAGAAAAAGGGTAACGTCCAACATGCATGTAAGGGGTGAAAATCCAAAGGTTGACAGTTCTGTTGAATAAGCACTGACGATTTCAAAATGTCTGTCTCCAATATAGAATATTCAGCCTTTTAAACAAACCAGTAATCGTCACTATTAGGACTCTCAGGTGGCATGCAATGTGCTGCTTTTCTCCATGCAAGCCTTCATATATTGTGCACTTATCCCATTTCTACTAACCCTTTCTCTCACTAATCCTTTGGTAATCACTTGAAGCAGTGTAACTGCATAATTTTGTAGAAGCATGCGATCGCCTTGTTATTTGACTTTTTCAGCTATTAAAATGCTCTGGCTTGTGTTATTTGAAAATCAGACCTGGACTGTATTGCATGTCTATTCCCAAACTTTATATCCACCCAATATATACACTCACAAAAGATTTGTGTTCTGATGCACAGTTTTTTGCAGGCCCTGAAACAAGGCCCCCGCAAGCAGTAAACCCCATGCCCCACCCCCATGGCCTTTAGCTATGTGCAGCAGGGGGTTAGTTAGTAACCAGTTTGGGTGTTAGTAACCAACACCCAAAGGAAGCCAACCCAAGAGGGGGCACTCATCCCACCTCCCTGTGCTGCTATCAGCCTCGGGGACCCCATTCCCTGGGCCTGGCCAATTACTAAGGAGGGAGGTGGGCCATGTGCCCCCCCCCACCCTAGGCCGATTTCGGTGCTGGGGAGCCCATCCCCTGGGGCCTGGGCAATTACTAAGGGGGGCCATGTGGCCCTCCTCCCTGTGCCAATTTTGGCTCCGGGGACCCCATCCCTCGGCCAATAAAGGGTGGATGCCCTGGAGCCCACCCAGGGCACCCACCATCTCTTCGTTGGGGGCCACGGGGGAGCCCCAGGGCCCCCAAGGCCCCAGCCAATTCCCCGCATTCAGCGGGAGCCGGCATTGCTCCCACCCGCAGGGAGCAGCTAAAAGTGCTGCTCCCTGTGGGCGGGAGCAATATTCAAATCTGTTTCCCTGCCTGCATCACTGCGAACAGGGAAACAGATCTGAAGTCTGCTCCTAGCTGGCAGGAGCATTTTTAAAGCTCCTGCCAGCTGGGAGTGAACTTCGTGTTTGTTCTCGCTTGGTGGGAGCTTTGAAATTGCTCCTGCAAAGCGAGAGCAAACACAGGTTCCCCTGCCCGCACCACTGCGAGTAGGGAAACCGCTATGTCCCGGGGGTGGGCACCCTGGGACATAGCAGGAGCCAGCCCTGTGGGAGGGGGTCCCCAGGGCCATTCCAAATCGGCACTGGGAGGGGGGCTGTGTGCCTCCCTCCCCTTTTCACTTGCGGCCGGACCCTGGGGGATGGGGTCCCCGGGGCCGATATCAGCCCGGGAGAGGGGCCACGTGCCCCCTCCCCATATTACTATAAAAAATAGCCCCCCGGGACCTGGATCATGTGGGGAAATAAAACAAGAGTGGGAGACCACGCTTGTTTTTTTAAAAAGAATTTGTAGCAGATCCTCCACAAATTTGCGGCAAAATAAAAAATTGTTTGACCCCTAGCGGGATGCCTATGAGACCCTACCACCAGGCCTAGGGGGTCAGGGTATTCCTACCCTGCCCCCTTGTGTTTTTTTAAAGTTTCCTGGTTGAAGTGGTGGCAGCCAATCAGATCTCACCATGAGATCAGTCGGATCCGCAGAGGATTCGCGTCGATAGATATACATAAAACTGTTTTCTTCAATAGCTTCAGAACTACTGAACAGATATACACCAAATTACAAAAAGCACTCTTTCTGGACAAAGATCTAGCTTTCTGCAAAATTTGGTGTAATTCCGTTTAATGGTTCGGACTGTAGTTGTGTTCAAAATCTCTGTGGGAAAATGCATGGGAAAAAAGCGTTTTGAGACCCCCTCCTTTGTCTCGAGCCCTGCTTGACAGATCACCCCAAAACTGTCCAGACAGCAGCTGAATTGACTGGCACACTAGTTTTGAAAATTTTGTGAAGAGTCATTGAACGGCAACAAAGTTATTAGTGAAAAAAAACGCTTTTCCTATCGACCGTGTGTGTGGTATATATATATATATCCTCCAACTCTCTCCACATGGAAAGAAACGAGCCGCACTCCAGCGGTGAAGGTAAATTCCTTTATATATATATATATATATATATATATATATATATATATATATATATATATATATAAATAACTTGTGTTATCACTGGGCATTCATATCTATCTTTTTTGGAGCCATGATAATTGTGTTGTACTGTACCGAGACTCGCCCTATACCACCTTCCTTGAACTAGTATTTGACTGCTTATCCACATCTACCCAGAAAGTCAAGAAGGTTCAGTGATGCTAACCTTCCACTGCAGCACTAGTACTTGAAGCGATCCTGAAAGTGTGCAAAATATGCCTTCTTTGGATATAGAATAGATAAAAGACGACCCTTAATAGAATCAGGATCTACAACCACTGATACTCACAGATAGAACTCCACCTTCTAGGACAATAACCTTTATCTAAAAAGACACCAGTAAGTCAAGGCTCAGAAAATCATCTTCATAGAAGTCTTTGGTCCTCATGACAAGTGGCCCGTTGTCTTCTGATTCCTATGAAAAATATTGTTTGCACAGTGTTGGAAATGGCCCTTTCTAGGGTGCTTTCCCTCGACGTCTTGATTTTCTCCTTTTCAGTTTTCCATTGCTCTGGCTTTAGCACGTTTGGCACTGCTGTGCAGTCTCAAAGCGCTGGGTTCAGCATGTACATACTGCGGAGCAGTGTATATATGATTGGCTGATTCAAGTTAGCTGTAAGTCCCTTGTCATGTGCTAAGACCTATACCAGGGGCATGTATCTCGAATGTGCCTCCGTGGGCCTGCTGTACTGGTTGTTCCATCTACGGAGGTAGCTCATCGATTGTGCCACAGGTTTACCCTGGTGGGGCCTGTGTGCACGGATTACTGTTACACGACTTGGCATTTACAAAACTGTGTGTCAAGGTTCTGCATGTCTCCTGCTATATCTGAGTTATTCCTGGTGACAGGGTGTGGTGTTGGGAAGATGTTTGAAGGTGTGTGTATGTGTTACCTGCAAGAGTTGTGAATGACATCGGATGTGTGTTCAGTACTATGGGGCCTGCTTCTCGCATTGGATTAGGGAAAGGCTGTCTAGCATTATTTCCTACGGGCAGAATAGTAACAGTATGGTGTTTAGTATTAATGAGTTCGTAATGGCTAATCCTCTCCGGTAGTGGGAGTGGGTTCGACATTACAGTGATGGAAATGTCACTTTGGAAAAGTCGGCATTTCGAAGTGTGTTGCTCGGTGTGCCTGGTGGCCTGTCTTCTAATTCACAACTGCATACTAGGGGATAACCACATTTGTACATTCCTGAAAGAGGGCCATGAACTAGGGGTTCACGGGAAACTGCAGACCTCTGACTCTGAAGGGCCTTTCTGGGATGGTTATGTAGGGGTAGATTTGACATCTGCATTCCTAGGGGCAGGGTCTTGTCCCACTAAAGATTGTGATCAAACCTCCCGGGGTAGGATGGGCGACAAGACAAAATTTAGAGACGGCCTGTGCATTTCAAAGGTGGCCTTTGAACTGATTGTACCTTCAACGGCCATGGTGGATATAACTACTGGGGCTTCGGCCTACGAAAGTAGAGACACTTTTGGATTTGGAACCATACTACACTGGTTCGATATTGGGACATTGACATGAGGAATCATTAGGGCAGGAGGGACTGCACCTGGACTATCTGCAGACTTGTGGTGGCTTGGAGCTTGTCGTGCTCCAAGAAGGGGACTATCACGTTACTGGCCTGCAGCTAGTGGCAACTGTCGTGGCCGGGGTCTTGAAGTACTCCCCGAGGGCCGGTGAGCTGGCCTCCTGTCGCCGAGATCCCAGGGACACAAAGGATCTCACTGTCTCCACAAGATTGTAAGGACCGCCTTGGGTGTGGCGGAGACAGGTGGAAGTGATCATGGTTTGGACAAGGACCGTCCTGACATACACCATCATCTCACTGTGCAAGAGGAGTGTGTGCACAAAGATCAGATCCATCTGAGGTGGTGGGATGTGAGGAGTTCAAGGAGTGCGGGTGAAGCTTGCAGAGTCTGAGGGAGCCATGCTTGCAACCAAGGGGACCTGTGCTCGAGCGTGTGGTGTCCGAGGGGTGTTGGGGAGACCTGAGCCGGGAGCTGAGACTGTCTTCAGCCTCCAGATTGGGAGGATGACAGTGCCTGACAATGCGGCCTCTATCCAAGGTCGTTGGCTCCCTCTCCCTGGACCCATACCACAGGATGCTTTGTTTTGGAAAACATCATGACGAGACCAGAGGGGTTTCGTGTGCCTTGTGGGCATCTGCAGCTGACTGCCGGGGGTCTATGGCAAATCACACCTTCGCTTGAGGGAAAAACATTTCTCCAGATGTGGAGCGCTCCAGTTTCCTGGGTCATAACCTTTTGTCTATGGGGGAATAGCGATCCCATCCTCGTGCAGGTGACGTCGGGCGCCTGAAGGTCTAGTCCGGATGGACAAAACTAAGTAACTGTTCCTTTTGATGTTAGGTGGTTTCGACTGTCTAGTCAACAGGGTGCAAGCAGGGGCAACTTGTATCATTGGCTGGTAGAGTTGAAAGACTGAGGTGCTGGGTCACGAGGCGTAGTCAGAGGCTAGTGACTGTTTGACCTTTCGGCAATGGGAAAGTCCGACAATTGCTTATAACTGTAAAGTGTATATACAATGTGTGTTTCATTTTGATTTCAATAGAGAAGTTTCACAATTGCTTATAACTGTAGAGTGTATACACAATGTCAATCTTGTTTTGATTTCAGGGTGTGTGTGTAATACAAAGACAAGTGTTTGTATACATAAGGGATTTAATTTTTTTGTGCCGAACACAGTGTATTGCGAGAGGGGGTGCTGTCCCAAAGCTTTACACTTGAGCCCTGAGGATAAGCCTGACTGCTCAGTGCCAAGCTACCAGAGGGTGAGCACAGGTTATCGGACAAGTGTACCGTACTCATTCTATTTAGAACGGTAGGTTCTGACTGGCTTCGATGCATCTTAGCCAGCCCAAAACCGCTGGGTCTAACACAAGGAAATTGGAATTACACGTTTTGTAAGAATTACAACATGCATTGCAATTTTCCCCAAGTAAATTTCGGCAGGTAAAACCTGCTGTATTTTACCAGGAGAAAATGACCGGTAAATAAGGATACATGTGGAATTTGTGGCCAAAATACCAAAATCTGCATGCAAATCCCCATTTTAAAGGGCAAAATGTGTACTAGGTGATAATTATCGCACCATTTAAAGTCTGATCCCCGTTGTCCCTGATTCCAAAAGGTGTGATAATAATCGCCTTTCCAGATGGGCCACTCCTAATTAGGGCCATTATCTAATGGATAGATAGCTCTAAGACAAACAATAGTCAAAACTGATATAGAACCTAGAAATCATATCTTCAAAAGTACTAGTAAAAAGGCCCAAACACACATCAAGCCACGTGCGGGACCTACTGTTCGTCCATGTGACTCAATGTATACATCATGCAGCATTACCGAAGCCATTATCACCCACTAACTAGTCAACTCACTAAGTAGTGACCCCTAACTCTTCGATGTGCAGACAATCCAATGCTCCCATAGCCAGCCACAGCTAGGTGCAATTCTGGATAGGAAAAATTGTTTGAAAAAGTACTGTCAACACAGTGTGAGTAAAATTAAGAGACGAGATAAACCCAGAAGAGTTGCTGGAATCCTATCTTATACAGTGGTTAATTTGTGAAAAAATAAGTGCCGGGGCTCTCGTCAGAAGGCAGCTTGCACCAGCCCATTGGTCCTATTAGCGCTGCCTCTAACAGAACCAACTACTAACCATGAAACCGTACAAGTGGGGAGAGGATATGGCATAATGGCCATAGCTGCCGACTTTGAAGCTGGGGAACCAGGTTCGAGTCTTGGCGTAGGGTCAAAATCCTGTGATTCTGGGCAAATCACTTAATCTCCCCGTGCCTAAAAAACATTTATGTGTCCTTAACTGGTGCTCATGAAAACTCTCCAATACCTTTGGGTCTAGTTTGCACTATAATCACTGGTGTTGATGATTAAGTGCCGGTGCTGAGCCCCGGAAACCACCAGCTCAAATTAAGCACTGATCTTATACATGCCTATGTCTTTATGAAAAATAAATTAGAAACAGAAACGAAAGCCACAAACAATTGGTACGATATATCTCCAACCTAAAAAATAGAGGCCTAAATTTGCTGGACCAATGCCATGAGTACAACAAAGAAAGAGGTAAGATACTGAAAAACCACGAGGGAAATTACCTAGGTATTTAATAGGGAAAAGGAAATATTATGTCAACAAATCTGCCGCCCCCAGGAAAGAGTCATTAAAAGTGCAAACGTTAAGATAACCAGGCTCTGAAACATCTTTTTATGCCTAAAATGGAAAAAACAACTGCAACTACCCAGATCCCTACTATATGCATAGCAGCGTCTGGATACGTTTAATTATTTGATCTCTGTGGCCACTGTCACTGAGCAGTTAAATATGGCTAGCGTCTGGTATGGGTTCACCTGTAGAATTCCTTTAGAAACTGCTACTGTATGCAATCAAGTATTAATCTGACTATGAGTGCGATCAAGCGGTTTCATTGCTATTGGGACCTGCTGATCATATTTATGATAGAAAATTATTGTTAAGCTACTTATCTTGAATATTACATTTTGCATGCATCTTTGTACATTGTTCTGTGTTTTAATAACTGATGCTCTAATAACAAAAAAGTGGGGATCACGATATCCCTAGTATACGCACAGCCACATCATTACAAAATAATCTGCACCAGCCCCCCCCCCAAAAAAAGAGTCTGCAATGAAAACAAAATATAAACCAATCCAACCTATATACAGTCACAGAATGTGCAAACCTTTGTAAAAGAAATGTGTTGATACATAACATGTTTAATAAATGCTTTCATTTTATTAGTCTAAAAAATGCATCTTAAAATATATACATAGATTTGTCATGAACACCATTCACAGCATCCAGTAGTGTGTCCTTGATTCATGGAATGTCCCAGGCGTTTCAAATTGTGTTTATCGTGAATTCATCACCATCAGTGCACTTACTTCATCAATTCAAGTGGGTATTAAGATGAGATGTTCACAGTGCACCGCCTGGGATGCAAAGCTTAGTAGATCACCTCTGTGGTGATAGTATTACAGTCATCATTCCAACAACAGACGCACTGAAAGAACAGCCACAAAAGGACGGGCAGGTATGTGCTGGTACACTGGTGAAGGATTTCCCACTTCCACCTTTGCTTATTCTTTTATTTTCGTTTCATACATGCTGCTGAACACTGTCAGGCTGAGTCTTCTGAGTGATCTAATAGGAGGCAGGACAGGAAACAGAAGAGGGGTGGGGGTGCACCGCTATAGATGCAAAGATTTTTAGAATCTCTATACTGTGCCATTAAGCACTTTGTGTAGTCAATACTGAATCAGATATGCAGCTGAAGAGAATTCCTGAGGATTGAACTAGGGTCTGAGTGGATATGGTGCTTAAACACTTAACTCTTGCTCTCCAGGCAAGAACCCGTGTCAGTAAATCTGACCATTCGCATCTGGCTGCCTTCTGATTGTATTGAAAGCAAGTGGTGTTCCACTGTAGTTCATCTCTTTCTTCACTCTTCTGGTCACCAATAAATTTGCATCTGGTCATTCGTTATATCTGCAACAGCTGGAGGATCTAAAACAAGCTGTGAGGTATAAGACACTCTAATCAATATCATATCTAGTCCATATCATGGAGATGGTCCTCTGTAGAGTTTGACTTATTCAATTCTTTGTTACACTTTAATTTTAGGCTGAAAGATGTAGAGACCATCTAGAGTACAGTGTTTAGAAATACCCAATTAAAGTGCAATGTACAAGATGTGCTAAGAACCAATGGCATACCTGTTATCTTTCAACTTAAAAAAAAAAATCGTGACGATGGGCATATTCTGAAAAATTTTGGGTGCTGCTTTTAAAATTGGGCGCCGGCAGCCTTTTTATGGATTTCCCTCCTGTTCCAATTTCGTACAACAATCAATATAGGATCAGCCAATGAATGCAGCTGTCTGACTGGATGAAGGAATTGAAACAGTTCACATAGATAGTCTAGTCTAACAAGATGCAGGTTACAACAAGCCTGTGCACACGTAAACAGTATTTCCAGATTAGTTCTCTGTATCGTATCCTGTCACAAAATGAAAGCACAGCTTCACATGTATATAGTGACTATAAAGATGAATGATCCAGAGTAGTATTTTATTTTTTAATTTTTATTCCAGAGCGGTTGCCCAGCCAACACGTGTTTCGTTTGGGGAAGTACCCCACGACTTCTTCAGGGCTTCTGGCAAAATGAAATGAGATGATAATCTCTCTGCCAGTTGTACTTCCGTCCCGGCTGGTGAAGGGAAGTGAATATTCTTCAAATGTATTCAGTCCATGAGTAGGGACCTTGGAATGGAGCCGAACGTGGAGGCTTCACTGAACATCCGGTCACCGACACTGCGGTATGGCGCATCTAGCGTACTCGCTGCTTCATTCCATTTCTGCACGTCTAGGAGTCTCATACGGACCGCAGAGACCTGAATTCCGTGTAAATTTTCACTATTGAAGATACGAAAAATCCGCTTTCCAGTCCTGATTATATTTCTTACAAGAGTTTTTTCCAAGTTCTTCAATATGCACAGGATGTCGGCTTGAAAAAAGTGCAAAAAAGAGTCGGGAGTAGAAAATACCATAGCCTGTTAGGGGATCATTTATGGAGTGATACTTCCACTAATCAATTTACTCTTTGGAACAAAGGCATGAAAATAGTATTGAAATTATAAGTTTTAATTACAAATGATCTGCTCCTAGAAGTCCAAAATATCTACAAGCAGAAATAGCAGTTCCTTCAGGTTATATAGTATGTAGCTCCTTGTGCAATAATACATTTAGTAGAACACTTCCTTAGTGATAAACTGTGGCCTCTTGATGCTCACTCAGCCCTTTTTTATGTCTGGCTTGACAAACTATTAATAGACTGGGCTTTGCTCTACCCAGAGGAGTATTGCCTTCGCCCCCTCACCTCATGCTATTGGCTATTTGGTGTATCCTACCTAGGGCCCCTGGAATTATGCAGTCGAGAGGGAGTAAATTATGTGGCAGGGTTGACTAAATTATGAGGCAAGAAAACGCAAATTCTGATGTGTAATACATCACATTTTGTCATAATATTTCTTCATTATGTTTTCATTCTTACACATGGTAACACTGTCTGAACAAAGATTTTGCTTTATTAGTGCCAGTTTAACACCCAAATACAGCAATAAGCGACCGAAAGATGACAAGTCAATCTTTGTGAAGGGCCTTTCACTGCGCAGGAACATGTCACCACATTTTTAGTAACTTTTGATCTGCGTGAGCTAGAAACATTTTGTTTTTTGTTAAAGTCTGCAAATAATGCAGTAGATGATAGATTATGTGCCAAATGCAACAAATCCATAATTATGCAGAAAATGCTGCCACCACCGAATCGCATAATTCCAGTGGCCCTGATCATACCTTTGTAGGAAGTGATCCTGTTAGAACATATGATGGAGTATTTTACATCTGAAAAGTAAACTCATTCATCATGCTGTTTGCCACATTCAATTCTTTATTTCCTTTATGCATTGTACATAGAAAGCAATCCTTTACTGCTACCTTTTCCCCAGCATTAACAAAGACTATAGAACAGGCTTTAATGTGCTAAACAGTATTTGTGTTTGCAAAACATCTGACTAGCATGTGTGAATGCATGTGTTTACATGCGTTGGCACATTACAGCCAGACCAATTAGCGTTGCTGGTGCTTTTCGTCAATTACTTTTCTTCTCTTCATACATGTTATATTCAACTTAACAAGATGAGTAACTTGTTAAATGCCAGGAGGTAAGTCAGTCTTAAATGAAAATGACATTTATTTCTGGATAGTCTACTATTAAGCTATAAATCTCATGTTGCAGAAATGGTTTGAGAATTACAGCATAATATAAGCTTGAAATAACGCAAATAACTCTGGGGCTTATTTACAAGCCCCTTGCACTGCCGGCGCGTCACTTTTTTGATGCACTGGCGCCGCAGTGTGATGGCCCATATTTACAAGGCCACACAAAGCCACCCTACATGACTTTTCATGGCCTTATAAATACGACTACTCATCACTTTGTGTGAAAGGGGTGTGCCATGGGTGTTGCTGTGGGCGTTCCCACCAACGCCTATGGATTCTGCTGCATTCTCTGATTTGCAACTTTTAATAAACCTGCAAATGTGTCAGAATCTTACGCCTCCCTAGGGAGGTGTAAGGAGGCGCAACGAGGAGAAATACTTTTATTTCTCCTCATTTTTTTCTCTTTCTGCATTCTGCAGCACACATAGAAAGAGAAAAACACCATCAATGATTGTTATTTGTGCAGGAAGGTGTCCCTTCCTGCACAAAAACAATCATCCCCGCAATGCAGGCACCCTTGCGCCTTGGTGCAAGGGTGCCTGCATTTGCGCATGGCAGCCAATTGTGTGCCAGCGCAGGGGAAAGCACAGGGATGCGTCATATTGTTGTAAATATGAGGCATCCCTGTGCTTTTAAAATGGTGCAGCAAAATGGCTTGCGGCGAAGCTCTGCGTCATCTAGTTGTAAATGAGGCCCACTGTTTTTAGGGCTGGACTGACCTTTTCTGAAACAGAGAGGACTTTAAAATACCATATGGGATTATTATTCCTAAAATAGAGTTGTTTGTGTATGCTTAATATGTTCAAATGGATATAAAGATAGCATGGCTGCAACAGACAAACAGGAAAATAGATAGAGAACGCAAGATAAAGCAAAAGAGCCAGAATAGAAAAAAGCCAGAAAAGACTAATAAGAAAACGAAAGATACTTACTACTGACTAACTGGCCAACACTCAAAGCAGAAGAGGAGGAAGTTGAGGAGGAGGAAGAGGAAGCCTGGCGGACTGGGCTTTGAGACATGGCTGCGTGACTGTGAGCCAAATGCAGAAGGTTGGCTTGTGATGCTGCTTGACTCACTTGCGTCTGCGAAGGCTGGTGGAGCTAGACATTAAAATGTGAAACAATCGTTATTACCCAGCACCCTCCGTGCACAACCAATAGGACAAAGGACAGAGCAGAGCCAAGCACATCAGCTGAGATGTTCTATTCTATGGATGCAGAGTGTAAATACAGGAAGTAGAACAACCTCAAAGATATATTGTGATTTTGCATAAGCAATCCGTATATGGTTTATTTTCATTTTTGTGAGCATGTGAGTGACCCAGCCCTTCAGGGGATCACGGGTCCTGTTAAGGGTGTCAATTTTTCAAAACTCCTGAAAATGAATCTGCTGTTAAAAATCATACTACATTTTTCGATGAATCCTTAGGTATTAAACTACAAAAAACAGTACTTGCTTGCAGTACAAAGTGCCAAGAGGATAGACCTAAGCGACCTCAGGGATA
Organism: Calotriton arnoldi; assembly: GCA_963921515.1. Classification (NCBI taxonomy): domain Eukaryota; kingdom Metazoa; phylum Chordata; class Amphibia; order Caudata; family Salamandridae; genus Calotriton; species Calotriton arnoldi. The sequence goes on from CAWUFW010000742.1 coordinate 2,984,821, forward strand.
ACATGCCAGTATTTCTCATCACTATTCTACATCTTCTCATGAGAGTAAGACACGAAAACAAGAGAGTTGTGATGTGAAAAAAGTTTATTAGGGGCACCTAACAAAATCGGTAAAATGTTTTTATCCTGGTTGACATCCAAAATAATTTCAGCCTCTTGTAATGATATCAATGAAGTTAATATAGAGAATATTTTACACTCTCTAAAATCAGGTGACTATTTCGCAGAGCAGGGGCCTAGCTCCAGGGCATCCTCGGGCACATCTTTGCAGAGGTCAAACACCTCTTTAAAATGTTCCAGAGAAAATAAGTTTGCACACATGAAGTTTGGAGTTGCTCCCGGCCTTGCCCTACTTGGTACAAAATTGCATTTTTGTTTCATAGAGTGTATATAATAGAAGCTTCAAACTCTTTTCCACAGCAATAACAGTGGCCATTAACAGCTGCAAGTGCCCACCACGCGTTGCTAAAGGAAACTCAAAGACTCAGAATTCAAAACTCTGTGGAATAATCATAGGCCAGACAAACTCCGCAGTCCAGTTCTCTATTTCAAGTTGAAAACGTTTATTTTGAAATAGTAAAGACTCATTTGTTCTCAATTTTTTCAATCAACACACAATATAATTTCTTTGGTATATGAAATAAGAAACATTGGGGCACATTCTCAAGCCCCTATCGCCATGGGAACATCACTTTTTCTGACGTTCCCGTGGCAATAGGGTCAGCGCCTTATTCACAAGGCAACGTTAAGCCACTTAACGTGGCTTTAAGCCACATTAAATGGCTTAACGCTGCCTTGTGAATAAGGCCCCTTTCACGCTAAACTTAGCGTGAAAGGGGCGTGCAGGGGTGTTGCGGTGGGCGTTCCACCACAACACCCATTGAATTCGACGCTGCCACCTATTCTCAAGGGCGGCGTTAATAGGTGGCAGCGCCGAACTTAATACCAGGAAAATCCTGGTCTTAAGTTGGCGAAACGAGGAGAAATGCTTTATTTCTCCTCGTTTTTGCTTTTTCCATGTGTGCTGCCTTGTGCATCACACATGGAAAAAGCACAATGCCATGGTTTGTTCATGTACAGGAAGGTGTCCCTTCCTGTACATGAACAAACCTTTTAAAATGCCATTTTGTAACTTTCATGTGTGCTGCACGAAGCAGCACATGAAAGTTACAAAATGGTATTTTGGGATTGTTTATGTGCAGGAAGGGGCACCTTCCTGTACATAAACAACCCTCCCCTGCACACAGACACCCTTGCACTCTGGTGCAAGGGTGCCTGCGTTGGCGCTAAGTTGTGAAACTTAGCGCCATCGCAGGGGGAAACGCCAGGCTGCACCACATTCTTGAGAATAGGGTGCAGCCTCCCGTTTCCGAAGTGGCGGTGAGAGGCCTTAAGCCAAGGAGGCTAACGCCTCTCACCGCCACTTCATTGAGAATATCCCCCATTGTATTACTCACAGTCAGCAGAAAATAAAAATGAATGCATAAAAACAGTTTGGCGTGCCATCATCGAACAGATCTTTATGTTGGACCAGTGGCACATGCTTGCATTTTTTCAGAGGGCAGCTGCATCTCACGAATGTTTCAGGGAAAATATATTTCCGCGACATTCAAAGATGCACCAATCCTCTCCCTGTTTACGCCAAACGCCATAGCATTAATGTTTCGCCGAGTTTATTATTGTATAATATTTTAACTCTTTTGCACAACGATCACATTGACTATTAATATCATGACGTGCACACCGCATAGTGTAGATATTAAAAAATAAAAAATAAAACAATTCAGAACTCAAGATGGTAAACGCTCTGGAATTATTTTGCAATAAAATACCACAGTCCGTATCTATTTCAGGATAAAAATGAAAAGTCTGAGAAAGATTAAAAAAACTCACGTTTATTCTCAATCTTTTTTCAGTCAACAAACAGTAAACTTTGGGGGATATGTACAAGGAAGTGGAGGAGAGAGGCGTTAGCCTTCCTGGCTTAACGCCTCTCTCCTCCACTTCTGAAACGCAAGGCTGCACCATATTTACAAGAATGTGGTGCAGCCTTGCGTTTCCCCCTGCGATGGCGCTAAGTTTAGCAACTTAGCACCAACGCAGGCACCCTGGCAACATATTGCAAGGGTGTCTGCGTGCAGGGGAGGATTGTTTATGTGTAGGAACGTGTCCCTTCCTGCACATAAACAATCCTAGAAATGCCATTCTGTCACTTTCATGCGTGCTGCTTCATGCAGCACACATGAAAGGGACAAAATAGCATTTTTTTAAAAAGTTTGTTTATGTACAGGAAGGGACACCTTCCTGTACATTAACAAACAATGGCATTTTGCTTTTTCCATGTGTGCTGCACATGGAAAAAGCAAAAACGGGGAGAAATAATGAATTTCTCCTCGTTTCGCCATCTTACGACCAGTTTTTACCTGGTCTTAATTTTGGTGCTGCCTCCTATGTACGCCACCCTTGTACATAGGGGGCAGCATCAAAATGAATGGGTGTTGCGGTGGAACGCCCACCGCAACACCCACTGCCCACCCCTTTCACGCTAATCTTAGCGTGAAAGGGGGCCTTATGTACAAGGCAGCGTTATACATAAGGCGCAACCCCTATCACCATCACGACGTCAATATAGGTGACGTTGTGGTGGTGATAGGGGCTTGTACATATGCCCCTTTGTTTGAGGCTAGGTTTCTTAAAATAAGATCGGTCGTGTTTCTCAAACCGAGGAGAATGTAATTATGCGCCGATAGGGCCCAGTTCTGTGACCACCATCATAAGGGATCTTTATGTCTGACCAAAATAAATAGGCTATATAAAGCCTGTACGTTGTTCACGAGATTGCTTCCAACGTGAAAGTTCACCTCCCCTGACTAGTTTCGAAAATATGCTTTATGTAATTTCTTTTATCAACATGAATTTTGATCTGTGAACAGAGAATTAGAAGATTTTTTTTTCTTGAGTTGCGAAATCTTAAATGACAAAAATACTTTGTCTTAGTTGTCCGATTCTCTGTAAATGTTGGAAAATAAAAACACTGATTATTTAAATGTTATGTCTTACAACGACAAAGCAATTTGCGAAGGATTAGCATAATTAATTACGTACACATAAAGTGACAGAATAAACCACAGTTTGGTACTCTCTCTGCAATTATCCGTGGAATAACACTCTACTGCAGTGGACCACTGGGTGGCAGTCTACCACTATAAACCACAGGAGGACTCTTCATTTCAGTAAACAGCAGGATTGCACTTTCCAACGTAAAATACAGAATAGCATTCTACTATAATAAACCACGGGATGACAATCTTCTGTAGTAAACCACAGGATAACACTTTACGATAATAAACTGCCCCATAGCACTCTACTATAGTGTAACACTAAACACAACTCTACTCCTGTAAGCCAAAAATAAACCACAGGATGACACTTTACGATAATAAACTGCACCATAGCACTCTACTATAGTGTAACACTAAACACAACTCTACTCCTGTAAGCCAAAAATAAACCACAGGATAACACTTTACTGTGGAAGAGACAGGGATAAAACTATTATGTTAAACCACAAAATGGCCGTGAACTATTGCAACCTATAGGATGACACTAAGCTAATGTTTAATGTTAGACTGATGTTGATGCTAACAGGGGGTTTCTTAGAATGTTTGATTATATTGGATTGTAGGACGGTTCGGGAACTTTGCTTATTTCTTTATCGCAGTTAATTTACATTTTTCTGCATGACCTGAATACTAAACCACTTTTTTAAATTATTATTATATTTTTTTTTATTTTTTTTAAATAAACACATACATAACAGTGGTGTCCTATAGTTAAGGACCTGACGAGGCAATGCCATTTAAACCACCAGATGCCGCTGTACAATAATAAACCACAGAATGACACTTTACAGCAGTAGACCACAGAATGCTACTCGCCCTTAGGAAACAATGCAGTGCCGCTACACGATAATAACAAGCATTGGCATAGCCAATAGGTCTCGCCTTTGGGACCTTATAAGTGTTTAGCCATGCAACAGTTGATGTTGTTGCACCAAGGATATTGTGCTGCATAACTAAATACTTATAAGGTCCCAAAAGCGAGACCTATTGGCTATGCCAATGCTTGTTTTTATTGCATTGTTGAATGTATTTCTACGGTAGAGTCTTCTGAAGGAGGCAGAAGTACATTTTGGGAGCTGCTGTACTGTATGTTTATCTTGAAAAGTGAGACATAGTCCTTTCAAGGTAATCCCTGTATTAAAAACCCAGTCTCCAATTACGCGGTCAGTCGCTGATTTAAAGAAATGACGTCAAAACATATTACATTTGAGTTCTGCCATCACAAATGCAGGCTGCCAGAGCTAGCAGCCCAGGGAAAAGGCAATGATCTTGAAGGAAGGTGAGGGAGTGACGGGAGGTAATGTGTACATTATGCATTACTCCTAGTCCTACTCCCTCGCCTTCCTTCAGGATCACTGGTTAAGAAGGAAGGCACGGGAAGTAATGCACCTGTGTGAATCCCTATAATAATGCGACGGAATTCCAGGCAGAACACCACGAAAACCTCCCAGGGAAGTTCATTAAAAAAGCTAAGCGAGGCCTGATCCCTCCAAACTATTGATGTTTTATTGTTTCTATACACCAAACAATAACACTCTAGGAGCGCTTCATAGGACATGACACTGTGCAGATGCAGCTTTGGGCTGTTGCACAAAGCACGGCCTAGCATTACTTGGTACTGTGGCACCTTTCTGTAGTCCAGAGTACAACATTTCAACTGGTTCCATCACAGATCAGAGTTTGGTCGGTTTTGTAGAGGTGTGAGGTCAGTAGAAGAGTATGTCAGTTTTAATTAGTGGAGAGATTTTGGTGGGGAAAGCTGGATGATTGCACCAAATGAAGCCACACTCCAGGTACGGACTCCTTTCTGTGAAACACATGGACACACACCACCGACACACAAACACAGTCGCAGCCACCGATGGTCTAGCACATTGGTTCTTAACCTGTGGTGCGTGGACCCCTGGGGTCCATGAAGCCTACTCATGGAGTCCGCAACTGCTTAGAAAATTAAATATTAACAGATTAATAAATTGTATATGAATAAAGATGCAAAACTGAATCTTATGAAACGTTATGTAAATGTGAAGGAATTTGAAATTGGAGGCTAAAAATGTAATTAGTGTCCTCAGATTGAGCTGCTACAGCAGGGCAAGTGCATCAAACAGAATATTGTATGGATGACGAGTGGCCTCAGTTAAATTTAGAAAAGGTTCAACCTTCACATTTAAATTTGTTTTATGTTTATTTGTGAATTAAAGTCATATTTCAATATTTGTGTGTTACATAAATGTTTCTGTATATTTTTGTACTGTTTTGCAGTTCAAATCATCGAAAACGCTTAGGCCGCGATACCAAGCCTCCAGTAAAAACTTAGTGGGGGTTCCCTTCTTCCTATATCAATATCACTATCTTCCTATATCGATTCAGTGGGGGTCCCCAGGATGCAGCAATGTTTAAGTGGTGATCCACATAAATCAAAAGGTTAAGGACCACTACTTCGAATGCACACAAGCAGGAAACCACAAACAAAACTGGCACGATCAGTGCCTAGGCAGCCATGCCAATCTAGGCTGCCAGTAAACAAGCTTTCCTGAGCTCGTCGATCTGGTATCACCTGCTCAGCCTTCCTTTGACTCATCCTGAAAGACTGCGGTGGACGTGCCCAGACTCCTCCCCGCAAGAGAGCACGGGAGAGAACCAGTGAAAGCGACGCTGGAGCGAGGGAATCTGCTGGCTGCTCACAAACAGACAGCTTCTTGCAAGGGCTCCGGCGCGCCGCAAGCACGCATTCAGCTAACCACAGGCAACGAGCACACTTCGGTGGTCAAGAAGTGAGGCTGGCCCTTCCAGCCCTGGCACCATCAAACACCTCACTGCACTCTGAGCACACAACACATACCATCCCGAGCATCAGTGCCACAGAGGGCTGGACCATACCAGTCGAGAGTAAAGCACCTCTCTCTGAACTTAAGATATTCAATCTGCAGGTGCCAAGGCGAGAATAACATCCTTCACTTGCCTCACCTGTAAAGTATGAGCTAGGCTGGCCCAGGAACGTCAACATGCTGGAGCAAGCGACACGTACAGCTTCTGTTATGTACTATGCCAGGGCACCCCCTGTCATCCTGCTCCCTGCACAGAGTAGGGCTGCCAACCCGGGCGGCCTCTGGGGATACCGGGTATCCCACCACCGAATTTGGGCACGCAAAATCCACCTTCAACCCTCCTCTGTGTAAGAACGGACAATGCTAGCCTGCGCACCTGCCCCCTATGAGAGCAGTACATGCCGCTACTTATGCCACCCACAATTCTGACAGTCAGCCCCCGGCAGCCTTGATAGCATGGATAATCTATTCTCTATTATAACCCTCACCCCACCCATAGCCAATGGGACTGGGAGCGAGTTAAAGCGGCTGCCTGGTAGCATCATAGCAGAGGCTGTATGGGTTCTGGCTGATACCTTGGTCACTGGTGGATGAAACAACCATTCTCCCACCGGAACTAGTAGCTGCAATTAGGGTAGGTGGAGGCAGCTGGGTTAGGAGGATAGTAGACATGGCGTAAGCGGAACATAGAAAGGGGAAGAGAATAAGAGACATTCTCCCTTGCTGAGGTATAATAACAGCCATTGCCGTTCTTTTGATGTACGTGACCCGGGGAAAATAAAACGCTTTTTAATGCTTGTGGTTTTTTGGCATGTTGCTGTTAACGGCCACAAAGTGGCAGCACATCCCTAGTTCTGGATGGGGAAAGCCACACACAGCGTTTCCCTTGCGTGAGCGAGCCGGAGCACCATCTGTTTGAAAGTTAATTACAAACAGATGGTTTCAAAGCTCGCTCACGCAAGGGAATCGCCAAACGTGCACGCGTTGCCATTGAAAGCAATGTAATGCGTGCACGTTTTTGGCAGAAAAACTGAATCGATTTCAAGAGGTCTCCTCCTAAGTAGCGCATGCGCGCTGCGTAGGCGAGACCTAAAAAGCAGTGAAACTGTACTTTTGTAAATTACAGAATAGCACTTACCTAGAGCAAGCCACAGATTGACAGTCCGCCACATCAGAATACAGCAGATTAGAAGTGTATACACTACCTATCCTTTCCAAAACCACACATTGGTGCTGCACTGCAACAGAGCAAACATGGCACTATGCCTCACTAAGCTGCAGGACGCACCTTCACGATTGTAAGTTGTAGATGACACTGCACAGTTACGAACCACAGAATGGTACTCTGAATGACTGAGTGCAGCAAAGTGGCAGCCAATGAGAGAGATAGCTGACTGCATTGATGTAAGTTGTGACTGAGCTCTCTTACTGCCTAAAGAGATTAATCCACAGAGACAAACAGGCTTCAACAAGAGCAACCGTGGCTCACCTTTGGTAGAGCGGCTTGAGCTGCAAGGCAGCCTTCACAGACAAAGTGTGAGGTGTTGCATGTCACAAACCAATCGGATAATGATACAGGTAAACAAAGAAAGAAAGGCACCAAAGAATGGCCACTTTTAATTTCGAACAAAGAGAGAGACATAAACAATTGTTTACCCCCTGACACCTCAGCACGTGTTTTCAGGAGCTCAGTAATGAGAGTTTGACCTACTATATTGCAGTAAGCACATATCACTGGTCCTATCTTAAGTTCTTTGAGATCTTTCTACTGTTGGAGAGTGACATGACACCCTTGTGTCTTTAGTTAAATTAGTCTCTGCTTTGTGCCTCTGGTATTGTAGGATTCTGTGGGGAGCTAAGTCCAACCACCAAAACCAGACTTTAGTAACCTCAGAACCTCCTGCAGCAGTTCTTCAGATCTAAATGGGACTATTCAAACAACTAAATCTGACCAACACCTGCTTTGTTTAACTTCCAAAGTATTATGGATCAGGCCTATTTATGTTGTATGAAACCTTTACTCAGCAGGGGCCGAAGAAACATGCCAGGAGACCAGAGGGTTTGAACCACATGTATAACAGCGAATGCTAATTTACAATTGTTGATTAAAGTTAAATTATACGACACCATGGCCATGGCAGAAGCAAAGACAAACTCATGGAAATTATTTGCAAATAAAAATGTAGTTTATAAGGCAAATATGGACGATTTACAATCTGCTTATTAGGCAAATGAAAAGGGTTTTGGAACTTGGTAATATGAGGAAATTGATGGGTAAGTCCCATTTAACAAGATTTGGTCACTAGGAACTCTTCATTCCTCTCTATAAACTTTACTATACTTCATCTAATTTTGCTGATCTGTGAGTCGCCTTATTCACAGGGACAACCCTTTTATACTTGGGGAACAGGGATGTAGCTTCAGGGGGGCTGTTTGGAGTGTTACACCCCTTAATATATGCATTTTCTTATAAATATTTGGGTACAGCTGTTTTCAGTCAGGTATGGTGAGGTGTCAGCCGGATTTCACCAGGAATCTTTACATACACACAGACAAAAATGCATACACAGTCTCTCTGGTTTGAGAGTCCTCAAAAATGTTGGTTATTTTCCAAAATATTGTTTTTTCTCTTAGTACCCCTACCAATCTGCATTCTTCTTCCTTTCCACTGCCCCTTAGGTTTATCTCATACACTCTGCTTGTCGTATAATGTTTTTTAACATTATATGCCAGCGTGATTGTTGAAAAATCTGAAGCTCACCCCTCCAATCTTACTGACCATGCTACACCCCTGTTCAGGAAGTTCATTTAGTGCTAGACGCTGAGAAAAGTAGGAAAGACCCAGGCCCGGCTAGGCATCCAGAGACTGCCAGTTGTACATGAGCCAGTTGTGTCAGCTGTTTACCATATTAAGCACAGCAGCAAATGCACCCTAAATACATAGTACAGAGTACTACATACAGGATTCCTCTCAGCAGTCATTGCAATGGACAAAACATTTTGAGGCACATTTACAAAGAATTGACGCAGCGCTGCAAACAATTTAGCAGCGCTGCGTCATTTAAAATATGTCGGGATGCATCGTATTCACAAGAATACTGTGCACCCCTGTGTTTTCCCTTACACCGGCGCTAAAAAAGAAGCCTAGTCCCAACGCAGACACCCTTGAGCCATGGTGCAAGGGTGCCTGCATTGCAGGGATGATTGGTTATGTGCAGGAAAGGATACCTTCCAGCATATAAACAAACATTAAAGCCGATTTGCTCCTTCTATGTGTGCTGCAGAATGCAGCACACATAGAAAGAACAAAAAACGAGGAGAAATTAAAGCATTTCTCCTCGTAGCGCCACTCTAACGCCTGCTTTTCAATGGCGTTAGTTTTTAGCGCTGCCTCAGATTTATAGATCCTTGTAAATCTGGGGCAGCTTCAAAAAGCAATGGGGGTTGGGGTGGAACGCCCACACCAACACCCATAGCATGCCACTTTGACACAGAAAACTGCATGAAAGGGTACGATATTTACACTGCCATATGTAAATATGGAGTAGGGTATTGCGCCACAGGAGCGCTCTGGTGGCGCAATGTCCTTGAAAATATACCTCTTTGTCTGTACCAGAGGGTGCAACTAGACGTAAACTTTGAAGGAGGCTAACACTTCGATCAACGGGGGCAGAGCCATCTTCAGACCAGGGTCAAAATTATTTTTAGGGCCTCCCGTCACTGTTGTGGTGCTGTGCATAAAATAGTGGCATTTTGTATGGACAATATGTGGACCACTAACATTGATCTCAATTTAATATCCTTCAATGAGGCTTAAGGGTTCCCCCTCAAGGATTTATAGCAGAATAAATGGTGAATGCTACATTTTACTACACATCAGGGCAGGAGACGGAGTAGGATGTGAAATTTCGGGGATTTCGGAAGTGCGTTCCAAAATGCACTGGGCCAGTTGCATTAGCATCACCATATCAGGACTTCAAACTAATGTTACAAAATAATTAGGTATTCTTCCCTAATGGGAAGTTATGAAAAGCTGGTAGCAAACCATTAAGCCTATTTGTTTTAGTTGTTGTTCTGTTCACAATGCATGAGTCAGCACACAAAAGGTGTAAGTTATGTGCAGAACCCAAGCGGATTACAAGAGACAACTATCTCGCTGCAGGTGGAAAACTCTATCATGTCAGGGCATTAAAACACACAAACTGTTGAAGCTATGCCCAGTGGTACTACATGGCAACTCTGAACCTAGATCCCATCATGAACTCATTGTTTGGATATGCTTGGCCAGTGTCATAACCTGAAATGCAACTTTCATTGTGAACAGTGTTGGCGCTAACAACACATTAGGCACAGAAACTGAGCATAAAGCGTGATTATTCATCGTGCACCACAGCACACAAATTAGATTTACAAGAGGTATCAGCTGGTACGGCTGTCATTTGATAACCCTGGCACTGTCTTTGCTGCTGCTGGTTTTGGGGTTCATTAGGCAGCGGCAGGATCAGAAATTAATCCCAGTTCCATAAGTTTTTTAAGTACACACTCCTGTGCTTTCAGCTAGACAATAGACAAAGGGGGAGTATTGAGGGGCTCAAGATGGGTCAATGGTGACAACCACGTGTTGCCAGTCACAGCCAAAAGGTGTTTGACGTCACTTCCGCCTTGGTATTTTAGTCATTTGAAGTCCATGACTGAACATAACCAGTACTCAAACATGTATCATGATATGAGTAAACATTAGAAACAGAAGAGCATTGAATAATAATGCTTTCTAACAGTATTTGGCAACTGAACAAGGAGAATAGATGCTACAAGGTAAGTTTGTGGAGTTTTATATTTTTTAGTCCTGTGTATTGCCCAGTAGAGGCATGAAAATGTACTTCTAGAAAGAATGGCAAGCTGCCTTCTAAAAACAGTGATGGCTGCTAAAATCAGAACAATTGAGAGAAATGTTTAGGATAAGCAGGAGTAATGTGCACTGCCCCTTACGCTAAACTACTCTACTTCTCCCGCTTCATCTCTTAATCACCTGTTGAAAACCTAAAATCCCTAAAACTGACAGCCTCATCTCCTTGCAAAACTCCATCTTCGACAGTGGGCACACAGCGAGATGTAACGATTAGGAGGAGCTCATGAGACTTTACATATTATAAGAACTTCCTACTTTTATGGGCTGGCCTTTTCTCTTTTGAGTTTGTTGCGTTGACCATCTGTACATGGCCATTTGATGATGTTTACTTGTTTACATTTTTGGGCAATATAAATGTGTATTCTGCTTTATATAGTACATTTTGATCTATTTTGCTACGCCAAAATAGTTTGCAAATGGACTAAAGTACTCAAAGAGCAGAGCCCATGTTGATGAAGCCTGAGGCAGCCCGGGAGTTAAGAGCTACTTCACTGGGGAAAAATGTTCACTACATGAAACCAAATATCAATGTTGAGAAAAGTCAAGTTTCTGAATATCTGTATCGGACTGTGTTTGTCTTTAGTTGCCTCTCTGTCAGTCGGCATGTCTGTCCGTCTTACAACCGAGCAGTACACCTGTATATAAGGCTTCTAGCCTATTCATGCACCCATTATCTATCTATCTATCTATCTATCTATCTATCTATCTATCTATCTATCTATCTATCTATCTATCTATCTGTCTGTCTGTCTGTCTGTCTGTCTGTCTATCTATCTGCTGTCTGTCTCCCTATTTGTCCATCTGTCTTCCTGCAAGGTTTAGGGTTGTGAATCTGTTTGTATCCATTTGTCTTCCTGTCCCCAATGTAGGTCGATTCTCTAAGATTTTTTTTTTTTTAACTAATGTACGCCTCATATGTTTTCTTCTATTGTTTATGTAGCCTTCCGACTTTTTGGAGATTCCCAAAAAGGCTCAGGGTTCTGTATAGCAATTCATGCACAAGCCGTAGGTTTACATGCATACTCATACCCTGTACTGCCTCTTGTTAATCTGCAAGAGTAAGTAGAGTGGACATTTGAAGTAACATGTTTTCTGCTTTTTCGCCAGCTGGAAAATATTTTCAAAAATAAGTAAAACCCATTCCCTACACCCCTCAAACGTTTGGGGTGTTGTAGACTCCTCCCCACCATAGAAACATGCTTAATTCTACCTTTTATAGGAGTAAATTTACGTGTCACCATGGTTAAGGTTCCCTGCAAAATGTTTGTGGCTATTAACAAAGCTTCAACTCTGTGGGCATTTCCGACAGCTTGTATGGCCACTCATGTGCTCCTCTGGGACATTAATCAAATCTGTCATACTAGCGGATTTTCCTCAGCAGTGAATGATGTTTGCTATTAGAAAATTCAGCTTATTCTCTGAATCAGGGTTTGAAAATTCAGCTTTTTGTAACTCTAGTTTGACTTTTGTGAACCAAGCCCTGTGTCCCTAAATAATTATATGTCAGACTGTCAATCCATGTATAAACCTGTGTCTCTTTGGGGTTGTCTACAGACAGATGCATGTCTGCTTAGGTCTCCAATTTTCTTACTGGCGTGTCCTGTGTCTTTCTATTTGTCTATCTATCGTTTTCCAGGATTCATCTCTCTGCTCATTCATTTCCAATTTTTGCCCCCCCTCCCCATATATCCAAGTCTTGTATCTTCCTACAAATAGGTTTGCCGCATGGCCATTATTTATCGGCATGATCAGTAGTTGTATGCTCAGGCAGTACAAAAATTTGGAAATTCACCTAGAGTCAGTATTTGTTCTCCTTATCAGTACATACTTTAAACTGTAAAAATAAGAAGATATCACTCTAAAACGTGCTCTACAGCTTATGCCTTAATGATAATTAAAGTAAACAAAGATAGAAAAGCCATGTTAAAAAGTAGTATTGGAGTTTATATAAAGTTTTATTTAAGTATCATGCCCGGGCCTTTGTTTCTGGAAGAGATGGCAACCCTTCCTACAAGTATTGTAATCTGCCTCATGTACTATAATCCGACTTCATTTGACTGCACAGCCATCAAAGGCATCGTCTTAGTTTCATTAATTAAACAATGTTTAGCGCGGAGACGTTTAAAGGCACGGGCAAAGTGGGCTCTGTCCCGGGCCCCTGCGTTTCAGGGTGGCCCCTGATAGGACAGTGCTGTCCTGATGACCTTGAATAATTCTTAAACAGATTGTTTTAAAACCCATTTTCTTTTAATTTATTTTTAATATGGGTAATCTGTGGGACTCTGTTATAGACATTTTGCAGAGAAACGGTATGTTTGTTTTTCAACACATGCAACATCCATAAAAACAAGCATTTGCAATGCAATTGGTCTCGCCTTTGGGACCTTATATGTATTTAGCTATGCAGCACATTAGCCTGGGTGCTGAACCATCTACTGTTCTTTAACATGGAGGGAAAGTAAGCCCCAAACTGTGTGACACGCCAGGTATGGGAACACATGGAGAGAAATATGGCCTTTCAGCAGGAAATGGTATAGTCCAAAGCTCTGTTTTTAGGGAAACAGCCATTACAACGTGGCTGTTTCCCCACATGCCATTACATCGCAAGCGTTACAACGCATGAGATGTAACAACGCTTAGCCATTACTATGCATTTTTTTTACATTGAATGCACTTTTACAACGCATGCGATGTAAAAAAAAAAATGGCAATCCACCTCGTTGTGAGGAAACAGAGGCTCTTCCGTTTCCTCACAACGACGTGCACCGCCCTTCAGAGCCGACGTGAAGCAGGAACCAGGAGGAGAGAGGAACCACGAGGAGAGAGAGGTAAGGGGAATTGGGCCTGAGGTGGGGGTTACTTTTTTAGGGTAAAAGGGGGTCGGGTGGGGTGTGTGTGTAGTGCAGGGTACGGGTTTAGGGTCGTGTTGGGGGGGTCGTGCAGGGTAGTGTTTAAGTGTAGGGAGAGGACTGGGGGTCGAGGGAGGGTCGTGCTGGGGGTGGTGTTTTAGGGTTTAGGGTAGTGTCCGGGGGTCATGCAGGGTAGTGTTTTAGGGTAGGGAGAGGACTGGGGGTCAGGGGAGGGTCATGCTGGGGGTAGTGTTTTAGGGTTTAGGGTGGTGTCGGGGGGTTGTGCAGGGTAGTGTTTTAGGGTAGGGAGAGGAATGGGGGTTGGGGGAGGGTCGTGCAGGGGTACTTTATTAAGGTTTAGGGTAGGGCAGGGTAGTGTAACTTACCTTTCATACTTTTACCATGAGTATACCTTTACCACGCATGCCTTTGCGTTGTAATGGCATGCGTGGTAAAGGCATATTCTTGGTAAAAGTATGCGATGTAATGGTAGGTCGCTGTAATTGACAACGCGTAGTAATACCCACGTTGTAATGGCACATGTGGTATTAGTATGCATTGTAATGAGTCATATTCCTGTTTTTAATATAAAATCAGGGCCTTCGGTGGTCATATCACTGAAAATACAAGATTTGAAAAAAATATTATTGTCTACGGGTGCTCGTGGAAGACAATGTCTATGGACTGGAATCTAGAGAATGCTAAAGTGATTCTGGTATTTTACTGACCTCTGCTGGTCGTTTTCTATCAAGAAAGTTAAATAGAGGCAGTTGCCAGAAAAATAAAAAAAGAAAGTCCCTCAGCAGAAAGCAATTCTGGTATTTTACTGACCTCTACTGGTCGTTTTCTATCAAGACAGTTAAATAGAGGCAGTTGAACAAGCAGAAAGCAATTCTGGTATTTTACTGACCTCTACTGGTTGTTTTCTATTAAGACAGTTAAATAAAAGCAGTTGAACAGAAAAAAAAGTCCCTAAGCGGAAGCAGAGAAGTCCTAGGGCTGATCTCCAGAGCCCACAAAGTACATACACATATAAGTATATACTAAAGTATATACAAGAGGTCTCGAATGCTCGACCTAAAAGTTTCTTTTAGGTTGAAACAGGACCTCACAAATGAGAAATGGGAGGGGGTCACAGATATTATTTGCAATAATATTCATGAGCTGCTGCTTTATTACGATATAGAAAACAGACATCACTATCCCTGAGTATTAGATGTAAACATATTTAGAATTTGGATTAATGCGCTTCTGTACTGTCAGTGACCCTGCCAAAAGGGAATGAAAGACCAGGGATTGAATCATAAATTCACAGCTCTTCAAAACAGGGGCCTCCAAAATACATTTGGCCCAGTACCCCCAAATCCTTAAGATGCCCCTGATTTAGAGGACATTATTTGCTTGTTAAAGAGAGCAATAAAAATGGGTGCAATTGAAGAAGGGCGTGCCCATTCAGCATAGGGTGAAGAAAAGCTTCAATTCAGTACACTCTCAATAGTTTTCAAATACAAATCCATGGAATACATTATAGGAAGTGTTCAATCCTTACTACAAACTATAAATAATGTGCGAAAGCTCGTGCACATCTCACACTACTGTAACAAGGGCAACATTTTCAATATTGACATTATTTAGTAAATTTAAGTTTCCATGTCTTTTAATACTTACCTGCAATATTGTCATTTTCATAAACGAAGGGGTTGCAAATCATGCCCACTAATAACCTCTTTTCATTAAAATCCTATAGGGATCTTACATGCCTGGCCATACTATGATTCAAGTCAAGCAATGGGTATTATAATATTCTACACTGATGCAGTGATATGGAATTTATACATTATGCCATGCCTCTCAAGATGGATCGGTTCACTACCCAAAAAGTATATTACCTATATATTTAGTTTCCTTCCTCAAGGGATTTACAGAACTAGATGGTCTATTTTCATGGCTTTTACGACGAATAATAAATATGATAAAATGACATGCAAGTGGTGGATAGACAAGTTTATGTTAGGCAGCGTTTTAGGGAATGTGAACATGTAGTAGTGGGCAACGTAGTGTATAAATTAGGCCTAGGCTGAATTTCAATTAGGATGGAATAATTTTGGTAATTATGCATTACTCTTTGACATGGAATTACTGATAGTTGTGGAATTACTCCTTCTTGCGTAAAGAGTAACTTGGGGGGAAAAACATCCTAACGCGAGAGCTTGCTCTTCATGTTCTGTTGCGTTTAGTGCTATTTCTTAGCGCCAAATGCATCCTCGCATACATTTTGGACGTGAGGGGGCATTTTTGCACTAAGAAATAGCGCTAAACGCATAATTACTCCTCGCATATTTCAAGCGTAATCTAATGGAATTTTTAGGTAAATACAAGTGGTTAAGCTACTCTGAATTATGTTAGTTACACCCACCACTAGTGTAAATCTGAGGTAAAGACTCGGCTTCTGTGCAGTCTCACACTTGGATGAAGAATTATTTGCACTCCACCTCACTGTGGAATCTGCTGAAAAACACATGTTCTGTAGGCATTATTTTGCCAGGATAGGACGGGAGAAATTCCATGAAATGTATCAAAGTTGTACTAATGCACATGTGAAGAACATTGTAGAATGTGCAAAAGAGATCGAATTTTCCAGTTACATCTATAAAAGGTTTTTAGCAAACCATTGAATTTGCACACTTTTTAATATTCTGAGAAATATTCTGGGGAATCATTGGGGACATCAGACTCTGCACTACTATTAGAAGCTGAATTTTCCACAAAACAATATTCTGAGGAATCGGGGTGGTCGGATTGCTCCAATGAAACAAAGAACAATCCAGAACAGAATTCTGTGGATTGTACTACAGTATTCTAGCCCCCTGAATGTTCCGCTTTCACACAGTACCTGTGTGCTTATGGTCTCAAAAGGCAACAGGGCTTTTCAACTAGTCAAATTGACCTACAGCACGAGCCATTAGTTTGCCCACAATAAAGCGAGGTTGCATGATTATAGGGTCTCCCTTCAGATTGACTTTCTGGGCCTTCTGGGCATACCATGAGCTGACTGGGATTAATTACTTTGGCCAATTATTAAACCAGATGCATCAATCCAACATGGAATATGGATGACCGAAGTGACCAGTACCATCCCTCCATGGCATAACAGTGGTTAAGAGGCCAACTTCTAGCAATAAACTAATAATTAGTGCTTACTGCAAAACCCTTGTGTGTCTTTTTGTCCTGGCCCTCACTTTTAGATTGAATATTTTACATTTGAGAGATTCAATACAAATGTTATTGCTTCTTTAGGTTTTTGACTTAGCCACATTTTTTGAGGGCCACACTACTCTTGATGAAAGTTGTACGAAGATATAGCTCTATTGCACAGTGTTTGAAATGGGGGTCTGTAGTTAGCAGTGGTAGGTACCTTTGTCCAAATAGGGACCCTTGCTTCTAGTCAGGGTAAGGGGGATGCACTTCTAAAATAACCCCTGCTCACCCCCTTGATACCTTGGCACGAGTAGACAGGTTTATCTCAGAGGCAGTGTGCAAAGCATTTGTGAACACATACAGTAATACAGTGAAAACACTACAAATGGACACCACACCAGTTTAGAAAAATAAGTAATCTTTATCTAAACCCAAAACAAGACCAAATGACAAAATCCACATTGCAGTAATAAAAATATGACTTTCAGATGGTAGAAATAGTTCAGTTCAAAGCAAATTGCAGATGCGACACTTTTCGCACAAAGTACCTTGGATGCATCACGCAAACAAAACGGGCCCAGGGAAAGTGATGCATTGGTTCCTTACACTCAGGGAAGGTGATGCGTCGGTTCCTTGCTCCGGGGGAGGTGATGCGTTGGTTCCTTCCTGCTGCGCAGGGGAGGTGATGTGTCGGTTCCTTACCGGAGAGGAGGTGATGCATCGGTTTCTTACTGCGTGGGGAGGTGATGCGTCGTTTCTTACTGCGTCCCCCAACAATGCAACAAACTTGGCGCCTCGATGCGATGCGACGAGCCAGAATGATGCGTGAACTCTTGCAGCCATACAGCAGGCCTTGCATCGAACTCAGTGTGATGATCTCGGAGATCGGTGCACTCGATGCGGCGTGCAGCGATTTCTCGAGCCGCAGCAGGCGCTGCGACGGTTTCTTCGGCGATGCATCAGAAACAGGTGCGGATGCATCTTGCTTCTTCGAAGTTACATTACTTTTCCAGCTCCCAGCGGAAAACAGTCTCTAGAGGTCCAAAACAACAGCAGGCACCTCTTTGCAGGTCAGAGCTCCCAGCAAGGCAGTTCAGGGGAGCTGGTGGTGAAGTCTTTGTGTCCCTGAGACTTCAGAACAGGAGGCAAGCTCAGTTTCAAGCCCTTGGAGATCTTCTTCAATCAGGGGACACAGCAAACAGCAAAGTCCTTTTATCTTTTCCTTGGCAGGAAGTAGCCTCTGCAGGCCAACCCCAGACAGCAAACAGCCCAGGGGCAGTATTCCTCCTCAGCTTCTCCGGCTCTTCTCTTTGACAAAGGTTCCTCTTGATACCCAGAAGTGATCTAAAGTTCTGGGGTCTGGGCCGCAATATTTATATCACAAAATCCTTTGTTCTCTGGTGGGAGAGAAGCCCTGTGTTCAGTCAAAATAAGTTCTGTCCTCTCTGGTGCAGCGTCCTGGCAGGAGGTGGAGACATCATTGTCCTTGGCGGACCAGGCCCATTCAGGTGAAAGGAAATCTCCACCCCATACTCTAAATGCAGGCAGGTCTATTCAGCCCAGCCCTGACTCATCAGGCTCTCTGGAACCCCTGCTCCTCACCAGCCCCTGTTATCCAAAAGCCAGACATGCAATACACAAACCTAGCAGAGGCACACTGGATGGCTAAGCAAGAAAATACCTACTTTCTAAAAGTGGTATTTTCAAACACAGAATGTAAAAATCACCCTCACTAAAAGATGCATTCTAACATTCTGAGTTCAGGCATACTGAACTTTATTTTCCTACCTTGTTCCCAGGGGTAGTTATGTTTATAAGATGTTATAAACAGACTCCCCATTCTATCCTATGGGAACAGGTAGCCTTGCAATAGTGAAAAATGAAATTGGCAGTAATTTACTATCAGGACATGCCACACACACCAGGGCATGTCCTACCTTTCACATACACTGCACCCTGCCCACAGGGGTACCTTGGGCCTACGTTAGGGGTGACTGACATGTAAGAAAAGGGAAGGGTAGGGCCTGGCAAGTGGGTGCACTTACCAAGTTGACATGGCAGTACCAGACTGCACACAGGCTCTGCAATGGCAGGCCAGAGTTACATTTACAGGCTGCTTAGGTGAGTGGCACAACCAGTGCTGCAAGCTCACTAGCAGCATTTGATTTACAGGCCCTGGGCACACACAGTGCACTGTACTAGGGACTGACTAGTAACTCAAATCAGCCAATCATGGAAACACCAATCCATAACAACAATTTACAAAGGGAGCACTTGCACTTTGGCACTGAACAGCAGTGGCAAAGTGCCTAAAGCATCTAGGCCAGCAAAACGGAGTCCAACATACAGCAAAAACACAGGAGGCAAAGGCAAAAAATGCAGGGCAGACTCACGCCAATGGTGCCAGGTCTAACATGTGTCCCCTCCAGCTGAAATGTGGGGAGAACTACCCACCCTCCTGGGAGTTCTCTTCACTAAGGTGGAAAAATCTGGACAGACCATCAGCATTGGCGTGTTCTGTACCAGGGTGGTGTTCCACCGTGAAATCCATCCCCTGTAGGGAAATGGACCACCTCAACAGCTTTGGATTCTCACCCCTCATTTGCATCAACCATCTGAGGGGCCTGTGATCAGTCTGAAGCCAGAAGTGAGTCCCAAACAAGTAGGGCCTCAGCTTCTTCAGCGCCCAGGCCGCAGCAAATGCCTCACGCTCAATCGCACTCCACCTCTGTTCCAGTGGAAGTACCCTCCTACTAATGAAGGCTACAGGTTGGTCTAGGCCCTCTTCATTAAGCTGTGAGAGCACAGCCCCCACACCAGGCTCTGAAGCATCTGTCTGCACAATAAATTCCCTTGAGAAGTTGGGTGCCTGAAGCACGGGCGCTGTTCACATGGCAGATTTCAGAGCATCAAAAGCCTTCTGGCAGGCGTCAGTCCAGTTCATCTTCCTGGGCTGCTTCCTGGAAGTCAGCTCTGTCAAGGGGGCAACGATGGTGCCATACCCCTTGACAAATCTCCTGTAATACCCAATGAGTCCTAAAAAGGCTCTCACCTCTGTCTGGATCTTGGGGGGTTCCTAAGCCAGAATTGTATCAATCTTGGGCTGTAGGGGCGCCACCTGGCCGCTCCCTACCTGGTGTCCCAAGTTCACCACAGAACCCTGCCCGATCTGGCACTTACTCGCCTTGATCATGAGGCCTGCCCTCTGCAGAGCCTTCAACACTTCCCAGAGGTGGTGCAGGTGTTCCTCCCAAGTGGCACTGAACACTGCAATGTCATCCAGGTAGGTGGCACTAAAATCCTCCAGTCCAGCCAACACCTGGTTGACCAACCTCTGAAAGGTGGCAGGGGCATTCTTCAACCCAAAGGGCATCACCCGGAATTGGTAGTGCCCCTCTGGCGTTGAGAATGCTGACCTCTCCTTTGCCCCATCAGTTAAGGCAATCTGCCAATACCCAGACGTTAAGTCAAATGTACTGAGGTACCGGGCAGCTCCCAACCGATCTATGAGCTCATCAGCTCTGGGGATGGGGTGCGCATAAGTCCTGGTGACCGAATTGAGCCCTCGGTAGTCCACACAGAACCAGAGTTCTGGCGTGGCACCGGGTGCGGCAGCCTTTGGGACCAAGACCACTGGGCTGGCCCAAGGGCTATTTGAGGGCTCAATCACCCCTAGCGCTAACATCTTGGAGACCTCCTCCTTGATGCAAGCCTGTAAATTTTATGCTTCACAGGAGGACTGTCCCCGTTGTCAACATCATGGACACACCACTGAGTGACACCAGGGGCCAGGGAGAACAGAGCAGCAAACTGTCCCAACAGTTGGCGGCAGTCACTCTGCTGTTCCGGAGTCAGGGCGGGGGAGAGTGTTAAACCCTCCACTGACCCATCGCGTTCCTTCGCAGACAGGAGGTCAGGAAGAAGCTCAGTCTCCTCCTCCATTCCAGCATCTGTTGCTAGGAGCATTCCCACTTGGGACCTCTCCAAGTGGGGCTTCAGGTAGTT
Organism: Calotriton arnoldi; assembly: GCA_963921515.1. NCBI lineage: Eukaryota > Metazoa > Chordata > Amphibia > Caudata > Salamandridae > Calotriton > Calotriton arnoldi. The sequence continues at coordinate 3,005,731 of CAWUFW010000742.1, forward strand.
CACATGCAGGACCCACAAAGGGTTCCTAGGAGACTGCAAGTCCACCAAGAAGTTGACTTTACTCTTGCGCTCCACCACCTCAAAAGGTCCGGTCCACTTATCCTGGAGTGCACATGGCTCCACTGGGGCCATGACCCATACTTTCTGTCCAGGCTGAAACTCGATCAGAGTGGCATTCTGATCACACCAATGTTCATCTCCACCTGGCTGGCTTCCAGATTCACCTGAGCGAATTGTCTGAAGCACTTAGTCGGGTTCCTGAAGGCCAGCATGTAGCTATTACATCCTGGGGAGGTTTACTGGGAGCTTTCTCCCAGCCTTCTTTGACCAGACTTAGAGGTCCTCTTACAGGGTGGCCATACAGGAGCTCAAAGGGACTGAACCCTAAGGACTTCTGCGGTACCTCTCTGTAAGCAAACAAAAGGCATGGTAAGAGGACGTCCCACTTACGCCTCATGGGTTCACCAAGACCCATAATCATGCCCTTCAGGGTCCGGTTAAATCTCTCAACCAGCCCATTACTTTGGTGGTGGTAAGGAGTGGTGAACTTGTAGGTAACACCGCACTCCTGCCACAGGGACTTCATATACTTAGATATGAAGTTGGTACCAAGTGAGTGAGACCTCCGACTTCGGTCCCAGGATCGCACTCTCCCCGGCAGCTCCGCTGTGCTGTGTGTCGCCTGCCAGCCCCTCCGTGCAGGATTCGATTCCACCCTGATACTGGGATCAGTTTTGTGCTCATTGTGCCTGATTGCGCTTAAACCTTCACTTTTTTCACTGTTTTACCCTTTTACTCTGCCTCTGACATACTGTGTTTATTTTCCATTGTTTTACTCCTACTCTGCCTGACTGTGTTTAATTTTCTTTTTTCTCTGCTTTACTCTGCCTGATTGTGCCTAATTTCTTTTTTCCACTGCCTTACTCTTCCCGCCGTTTTTCTCCGCCATTCCCGCTGCCGCGTCCACCCGTGACCCCTCCCCCTGACCTCCCAGCTCCCGCCTCCCAGCTACTCGTCCCTCCCCTCTCCCCTACATAATGGCGGCCGCTGTGGGGGAGCGCGAGTGAGACCTCCGACTTCGGTCCCAGGATCGCACTCTACCCGGCAGCTCCGCTGTGCTGTGTGTCACCTGCCAGCCCCTCCGTGCATGGTTCGATTCCACCCTGATACTGGGATCAGTTTTGTGCTCATTGTGCCTGATTGCGCTTAAACCTTCACTGTTTTCACTGTTTTACCCTTTTACTCTGCCTCTGACATACTGTGTTTATTTTCCATTGTTTTACCCCTACTCTGCCTGACTGTGTTTAATTTTCTTTTTTCTCTGCTTTACTCTGCCTGATTGTGCCTAATTTCTTTTTTCACTGCCTTACTCTTCCCGCCGTTTTTCTCCGCCATTCCCGCTGCCGCGTCCACACATGACCCCTCCCCCTGACCTCCCCGCTCCCGCCTCCCAGCTGCTCGTCCCTCCCCACTCCCCTACATAATGGCAGCTGCTGTGGGGGAGCGCGAGTGAGACCTCCGACTTCGGTCCCAGGATCGCACTCTACCCGGCAGCTCCGCTGTGCTGTGTGTCGCCTGCCAGCCCCTCCGTGCAGGGTTCGATTCCACCCTGATACTGGGATCAGTTTTGTGCTCATTGTGCCTGATTGTGCTTAAACCTTCACTGTTTTCACTGTTTTACCCTTTTACTCTGCCTCTGACATACTGTGTTTATTTTCCATTGTTTTACCCCTACTCTGCCTGACTGTGTTTAATTTTCTTTTTTCTCTGCTTTACACTGCCTGATTGTGCCTAATTTCTTTTTTTCACTGCCTTACTCTTCCCGCCGTTTTCCTCCGCCATTCCCGCTGCCACGTCCTCCCGTGACCCCTCCCCCTGACCTCTCCGCTCCCGCATCCCAGCTACTCGTCCCTCTCCTACATATTGGCGGCCGCTGCGCGGTCGCGCCGCTGGCTCGCCGCCGGCACGCCTAAGGCAAGCCCGTCTGCGCACGTCCGTGACCCGACCGCGGCCAGCGCCAGGACCCCTGGTTCTCCGAGGCCTCACCGCTATGACTCAACCACCCTCCACGCACTCAACCCCGGAAGACACGCCAACTGCGCAAAATCTTCACCGAACAACACACACGGGCATTTTTCGTGCAGACCCTGCCGCAAATCCTTCACCATCGACTGAGCCCCCGCGACTGCCGAAGGAACGCCCGACGCACACACCACCAAAACCCTGACTTGCATCCTGCTCAACGTGCCCTGCACCGTCACGCCATTGAGATCAGGGACCTGCTCGACACCCTCTCGCCCGATGTCGCCTTCTTCACGGAAACCTGGACCAATGCCACCTCCGGTCCCGACCTCGCCACTGCCATCCCTGACGGCTACAAGATCCAGAGAAAAGACCGCTCACACCACCCAGGAGGAGGACTCGCCATCGCACACAAGACCCCCCTCTGCCTCTCCACATCCAGCACGAGCGACCCCCTCTCCAACACAGAACACCTCCACTTCCAGATCCAGACAAGCCCCATGACCACGCTACGCGGCACCCTCATCTAAAGACCGCCAGGACCTCGCACCCACCACGCGACTACCAATGCCGAGCTCGCCACACCCCACGCCATCACCTCCACGGACTACATTCTACTCGGTGACCTGAACTTCCACCTCGACAACAGCAACGACCCCGACTCCACTGCTCTCCTCGACAACCTCGCCAACCTAGGGTTGAAGCAGATCGTCAACACACCCACCCACAGAGCGGGCCACACCCTCGACCCCATCTTCGCAGGAGGAACAAACATTCGCTTCTGCCACACCACCCAGCCCATCTGGACTGACCACCACTGCGTCCACTTCACCTTCAACACCACCACCGCACCCAAACCCGCCCTATGCCCGCCACATAGGAACTGGAGCAAGGTCACAGAGGAACTCCTAAACACCACCCTCCTCCAATACCCCCCCCCCAGCGCCACAACCGACACCAACTCCGGAGCCAAGGAATTCCACCGCTGGATCGCCTGCTGCACTGACAAGCTCGCACCCCTCCGCCACCCCGCCAAACAACGCCCGCCGAAAGCTGCCTGGTTCACCACAGAACTTCAAGAAGCCAGATGCTCCTGCAGACGATTAGAGAAAACCTGGCAAAACATGAAAACTACGGGAGCATGTAACGACCACAAGAGCGCCCTGAAGGAATACCACCAGCGCATAAGAGACACCAAACGGACCTTCATAAGAGATAAAGGCCAGACCAACGCGACCAACACCAAGGAACTGTTCAACATCATACAGCAGCTCGCAAAACCCACCTGCGAAGCCACGGACGTCACACCTTCCCAGGAACTCTGCGACAAGCTCAGCACTTACTTCCATCTGAAGATCAAGGCCCTCTATGACAACTTCAGCAAACCAACGACGACCACCACCCCCCTACCCACCACCGCCGACAGGCCGACCATCGCGTCCTGGGATCCCGCGACCGTCGAAAGCATCACAATGACCATGAAGAAAACCCACTCTGGAGCCCCTACGGACCCCTGCCCACCGCACATCTTCCACAGGGCTGCCACCGTCATCGCACCCGAACTAGGACGCACCATCAACGCCTCCCTCAGATCCGGCATCTGCCCAGATGACTGGAAACGGGCAGAGGTAAAACTCCTCCTCAAGAAACCATCAGCCGACCCAACGGACCTGAAAAACTACCGGCCCATTTCTCTCCTCCCCTTTGCGGCCAAAGTCACCAAGAGACTCGTAAACACCCAGCTGACCACCTTCATAGAAGAGAACTCCATCCTGGACGCCTCCCAGTCGGGATTCCGCAGCAACCACAGCACCGAGACCGCCCTCCTCGCCGCCACTGACGACATCCGCATGCTACTCGACCAGGGACACACCGCGGCCCTCATCCTTCTAGACCTCTCCGCAGCTTTCGACACCGTTTCACATCGCACTCTCGCAGCCAGACTGCACGACGTGAGAATTCAAGGAGCCGCCCTCGACTGGATCCAATCCTTCCTCTCCGGCAGAACCCAGAGCATCCGACTCCCTCCCTTCCTCTCTGAACCCACGGAAATCAACTGCGGAGTACCCCAGGGATCTTCACTCAGCCCCACGCTCTTCAACATCTACATGGCCCCCCTCGCCGCCATCGTCAGACAGCACGGGCTCAGCATCGTATCCTACACCGACGACACCCAGCTCATCCTCTCGCTCACGAAGAATCCCGAAGACACCAGACTCTGTTTCCAGGAAGGCATGAAGAACGTGGCAGCCTGGATGAAGGACAGCTGCCTGAAGCTAAACTCAGAGAAGACCGAGGACCTCATCCTCGGACCCTGCACCTCCGCCTGGGACAACACCAGGTGGCCATCAGCCCTCGGGAGCCCACCCACCCCCACAGATCACGCTTGGAATCTCGGCATCATCCTTGACTCCTCCCTCTCCATGAACCGCCAGATCAATGCTGTCGCATCCACTAGTTTCAACTGCCTTCTCATCCTCCGTAAGACCTTCAAGTGGATCCCCTCCGACTGCAGATGGACCGTCACCCACGCACTCATTACCAGCAGACTGGACTACGGCAACGCCCTCTACGCCGGAATCAACAAAACTCTCCTGCATAGACTCCAGACCATCCAGAACGCCGCTGCCAGACTCGTCCTCGGGACACCGCGCCATAAGCATGTGACTCAACACCTACGAGGCCTCCACTGGCTCCCCGTCGAGAAGAGGGCCACCTTCAAACTCCTCACCCACGCCTACAAATCCCTCCACAACATCGGACCCAAATACCTCAACGAGAGAGTATCATTCCACGTACCCAAGAGGAACCTCCGCTCCGCTGACCTCGCCCTGGCAGAGGTCCCCCGCATCCACAGACACAGAACCGGCGGCAGAGCCTTCTCCTACATCGCAGCCAAAACCTGGAACGAGCTCCCTTTGAACATCAGGCGCTCCCCGACCCTGCACACGTTCAGGAAGGACCTCAAAACCTGGCTTTTCGACTGATCTGGAGCCCCCCCCAGCGCCTTGAGACCCTCACGGGTGAGTAGCGTGCTTTATAAGCCCCTGATTGATTGATTGTAGCACGGTCAGACACCACCTTTCTGGGGATCCCCACACGGAGAAAATCCCCATCAACGCACGGCCCACCATGGGGGGCCATCACAGTCCGGAGAGGGATGGCTTCCGGTTACCGGGTGGCATGGTCTACCAAGACGAGGATGAACCTGTTGCCCCTGGCTGTCTTGAGATCCAGAGGCCCCACAATGTCAATACCCACCCTCTCAAAGGGGGTGCTGACCACAGGGAAAGGTTGGAGAGGAGCCTTACACTTCCTCCCACTCTTACCACTTGCCTGGCAAGTCTGGCAAGACCTACAATGAGTATCAGAACTCTTACACATTTGGGGCCAGTAGAAGTGGGTGACAAGCCTTTCAAAGGTCTTGTCTTGCCCCAAATGTCCTGCCAAAGGCACATCATGAGCCAAACCCAGTAGGAAGGCTCTGAAGCTCTGGGGTACCACCAGCACACGGGCTGACCCAGGCTCAGCAACCTTAGGTTCGCCATACAGTAGACCATTCTCCCAGTAAATCCAATGTGATCCAGACTGATCAAGTGCTGCCTGGTTTGCAGCCTGTTGCCGCAAACCAACAAGAGAAGGTCACTTCTGCTGCTCCTGGCAGAATTCCTCCCTGGTAAGGCCTCCTTCCTGCTGCCAATGGGTCAGCTCAGGCAGGTCCCCCAGTTCAGCCACTTGTTCCCCTGTAGGCTCCAGGGCATCCCCCTCAAGGTTTGCCTCCTCCTGGACCGTGGGAACTTCGGGGGCCGGTTTCCTGCGCCTCCTGCCTCTTCTCTTTCTGGCAGGCACCTGGGCCACTCTTTCAGGCTCCAGGTCCTCTTGAATGCCCTTACCGGCTGCCATTGACCGAGTGGTCACACACGCCCACTCAGGCAGACCCAACATCTCCAAATGAGACCTCCGCTCCACCTTCGCCCAAGGGGAGTTCTCCAAATCATTGCCTAGCAGACAGTCAACAGGCATGGCTGGCCTCACAGCTACTTTCAAGGTACCTGAGACTCCCCCACTCAAAGGGAACCTGTGCCACTTTGCAGAGGCACTCTGAGTTGTCAGCAGCAACTACTGGGTAGAATGTGTTGGGGACCACCTGCTCTTCAGATACCAGCCGACAACTGACAGCTGTCACACTGGCTCGGGTGTCTCTCAGAGCCTCCACACTATGGCCATTGATGGTCACCCACTGCCTGTACTTCTTAGTGTTATCAGGCAGATGAGCTCTAGGGACCATCTCACTGTCTCCTAAAGAGACCAGGGACATTTCTGCAGGACCCCACCCCTCTGGGGCACCCGACTCCTCCCCCAAGGCTACACTAGCCATTTCCCGGGGCGGTAACCTTCTTGGGACACCTAGATCTCCTTGGAAGTGGCCCACCTGATCACAACCAAAACATGCCTTCGAACCTCTATGAACAGGCCTACCTGTTGGGACCCATGTCTTCTTTTCAGTGGGAGGCTGGGAACCCTTACCTTGGGTCCCTTGGAGATTACTTTGGGGCCCTTTTTGGAACTCCTTCTGTTTACCCTTGTCCCCCCCACTCTTCTGCTGGGGACCCTGCTCACCTTTGGCGGAGTCTCCCACATGACCTTTTTGGACCCTGGTACTGACCCAGTGGTCCGCCTCCACAGTGAGTTTCCTGGGGTCAGTCAGCTTACTGTCAATCAAGTGCTGGCGTAGCTCTGGAAAACAATTATCTGACAAGTGCTCCCATGCAACCAAATCATAGAGCCCCTGCAAATCATTCACCTTGCTACCCTTCACCCAACCATCCGGTGCTCTGCAAAAATAGGACACATACTCCACCCAAGTACTTGACTCCAGCTTCTTGCAGTTTCTAAATTTCTGCCTGTACAGCTCTGGGGTCAACCCATACCTTGCTACTAAGGCTTCCTTCATGGGGGCATAGGACATCTGATCCTCAGTGGGCAAGGCTAGCAATGTCTTCCTTCCTTCACTGACAAAGCGGCCCCACAACCCGCTCCCCAATCTCTTTTAGGGACTCTGTGGGCCCTCATCGCTACCTCATAGGCCTTGAACCACTGACCAATGTCCTCATGCTTCATGAAATCCTTAATAACATCCTTGGGGATGTAAACCTTCCCTTCTCCAGTCACTGATGGTGCGCGGCCAACATTGGGATTGAGCTGTAAATGGTTTGCTTTCAGATCCAACACCCTCAACCCTCTTTCATGCTCTAAGAGCATCTTCTTCTCTTCCATGGCCAATTTCATCCTCTCCAACTCCAATTTCTTACTCTCCATGTCACACACCTTCCTCAGCCTGAGCTTCTCGAGCTCCATCTCATGCACTCTGCTTCTCTCCCTGTCCTTCAACTCCTCTGGAGACAGACCCTTTGAAGATACACTGCTGCCCCCCCTGGAAGGCAACTTCCCTCCAGTCAGGCCCAATAGCCCCTCCTGCTGCCCATCTAATTTCTCTCCCTCCACTATAGTCTCCTCGGTATGCTCACTGGCATTCCTTGATTCCAACTAGGCCCTCAGCGCCTTGTGGTATTCTTCCTTTCTGGTGAGGCCTCTCACAGAGATTTTACATTTTCTGCAGACAGCTTTAAGTTGTGGCACAGTGTAGATATCAACCCTCTCCTCTTCAAATTCAATATCCATAGATGCAAATGATGCTGGTTTACTCATGGTGAAAATTGGCAATTCTCAAGATGCAAAAAATTCCCAGGGAAAAACTCTACCAAATGTATGTGGTTGCGTAATGGTCTGCACTATACTAGTAGTGTACACCAATCACTGTATGTAAGTCACAAATACAAGTCCAGATCCTCACCGTTGACCACCAATGTTAGAAATGGGGGTCTCTAGTTGGCAGTGGTAGGTACCTTTGTCCAAATAGGGACCCTTGCTTCTAGTCAGGGTAAGGGGGATACACTTCTAAAATAACCCCTGTTCACCCCCTTGGTAGCTTGGCACGAGCAGACAGGCTTATCTCAGAGGCAGTGTGTAAAGCATTTGTGAACACATACAGTAATACAGTGAAAACACTATAAATGGACACCACACCAGTTTATAAAAATATGTAATCTTTATCTAAACCCAAAACAAGACCAAACGACAAAAATCCACAATACAGTAATAAAAATATGACTTTCAAATGGTAGAAATAGTTCAGTTCAAAGCAAATTGCAGATGCAATACTTTTCACACAAAGTACCTTGGATGCGTCATGCAAACAAACAAACGGGCCGCAGGGAAGGTGATGCGTCGGTTCCTCACACTCAGGGAAGGTGGTGCGTCGGTTCCTTGCTCCGGGGGAGGTGATGCGTCGGTTCCTTACTGCTGCGCAGGGGAGGTGATGCGTTGGTTTCTTACCAGAGAGGAGGTGATGCATCGGTGTCTTACTGCGTGGGGAGGTGATGCGTCGGTTTCTTACTGCGTCCCCCAACGATGCAACAAACTTGGCGCCTCGATGCGACGATCCGGAACGATGCGTGAACTCTTGCAGCCGCACAGCAGGCCTTGCGTCGAACTCGGTGTGATGATCTCGGACTTCGGAGATCGGTGCACTCGATGCGGCATGCGGTGATTTCTCAAGCGGCGGCACGCGCTGCGACGGTTTCTTCGGCGATGCCTCAGAAACAGGTGCAGATGCATCTCGCTTCTTCGAAGTTGCGTTACTTTTCCAGCTTCCAGCGGAAAGCAGTCTCTAGAGGTCCAAAACAACAGCAGGCACCTCTTTGCAGGTCAGAATTCCCAGCAAGGCAGTTCAGGGGAGCAGGTGGTGAAGACTTTTTGTCCCTGAGACTTCAGAACAGGAGGCAAGTTTCAAGCCCTTGGAGATCTTCTTCAATCAGGGGACACAGCAAACAGCAAAGTCCTTTTATCCTTTTCTTGGCAGGAAGTAGCCACTGCAGGCCAACCCCAGACAGCAAACAGCACAGGGGCAGTATTCCTCCTCAGCTTCTCCGGCTCTTCTCTTTGGCAAAGGTTCCTCTTGATTCCCAGAAGTGATCTAAAGTTCTGGGGGCTGGGCCCCAATATTTATATCACAAAATCCTTTGTTCTCTGGTGTGAGAGAAGCCCTGTGTTCAGTCAAAACCAGTTCTGTCCTCTCTGGTGCAGCTTCCTGGCAGGAGGTGGAGACAGCATTGTCCTTGGCAGACCAGGCCCATTCAGGTGAAAGGGAATCTCCACCCCCTACTCTAAATGCAGCCCAGGTCTATTCAGCCCAGCCCTGACTCATCAGGCTCTCTGGAACCACTGCTCCTCCCCAGCCCCTGTCATCCAAAAGCCAGACATGCAATACACAAACCTAGCAGAGGCACAATGGATGGCTAAGCAAGAAAATACCTACTTTCTAAAAATTGTATTTTCAAACACAGAATGTAAAAATCACCCTCACTAAAAGATGCATTTTAACATTCTGAGTTCAGGCATACTGAACTTTATTGTCCTACCTTGTTCCCAGGGGTAGTTATGTTTATAAGATGGTATAAACAAACTCCCCATTCTATCCTATGGGAACAGGTAGCCTTGCAATAGTGAAAAACGAAATTGGCAGTAATTCACTATGAGGACATGCCACACACACACCAGGGCATGTCCTACCTTTCACATACATTGCACCCTTCCCACAGGGGTACCTTGGGCCTACCTTAGGGGTGACTGACATGTAAGAAAAGGGAAGGGTAGGGCCTGGCAAGTGGGTGCACTTGCCAAGTCGACATGGCAGTACCAGACTGCACACAGGCTCTGCAATGGCAGGCCAGAGTTACATTTACAGGCTGCTTAGGTGGGTGGCACAACCAGTGCTGCAAGTCCACTAGCAGCATTTGATTTACAGGCCCTGGGCACACACAGTGCACTGTACTAGGGACTGACTAGTAAATCAAATCAGCCAATTATGGAAACACCAATCCATAACAACAATTTACAAAGGGAGCACTTGCACTTTGACACTGAACAGCAGTGGCAAAGTGCCCAAAGCATCTAGGCCAGCAAAACGGAGTCCAACATACAGCAAAAACACAAGAGGCAAAGGCAAAAATGCAGGGGAGACCCACGCCAATGGTGCCAGGTCTAACACACAGGAAGTCCGAAACTTTTCTGCATACATTTTCTGATCAGAGATTGAGTGGTAATTTTAAGTGTTAACCGATATGTGCACTTGCACTATACGTTAATGGAAATTGAGTGGAGTGGTATTTGAAAATAACTTTTGTGATTTACATGCACATTACATATCTCTTCCCATTTTGCAGTTGTACTTATAATGTAAATTTGTATGAAATATGCTCAGTTCATGGACATAAACACTCTGTTCAAAAACGAAGGATGGAAAATTCCTCTCTCACGGTGAACAGGACTTTGCAGAGGCACAAAAATTCCAAATTTAACATTAAACATCACACCCATGCAATTTCCCCATGACAAATTTTGGCATGGCAATCCTGTTGAAGATGCGTGGAAGAACTTTGATACAGACGGAATAGGTGTGAAAAATACTTCTTTCTGCATGTAAATCCTCATCATTCCTCCGCAAACTAGTAATTAGAGGTATTTATAGCTCATGGTAAATAGGCCACGACAGTTGTGTAACGAAAGATGAAGGGGCCCCCCTGCAAGGTACACAGAGGCCCCCCGCTCCGGATTTATAAGGTCTCAGTACTGTGCTGAGGGCCCCCCCTGCAGCTGGGGAGCCCCCGCACCGCGGGGGCCTGTGTTACACCCCGCCACCCAAAAGAGTTTGCAATTACCGCATACTTTAATCACCTTCTCGAATTTCGTGAAACTTGTAATCAGGGCGTAAGTCTAACTTTCTAGATTGCATTCACACTGTAAATCAGATTGGTTTAAACACTGAATAGACAGAGTGGTGTCACTCTTTATTAAGTGTTTTCCAGTAACTCGGAAAGTTTGTGGCAAATGCAGTTATGAAAATACAATTATATGCTGGTAGTAGTTCCACTGTGCTGTCTCAGTGCTGAACATCATCACTACCACTGAAAAGCAGAGGTAAATCAACCTTAAAAGATGGAGGCCAATCTGCCGTATACCGAGAGGGCAATCCACCACAACATTAGTAGATACGCCTCTCAAAAGTTCTGCACGGGAAAAGACAATGAAAACATGAGAGAACAAGCATAAAAAGGCTTTCAAGCATGGGGACCTCACAGCATATCCTGGGGAAGGTCAATGTGAGCACTAAAAATGCACTTCTCCGTTAGACGTACATTTCCAGTGCCTGGTCACATGAGTGGAGACACAATCATGACCATCCTATTACACTGTAGTGGTTGACCCTTCTACTACCTCAGGTACATTGTCCTCCACTGGCACCTCAGAGATGCACAATCCACTCGCGGCGGTATTCCCGCTGACCAAACTTTAAAATGGGTTTTTAATTTACTCTTCCATCTTGTGACCTTTAGGACAGCGGCAGCCTGACAATACAAAACCTTGTTCGGTGCAATGAAACAACACATTCTTCACTGCACCGGTACAGACTGTATGGAATTCATACCAGCAAAAGTGTGTCCCAAATGACCCCCCACTTCCCACACCTTCCAACCAGCTCCCTCTCATAAAGCATAGCCTGGCTCTCTTTTTGTGACATTTAAGACAGCCACAATATCACAAGAATTAATGGTTTCTGTACAACTGTGACAAATGTTTTTTTAAAAATAATAATTACCTTTCTGAAAATGAATGCTCTGCAGCTGTATCAATACTGCTAGATCAGTACATGGTGGAAGTAACAAAAATGCATTGTGAGCGCTCTGGGGATGTCTCAGTAGTGAAATATCGACGCAAGGTAAATAGTTCCCCAAATATCCCATTAGTGAGATATCGACGCAATGAAGAAGTCAGTATAGAGGTGGATTGTGAGTGCTCTGTTCATGTCTGAGCTTTGCGGTAGCGCTGCATGATGCAAATTATTATAGAGGTGTGTGGCCAGAGCACTGTCAATGTCACAAATTCAATTTTATCAGTACGCATACAACTAAATGCGATGTCTATTGGGGTAGCTCTGAGATGCCTCCTTATTGACATGCTAGTGCTCGCGGTGGTACATGGTGCTAGCTTGGTCACCTTGATTGCCTTTGTGTGGTGAAAGCCACTTGAAAAAGCTTTGTGCAGTGAATGGCTCAGCACTGGGGCAGCAGATCAGAACAAAGGTGCATTTTCAGGGCTCTTACAATGTCAAATTGTTTAGACAGCACTGCAGGCCATATTGAAGATGTCTCTGTGTTGGGATATCGATGTATGGTGCAGGACTGATTAGCAAGGCATTTTGTGAAATCTCTTGTAGTCCGAGAGTTGGGATATAATGTGCACTGAATTTCGAAACAGAACCATATTTATTGATTACATTTTATGGTGATGCTTGTAAAATCAGACTATATGGCTTTTGTAGCATCCTTTCACTTTCAAAATCCTACTTCTTTAAAGAACACAATGAAAGTAACACCCCAAGTGGCTCACGCTGCACTTTGCAAATACACAATAGACAGGCTAACGGAGTCATTTGAATGTAATGGTTCTATACATTCATGCTACCAATAATGTTGCGTGCTTCTCAAAACACTTCCCACCCCTACTTCTTCTACACCTCATTTCAACTCAGCTCCGCAACACTGCTTGTCATACCATTTTTAGTTGTTGCTACACAACATTTGTTATTGAAATAGCTCAGATCTTCCAGATATACCACGATTGTTGTTCCCACAAGAGCCATAACAGGGCCCACACTTGCACAAAGCCAAATCAGATGGCCTGTGCCCCAGCGGAAAATGTAATTCTGCCTCCACCTCTGTCTAGGGCACCTCTGGTTTGGCTGTCATGACCCATGGCAATGTAAACCAAAGCACACTATTCTTCCTTAATGATTGTTTGATTTACAGGAGGGCTGGTATGGCTGTTGCCTCAAAATACAGCCGATCCGATGTCCACACATCTAGGGGCTTAGCTGCCCTATTCTGAGCCCTGTATGTAATGAACATTGCGCCAGTGGAGATTTATCAATCTGAGCTCTTATGCCAGAGAAGGTGAGCGACTACTCCACCATAAAGGGTACCAAAGTAATTGCCCAGCCATGGATGACTACTTCACCACTATATCTGCTGGAGGTAAGTCGGTGAAAGACTGCGATGTATACAGTGGTGGACTATCGTTAAACTTGGAAACACTGCACTACTTGTTAGTGAGCCTGGACAGATGGAAGTTGGCAACGCACTCCCGCTATGTTTGTACTGTCCCTGTGTCCATAGTTCGTGAGGAAATCCACCAGCACTGGTTTTATTTCTGCTATACTTTTCGCCACCAAATAGGCCCCTCCCTTCCCAGAGACAGCCACTTTGATGCAGAAACATCCTCTGCCTTAAGGAAACATCTCAGAATGTGATGGATTTTCCAACAGTAGCAAACAAAAGTCCAGCATTTAGGGGAGTGGGTAGAAATGAGAGGAAAAAGAGCCATTGTAGATTGCATCCACCTGGTCACTATGCTTATTCAACAAAAAAATGCTGACCCAATGATTGGGGTTCCCTATGCAAAGTATCTGTAGTATATAGGACACCTCGTCTGTATATTATATTGATCGTAAATGGTATGAATGTATTTAAAAAATGTTAGGCAAGCCCTCACACCCTAATCTAAGTGTCATGCTTCATCACTGGGCTGCCATTTGCCATAAATGATTATAGTGACGCATAGGCTCTCGATGCGTATAGAGAATACTTTTACTATGGGTAGTGATAGTGTGGGTATCCCAAACATTGGACTACCTCTGATATTTGACAATACATCCCACTCATAGATCAGGCATATATTTATCTCTTTTGGTTCCATGACAAGGTATTCTTGCACTTTGCTTATTTCTAAAAAATGAGGCCTCTATGGATCGGGTTCTAATGCCCCATGGTGGAACATCGAAGAGGACCCCGTGTAGCCACACATTTGTCAAAGGGTAGTCTCTGTAAACAACCTATTCACAGTGTGTGTCCATCTGGACAGGGCCGGACTGGGAACGCAAATCAGCCCTGGCAATTGAGTTGGGCCAGCTGCGGATGGAGGGGACGGTGGTTGGGGGTTGCGCGTGGAAAACACTGCAGCTGCTTTTGTTACAGGGGGTCGATAGTGCAGCTATGCTGCAAAACCTGCCCTGTAACAAAAACGGCCCCCCAGGGGTCCTTAACCGGTTCCCACCCTGGCAGCCCACTGGTGAAAACGCCTTTTGCCCGCTACGGCCAGTGCGGACCTGCATATGGAGATCCCCACACCATCACCACCCTCAATAAAAGCACTCCCTATAATCATAGGCTATTCATCAATATAATCATTTCTGACGAATGAAGCAGCCCTAGGATGAAGCATAACACCTAGGCTGGTGTGAGAGGGCTTGCCTAACATTTATGAAAGAAGTTCACACTATTTAGAATGTATACACTAGACATATGAGATGTCCCATATATTATGGATAATTTCCTTTGGAACACCGACCACTTGGTCCGGATTGTTTTGTTGGATAAACATGGATTTTCCAACACCAGTGTGCTGGAGGACATATGCACCAAACCCTGGCAGAAGGAAATGTTGCCAGTGGCACTCTAAATATGTTTGTGAGTCTTACTACATAAGCTCATAACATGATTTTGTTTTGAAATGGCCGTAAGGAAGCCGTATATTATGGAGAACTGTGCACACAGTATTTATTGAATATCTGCAAACGTGTGTGAGAATCTTTTTGCTAATGGATGAAAGCCTCTACTTCTTCAGAAGTGTGAATTGATCAAAAAGAAAACTCAGCCTTCCCCTCTCTCTGACCAGTTTTGGCTCATGAATGATTCATGGGAAACTCAAAGCCAGCACCATGCTTGTCAAAAGTACCTGACTGACTGAGCGCATGTATGGAATATCACCATGGCATTAAAAGCCCGAGAGCGAGTTCTTGACTTTATACTTGTAATAAGCCTCTCACATATTAAGAAACATTGCCCTTTTAATGTGCAAATGGAGGTCTGTTAGATATTATCAAGTTGGAACCGTATGTCTTAGAGTTGTTTTCCTAATATTTTACAACTTGAAAGGGGATATTTGTATCGAAAGACGGAAGCGGAAATACGCGGGTAAGTACTGTGTTTGGGAACGTCTGTCTTAATTAATGAGCATGGTTTCAAGCCTGTTTGGCAGGAGTGGTGAGTGGGCGCAGTGGGAAACGCCACAATATCAAAGTACCACCACAGCACACAGTGATCCGCACAGTGAAATGCGTTGTTGGAGATGCGTCAGAGAAGGCTGCTCAAACTAATCTCTGCAAATGTTTTGCCCCACGACGTTCGCAGCTTTTCACCTTGTGCCGTGCAGACTGAATTCCGTGCAGTGCTCTCAGTCACTGAGCTGTAACACCGAATAATTAGCGTGATGACTGCAGCGGGCGTTATCACAGGCACGCTGCTTTGTGCTGCCAGCCTTCAGAGCACGCGCTGAATGGGAACGCTTTTGTGTTGTTTCTGTGTAGCAAAGTTGGGTGACAAGTGCTCTTTTCAAGGCAAAAATATAACTATTGTACAATTTACTGCCCAAATTGATATAAATCGTTCCAGAGTATGGCACAAGCATAAACCGTTTAATTAATGGCTCGTCCCAGTTGTTAGCTGAACGAAATGCCAGGCTGTGCCAACGGTATCCACTGCACGCATTTCGTGACTTCCTTACATTAAGAGGAGGCGCTGCTTGTCAAATAGCCAGTCCCAGTACTACTGTCATCAGATGTACTCACCGCCCATCAATACGCTCTCTGGAACTTATTTGGTTTCGTTTTTTATTTTAATTTGGCCAGCCAAGAACAGAGATGAAGTCTGTGGTTCTGGGCCAGATGAATATAGAGCAGCGTGAGAAATTTAAATACAGTGCAGTCCAGTCCAGATGTGCATCAGAAAAGAAGCACATCTTGCAAAAGGGCATTATTAGGGTGGAGTACAGTTGGAATTGAGCCTTTGAACTATTGGAAAGGTGCTGCGCCCATACAACCTGTAATCAGAATATCATTTTAGGTTTTTGATATAATGAACTGTCAAGACGGTTGCACACATATTGAAGTAAATGAAGGTCTTCTTTATTGATTCAGTAGCTCCGAAAACACTTCGGGGGGAGAGCGAGGAACAGCACTGTGTATCCTCTACTCCTGGTGGTCCCGCACAGCAAATCCCACAACATTCCAAACCTAACATTCCAGGACGTCACAGCTGATAATCAGATGTGATACCTGGTCCTGAATAAGACAAATCCACAAAGTACATAAAGATGCTTTCAATAATAACACATCTCCCCCCTTTAATGAAGAACACATGGCCTTAACTAAAAGGTTACATGGTGGAGAAGAAGAGGGAAAAAATAAATCTAAAGAATACAACTAACAGCCTATGTGCATACTTACACAATAGAGAGCAATGACAATAATACAACCCAACACACTAAGATATTGCTTACTGTGTTAAAATAACATACTTAAAATGCTTCTATGTTTAATTGAAATAAAATGCTTCTATGTTTGATTGAAATCAACTAAGCTGGTGACCTTACATATACAACCACAAGCTAAATAAAATATATTCACAAATGTAATCCTGTAACTTTCTTGGTTTGACCACACAACGACCAACCCTACTCCCTTTATTATTGACTGTGCCCCCACCCCCATCACATGGTGGGAAATTATTTCTAGTAACCTGCTGCTCCAAATTCTCACGATCCTGGTTATCTAATTGGTCATCCTCGTTTCCCGACAACCAATAAAACTTCTGTATTGCATCACCACACTTCACCTGAGGATTTTCCTCAGCACAAGATCTGTCACCAGATCTGTCTTCCTTTCGCTTGCACAAAGAAATGGAAGCCAAATGTCATACTCTACCATCATTTAGTAGAACAGAATTGCAAAAAATGTTTTCCACTACCAAGTGTCCGGAAAACCGACTTTGGTTCTTCCCAATGAAATCACTTCTTTTTACTCTTACTCTATCCCCCACTTTTACCTGCACTGCGTTGCTGCTGTGCTTTATGTCGTGACCAATCAACCCTTTTTGTTGCTTTCAGCCATCCTATATTGTCTTTGGACATAGGAGTCCTACCCACATTAGTTCAAAAGGACTGGCACCTATGTTCTCACAAAGAGGGATTCTGTATGCCCACACTGTTTTGAGCAATTCTCTCCTCCACATTAGACTATTATTACTGGCTAACTGGACAATCCTTTGATCACATGGCTAAAGCGTTCTACTGCGCAGTTCTCTGCTGGATGATACACAGAAGTGGTTTTGTGCATGATCCCCTTTCTCTTTAAGTAGGTTCCAAAACATTCAGACAAGAGCTGGGGACCATTATCACTCAGGACACACTTTGGGAATCCTTCTCTCATAAAAACTTTGTAGAGGAATTTGATAATACTGCTGGTGTCAGCTTTTTGTACCATTTCTACCTCTGGCCATTTGGTGAAGTCATCTATAAATACAATCACATACACTTGTTCTTCTTGTTCCATAAAGGTCCAATGATGTCATGCCAACTCTTTCCCAAGGCATCTCAGGACTGGATATAGGATGTACAGGAGGTCTGAGCGTAACTTGGGTCTAATCCGAATTCTCACATTGTATGGAATCATTGACTTTCCATTCTATTTCTCTGTTTAATCCATACGAACGCTTCACTGTGCTCTTCGTTTTGCCAACCCTCAAATGCCCTTCATGACATATTTCAAGGACCTTGGATCGCAACTTTTCCGGAGGAATGACCTTAACATTTGTCAAAATCAATCCCCCTTCACAGGAAAATTCGTGTCTCAATTCCCAGTAAGCCAGTAGTTCTTTCTGACTAAATTCTTATCATGCCAGCCCTCTGAAATCATTCTACTAACCTCAACAAGAACCACATCCTGTTCTTGCGCGTTCTTCCATTTTTCACTGGCTATGCCCTAAAATCCTTCAGAGATCTAGCCACACAAAATTCTTCCACTGTGTTCTCACACACCTCAATCACTGGAAGTGGCATATGACTCCAAAAATCAGCTACTACATTCTTTGCACCTGGGACATACTGTTACTTCATAATTGTAATCAAACAGTCAAACTGACTTACGAGCTAGTCTTGGTGAAGCCCCGTACAGTCCCGTAGTAGTTATAACTTTTCTGAAGGGTTTATGGTCACTGCGCAGTGTAATCCTTTTCCCCCAGATATATTGCCTGAAGTGTTCCAGTCCCCA
Organism: Calotriton arnoldi; assembly: GCA_963921515.1. Classification (NCBI taxonomy): domain Eukaryota; kingdom Metazoa; phylum Chordata; class Amphibia; order Caudata; family Salamandridae; genus Calotriton; species Calotriton arnoldi. The sequence goes on from CAWUFW010000742.1 coordinate 3,024,035, forward strand.
TACACATGCAAGCGCTTCCCGCTCAATGACTGAATACTTTTCTTCAGTGGGACTCAATGAATGGGAAGTGAACGCAATGGTATCTTCCTTATCCCCAACATTCTTTTGTGTAATGACTGCTCCAATACCTCTACCACTCAAAACAGTGGTGACTATGCTCTGTAGATCAGGATCAAAACCCTGTAAAGGTGGAGCACTACATATATCTTCCTTAAGAGAAAGAAACGTGTCCTGACATTTGCTAGACCACTCAAACTTGCTTTTTAACTTGAGGAGTTGTCTAATTTCATAGGTTTTTGTTAAAACATTTTTCGCAAATTTTGAATAAAATTCCACAAGTCCCAAAGCGCCCATACTTCATCCTTATTTTTGGGTGTGGGTTCCTCTCTGATTGCATCTAGCAGTTCTTTTATTGGTTTTATACCATCTCCTGTAACCTGATGCTCTAAGTGTGTGACTTGATTCTAGTAAATTTATACTTACTGTATTCTGCTGTTAATCTCTTTTTCTCCAATATGCTGATAACCTATTGTAATTTTTGATCATGCTCCTCTCTAGATATACCCATCACCAGTATGTCATCCTGAAAAATCAATAAGTTCTTTACCTCCCTAAACTGTGCATGCATCAACCTCTGCAACATGGCTGCCGCAGAAGCTAAGCCAAAAGGTACTCTTTTGAACCTGTAGCAACTAAACAGTGTAATGAAAGTAGTGAGACTCCTACAATCCGGGTATAAGGAAACCTGGTGATATGCAGCAGTAAGGTCAATCGTAGAGAACCACCTTACACATTTGGTGAGGGCCAACATTTCACTAATACGTGGCAAAGGAAACAGGTCAGCAAGGAAGTTCTTGTTTAGATCACAGGGATCTATACACAATCTCAACTTGCCATTAGCTTTTTTAGCCACCACCAAAGGTGTCACCCACTCAGAAGGCTCCACTTGCTCAATAATTCCCGCACTTAGTAAACCATTAAGTTGTATTCTCACATCATTCTTCAGAGAAAAAGGAATGTACCTGACTTTGTATATGCAGTGTTTAGCATCTTGCTTCAACTGTATCTTATGTAAGAACCCTTTCAGTTTCCCTATGTTCTCTGTGAATACTTTGGAATTTTTTTTGAAACATACTTCCCAAATTCTTCCTCAGGTTGAACTAATAGCACTGGTTCTGAAATATTTGGATAGAAGGTCATACCTAATTTACCTTGATCCATCAAACCCAACACCGAGGGACCCATCACAGACACATACAATTTACCCCTTGTCTCTCTGTTCTTAAACTTGAATCTCAGTTTCCTATAGCCAACAATATCAGTTGGCTCACCAGTAAAGGATTTGGTAGAAATGTCAGGATATTCCAACACATTTCCTAAAACATGCACACATTTCTCGCCCCACACATCCTTATTAACAATCATGTAAGGGGAGCCAGAATCTGCAGCGATTGAAATATCTACCCCACTATTTGACATTTTATATATTGTTTTTGTTTTTCCTTCCATTTTCCACAGTGTCGATTTCCAACAAATGTGTATCTTTCAACTTAACACACACATATGTAGATCTTCGCACTCAGTTATGCAACAATGACGTTCATCTTCTTCGTCGACCATCTTTACCCTACCCCCTGACCTCTTCTGGCAAACCCTTTGATAGTGCCCTTTAATTCCGCACATAGAGCACCTATGTTTGCATGCAGGGGATTTTTTACAATTTTTCAAATTATTTGTACTTCCACATCTATAACATCTCTTTTTCATGAACTCTTTTCCACTAGTTTTTCCTTCCAAGTTCACCTTCTCAAAATTCTTCTTCTTGAAAGATTATTTTGTCCAGCACAGATTATTTGTTTTTATTCTTGCTTTCCGACAGTACAGCTTTTTGCACACCTTCCGGTGAGTTCCGTACTTTTGACAATGTCTATGACATCCTGGAGTCGATTTCCACCTTTCACCCATAGATTATCATTGATGTTCGGGTCGGACACTTGTATTACAATTTGGTCTCTAATGAACACATCATGTAGATCACCAAATCGACACATGAGAGCCAAACTTTTTAATGCTGTCACGTAATCTTCTATTGTTTCCTCTTTCCCTTATTTCCTGTGAAAGAACTTATAATGATCCAAGGCAACGTAGACTGTAGGTTTGTAATTGGCAAGGTAGACTGTAGATTTGTAATAATTATTTAAATGCTCCAAACCGTTAGCATACACATCCCCTTGACCTACAGGCCTCTGTTTTGTACTGATACTGTTGTACACCTTTAGACCACCGAGACCCAAACAATGCAGCAATATTTTAATTTTCTTCTCAGCCGTGAAATCCTCACCATCATCAAAAGTAGAAATATAATTTGTAAATGCTCTCACCATTTCTCCCATTTTAATACATGTTCTCCTGTGGCTGGAAGAAAAGCTTGTGGTGGAGACAACTTCCACACATTACCAGATGCCATTATAACACTGAATATCTCACCATAGAATGATGGGCACACTGTAAAATACTTGAATGTGATTTTAGATGTAAATTTCACCTATGCTATATGCTGTCTTAGCGTGTTGAGCAGACAAAATAAGCAGTAATAAGTAGAGCAGTTAAACAGTTAATACAATATTCCTGGACTCACACCAACCAAAAATGACTCAGTACACTGCATTACTGTGGCCGGTACCGCACATTTTGCAAGTCTGTGCCCTCAGCTGTACCAAGTAAACTGTGACCGTTCGATTCAAACAGCTGGCTGAAGTACGCATATGTGTGTGGTGGTGTTCAACCCACACCATACGTGCAATGCAACTGCCTAAAATAGTGGCACGCCCAATTTGAACATCACGTGCTGGAGGCGTTACATGAATTAAAGCTCTTTGTTTCTTAAGTTGTGGCACACTTTAAAATCTTGAAGAGGTAATGCAGGAGAACACCCAAAATATGAATTTTAAAAGTACATGCCGAGTGATAAGGCAATCAATTATGATTCCAAAAACAATCGTCACCTATGTTGCACGCCGATGGGTTCAGGTGTGTTGGAGATCGTTGCCAATTCTGTCAAGACGGTTGCACACGCATTGAAGTAAATAAAGGTCTTCTTAATTGATTTAGTAACTCTGAACACACTTGGAGAAGAGAGCGAGAAACAGCACTGTATATCCTCTACTACTGATGGTTCCTCACAGCAAATTCTCCAACATACCAGACATAACATAACAGGATGTCACAGCTGATAATCAGCTGTGATACGGAGTACTGCATTAGACAAATCCCCCAAGTACATAAGGATGCCTTCCATCATAATATGACAATTTTCGGTGTTGTAGAAGTATCTAAAAAATGAAGGTCAAAATTGAGCCAGGTCAGGTAACAGAGTCAGGACCCACAAAGAAATTGCAAGCATATGAAGAACTGCCCTCCATGTGGAGGTCGATGATGGTAGGAACAGAGGAACGTGGCACACTTTGGGGGGTAAGGACACTTTTGGGCCACATGTGCAGATGGTCCTGGGTTCTTGTTTCTAGTGGAGATGATAATACGGAGCAGACACAAGAGCTTGGGTGCCTGGTTGCGGTTCCAAAGGGGCTTAAAAACTCAGAGGCAAGGTTATTCAACCTACCAAGCAGGCCAAGAAAAATATCTCAGTGAAAAAGACTGACCACAGACAGTCAGAGAGCACACACCCTAGTGAAAGGGTCCTGCCTGCCCACCTCCCTGAGACTAACAGTGTGGCCAAGGCAAAGAGTCTTGAGCTCTCTTCATCCTGGGTGACTCCTCAATTAACTGCACTAGCTGCCCCATCCCCTACTCAGAAACCACCCTGCAAGGATCAGGAAGATCAAGAAACTGTGTTCGGGAATTGGGCGCAAGTGCTGCCATGGCGTCCATGATTATATACACGTTGGACTACCACCAGTATGAGTAGCTCTGCAAGAGCAGCCAAAAATAACCTATTCATTCAACAAGTTCTAGGGGGGAGGCCAGCAGACTAGCCCTTGGAGCCCCTCTGGTGTCTCGGGTTCAAGGGTGAAATTGCAGTCTAGTTCTCTTCTCACCCAGGCAAGAGGGCAGCAGGTCAGCATAGCAAAGCAGCAGTTCCTCCAGAGCAGCAGTCCAGAAGAGTGGCAGTCCTTTGAGCAACACAGAAGTCCTTCTTCCTGCCAGAATCCACAAGTCCAGAGGTGTATTGAAGAGTGGGGTCTGAGGGTCCAATATTTATTCCTGGTGCCCAATTTGAAGAGGAGGCAGCTTCTAGAGGTTTCTACCCCCCTCAGGTGTCAGGCAGCCTCTTCCTCCCTGTCTTGGCCCCAGCTTGTCTGGGGTCATAAAAGACTAGTGCAACCCCTTTTGTGAGAGTGCTCAAACAGAGGTTTTGTGATGGGCAAGTGTGGTAGGTGACAGTTCCTCCCACTTGTTAACTCAAAGTGGCCCATCCTGCCAGCATCTAGCTAGCCTTTATCTCCTTGCCTGGGGGCAATAACCAAAGACCAACTGCCAGCCACACCAAATCATATGTCCTGGAACAGGCTGCAGGCACCAAATGGTTAGGGCAAAAAATGCCAACTATCTAAAAGTGCGGCATCAACAAATGATGGAAGGAATCCTGAATAAATCAAACATTCTCCCCAAGTCAAGAGATCTGGGTTAAATTCATCATTCTTTTGCCCACTACGCCGCCCCAGTTTGGACCCAGCCATATGCAAATCAGTCTTGACCCTGCTTCTCATGGGAACAGTCCATGCACGAACTGCCAAGCCAGGTCCTCCCTGGTCTCTTGAAACTGAGGTGCCTATTTACAAGGGGATGTCACCACCAGAACGTCACTTTTAGTGACGTTCTGTGGTGTTAAGCCACTTTTTGTGGATTAACGCCGCCTTGTAAATAAGGCCCCTTTACACGCATCACTTAGCGTGAAAGGGGCATACAAAGGGCGTTGTTGTGGGCGTTCCAACGCATCACCCATTGCTTTTGACGCTGCCTCAGATTTACAAGGATCTGTAAATCTGAGGCAGCACCAAAAACGAATGCCATGCAAGAGCAGGCGTTAGAATGGCAAAACGAGGAGAAATACTTTTATTTCTCCTCGTTTTTGCTGTTTCTATGTGTGCTGCATGTAATGAGGCTGAGATCGTATTGTAGATCCTTTACAGTCTATGGTCTATGGCTTAATCTGTGATTGGTGGTTAGGGTTGATAATATTGGTTTTCTTTTGAATATGTTGCAGGCGAGTGTCTGCAGGTGCACAATATCTTCTTATGTCTTATGCATTGAGGGTAATCAGGCAAGTGTCTTGCATTATAGGTCTGAGCTCCTTTGACTGAGGTTCAGCAATGTTTGCTATGTATGTTTGAAACATGCTTTGGCTTTCTGTGGTAAATAAGCAATTTGTGTTTGGTTACTTCTGTGTTTTTTGATATTTTCTTTGTAGTTCACATTTGTGGATGTTCATATTTAGGGTGTTGATTGTGAAAACATGCCTTTTGTGCATTTTAGATCTTAAATCAATCAATCATTATTTGTATAGTGTGGCTTATCACCCAGGGGGGTCTAGTGAGCCGTAGTCGAAGAGCCAGGTCTTGAGTCCCTTCCTGAAGTCGGTGAGTGAAGGAGAGGTTCGGAGGTGGAGCGGAAGGTCGTTTCAAGACTTGGCGGTGAGGTAGGAGAAAGAACGACCTCCACTGTGGCTTCAATGGATGCGGGAGATGTGTTTGAGGGCGAGGGAGGCAGATCAGAGTTGTCTCTGTTCGGTTGGTGGAAGATCAGGCCGTGGTTGATGTCGGATGGCCTGTTGTTGTGGAGGGCTTGTAGACGTGGGTCAGCATCTTGAACTGGCATCTCTTCTAGATGGGGAGCCAGTGGAGGCTTCTGAGGTGGGGGGTGATGCTGGTCCATTTGGTGAGGTTGAGGATCAGTCTGGCTGTGGCGTTCTGTATGGTCAGGAGTCGTTTGAGGAGATGGGTGGTGGTTTCAGTGTAGAGTGCATTTCTATAGTCCATACGGCTGGTGACAAGGGCTTGAGTCACTGTTTTCCTGGTGTTGACAGGGATCCATCTGAGGATCTTATGAAGCATGCAGAGGGTGTGGAAGCATTAGGAGGCTACTGCACTGACCTGGCGCTTCATAGAGAGATCACTGTCCAGTATGCTGCCGACGTTGCGGCCCTGGTCGGTGGGGGTAGGTGATGGTCCGAGTACAGTAGGCCACCATGTGTAGACCCATGAGGAGGTGTTTCTTCCGAAGAAGAGCACTTCCGTCTTGTCAATGTTCAGCTTCAGGCAGTTGGACCTCATTGAGTCGGCGATGTTGGTCATGGCATTCCTGAATTTGGATCTGGTGGTGACGGTGTCTTCTGTGAGCAAGAGGATGAGCTGGGTGTTATCGGCATATGAGATGATGTTAAGTCTGAGGTTGCGGACAGTGTCAGCCAATGGAGACGTGTAGGCATTGAAGAGGGTGGGGCTGAGGGAAGAGCCTTGGGGGACGCCACAGATGATGCTTTTGGGTTCGGAGGTGAAGGGTGGTAGGTGGATTCTCTGCGTGCGTCCTCTTAGGAAGGAGGTGATTCACTTGAGGGCGTTTCATCTGATGCCGATGTGGGGGAGCCAGGTGATGACGGTGTGGTGGGATACGGTGTTGAAGGCCCCTGAGAGGTCAAGAAGGATCAGGGCTGCTGTCTAGCCTTGGTTGAGGATGGATCTGATGTCATAGGTTGCGGCTATCAATGTGGTCTTAGTGCTGTGGTAGGAGCGGAAGCCGGACAGGGAGGCATTGAGTAGGTTGTTTCTTTCCAGGTGATCTGCGAGCTGGTAATTGATGACTTTCTACAGGACCTTTGTAAGGAAGGGGAGCAGCGAGATGGGGTGGTAATTCTTGTGCTCCCTGGGGTTGGCGGAGGGGTTTAATCCCTTCTTCTTTCCATGCATTAGGGATGGTGGCAGTAGCTATGGATGAGTTGAAGATGTTAGTGAGTGCGCTGCTGATTTCCTTCTGTCCCAGGTTGAGGGCATGGTGGGGGCAGGGGTCGTTCAGTGCTCTGGAGTGAATCTAGGTCATGATGGCTGTGGTGTTCAGCGTGGAGAGTGGTTTACAATCGGTGAGCAGGTGGGGGTGGGAGTCAGTGTGTGACATAAGGTGGCCGAAGTCTGTTGGCTGTGGGTCGAAGTTGCTGTGATGTCTGCTATCTTGTTGTGGAAGTAGTCTGCCAGGGAGTCGCAGAGGGCTTGGGAAGGGCGAATCGTGTTCTCAGTAGCAGACGGGCAGGAGAACGATGCTGAAGAATTCTTTTGTGTGATTGGAGCTTGCCTTGATGCAGATGGTCGGGGCGTCCTCGTTGGCTTCTTTGAAGCGGTGGTGGTATTTGGTGAGGGTGAATTTGAAGGTGTTGAGGTCTGAGGGGTTCCTGCTGGAGTGCCAATGTCTCTCCAGTCACTTGACTCGCGTTTGAAGGCCCGGAGTTTGGGGGTGAACCAACTAGCATGTTTGCAGGATCTGCTGGTCCTGGCAGTTTTCATGGTGGCGACTGCGTCGGCTCAGTTGGAGCTTTAGTCGGAGAAGTTCTGGATGGCTAGATCAAGGTTGCTGGTGATGTTGGGTGTTGTGGTGCTGAGGGCAGTGGTCCATTGGGTCTCTGTGATTTTGTTCCATCTGTGGTGTGCAGGGGTGGGGGGCTCGGAGATGGGTCCTGGTGAGCCTGCGATGGTGAAGTGGAAGATGCTGTGGTCAGTCCAGGTGAGCTTGGTGGCGTGTTTGAATTTGATTCTATCGCTGGCTGTGAAGATGGGGTCTAGGGTGTGTCCTGTGCAGTGTATGCGGCTAGTGACCAGCTGTTATGTTGCTCATGCTTTCCAGGAGGTTGGCGCAATAAGTGTCATTGAGGTAATCAAGGTGGAAGTTGAGGTCGCAGAGGAAGGTGTAGTGCTTGGAATCAATTGCCAGGGAGGCGATGAGCTTGGAGATAGTGTTGCAGAAGCCGGGGGTGGGGGGCCGGGTGTCTAGTTTTTAAAAATGTGTTGGTTTGGTAGTTTCCCAAGTTAGCCGCCGAGCCAGGGGCCAAAAACCCAGGTGACCCCCTTGCAAAACCAGGTTGTTTTGTGAGAGGTAATTTTGATGTCTCCTCGAAATGTTTTGGGCCCTTGCCTGTCGCTGGTACTTGACCCACCCACGCGAGTGAGGTACCATTTTTATCGGGAGACCTGGGGGAACGCTGGGTGGTAGGAAATTTGTGGATCCATGCAGATACCAGAACTGTCTCACACAGAAATTTGAGAAAAATTTGATTTTTTTCATCAAAATTTGAGGTTTGCAGGGGATTCTGGGTAGGGAAACGTTGGGGGATCCACGCAAGCCATACCTCCCTGGACCCCCCCCGGGTCTCTAGTTTCTAGAAATATGTGGGTTTGGTAGGTTTCCCTAGATGGCCGCCAAACCCTGGACCAAAAACTCATGTGACCCCCCCTTGCAAAAGCAGATCATTTTGTTATAGGAAATTTTGATGTCTCCACAATATGTTTTGGGCCCTTGCCTGTCGCGGGTACTTGAACCACCCACATGAGTGAGGTACCATTTTTATCGGGAGACCTGGGAGAATGCTGGGTGGTAGGAAATTTGTGTCAGCCCGTTGATCCTACAACTTTCCCACACAGAAATTTGAGAAAAGTTTGATTTTTTTCATCAAAATTTGAGGTTTGCAGGAGATTCTGGGTAGGGAAACGTTGGGGGATCCACGCAAGCCATACCTCCCTGGACTCCCCCGGGTCTCTAGTTTTCAGAAATGTGTGGGTTTGGTAGGTTTCCCTAGATGGCTGCCGAATGTCCAAATGAAAGTCCATGTGTAAAAAAGAAGTCTCTTTGAAAAATGTCCTATAATTCTCTTGCTAGTATGGGTACTCACTGTGCAAATAGCTACTGTTTCTAAACTCTATATTTTGTTCCAATTTCAGAAATACATAGGTGTCTTTCATCCCGATTTTTCACTATATATATTTTCCCAAATTAATTGCTATATACCCGGTACATAATAAAAAACCAATACAAGACACTGCTCAGTTATTTGCTCTGGGTTCGTCGGGTTCTTGGTGAACCTACAAGTCCTGTATATCCCAACAACCAGAAATGTGCAGCGGATGTAACGGTATATTGCTTTCAAACATCTGTCATAATTTGAAGAAGTTACAGATGAAAACGTTGGCGCAAATGGCTGTTTTTTTCAACTCATTTTCAATTTTTCCTATTTTCAACTGTTAGTTTCTATAAAGAAACCTTGAAGGATCTACACAAATGACCCCTTGCTGAATTCAAAATTTTGCCTACTTTTCTAAAATGTATAGCTTTCCAGGATCCATTATTGCTTTCATACCCATTTCTACCATTAACTGGAAGAAGGTTGAAAGCACAAAAAATAGCAAAAATAGGCTATGTCCCAGTAAAATGCCAAAACTGTGTAAAAAATGTTGGTTTTCTGACAAAAGTCTGTCAGTCCCTGAAAGCTGGGAAAATTGTGATTTCAGCCCCACAAACCCTTTGTTGATACCATTTGCAGGGGAAAAAACAGACGCTTTCACTTAAAGCACTTTTTTCCCATTTTTCCAAAAAAACTCTAAATTTAGCTATATTTTGGCTAATTTCTGGGTCCCCTCCCTGGTTACCTTTAGAATCCCCATGATGTTGGAAGAAAAGGACACAAATTTGGCGTGGATACCTTATGTGGTCAAAAAGTTACAGGGGCCTAAGCGCGAACTACCCCAAATAGCCAAAAAAAAGCTTAGCACAGGGGGGGGGGAAAGGCCTAGCAGCGAAGGGGTTAAATTAATGTATTTAATTAATAATTAATGATGTAAATACCGAAATTATATTTTAATTACTTGTTGATTTTTTGTTAATTGTTGATTGGTGTATCAATGTTTACTGTGCTAATTCATCTGTTATTAATTAACTGTATTAATGTTTATTGTTTTATTTAATTTTTAATGTACACTAATATTTTCTTCATATTATTTAATTTTATGTTAATTCCAATTGGTTGTCGGTGTTCATTTTTAGTGTAGTAGGCTGGGAATTGTTTTAATTTAAAATATGGAAAAACATTATTTAAATAATTGTAGTTTTATTTGTAATATAAAATTTTAATTTTTTAAATTACATTTTATTTGTTTTATATTTAATTAATATGTTTATTATTTTACAGATATTTAAACATTTAATTTAAATGTAATTTTAAATGTAAATTTTTTATTTTAAAAAGTTAGGAATAGTAAATCTGACCAGTCCAAAGTCCAACACTTTCCTATCGTTGCTCAGATTGGAGTGGTTAATAGTAAATGTAACCCCTCCAAAGTCAAACACATTTCCGACTGTTGATTAGACTGGAGCGGGAATAGTAAATCTGACCCCTTCAAAATCCAACGCTATCATTACTTTTGCTTATGTCTGAGTTGGAATAGCAAATATGACTCCTACAAAGTCCAACACTTTTCCTACTGTTGGCCAGATTGGAGGTGGAATAGTTATTTTGGCCCCGCCAAAGTCCAACACTTTCCCTACTGTTGCTAAGATTGGAATGGAACAGTAAATCTCACCCCTCCAAAGTCCTGTTGGTCAGTGAATTTGAACACTTCAAGTGTAATATTTTAATTGATTTTTTAATTCTTTTAATATGCATTTTATGTTTTAAAAGTTAGTTTAATATATATGTTTTAATTATTTATTGTTTATAGTAATAGCTTTTTTATATTAATGGTGTTATTCTAAATATTTTTTTATATATTTTAATATCGTCCTAGTAATCATAATAAATGATTCAGTCATCTTTTATTATTTACCTAAATAATATTTTTTTAATGTTATGTTAATAATTTTTGTAATTATCTTAAAGTAGAAAATGATCTTATTGTTGTAAGTTATACTTTTTTGATATATGATTTATATTACAAGTATGCATCTTTTAATTGTAATATTTTTAAAGTTAATATATGATAGAAAGTTAACCTAGTATGTAATAGTTAAAATTCCACATACTTACCTATTTTCTGAAGATATTGTGGTCTCCTATATTTTTGTTGTCAATATTTTTGATTTTACATACATGGTTGGTATTTGTGTCCTCAATATGTTTTGGAGATATATTTGCTGACAATATTTTTGCTGATGATATTTCGTCAGACAACCATGTCAAAATGGTTACGTAGTAAGGTAATTCTGTTCTGAGGGATTAACAACTGTCTTCTGCAAGCTTGGTCCCATCACTACCTGCTCCGCAGATTTACCCATTAAAGAACTCAGGGGGTTTACATTAATACTAATGTGTTCAGTGCAGATGCAAAACACCAAGGTGCAAATAACATTTGTGCCGAGCACCAGATTGCCTTGCTAGTCATAACAAAATGGGGAGAAACATGTAAAAATTGTGTTTACATTAATTTTGTATTCTAACTTTTTGTGTTGGAGGTACCATCTGTTAAAAGGCAGTGATAAGTGTCTTGCTAAAACTGGAAAATACAAAACATACACTCCTACCAGGCACTACTGCTAAAACAGGTGCAAACACCATTTGCACACCTCTTAAACCTACCGAAATTACCTGGTTAAGTAACTTCAAGATATTTTTCCACTACCCAATAGCTTTAATTGCTAGTTTAAAAATGTTTTTTCTCTGTGGGTAATGTTCATCTGACAGGACTGATATTTGTGGATATTTTGTGCATTTAAAGTGTTGCACTGGGAATGTGTTGACCATTCGCGAGACGCTTATATGAAAATGTAATTCACAAAGATTTTGTCAAGTCCATCTGCCAGGGATTCTTGGTATCTCCAAATGGCCACTAGTGAGCATATTATAGCTAAGAAATAAGACCTTTGTTGTCAATGTGATATATTCCTTGGCTGCAACTAGTTGGCTCCAGAAAAAAATCCCTATGATCTGGGCTACGGATGAATATGTATATCTTTCACTCTTTCAACATGTGCCGAACAGTGATCCACCAATACATCAAGTCCACTACATTGTGGGACATTGCACTGCGGGATCTACATTGTGGTCACCATTGCATCATGAGGCACTATCCCTTTAAAGGTAGGATAAAATGACATTATAGATAAATGTAAATTAGGAAATAATTAAATACCTTTCAAAAAAGAAACAAAGGGTAACATTTTAAAATGAATGTCAATTAAATAAAAATAGCACAAAACAAAGTTACAGTTTCCATCAATGTTTCAGGCAGAAAAGAAGAATATTTACTAAATTAAATACAAAATAATAAATTAATAAAAGGTTAAGTTAAATATTAGGTATTTGTTCAAAATAGGCAAAATATTGTTGAAAATACAATAGGCTTATGGGTAATGTTAGCATTAGATGACTCACAATAAATACATTTTTAAAAAGTCAGGTTTATGGTTCCTTTTTGCATAATGATATGGTCAAATAATATTTTTAAGTAGATTATTTTAGGGTTAAATTAAGGACCAGAAGAATAGAGTTACAAAGGTGTAATAGAGTTACACATACAATAAAGGAACAAATAACTAAAACATATAATGAAGGAAAATACATTTACTTGTCCTAATTACAATCTATGTATTGTCCCACATTATAGTTGTCACCAGGATGTGGTAGTGACACACAATATAGTGGTCCACAATGTAGTGCCCGTGATGTAGTACCCCACAATGTTCTGATGTACAACCCAGATTATGATACAAATGTTTTGTCTCAAGAGATGTACTAAGAATCGATTTGCAAAAAAAGATTGCAAATTGTGAACCGACTTTTTGCAAAGCAGTTCAAATTTTTACTTATGTACTAATAGGTTGGTTCACAAAATCACCATTTGGAGTGGGTCGCAATTCAACCTATCTCAAGAATATTCATTAGGTAGGTTGCATAGTGCGATTCACTCCGATTAGATGTCATCACATGGATGGTGGTAGGCTGGTATTTTTCTTTTTAATGGAGCCCGTTTTCCTTCAAGGAAACAGGTCTGCATTTAAAAAAAAAAATGTACTTAAAAAAAAAAAAAGATTGTTTAAGATTTGGCACAAGATGGCACTGGTCTCCAGGACCACTGCCCCCTCCCCCAAAAACGTTTCACAATTTAGAAAGGGGAAGGAGTCCCATTGGGACCCCTCCTCTTTTCAAATCGGTTACCACCTTCATTAATGAGTTAGTAACCTATCAATGGTTTGAGACTCAAATTGTGGTGGGAAACAATTGATACACAGCATTGAGAATCAGATTTGGAAGAGACGCCCTAACCACACCCCTTCCAAATTGCAATTGATAATGCATTTCTAATCCCATTTTGTGATTTGATAATCAGTTACTGAACCTCTTAATGGATTTAGTACATTTGGAAAAGCTATTTAGCATTCACAAACCCTGTGATTTAGTGAATTGCAAGCGTTGTGCCTTCTAACTGGCTTCATCTGCCCCATAGAGATCAAGGTGTAATAAGGAGTTTTCAAGAATCTGAAACTATAGATGATACCTGGTTAATTCACCTCAGATAATATACATTGGAGAGTCGATGTTGGTGAAACCTTGTGGAGAATAATATCATCTTAACAAATTTCACTGGGAGAAAATATAATTTCCATTCCTGTATCAATACTGCATAGTGTATACCAGCCTGGTAATGATGAGAAAACTGAACAGTTTGTCAATAATACTTGTTTGAGTCACTGGTTACTTTCCTTTAACGATTACTGATACAGAGTGAAAGGAAGTTTAGTTGCAGGAGGCTAGACCCAGTTTCATTAAAAAAACACTTGAAATGTGGGCAGTAACACAAAGAAAACTCTAAGATATATATATATATATATATATATATCTTAACTTCAACAACCCAATATTTCGTTGCATTGTTACTTAGTAGTTTGGGAAAGTTGTAAATGGAACAAAGAGAACTATAAATTACCTGCTGGCCTGGCTTGAGTGGTGAAAGCGTTATTCCCTGGGTGTTGATCACCGGCAGGATTTGGTTCCCTATTACTGTAGCAATGATCTGACCCTGGGCATTGGTCAGTAGTTGTGGAGTGATTGGCTGCACCTGAAGACCCTGAGCGCCCCCTCCTGCTTGGCTGGTTGACACAGGGTTAGGCATTAATGGAATTGTCCCAATTATCTGCAAGAAATAAAAATATATATTCTTCATGGAGGCCTGCTAGCCCAAATATACGTATACATTAGGCATATTAATTGATATTTAAGCACATATAGAATTTGATTTCTAAACAAACCAGTGGATTGATAAACATTATTGTCACATTAGATTACTGTTTTTTGTTACAAACAAACCTGGTGCCTCCAGACACTGTCAATGTTAATAGCATTCACCACTAGAAACAGCACAATAATTCACAGGTTCAAGTGCCTCTGGAAAACGCATGTTTCATGAGTATAGACTCATCTGCCTGCTCTATTACAGGCATTATTGACTACACCATTGACACATCAAGTGGATTAAGCTGAAAAGTGATGAAATATTCAGACTAGTGTGTTGCTACTACCTGGGCAAACTCTCTTGTCAGATGATTGTGTTTTTATCATCTAAGGACTTACGGCCCTCTTTAGAGTTTCTAGGACAGGTTACTCTGTCACGAACGTGGAAGAGTTACCCATGTGATAAATCCCTGGTTTGGTCTCTCTCTCTTTTTGAAGTCTGATGAGCTGTCATGTTTCTGTCAGTGAAGCCTCCCCTGACTCTGCCAGCAGGAACCTTAGACTGAAGGCCAGAGGGACATCGGGCCATCAGTGTAAGAACCTCAGCCCATCCACCTATTCAGGGAAGACATTCTTCCGTACATTTTTTTCTCGTTCAGGAGAATTACAAAGGAAACCCTTGTCGTCCCATATAGGAAAACACAGAAATAGGAGTTTGTATTTGTAAAACAAAAATTGTTTGTGTGTAGGTACATTGAAAAAGACACCCACAAAGCAAAGCTACAGCAGTTCAGCAGAGCCACTGTAGTGCTGGATCCCCTGAAAGCACAGAGATCTCCAACATAAGGAGTGGAAGAGAGTTCCAGCCTGGGGTAGCCAGAACAAAGTCCAATACCTTTCTTGCAGTGTTTTAAAAATAAGAGAATCTTAACCTAGATTCTCTCTGATATTGCCAAGCGAGAGCAGTATACCTTTACACTATTTTATTTCTGTGTAATATTTCTGTAGTAGTACCTGCCAGTGTAATCTAGTATATTTCTCTGTAGCTTTGTCAAAATTATCGCCTATTAATACCCCGTTTATACCCATGTATTGATTCCAAGTCTCGAGGTACTGTAATACTGTAGATTTGAGTAGGTCTTTCGTGATCTGGGCCCAGTCAACTTCAGATACAATGCATTAATTAACGATTTTGCCACATGCGAATTGGTGATAAGTTGTATTCTATCTTCATCGAAAGGGTTTGATAGACCCTTTCTCTGTTATATAATCAATGGTAAGTACCCCTCTGTCTTTGAAACCTTTCTAGTTTATTGTAGGGCCATCAATAAGAATACCAATGTTATGCCATATGGAAGGGGGCTGATTGGTGAAGCCAAGGACTCCGTCTGTCCACTATTTCCATGCTTCTCCCCTTGCTTTGCTTGTGGAATTGATTAGGTTAGCTAAAAGAGATTGTGTTTTGTGAGCAAGTAGGGCCCCTGTGTGATGTTTAGAGAGTGCAGTTCTACATTTTAATGGTCTCATAAAATCTGCTAATTGTGATAATTGATGCACTTGATAATATGCTTCAATTTGGGGTTATCTCAATCCTCTAGAAGAGGTAGTACTACGCAACCTATGTACATGCATTCAGGGCCTGAGCTTCCTGCATTCAAATGACTTGATATCTGACATTATATTTCTCACGACAGGTCTGTGTATCAAAAGCGGTATCATACCGAAGATGTAATTATAGCAAGGTGCCACAACCATCCTAAAGGCCAGTACTTGCCCCCACAGACACATATATAATTGGGTCCACTTCACAAAGTCTTATTTCATGATTTTGAAGTGAGGACTCAAATTCCTGTCAACCATCCCTGCCAGTCCACTGTTTATAAGGATTCACACATTTTTCAGTCCTTTGGGCAACTATTTCATGGCATACCCACTGATACAGGCTCTAGTTGTGTGTAGTGAAGTAGGCAAAACCTCACTCTTACCCCAGTTCACTTTTACTCAGAGACTGTGGCAAAGAAACCTATCAATGAGAATATTGTCAGGAGAGATTTCTCAGGGTTGGACAGGGTTAGTAAGATATCATCTAGATACGAAAAATGTTACTTGTCCTTTCACTGTATTATTTTCTGGTCTACTGTCGAGGTATGCAGTACTGCTGCCAAAGGTTCAAGGGCCAACAAAAAAAGCAGGTGTGGAGAGGAACGCCCTTAGCATGTATCTCTTGTTATTAGCTATGGACTTTGACAAATAGCCACTGCAGTTGATTTGTGTGCTCGGGGTGTTGTACAACCATTTGACCTTTGCTATGAAGTTCTCTCCCAGATCCACCCTCTCCAGATGTGTAATAGGTGCCCCACTCAACCCGGTCAAAGGCTTTTTCTCCATCTAATTTGACTGCTAACACTCCATCCGGTATTCCATAACAAATGAGACAGCAATCTCATGTGATCCTGAGATGATCTACTTGGGACGAACTCCACGTGGGATTCATGAATGAGTGATATAATCACTTTATGTAATCTCACCACCAAAACTTTCATCAATATCTTCACGTCAATAAACATCACATCTGTGCATTCAGGATAAATCTTTACAGTGAATTAAGGTGCATAGCTATGCAAAGAGGAGTATTAGCCTAATGTTGTGAGTTTTACGTAACAAGCGTAATACGAAATTTCTGAAATTATGCGAATTATGTCCGCATAATTTACGTTTCGCCCAGGCCTACTTGTAACTCCCACAGGAAGCCCACTTCCACTCGGGCCTTCAATTTGGGTTAGCACTTTATAGCATCATCTATCTCTTCTATGGATGTCTTTCCTTCAAGGAACTTCCTCCATTCCTGAGACAATGTTGGGGGTTTTACCATACCTAGACATGCTTTCTCAGCTGCAGAGGTAATTTTCAAGTGCATAAAGTTTCATAGAACTTCACAACAGTTTCTGAGACATGGGTTGGGTGCATTATCACTATCCCGTTGGATTTGCATTTGCCAGGGTTCACCATTTGCGACTCTCTTTGCCTCAACTGGAAAGCAAGAAGCTTCCTTGCTGTATCCGATAATGTCTTTGCCTAAGTTTTATCAATGATTTCTCAGCTTGGGATGTACATTTAAATGTGCATGCCTCACGTTTTGATCCAGTAAGTGGGATGGTTTCCTATTTTATTGTATTCTGTGATGAGTGTCCACACAACGGTGGGCAAGAAGGTGGCTGGTCTCCGAGAGGGCCACCCTCTTGGCTGCCACTGTGCCATGCATCAGATATCCTCTGGAGGTCACTTTCTCCACCTCCCAAAGCATTCGGACAGAGAAAACTGATCTCTTATTATCCTCTTTGAAAGTCCTAATGTAGTTTTTCAGGTTTTTTTTCCTGTCCAATGTTTTATAAGGGGAGATGATGGAAGCACCCATTACTTCGAAGGTGGTTTTGTGAGACCTAAATCTAAGTCTAGCAGAATAGGGTTGTGAGTCCTCTCGCTAGAATTGTGTTGTGAACTACCTCTCTTTGAAAGGAACCTCACATAAGAAAATCAATACGTGTACCTGTGTTGGGCACTGGTGAGAAGATAGTGAAATCGCATTCAGCTGGATGAAGTATGCACCAGATTTATAGTCTGTCAATAAATCTTGAAGCAGCACTCTGTCTGTCTCACTGTATTGATCAGCGGGCCCTGTTCTATTTAAGATAGGAGTGATGGGTATGCTCCAGTCCCCACTTCTATTATCACAGGCGTATTAACAAACACAGTGAGGAGCCTGGACAATTCAAGTAGGAAGGAGTGTCTGCTTATGTTGGGTGCATAAGCCGTGCCTCCAATAAAAGTGCAGCGTAATTTTTTAATTTTAGCAAAAGCATATTTGCCCTTTGGGTCACTGCACTATTTAAGCACCCTGTGGGGCAGAGAGTGCCTGAATAAGATTGCCACACCACTTTTCCTGGGGAACTGTGATGTGTCTGAGGCGCCTCTCAGTAAGGAAAGAGTATAACTTCTATCAATGAAAGGTCTGTACTGCTGAGTGGGTAGCGCCAGCTCTTCCAATATATCTTGTGATTAGTCAAGTTTCATGGTTTGCCCTGCTATCAATCTGACATCTATAGGAATCAGGCAAAGAATGGGGGTTTGGTTGTCTAGTAAAATATTAAAAGAAAGAAAAAAAGAAAAGGCTGTAAGAGGTGGGAAAGGGGTGGAAAGCAGGAAACTTAGAATACGGAGCCTCAGAGGAAAGGTGAATCTAGAGAACAGCAATATAACTACTAAACAATAGTTTACCTCAATAAGCCAGTGGAACATTATTGAAGTCCTGTTAACTGTGGGCTATTCTCTGTCATCTCACCTCCTAGCTAGTCTGGGTCTCTACACATAGAAATTTACACAAGATTACATGTGGGCCTACTCAGGTGAGTCCCTTCCAATGCCAACACTTTGAATTTAATCATCCACTATCATGTTGCAAAGTGTATTACTTAATCAACTAGAGAGCTCTTATTAAGGCCAGATGTATAAAGGCAAATAGTGTTCTAGCTCACCACTGAAATTACTGTAATGTAAATAGTGGTTGTGGAACCTAGCAACTACATCAACGCAGGAAACAATGACCAGTGTATGTTGAGCTAATACCTTTTCCCCCTCCTTCGCCCTTTATTTTTTAGAGGATATAATTCAGCCACTGTTATGTGCATTGAAGGTTGATGGCCCCTGATCAAGTCGTCCAAAGTTGCCAATGCCTGCACTGGAAGATTTTAGAAGTGAGTGGGACTTGTCTCTGCCTCTTTCTAAAGTTTCTACAATCCCGTGGAGCCCTTCTTTGTCTGAGCACCTTCTTTGTCACCTATCAGCAGCATTGTCTTCTGGTTTTCTGGCTTTATACATTTGCAGGGCTATATTCCTGATCATTTTCTCTTGTTTGTTCCCTGTGAGTGTTTAGAGTGGAAGCCTCTTTATTGACAGAAATTCCATCAGGTTCTCTGGTTTGTAGAACATCAATAAACACTAACAAATTAGCAGGTTCTAGTAGGCTGAATCCACCTTCTATCTTCCTCCAGCGTGGTAGGAGAGCCAGAAACGTATGTTATGTGTATAGTCATACACTCGAACGAGAAGGGACCACTCTTTTTTTCATTGCTTGCAATATCAATCTTGTATGTTGGTGGTGGAGTAGGCACCTTATGCCAGGTTGTGGAGCATTGTTTGGTGCAGCATTGCATGTAGTGATCCTATGTGTTCTCTGGAATTCAATAAGTTGTGGAAAGGAGATTTCAAGGAGCTGAGGCATCACATCTACCAGGAAGCTAAATAGGTTCTCTTTCTTCATCTTTACAGAAACATCATACATCAACTGGTCTTCCAAATCGGTGGCCTTGAAACATAGGTACCATAGTTTGTTCTTGTCCCTAGTCCAGACTGTTGTCCTTTCTATCTTCCACAGCTTTTTTTCTTTATCCTTTTCTTTGTTGGTGAGTGTTGAAAGAAGCTATATCTTCTCTGACTGTCTGAATCTCTGAGGACATCTCAGTGATGTTAGAGTCCATATTGCCCATTGTGATGCCAAGAGCTGACACTTTCTTTAGGATGATGGCTAAAGTTGGATCTGAAATGGTCATCACTGTGTCGCTGGTTAATTTAATACCAGCTGTCAGTGCTTCAGAAAACATTGGTGTGCGTGTTTGAAGATGACATCTGGCCTCTTAATCAGTTTTCAACGTGCTCCTACAGGTCAGACTCTCCACGAGCCACTCTATTTTGCCCACTCTGGCACTGAGCTACAGAGAGTGGAAGAAATTCAACCAACTCAGCTATCTACCACTGGGCGTGTAAGAGAATGTGTGGACAGTCTGCTTCAGCAATCCACTCTTGTCAGTGTCCGTTCAATTTTTTCTAATCAATGGGACACCGTTTGTCACCTCCAAACCAATCAGTCACTGCGGCTCATGCTCCCCTCTTTGCACAAGCATCATAATCTAACATGTAAGGGTTTCCTCAGGTCTGTTTGACGTTTTGCAGCTACCTGGAGACAAAATTAAAGTGCCTTAAAATAAACCCTAGTCACAATTGTTGCAGCAACAAGAACACAGAAGAAACTATGTAATTTTGGTTCTGTTGTGGGTTTAAACACTATTGATGGGCCCTGCTTCCATAATCCTCACCCCCTTTAATTTCTTAGCCAGTGGATCTTCTCTTTTGCTTTGCGATCTCTTGTCCACCAACTTCTTGTGACTTTTGTGACTAATGGGCAGCGGGGTGGCCTTAAAGCATTGGTATATGTTGGATGTTGATCTGCTTCATCCCCGATGACAGTCTTCTTGTAGGGCAATTATCCAAGGTCTTGCCCATTTTGCTTCCATCATCAATGTAGACTGAGTCTCTCTTAAAGGCCACTACTGCTCCAATGTCTAACTGTTGATATCCAGATGCAGCCGCCCCTTTATTCCCCATGCATAGATGCTTCTGGTCTTGGTGCTTTCTTCCCATGCCCTCTCTCCTCTGGCGCTTCTGTTCCATGGATAACCTTTGTATGGTCTCCCTTCTGCTACTTCCGGCAGCTACAGCCTCTCTTTTCTTCTGGGCTTGTTGGGTTATTTATGCAGTAATGGGAGCTATCGCTGGTCGAAAGGCCTTTCTCCACTGCAGATTCATGTATGTGTCATATACACGGAGTCGGGGCATCTTCCCTTATTTGTAGTGTTCACAAATTCTCCACAATGTCTCACCCATGTACATATTCGTCACCATGTTCGGAATCACTTTCTCTATCCCAACGTGCTGATGACAAAGCCTTTGATGCTCTTTAGACAGTGTTACAGACCTCGTTAGACGCAGGTTGGTGGACAGATCTCACAAGGTGGCCATCTTTAACACAGCCAAGCTCCGCCTCCTCCAGATTTTAACTCTTGTATGTTTGTAAGGGTAGTTGTAGAGCTGGAACCTTCAGAGAGGGCAATAGATTGCTGCATATGTCGCGTGTCTTCAAGGGGGAATCCGGTGCATACAAAAAACAATTCTCATTAGCCGGTCCTTAATGGCTAACAATGACCAATACGTATTGCAGACTTACCCACCGTGATATCATTTGATGGATGGTCCCTTTAGGATATGATTCATGACCATTTACAATAGGGATGAGGTTTGTTATGCATGGAGATTTGCCACATGGATTCATAATACACATGGGTTTTGTCACATCTTCATTATCACCCCAGAAAGGTGGGAACATTTTTTTTAACAATTATGTGAGTTTTAGCAAACATAATATTACAGTTACAAATGTTGCCTCCAACTACTCCCACCACCAATGCTGTGTGGGTTATGTTATGTTAATTAATTTTATAATGCGCGTAGGTACCCAAAAAGGGTTTCCCAGCGACCGAGAGGAACCACAACAAATATAAAAGAGTAAGTACTATTGGTTAAACAGCCAAGCTTAAACTAATTTACGAAATTTTAAGTGAAGTGTTTCTTTGCGGATCACTATGGGAAGAGAGTTCCACAAGAGAGGACCAAGATAGGAAAAAGAGCGGCCCCCCATTCTTGTGAGTTTGATCCTGGGAACCATGAATATTTCCTGAGTCGTAGAGCGTAACAGTCGAGAGGGCTGATATTGGCGGACCAGTTTTTGCAGGTATTGAGGGGCAGTACCCATCTTAATCTTAAACATATAGTCCAGGGCTTTAAACTTAGTCCGACTTTCCACTTTAAGCCAATGTAAATCTCTCAAAGCATGGAGATTGAGGTCATTCTTGGGATTTTATAAAGCAGCCTAGCAGCAGAGTTCTGCACCACTTGGAGCTTACGTAACACATCTTTGTTTGCTCCCAAAAGAAGAATATTCCCATAGTCCAGTCTAGATGTAACAAGTGCCTGGACTACCGTCCTTTGGGTAGCATTAGGGAGCATCCAGATGATTTTCTTCAACCATTTTAAAATGGTGAAGCAGGTGGCTGCAGTTTTTACCGCATGTTGTTTCATGGATAATTTATTATCCATAATGAATCCCAGATTACGGGCTTGAGCGGTGGGTGAGGGGAAAAGTCCCATTTCACTGGGCCAATGTTGGGGGCCCCAAAGGTCCCCATTTTTCCCAAAAATGAGGACCTCCGTTTTTTCACCATTGAGCTTGAGTAAATTGGTTTGCATCCAAGATGCAATGTTGCTCAAGCCCATTTGGAGAGTTGAGGGGCCTTGCAGATTTCCCGCAGATAGGGAAAAAATTATTTGGGTGTCATCAGCGTAAGAAAAAAGAGACAACCCAGCCTCCTCTGCAATGACAGCCAAAGGTTGTAGATAGATATTGAACAGAAGGGGACTTAAAATTGATCCCTGAGGTACCCCATAAGGAGAAAAAAGAATTTTAGAAGAAGCTCTCGATGAAAAAACTTGAAAGGTCCGTTTGGATAAAAATGAAATCAACCAGCCAAGTGCTGTCCCGGTAATACCAAGTGACTGCAAGGATTTGATTAGCACGGTATGAGAAACCGTGTCAAATGCGGCACTCAAATCCAACAATATGAGGGCCACTGTGTTACCAGTATCTAAATGTTGACGCAACATTTCGGTAACGCCAAGGAGAGTCGTCTCAGTCGAGAAACCCGCTCTGAAACCAGACTGAGAGGGGTGTGAAAAGTTCGAAAATTCAATAAATTTGGATAATTGTAAATTTACATGTTTTTCCAAAATTTGGGAAAAAATAGGAAGTAGGGAAATGGGCCTGAAATTAGATGACTGATCAGGATCAGCATTAGCCTTCTTCAGCAGTGGAAGGACCATAGCATGTTTCCAATCGGATGGAACCAAAGCCTCTTGAAGTGAGGCATTGAGTAGTTCCATAACAATTTCCAATGAAGGCTGCTCAAGTTGTAAAAGTACAGGAGCAGGAAGAAGATCACAGGGAGATCCAGATTTGATACTGCCTATTTTTTTTTTAAAAGAATTAATATCAAGAGGCGCCCATTTTTCCAATTTCATAGGAGGTTCCACTATAAAAATGGGTTCAAGAGGGGAAGCTGACTGAATCGGCACCGAAGGCCTAATTTTATCCAGTGTCAGATATATTTGCTCCACTTTACTTACAAAGAAATTGGCAAGAGTGTTGCATTGAAATTCATTTAGAATAGGAGAATTGGGCTGCGTATCCGAGCCAGCCAATTTTTTTCACCATTATGAACAAAGTGCGAGAGCAATTTTGTGCATTGGAAATAGAAGAGGAAACATATTCCGCTCGAGCTAGTTTACATAGAACATGATATTTTTTTAAAGCAGTTTTATATGTGATTTTAGAATCAGGGGAGTAGTCTCTCCTCCAAGATCTTTCCAATGCTTTACATTTACTTTTGGGTGAACTCTAAACGTGCCTCTTAATACAGCTAAGGGCCAATTAACAGCTGAATGCCCTCCGTTGTTGGAGAAGGACCACAAAGCATATACAGACCAGTTTCTTCAGACTGACTGAAACAAATAACTATGAGAAAACTATAGAGAGGAAATGTTCTTTAAGTAAAATCTAGGTTTTCAACTAGCATGAAATGCCATACGACTTTCAGTGACCCCAAGAGAAAAAAAAGCATTCCATGGAGCAGAGCCCAGAATGAAAAATGCCCGCCTCCTTCATTCATCTCGAAAAATGTGTCATACACAGGAGTGGAACACAGACATTTAGGAACGTAGGGGCATATTAGCAAGGGCCATTATCTCCGCTTTTTTGGCTTTAAGAGCCAAAAAAGCGGAGATAATATTACCGCCCTATTACCAAGGCGGGTGCTAACATGCATTAACGCATGTTAGCACCGCGTTTCCCTACGCCTCGCTCTGCATCTCTAATGAGATGCAAAGTGGGCGTTCCTTCCCAGGATAACAGGAGAAATGTCGCTAACCGACATTTCTCCTATTATCAAGCTGCAGGCGAACATGCAGAGCAATTAGAAATGTAGCGCTAACCGCGGTTAGCGCTACTTTTCTAACGCCTGCTCTCAGTATGACTTAGCCATGATATCCACTGGAAGGTGGATATCATGGCTGAGTCTGTCCTGCCCTATCAGCAAGCTATCGCCAAAAATTGTGTGATTATCGCTGGATTTCCAGCGATAATCGCACATTTGGCAGTTAGCGCTTGCAATTTTATCACTGTTGAGATGAGCGTTGCTGAGAGCACGCTATCTCAGTGATAAAATTCAGCGTTAGTCCGGCGATAATTATCCTCGCGCTAAGCGCGCTGAGCGATAATTATCGCCGGACCTTAGTAATATGCCCCGTAGTTTTTAGTTTACCAATCACAAATGGAGAACTTTTGACGAGCTAATGCACAACAGTTTTAACAGGACGCATTAATCAATCGCAAATGTAGGTCATGAAAGGTCACTTTTCACCCACTTCCTCTCACTACTGACGATTAAGCAACCTTTCCAAAATACCCCGGAAGGGAGCAACTCACCATCTGAGTTGTATGTACAAGTCAGTTTCATTCACGCCATTATTCAGTCTGACATAACTTAATGTAGCATACCGTGCAAGTCTAATATAACGCACCATGTCAAAGACGAACATTTAGGAGGAAAGGTTAAAGGGTTGGAAAGCAATAACTAATTCATTCGCACAGAAAGGGGTGTCATCTCAGAATCAGGCAGGGATCAAGCCACCAGTGAATTATGAAGTGATTCCGAGAGAAAGAGCTCTGCCTTTGGTCGAGACGTTCGCTACAGAGTACCTAATTTGCCCGTGGTCATAATTTAGTAAAGGGATACTCCTTTATATAATGCCTTTACAAAATCTTTAGGGCTAAAAAAAAAAAAACCTTCAGGTTAAAAACAGGCTTTAAAGGTTCTTCTTTTCGCATTGGAAATGCTAATTTGGGGTATCAAGGAAACGTTTTATATTGAAGCAAAAAGAAACAAATGCATGTAAAATGCGTTTCCGAGGAGAGCACCGATGTTTGTGTCAGAGCAACTACTTTCTAAGCAAATCCACCTGACGGGAAGAAAGTGATTTCAAATTTCTATCTGAAAGGGGCAATCTAGAGCTCCCCAAATGTGGTTATTATGAGTAATTAGAATAAAGGTGCTCAAAAAACGAAATCAGGAGAGTACTGTGATGGCAAGTGCAGTGGTGGTCATATACCCAAAATGGGAGCCCAGTTTCCGACAGCACAGTGGGACTGTAGAGAAGAATATTGATAGACTACTGGGGGAAAAGGCCTCAGTCTTGATAAGAGCTTGGGTGAGCTCCTATGCAAACTTTGGGGTCGATTCCGATTTCGGCCGGTAGGGCACCTAACAGTATTCGTCCGGAAAAAAACCCAGCCGAATGCGTGTTTCCCGACCGATTCGTACACCCGTCCGGACGAACAAGTACGATGCGTAGAACAACCCATTTCCCGAGCGAGCCGTACTCACCCAATCCAGCTCCTGTTCCCCGCCCGAGGCCGGATCCGCAAACGCCGAATCGAGTCGCACAGAACCAAATACACAGCACCTTCCGGCCGGACTAGTACGATGCGCGCTCCGTACGCGCCGAACCAGTCGCTACGTCCGGCACGTTTCAGCATCCGGGAGAGCCGCACATAAGCACCGTTTCGCGCCACAAGACGATCCACGGCTACGAGACGAACAAGCCAGCGACGAGTACGAGTCGAAGACACGAGAAACCCGAACGAGACGACCCAACCATGAATCCCATCGCGCAGGTCCTACCTATACTCTACATCTATTACCGGGACCGGTACGGACGCGTACGGCGCAGACGGTAAGTCAAACACCAACAATACAAACAAACTACACGTACCCAAAATATGTCACACACACATAGGGATGCACAAATGACGTACACTAGCAACAGCACAACCATAGGGGTGGGATGGGCATCACCAATGCCATACACACCCATAGGGGGATGGATGCCTACCACTACCACCACCCCTACTCAGGGGGGGGCTGGATGCCTGCCACTACTACCATCCCCACCCATAGGGGGATGGATGCCTACCACTACCACCACCCATACTCAGGGGGATGGATGCCTACCACTACCACCACCCCTACTCAGGGGGGCTGGATGCCTACCACTACCACCACCCCTACTCATGGGGGCCTGGATGCCTGTCACTACTACCATCCCCACCCATAGGGGGATGGATGCCTACCACTACCACCACCCCTACTCAGGGGGGGCTGGATGCCTGCCACTACTACCATCCCCACCCATAGGGGGATGGATGCCTACCACTACCACCACCACTACTCAGGGGGGCTGGATGCCTGCCACTACCACCACCCCTACTCAGGGGGGATGGATGCCTACCACTACCACCACCCCTACTCAGGGGGCTGGATGCCTACCACTACCACCACCCCTACTCATGGGGGCCTGGATGCCTGTCACTACTACCATCCCCACCCATAGGGGGATGGATGCCTACCACTACCACCACCCCTACTCAGGGGGCTGGATGCCTGCCACTACTACCATCCCCACCCATAGGGGGATGGATGCCTACCACTACCACCACCCCTACTCATGGGGGCCTGGATGCCTGTCACTACTACCATCCCCACCCATAGGGGGATGGATGTCTACCACTACCACCACCCCTACTCAGGGGGGGCTGGATGCCTACCACTACCACCACCCCTACTCATGGGGGCCTGGATGCCTGTCACTACTACCATCCCCACCCATAGGGGGATGGATGCCTACCACTACCACTACCCCTACTCATGGGGGGCTGGATGCCTGCCACAACTACCATCCCCACCCATAGGGGGATGGATGCCTACCACTACCACCACCCCTACTCAGGGGGGCTGGATTCCTGACACTACCACCACCCCTACTCAGGGGGGGATGGACGCCTACCACTACCACCACCCCTACTCAGGGGGGGCTGGATGCCTACCACTACCACCACCCGTACTCATGGGGGCCTGGATACCTGTCACTACTACCATCCCCACCCATAGGGGGATGGATGCCTACCACTACCACCACCCCTACTCAGGGGGCTGGATGCCTACCAGTACCACCACCCCTACTCATGGGGGCCTGGATGCCTGTCACTACTACCATCCCCACCCATAGGGGATGGATGCCTACCACTACCACCACCCCTACTCAGGGGGCTGGATGCCTGCCACTACTACCATCCCCACCCATAGGGGGATGGATGCCTACCACTACCACCACCCCTACTCAGGGGGCTGGATGCCTGCCACTACCACCACCCCTACTCAGGGGGATGGATGCCTACCACTACCACCACCCCTACTCAGGGGGCTGGATGTCTACCACTACCACCACCCCTACTCATGGGGGCCTGGATGCCTGTCACTACTACCATCCCCACCCATAGGGGGATGGATGCCTACCACTACCACCACCCCTACTCAGGGGGGGCTGGATGCCTGCCACTACTACCATCCCCACCCATAGGGGGATGGATGCCTACCACTACCACCACCCCTACTCAGGGGGGCTGGATGCCTGCCACTACCACCACCCCTACTCAGGGGGGGATGGATGCCTACCACTACCACCACCCCTACTCAGGGGGGCTGGATGCCTACCACTACCCCTACTCATGGGGGCCTGGATGCCTGTCACTACTACCATCCCCACCCATAGGGGGATGGATGCCTACCACCACCCCTACTCATGGGTGCCTGGATGCCTGCCACTACCACCACCCCTTCTCAGGGGGGGCTGGATGCTTGCCACTACTACCATCCCCACCCATAGGGGGCTGGATGCCTACCACTACCACCACCCCTACTCAGGGGGGATGGATGCCTGCCACTACCACTACCCCTACTCATGGGGGACTGGATGCCTGTCACTACTACCATCCCCACCCATAGGGGGCTGGATGCCTGCCACTACCACCACCCCTACTCATAGGACGGGTAATGCATGACACAACCAGCATACTCCCACATAAGGAATGACAGAAAATTACACCCCCCAACACCATGACAAGCGTGTGTAGTCTGTGTCAAATGCCTACAACACTGAACATGACATTGAACATACAATGTGACCCACTATCACATGTGTCACACATAAATGTGTGTGGCCTCCACAATGCAAGCAGACCATGACCACTGTGGCCATGGGGTCGAACACCCCATCATCACAGTGACCAAAAGGTAAGTGTGGGGTCAATAGCTGATGCACCTCTTGAACAGTGTGGCCATGGGGCCTAAAGCCCCATCACCACAGTGACCAAAAGGTAAGTGTGGGGTCCATAGCTGATGCACCTCTTGAACAGTGTGGCCATGGGGCCTAAAGCCCCATCACCACAGTGACCAAAAGGTAAGTGTGGGGTCCATAGCTGATGCACCTCTTGAACAGTGTGGCCATGGGGCCTAAAGCCCCATCACCACAGTGACCAAAAGGTAAGTGTGGGGTCCATAGCTGATGCACCTCTTGAACAGTGTGGCCATGGGGCCTAAAGCCCCATCACCACAGTGACCAAAAGGTAAGTGTGGGGTCCATAGCTGATGCACCTCTTGAACACTGTGGCCATGGGGCCTAAAGCCCCATCACCACAGTGACCAAAAGGTAAGTGTGGGGTCCATAGCTGATGCACCTCTTGAACAGTGTGGCAATGGGGCCAAAAGCACCATCACCACGGTGATCATAAGGTAAGTGTAGTCATGGTAAAAGCTGCGAAAGCCAAACTGTATGGATGAATCCTGGTCACACAACAACAAACACATCAGTGGCATAGTAGTGCTTGTGTCCCATAGCAACATAGATTGGGCGAGGCAAACAGTGCAGTGTCACAGAACCATCGTTTTGGCCATGTGCATACAAACATCACACATGAGGGACCACATTGCAATATTCACAAATAACACAATGACAGAAGTGACCATCATAATGCTGAGCCACATATCTGCACCAATGGACACACAAATGTAGATATCCTGTGGAGACTGTCGATGTCAGGTGAACAAATACCAAACCATGGCATCAATGGGACATACAAACCATGATCATTGTGCTGACTGATGACCTAGGAGTCCCAGGGACAGCAGGGGAAAGCCACCAAACAACATACAGACAATGGCACACTACAGAAATGCCAATGCAGTGGTGCAAATGCACAAACACAAACAGGCAGCCTCACACTGCATTTCAAACACAACAGGTGATGGGGGTGTGTGCCAGTGTCCCCAGGCAACCACACAACACATGAGGAGGCCTGAACTCCAATCGCACAGATGTGTATACAGTGCCATACAAAAGTTACTCATGGATCGGATACCCGTATGTGGGCAATCATGCATCGTCAGCTGAGAGGGAGGCCAAATTACACATGTCACAGAAGCTTGTAGGAACAGCAACTAACACAGCAAGAGACAGACCCACCACAGCACTACCCCCAGGGACCCCACATTGTGCTGACACTAGCCTGCATGACAATCCCACTGTGATGACAAAGGTAGATGTCGTTCACACTGTGAACCACAGCCATGTGTTCTGAGCAACAAACTACCATCACACCTACACAAGCTCCAATCAATCAGCACGGCCTGCCAGCCAAGGCCAATATGGAGGTAGGGGTCTAGCCGTGCAACAACTCACATTTGCACACTCAACACCACACACCCTGATCTCCACCAATGTGCAGCAGTGAAGCTCACATGGACTGGTGACAGTGCACATGCACCCATGACAATCCCAGGGGTGGTGGGGGAACTAAGGTGCAGATACCCATCACACATGGCCAGTCAACAAGACTCGTCAATGTCTGACACACAGCACAGTACGCCGTACATGGGCATGATGTGAAATCCACCACAATCAATCGGATCCTGGCCATAGTCAGACACCTACGAAGAAGCCAAGGTGACACACAAAGAACACACGTACACAACTTCCAACATTGCAGCTCTGACCCTGAGGAGTGGCAGCAGTCACACACACAACGTGTCACAATCAGTGAAAGCTAACACAAACTGAAATTCACATGACTTGTGTAAACAACAAGTGCCAAGGGGAATCCTGAATGTGTCCCATCACCGTTTGCCCACATCCCCAGCCCTGACAACAAAGACAACCTGGGATGACAACCTCATGAACATTAGTTTGCCATGCAACCACATCACAGAGAAACCAGGTCCAAGATGCTGGATGAACACAGACCAACTCTGCAAGCAACACAAACAGGAACATCCCTAGGGACACAGCCTGTGTAGGAAAAGGGAAGGGAACACGCACAGACATGCTTACACAACACACAACACGGGCACACGCAATGTCACCGGATTACACACTGCCATGAGGGCACTCCACTCCTGTGGAAGGTCCGCTATGCCAAACCTTGTCTGTGCACGACTCAAACATGTCAGCAGGACACTCCGTCAGTGAGTCAACAACTACAACACACAGAAGGCTCTGCTCACATCAGCCTGGGTATGGGAGTGTCACGTCAGTCATCTGCATACACCCAAAACACGTGTCAAGCCAGTTGCACTGTATACACAGATGAGTCCTTCAACATTGATGTGCAAAACTGCATGTCCAGTGGAGATGGGCACACAGTCAGGGAAATTGGAACATTGAACAGTGGTAAGCCCACCAGATGTGCATCAGTGTAAGACAAAGATGTCCCTTTACAAATGCAAAACGTACATCCCTGTGTCAAATGCTGAACATTACACCCTCAGACTGCAGCAAAGGATGCCATAGATCCAGAGTAGAACAGGACACATATCCCATGGAACACATGGAGTCCATCACAGCAACACTTCATTTTCCTGATCTGAACACTATTACAACTGCAAATGCAGGATGCTACTCATCTACATCATGTACATCAAAAGAAACACCTCAATTAAACAAAAAGAGGCTTTATTCAGCTAATGTAAAATTAAAAGTTGACGTCCAAAAGAAACTAAGGCCAATGGCCAGTCCAAAATCCATGTCCCAACAGGGTGACAAGTGACATCTGGTCACCCATTGCTTGCCTGCACTGGTACGGACAGGGGACATCCCCTTGGAGGGGCATACAAGGGGCAGGCCAGGCACCGCAGGGACAGGATCAGGGGATGGCAGAGTGAGGCAGTGAAGGGGTGGTGGGTGCAGGAGTGTCACCGGCAACTGCAGTGGAGGTGTCTGACTCAGGGGGGGCCAGCACCACCGTGCTACACAAGTCAGTTGGTGTGGGTGGTGCAACCACTGCAGTGGGCTGGTCTGATGTAGTGGACTGGGTCCCCACTGCAGTGCCCGAGTCAGACGGGGTGGTTGGGGACTCCACTGCAGTGCATAACTCCAAGGGAGTGGAAGGGTGGGCAGATGAGGTGGGCAGGACAGAGGGGGGGGACCCGGTCCCCACACCAGTGGCACCAACAGGCAGAGTGTCTGGGTTGGGGGTGGAAGAGCAAGTGGCAGGGGGGGGAGGGCCTAAGCAGTCTGGGGATGTGGTATCGGTGTGTGGGGGAACCTGGGGCAGGGTGTGGCGGGGGAACCTGTGGAGTGGTGGCCTGGGGGATGGAGGAGAGAGACTGGGTGGTGGAGCTGCGTGGTGGTGGTGGTGGGGTCTTGCTCTTCCTGGTCCGGGGGGACTTACGAATGGGGTCCTGTGTCTGCCTGCGCCTGGGGGAGGGTGTCCGGGGGCGAGGGGCACTCCCCTCTGTGTGGGTGGACTTCCTCTTCCCCGGTATGCTGGATCAGCAGGATTGGAGGGGAAGAGGCCGAGGTCACACAGGAAGAGCTGCTGTGTAGGTGGGGTAGCAGGAGAGGCAAGGGAAGGGGTCTTGCAGGGAGAGGATTTGGAGGACTGCGGAGTGACAGTGGATGCCTGTGTGTGTGTTCCCCATCCCCTGTGTCTGTGGTATCAGTCCCCTGAGGATGCTTGTGTGCACGTCTTGCCTTTCTCTTGGGTGTGTCTGTGCTGCTCATGTCTGTGTGCTTGGGTGATTGTGCAGGTGTGCATAAGCTTTGGACAGGTAGGGTGGCAGGAAGTGTGGATGGGGCAGAGGTGGGAGGGGTGAGGGACTGCTGGAGGAGGGACACTGCTGCCATCAGGGAGGAGTCCATGGACCTATTACTCCTCTGTAGGGCAGACATACCTGTCGAGATGCCCTCCATGAACGACACCAGCTGTGTCAACAGAGTGGTGTGTGCATGGAGGACAGTCAGCATTGCTGTCTGCCCTACATGGAGCTGCCGAAGGAGGTACACAGACTCCTCACTCAGGGCAGCAGGGGACACAGGGGCAGGGGGTGCGGTGCCTGGCACGAAGGAGACACGCTCCCGAGCACAGGAGCCTCCACGGACCTCAGGAATGGGAGCCAATGGGAGGGCGGTGGTGGTGGTGGTGGTGGCGGGGCCAGACAGACTAGCTGGGGTGTGGTGGCTGCTGACACCCGCCTCCACAAGGGAGTCATCCTCCGAGCTGCTGTGGTCCTCAGCTGAGGTGGATGGTGCTGAGGACTCCTCGGTGTGGCTCCCCTCGCCCTCCGTGCCACTGGGTCCCTCTGACCACTCGTCGGACGCTGACCCAGTCTGGCTCCGCTGCTCCTCCTGGTCCGTGGAGCTGTCCCCTCCTGTGGCCGTGGATGTATCTGCAAACAATTAGGAAACAGACAAACATCAGTCACCTGCACTGACCGCACACACCACAGTAAGTACAGCACATCACAGAGCCAGCCCAGGCATCCTTAGTTGAACATTGCCTAAAGTCCTCACACAGATTTGTGGAAGCCAATTGTCAGTCTGATGGTCAACCATGGGACTCACACCCCTCCTGCCCTTGCACCCATCTGTCTGGTGCCTGTCTGATGGTAAGACCCCAGTGTGGACACATGCACCACCTACACAGTTGTTGGACATTGCAGGGAACACGGTGAAGTATGTGAACATGCACACAACACATCTCTTGCCACTAAGTCAGTGCAGGTGTCCGGATGAAGGGAAGGCCAGAGTCTAAATAGAAATGCATGTGATGCATACCAGCACCACACACCATGATGCACCAATGTCCGGATAGTCAATGCCACAATGGGGTGCATGTTGCACATGTCACTCCCCTGCAGGATCACTCTTAGGAAGTTTAATGCCATGACACAGGCTTGCGTGCCAAGTCATACATCACTGTCTCCAGTCACATGGCCATGGCAGCCAGCCAACAACAGTCTGCACTGTGTCACAATCCTAGGACATGGGGAATGCACGTTATGTAACTGACAAGTGCACATGTCCATCCCCCAAAACCACATCATCAGTACTACTACTTGTCCACGTCATACCAATTGGACATATGGGGGACATGAAACACAACTCTCTGAACATGAGCACCTCACAGTGT
This sequence comes from Calotriton arnoldi, assembly GCA_963921515.1. Classification (NCBI taxonomy): domain Eukaryota; kingdom Metazoa; phylum Chordata; class Amphibia; order Caudata; family Salamandridae; genus Calotriton; species Calotriton arnoldi. Next base: position 3,057,493 of record CAWUFW010000742.1, read on the forward strand.
GCTGTGAATGAGAAACAGCTGCCTGAAAGTCACAGTCGCATACACCTGTGTGCACAGTCAAGTGATCAGACACCTACAAATCACAGAAGTATCGTCTATCATGGTCACATCTCTGCTGGCATGCTGAGCCCTAACCGATAAACATACCAGTAGTCCTGACAACAAGGACACAGCACAATGACACAGAGGCAGACACCTGAGGGAACATTTCACTGATCACAACATGCCAGATGGTACACGGGAGTGGGAGTACAGAGTGTATTGTATGCCCTGGAGTAGGCCTGACTGTCCAGCTCCACCTGTAAGAGGAATGAGTCCTGGACAGTAGGCATGTGGCTAAGCACGTGTGACACACTTGATACACATACTCCTGATGCCCAAACATTGTTCCCACCGGCAGCATGGGTGTGTGCCAAATTCCCCAGGGACATGTGGTGATTCATATCAGCAAGTGGACCACATATCAAAGTTACACCCAGATTACATGTCAGAACTTAGGCATTGTGTAAGCAATTGACCCACACATGAATCCCACAACATAGTCACGGGAACAAATGCTGTCCCCCACCTTGAGCAAAGCAAAATGCAATGACACAGTCCCCAAGTGACACAATTTCCTGACTGTAAGGGCCACACATATGCGTATCAGAGGAGAAGTGGGCATGTCACAAATGAGGGACATGGGTCCTGGACCACATGACTGATGTACTGTGGAAGTTTAACCAGGCCAGAGGAGGGCACATAGCATGTCAGACAAAGTGCACAGTGCAGTCATGGACTCACCCCCTCCTTGCTGCTGTCTGGCCTTCAGCTGCCCATCCAGGTCAGGGAAGACCACCGCCAGGATCCGGAGCATGTGGGGGGTCAGGGTCCGGTGTCCGCCCCTCCTGCGAGGAGGCGACAGCTTCAGCTGGACCCTTGCGATCCTCTGGGTCCAGCCCCGAAGGTCCTGCCACCTCTTCTGGCAGTTGCGGATCCTGCGCCTGTAGACCCCCACGGATCTTACTTCCCGGGCGATGGTCAGCCATATTTCCTGCTTCTGGTGGGCGTCGACCTGTGAGGATGACAAAGTGAAAAAGGCCATTACTACACATGCAACATATCCGTGCATCACACAGTTGGATATACATGTCTCAATCACAGGGGCATATGATGTACATAGGCAGTGCAACAATGGCTATGAACAGTTTGCCAGCAGTCACTACATGGTGTCATTGCATGGGGAGTAAACCTTTTGGAATGCACTGATACTGCACTGTACCTGTTCAGTGCATGTAACTACACACTTTGGGGTGTGACAACTACTCAGTGAGCATGCTAGCCAGTGGTGTGCACACTGTAAGTCCTGCTAGTCAGACAACATGCACAATTGGTAAGGCAGTGGACAGCACACTCACCTGCTCCCCTGGTTTCCCATACAGCTTGCTGTACTGTGGAAGGAGGCTGTCCATCAGGGCCTGGTTCTCCTCAAGGCTGAAGGCTGGGGCTCTCTCCACAGTACGTGCCATTGCAGTAGCCAGAGGATGCAGAGACAGCAGCAGAGTTGTTGGCAGATGTCGTCCTGGAGCATGTAGTGCAGGCAAGTGAGCTCTCAGGGGAACAGCCAGCATTATATGTGTGCTGCAGATGCAGATACTGTCCCATGTGTCCAAAGTGATTGGTCCAAGTCGTTTGCATCTTCTGAATCTGACCAATCCATGGAATAGCAGCACTAATACACGCCCACAGCATCCTTCAAATCTTCAAATTCATGACATCCATGATTTTGCAACATTGTTGTGGCTGGCCAACTGAATTCACTGCATCAGACTCGTTGGGGCCACGAAAACGCGTCCGTTGCCATGCCAGGCCCCAGCCAATGCGTGCGCACCGATCGGTCCATTGCTGTACAACGCGTATTTCGGGGTACAACGCGTACCCGCACACATCACATGCAATGGGCCGGCCGGGCACACCGATCGGTCCATTGCTGTACAACGCGTACCCGCACACAACACATGCATTGGGCCGGCCGGGCACACCGATCAGTCCATTGCTGTACAACGCGTATTTCGGGGTACAATGCGTACCCGCACACATCACATGCAATGGGCCGGCCGGGCACACCGATCGGTCCATTGCTGTACAACGCGTACCCGCAAACATCACATGCAATGGGCCGGCCGGGCACACCGATCGGTCCATTGCTGTACAACGCGTACCCACACACAACACATGCATTGTGCCGGCCGGGCACACCGATCGGTCCATTGCTGTACAATGCGTATTTCGGGGTACAACGCGTACCCGCCCACATCACATGCAATGGGCCAGCCGGGCACACCGATCGGTCCATTGCTGTACAACGCGTACCCGCACACAACACATGCAATGGGCCGGCCGGGTACACCGATCGGTCCATTGCTGTACAACGCGTATTTCGGGGTACAACGTGTACCCGCACACAACACATGCAATGGGCCGGCAGGGCACACCGATCGGTCCATTGCTGTACAACACGTATTGGGTACAACGCGTACCCGCACACAACACATGCAATGGGCCGGCCGGGCACACCGATCGGTCCATTGATGTACAATGCGTATTTGGGGTACAACGCTGCACCCGCACACAACACATGCAATGGGCCGGCCGGGCACACCGATCGGTCCATTGCTGTACAACGCGTATTTCGGGGTACAACGCGTACCCGCACACATCACATGCAATGGGCCGGCCGGGCACACCGATCGGTCCATTGCTGTACAACGCGTACCCGCACACAACACATGCATTGGGCCGGCCGGGCACACCAATCAGTCCATTGCTGTACAACGCGTATTTCGGGGTACAACGCGTACCCGCACACATCACATGCAATGGGCCGGCCGGGCACACCGATCGGTCCATTGCTGTACAACGCGTACCCGCACACATCACATGCAATGGGCCGGCCGGGCACACCGATCGGTCCATTGCTGTAGAACGCGTACCCGCACACAACACATGCATTGGGCCGGCCGGGCACACCGATCGGTCCATTGCTGTACAACGCATATTTCGGGGTACACCGCGTACCCGCCCACATCACATGCAATGGGCCGGCCGGGCACACCGATCGGTCCATTGCTGTACAACGCGTACCCACACACAACACATGCAATGGGCCGGCCGGGTACACCGATCGGTCCATTGCTGTACAACGCGTATTTCGGGGTACAACGCGTACCCGCACACAACACATGCAATGGGCCGGCCGGGCACACCGATCGGTCCATTGCTGTACAACGCGTATTTCGGGGTACAACGCGTACCACGCACACAACACATGCAATGGGCCGGCCGGGCACACCGATCGGTCCATTGCTGTACAACGCGTACCTGTACAGGTCAGTCGCATATGTCACCATGCTTGTCACTGGTGAACATATGCCAGCCACATATACCTGCCAGAGACCCAGGGGCACACCTACAACACCACACCCACTCCACACTGTTTCCTAAGGCATGTAAGGCTGCATTACCTTTTCTGTGTATGGGGGTTGACATGTGGTTTCTGTGGTGGCACTGGTGGGCATCCACACCCAGGCTGTGCATGTGTTCATGGGGACAGGCGCGGTCGGTGGTAGGAGTGCCGGTCGGGCGGTCACGTGGGGCGAGGGAGGGGCAGGGTGGGGGGTAGTAAACTACGGATTAAGGCCGAATACAGGTAAGTAAACATTTAAATAAATAAAACGAATTTCGTTGCGCGCACTGCATCGCATTTGGCGATGCAGCGCTCACAACGAAATTCGTTTTATTTATTTAAATGTTTACTTACCTGTATTCGGCCTTAATCCGTAGTTTACTACCCCCCACCCTGCCCCTCCGTCGCCCCACGTCACCGCCCGACCGGCACTCCTACCACCGACCGCGCCTGCATGGGGACAGGGTCCTTTGTGTGTTGTGCACATGACCACTGTGATGTGCAACAGTTCATTTCAGAGCATGTGGCATGGTCACATTTCCAGGTTGTGTATGTGTGTGACATGTCACATACCCCCAGGGTCCCATGGGGGAAGGCATGTACATAACAGGATGACCCATTGCCACAATAGTGATGTCCCTCCACAGTCTGTGTGCATGTTGTGTTTCCGATGTCTCTGATTCCATGTGCAGGATGGGAGACAGTCTCCACAGCAACGTTGTTTGTGCATGGACTTTGATGTTGTGCGTGTGTGTGTCACTGACGTCCATGTCTGTCCTGCGGAGGCAACAGGGGCCACTACCTGTGGGAGTCATGTTTGTTTTTCTGACGTGTACATGATACGCCATGTCATGCCAGTGTCCATGTTGCAAGACAGGGTCCCTGGGAATCTACCTGTCAATGTGCTGTGATGCCTGTGGTGCATCTGTCCAGACATGTCACTGTGGTGTGTGTGTGTGGAACGTGACAGCAGTAAATGGGTACTTTGATACAGCCTAATGGTTTCCCATAGCACAACCTGGTACCTGTTGTGCACACATGTTGTAATGAGAACTTAGATGATGGCCATGTAGGTGCGAGTTATGTCCGAACAGAACGGCACACACATCAAGTACTTGTGTCTCGTAATGATGTATCATGTGAAATTGAGTATGGTGAAAGGCACATCTGTGGGGTGACTGACAATCTTTCTTTCTTCATCCTATGCACTGCAGGGCACCAGCTGTCCATAGACTATTCCCTGACCTGGCAACGATGGTGGAACGTGACAGCATCCGATGGTACCGCTTCACCAGGCAGCTGATTGAGGATTTGGCAGTGGGCTTGGCACCACATCTGCAACTGGGCCGGCCGTACCCTACGGCGCTGACACCCAAGGTGAAGGTAATGGCAGCCCTACACTTCTTTGCCACCGGTACCTTCCAACACACTGTGGCGACTGATGGTGGGATGTCACAGACTATGTTCAGCCGTGTGCTACGCGATGTTTTGGTGGCTATGTTGAGGAACCTGAACCAGTTCATCTATTTCCCCAAACGTCGACAACTCACTGACGTTAAGAGTGACTTTTATGCCCTGGGGAGGATGCCACATGTAATTGGCTCCATTGATGGGACACATGTGGCTTTGGTACCACCACAGGCACATAAGCAGGCCTACCGTAACCGCAAACACTACCATTCGATCAATGCGCTGGTGGTATGTCTTGCAGATATGACCATCAGACATGTGTGTGCCCGTTTCCCCGGTTCTGCTCACGATGCCTACGTGATGAGGAGTAGTCGCATCCCGAGGATGATGTCACAGATGCCGAACCAGCGTGCCTGGCTTTTCGGTGTGTACTGACTTTGTAGCATTGTGTGTGTTCTGCTATGTTGTATTCCGCCCACTTTTTGAACTCAGCTAATGTGCAATTGTCTGTCTGTAGGTGACTCCGGATACCCCAACATACCGTGGTTGCTGACACCCCTCAGGAACCCTGTGACACCAGCCCAGATGCGCTACAATGAGGCACATGGTCGGACCAGGAGAGTGATCGAGCGGACCTTTGGTCTCCTGAAGAGCCGCTTCCGCTGCCTGGACAAGACAGGAGGGGCCCTCCCATATGCCCCAGCAAAGGTGTGCAAGATTGTCCTCGTTTGCTGCATGCTCCACAACCTGTCAGTGCGGAAGGAGTTGCCTCTCATCCTGGATGACGATGACCAATGTCCGCCACCTGTGGAGGATCCTGGCCTGGACCACGATGCCAGTGATGATGATGATGATGGTGGGGATGTCCGCACACAGCTCATCACCAACTTCTTCAGCTGAATGTGAGTATCCAGGGAGATGCAATGTGAATGATGTGAGTTTGCATAATATGTGTGGGTGGTGCCCTGGTGCTGTTTTAGTGTGGCCATGTGCCACTTGACTGGATGCGTGCAGCGATGTGTCCTTACAGGTAGTCTGTACTCCCCAACAGTGTTGACATGCAAACGTGCTTTTGTGTAGGTATCTTGTGACATGTTTAGGGCATGAGTATTGCAGTTCTGTCCTGTTCTTCAGTGGTTTTGACTGTGTGTCATGTCTGTCCTTCACAGGGTGCTTACAGAGTTGTTTGGTCAACTTGGATCCCCCAACACCATGATTCAGCTTTCAGGGTGGCAGCAGTCGTTTCCCTACAGGTGATGTGCCACACACCCCTGGACTTCATATCTTCTGCACTTGTTGACTGTGTGGCCACTGCCACGTGGGATTAACTTGCATTTGTAGTGGTAACAACATGTTACAAATGTGTAATAAACCAGTGCTTCACTTTGGGATGTGCGTTGTCTGTGGTCACACATCTGACTGACATTTGCTTACTGCACCTGTGGGCTAGTTGACACAGACTCTGAATAGGTGTGGTGTCTGTGCATTCCACTGTATTTCCTGCCATCATCACTGTGGGCGATGAGTCCGATGGCCCTGGTGTCTGTGTTGTGTAGCCCTAGTGGTGTGTCTCCCTCATATGTGTCACGTCACCATGACTCACACGACGGTGTTGTACTTGCTGTAGCAGTTAGCATACACAGTGTAATTTAGCAGAACATCATCACCATAACAGTATCCACATTTGAATAACAACAGTGGCAAGTATGGTGTACTAGTGATTTTATTTACAGAAATGTGTGTGTGTATAGTGCACAGGATGGTGGGTGCTGTACATTGTGATTGTGATTGTGATCCAAAGTTCCCAGATGAGTTGGAAGTCTTGGTAGCAGAAATGTCCTGAGTGAAGTCCACAGTCATATGATACATTAGTCCAACTTGAACTCCTCATGTCATGTGGGAAAGTAGTGTTGCATTCGACAGGGTGAAACGTTTGCACACAAAGGAGAATTTCCGGAACAGGTGTTGGCTTCCTGGGGGATGTACGTGGCCATCAACCTCTCAGTTTTCCTTCCTCGGACGACCCCTCTTCTTTGGGGGGGGACCCTCACGTGCAGGCTGCTGCGGTGCAGGGGACTCTCTGCCAGAGTCCTCCTCCCTCCCTGTGGCGGTGTCAGTTGTTGCAGCACCAGATGTTGTGGGCAGACAGGGAGGTGTGGCTATGTTGGTGCTAATCTGGCGGAGGCATGTCAATATGTCCCTATGCACCGCTGTGAGTTCTTGCAATGTATCCCATTTGGACTCCATGCCCGACATGTGTGTCTCCACACGGGCCATGTGGGAGTCCAAGCGGGCATGATGGGCAGCCTGCTGCTGTTGTATGTCCTTGAGGATCCCCACTACCTGTCTGACCTCTCCGGTGCTATCCTGGTACGCATCAGCGATGCGTGCCAGTTGTGGGTCATCATGCAGTCCAGACCCCTCTGCATCAGCGACCTATGTCTACCACCCCTCCCACCACCCCTGGCGACACGTGAAGGACCTGCGGTGGCACGCACAGGTGACCCGAGGCCCACTTGGGGGTTGTTAGTGGTTTTGTCATCCGTTGCTACACGGTGGGCCTGGGACCCTGTGCTGTTGTCAGCGGTGGTCCTTGGTCTGTCCGTGTCGGCGGGGGTGGTCTGTATGTTGGCAGTTGTTGGAGGGGTGGGTGCAGGAGGTGCAGATGTTGGTCCAGCTGGTGCTGCATGATGACTCAGACCGGAGGTGCCAGGTAGGTTTTCACCATCCGAGGTGGGCAGAGGCTGTTCCACACCAGTGAGCTCTGTGTCCCCCGGAGCCTGGGACAGGGACTCCTCCTCGCCTGCTGCTGTGTCCCCATCATCGTCACCTGTATTTGGAAGAGACACACATTGTATGTAATGTTTCTACAGGCATCAATGGTTCACACACCTGACAGTTGTGACTGTACCTCTGGATGCGGGCATGTACATTGCATTGTCCTAAGTTGTCACAGTAAGAGGTTGATATTGGTGTAGCACATTGTCATGCATACCTGGGGCATTTCACTATGAATGTTGAGGTGTGTGCATGGCCAGCATTGGTTGTATTTGGTGGATATCCGGCCATCCTTCTCCACCTGGCCCAGTTATCCCACCATGAAGCATGCCACCCTTGCAGTGGGTTCAGGTTGACTCTCAGGATGTCATTCAGTGGTGTTGTGCTGTTTGTTGGTGCACAGTTCCCAGCAGGGCCTTGTGCTCCCCACAGCAGTAGCCAGTGTCAGCCATCTTGTACGTCCTTGTCCACTCCCTGTGATGTGAGCATGGTTCAGAGTGGTGTTGATGGGCCAATTGTGAGGCTGAGCAGTATCTTTGACTCCAACTCCCATCATGCTATTGGCTACACCCCCCTTCCCAGCATGCCCATACTTCCTTGCTTTTGAGTGGACTTCACTGTGTGTGAGTGTGACGGCAATGGCAAGATGGCTGACAGTGGTGTCCTGCTGTTTGTTGGTGCACAGTTCCCAGCAGGGCCTTGTGCTCCCCACAGCAGTACCCAGCCATCTTGTCAGTCCTTTTCCACTCCCTGTGATGTGAGCATGGTTCAGAGTGGTGTTGATGGGCCAATTGTGATGGTGAGCAATATCTGTGACTACAACTCCCATCAGGCTATTGGCTACACTAACTTCACCAGCATACACAGAATTCCTTCCTTTAAGTGAGCTTCCCTGTGAGGTGGTGTTCTAGTGGTGGCAGAATATCAGGCAGTGTTTGTTGGTTATATTTGTACCACTGCCTTGCTCTATTTGTTGTTAGGTTTGTAAATGTCATGACACAGTTACATATCACTATGAGATGGCATGTATTGTGTTAATCTAACTGACAAACACATCTTGGGATGATTATCTTTTGGTTGCTGTTGATTTGCTAGGGGTGGATGGTTTGACTGTCCCCTTGAGAGTGATGTGTGTGTATTGTCACACAATATTGTGTATATTAGTTGTGTACTCACCAGGCTCTGGGATGTCTGTTAGTCCATATACGCTCACTGGTGGTAGGATGGCCCGCATCTTCTCCTCCCAGGGCCTGAGGTATACTGGTTTTGCAGGAGGGCCACTGCCGGTGTGCTGGCTCAGGAGGTAATCCTTCTTGAGTAGGTCTCTGACCCTCCTGCGCACATCATACCACCTGTTCTGGATGTCTTCCTTTGTGCGCAAACATGATGATTGTGCGTTGACCCTGTCGACGATCCTCGCCCACATCTTGGTTTTCTGCGACATGGGGGTCTGTTGGACCAATGTGCCAAACAACTGTGGCTCTACCCTCAGGATCTCGTCTACCATGACTTCCAATTCACTATCTAGGAACTTTGGATTCTTCTTTAGGGGCATGGTGATGGGTGGGGGTGGTGGTGACTGGTGTGTGTGTGCAAGTGAGGGTGTGTGTGTAGGTTTTGCTGTGTGTGTGTGAGGGTGCTATTTGTTGAGGTGCTAATGGTGTGTGGCTTTTGTGTTGGATGAGCTGTGTGTGTGTCTGTGTTTGCTGTGTGATGGTGTTGTGTGCTGGCAGGTCAGTGGAATTTGCAAAGGATCATGGTAGGGATTTGTGGGCTTTATGTAGGTGGAGTTGGGGGTGTGTCCTTGTTCCATTTTTTCTCCCCCTGTATTTATTGGCTTTGTCATTGCTTGTTTGGCCCTTTTTTTTTGTATTTTTTCATTAGTGATTATTGTGCATGTAGGAGTCGTTCTTCTGACCGAGTAGGACGTTGCAGTTGTCTTGTGCGCGCCTATCCGAGTCGTTCCCGCTGTGTTTCAGCTCCGTTTCATATGCGGCGTACGCGTCGTTCGCGGGATATTGTGTTTGTTCGGCTGGCTTTTGTATGCGTGTCGGTCGTACGGCTTGGGCTCCGTGCGAGTTGGTCTGATTTTGCACCCATTGCATCGTACTGCGCGGGTAGGAGTTCGCGGGTACGTTTCGTTCGGGTTGTTTCCTGGTGCGTGTCGGTCGGTGCGATTCGCGTGGTTTCCCGGCCGGATAGCTTGTTTCCGGCCGGGTCGGTCGTTCGCCTTGAGTTCCGTGCGAGTCGGTCGTGATTCACATGCATTTCATCGTACTTCCCAGGTCGGGCAACGCCGGTACGTGTCGGTTGGACTATTATCCCGTACCGAGTCGGTCGGTATTTTTTCCGGCCCGAATCGGATTCGGCCCCATAGTATCTAATGTGGGATTCGTATTTTACCATTGGTAGCTTGACACGAATAGCAAAGCCTTCGAAAGGGAATTGTGCATGAGGGCAGCACCGAAACAAGGTTAGAGGTAAGAAACAAACGAGGTAAAATTCTCACATCAATTTAATTAAAATGCATAAAATTGAATGATTAAAAAGAGGCCAAAATGACACAAATAGTAGTTGGAAATTATACAAATATCAAAATGTGTCAATAAAAACGAATGGTATTCTATTGGAAGTGACTGTACAAGCCCTAGGAACTGGCGATGAATTGCGGCTGGGTGAAGCCTGCTTGTTTACCCTAGACAAGAGTTTTATGTTAAGAGTTAGGGCTTCATTTACAGTTTGGTAGAGCATGAGCCCTGCTGAAAATTGGTGGGTCTGTCACCCCTCCAAACTCATAATTCAACTTTCTCATTTAGAGGTGGGTAAAGCGTCAGGTTTCCATTGGTGGCGCTTCAGCTCACTACGCTGACCAAAACCTTTGACTAGTGGCACATCCAACACAGGGTCATTGGTTATATGAAAAGGCCCACCCTCTTTAGCGTTGTACTTCTTGTGCACATTTTTTCCTCTTCATGTTCACCAGGAAAATCTTGGCTGGCTTGAAAAGAAAACAAAGCAAGCACCCACCACGTCACAGCATGCCATTGACCTTTGTATTTGTTTTTCAGAAACAAATCCCAGGGTTCATTACTGAAAAACAAAACAGGTCTGCCATGAAGAGCCGAAACATGGTGGCAATTTAGCAAGCTTCTCATCTTCTGTGCAATCGCAGCATCTGCCACACAGGCTGCAATCCCAAAATATGCAGCTGGTCCTCCACAAGGGGATCAGACCTGATGAGGTCTTAATGACCGTGTTAGTAATATTTCTGGAAGTCAAAATCTACCAGTAGACAAGGTGGAAAACCGTAGCCAAGATGGGCTCCCTGGCGCCTGCTAAGATGATTTTGTGGTCCAGTTGAAGTCGTGAGGCTTGCTGCAATAATCTCAGGGCGGGAAAACCTAGCAATCATAGCTACAGAGGCCACATCATCAACTATCTCACTTTTCCATGCTTGTGGTTTACCTTCTGGCTTAGAGATGTTTCGGGAGGCCAAAAGAGTGAGCATGAGTGAAAGCTTATGGCCTAGCAAGGCGGCACAATGTAGTGTTCCTTATTCATGAGATTTCCCTGAAGCTTGAATCTTGCAGCTAAAAGATTAGAGTGGCACACATGAGGCAATCTTGCTCACCACTATCGTGGCTTCATTGAGTAGCCTATGCACCCATCTCAGCTCTCCAAAGAGGAAAGAGGTATAGTCCAAATTTTCAGATCTTGTAGAAAGGGTTCTGTAACTTCTAGGGTAGTACTCCAAACTGTCCCAGTCTTTCAGGGAAAGTTCCTTGGTCACAAAGCAATAGTCCACTGTCAGTGAGGAACACAGCCAAATATCCAATTCTAGCTGGTCTTGTTGGCTTTCTTCACTGAATATGCAGTTGGCTCTTTTCCTTGGTTTACACAATCCTCTTCCCAGAAAAAGTAGATCTATAGCAGGCAGACTTCTACTGAAGACAGATTGAGCCCTTGTAGTATTATGCCGCTGGAAGAGGTCAGTTCTCCTGAGAGCATCTTTTCTGTCATATATTCAAGAAGATGAAGGAGTCAAACACCCCATTGTCCTTCTCCAGGAAAACAGAAATGTAACCAAACCCCTGGTTGCTGTGTCTGCTGATCCTCTGGTTAAAATTATTTCAGTCCCACTTAACTGTGAGTATGACAGAAAGCAAACTGTCAAGTCACTAAGTCATGACACACAAGACGTACTCCAATCAAGACAACTTCCTCATTGTGCTTATTTATTGCCTTCACTATTCTCTAAAATAAAGCAAAGCTGTAGGAATGTTTCAGCTGAGATCTACTTTAAAACCCCCATTAATGCTTTTGCACAACTATTAAGGGTACTCACGCTGTTTAATATTATGGAAGGTGTAACTCACGTAATTTGCTGTAGCGGAATTATGCGAAATTACAGTAAGATTATGTGGGATTACGTGAGAAGAGTAACCCTACATTTAGCACCATTTGCTTAGCCCAAAATGGACTGAAGATGCATTTTGCAGTTAGAAAAGAGCACTAAGAGCAACAGAACAAGTACAGCAGCAGCTGCTCATACTCTGCTCCTGTGCCCTTGGAAGGGCAGTTTTGCCTGAAATTACACAGAATTACACAAACAGGCATAATCGTGTACTTTTTGGTAATTTCACATCACAAGAGTAATGCAAAATTACCATCATAATTTTAATTTCTCCCCTATTTAATATCTAGGTGCAATGACTACAAATTTGTTCTTGAAACAGCTATATGTTCACAGTTTATTTTCTGAGGTGCTATGGAATGGAGACTTTGAATATGGTAAGGAATAAATACATCCCACAATTTTGAACAAGCAAGCAAGCAGATTGAACAAGCCCGAACCTTTTTGACAGGAGCTGAAGTGGTTGATCCATCACTTTTTTTTAAAGAACAGGGATTAAAGGTGGAATTTTCCTGCACAATAGTAAATAATTTGCCTAATTCTGGGGGTAATGATGGGGCACTAGTGAAATATTACAATGCGTTGGTGGTGTACCAGGCAAATCTTACCTTACCCAAAGGTTTACTGGCTCTCCCTCCCCAAGAAATCATTGGATATGGTGAAGAAATAATAGAGATTTCAAGATACTGTCCCTAAATGTGGCTAAAAACTACATGCATTACAGACAGTTAAGAAAATCTGGTTATGCAAGCTTCATAGCCTATAAAAAAATGTTATTAGCATATTTCTGCAGTAATTTCTAGCCAGTTCCTTCCAAGTAAATTCTTGGTAATATATTATCACTGATCCTTTGGTGTGGAAAAGGCAGAGTGAACAATTCTAAAGTTATACAAATTTCAGAATCACAGGTCGTTGAAAGCTGAATTAGACAAAATCTTAGAGGATTATACATGAATGCCCTTGCTTAATCACAATAACGCAGGGATCACGGGATCAGACATCAAATAAATTACACCAATATAACATGATCAAGGCACAGATAGCAGTGGTGATAATATCAAAATAATATCTAGCAGGATATTTAATGTAATTACTTCACCTAAATCGTACAGTAACAGCCATATTAGTAAGAGGTCTCTGTTACCAAAGAACCAAAAACAGGAATAATTCTTCTGAACTCAACATGAACTATCATTCAGATATCACCTTTACATATAGTTCAGCAATGTTGTCATATTGTCTGAAACTCCCTAAGTTCAGACAGTATAGACATTTCATCAGAAAAATGAAATATTTTCATTTTGGATAAAAAAACTCAATCTCCGGAACATAACCTAGTCATTTTCATGAAATAAAAATAGTGTATTTATCTTGAAGTAGACGCTTTTCATTTTTAGTAAATACATCATGGTCCCCATAAAGCAATTTTTTTTAAAGAAATACTTTATTTAGTGAAGCAGGTAGAAAGAATAAATAGCATTACAATTTATAATAAATAATCTCATAGTCGAAAAATAAACACTGCGTTTCGTTTGCCGAAAATTCATATATCCAAAACACAAAAAGAACAATTCATGTACATGTTTCTGGTGAAGACCACAATATGAAGTGGGACATTTGTCGCAGTACCTTGTTTCATTGGCTACATCTCATTGATATGTTGGCTCCCCCTCCCAAATTTTGGGATATTTCATCATACTTTGGGAATAAAGTTTTTCTTTTGATTTAACTTGTTTCATCTTTTATACCCAGAAATCATATGATATGACTTCCACCATTCTCCATTTTTGTAAAATCAAAGATTTGGCCACTAAAGATGCAATAAAGAATAACTGCTTATGCCGTACAGATAGATTTAGTGTGGTGGTAATTCCATAAAGGGCTCCCAGGGGTTTGGAACTAAATACACCTGGAGTTTAATACTAAGCCACTGGAAGACTTTCCTACAAAAATATGCTAAAACTGGACAGGTAAAGCATACATATAGCCAATCTCCTATGTTTTGTCTACATCTAAAACATTCCTCGGATATTGAGGGGAACATTTTATGCAAGAGAGATGGTGTGTAATAGAGCATCAATTTTGAGAAAAAGTCATTTAAAGTTTGCCCCTCTAATGGCTTTATGGGCCCATTCATTATATTGTTTCCAAGTACTTAAATCGATCTTACACCCAGTGGAGGTTATTTTAACATGGAGTTGTTGCTGTAATCGGCAATACCAATTTCCCACTTCTATTAACACACTAGTATAGTATGCTTGACTAATAGTGGAAGCTAGTGCATCCCTTGGATCCTTTGCATAAAATGATGAAATTGAAGATAAGAAAAAAAAATATAGGAGGAATCACAGGATTACTCAATTTCAACTGACCCCAGGACTTCATGATTCCAGCTGCTAAAAAGACATTAAATTGATGAATCCCTACCTTTTCCCAGTCCTTAAGACTCCCCTTTTCTGCATCTATCATATTATTAGCCGGCTTGACCTTATTATTTGTGAAATAGTCTGCAGCTTGTATCAGGAAATATGTATTGGTCGAAATTGTTCTCCCTGATAGAAAACCGCACTGGCCCTAATGGACGACCCCTTGTGCTAGCGTGGTTATTCTAAATGCAATAATCTTTGTAAGTAACTTTTAATTACTTTTCAAAAGGCTGATGGGGTGATATGAGCCTGGCCTATCGGATGGTTTGTCCTTTTTCAAGAAACTGATGATTACTGCCTCTGTAAAGGAGTTAAGCACCTCACAGCCCTCGAGTATTTTATTAAACAATTTAACTAGAAATTCTGCAATCTGGGCCACGAAAATGTTATACATCTCTTCAGGTAACCCGTTGCTTCCACAGGCTTTCCCATTGGGGGGAGGTCTTAATAGCCTCTTTTACTTCAGTGAGCCTGATAGGGGCCACTGATTGAGTATGAAGTTCTCTACTGAGAGTAGGCAGATCGATTGCCCCAAGATATTTGTTGATTAGTTCTGGGGAAATAGCAAATGAGGAGGTGTACAAATTAGTATAATGCGTTAGAAATACCCTGTCAATATATTCAGGCTAATCTACCGTCTGACCCCTGGCCTCATCAATGTAATAAATGCATTATTGCGTCTTTTCTTAACAGACCAGGCCAGAAAACTTCCAGCATGTTCACTCTGTTAATAATATTGTTGGAAGCATGTATTCTGATTTATTATTGCCTGAAAAACATAATGCTCTTTTAAACACTGTCTGGCTTTCATCATTATAGACCCAGAAGTCTGGGAATAATATGCCAAACGGGTCCATGTTGCTTGTTCTAGTTCTTGTTTTAGAGCTAGGGTTTTTTACCTTCTTAACTTAGATATTTGTGCTTTATATGAAATTGCTTTGCCCCTAATGAAGGCCTGGCACGCTTCCCAGACTGTGAATGTAAAAGCCGAGCCTTTGTTCCTCTCTAGAAATTCTTCAAGGTTGGATTGCATGATTGCTATCCACCCGGTATCAGTTGACAGTGTTTTATCTAACGACCAAAGCAGTTGTTCTGCTCGCTTAGTATTCACATGTAATTCTATCACGGGACTGAATGATCTGAGAAGGGATTTGATAATATAGGAGAGTTCCCCATAGCCCATTGATGCAAGATTCCTGAGATTGTGGATGCTCTAAACGCCAAGGAGTCAACTATGGCTAGATCCCTACCCATTTTAGCTAGGAAACTGGAGGCTCTAGGGTTATTTTGGGATTTGTTCCTACGAGACAAATCCAACCTTACATCTTGTAAGATATTAAAATCCTCCCCATCACCAGAAGACCAGAAAGTGGGAGCAGAACATCAAATAGTTCTCTAAGGGTGGTTATATTGTCCTTTATAGGGCCATAGAAGCTGACTATATGAAGAAATGGTCTCTCTGCTTTCAGATTAACTACAATCCACCCTGCTTTGGGGTCCCTAATAACATAATGTACCTCCCCCATAGAACTGTGCATAGCCAATATAGCCACCTCCCTTACCGCTGCGCTAGCTGACGCATAAAATGCTTGGGAAATAAAGCTTGGCATTTTGGGCAGTTAGGATTGTTCCCTGTGATGGGTTTTTTTAAAGCAGAATTATCTGCACTTGAGCTGTTGTGAGCCACTGAAGTGTGGATCTAAACTTGACTTGATTGTTAGCCCCATTAATATTGCATAAAGCTATTCTTATAAGTTTCCTATTCATCATGCAGAGTATGTAATGACTTGACCCCATGGCTGACCCTGTTTCTTATAGCTTGTCTGCTTACCTCCTTTTTATATCCCTGCCCGCTGGAGTCCTTCCTATTGGTGAGGCATTCGAACTGCATAAATACCACAGAGTGTTACCCAACCCTGCCCTTTCTACCTGAATTTGTTTCCCTTCTCACACCCACAAGTGACCCAAGTAGCCCGCCACCCCCACCCTGCCAGAGCTGAAGCCCTACACTTCCTGGATTCCCTTCCGGTCAGTGATCCCTCCCTTGTGTGCTCTCCCCCCCTCCACCCCAACCCATCCCCCCTGTATGCTTGCCCTGATGTGGCACTCTCTGAATATGCAATGGGGGGTGGCACGAGACACAAGCCTATTCGTAAGAGCTACAAAAATGCCTTTTCTACTATAAGAGGCTATTCTGTCCAACTGGTTAGTTTCTGCTAGGTCTCATACTATCCAGCAAAAATAGAAATTGGAGCATTTAGAACATTCTCATGCCAGCAGCAGTCCACAATTACTCAGCAGGTACTACTTCTTATTCCTCCTACCTCTTTCTTGATAGATTGCATAAATCTTCTAGCCTGATCGACGGATTAAAATATATGCATTCAGCCCTTAAAAAGAATTTTAAGTATGGTTTGCTGGATGATACCAGCTGGTGCTCCTTGGTGCTTAAAGCCATCTATGAATCCAACAAACTCTCTACAGCACTGTGCCGCCAGAATATATATGCTTGAGAATATTCTAAATGAAAAGTTATCTGCGGGGGTATAGGATTTGCTCTTAATTGCATGTGACAAAATTTGTTCTTTGATCCTAAAGTCGCCGAAATTGACCAGAATAGTTTGGGGGTACTTCGCATTAGTGGATCGAACTGCAGGAAACCGATGTGCCCGGGTAATTGTTAAGTCTGTTCCCACTGTTGCTTTTTCTGGGAGTGCATACTCATAAATGAAGTCTGAAATTAGCTTTGTTACTGTCAGCCCAGCCTTGCAGTCCTCTGGTATTCCTATGAATCTAAGGTTCAGGCAGCGAGATCTGTGTTCTGCATCGTCCAGCTTCAATTGGAGATCCTCTAGTTCTGCTTGGATTTTGGAGTTTATGACTAACTGTTTATTACTTGAATCTTCCAAGACAGTAACCGTCTGTTCGACCTTGGCCATGCGAGAAGAGAGTTTGTTGCTTTTTCTATGGGTGACTTCTTGGGACAGCTTCATCTCTCAAAGCTCACTTAGAATCTGGTTCACCATCATTTTGATTAGAGGCGTCTGTAATGGGGATACTGCCGTAATGTGAGAGGCCTCCATCAGGTTCGTGATTCCTGCTGCCAGATGGTGAATTAGGGTTCCAAAAGGATTTGGCGTAACCGTCAGATTCTTACTCTGACCTCTCTCTTGACCTTTTGTCTGATCCGCCGTCTCACTCTCTTTTTGAGCACCCTTTAGGTCTCCAATTGTGAATAGGGGATATGTTGGTTTGTCTTTGCAGAAGAGTGGATTGTCTGACGTGGAGATAGAGGGGACGTTTCCTGCATCCAACTGCAACTGTGAAATCCTTCCTTGGGGGGAACCCACTCCTTCCTGCCCAGAAGCTAGCTGAACTGAGGGTTGATCTGACATAGAAGGCTGGTAAGGGTCCATAGCGCCATGACTTGAGCAAAAGTCAACTATTGATTTCTCCTGATGGGGTGTCACCTGCCACAGCCTGTCGAGTGAAAGGGCCTGCTGTATTCCTTTCTGCGGTCGGGCCTTGTTCACTTGAGTCACTGCAGGCTGGTTGTGATGCCTAATACCTTTTAGAGTTTTGATTATGGCCCAAATTCTCATTGATGAGTCTCTTGAAATTCATTTCATTGATAATTTTATCGGTTTCCCATACAAATTTAACTTCACGGTTCAGTGTGTTAACTGGGGGACACCGGAGGTTTCACAAGAGAGCCACAAGTTGCATCGGTGCTACACAGACCACTTCTGCAACCCCCCGCTATTACTCCACCTGTGGCTGGACCTAGAGTGCCCCCTCAGGCTGCTTCTACCCCTTCTCTACTCGTATTCCACTACAAATAATATCGTCTGATGGTTATATCCCTTAATAGTTATGGCTTGCTGAGGGTTTATTGTAGCCTTGTTATTGAGTCTTTGGATCCATACCGACCCTTGTTTTTTGGAAAAAAAATATTTCGCTAAGGTATGGAGTTGCTTGTCTGACCAAGCCCATTTCCAGCACGTTTCTCACTCTTCTATCTCCTTTGATTGCAGTGCCTGGCCTCACATTACAGCGCGATTGCCCATCTTGTGCTCCTGCTTCTTGCTCTGCCTCCGGTCCGCCTCACCCTGCAATACTGATATCGGCGGCCAACCATTCGCACTATCGGTAGCTCTGGGACAAGGATCGAAATTAGCATGTTAGCCTAGCCCAGCGAGGGGTATTACTAACCGCAAAATTGCTTCCTTTGCTCAGATTGTCACTTACAGCTCATCACAAGCTGTAGTTATAGCACAGAGTCTTGTTTACTTGTTCCGATTATTCCGCACTAATCTCACCATGATCAGCTTCAACTCTCCCATCAGCATTTCTCTGTGTGCCGGCCATCTTGCTGCGTGTCTCGCTACCCAGGAAGCAGATTCAATCATGGAGTATGACGGGCTCTCCCCTCATAAAGCAATTTGTAATTTTCACCAAGTAGTCACGCTAACGATCATACATGAAGCGAGTTTGCCTTTCATGTCCTTCTACTATCAAGTAATGTCCAGAAAATAGATAGGATTTTCCCTCCAAATTATTCCAGAAATATCCAGTTTTCACAACAACGACCTTACAGTTGAGAAAGCGTAAACATTTTCTATAGATTTAAGCATTACTAATGACAAAAGATGCCTTGAGCTTCAGACATAAAACTGTATTTAAAAGTGACATGCAGACATTTGGTGCTGGAAAAAGGAAAACATGACGTCTTAGTTGACACGCAGACATTTGGTGCTGGAAAAGTGAAAACATGAAGCCTTAGTGCCCTAGTCAGATGCTTTCCATTTAATGAATCATGTAAAACAATGTACAATTAATTCATAGTTGACTTAAATGTATTTAGTTTAGATTTGACCTCACTATAGAATGTAGAATTAATTTACAGAAATGTTTTAAACTTTCAAAGTAGCATATATTTGTACAGAATTAACACGTATTTTAAAGTGAAGAGAAGCTGAAATACAGCTTGTGATTTAGTTTTGCTTTGAAAGCTTTAGCACTGTCCTGCAGATAAGAATGGGATGTTACCCTCTCCCTTTTCTCCCTGAAAGAAAGAAGCTTCTTATAATTTACAGCCTGTAACTTGCTTTTATCAGTATTCAGTTGCTGTGAAACAAAGCCTCATTCATTTCATACTGTAGAGTAAATTGGAAAGCACACATTTTTCTGCTGTATTATTATAAAATGTATTTAATCTTTCCTTCCTAAATAATAAGTTCTTGTTGGAGCTGATGTGAATCTGTTTAGTTAAAATAAATGTTTCTTTAGCAGTAAGTTAGGAGATGAAGTCATTTAAAGTAAGATTCAAATGTGTCGCAATAACTCGCCTGATTGATGTGAGCAGACAGAAGACGGGTGTCGATGTCTTTCTGCACTTCAATTGGATGGAGGACGAAGACCAATGTCACATGTTTTGAAACATTTTGCTGAACTATATACGTGTTCCTAACTGAAGTTTGGGGCATTTTAGTAGGGTTTTTGCAGACTCTTACACACTTTTTTTGAGTTTTGCAGAGAAAGGAGGTGGGGAGGGCAGACTCTGGGGGAGAGCAGACAGGCTCAGACAGAGCTGAACAAGAGGAGAGAGATTCAGCTGTAAGGGAACAAGGGCAGTTTAGATGCAAGCTTTTTGTTAAACGCCCTAAGCTTTATGCTTTGACTAACTGGCTTTGGCAAGATTTATTTGCCCTATGCTTTATTTCTCTTTATGGGAGATTTTGCAATTATTAATTATTGATTTAGCTTCATGCTAAGCTCACTCTTGCTTATATTTCTTAAACTCTTCATGAGTTCTGACTGACATCATTTGTGCCTCATTTTGTTTTAGAATAGGGGCTCTTTTCTTTATGGAACGCACTGTATGCAATTTATGATATGCTCTGTATTGACTCTATTTTCTACTATAAATTCAGTAACCTGATTGATATTTGACTAATGAATGAAGAGTCAGAGAAACTTACATTTTGATTGGAAAATAAATCCCTTTAAAACTACTCACAACTCTCAATATTTATTTGCATTTGATTTGCTCATGTTTATGTAGGAGTCCTTCTGGTCATAAAACGGTGGAAAAGATCCATTGCCTTGAGCGGAAACAAGGGTAATGGTAATTAAAGGTAATGGTGCTTCGGCAAGGAGAGATTACCATGAGATTTCTGCGCTAACACGATAACAATGATGATCGATCACTAGTATAAACTATAAAGGTGTAGTCAGCATGGCTCTTAGAGTGTCACAAATATGACATGATGGACTGCATTGCGGTGTAACTCCTTACCACTATGCTAAACACACACATACCCATGCACAAACAAACATGCACAGACATTCACCACTCTCTTATTCAGGTAAATTGAGTACAACTCTTAAAGACCTGGAGCGCTATATAAATATTATTGATATTTGTATTATTATTATTATTATCATTATTACTATTATTAGGGGTAGTAGTATTATTACTACCCCCTCTCTTTGCCCACTGTGACAGTGATTCTGGCTCAGCCATTTGAATTACTAGGTTGTTCTTCCAACGTAGTCATTTGAGGTTGTGGATTGTGGAGGTGGGAAGGAGCTGCAGTCCCCTGTGCTGGCCTAGTCATGTGATACGAAACCTCATCATGGCTCAGGAGGTGGAGAGCCGCCTGCTCCAATTCTAAGGAGGAGGAGGGACAGAGAGATGTTGGGTGCTGAGAAGAGAGGCTGCAGGTGTAAAGAGGCTGTGATACAGGTCATGGGCAATTAGAAATGGGAGTCAGAATCAGGCATCGACGAGGTAGGCATGTACACATCTCCAGTCCCTCCACCTCTTCTCACTCATTGGCAAGTCACCTGAATGCTCACATAACAAAAGGAGAATGTATGATTGTGGAAGGTTCAGCTCAATTCGTATCAGGGCTCAGAACCCGCTAGGAGCATGACACCAATTGCCAGTTTTGCCAACACCTGCCTGCCCTCACCGCTACCTCTCAAACAAACACTGGGCATTTGAGAGTGTGGAAAATTTAAAGGAATCCACTTTTACATTTCCAGTGCGCATCTTTAAAGTCCTCTCTTGCACTTATTTTGAGAAATGTAGAAGACCATTAACCAATTCCCGTCCTGAGTCCTCCAGGACTGGTGGAGCAGTGCCCCAAACACTCTCATAGAAGAGCCGATTAGTTAAGGTTTTTCCAGTGCTTTTGTGTCCCTTCACTAATCCATCCTAAATGAGGCTTGCCTTGTTGTTTCTGTCTCTCTCAGCCTTTTAATTCTATCAATGGTTTATCTAAATGCGATTTTTTAATGATTTTGTGTATTTCAGCTTCTGGGGCCAGCTCACATGGTTTCCCAGTAAAGTTTCTTTAGCTGAGCTTTCTTCTACGTGCTACGGTACTGCTGTCGTTTTTTGTTACAAATTATAGTTTTCTCAGGACACGTGGGGCTAACTTGAAACACTACTTAAACATCACAAAAATAGCTTGCTTTTAACCATATGTGTGTGATAATGAATTTTTAAAAAGGGTCAATTTATCATTGTTTTTTAAAAGAAGAGCCTGGTCCATTAATAATTACTGCGAAGTTTAATCAGTGTTTTTTTTTTTTATTCTCAAGACTGCAAACAAAACACTGAGATAGTGTGGCAGTGAGAGGGAGAAGACATGACTTACCAATTGCTCCAGATGATTTTTAGCATTACCAGCAATATGAACATGAAGCACTAAAGCTAATTATATATTTTCTCTTGCATTTAGCACCGCTCCTGTGCTAAAGGTCATAATGTGGAAAATAGGAGTTTCCTACAGGATTGGTGCATGCTCCTGAGATGTTCTGGTAGCCCGAAAAGATGAATGCCTCAATCCTAAGTTTTCAGAAATCTAACCGTATAACAAGGGATAGACAAATTTTACACTGCATTTCCAGAGCATTTGTGTTTTAGGGAGCTTGTCCCTAAAAACCCACCTTCTTACTGGCAATCTTCATCACTTCAAGTCCAGGTTTTCCTTGCCTCAGTCCTGACTTTATGAGGGTACGTGTCTTTCTGCAGACATGCAGTACTTTGCTACTCTAGAAAAAAATAGTTAACTCCACCCTCATATGGCTAAATAAGGACTCACGCACCAACCACATCCTCTACAAAAGTAAATCAGACAAATGTTTAAGAGGGCATCAAGGGAACAGTAAAAGAAGTGCCGCTTGGAATAAGGAAGACCTGGACTTAGAGTAATGAATATTACCAGCAAGCAATCTGGCCATTGCCTCCTTGACACCTTCCTTGTTCCAGTCCTTGTTCTATGAGGATATTACAAGCACAGTCACCCTGCATCTTGCTGCCAGACCTGAAAAGCCATGTCAAAAGACAATGCATCCTCAGAAGAAACTGAATGGGCAAACACCCATTGCAAATCCTAACAGCCAGAAATAACCAGTGCTTAATTTGTAAAAAAGAATACGTGCCAGGACTCTCGTCAGGAGGTCACTGCAGCTTGCACCACACATTGCCCCTGCCATGCTGTCAATGACAGTACAAACACAACTAAATGCCACCACACTCCTACAAGTGTGACAAATCACACTATTTCATGCCTCCAAAGCTATAAGAATGGCTTGGGTGGCAGGTAATACTCAGTTTTAAATTATATTGAATTAATGATTACCTGTTGTTGTGGTCATCTCTAAATTACCCAGACAGTGCCACCTTAATGCAGACTGTTACAAGCACCAGTGTTGACAATTAAGTGCCGGTGCTGAGCACCGGAAACCACAGGCTCATATTAAGCACTGGAAATAACAAGAAACAGAAATCCCAAGTCTGGAGAACAAGAAATTGACTCATATATCCTCTTCAACAGCTGAGCAACAACCAGAACCTCTCGGCTCAGACACAGACCCCCACAAGCAAGCACATCATGCCAGGGATGTAGTACAGAAAACCCCCCCGCTCGAGCCAGAAAGTCCTAGCCAGACTCACATGGTGCATCAACTAGGACTCACATGAGCTGCCAGACCCCAATGCAGAGGCCAAGTAAAACTGACAGACCAGGACCAGGACAAAATCAGTGACTTGCCATTACACCTTTGGACAAAGCAGAAGATACCACCAGAAAGCCTAAAGAAAGACCTGATCCTGCAACAGACAGAACCCCAAGATGTTTCTGAAAATCACCAGTAGAAGGAAGGAGTTTGTGCTAAGAAAAATACAGGCAAAGCTAAAGTGAGCACCAAAAGAATCCATGTGCACCTGTAGTACAAAGGGAATAAAATGAACTGACCCACCAAATTCAAACTTAAGTCTTGTAAGCAATGAACCAGGAAGATGAAAGGTCTCCGCAAGAACAAGCATAGGCAAGAAAACCCTTGTGCGTGAACCACCATCATCAGTTTTGATCTTTTTAATGTAAATGCCCAAAAACTTTTTAATATTGATACTTATGCACTTTATTCTGTACCTCATTATTTACGATTGCAATGATTTAATTAATTGTGCAATAAAATTTCTATCTATCTATCTATCTACCTTGTGCGTGAAGAACAACCAAGTGAGATCAGGGAGAGCCAACCCATCGGAACAACCAGATAAAGAAGGCCAGACAAATTGTGATCCAAAGCTGATCAACAGAACTTCAAGGCAAAGAGAGACCGCTAGGCAGAGTGCAACAGAAGTATATATTCATGGCCAACAACCCAAAACAAGCAGCCTGCCAGAAAGGGAAACCAGCAAAGCAACTTTTTCCCTGACAACCCCGCAACATAAGATGGACCCTGTCCTGGTAACATTAGAGCACCAAATTCACCAGGACATTAAGCCAAATACAATCTATAGCATCAAAACTGAAGAAATTACTGTGCGATCATCAGATAGCAGGCAGGGAGGAAAAGACCCCGGCTAGAACAGCGAAAGGGTAAACACCCTCAACATCCAGACCAAGAGCTAGAGACTTCTATAGCAGGCCACAAATGTCACTCCAACCCAAGAGTGGAAGAGAACATCACATACAGCAGAACACCCACAAACCCACCAATGGATGCTAAAGTAAAGCATACACAAGCTAGGTTGGAGCAGGGGACCCAAAAGTGAGTCAACCATCACCCGAGGATAACCGACCCAGAATAAGAACTGAAACTTCTAGAATCAGGCACAAACATTCAAACCAGACTGTGATCCAACCATAACAAAACTAACAGCACAATAAAGCCCTGAAGTCGTGAAAATGGTGCCCAAAGGAAAGAACAAGCCACAAAGCCAGTGGAGAATATACAAGCAATTATGGCAGGAATAAAGAGGAAACATCTTGTGTTGTCTCAGACACCTACAGCATAGATCAGTTCAGGGAGGCAATAAGGGAGTTAGTTGTTCCAAGGTGGACAACTGCAGCAGCTCACCAGACCAAGAAAAAGAAGTGCACAAAGCAAGGAAATTGGGAGACCACACACGCAAGCCCTGACTGCGGCCAATCTACCACAGTATATAGTGGCAGACTGGTCCCAGGGACTGTCCACAGACATTCGAGCCAGTAATGGAAGCAAGAAGGGGGTAAACAGAATCATAAAGCGAGCTCCACCATGAGAGAAAAAACACAGTGACAGCTGCCACCACGTAAAAACCAGACGGCAGAACCTAAGAATGTCCCAGGGAGAAGCTAATGGTCACTTCTGGACCCGATCAACCATATACAGAGACCTTGGAGACGTCTGAGTAAACAGATATGCAATCAAGCAGAGGTCAATGGAAACAGTGGGAGTTGAACCTTCAAACTACGAGTGAGAGGCAGATACCTTAAGCATTTTGCTACTAGTAACACTTTTAAACAGCCCGGAAAGCTAAAGCTGAACCATAGTAACAGTGGAACCGGACCCTAAAGTGGAGTAAGAGATTCAAAGAATTCAATCACAAGGCCAAACATGAGAAAAACAACATAGAATCCCTAACAGGGAATAAAAGCAACCTTGCATATGGAAAATTAGGAAAAATTACCACATGAAACTATTGACCATCCATGTATTAATGAGAACTTTGAAATGGCAGGTGATTCACATTGTGAAAACATAATTTGGTGTTTCTATAATGTCAATATCTCTTTGCACCTGTATATCACAAAGTGCACTGAAATGTTTTAGAATTAAATATGAATGTTGTTTTCCGATTAATCTATAGCGCCCTTTAGCCTCAATAGGCATGCTAAGATTCATGTCTCTAATAGGTCTGGAAGCCATTTTATTTAAGGTAGTATATGTGCACATTTTCTGCATCTTGTAGTAAAGCATAACTTCACTTTTGATATTGGCAACCAGAAGCACAATTTTAAGAAAATAATCAAGTCAACAGTGTATTTATGTATTGTATCTCTGCTTCAAGGACTTCTTGCATTTTCACCTTGAGAAGATCCTGCCACCTTCTCATTGGATAAGCTTAGCAGAAAATAAGGAACTTCTCTCACGTGTTTGCGCCCACAGACATGCATGCATCCATTTTAGCATTCCATGCTCCAACTGGCTGTTTGGGGCGAGAGCTCTGGTCAGTTGAAATGACCATTATCTCTTGATTACTTGCTGTGCTGCTTGTTATTTTTGCCTTAAACTAATATTATACTTTTGGGCTTCCCAGTGTGTTGTGATATGTATGCAGACTGAGGAAAATATCAAGAGCGGGACCCAAACCACAACCTGCAGTCTGAGAGTTGGCCATTCAATAAACATTGTCTAGTCACATACGAAAGAGAACAGTGAAACACAGTGTGAACGCATACACCTGTGACACAAACACCTGTGACAACAAAGAAATGGGAAAGACCTGAAAACAGAATCTACCAACACAAGTGCAGAACCATTAGAGCTCAAGGGATTCCCACCAAGCAAAACAGAACAAACACCCTGCCATTTGTCCAAGGAGCAGCAAGGCACCAAACAAGAGGTAGAAGGAAGCATTAGCAGGCAAACGAGCCAAATTGGATCACACAAGCCAAGTCACCAAGCAGATGGCCACCTGCCTGTACCTGCTTCGACAAGGCCATTGAAAAGAATTCCGCAGGTGCGTACCACAGCGACCCAGCAGCAAAGGTGCCAGAGGGCCCCACAGTTCTAGCAAGCAGCAAGTCAACTGGAAGTCAGGCCAAAGGCTTTAGGGGGCATGTGCTGGCACGGCAATGTAAAAGAAAAGCCAAGTGGCCCACATATTTCACCCTCATGTAAACCTCTCAGATTGAACAATATCACAGTAGAACACAACATATGGAACACAGTCCTTAAGGAAGACAATGACTACAACCAGTAGACCCTTCAAACCAGTGGTCAAAGTGGGTGGGATCGGAGGGGCACAACGTGCCCATACTTTTTTAATTTAAGAAAAACAGTTTTCCTATTTATTTTAAAAAGACTACTGTCCTGGGGGGCAATTTCCGACAGCTGAAATGCTTCAGTTGAAGTGTAAGGCAAAGAGTCTCCTGTGCTGTGGAACCAAGGAAGGAGCAGACAGATAAGCAAGCCTTCTTGCTAGGGTACCAGCTTGCCTCAAAAAAATGTAATGTGCACAATTTGTTAATCTGCAAATTTTTGGAAGCTGGTATTGTCTTCAATTTGTGGAATCACTGAAAGTTCCTGATGACAAAGATTTTTTCTTTTTGAGTGGTATTGCAAGGAAGATACCAGCTGAGCTGTCAAGTTTGTGCTTTGAAAGGACAGTTATACAAAATGCACTATGTGCAGTTTGGGTATTACTAAAATCTATATTTGGAAACACTTTATCTTAAACCTTGTTGCGCTTTTTGTAGCAGCCTATCTTATACTATGTGCAATGCAAACTTAAAATAATGACTTACATATTCACAGTGCTTTCTGTCACTGACTGGGGCCTCGTAGCACTAAACATACACAAGTCATTATTCTCCACTGCATCAACCTGGATTCAATTCTGTGGCTCTCTAGTAGCAGACACAGAACTCTGCAGTGCATCAACTAAGAGAGGGTTCATAATGTACAACAGTGCATTTCCCACTGCTTAACTTAACTTGCATTTGTTTTTAATTTTAGCTGTGCGTTATTTTATACATAGTTACCTGAAGGTGAAAAAGTGAAAAGAGTTACAGAATATTTTTATTTTTTAGAGATATCTTTGGCCCCGTCCCCGTACTCACTTACCCCGCCCCTTTGGCGCCCAGCATCACAGTTCCATACTTGTTTTTAATGCAATTCGACTGCTTCTTTAAACAACCCATGTGCTCCTAACAGCAAATATTACAACAATCATAATTAATGGGTGACATTCAATAAGCCCTGAAAGAGGGAAGATCAAGCAGAGCAGCCAGACTTCAAGCTCTGGACCTCAAGATGAAACATAAGACATAAGCGAGCAGTAAATTTCCAGAACCACTATGTTGGTACATATAACGAACATCTGTTGCATGCACAGCGCACCAAACAATGGCACAAAGGTCCATGTAGAGGAATAAAAATCACAAAAGGGGAAGCCGGCATGTTAACTTTTAACCCACCAAGCACAGCCCCAAACAAGCAGCAAAGGAGAGGGAAAGACATCTAGGGCCCAGGCAAGGGCAATAAAACCCAAAATGTGAAATGAGACTTACTGTGGGCTTCGACAGCACATCCTCTCAGAGCTAAAAAAAATGTACTGTAACAAACACTGTAACCTGCTGTTGGAAAGTCATCCTGTGCCCTGGGCACCTCCTAACTTTTTGCTGACTGGTACTGGTGGTAACTGACTCTGACTGACCCTGGGCTCTGCCTAACCAGGCCCAGGGCCAGTGCTATGCTGAAAGAGATTCATTTAGAATACAGTGAAAACACCTACATACACTAGGGTACACTATGGGTTGGGGTACCCCTGTGATTGGCATGATCTACCCTATAAGGCCCTAGTACATAATAGGGCAGGGGGATTGAAACTACCTATCAGTCCCTAGTATATAATGGGCATGGAAGTTTAGAGGCCAGCAGCCCTTTCTGCACTTGCATGTGTGCACTGCTGAAGCCTGAGGTCTGTTTAAAAGTGGCTCTGTGTTTCGGGACTGCTTTTAAAAAGTAAATTGTGCCCAAACTCGACTTTGGTGTTTGGGGCACTTACAAATGGATAACCTACAATGTTTGGGTATATTAGGTACCCCCAAGGTCTCCCCTATGTGTCCCAGGGGTGGGGTATCAGGTATTTATAAGGAGGACTCTTATAAAATGTGTTTTATATGCCCTGGGTTAAGTGAAATTGCACATTTCACTCCCAACATTGTGATAAGGTGCTGCCCAAAATCGACTTTGGTGGTAGGGGCACTGTGGAGGGAAGATCTGCTATATTTTTACATATTCAGAACCCCTAAAGTCTCCCCTAGGTGTTCCTGGGGTGGGGGTCTTGTAGATATATGTGGAGTACTTATAAAATATGTTTTTATAAGCCCTGGTGCTGGAAAAATGGCCCAAGTCATTTTTCCCATTGCAGATCCCATGCCACATAGGTTAACATGGCAAGA
This sequence comes from Calotriton arnoldi, assembly GCA_963921515.1. Taxonomy (NCBI): domain Eukaryota; kingdom Metazoa; phylum Chordata; class Amphibia; order Caudata; family Salamandridae; genus Calotriton; species Calotriton arnoldi. Next base: position 3,086,437 of record CAWUFW010000742.1, read on the forward strand.
AGTTATTAACTAATAACTCTTGATAGGAAAAGGCTAAAAATATCATTCAAACACTTCCTAGAATGGTATTAATAAATCCTACAATATTATATTGTTGAATTTCTCCTAACATGTACATACAAGAAGTTATAAGACTTTCTTGTTTGGAAGCCCAGATTCAGCCTTCCAGTGGTCTGTCCTGATTGGTCAGAGTTAAGTGGATTAGCCAGGCTTCTTTGAAGAGGTGATAAAGAGCCCCTGGGGTTGACCAGCTCTGCTGGGAGGGCAGTGTCCTGTTGCACAGGAATTCCAGAGCTGGGGGGGGGGTCGTAAACAATGGACTTCAAGGGAAGGGGAAGACATCAGTGTCATTTACAACTGCACTCTTGTGACCCCCAGCCAGATGCTAGGATTAAGGAAGGCATGAGCAGATGCAAGGGGGAGAGACTATTAAGATTAGCCATCTTAGGGATGTGTTTAGCCAGCTCTTCTCTCCCTGCTGGAAAATCAGCCATTAAGAATTTGGAAGAATTGGTGCACTCTGGGACAAAATAGTGCCACACTCTGCAGGAAGTGGTCAGACCTTTGGGTGGTACCCTGCAGCCCATTGGACAGGAGTGACCTCCTGCTTGACCCAGAGAAATTGGAATAAGTATCTGAGAAGGGCAGAGCCCCTCAGATCTGCTGCTTGAAACTTAAGAAAGCAAGACGGGCCATGCTGGAAGGTTGATGTGCATTTCCTAAGGCCTGCACTCAGAAGACTGCACCTTCTGCACCATCTGAAACTACAGTCTGTGGATTACCTTGCTGTAAAAAGGACTAAAGAGTGGACTTCCTGCAAGCTACAGGTTAACAGAGCTCACCTGGAACATCACCTCAAAGGATCCGCAACCTGGAGAACTACCAGTGGATTTGTAAGGGTTTTGTCCAAGTCGATTGTGGGAACTGAAGTCCCCAACTTTCAAGGACCATCTTGGAGATTCCAGACCCTTGGAGTGAGTTTGAGACACTCTGGGACCATTTGTGGAACATCAGGAAGAGGTTCCAGGAGTTTGGAGAACTTTGGAAAAAAGCTCCATAAGGGGACCGACTCAACCTGGACCGCCAAGCCGCCTGCCTTCAACCGCGAGCCGGCCTGCCGACCAGGTTCGTCCCGCTGAAAAGCTCCTCAGGTCCGACTTCCAGAGTTTGACCGGGAGTAGGCGAAATCCGAGGCCGGCGAACCCTCACCGAATCCGGCCTGGTGAAGAGCTCCGAAGGACCCAGCAAAGAAAAGCTCCAGAAAAATTACTAAGTCCGAAGGTAAAAACTGTACTGAAACATACCGCGAGGGCAGCCGAGCAGGGCTCCATTGAGGTCGGCCTGAAACTTTGACTTTGACCCGGTCTATCGCAACCAGATGTCCCGATAAGGCGCTATTGGTTTCTATGTGCTAGAAATGGCAAAATCTTTGAAAATTCATATCTCCGGTTCCCTACATTGGATTTTTGTTGTTTTGGTATCATTTTAAAGATGGAAATATTTCCTGTTTTTATAAATTGATGTTGGATTTTTATTATGCATTGTGTCTTAATTATTTACTGAATTGGTATTTTTAAATGCTTTACATACCTGTCTTTGAAGTTAAGCCTGCCTGCTCGCAGCCAAGCTACCAAGGGTTGAGCATAGGAATAATTTTCTAAGACCTATTCTGAGCCCTATACTGTGTTAGTGGCCTTATTGCCAGTGGCAGATATACATTTGCCCCTACTAATAATCCACTTTCCAACACCTGCTCTCTCTGTTAATAATATATTTTTTCTAAACAAGACGCACTTTTTATACTAATATTTTATCCTTACTTCATGGGAGTTACTAGGGAGTTACAATTGTGAGGATGTAGGCTATGCAAATATGTATTAATTGTCTCCCTAACACAAGATTAAAATATGATTATGGGCTATTAGGGCCCTGCAGTCATGCAGTATCTGTCAGGAACATTGACACGTTTCTGCCCACTCTGGATTCCCAAGGGGCCTATTGGAATAGTCAGGACTTATTGAACTTGTACCCTCCCTTCGTCTGTGTCTGTCTGAACTATTGTATTCTATTGTGAGAGCACTGGAGAGAAAAGGAATGGGATTGGGTGGTCTACCTGTTCCTACTGTTAACAGGGTAGCACAGCTAGTTCACATGTGGTTAAATTGGTACATAAAATAAAGAGTTGTAGTATTGTAACTCACATTTTGGTAACAAACACACGTTTTGGTAACAAACAAAGTTGTATTTTACTCTCTATGGGCCCTTTATTAACCACCTGCGTGCACACCAGCAAACGTCGGCAGGGTAGTACGAGGATACACACAAACAAAGTATCTAACTTCATTTACCCAAAAAGAGAATCAGTATTTCTTTGATCGCATAAGGGCAATGAAAGAATGTCCGAAGTTCTGGTCAGGTACGTAGGTGTCATGATGAATAAACTGATCTGTATACAGTGATATTGCATCAAGTTACATTTGTGTTACTAATACCTGATACACGTCCTGCCTGGGTTACTGGTTATTGCTTCCCAATGTGGACAGTGCAAGCACAAGTGTTTATGCCTCTTAAAGGGACATGTTCTGCATCAGGGAGGTCAACCTGACCGCAACGTCATTGCGCATTGTCCGTTCGTTAAGACGTAACACTTCACTATGCAAACATGCCTCTCTTGTTTAGAAAAAAATGTAATACCCCTGGCAAGAATGCATAACCACTAAAGCAGGAACAAAGACTAACATAGCCACATCGATCCCATATACCATCATCACAGCCAAGTGGCCATGGAGCGGGGAAGCCATAAAAGCAAATCCCAAAACCAGGCTCAAGACAAGCCAAAAACGGCCCCTAAAACTGCCAGAAATGTGCCAGACGTGCCTAAAGGCACTAGAAGTGCATACCAATGTATATGAAGTGCACTCAGAGGCATGAGCAGGTGGCTCTCAGGCCAGGTAAGATCTCCCAGGGATCCTGAGGTGCATAAGATCTGGCTGCTGAAGCAAAGAGGCAATGGCGTACAAGAACATACATATCTGAGAAACACACCATCTGAGAAGCAACCTGGGCCTGATTCACAAAGGTAAACGTACACTTTGTGTAAGTTTACAATTGTTTGCTAATCACAAAGAGATTTACAAGCAGTATCTTAACGAGTATGAAATCGCTGCACATAAAAAGATAGGACTGTCCTATATTTCTATATGCGGAGACTCTGCACTCGTAAAGAGACTACTCGTAAATCCCTTTGTGAATAGTAAACAATTGCAAACTTACACAAACGTGTAAGTTTACCTTTGTGAATCAGGTCCCCTGCCTCCAGACGGAGACAGACAAAAGAGGGAGTGGCAGGGGCCGAGAGTACTTATGTAGCAAATGGAGGTCTTACTAAACATATTGAGCCCACTTCACAAAGGTAAACTCAGACATAAAGTCTAAGTTTAGACCTGAAATCTTAGGGCCCAATTCACAAAGGTAAACTTTGACTTATGTCCAAGTTTACCTTCGTGAATTGGGCCCTTAGACTTCAGGTCTAAACTTAGACTACAGGTCTAAGTTTACCTTTGTGAATTGGGCCCTTTTTGTGGGGTAGCGAAGTAGCACCCGTCTCTGAGCTTCTACTCACCCTCACAGAGTAAGGATTGCAACGAAGTAGACCGACGAGGAAATAATCACAAGATTCCAAGGGATTCTGCAAGGTGCAAAAATGAGAGAAAACTAAAAACATGCAGCAGATTCACAGGTGACTGGAACAAATTTACAAGGAGTATAATGGCCCTTCTCTGCAGCGATGCTGTATAATAAAAACACACTCTCTCATTGGGGCACACTACTACCCCGCCCCCTTCCCTGACAACACAGTTTTGTTTCGAATAAATGTTTTATACATTTCTGGATAAACATCCGGAAGAGTCCCTTCAACATGTAGTGACTTAAAAAAAGGACAGCAAACACCTAATGCTGGCAATTAAAGAGCCCCTATGCCGCGTTTTGATAATAAAAAGTGGCGTGCAGGGGGCCCAGTTGCCACTGCTCCTGCTGCTTGAATAGTAGCTAGGCCAGTGCAAAGATACCCAAGTGGATATTGTGACACTTATAATGTGCCCTCGGGCCAGGGCACATCACAAACGAATATGCGGCTTCCTTTGTGAGCCCGTTTGAACGATTTCATGAAAAATACAATTTCACAAAAGATACCTCGCCATTGTTTTGGGAAATTAAAGGAGACTTTCTGACTGGAAAGTGAGGTAGGCCTCGGCGGATATATTCACTGCTTTGTCTCCTCGACCCTAAATCAGTCTCAGTGAAGCCGAACCATGAAATGAAGTCCGAGTTTCTGATCTGTTGTTTATTGCGCTTGAGAATGGATATTGCATGGCGGCCAATGAGCGCAGCGTTTACCGCCTGTGTCCACGCAGACCCCCTGACAGCCGGAGTATCAAACAGCATTAACGACGAATTGGAACCTGATGCGCCGTGACAGCACTTCCGTCCCCGCTCCTGGTAGACGCAGGGAAAGAAATATGTATTTAGTATCAAGGAATCGTGCTCCGTATTGGACGAGTGTAACTCCACACTCCAAACAGCGCCCGGGCATTTATCTTTCATTGCTCAATGTCCTCTGCGGTCCTTTGTATAATGCTCACAGCGAGCATCCTTAGATCTGTTCTCGTGGACGCTACGTTCAAGGCAGATAATTTCCTAAATCTTTGAAGTGGTGTGTTTTGAAGCTGAGACATTAAACCGGAAAAGTCCATACAAAACAGCCTGCAAAGGTAGGTGACGCCTGCTGAGTAATAACCTTGCTGCCCGTGAGCCAGATCAGTGCAAAGCAAATGGAATGTATTCAGAGCATCAAAGGGGACGGAGTCCATCTTCACATATAGGGGTGATTACGAGGACGCACTAAATTATACTCATATTCATGTGTTACAGAAACGCCACTGGAGTGCAGCGGGTATTTGGCAATTAGATTTTTAGGTTTCGCCTGCACAGGCCTTGCGCTGTGCTTGCAAAATCTCTTCTAAATAAAAAAAAAATCTTAAACGGGGCTTAGAGCCCACCCATTACTTACCTCAACTTACCATTAGTTGTCTCCCACGTCACACTTGTTTCCTTGCTCTTTATTGGTTAGCAGCTCCTCCTGGCCTCTGGCTTCCTCCTGAACTTCGGAGTTGTCATTCATGCCGTGGAGCATGGACCAAGTACTGCTTCCTGTGGCAAGTGTCCTTCCACTGGCCAGAAGATACTCTTTTTTTCACTTCCTTGTGTTATTTAACTCTAACAACCCCCATTCTGTTTTTTACATGTTGCACAGCAGCATAGGCTGCTGTGCAACATGGTTTAAAGTAAAAAAAGTGGTATGATACAATCAATGCTTGCTACGTCATAGTACTTTTTTTCTTTAAGCCATGTTGTGCAGCACCTTAAGCTGCTGTGCAAAATTAAAATTGACAAAGCCAATATTTTTCACATAGGCAAAACTTATTGGTTTTGCCAATGCTTGTTGTAACGTGACTCGCAGCCCATGTGTGCACCGAGCTCCCTCACTGGGGGTACATCGGCCCAATCTGCGGCTGTGCACTTAAATTGTAATCTGCCTCTTACGTACACAATCTCGCTTGTACCAGGATGCAACCATATTAAGTGCACTTAATGCTTTTAAGCATTGTCTTCATTGCATGCATTAATTATTGGTGTAGACGTATGTGCAGGGAGAAAGCAGGACAAATATGAAGAGGTGGCCACAAGCCACTCCAGCACAGATTTACAAATGCTTTGCATTGGGTTTGAGTTACATTTCTAACGCCAACTCAACGCAAAATGTTCAGGTGGGGTTTACTATTGCATTGGATTGTAACCCAAAATTGTACAATGCACTGCCTTGCGTTACTTTGCGTCAGGGAGCGTTCCATGGGTAGTGCATAGGTGCTCCCATGCAACCACCTGTGGGTTTTGACACAAATCTATATCCATATCTACAAAAATTGTAGACGGTGATCTGCTCCAAAATCTTACACCTCCTCTAGGCAGGCACAACAAGGAGAAATGTTGTCATTTCTCCTCGTTTTTCCCACTCTGCATGTGTGCTACATTATACCGCTCACTTCCAAAGTGGGGGTAGCCATAAAGCATAGGTTTTGCACTGGAAGGAATCCCTTCCAGTACAAAACCTATGCTTCAAACAATGCAGACGCTCTTGCACTATAGGGCAAGGGTGTCTGCACTGCCGCATAGCTGCCTAACGTGCACCAGTGCAAAAAGAGAGCAGAACGGCATGACATCCTCTCAGTGGCCTTTCAGGCCCATTCAAACACGGAAGTGGGGAGTGTGCCCCAGAGACCCTGATGGCATGGCTTCCCTTTCACCGTGAATATCTGTGCATATACACCCAAGTCTAAGCACCTGCCAGTGACTTACGTCTCATGTCAGTCTAAAAGAAACAGTCCAGCCAAAATAGCCAGATCAGGCCCCACCGAACAGGAACCCAAACTACCCGAAAATAACTTTGGTCTAGTTAGACCTTATCTATTAGCACAGTGTGCACAAAACCCATATTTGAGCATACTTGCTGCACTTAGGGCAGCTCAAAGAAGAAAGCAAAAGATGAAGGGTGGATGCGTGCAAAAGACTTGGCCACTGGAAATCGCTCAGCACTGCATTCCAGTCCATGGTTTTTCGCTCATTATGTCATTTCAGACAGAGACCAGCCATATGCAAATTAACATTGGTCCTGCTCCATTAGGAAAAGTTCACCCAGAACTGCCAGATTGTGGCATTTTTATAAAGACGTGGTGCAAAGCAGCGTAGCAAGCAGACTTGCTGCACTGTGTTGTGCTACCTTGAGAGAGCAGAACTGCACCATATCTTAAAAATGGCGCAGTTCTGCTCTCTCCGTATGTTAGCATACTTTGGGCTTCCTAGTGCCAACGCAGGCAACCTTGCATCATAGTGCAAGGGTTTCTTTATTGTGGTCAGGATAGTTTTTGTGCGGGAAGAAGAACCTTCCTGCACCAAACTATCTGAAGGTTTACCTCCCTGTACAAAAACTATCCTTTGAGGCTATTCCTTCCTCGTATGTGTGCTGCAGACTGCAGCACACATGCAAAGAGGAAATAACAAGGAGAAATAAAAATATTTCTCCTTGTTACTCCAGCCTCAGGCAGGCACACCATTTTGGCATAAATCGTGCCTAGATCACTTTGTAAATATGTGTTTTCATCAAAATCCATGGGTTGATGCATGGGAACGCCCATGCATCACCAATGGATGCCTACCTGATGCACAATAATGCAGGGCAGCATAATGTACTGCAGCATAATGTACTGCACTCTAAGTTTTTTTCAGCATTTATATTGTTTTGTAAATACCAAAAAGGATTTTGCGTTTGGTGTGCATCAAAAAAGTCACGCAATCCCGAAGCAAAATCTTTGTAATTATGGGCTCAGGTTCTTATGGAATGGGACCACAAGCAGCCCAAGATTCGTTTTGGCATCTCTCTGTTAATGGGACTTTGACCAAAGTTCGAGCATTTGCATAAAGTCAACTAATCATCAGACCTGAAAGCAAGACTTAATAGAAGAGAGATTTGTCCCTGTTCACTTAATTTTGAGCTGCTGCTTTTGATCAAGGTGTGTGCAAGAGGGATGGAAGTGTCAGAACTGCTGTATGTGTATTGCAGGCATATTGTCTCTCTTTCGTCATACCCATACCTTACAAAGTACACTGATTACGGGTTGTCCAGTTTTGCTGCTGTCAGGGTCATTGCCATGCATAGACCAGATTTAAAATGTTTCTTTTCTAAAATTGACCACAGAATATGAAATCATCCCACTTCCTGACTTATAGCTCCATTGCTAAGCCCATTATCTTTTATGACAGAAAAAATAGGGCCTTGCAGATATGTATGTTTCCCGAATAAGCTTCTGTTTTTGGGTGAGTGACTAAGCTAAATTCAAATGAATAGGCAGCCCGTGTAGGATGAACTATTTCAAACTATATCATTAATTCTTCATAGCAATCTTCCAGGATGAAGGGTCTTGCATTCTAGGGTGACAAAGACAGACAGATAAAATGCCATGCAGGGAGAGCTATGAAATCCAATTTCGCAGAATTCAAAATACTCCACCTAAAATTAGGAAATTTAAATAATATCCCTGCCCAAAATTGGACAGTTTAAATTGAAATCTGTCAGCGTAAAACATGGAAAGACAATGTTGAAACGATGCTAACAGCAATTCAAAAGAGAAGAGATGGGGGCTTCCTGGAGTGACATTTACAGTGTACCACGAAGAAGAAGCAGGGGACAGAGGAGGTGTAAGTAGATTTTGTTTACTCAATCAGCTAAAGAGATACCACAGCAAAGGAAGGGATAACCATGGAGATACCGATGGAGAAGCACTTTCTCAGAGTGCTCCTTTCTTTGGTGGAAGGTGTGTCTGGCCGCCCTAATTTCACATACAAGCTAGGGGTGTACATAGGAAAATAAAAAAAGGTGATGAGTGGAATCCTTGAACAACCCAGCCCAAATTGACAGGACAGACTTCTCTTAACGAGTCAACAAGCAACCTAGACCAGTTTTGTCCTTAATAAAATTCATCAGTAAAGATTGATTTATGTGGCACAACGAGCACAGGTCCCATATTTGAGCATGCAAGTTGCACATATGGCATTGCACTGAGTAAAACAAAAAGGAGGGTGCTTTCAGAAGTTTCAGACACTGATAATTGCCCAGGCTGTGCTCCAGTTATTCATTTCCCCCCCACTATTCCACTGCAGAGACTAGCTGCATGCAGCTACATATTCGTGCTTTTGTTAGGACCTGCGCTCATGCTGCAAAAATTATTTTAAGATTTGGAAGCAAGCCTGCGCTCTTAGTTAATGATGAGGCAGCTAACACTGCTATACCACTAGATGGCATCAGATGCTGGAACTTCCGTGTTTTCTTTTATGCTGCAGAATATTTAACTTAGCTTAGAACTGGGTGCATGTGCTATGTGGGGCCCAACATGACATCTTTGACCCCAGCCTTGGAAAAACATTTGGCATGCCTAAATTGGTTCAGATTTTTCACAGTGTCATATGTCTGATGCTGAATGATAAGCACCATAAGACACAACGAATCAGAAAGCAAAATCACACGTCTATTAAGTGATATGAACAGACACTCTAAAAGGCAGTAAATACCTTACACAAAGCCTCTGGAAACAGAAGGCCTTTACTACCTGCATTAGAAGTGGTCAGCTTAGATCAGGCTTCTCCAATGAGTAGCTCCTGAGCTACTGGTAGCTCTCCAGCTACCTGTTAGTAGCTCTCTTGAGTGCAGCCCAGTGAACTAAATTAGAAGCTTATATATATATATAACCTACTGGCGGTCCCCAGTAGGTAGTTATAGTCAGGACCTAGTTTCCATAGGAAAAGCATTTTTTGACTTGGCTATAACTTAGGCGTTGTTTGACCAATCTGCATGAAATTTTGCCAAAAGAGTGTCACAGTGGGTACTATTGATTGTGAAAGTTAGGGGGTGATCCTTGCAATGGGGACTGAGAATTTGGGGCGCGAAATAAGGTTGCGTTTGTAATGTTAATTCTCATAGGAGCATTTAGCCACCTCTACAGCCTTAACCGCTGAACGGACTTACACCAAATTTGGCAGGGAGGTAGATGTCTCTTCAAGGAAGTGCCTTTTGCTTATTTGGTGTAAATCTGTTCAGTAGTTTTTGAGAAATTTAAGTTTAAAATTATAGTGATAACTCTGACCACAGATATTTTGTGGCGGTTTTGCGATGAATCGCGAATGCACGCACCAACGGGAATGCTCTGATTGGCTGGACGCAACCTGAATAGAAAGTTGCGGCCGTCATTTTATCTATCGAGAAAGCCGACATAAGGGGTCAGGGTGGAGATACTCTGACCCCATGGTTGAGAAATGGAGGTGTTAGTGACAGAAGTTATATGTTCAAAATTGATTTTTTTAATAGCGCGCTGTAATCACGACGATGTCGTGACCGCCAGTGCGGCCCCCATGTACCATCGCAGGGACATCGCGACTATCAATGTTGTCGCGAATATTGGTGAAAATATAAAAAAATATATAAATGAATAGTTAGTATGCATTGTTATAGAGATAGTGATAAATGTTTTTATAGAGATATTTATATAGTGAGTTATCTACTGTGATGGTTAGAATGAATTATATAGTTATAATTTTTTGATGTGGTGGTGGCTATTGAATTCCTGCTTTTGCTTTCTGCATTCGCCACGTACCCGCGGGGATCGCGATGAACAACGTCATTGCGATCTCCGGTCTCACCGCGAAAACAGAAAATAGGTTTTAGAGATGGTTGTTCTAGAAATACACTTGAAAAACATGAGTTTGAAGTGTACAGTAATAAACCTCTAATGTGTAAAATATTGTAATGTGTGTGCATATATGTGTTTTCACTTTATGGAAAAGGCGCGATCATCGCGGTTAACGACGTCATCGCGATGTCCCGAATAACTGTGAAAATGGAAAATAGGTCTGAAAGAAGGTTTTTAAAGGCACTCAGTACAAAAATATGAGTTTAAATATGCTTTGAAAGAAGTATGTATATAGTAATATGTGTAGGGCAATGTTCAGAATGGATTTTTTTACGTATTATTTTTGGATGTGTTGGTGGTCATTGAATGTCTGCTTTTGTTTTCCTCTTTCGTGACGTGTCCGGGGTAATCGCGATTACCGACTTCATCGCGATCTCCGGAGTCACCACGAAAAAATAAAATAGGTTTTACAGATGGTTTTTATAGAAATTCTCTACAAAAACATGCCTTTAGAGAATACTGTTAGAAACTCCTAGGGCCCGATTACGATGTCATCCGGAAAGGCTCCGAACGGCATCCGATTCAGTCGAAACCGATTCGGGAGCTTGGTTTCAGACCGACTTGAACACATTTCGGGACGAGCGACCATGATGTCCCGAAAGCGTCCGAACTGTCCGACTCGGTTACGAAAGGCTTTGGGAGTAACCGAGTCCTTCGGAGCCAACTCGTAGCGGTCTACGGACCGCGTTTCCAGCCGAATGATTAGGATGCCAGATTCGGACAGCCTTTCCAATTCGGTTATGCAGACATGGATCGGCTGTGGGAATCTGAGTTTGGGGGCCTGTTGCAGGCCCCCCTTTACCCAGGGCCCTCTGAATCAGGTCCGTGGGGGTACCCATGGGTCCCCCCTTTCCCTGAATGCACAGTAAGGCAGGCACCATGGGGTACCTGCCACAGAGTGTAAGGTTATCCACAACCACCCCTTTTCTCAATGGGAGCCTGTGTTCTCGTTCAGCAAACAGGCTCCCATTAAAGTCAAAGGGAGTCCGTCCGAATGGTGTTTGGACACATCGTAATCGGTCGGTTGGACTCCCCGGACCCGAGTCGTTCGGTAAGCATTCCCAAACCTATTTGGTTGGACTGCTTTCCGGATGACATCGTAATCGACCCCCTAGTATATAAAATAGTGTAGTATGTATGCATACATATGTGTTTTCACTTCATGGAAAAGGCGCAAATGTAGCGGTTAACAACGTCATCGTGACGTCCCGAATAACCGCGAAAACGGAAAGTAGGTCTGAAAGATGGTTTTTAAAGAAACTTAGTACAAAAATATGAGTTTAAACATGCTTTAACAGAAGTATGAATACAATAATATGTGTAGGGCAATGTTCAGAATGTTTTTTTTTACATATTATTTTTGGATGTGTTGGTGGCCATTGAATGTCTGCTTTTGTTTCCGTTTTCGCGATGTGTCCGGGGGGATCGCAGCATCATTGTGAAGATTGTCAAAAACTAAAAAAACTTTTTAAAAAACCTTCGCAGAAACGGGAAAAAGTGTTTGAAGGAGATATTCTGACAACTCACTAGAAAAAGATGAGTTTGAAAAGTACACTAATAAAGCTCCACTGTTAAATATTCTGTAGAATATGTCAAATTATATGTTTTACACTTTGTCATCGCATTGACTTCGGTAGGTAGTCGCGAAGATTTTTTTTTTTTTAAAGGTGGCTTTTTTCTAAATTGATCATACAAAGAAAGTTAAAGCAATATTTTACTAAATATTTAGAGTTAAACCTTATTTAAAAAATGTGTTTAAGTGTATTTTTCAGTATGTGAAATAGATTTAATGATGACAGAATGCCCACTGTAAATGCAACAATGTTGTGCCGACTTACAAAATTGTTAAAAATAAAACGAATTATTAATGCATTATATTTTTAATATATAATATAATATAAATATAATATTATATAAATATAATACACAACATCCAATTATCGAAAGAAAGTACAAAAATCTTAGAGCTTCACCTACCAAAAAATGGACCTTACAATTAACAAATAGAATTTAAAAAAGCGTATAAACTGAAAAAACCAAAGGATACAGGAACTTTATAGTTAACAACTAGCATTGTAGTTAGGCTGACATTTCACTCATACAAAACCAGAGAAATTCAGCAGTTATAGTTAGCTGAGCTAACTATAACTCGTGCCCCCGCAATGCACTGCTTATGACCTCACATATTACATGACTCATGATCACTGATTACATCACTGATGACATCTCCAATGATATCACTGATGACATCATCCACAGAATCTCTCATGCACCACTCACACTCCCATGTAACCTTTCATACACCCACTCCAACTTTCACACTACCATTCTCAAAACCATTGACACACCCATACCATTACTTACATACCCACTCACTGATTCATAGGTCTACAAACACATCCACTCACTCACCCATACACCCACTCATACACCCACTCACTCACTAATACAGCCACTGACATATCCACTCATACACCTATACAGCCACTCACACACTGTCAGACACTCATACAGCTACTGACACCTACTCACACACCCATAGAGTCAATCACAGTCATTTACTTACCTATTCAGTTATATACACACCAACTCACTTATTCATACAGATACTAACACATAATTACTCACCTATACAGTCACTGACACAAGTACACACTCACCCATACAGCCACTCTCACAATAATTCACTCACACATACAGTCACATATACTCCAACACTCACCTATACTGCCTTTCACATATTCAGTCACTTACCCATTTATACTGACACTTCCATTCACTCACCAACACAGCCATATGGACATTCACTCACCCATACAGCCCTTCTCAGATGCACTCTTGAACCCATACAGCCAGTGATTCACCCACTCACTCATACATGCAGGGAGTCACACACACCCTCACCCACCCACAAAGACACTCATACACCCATACAGGTACTCAAAAAACCAATCAATAACCCATACAGCCACTCATGTACCTACTCACCAACCCATGCAGCCAGTTACACACCAACTGACAGACTGATGCAGTCAGTCACACAAATTAGTCACTCACCCATACATTTACGGAGACAAGTATAATCACTCACTTATACAGTCAGACACGCACCCACTAAATCATCCATACAGGCACTCATACACACACTGACTCATCAATACACCTTGGTGTATATATATTTAACACTCATAAACTTTTTCGAAACACTCAGTCATGAAAGGTTATATGGGGGTGTGAGTGGGTGTGTCAGAGATTCTGTGGATGATGTCGTCAGTGATGTTATCAGTGATGTCCTTTGGCATGCCATCCTGATGTCGTGAGTGATGACACTGACCATGTCATGAGTGATGTAATATGTGAGGTCATAAGCAGTGCATTGCGGGGGCGCAAGTTATAGTTAGCTCAGCTAACTATAACTGCTGAATTTCACTGGTTTAGTACAAGTGACACCTTAGCCTAACTATAACGTCCCTGTAACCCTGTAACCTTTGCTTTTTTCAGTGAATATATATATATATATATATGAGGACATGAGGACAGAGTGAAACAACGAAAACAACATAAGTTTCAACGAGATAAAACAGACTTTGAAGAAGATAGAATTTTCACCTTTGGTAGGCAATATGAAGCACGGAAAGGTAAAGCACAATTGGAAATTACAAACAGAGAATTTTCAAGTTATGACTCTCTCGCCAGTACAGACACAAGTGAAAACGAAGGTGTCCCACAAGTGGCAACAGACATTAGAAAAAAGACCAACTTTTTAACCGAAATGAGGATGGCATTAGAACAACAGAACAACAACAATCAACCAAAAAGAGAGGGAGGCAGAGGCCGGGGAAGAGGAACAAGAGGAAGACAAGAAGAGGTCAGAGAGGCAAGGGAGGAACCAAGAATGGACACATGGTCCAAAGATCGTCTGAGACAGCCCAAGAAATAGAAACAGTAGAATCAAGCTCACAAGAACTAAATATCATCAACCTTTCAGAGAAAATTCTAACTGACACTGAAAACAAAGTTCTCAAGAAGGGTTTGAATTTCTGTCCTACCTCCCATCTGGACATAGCCCAAACTAGAATAGATGTATATAAATATATAAGAAAGATCAAATTAACAAAAATACATGCAGAAAAAACATCTATAAAACATCACGTAAAATCAACAGCACCAATTAGTACTCTCTTGGTTGAAGATGTTCAAGGTTTGGAAACTTTATTGACAATGGGTGCAGTAACACCATCACAGGAAATAGAGGCACTAAGTGAACTAAAAGAGTCACAACCGCCAGGAGGAACAGGTGAAAGTGGACTTAAATCAAAATCAAAATATTACCCAAATTTACCACCAGGTAATAAAGTAGATCTCTTTCATGAGGCAATAATAGATGATCTTTATAAAATCAGAAATACGAGAATTAAGGACAATTTATCGAAACATCAAAGAGAAGCACTAAATACATTACAACAGGACAAGTCTATTGAAATAAAACCTGCAGGTAAGGGCGGCAATATTATTATCCTCGACAAAAGAGATTATATTGCCGAAGCCAATAGACAATTGATGGATGTGGAATGTTACAATCAACTAACAAGTGATCCCACAATAGAAATTCAGAATAAATTGACTTTACATCTACAAAAATGGTTTGAAAAAGGACTAATAGACGAGGAAGAACGAAAATATCTCCGCTATAATCATCCAACCTTGGCAACATTCTATTGCTTACCTAAAATACATAAAAGCAAGGTCAACCCACCGGGGAGACCAATCGTCTCTGCAAACAATTCCTTACTCGAACCAATTTCAAATTACATTGATCACTTCTTGGCACCCCTTGTCAAAGATCTCAGTTCTTACCTACAAGACACCACAGATCTCCTACAGAAATTAGAAGGAGTCTCATGGCAGCCAACTTTTAAACTAGTGACCATGGATGTGATCTCGCTATATACGAACATTGAACACTCCATAGGGACCCAGGCATGTAAATATTTCTTAGGTAAAAGAAACATTCAGTATCATCAACATAATATAATGTTAAGTGAGATGATTTCTTTATGCCTGGACAACAACATCTTTTTATTTAATAAACAAATCTATAAACAAATAAAAGGATGTGCCATGGGCTTCTCCTTTTCACCTAATTATGCCAATTTAACAATGGGATGGTTCGAACAAAAACTGGCATGGACCTCAGAAAATGATGATTTCATGGAAAAGACCATAATATGGCTACGCTTCATAGACGACCTCCTGATCATTTGGGATGGTACTGAATTGGAATTCAAGTTATTTCGACAAACTAAACAATAATGAGTCAAAATTAAAATTTACATTTGAAATCAGTGCAAAAAAAGTAATCTTCCTGGACACAGACATCTATGTGGAAAACAATTCCCTTCAAACAACGTTACATCACAAGAAAACAGCCACCAATGCGATACTACATGGTGACAGCTTCCATAATGAATCACTGAAATGGAGCATCCCATATGGGTAATTCTTAAGACTAAGGAAGAATTGCTCAACTGATACTGAATTCACCAAACACAGCAAACAAGCAAGTAATAGATTTCATAAACGTAAATACCCCCAAAAAGTAATTGAAAAAAGTCTACAAAGAGTATTAAACCAACAGCGAGGGGATATACTCAAAAAAACATCGAGAACAAATGATCTAGACAAATTTCCAACAATAAGACTGATAACATTCAGTGCAGAAAATAAGAGTCTGATGAAAATCATCAAAAAGCACTGGGGAATTTTACTGTTGGATCCAACTTTAACAAAAATCATTGGTAACCATCCTAATGTGACATATCGCAGGGCTAAAAACATTGGAGATAAAATCATACATAGCCATTTCCAGGAAGCACCAATAACAACGTGGCTGCAAAGAGAAGGCTTCTGGCCATGCAAACAATGCAAGGTGTGTAAGATTGCAACACATAAACGAGAAATTGACATAAAAAAGGGCACCAAATGGAAAATTAAGCAACATCTCACTTGCAAAAGTAATTATGTAATTTATATGGTGGAGTGTCCATGCAAGTTGCGATACATCGGAAGCACAATCTTTGAAGTAAAGAAGAGAATTCTCGAACATGTTCGAGCCACGAAACATAAGGATCGAACAAATACCATTGCAAAGCATATGGAAACAAACCACGAAGGCAAATGGGAATCCTTAAAATATTGGACCCTAGAACAAATCCCACAATCGGAGAGGGTGGCGATCGCAAAAAGATTCTGCGACAAAAGAATCGAGACACATAGTGGCATTCAGAACTTTAGATCCGAGAGGTCTCAACCAAAATGAAGAACTTTATGTACACCTCTAATAAACCATTCAAAGAAATGAAAGACATGAAGGAAAAATAAAAATAAAAATCAATCTACAGAAAATAATTCACTAGAGAATTGGAAAGAAAGATCTAATTAAGGAAAAGAAACGAAGAAAATAAAGAACGTGTGAGCTGCAGAAACAAATCATCACCAAGAATGGGTTAAATTTGCTGCCATTCTAAAAAATGCTCACTGGAGAGCAATAAATGAGAATGAAGGCACACAAATGGACATTAAGCATAGTTGGCCGTAAATGGATTAAAATGAACTGTTTTAAAAATATCACATAGAAAAATTAGCACATTGACATCACTTATAAACTTGAATTTTACAAGTTTTCATAAATGTTAAACTACACTAACCACAATGCACTTAGGAGAAAACAGGAAGTAACTGTGTGCAAATAGAAATAAAAGACGTCTTCTTTTTCTATGTTACACTATCCCGTGAACAAGCCTTGTGTTAAGGCGAAACACGTTGGGCATGGCGAACATCTAAAATAAAACCGCCCTGATTCCTGTACACAAGTGAGTGCGTTTCTATCATTTTGCCGTGAGGCAAAACCTTGTTTTCATTAAATACCGGCGTGGCTCTGCCGGAAGAAACGCACAGCCCCAACTAAGAGCGCCGGCGTCGAACAAGAGGGCTACATTGTGGCTATATATATATATATATATATATATATATATATATATATATATATATATATATATATATATATATATATATATGTGGAAAGATCCAAACCAGAGGAAGGAAAGGCGGCACACCAAATTAGCACCAGTTGTTGGGAACTTGACAAAGGCCGTTTCGGCTGAAACGCGTTGTTCGGTTTGTTTTTTTCACTCGGAATAAACAACTGGTGCTAATTTGGTGTGCCGCCTTTCCTTCCTCTGGTTTGGATCTTTCCACATGTTTTTGGGGGCGCTGTCAACCCCGGCAGGCACCAACATTTCATGGGCAGGTTATCGGCATTTGTGACAGCTTGGAAATTCATATATATATATATAAAGATATATATATATATATATTTATATTTCATGCCGCTGCAATTCCGCTAGAGCCATTCCTATGACTAAGGGCGAGAGGACGCCCGAAACACGTTGGGGAACTCAATGGCAGATTGAATCTAACTGTGTCTGCAAAGCTGTTGAAATGCTGCCCTGTAAATAAAAGAATGCAGACACGCCGTGTGTGGTACCTTCAATTGTGGGAACCTTCGATTGGCATATGTGGCGGCCTGCCCAGGTCGCGAAGGCACCCCCCTGCGGACGTGCGGGTCCGGTGCCGTCACTATAACGGCGCAGATGGAACGGCGTGTACATTTGCAGGGCTCATACGTGGCACGCCAGCAACCTTGTGAGTTACACAGTTATCCACCTGGATTTTGAATTATACGAAGGAAACTGTACAGCGGCAAATTTTACCAAAGGACTGCGGAAACCAGAAGGCACTAGTGGACACGCCCTGAAGGCTGGACTTGAACGCAGCACAAGTGCGAGTAATTTCATGCCGCTGCAATTCCGCTAGAGCCATTCCTATGACTAAGGGCGAGAGGACGCCCGAAACGCGTTGGGGAACTCAATGACAGATTGAATCTAACTGTGTCCGCGAAGCTGTTGAAATGCTGCCCTGTAAATAAAAGAATGCAGACACGCCGTGTGTGGTACCTTCAATTATGGGAACCTTCGATTGGCATATGTGGCGGCCTGCCCAGGCCGCGATGGCACCCCCCTGCGGACGTGCGGGTCCGGCGCCATCACTATAACGGCGCAGATGGAACGGCATGTACATTTGCAGGGCTCATACGTGGCACGCCAGCAACCTTGTGAGTTACACAGTTATCCACCTGCATTTTGAATTATACGAAGGAAACTGTACAGCGGCAAATTTTATCAAAGGACTGTGGAAACCAGAATGCACTAGTGGACACGCCCTGAAGGCGGGACTTGAACGCAGCACAAGTGCGAGTAATTTCATGCCGCTGCAATTCCGCTAGAGCCATTCCTATGACTAAGGGCGAGAGGATGCCCGAAACGCGTTGGGGAACTCAATGGCAGATTGAATCTAACTGTGTCCGCGAAGCTGTTGAAATGCTGCCCTGTAAATAAAAGAATGCAGACACGCCGTGTGTGGTACCTTCAATTATGGGAACCTTCGATTGGCATATGTGGCGGCCTGCCCAGGTCGCAAAGGCACCCCCCTGCGGACGTGCGGGTCCGGCGCCGTCACTATAACGGCGCAGATGGAACGGCGTGTACATTTGCAGGGCTCATACGTGGCACGCCAGCAACCTTGTGAGTTACACAGTTATCCACCTGGATTTTGAATTATACGAAGGAAACTGTACAGCGGCAAATTTTATCAAAGGACTGCGGAAACCAGAATGCACTAGTGGACACGCCCTGAAGGCGGGACTTGAACGCAGCACAAGTGCGAGTAATTTCATGCCGCTGCAATTCCGCTAGAGCCATTCCTATGACTAAGGGCGAGAGGACGCCCAAAACGCGTTGGGGAACTCAATGGCAGATTGAATCTAACTGTGTCCGCGAAGCTGTTGAAATGCTGCCCTGTAAATAAAAGAATGCAGACACGCCGTGTGTGGTACCTTCAATTATGGGAACATTCAATTGGCATATATATATATATATATATGTATATATATATATATATATATATATATACACTGAGAAGCATGTATTCAAAATGAAAATGTGTATATTTTCAGAAATCATAAGTTGATGTTTGGGGAAAAATGATTGAATTTCCAATATGTATTTAAAGCTGATATTTGAGAGATAAACATGAAACGGTATTGGGGAGCACTTATTACTAATATTAACTTGCTGCTAGTGGCATTGCAGTGATAGCTGTATGTGTTACCCATGTAGAGGCAATCCACGTTGATATGAATTTTTTACATTACTGCTGACAACAACACCTGATGCACTGAGGTGATTCCCTGCTAGTAATCTTGCATATGGTGGCCACTAAAATAACATAGTCTTATATAGTTACTGTTACATCTCTAGTAGTGTAAGTATCTCTGGAAGATTTTCATTGAACATCAATCCATCAATCAGTCAGTAGATTTGTAGAGCGCTTTTTGTCACCTGTGGGGTATCCAGGTGCTGTATACCAGTTCATGTACATACATAACTGTATATAAGTAGCTCTAACTGAACATAAGTACTGTACATAAGTAGCTCCTATTACAGAAAAGGTTGGAGACCCCTGACGTTGATGTTGCATCCCATTTCTTTGGAGAGCCAGTGTCTACTTATCCGCAGGTTTGAATTGGTAAGGCGGGCAGTCGGGCAATGGGCCAGTATCTGAGTTGCAGCTGTGGGCCACTTTTTTGGGCAGCGTGGAGGCCAATTTGGGTTGTGTCTGTGCTGTTACAGATGCCGCCAGCAACCCAGTGGGGGCTTGAGTGGCATTTCTGGAGGCAGATGGGCCTCTATTACCTCCCTTTGACCAACGGGGAGGAGTGCCATTCACAGTCTCGAGCTGGGCCGGCCCATTAAAGTATGCAGATTGAGCAGAGGCAGGGGCGTGAGCAGAAGTGGCCTCACGAATATTCAGGCGTGGTTCACCATTGTAAGCTAATATGTGCACAAAGAGTCCTGGCAACATATGCATTTTTTTTAAATCTCAGTGAAGTTAAGAAAATATGCCTCTTTTAGAGAATCCCCCTCCCTCCTCCTTTTCATAATACTTTAAATACTTAGCAGTGTTTTGCGAAAAGGCACAGTCCGCAAATGTGGGCCACTTTTTTAAGGTGCCCAGGCCTATTTTACATCCCAATCCAACACTGCTTCTCCGTTAGTGCTACAGTACTGACTGGTGCTCTGTTACCTTTGGTTGCTAGAGATTACTGTACCAGTCCACCATGCATGCAAAGTGTCCTTCAAATGATGTAACGCTGTTTGCAAATCATTTTACTTTGGCCATGCATACTATGCATGTATTAACAAGGTATCCAAATAAAACTCAGTGACACATGGAAGCTGGTGGACAACATTAAACCACCTTGCTTTTTTGATGGGCTAAATCTACCCGCTTGACTGCACTCGAGAGTGTCTGCTAGACTTGGTGTGCCCAGTTTGTCATATTACGAGGTTTCGTTCGTGTTCACAATCCTGCGCTCTTGAAAATACAAGGCTCTGTTTTCATCTCTTTTTAAATTCGCGAGCTCTTTAACCTCTTCGATGCTCATGACGGAATGGTTCCGTCATGAGCATCGGTGACCCTGTGCTCATGACGGAACCATTCCGTCATGAGGCCAGGGGCACGAAATCCCTCTGCTGCAGACAGCAGAGGGATTTCCTTTCTCCCCCACAGCCTCGGGAGCTGGGGAAGAGCTTCCCAGCTCCCGAGGCCCCCTCCCTTTCAGTGAAATGAAGATCAGCACGCATGTCGCGCTGACTTCATTTCACTGAAAACTAAACTAAAATGAGCCTTTAGGCTCATTTCAGTTTCACTTTCTACGTGCTCAGGGGGATATCTCAGCCCCTGAGCACGTAGAAAGACGGGAGAGGTATCATTGGAAAGGGGAGAATCTCCCCTTTCCAATGGTACCCTCCCCAGTGGATCCCTGCTTGGGGATCGCCCCAGGAGGGCGATCCCCAAGCAGGGATCCACCCACTAAGGCACCAGGGAGGGGAGCGGCCCCTTGGGCAAGGGCTTTGCTCCCCCAAAAAAATTGCCAATGTTCAGTCTTTCTGCCCCCCCAGGGGGGCAGAAAGCCCACTAGACACCAGGGATTTTTATTTGGTGCATTCTTTTTAGGGTGGGGGCTGCCCGAAACGGGCACGCCAATGCCCCCACCCCCCAGCCACCATTACAGCCTTTCTGCCCCCCCTGGGAGGCAGATGGGGGCAGTAGCCCCCAATCTGCCCCCCCCAAGGGGGCAGAAAGCCCACTAAATGCCAGGGATTTTTTTGTGTGCTATTTGTTTTAGGGTGGGGGCTGCCCAAAATGGGCACGCCAATGCCCCCACCCCACCCGCCACCATTACAGCCTTTCTGCCCCCTGGGAGCATAAAGCCCACTAAACACCAGGGATTTTTTTGGACGCATTTTTTTTAGGGTGGGGGCTGCCCGAAACGGGCACGCTAATGCCCCCACCCCCACCACCATTACAGCCTTTCTGCCCCCCTGGGAGGCAGATGGGGGCAGTAGCCCCCAATCTGCCACCCAGGGGGGCAGAAAGCCCACTAAACGCCAGGGATTTTTTTTTGTGAAATTATTTTTTTTTAGGGTGGGGGCTGCCCAAAATGGGCACGCTAATGCCCCCACCCCCGTCACCATTACAGCCTTCTGCCCCACCCTGGGGGGCAGATGGGGGCTGTAGCCCCCAATCTGCCACCCCGGTGGGGCAGAAAGCCCACTAAATGCCAGGGATTTTTTTTGTGCAATTTTTTTTAGGGTGGGGGCTGCCCAAAACGGGCACGCCAATGCCCCGATCACCATTACAGCCTTTCTGCCCCGCCCTGGGGGGCAGATGGGGGCTGCAGCCCCCGATCTGCCCCCCTGGTGGGGCAGAAAGCCCACTAAACGCCAGGGATTTTTTTTTGTGCAATTTTTTTTAGGGTGGGGGCTGCCCAAAATGGGCACGCCAATGCCCCCACCCTGCCGCCACCATTACAGCCTTTCTGCCCCCCCTGGGAGGCAGATGGGGGCAGTAGCCCCCAATCTGCCCCCCTGGGGGGGGCAGAAAGCCCACTAAATGCCAGGGATTTTTTTTTGTGCAATTTCTTTTAGGGTGGGTGCTGCCCAAAATGGGCACGCCAATGCCCCCATGCCCTTGCCACCATAACAGTCTTTCTGCCCCCCCTGGGGGGCAGATGGGGGCAGTAGCCCCCAATCTGCCCCCCCCCGGGCGGCAGAAAGCCCACTTGACGCCAGGGATTTTTTTTTGTGCAATTTCTTTTAGGGTGAGGGCTGCCCGAAGTGGGCACGCCAATGCCCACATCCCCGCCACCATTACAGCCTTTCTGCTCCCCCTGGTCTCCCGATAAAAATGGTACCTCACACGCGTGGGTGGGGCAAGTACCCGCGACAGACAAGGGCCCAAAACCTAGTGAGGCAACATCAAAATTACCTATCACAAACCAACCTGGTTTCAAGGGGGTCCCATGAGTTTTGGCCCCGGGTTCGGCGGCCAGCTAGGGAAACCTACCAAACCCACACATTTCTGAAAACTCCCCCAACGTTTTCTTACCCAGAATCCCCCAGAAACCTGAAATTTTGCTGAAAAAATCACTTTTTTCACACATTTTTGTGTGGGAAAGTTGTGGCATCACCGGGCTGAAACAAATTTCCTACCACCCAGTGTTCCCCCAGACCTCCCACCCGAGTGAGGCACCATTTTTATCGGGAGACCTGGGGGAACGCTGGGTGGTAGGAAATTTGTGTCATCCCGGTAATGCCACAACTTTCCCACACAAAAATGTGTGAAAAAAGTGATTTTTTCAGCAAAATTTCAGGTTTGCAGGGGATTCTGGGTAAGAAAACGTTGGGGGATCCACACAAGCCATACCTCCCTGGAATCCACCGGGTGTCTACTTTTCAGAAATGTGTGGGTTTGGTAGGTTTCCCTAGGTGGCCGCCGAGCCCCGGGCCAAAAGTCATGGGACCCCTTGCAAAACCAGGTCGTTTTCTGATAGGCAATTTTGATGTCGCCTCAATAAGTTTTGGGCCCTTGCCTGTCGCGCGTACTTGGGCCTCCCACCTGAGTGAGGCACCATTTTTATCGGGAGACCTGGGGGAACGCTGGGTGGTAGGAAATTTGTGTCATCCCGGTGATGCCACAACTTTCACAGGGTCATTTTTCACAGTGAAATTGGGGTGTGTCCACGTTGCGTTTTGCGTCGTTTCCTGTCGCGGGCACTAGGCCTACCCACACAAATGAGGTACCATTGTTCTCAGAAGACTTTGGGGAACGCGGGGTGGGTGGAATTTTGTGGATCCATGCAGATTCCAGAACTTTCCACCACAGAAAAGCGAGGAAAATTTGTTTTTTTTACACTTTTTTAGGTTTGCAAGGGATTCTGGGTAACAGAACCTGGTGAGAGCCAGTCAAGTCACCCCATCCTGGATTCCCCTGGGTGTCTAGTTTTCAAAAATGTATAGGTTTGCTAGGTTTCCCTAGGTGCCGGCAGAGCTAGGGTTCAAAAACTACAGCTAAGCACTTTGCAAAAAAGGGTCATTTTTCACTGTGAAAATGTGGTGTGTCCACGTTGTGTTTTGCGCTGTTTCCTGTCGCGGGCACTAGGCCTACCCACACAAGTGAGGTACCATTTTTCTCGGAAGACTTTGGGGAATGCGGGGTGGGTGGAATTTTGTGGATCCACGCAGATTTCAGAACTTTCCACCACAGAAAAGTGAGGAAAATTTGTTTTTTTTTACAATTGTTTAGGTTTGCAAGGGATTCTGGGTAACAGAACCTGGGGAGAGCCAGTCAAGTCACCCCATCCTGGATTCCCCTGGGTATCTAGATTTCAAAAATGTATAGGTTTGCTAGGTTTACTTAGGTGCCGGCAGAGCTTGGGTTAAAAAACTACAGCTAAGCACTTTTCAAAAAAAGGGTCATTTTTCACTGTGAAAATGTGGTGTGTCCACGTTGTGTTTTGCGCTGTTTCCTGTCGCGGGCACTAGGCCTACCCACACAAGTGAGGTACCATTTTTCTCGGAAGACTTTGGGGAATGCGGGGTGGGTGGAATTTTGTGGATCCACGCAGATTCCAGAACTTTCCACCACAGAAAAGTGAGGAAAATGTGGTTTTTTTGACAATTGTTTAGGTTTGCAAGGGATTCTGGGTAACAGAACCTGGTGAGAGCCAGTCAAGTCACCCCATCCTGGATTCCCTGGGTGTCTAGATTTCAAAAATGTATAGGTTTGCTAGGTTTCCCTAGGTGCCGGCAGAGCTAGGGTTCAAAAACTACAGCTAGGCACTTTGCAAAAAAAGGGTCATTTTTCACTGTGAAAATGTGGTGTGTCCACGTTGCGTTTTTCGCTGTTTCCTGTTGCGGGCACTAGGCCTACCCACACAAGTGCAGTACCATTTTTCTCGGAAGACTTTGGGGAACGCGGGGTGGGTGGAAGTTTGTGGATCCACGCAGAATCCAGAACTTTTCACCACAGAAAAGTGAGGAAAATGTGTTTTTTTTGACAATTTTTAGGTTTGCGAGGGATTCTGGGTAACAGAACCTGGTGAGAGCCAGTCAAGTCACCCCATCCTGTATTCCCCTGGGTGTCTAGTTTTCAAAAATGTATAAGTTTGCTAGGTTTCCCTAGGTGCCGGCAGAGCTAGGGTTCAAAAACTACAGCTAGGCACTTTGCAAAAAAGGGGTAATTTTTCACTGTGAAAATGTGGTGTGTCCACGTTGCGTTTTGGGCCGTTTCCTGTCGCGGGCACTAGGCCTACCCACACAAGTGAGGTACCGTTTTTCTCGAAAGACTTTGGGGAACGCGAGGTGGGTGGAATTTTGTGGATCCATGCAGATTCCAGAACTTTCCACCACAGAAAAGTGAGGAAAATTTGTTTTTTTTGACAATATTTTAGGTTTGCAAGGGATTCTGGGTAACAGAACCAGGTGAGAGCCAGTCAAGTCACCCCATCCTGGATTCCCCTGGGTGTCTAGTTTTCAAAAATGTATAGGTTTGCTAGGTTTCCCTAGGTGCCGGCAGAGCTAGGGTTCAAAAACTACAGCTAGGCACTTTGCAAAAAAGGGTCATTTTTCACTGTGAAAATGTGGTGTGTCCACGTTGCGTTTTGGGCCGTTTCCTGTCGCAGGCACTAGGCCTACCCACACAAGTGAGGTACCATTTTTATCGGGAGACTTAGGGTAACACAAAATTGTAGAGCAACTGTTATTATCTATTGACTTTTGATGCATTTCTGCCTTCCAAATGGAAGACAATGTGTAAAAAAGAAGTCATTTTGAAAAATGTCCTATAATTCTCATGCTAGTATGGGTACTCCCAATTTCGGAAATGTGCAAATATCTACTATTTCTAAACTCTATATTTTGTTCCCATTTCAGAAATACATAGGTGTCTTTCATACCGATTTTTCCATGTATAAATTTTCCCAGAATAATTGCTAGATACCCGGTACATAATAAAAAACCATTGCAAGACGCTGCTCAGTTATTGGCTCTGGGTTCGTCGGGTTCTTGGTGAACCTACAAGTCCTATATATCGCCACAACCAGAAAGGTCCAGCGGATGTAACGGTATATTGCTTTCAAATAGCTGTCATAATTGGAAGAAGTTACGGGTGAAAACGTTGACACAAATGGCTGATTTTTTCAACTAATTTTCAATTTTTCCTATATTTAACTGTTTGTTTCTATAAAGAAAACTTGAAGGATCTACACAAATGACCCCTTGCTAAATTCAGAATGTTGTCTACTTTTCAGAAATGTATGGCTTTCCAGGATCCATTATTGCTTTCATACCCATTTCTACCATTAACTGGAAGGAGGTTGAAAGCACAAAAAATAGCAAAAATAGACTATGTCCCAGAAAAATGCCAAAACTGTGTAAAAAATGTTGGTTTTCTGACAAAAGTCTGCTTGTCCCTGAAAGCTGGGAAGATGGTGATTTCAGCACCACAACCCCTTTTTTGATGCCATTTGCAGGGAAAAAACCAGACGCTTTCATCAATAGCCCTTTTTCGCATTTTTCCCCAAAAAACCACAATTTAGCTGTATTTTGGCTAATTTCTGGGTCCCCTCCAGGGGAATCCACAAACCCTGGGTACCTTTAGAATCCCCATGATGTTGGAAAAAAAGGACGCAAATTTGGCGTGGATACGTTATTTGGTCAAAAAGTTACAGGGGCCTAAGCGCGAACTACCCCAAATAGCCAAAAAAGGCTTAGCACAGGAGGAGAAAAGGCCTAGCAGCGAAGGGGTTAACTGATGAACATTTTTTATCTCATTATCCCTCGAGCCTGAGAGTTGCTCCTCAACAGAGAGAGCGGAAGGATGGGGCGAGTCACGAGAAACCCTTGGCCGGATCCTGAATAAAGCACTCTGAGAACGAGGCCAGAGCGGCGGCTCCGTCAGACGACTGTGACCGGCTACCTGACCTGATTATGTCGCCGAGTGTCAGCAGCTGAGACACTACAAAAGCTAGCGCATCCCATCAAGTCTACCTCCAGTGTAATCACTCTCGCCGGCGAGAGACTTGTTAGGAGCACGGAATCCATCAGGCCTCATTAGCGCCGTTTACCATCAAGGAGCCCGGGGAGCAAGCGCGTGCCCCTCTCATCAGAATAATGAGCCGCGGGCCACCACTCGTCTTACCTAATTGTCCCCTTGCCCTGCTCCATCTATTTAGCTCCATTGGCTAATTGTGGATTAAAAGCCTCTAAAGGGTGGGCTCTGCTTAGTTAATGACTGGGGTACTGCAGCAGGCAGCGCGTTTCCTTCATCTTCTATGCAGAAAAAAATCATTTTCACACACGTGCAATATAGATGAAGTTCCTTGGGGAGCTAATAATCTACAGCATAATCAGCGTAACCACCTCATTTATTTCTTGTAAAAGCTAATAAGGCACGCCATAAATCACACACGCTGGGCCGGGCTAAAAGACACTGATAAAAACGAAATACACCAAATAGATATAAAGATATAAGGATACAAAGATAAACAAGCATTTGCAATGCAATCGGCCTCGCCTTTGGGACCTTATAAGTATTTAGTGATTCAGCATATTATTGCACATTACTGCAGCGTAGATCTCCTTGGCTATAACTGTATCACTGTGTCGGCACTTCGTCAAATAATCAGATGCACCCCCTCAAAAATTCTACAACATGCAGGAGTTTGGTGGCTTAGTATAAAGTAAAACTGTACATCCATGGGGAGAGTAAGTAAAGTGCGGAGGTGAACTTTGACACCGAAAAGTTGAGTTTGATAATAAGAAATTCTCTGTGACTATAAATACATCACTATGTAAGTGTGTTTAGAAATGTGATCTGGGCCTAAAGCAAAACTCTTATTGCTTGTAATGCAGCAAGGTTATATGGCCAGTGTTATCTTATGATGCAAGGTTACGGTTGATTTTAGAATCTTCTAAAGCGTCAGCGTCTCCTGTTGTTAACTGGAGCAAACTCGAAAAGATGTACAAATTGGACTAAGCATATTGATGCAGGGTTTCTGGACCGAACTACAGTCCTGGTGCAAGGATGGAATAGAAGATCACCAATAAAAGTGCTCCCAAGCTAGAATAAAAGGAGTCACCCAATATAATAGGTATATTTAATAACACTTGCAACCTAGTACTAAGGCTGCCACCCAGCAAAGGCTGTGGTTCTTCCATGGTTCCTGGTGGTAATGTCCTGGTGACCTGCTGCTCAGTCAACAATATCTGGTAAGGCATACAGTGCAAAATTTTAAAGCACTGGAGTCTAATAGTTGAGGACCCAAATGGTAGTCCTTGCTCCAGCCAGGACCAGATGGACTAGTAAGACAGTACACACTAGGTTGAGGTCCTAGGGTACCTTACTCTTTTAGGCGTGTGTATCTCAAAAATTACCATTCACAGTCCAAGAGGCATCCAGAGAAGACACTGGTTTAAGCATGCCAGTTGTCAGGGTTCGGAAGGCAATTCCAATGATTATAAACCTAGAACCAACTATTCCTGCCAGCAGAACCAAACTACCCCAGGTGTGAAGGATGACTGCTTTCTGGTCCTTCTGTTGCCGAAGAAAGCAGGATACATGCACCCTAGGGGAAAATGATGGACCAGAGCAGGCAGAGCCTTTTCAATGTGAGAAGTGTATGGATTGGCTTTTAGCTGCAAATGATGCTCTTCCTACTTAACCCAGGGTATCTTGGCTGCAGTGACCTCACAGCTCTCAACAGCAAAGAGATTCAGTAGGTACCCTATACTTATGCTCAGTTTGGAGGCAGTATTGCAATAGCACAGAAAATCTATCCTGGTCAAGCGTTTTTCTCTGTTCATGCACTGTTGTACCGGCCTCTTTGGTGACCAGATGACCCCCCCAAAAAAATAAGCACTGGCTGAGGGGTCCAATACTTGGACCCCTCTGGCTCCCTATCTTGACTGTGAATTAGAGGGTCTGAAACAAGTGTATGACCAAAGGATCCTCGAATTTAGGAAGAACATCCTGCCCTGCAGTCAGACCAGTTCTCATTCATCCAAGTGTCGTGCACTGGTTGGACACCAGGGGCCTAATTCCACTCCCATTGCAAAGGGAAATGCATAAAACATGAACTGGGGAATTGACAACAACCTTGCCCCCACTAGCTATGCAGGTTTCAGGAAGGAGGGCTGGAAGAGTGTTAATGCAGTTTGGTATTAGAGAGATGGACATCACCAGCTTGACACAAAAGAGACCACCATTTTGAGAAACATACATAGTCCTTAAAAACATCCCCATTCACTGAGAGCCAAGAGGCAGCCTACCTACAGGGGTACAACTGGGGAGGTGTGTGTCCCTGGGCTATAATCTCACTGCCACCACCTTGAGCCATCGTGTAGCCTGGACTGAGAGGGACAGTAGTCAGCCTCACTTGAATGGAGGTACAAGTGTCCCTCCGACATGTAGGCAAAACTGAAAACAAAAGAGCGCCTCTAGTGAGTTCATGATTGTTGAGCTTACTGGAAGAAACACATAGGACATTTCACAAAATAATGCAGTTTTTCCAAGTCATGCAATAGTTCACCAATAACAACCATTTATATAGCACCAAATGCAAAGTGAACTTTTTCATATCAATAATCGGTGTATGATACTTCTGAATTTAATGTATCAAAAATTCTAACAAGCTGCTCTACCCATTTAACAATAATATTGTTTGTCATCTCTTTTTCTCTTATTTTGTATTTTTGTTGTCCATCTATTATTATTTGGTTCGTGGCTTTTTTCTATGGTATTCACGTCACCTTTGAAATGAGTGCATGGTTTATTTCCTGTGTGGTTAATTATGCATTATTTTTAATTTTCTCAGGCTAGACCATGTTTGCTTTTTAAACTTTTGTAATTATGTAGCATATGCATGAAAAATATACAAAAAAGTATTAGTTGCTTTGCAAATTGAATAATTTCTTATTTGATATTTTCCGTCATTTAAATAGGCCCCATGGACTTCTGATACGAATGTACTTTCACGCCCTGAAGAAGGTGATACCCCGGACAGGGGGTAGTAACACCGAAACGCGCGTCGGCGTGTTCTGATTTTTCTTGTCCCTTACATGAGCAGTTTTATTATCTGATTTTTGTAAAACAAATTTATGATTAATTTAGTTTATGTTTCCTAATTATTCTCATAAAGACATTTTGTAACTTCCTGATGTTCAACTCTTTAAGCAGTGGATTGTACATCAGCAATTGGATTGCCTTAAAGAAGAAGTTTTTGTTGTTTTTTGCACATATTTAGGGATGCTGTATTAAAACCAGGTATAATAATTCTTGATGTATGTTCAGTGTGGGTTCACGGTCTGAATGTGTTTACATGAATGTGAGATTGCATGAATGTTGTATGAAAGGTTGTCCATCTAAATTTTTACAATGAAGGGCCAGAGTTAATGTATTATATATTTTATTATGTAAAGAATTGATTTTTGTATTGATTTGTTGTCCTTGAACAACTAGATAAAAATAAAATGCTGTGTCAATAATTGATTCATGTATATTTTTTTGTGCAAATACATGGCTTAGCCTGAGTGATATATTAATTTAACGACCTAATCGCGTTAAAATAAACAAATGGGTAGAGCAGCTTGTTGGAATTTTTGATACCTTGATTTTCCCCTTTTGCTCTACCTTTATCCTTTCAGGGGTCCCCCTATTACTTAGTGGTTGTTACTTCTGAATTTAATGACTTATTCTATCAACCTCTAAAGACAAAGTTTGGTTAGACCGGAAAGGATTTAAACTTATAACTTACTCATTCGATGCTTGCAACAAACAGGTGCATACTTCAATGGAGTGCGACTCAGAACAGAAACCTGTGATCTGCAGGTTATGAAAAGCTCTCATGTTGAAAAACTCCACTATATTAGGATTCTAAAATATGACTAACAGGTGGCCTGTAGTTAAGTGTCCCTATCACTCCAGGTCATAAACACTATTTCGAGCCCTAGTGTTTTGTGTGATAGGCTAATGCATTCTGGATGTTGTTGTCCTGTTTCGTTTCCATTGAACTAATGAGTACATCTAAAATCAATAACCTGTAGATGAAACTCAGGACTGGAGACCGCGTCCAATTACCTGTTGTGAGGTAGTAACCTTACCTGCAGTGTTCCATTGAAAACAGATTAACCCATGATGCTTTATGAACATTTAAACCTGTGATCAGCTGTTTACACACAGATCTTTGTAGCAAGTGAATCAACCTCCTGGGCTATTTTGCGGTTAATATCCCCTACGAATTACTGGATACCTAAATATTTCTGCAAAGTGTGCCTTAACTTCCTAAGCCATCTTCCCAATAGATACAATAGGAAAGCAACTATGGCTGGAAATGCAGCTTACTAGGGTTTAAGGTCACCTGGTTAGATTTTGCAGATTTTACTGTAGCCAAGTTCTGCTAGCAGTAAATAAAGAAAACTGAATTGAGTGACGCTAACTTCTGTTAACAATGCAACTGAAATGGAAGATTGTGCGTAAAAAGGTAAAGACAAGTAGATGTGTGTATGCACTTATGAATACACATTTAATGGGGAATGGTACTTTCACATAAGGGGGCATAACCATAATTTTGTTCTAAGGAAGGGCTTTAAATACTAGACGGAAGAGCACGCCAATGAAAATGATTAAACATTATATAAAACACAATAATGAGAGAGCTTTTAGTTTGAAAGGTTGAGTACAGATTACTTGTCCAGTTCTGCAGGCCACACCTGAGTGCAGAGTACTTGTCCAGGTCTGCAGGCCAAGCCTCAGTCCAGAGTACTTGTCCAGTTCTGCAGACCACGCCCGAGTACACAATAATCTTATAAGATCATTGTGTCCAGGTCTGCAGGCCACCCTGTGAGAATTGTATCCTGTTCTTCAGAATTTCGCCCAACTGTATGTGAACATCTACAATATGGCGGCCAGTCATGGTGCCACACCTGGATCACTGTGTCCAGTTCTGCAGGCCGCATTGGGAGTAGAATGTCCTGCTCTAATATTCTGGAGTATGGCGTACATTTAGCATATAGCGGTCAGTCGTGGGTGCGACATCTAAAGCATTGTATAGAGTATGGCTCCCAAAATAAACATCTTGATTAGTATATGGAGGCCAGTCATGGGTGCCACATCTGAATCTATACGTAGTTCCACAGGGCAGTATTGTGTTGTTTTCTAACGTTCTGGAGTATGGCGTCCTAACTTTAATTGCACATCTGGCATATGACCATCAGTCGCGGCTGCCATACCTGGATCATTGTTCTGGTCCTGTAGGCTGCATCGAGAGTATGGTGTACTGTCCTGACATTCATGAGCACGGGCCCAGCTTTAATTGCACATCTGGAATATGGTGCCACTTGTAGGGAGCAGGGCTAGAATATTGTGAGCACTTCTCGAGCCACATATGGACTTGTGTGGTCATGCCTTGAGCTCACATCTGGAGCATCGCTCTACAGATTGCGCGTTTAGAAGGAGTAAAGCAGATTAGACACAGTCTGGCACAGAGCTGTTGAGGTGCAGAGATGGGCATTTTCTTAAAGTTGTACACCAGGGAGGCAACGATCGGACTTCGGTAAAGAGCGACATTTGTGTCTCGAGGGCATGCGTGCATTCATGTTCCGAGATCCTGTGGCGCTTGTGGACGTGCACGCGAGGGGTGCACAGCGCAGGAAATATAACACAAACAGGCCGGGGACAGGCATTTTATGGACTACAATAATTAAGTGTGAAAGCAAAGAACATGCTGGAGTGAAATGTTCAGTTCGCATTTTGTTATTTTCTTGTCACGTATACACGCCAGGGTGACTCAGTAGCTCTTGTTCTTTGACTAGTCCATGTGGTCTGTCCTCTTGTGTGAAAGAGGTACACACACAAAAGCAATCCATTCATTATAAGGAAACACATTCAAATAAGTATTATAACTATGTGCAGGCGAGGCCCGTTGGCTGATGAAGCAAGTCACAGAGAAAAAACACGACGTGTACAGGATCAAACAACCAAAGGGTGGAGCCGAGACACGAAGAAGCCCTAGCTCGGAATTCAGTGCCTCCATTAGAAAAGAATGCCCTCTAGCAGCATTGGGGGGGAGGCGGTGAGGGGTTAAGGCCCCTAAGAGGCCACAACGCCTGCTGTTAGTATGAATGACATTAAACTCTCCAGTGTCCTCCTGTTTCTTCCTTCTCCTAGTCTGCTGGATTGCAACCCCCCCCTACTAATTCGAACTTCAAAGCCCCTGCCCTTGTCTGTTTGTGCCCCTCCCATTGCCTGTAATCGCCACCATATTGTCCCCCCCACCCGCTACCAATTAGCCCACTCTCAGAGAGCCAAGATAGCTAGTTGTAAACTGTGGCTGTATCAAACGCTTGAACCCAGGGCTTCTAAATGGCTGCACTGCTGCCTGCTCTAACACGCTCCTCGCAGAGCTCCAAGGGCCACTGGGCCGTCCAGGAGGCCGTCTCCCTACCAGGTTTCCAGAGGTACCCTTGTTTACCCGGAGACACTACTTGCCTGTGTCTGTCCTGATGGGCTGTAAGTGAATTCTCTGCTTTCTGCTGGGAGGTTGCCGGCTGACCTAAGAACTCAACTTACACAATACTCCTGATGTGCAGTTTGGAACTGCACACTTGACTCCCAGTGTAGATCTTGAAAGTGGACCCAGTCCCCAGATGCGCACCATGGGGCTGCACATTACCGCTGAATAACATCCACAACTGGACACATCACTCCAGATGTGCATCTTCGGACTGAACACAACCCTCCAGATTTGCATTTTTGGACTGGACACACCACAACTCGATGTGCACCTTGGGAGTGGATGCAACTACAGATGTGCACTTCATAACTGGGCCGAATAGCTTAGGTGGACTCCACAGCTGGACGCAATCCTAAAGGCGAGGACCTAGAAAACGACACTGTGCTCCCAAACGGACAAAACTCTGTCCATATGCACTGCCTAACCAGGCACTGCATTCCAGATGTTCACCTGAGGATGGACACAATAGTCTAGACACGGCTGACAGAGCTTCAATAAAAAACTCCACCTGGAACTGGACACAACAGCCCGCATGTGGCCCCGAAAACATGATTCCAGTGAAATAGTCCTTAATATTTGTACAGTGTATCAAACCCCCCTTCCCATGTCTGTGAACAGCAACACCCTCTCAGCTTTCCTGGTTGTTTTGGCAAGCGTGGACCTAGACTGACGTCAGCACATACCATGTGTTATGATATACTGTACACATTGTTGGTTTTAAGCGATAATAGACCATGTATATAGCGCACACCACAAAAGTGAACCACCTCTAACCGCTGCAACGCCCTGTATACCTATCTCGGTTGTTTATCCTTCCGCTGAAGGTAGAAAGGTTCAGTCGTCCCTGCTGGAATTTAAACTGTGCACTCCTGGTTCCACAAATTGTTAAAGCAGATGCTAAACCCGCTGAGCTATTTCACCTCTATGAACACTTGCGCCAGGTCAAAATAACTATCACAACTTAAGACAGGTTTGAAATGTAAATGCGTATTTAGACATGAATTTTTTTATCTAACGCATGCACAACATTGTGACTAAAAGGATATCAATTAAAAGTAAAACTTTGTAAAACAAAAAAAAATGTTTCATGTTTTATGCCGAAGGGCTGCTTTCTTTTCGGGCCACATTCAAAAGTTTGTTTGTTTATTTAAATTGTGCGCACGCACGCAATGGCTTCTTTCTGGGGACAGGGCATGAGGCAGTCTCCGGACCCCTCCACGTCTCCCTTCCTGGAGCAGTCTTCAGCCGTGAAAGCACTGCATGTCGAGCCTGCAGGACCAGAAACCCATTTAAGAAAAGAGTGCTTATAGACAGTACGCCGCAGCCCCAACAAGTACGAGAACAAAAAAAACAGCATACAAAAAAAAACGCAAAACAAAAAATACGTACTCGGCTGCAACTCTAAAAAAAACACACGGGCGCCAAACCAAGCAGCAGCTACAAAACTGTGTATGTGTCTCTGCCTGGAAGGCACACGATCAGCACAGGTGGAAACCGTTTCAATTCTAGCAATACACGCGCTTGCCTCAAACAAAAAAAAAACGAAACAAGGCTAAACCCACTGAGCTATTTCACCTCTATGCGCCAGGTCAAAATAACTATCACAACCTAAGACACGTTTAAAATTTAAATACGTATTTAGACATGAATTTTTTATCTAACGCACGCACAACGTTGTGACTAAAAGGATATCAATTAAAAGTAAAACTTCGTAAAACAAAAAAAAATGTTTCATGTTTTATGCGCAAGGGCTGCTTTCTTTTCGGGCCACATTCAAAAGTTTGTTTGTTTATTTAAATTGTGCGCATGCACGCAATGGCTGCTTTCTGGAGATGTGGCATGAGGCAGTCTCCAGACCCCTCCACATCTCCCGTTCTGGAGCAGTCTTCAGCAGTGAAAGCGCTGCACATTGAGCCTGCAGGACCGGAAACCCATTAAAGAAAAGAGTGCTTAAAGACAGTACACCGCTGCCCCAACAAGTATGAGAACAAAAAAAACAGCATACAAAAAAACAACGCAAAACAAAAAATACGTACTCGGCTGCAGCTCTAAGAAAAACACACAGACGCCAAACCAAGCAGCAGCTCCAAAACTGTGTATGTGTCTCTGCCTGGAAGGCACACGATCAGCACGGGCGGAAACCGTTTCAATTCTAGCAATACACGCGCTTGCCTCAAA
The DNA here is from genome assembly GCA_963921515.1 of Calotriton arnoldi. NCBI lineage: Eukaryota > Metazoa > Chordata > Amphibia > Caudata > Salamandridae > Calotriton > Calotriton arnoldi. The sequence continues at coordinate 3,122,005 of CAWUFW010000742.1, forward strand.
CCAAAAAAAACGAAATAAGGCACAGTAAATAAGAAGTCCCAAAAAAATGACATACCAAAAAAACGCAGAACTGATGCAAGTAAAGGGGCCAATAGCCATAGGCGTGCCAAACAGACAAAAAGGAGGGACTTGTAACACTATTACCCAATACCAAGTACACCATTTTGAAAGGCACACTGGAGAACAAATGAAAACAACGATTTAAAAAGAGACGGTCAGCCACATAGTAAAGTATATACTGCATGTCTCAACGAGACAGCGCATGCGCTGCCTAGGCGAGACCTAAAAACTAATAAAACTAATAGAGAACCTCAAAATGGTTATATTTGTGGTTTTACTGGAAGATTTGAAACTGTTAACATATTCCAAAGGATTGTACCCAACATTTTTGAGAAAACAGGTCCTGGAAACTTTATTCACAGCATATAGATCCAAACATCACTGGCGATCAATACAAAAGCAACAAAAGGCAGTTAATCTGCACCTACTTTTATATACTTACATTCACGATATTGTATTAGTCGAAAATCTAAACTGTAAGGTTTTTGTAGGAAGATATTTTTGTACATCATATTCTGACATACAACAGCCCAAAAGAAGGAAGAAATTGTGTTACAGACCAGGATCACTTAGAGGTACAAGTCTTCCTTAAAAAGCTGAAGTCTGTCTTTTATTGTGGTTAGAGGACAAAGCAATCCAAGACCTAACTAGATCAATGTAGCAGAGAATATCGACACCAACAATAGTGTGACATACAACTATCGAGGACATAATATCGAGTGACAAAATATCAAAAGGTAAGTACATATAGGGAAGTATAGATTTACTATTCCTAACTCTGCATCCGTGTACCTTGAAGAGATGTGTACCGCATAGGTATGTATATGTGGAGATATGTATAGACAAGCAGCGCCGTGCTGAAGCAAAGCGCGGCGCTGTGTACACAAATAATATGCGCCTGGCGGCCCATGAAGTGGGTACCAGGTAAAAAAATATTTGCAATGCAATAGGTCTCGCACATAAATGCAAGACCTATGGCATTGCAAACAAGCAGCCGCCATTGTCCCGGCTGCTTCGAAAGTGAAAGCGCGCATGGTGCGCTAAACATAAGCAAAGCACGTTGCACCTAAAGTAAGAAAAACACAATAAAGAAAATAGTGCTTACAAGACTAAATAACACGTACCGTGTAACATCCAAAGTAAAGGGGCCAATAGCCTTGGGAGGTTACAATTGAAGACAAGGCGGTACTAAGGAGGGACTAACAAGCCTATTAAGTAATCAGAAGCCTGCATTTACGAAGGACAACGGCACAAGCCAATGAAAAATATGGGTGGAGAGTGGGGGGGGGCTTCTCCTCCATACTCTACTACAGCAGATCGCCAGAGCAGCGCATGAGCGCTGGCTCAGGCTTGACCTAAAAAACTAGACTTACTTACCTGTCAAAATTTTATTTTCGATACTCTGTCCCATCGATATTGTTGAGTCAATATTCAACGGGCACACCAACCAGATGAACCAGATGCAAGATTAATGCCAACAGAATGAATATTCTGGAATGTTTCTTGAACTAAATGTGTGATGTGTGTTGGCTGTATCTGTTTTTCTCAGTGAGAATAATACCAATGAGTTTAGTCATAAACAATTAATCCTAGAGGGATTAATTATTGTATTTGTATTATTATTATTAATTTTCAAAAATTATTTTTTTAGTGGGAGAATTCTGAGGCAAGCTTCAGAATTTCCTTTTTTAAAATGAATGTACAGTGGAGACCTCCTGTACAGCTCCTCTTTCCCTTAAAGTTTGCATTAGAAATGGGGTCTCTAGTTGGCAGTGGTTTGCACCTTGTCCAAGTAGGGACCCTCACTCTAGTCAGGGTAACGGAGTCACAAAGCTAAGATAACCCCTGTTCACCCCTTTGGTAGCTTGGCACGAGGCTTATCTCAGAGGCAATATGTAAAGCATTTATACATATACACACACACACAGTAACACAGTGAAAACACTACAAAATGAGTCCACACCAGTTTAGAAAAATAGCCAATATTTATCTGAATAAAACAAGACCAAAACGATGAAAATCCAACATACACAAGTAAGGATATCACTTTTCAAAGGTTAAGCAAATGTAGTCCATAGGACTCTATGGATATGTCACTTTTAGCACAAAGTACTGTGGATGCGTTAAAATTCAAAGATGATGCAAGGCTCAGGGGAGGTGAGGCGCAGGAAAAGCAAAGCGATTACTTGGGTTCCTTACTCCCAGGAGAGGTGATGTGTTGGATCCTTATTGCCAGGGGAGGTGATGTGTTGGTTCCTTACTGCTGCGCAGGGGAGGTGGTGCATTGTTTCCTTACTGACAATGGACTGGTTCCTCCTCTGGCCCAGTATAGACCCCCAAATTCAGGACAACATGAATCTCTGGACTGATGAATTGAACCACACAGATGAGAACAGACAGTGGACTAATGAAGTCCACCTCTCAGTTCTATTAGTGGAGTGGAGCAACAGTCCATAAACCATGGATTTATTTAATTTGTATATAAATGATACTTAGCAGACCCTTAGTGAAAGTTAATGAGAATCACCCAAGCCCAGGGGACCAGAACATCCATCTGGTCTTTCAATGCTGATGATGTGACAGCAAAACAAACTGTGCTGACCCACTCTATCCATGCAAAAGAAATACAACTTAAAATAAAGGAAACAGTACGAAATAATAATTACACATTAAACAAAATAGAGGGAGCAGTTCCCTTCTTTCTTAACCAGAAGATGATGTTGATAATGAAATGTACTCCTATTTAGGCCTCATGTGCAAATGATTGGAATTAGGGGGGAAGGGTATTCACAAAAGTTTACCTTAAACCCATACATTTGTTTACTGATGTAATACTAACCCACAATGTTGTAATATTAATATTAAGTGTGAGTACATTTACTTCAAGGGGTGGGAAGTTTGTGTCCTTGGGAAGTTGGCTCTAGTGGGAACATCCACAAACTTGAGTGTGTGAATTATTCCCAAACTCCTCTGACCTCTTTCTATGGCCAGAGATGTACTCCTGCTAAAGGACAGGAGTAAATCATTTCTTGGGTGAGAAAGGATTGGACCCCATAGTTAGTGTGTGATAGGCAAAGGGGTTTTTTCCACAGGGAAATATGTCATCTTTGAGGCGAAAAAAATTCCATTGCAACACATAAAATTAAAAAGAGATGCATATGTACATGCAAAAAGAGGAATTCACAAACATTTTCCTGATGATTGCCTAGAAACTTGTAACTGGAGCAGCTTTCCAGACAAACTTATAATACATTTTGTGAATACCCAAAAGTCATAAATCTGCACACTTTGGAGGGCATAACTCTCTGTGTACAGGTTTATGACTTTTTTGTCAATTGTGCCTTTACTAATTTGACAATTCTATGTCAAATATCAACATGAAATGGCAAGTTAATCTTGAACATTTGCACTTAGAGCGGAATGTTGGGGGCCAGACAACTAAACAGAATGTTTCTTTTGCCAAAGTCCAATCAAGACGTGGGCTGCCAGCTTCCTGCCCCTCTTGTGTGTGCTGCCCGTGTGACCTTTGTCACGCTACCACCCCTGTATAATTTCTTCTAGCGCTCAGACCTCACCTCTGCCAATGATGGTTTACATTTGCCTTGCTAGCAAAGGGAGAGAAGCAAATGTAGTACACTCTTGGTGCAGAGAAAACGACTTACTTACCAATAATCTTCATTACTCCCAGTCATAGTCTTACTCGTCCCAGTCCTGACATATGGAGCAACATCTCTTCTTTTGGCAGAATTCACCCAGCTCAAAAAATAAATTCTCCCAAGCCAAGGCCCTCACACCTAACCTCGGGAAGAATACTTCCCATGGTTCATAATATGGGAGGGGCCCAGCCTAGAACTTCCTGATAGTACCAAGCAATGTAAGCAGATTAAAAATAGCAAAACAATTTTTTGCAGAACACCTATCCCAACCCGGGGATTGGGGGAGAAGAGAGTTGAGCACTGGGATGAGGAAGACTATGACTCAGATAAATGAAGATTACTGGTAAGTAATCGAGTCATTACCTTCCTCCTTTGTCTTCCTTGTACCAGTCTTGACATATGAGGGTATACCAAAGTCAATCTAACAAAACACACAGGAAGTGGAATGCAAAAAGTGAACTTTCTAAAAAAATACATGCCGATATATTAGAAAACTGAAGAAAGCACATTAGATCCAAAAGAAGAAGGAAAACGGCCCCAACTTCAATTTATAATACCAAATTAAAAGTATGGGGAGTAGCCCGAGTGCCAACAGCACAAATATCTTTTAGGGTAGCACCCTTGAATGCTGCCCAGGACAAAGCCATGCTTTTTGTGGAGCAACTATGAACTAGCCCCAGGCGGAATTATAATTCCGCTCGTGGAATTGATGGAATTTGGGTACGCTGTAACGCGGAGTTCCTGCCAAATTCCGCCGGTGCGTGCCAGAATTATTGTGCCATTTGCGCCTCACAGAAACAACGCGAGGCTCCACAATGTGTGCTTGCGAGCGCAAGCGATATTTGCTGGCACCTGGCGTGATGTCCAGTCGCCACAGAGTTTACCATCGCCAATTTATAACACCGGTGGACACGAGTGGCAGCGGTCAGAGAGGTCTGCAGTTTGAGTAAATTTGCTGCCACTTGAGTAGATTTTCTACTTGAGCAGCAGCAAAATCAACTCGAATGGGCATGTGCTCTTGCGCAATGCATGGTGCAGTTCGCGCTGATTTTCAGCGCATTTCGCACTACCGGTGCAAAATTGCAGTGTGAGCAGCATATTTTACGCCCATTGGTGGAATTCTGCTGAATCTCATGGAGTTTTTCTGTAACTCAGCGGAATTCTGCAGAGTGAAACTCCGCAAGTTCCGCCCACCCCTGCCATGAACATCGTGGGGAAGAGAAACTCCGCTGTTCGATAAGCCAAATAAATTAACTTCCTAACCCAGTGGCCTAGGGTGGCTGTCGCAGGTCTATGGCCCTTGTCTGTTTGACCAAAAGTCACAAAAAGGGAAATCAACCTTTCTAAAAGCTGCTGTTCTCTCCAAGTAAATAGAGAGAGCTCTTTGAAGAGTCAAAGTGTGAAGAAGGGCCTCGCTCGGAGTATAGTAGAAGAAAAAATGGTAGGGAGAATAATGCCCTGAGACAAATGAAAAGTCAAAAATACCTTTGGAATGAAGGAGGGATCAGGATGCAGAACCAATTTATCTGGATAGAAGCGAATTAAGGGTTAATGACAAAGCAATGCGCTAATCTCACCTAATCTCCTCCCTTAAGCAACAGCAACCAGGAAGAAAGTCAGGAGTTAAGAGCTGCAAAGAAATAGAAGAAAGGTTCAAAGGCGGCATCCTGCAGCATGTTGAGGACCAGAGACAAGTCCCAGTTGGGGACAGGAGTATGCTACAAAGAAAAACAGCTCAGCAGTCTTGAAGCCAATGGATTGAACAAAATTAGAGAACAGCCCCTAATAATGGCCACCCACTGGCTAAGAAGAGCAGAGAATGCCAGACCTAACAAAAAGCCATCCCTTTTCCAATGCCTTTCATAGATTGTAAGTGTACTAATTCTATTATTTTTGAATTGAGAGGTCAATATCCGGGTGACCCCACAGGCCTCCAACCTCAAATTCCAGACCTCCAGGGACAGATGGCGGAGCGATTTCTTTGGTAGCAATGGGAATCTGAGAGGAGAGGGAGTCAGAGGGAAAATCCAAGCAGGAGGGAAAGCGTGCTCCTTTAGTAATGGGAACCAAGGATGACAGTTCAAGGTTGGTACGACTAGAAGCACCTCTGCTTTCTCATCTCTGATTTTGGCTGGGACTTTGGCTATCAGAGGGAAGGGAGAAATGGCAAAGAGGAGGCCTTTGGGCCACCAAAAACGAATCACATCCACCCTCCATGCTGACCTGAATGGAAGAAGGGAGCAGAACTTTGAAAGCTGAGTGTCTTGGGAAGACGCGAAAAGGTCTAGCCAGGGTTCCCCACATTTTCAGATTAACTCCTGGAAAGGAAGTGGGGAAAACGACATTGTCACTGAGGAGGGGAATGTGCGGCTCAGAAGATCCGCACACCCATTTTCCTTCCTCTGAAGATAAATCGCTGTCAAAGAGAGTCATCTGTTTTACACCCAAACCTCGATTTCTCTGCTATCTGGGTCAAAGGGAGAACTCTGGCACTTCCCAGGTGGTTGACATAAGCTCGGGTTGCCTGTGAAAATTAACACAGGTTTATTGCTGGTAAGAAGGAAAATGGAAGCAAAGCTCTGTACAATGCTTCCATCCCTGCCAATTCAAGGAATTGGGATAGTCTGAAGCCATCCACAGACTCTGAGCTAATAGTTTCTCCAGAGTCGCCCCCACCCAAGACTGCTCGCATCTGAAGTGGTTGCCACAGGAAGGGGAGTAGAGAGCAAGATTCCTTTGTTGAGATTGTTGGAATTCAACCACCATGGAAGTTTATAAATAGTGACTGGTAAAACTGGTACCAAGTCCTCGTAGTTCTAGGAAGTCAGACTCCAGAATTGAAGAAGATGATATACCAGATGGTAAAGGTGAAGACGAGACCATGGTGCCAACAACTGAGCTGCTGCCATGTCTTCTTGGACTATCAGCCATTTATATGCTGGAGCCTGATGAAGTTCTAAAAGAGTTCTTCAGCGAGACTGGAGCTTGTCTTCATGAGATAGAGGCAAAAACACTTTGCCTACTGCAGTGTTAAACAGGGCTCTGATGTCCTGCAGTTCTTGGGAAGGCACAAGGTCTGATTTTGCTCAGTTTATGAGCCAGACATGCTCTGTTAGTTTTTTTCACATCAATTGTACTGTCTTGTGCCCTTAAGAAAAGAATAGGCAGAAATTTTAATCAATCCAAGCATGGGAAAACCATCAATCCCCGGGAATGAAGGTTACCCACCAAATTTGACAGAGTCTTGGGAAACACTCTAGGAGCTGAGGCCAAACCAAAAAGAAGGACATAAAATTGATAGAGCTGGCCTAAAGCATAACATTTTAAATATTTCTGAGATCTGGGGCACATAGGGACATGGAAATAAGCATCCTTTAAATCAATTGAAACTATCCTGGGAAAATCAGAAGTAATATGTCTTTGGGACTCACCATCTTGAATCTCTTTTAAGGCACAAACTGGTTCACAGCTTTCAGGTCCAAAACTGAATGGGAGTCCCCTGTCTGCTTCTGGACTAAGAACATGATGGAATAGCAACCTTTGTCTTTTTCCAGTGGAGGTACTTAAATAACCGCCTTCTTTTCCAGTAGATTTTGGATTCCCTTCTTGAGGGCTTGTCGTTTCCTTGGATTTCGCGGAGTAAGAGTGGGTATGAACAATTCTTCGGGAGCGGAAGAAAACTCGATTCTGTAACCATGTTCTACAACATTTAGGGCCAGATGTACGACCCTACCAATTTGCGAGTCGCAAATTGCGTCATTTTGCGACTCGCAAATAGGAATGTACAACAGTGTCTCAGACACTGTTTGCGATTCCTAATGGGGTCGTAAATTGCCTGCCTCATTAATATTCACGAGGCAGGTGCAATTTGCGACCCCATTAGGAATCGCTAGCACTCCCAGGGATGGTGGCCTGCTGGGGTCATATCTGTGACTGCTTTTTAAATAAAGCAGGTTTTTTTTTAAAATGCAGTCCGTTTTCCTTAAAGGACAACTGGATGCATTTAAAAAAAGAAAAATGAAACGTTGCTGTTTCATTTTTTAAGAGTAGGCAGTGGTCTGTGGGACCACTTCCTGCCCTTAAAAAATATTTTCAATGCCAGTCACAAAGGGGAAGGGGTCCCCTGGGGACCCCTTCCCGTTTGCAAGTGGCTTACCACCTACTTGAAGTAGGTGGTAAACTGCGAGTGTTTTGCTACCGCAAAAACAATGGTTCATACCATTGGGACTCGCTATTGGAAAGGGACGCCCTTGGCATGCCCCTTCCTAATAGCGAGTCGCAAACCCTATTTTGCGAGTCAGTAATAGGTTACCGACTCACAAAATAGGGTTTGTACATGGGCCAGACCTATTTTGCGGTTGCAAACCGGCCGATTGCCCGTTTGCGACCACAAAAAATGGTCATACATCTGGCCCCTAGTATCCATGCATCTGAGGTGCCCTTTTTCCAAATTTCCACAAATGCCTGGATCTGTCCTCCCACTACCTGAGAATAATCAGGATTTTGATGTGGATGGTGCAACCGAGGGGTAGCTGACTGCTGCTGAGATTTATCAAAGGAAGGACTACGACCACAACCCGAAAGGGCTAATTACTACCTCTAGAAGAAGTGGATTGCTCAAAAGCTCTACTGTAACTAAAACCCCTTCTTCTAGTAGGAGGTTTCTCCAGAACCAACAATTTGTTTCTCTGCTGTTCTTCACGAGGTCCTCTGGCTGAGAACCAAATAACTTGGACACAGTAAAAGGTAGATGACGTAAGAGAGATCTTTGGGCATTGTCTGTTTTCCAGGACCTCATCCAAATGTGACGCCTCTCAGATATAGAAGAACCTGGTGATGCAGCCACCACCGATAAGGAACCATAGATGATATCAGAGAGGAACCGTACCTGCTGTTCCATTAAAGCCAGCCTAGAATTGATGTCTTCCCCTTTATCAATCTCGTCTGCCAAGGCATAAAAGTCCTGAATCAAAGACTGTACATCATAGGTGGCATATGCCCTTGCCCTGATAGTGGAATTAGCTGCAGAAAATTATTTTTGATTGCTGCCTCCACATTTTTATCCACCTGGTTTGGAGGAGAGGCGTCCTCTGAAATAATTGACCTGCTAGATGCCAGGCCAGCCATTAAGAAATCCACTTTCACTGAAGAAGTAAATTCCTCAGGGAACCCTTGCAAGGGGTAACATTTATTTCGTCAAAAATAGTGTAAAAGACGTTTTCTCAATATCCGACCATTCTCAGGACAACAATCCTCTGATTGCCTTGTGAACTGGTAAAGATTCTGGCTCTTTCCTCCGATACTGCAAAAAAAAAAAGGTCCTGTTTTAGAGACCCTCTGTTGTAACACATTGAAGTCAGTGGCAGAAGAAGAGCCAGGAATAACCTGAGGCATTAACACTCCCTTCCCTTGTGAAGAGGAGGAGGATACCAGATCCGTCTTTCTTTTGGAAATGCGCTTCCCCTGCATGACTACAATAGTCACCTAGGTATAGAGGGTAATATGCTCTAAATACCCTTCCGCCGTTGCTAAGCAATGGGTCGCAGGAACTCGGGAAACAATGCAAGACCGCTACAATCTTGGAATGGGCTGGCAGCAGTCCCAACATAGTGAGGGCGCCATGAGAAGGTTAACGGAAAGCCTTTAATACTAAAAAAACAATGCCACGCATCACTGTTGAACTAGCGACTGGTATTATGGCAGAGGCTACCTCCTAATTGCTCTGTGGAGGAGGTAGCATGCCATTCAGATGACATGAAGGTACCGATATGCACTAAGTGCCGCAGCTAATGCAGGCCGCACCACTGAAACTAACATGAAATAAGAATTAAAATATAGCAATATCACAATCAAATAAGCTTTATTGCGACACAAAGCCATAAAAGAAAGGTAAAACAATGGCATAACATAAAAAACAATAAAACCAACTTCGCTAAAACTTATATTAAAAACATGGGAAAAAATTAATGATAATACATGTCTCCCTGGGCCATATAGCATATAATGCAATTTCTCAATCACTTTAGAGCGTCTTTATGTAATAAAGCATCATTATAAACAGATCTAATTGTATTGCATCTATTGGAGAAAAGAGCATATTCATTTAAAGCACTCCATATATAAGACAATAAATATACAGTTTAGTTCATATCACATCATAAAGTGTCCAGTGCATAGTCAATAATTCCTGGGTGTTCCTCACAGGTAAACTTCCTTGAGGGGCAATGCATTACTAGTCATAATTAAATAAGCGGTGCTCGCCATATATCATACAGTTCATCACAATTTGGTGCAAGATGAGGGTATAGGCTGTGTATAGTAACTTATGTTTCCTTTACCACCAAACCCGTTCACACTGTTTGTCTTAATCTCCACATTCCCAACAGGAATCTACTTACACCAAACCCGATTACGTAATTGTCATCAAATTTAAGCATCCTAGTGGCCTCCTTAAGTTCTCTAACTCCCAAATTTCGATACAGTGGAATGATCCATCTTTTCTTGCAGTTAAAATATAAAGGACAGAAAAACAAGACGTATTCAACAGTTTCTTTAGTTACATCAAACATTGGGCACTGGCCACCAGGAGTCTCTTAAGCTTAAGAATGGGCCCAATTAGCTGTAAACGAAGCAAAGGGTAGAGTTCCATGCCATGACTGCAAATACAATCGCCTAGTCAATGGCTGTTGCATCCAGAAAATTCTCTCTCTTATACGAGCCCTTGACTGAGAGAAAGGTTTCTGTCAGAGGTCCATAGCTCCGCTGAGCGAGTAGCACTGAATCTTTATTATGCCAAAACGATAATTTAAGCAGTGACTTGGAGGTGGCCATTGATGGGGGAACTCCACAGACTCGCAAGCCCTACCTCCAATAGGGTAACCTTAATATACCTTATCCATGGAATATCTAAAGAACCAGGTATAGTCAAACTTTCCTCCAAACCCCTACGATAGGAGGTGAGCTCTGGGGTATGGCAAATTCTCCTTCAATATAGTAGGGAACGTAACCCCACTTTATCAGAGAGTGGTCGCAACCCAAGATCCAACCTGAGTGGGAGCAGGGGGGGTACTTCCTGGGGATAGCAATATCACTTGCCCAGATTCTGCTGGAGGAAAACAAAACAGGAAGTTCTGGGCCAGGTACCTTCTATATGAACCATGGGAAGTAATCTGTCTGAGGTCAGGTGGGAGGGGCTTGGCCAGGGATCATTTCTATTTTGAGCTGGGTGAATTCTGTCGAAACAGGAGATGTTGCTCGGTATGCCAGGGCTGGTACGAGGAAGGTGGAGGAGGAAGGTAATGACTCCTCTCTCCTGCAGCAGCAAAGCTTTGGCCTTCTCACTGCAGAAGCAACTCTCGCTGCCACACTGTGCTTCTGCAAAGAGAGTTGGAGCTGTGCTGCTGCAGCAGAAAGGGGGACCTTTTTCCCTTCACCCACAGTGTATTTGAGTCACCACTCCTCGTGAGACACAGCACAGCACAAAGTTTAACAGCACAGCACAACTTATCAAGCAGCGATACGTTGGCCTTGCTCACCTTTGTTAATTACAATCTGAATTTCCTTAAAGTACAAATAACTCGAGTAATTAGCATGAGGGTGGCCTTTGCCCTTAATACATATCTCATTTTCATGGCCAAAAACTCCTGGCCTTCACACTTTATGGGTTTTAGCTTTAGAGGAGCAAAATACATCTGTGACCCAGAGTGTATTGTTCATATGCGGCTTGATAAGAGGAAAATTGATGCATTATATTGAATCCAACCAGCTCCTAGTGACCCCTTTCTAACTTTCACCTAGTGGTTTATTTGTCAAATAATAAGTGCTGGTGCCCAAAGTTTACTGCAGAAGCCCACAGCTGGGGGTATCAGAATGTTGGGGTGCTGAATTTCAAGGATGTGTAGTCTGAATTTTACCTCAAGCCACTTTTATTAACCACCAGATACTTCCTGTCCATTTATCTCGCTGTTTCATGTTCTTTTTTTATTGCTGCTGTTTTTCTTTGTCACTGTTTTCCGTCTTTCACTTCCTCCTTCTTTCCCCTTTTTGTGTTTTTCTGTTTCTTGTACTGTGATGAGGACAAGTAATTGTCTGTCCCCAAAAATGAGTGCCTGTGGGTCTCACTGGCAACTGTTGGCTCAAATTAAGCACTGCTGCTTTCACCAATCATGCATGTAAAGGTTTGAAGGTTTCAAATTGACTGTTTTACTTGCGAATAGTGGCTTTAAATTTTCTCGTGATCCTGAAAGGTATGGGACAAATGTATCTAATTAAAATTAGAATTTATGTCATCTCAATGAGTTTCCTGCTTCAGATTTTTGTTTTCTATTTCTGACTGCAATTCCTCTATCATGACATGAGAGTAACGCAAAATACTGATTTAGGGTTGATGACCCAGCCCTAAACTGACTATTTGTAACAGAGATACTGTTTCCAAACTACACCCAGTGGGCTTTGGGTATGCCTTTTGCTTGTGATTCCACTAGTTTGAGTGTATCTCAGTACCCTAGTCCTGTTTCAATAGTTGTCCCCCTATTCTTATATTTGTCTCGCCCAGAGGAGCATTTCGATCTCATTGCGTTTCAGCTAGATGACTTGTATCCTTCCTTTGCTCATGTCAGAACCTTGCATTTCAATGCATGAGGGACTATTTTCTCTCTTTCTCCCCAATCTACTGCTCAACCCTTTCCCAGCATCTCCTCAATCTACCTGCTCAGCCCTTTCCCAGCAGTTCTGTTTATCTAAAATACCTCTCTGCCCTAGAATCCATTTACAACCCGTGCCACCTGCCCCCTACCCACCACTAATAAAGCAGCAGGCAGCTATCTATGAATGTTTTTAAACCATTCACAGATGGCCACCCATGCATGCCTGAGCATGTGCGCATGCGCAGCAGACATTTTAGAATGCTTTTTCTTATTCTTTATATTGGTATTCCAAGTTGGCTGCCTCCGTGTGCCCATGAGCGTGCATGCATGACCAGCCATCTTATACTCATTTTTGCCAAAAAAGGATGTCAAAACCAAAACAAACATTGACAAACCTGTATCTTTGCATCTCGGGCCCCATTAACCTAGTACCCTAGGTGAGCAATGGGCATTTGGGCTTGCGTTTTGTGTCCCTAGGTCCCTATGGCAAACACTTGTGTGCCTCCCTTGTGCAGTATAGATCATGACGGCGTGAATTGTGCATGATCCCAGATGTTTATGTCCTCTTTTGCACGGGGGTATCCCCCATGCAAAGTGGGGATCCTTTGCACCTGTGCCATATCACAGATGCAGGTGCAGAGGTAAGAAAGACCGTCAGAAAGTGCACTGACTATGCACCATATTGAAGTGGCACACAGCTAGGGTTTCTGCCCCTGTCCTTCCACCCCACTCAAAGTACTCATTGTGAGTAGGGCATGAGGGTCCCAGGCACACTTTTGGAGGTGGGTGCAGTCACTCACTGCACCTGACTGCAGGGAGATCTGTGCCCCATTGAAACGGGGGCCATGTTGCTGCCTTCAGTGGAAGGTGGACCAGCAGCTTCAAACAGCTGTTCCGCGTTTCACTGAAGCTCTGTTTACAGTGCAGGCGCGGCTTTGCGCCTTAACGGGGAAGCGTGCATTTGCTGTGATATGGCGCACTATTTTTGTTTGTACTCTGTACACCCATTTAAGGTGAAAAAATATTACAAGAAAAGATAATATTTTATTAATGACTGGCTAGATGATGGCAAGAACAAATAGGCCTTTCAAGCAGCATTAAAGAGCTGCGTCTGGTGCCCTTACTGAAGCCCTGACAGGAAACCCCAACCACATGCCAGGGCCCACTGTGAGGAGAAGCATTCCCTTCCAGAGGTAAAGCTCCTTAAGCGTGCCTTTCCCAAACAAGCACCCAAATAATATGACTGCCAATTACACGCATTACAGCCTCTTTTTCTTCCACCCTAATGCCCCACTGTTGCAGCAATCATATCAGGCTTTAGTGAGGCCTCCATTTAAGGCTCTCTGAAGGCAGTGATCCTCTGATGAAAAGGGATTGAAACAAGGGTTAAAGTAGACATTGAAAGGTTACTGTAGAGGGCAGGCTGCTCAGACAATCCTCCTTTAATATGTGTGGTGTGCACCTGCGATAAGATGATTCATTCGATAGTGCTCCACTCTGACAAGCTTCATCGTTCAGCCCTCAGTGTTGAGATGGAACAATTCTGCCCCCACCCTGTAAATATGACAAGGTCAGCGTTTTTCTGGGTCCCAGAAAGGATGGGGGCAGAAGCATTGAGGACGCCTGTTCGCGCGCCCCCCATGCTGAACAGACGAAGGACAGGTTTGCAGAATCCTACACACTGTCCTTGATGAAAATAGCTAAAATGTGATCAAAGAGAAAACTATTTGCCCCAAATGTTTTTTTTCCAATATGAAACTCTAAGTTGTGTGACATTGACGGCTGTACGACATTGCCGAAGACAGCTCCCTTTAGTATTATGTTCAATAGACATATTTATTGTAATTATTATTTGTTTTACACTTATAAAACAGTTTGAAGAATACAAGAACATGATAGAACTGATCAGCCATTTTACAGATATATTAATCCTATTACAGAAGCATTGCATTGGCACAAAAAACAAGCCTTTCTACACCACTATTACTGCTTGTGTAATATGTGCCATGCATTACGATCCAAATTATAATACAAAAAGAGTATTGCATTATGGTAAATATGGAGGAAACATATTGTGAGACTATTTCTAATACATGTCTTTTATTAGGAATATAAAAAATAGAAGGAGAAGTCAATGGAAAACCAGCTTTCCAGAAATCATTCAAACTTCTTCTATCCCTCAGCTGTCCCAGAGAGACACTTTTCTATATGAAAGCTCGGTGACAGCAGCTTCGCTCTGTGGTTAACCCGACAATGAAGTGTAAAGGGTTTAAATTCTAGCCAGCACAGCATTTCATTCTCTCGAAGTCGATACAGTATGTACCAATGGAACAAAAAACCATGATAAGGCCAGCGCTGCCCAGCATCATAGTTCTTTTTGTTTTTAACTTTCAGCCATGCTGCACAGCAGCCACGCTTCTGTGCAGCATGGCTAAAACATTGCCAAAGCCAAGATCTGTCTTAGAAGAGACCTATTGGTTTTGCCAAAGCATTTAAAGTTATGCAGCACAGCAGCCACACTACTGTACAACATGGCTAAACATTGACAAAGCCGATAGCTCTCGTCTCGTAGGCGCTGTAGTTTCTCTAACGCTAAGCTATGCTATGAAAGTAGCCATTGGGAAAAACAGCTACACTCTGATGCCACTAATTGCCTGTAATAAATAACTGCAAGCAACTAGGTGCATGCACATTCTGATGCAATAAGAAAATAATTACAAGGATTTGTATTAAGATTACTGTATCCCACACGTTACATTCTTCTGCAATCAAATCTTAATTCTCTTTAGCGGGCATGAAATTTGAGTTTGCTATGCAATCAACAACCAGCCCAGTGTACAAATGGGAGCTTTTAGTGGGTGAAATATAACTATGTGCACTCTCAGAATTAGAGATTACTGTCTCAATAATCTGATTAGGAAGCCTGTTCACTAGTAATGGAAACGTTGCAATGCTGGAGTTTTTGGGTTGCAGTGTACTCACAATCACATATATACTCAGGGGCTCCAATTTTTAGACTACCACAGAGGTAACTGAAACGCTAGTACCTTTGTAAACAAGCATTGGTAAAGCAAAATAGGTCTCACCTTTGGGACTTATTGACTGTGCTAATGGCAACCCCGATACTGTGCAGCATGTCTAAAGAATAAAAAAAAGTTTTTAACATGGATGGCGCACCACACAAGTGTACACCTACAACATGATTTGTTTTGTTTTTTAGTTACCAATCTGATATGGTTTAGTAACTAAAAAGAAAATGTGTAAAAGCTTTTTTTAATGTGGCTGAAAAAATGTAGTGCTTGGAAAGCAATGAGTGAAAGGATACAAGTAATGCATCCATGCTCAGTGGAGGGACACAAAGAAGAAGAGGAAGTAAAGCCCACACAAGCTGGAGAATAAAAAGCAGGCAAAGAAGGAGAGATGGATGTAGCCTCACGGCTAGAGCGGTCGACCTCTAAACTGGGGAACCGGGTTCAAGTCTCAGCAGCGATGCTCAACATTCTGTGATTCTGGGTAAATCACTTAATCTCCCCGTGCCTAACAAAAATGAATGTGTCCATCTGTAACGAAACTGGTGGTCATGTAAAGCGCTCTGATACCCGTGATTTCTCGGGTCTAGTTCGCGCTATATAAAACTCTAAAAAAAAAAAAAAAAAAAGAGTGTCAATAAGTTATCCAGTGGTAAAAAGTGGGTGCACTCCAAGCCCACCGTAAGCTGACAATATGTCTCATAACAGTCATTGCATGTGCGGTCTTGTAGGCAAAACCAAAAAATAAAAAGTGCAGGGGTATTGCTGAATGCCAGGGTTGCTGAATACGAAAGCTTCCACATATTGGTTCCACCTCATGCCTCTTTCCTCGACTACACTTCTTGTCTCTTTATCTCACACGTGCAGATTCTTTTCCATCTCTGCTTTCACCCTGTGCTCCCATAGTATATCTTTCTCTTCCTCCCCTTTCTGCCCACCACCTGAAACCACCGGCACAAAATAAGGACTGGCGTGATGACAAATCTTTTGCTTCACACTGGAGGTTAATCCAATTAGGATAGATATCATCCCTTTTCTTTCATCGGATCCATTCACTTAATTAGAGCTGAAAAGATGGGATGGACAGAAATATGGTTGTTTCATGAAATTTACCTCTCTACTCGTTTCCAATTAGAGATGAAAACATACAGTTACAGCATTTTGTGGTGGGAATAATAGTTTGTTGGTTGCATACAAAGTTATTTCTCATTCCTTATAATAATATTGCACTTGTGATAATTATTTCCTGTTACAATATTCATTCAGAGAAATTAATATGTTGATGTTTTAATTCATTCACACTCACCTGTCCTTGTGCATTAGTCACTAGTTGACCTGTAACCCCTTGCAGACTGGAGAGTGCATTGCCAAAGGCTTGGGAGCTTGCTATGGAGCCCATGGCGGCTGCTGCTGCTGCCGCTGCTGCTGCCTGACCTGCTAGGGGATTGTTGACCATCTGAAATGAAAGAAACATGAGAATGTAGACAAATTATTGATGCATAATTTAAAATAATTGCATCCTAACCAAGGCACACAGAATGAGTTACTAAACTAGAAAGGCTTATAGAATATTTACTTTCATGCTTCTGAGTACTCAGTATGACTTATTTCGAATCCCATAACTAAAAAAAAAAATGGCAGAACTGATTTCTATTAATGCAAAAGGGCACTTAATCCGATATGCGCCTTGTAAGTTTAGTGGCCATTTTTTTCAGTCATAGACCCCCATTTAAAATAGTTAGATTATAGCTTTCCCTAGATGATTTCCTCCTTCCTGCCAATATCACAAACTTTGGCACACGGACACATGGAGAAAAGCATTGTGAGACAAGAAGATGTCATGTTTGTTGCCTCGAAGATGAAAAGATTAATACAGGCCTGAACAGTGTGTTGTAAAATGAAAATCGCATATCCTTAAATATGGAGTGGCGAGATTCAGTCTGAAACATGCAACAAAGCCAGGGGTGAATCAGTCCAGTCGTTTAGAAAACAATTTCAAACAAAATATTCTACAAACCAAGCCCATTCTTAATTTTCTAAAATAAACGCTGCCCTCTACAATTTTGACATTCATCCTTTTTTAAGGTTCATTAATAAAAATAATGTTTGAAATGTTTCTTTCATTTTTTTATAGGAACATTAGCAATTACCATTTTAACGATGCAACTCTGAAACAACTGTTTTAACTTTTAACTTTTACCTATTAACCTATTTAGCTAACAATTCAAATCTTAAAAAATATAACATGTTACATGTTATAAACACCAATAGTAGAATTCCTAACTAATGCCAACCATATGAACTAATATCACCTTTTCAACATTCCGTAAAATGTTTTAAAATCTTAAACTAGCAATTAAACTCTACAAAATACATTTATTTTTCAGAAAGTTTCCGTTTAAAAATCGTTACAAAAATGTATTAGACATGTGTTGCTAATACGCTAAAGCAACAAATCATAGCAGTACGTTTCATTAAATCAATTTCCTAAAACAAATCTAGTTTATTTGTAGAACTGTTCCACTTAGACATCAAACTTTTAAAATGGCAAAAACACATGTCGTACTATCCAGCACTTTTATATCTTTTCATTTCATTACAAATTCTTGAAAATAACTATAAATAACAGGCAATTTATAATCTCTGGTAATATTGCTTAGGGTGTTAGGCTAAAAGGGATGTGGGTGGTTGGTCACAAAGGAACAGTGGTCTACCAGTTCTGGTAAATAATTCAGGCACAGAAATTTGCGAGTTTGGCAGTGGCAGAATGGGATGTAGACATGGGGGTAACATCAAACACACCTGTTTATCACGTACACGGGCACCCAATGAGTATTATTCCAAGAATGCCCAAATATCATTTTGTAAAACTCTCCTGAACAACTTTTACAGAACCTACCCACAGACATGTAAAAGGATAGGCAGATGCAATCTGCAATCACACATTACACAAAAGTTGAATGCCAAATCAGGCGATCATAAAAACTCTTTATCCTACAGAAGATTTATTCATAGTAAAATCACACATCTCTCACTAACAGTCCAACCTCCATTAGGTTCATATTTCATATTGCACTGCTATGTAAGTGGATGTTTTCCTAAACCTGAATTATTGTCATGTGAAGAGCTGTGATTTGTAATAGCCCAGTAGCCTACTGTTGCCTAACTACTGATAACTGCATTTCATTTTGTTTATATTGAGAACTATAAGATGATCAATTACCTGCCATTAAATACCCTGAGCAGTAAGCAATAGTACTAAATGTCTGTTGTTTGTGAGTGGAGATTCATATGAGTTTCAGAATTAACGCTGATTGAGTTCTAGTTATCCATAAACCCATTTCAATTTTACATGGCTGAATACATTGCAGTGGTGACTAAGGGCCTGATTACGAGTTTCGGCAGTCCTGGAGCAGGCGGCACGCCACCACCCCACTCCAGGACACAGAAACTCACCACCACCTGTCTGCCAGACTACAGGTAATTTTGTGGTCTGGCGGGCAGGTGGTGTGGCGGTCCAGCGGCAGTGCTCTTTAAAGGCTCATTGTGAGCCAGTGCACGTTCCTGCGCTATGTCGTGCATTCCTTCCTGTGCAGGAACTGGGGATGCAGATCTACCGGGGGCACAACATGTGTCCCCCTGCATGCCCCACGTGCACAGAGGCAAGAGGGGGCCCTGTAAGTGCCTCAGGGCACCACCAAGCATGTTGCAGCCCTCAGACCGCTGCAGGACCACCAGGGAACGTGGTTCCCTGGAAGTTGTGGCGGTGCAATGGCGGTCCAACCGCCAAAGTCCTGATAGGGTCTGCCAGTTCTTGGACTGCCAGACTCGTAATAGGGCCTAAGTGGGTAAATGCTTCCTTTAAATTCTTAAATAGCAAGTTGAAATCCAGGTACTACTGTTTATGTGACAGACATTGGTACTTTCACTAAATGAGCCCATAGTATTTTTGGTGCACAATGAAGCTCAAAAATAAAATGGACCAAACCAAATTATATAATAAAAATATTCTCACTTTCTCCACATTCCAAACGTAATGTAGTTCTAACACAAAAATATCGAGAGCAATTTCTTGCAAATAAAATGTGTAATATAACACCAACATTTTTGGTATGGTCTGAGTTGCTGTCATATTCACATTTATTACTTCAGTAGAAATACTTTATATAATTTTACTTTATTCCTAAAATTTCACAGTTAACTAAATTAGCTGTCCTCCAGACACAAAACATAGTGTCGCAACTATCTCGTTTAGGGGTTATCCCAGTGATCTGAAATTACTAAGATAGCTGTACATAGCATCACTTCTTGATGACTATAATTAGTTCGTTTTTTGGCTGTTGCCTTAAACATCAGAGAGGAACACTGCATGCAGATGGCGTACTGCTGCTTTGAAATGCACTGCCAGAAAGTGTGTTAACTGGGCGTTTATTAATTGCTGAACAATTGAGTTTTGTTTCGTCCAATTTCTTCATACTGAAGAGACTATAGTTTCTTGAAATGCATTGAGGCCTATGATTGCATTGTGTTTTGTGTCTAATGCAATTCTATATCCTTTGACATAAACCAACAGCAACTTTAATAAGAGCTACAAATTGTAACGCGATTATGTTTATTTTGTACAAACTTTGAAATGTAATGATTAGTTAATTGAGACATTTACATTGTTATGAGCAGCAATCCTGTTATAATTCATTTAGCAGTTTTTTTGACAATGCTCCACAATAATGTATTTGGTTGCTTCTCCAAAAATATTTCTATATTTATTTAGCAAAGGTATTTCTACAGCACGGACCTAGCCACACTGGCGACTATATGGCAGTATCTAGATTGCTAGTTACAAAATTAACAGGTGTGTTTTTAAGGCCTTTCGAAATGACAGCAGATAAGGGATCCGCTTTATGTTCTCTGGGAGTCAAGGTGCATGCTAACTTCAATTACTTAGGGGCAGATTTACGTTCCCTGGCGCATCCCTGCAAATCAGCAGGGATGCGCCAGGGAAGATGCGTGACTCAAGTTTACCCTTGCGCCACCACAGATGCGCCGCATTTACAATGCGGCGCATCATGGCGCAAGGATAAACAGATGCGTGACGCATCTGTCGGCGGAAGGGTGGCGCAGTACTGGAGTCGTGTCGCAAGTGCGACGTAACTCCAGTACTGCTCAGGGGTGCCCTATACCTAACATGCTGCGTCACTCCTTATGCCTGCTTGAAGCAGGCGTAAGGATTTGACGCAGCAGGGACGTAAAGTGACTCCGTGAAATCTTGTAGATTTCACTGCGTCACTTTTACGGGGCTTCTTGCGCAGGAACGCCCCCTGCGCCGGCACGCCCACATGAAACCTGACGCAGGTTTCATGTGGCGCAGGGCTTACAACGTGACGCATCTCCCTATATGCGTCACGTTGTAAATCCCTCGCAGCATGGCGCATGATTTGCGCCGCCGCTGCGTCACAAAAGTGACGCAACGGCAGCGCAAAAGTGGCGTAAGGGGCTTGTAAATCTGCCCCTATGTTCTTTCGAATTTTGGGATCTCCAGGAGGAGGCCGAATTTACCTCTAGTGTTCCTCTCATCTCTTGAGATGTGTGGTTGTTTCTCAAGTAGCGTGGAGGCAAAGACGAGGTCAGCATTTTTGTGGGTCCCATAAAGAATGAGGGCAGAAGAATTCAGGACGCCTGTTCACGTGTGTGATGCAAGCCATATGTGAAATCTGGTCTCAAAGGGGAGCTATTGCAGTACTTATAGGATTTGGGATATGTGATCTGATCCTTTTATGCCTTTGACTAGATGAGCTGCTGCTTATGCAATATTGCCTTTTTCTGTCACTTATCATGAAAAAGTCTTCTTATTCTTTTGATTTGTTTCTTCAATAGAATTAATTGCTGTCAATAAAGTATATGCTTATATACCACAAAAGTATCCTCAGGCCAATGATCTGTGTACGTGAGATGGAGTGTTAGTAAAATAACATACACTACTTTTTTGCAGTAAGACCCTCACCCTCTCTATTAACGGCATGCTTCAACATCAGGTTTTATTCTGGTAGCCTAGAAACCAGATGAGCTCAACCTCAGCACTTTGATATTTCTTTCGTTAGGGTGGTTGAGAGAATAAAAATAACTGGGGGTTACTCTAGTATCCCTTTATTTTGGGTGTCCCTGGAAATTCTGCAGCACATGTAGAAAGAGTAAAATGCCTCGGGATTGTTTTTGTGCAAGAAGGTGTCCCTTCCGGCATAAAAACAATCCTAGCTGTAACACAGGCCCTCTTGCACAATGGTGCAAGGGTACCTGCATTGGCGCGGAGTTGCCACAAGTGTGCGAGCGCAGAGAGAGCAAGAATGAGCCATATTTCAGTAATTATGGCGCATTCCTGCACTCTCCATTTGGTGCAGCACAGCAAGTTGTCTTGCTGCATTGCGCCAAATGATGATAAATCTGGTCATAAGTACAGATCCTCCTTGTTACTGAACTGTTTGAAGATTAGTTGCACCCTCAACAGAGGCAACATTCCATGAAAAATACTTTATCCCCTTAGTATATCAAACAAATGTTTTTAAACTAAGCTCCACCACCTAGGGCTCTTAAAGGGCACCAGGCCACTTTCCCTTTTTGTTCAAGGAAGGCAATATATGTGCTGGACCTGTACCTGTTTGCAAGGATATCCCCAAACCTTTTGCCTTCTTCCTCCTATTTCATCTGACCTGTTTTTGTTGGCTTTAGGACTCTAGGCACTTCTAATCAGTGCTGAAGTGCATATGTTCTCAGTGTAAATTGTGATTATGATTGGTTATCCATGATTGGCATATTTGATTTACTGGGAACTCCCTAGTGAAGTGCACTGTGTGTGCCCCAAGCCTGTAATTCAAATACTACTAGTGGGCCTGCAGCACTGATTGTACCACCCACATGAGTAGCCCTCCAAACCTGTCTCAGACCAGCCACTGCAGTCTCTGCAAGTGCAGTTTTAAACTGCCATGTCGACCTGGTAAGTGCACCCACTTGCCAGGCCCAAACCTTCCCTTTTATTACTTGGAAGGCAGCCCTAAGGTAGGCCAGGGTAGCCCCATGGGAGAGGTGCAGTGTATGTGAAAGGTAGTACATGTGCTGGTATCTTTTACCTGTCCTGATAGTGAAATACTGCCAATTTCGTTTTTCACTATTGCAAGGACTATCTCTCCCATAGGTTATCATTGGAGCTGCTTTGTAACACCTTACAAGTGTAACTTTTAATTGGGAAGAGATGGAAATTTAGAGTTTGGGTTCCCTGCACTCAGAATTTAAAAACACATGTTTCTGTGAAGGTGGTTTTTAAATTGTGTGGTTGAAAATGCCACTTTTAGAAAGTGGGCATTTTCATGCTTTACCATCCTGTACCTCTGCCTGCCTGTGGAATCCACGCCTGGTTTAGACTGACAGTTGGGATGTTTGTGCTTTCACTCTAGACAGTCACACAAAGGGAGCTGAGGTGTGTCCTGCATATCCTGATTGCCCATCACCAGGCTGATGGGCCTTCCTGAGCTAGAGTGGTGGGAGTAGTTGTCACTGACCTGAATAGGGCTCTGTCTGTCCTCTCACAATGCTGTCTCCACCCCCCTGTAGTGTGTCTGGAGCCAGGGCAGGGCAATGCAAGAACTATGCACTACAAAGAAGAACCTTTTGAAGTATGTCTACTTTAAAGGTGAATTGGGGTATAAGTATTGGACCTGTAACTCCACATGTTTAGAACACTTCTGGATCAAGAGGAGATTCTGCCAAGAAGAAGAGCTGGAGAAGCTGTAGGAGGGGAACTGCCACTCTGTTTGTTGCTGTGTTATGCTGGCATGCTGCTTGCTGCTTCTGTCTTGGGCAGAGGAAGGACTGGACTATACATTCTATCCTGCTTATCACGGGTCTCCAAGGGCTTGTGCGTACTTGCCTCCTGTTGGAAGTCTCAGGGCCATCAAAGACTTTACCTGAAGCTCATGGACTACTCTGCTGGGAGTTCTGACCTGCCAAGTGGTGCAAATTCCAGTTCTGGGCCCTTGGAGGTGGCTTTGCTGTGGAAAGAAGAAGAAAATCCATGCAGCAACCCTCCGTGCCTGTTTTTCCTGCTGCAAGCTTGCTGTGCAGTTGAAAAACCAATGCATCACCGTGCTGCGGCCGAAAGATCGACGCATTGCCTGTTCGCGGCTGGGAGAATTGACGCCACGCCTGTTCGCGGCTGGGAGAATTGATGCCGCGCCGGTTCGGGTGGCTCTATTTTTGCTGCAGCCCGAATCCTGAGTACTGTGTCTCCGACGTCCAAGATACCTGCTCCAACTCCGACGGAGGCCCGGCTGTGCCGCTGAAAAACCATCACATCGTTGTGCTGCGGCTGAAGGATTGACACAGCGCCTGGCCGCGGCTGGGAGCATCGACTACTGAGCATCCAGATTTTCCACTCATCACACCAGGGCACCAAGTTTCCAGCGATTCGCCCCGCAGAAAAGACTCGCTTTCGGTTTTCGACCCATCACAGATCCTCGCAGTAAGGTATCGACGCAACACTTCTCCTGCCTGCAGCAGAACTGATTCCTCCATTCCACTGGGACTCAAGAATCGATGCAGCGTTGTGCTTTACAATACTTTTCTCCTTTGCAGCTGTTTTTTGTCTTGGAGTTTGACACGTCAAAGGTACTCTGATGCATCCATAGAGTTCTATGGACAGAATTGCTTAAACCTTTGAAAAGTGATCTCTTGAGTTCGTATTGTTGGATTTATGTCATTTTGGTCTTGTTTGATTTAGATAAAGAGTGTTTATTTTTCTAAACTGGTGTGGTGTCCATTAGTAGTGTTTTTACTGTGTTACTTTGTGTTTTGTACACATTGCCTCTGAGATAAGTCTGATTGCTTGTGCCAAGCAACCAAGGGGGTGAGCAGGGGTTATCTTGGATGTGTAATTCCCTTACCCTGACTAGAAGGAAGGGTCCCTGCTTGGACAGGGTGCATACCACTGCCAACTAGAGACCCCCATTTCTAACAATATGGCAGAGGGGTGACACTGAGAGGAACAAGTTGAAGTGTAACAGAGCAGTGACAACAAAGACCTATACTTGGTTTAAGGAAGATTACCAGTAAGCAGTCTATGCATTCTCACCTTATCCATGTTCCCCATTACAGTCTTTACTCTTTCAGGATGTACCAAAAAGGTAAGTCTCCACCATGCAACAGCAAGAGAGCAGTTAGAGTAACTGGGCCCTAAATAGCACGCCCATAAAAGGAACTGCACAAACCAGAGATGAATAAAGTCAAAACCACAACTGCAGATTGAGCCCCATTAAAGTAGTACACTGAGGTAGACCACCAATGACACAAACAGTTCTGCAAAGGCCAGCAGCCAGAAGAAATGTACCCGCACAAGGGTGCAAGTGCAAATGAGAAACTCAGATGTGCAACCAAAGAACAAAGCAAAATAAAAATGAAGGCAGTCTGCCAACACAATTTGAAAGCAACCCCAGCAAGCAGGCCAAGAGGGAATTCTTCTTGCAAAGAAAAATGATCCAGAAATCAAGTGCAGGTGTGCACTAAAGACCCATGATGGCATGCAAAGCGGTCCCTGCCAAATAAGGCACCAGATCAAAAAAACCTAGAAGATCACCGGGGGGTGGGAGGTGCAGGAAACTTGGTCAACCAGAACCAACTGAGCAGCAGGTGAGTAAGTATTCAGCATCAGGAAAGTTAAAGCCACGCCAAGAAGAACCTTTAGAGTCAGGTGACTACAAAGTCATACAATGACACTGGGAAGAAAACTGGCATGGGGGCCACAGTCTTAACAAACAGAGTGTAACTGGATAATCCATATGTTGCAAGAGACAGGCCATTGTTAATGCCTGAGCCATGAAGCAACACTTACCACAAAAAGTGTGAATGTAATTCTTGAATTATTCTCAACAACTGATAATCACATTCCTGTCCATCATTTTCTAGTTTATGGGTGCCAATACGGATAGGTACCAGTCGTATGTAAATCACTTTTAGCCCCGGCTCAATCCCTGGATCAGGTACCTCGTATCCCCTGTGTACCACTGAACTAGCAGTGCCCACAAATGGAGAAGGACCATCACAGATCCCAGGCAGCAATAAGGTCTGTGGCCAACTCTGGACTGGAACGGCCAGATGGCAACAAAAGTGAAATTGAATTGAAGAGACCTCTCCACAGGAATGTTGATTAAGGTTAGTAGCGATAGATGACAAAAAACGAACACCACACCCAATGCACTTTAAGTCTCCTGCAGATCCCCAAAAAATGGAAGTGCAAGAAGGCAGCTTGAATTAGACTATTGATCGCAACCCCCAAAGTGCAACACCAATGGCGGACCAGTGGTACAAGGGATAAGGAACCATGTGACATGGGGATGGGTAAAAGGCACCTATGCCATGCGGGGAATCACTATGTACAGAGTGTGGTCAATGCCTCGCCCTTTCCCAGTCCCCTTTTTATTAGGGCCAGAGTAATACAACTATATTGTGGGCTTTACACAACTTTTTCTTTCTAGTAGCTGACTCCAAGATGGATCACTTCAACCTGTGATCTTTGGGTTACAAAAGTATTTCTGCCTTGAACACATCAACCTACTAAGTTATGCTAAGAAATATTCTCCATGATGCTCTCTTGTCTCTTATGTGTTTAGCCACAGGCGTGTAGGCAGCTGCTTTTTCGCCACCCCATCAGTTTTTGGGTGTTTCATATCACAGAGAACACTAAATTTAGCAAATTACATTTCTATTAAATTACAGTTATTAGAGTCTCCTCTTCATAGTTATCCTTACTCGCCCTCTTCTTCACTTTTAACGCACCCACACCCCATAATTTTGACGAATCATAGTATCTCTCTGCAAACCACTTTTGATTTTATAACTTCCTCCCTCTTAACGTCTCCCTTTTTTGCCTATGAGACAACAAGGGAGGAGACATCACCTGGACACCAGCTCCTCCTGTTGTTTTTATATGTCGCCTTGCAAACACATTTTTGGAGGTAGAGTGGTGCAGGCGTCTCCTAAGAGGGGATGCTAGTGGATGCTAAGTTATCCCTGCAGGGTTTTAATCAGCAAGAATGCAGATGAGTTCTGGAAAAACCAAAAGGATACACGTGCAGGGGTAATGATGTCATACAAGGGCTGGGATATCCCATCGACTCGCAGGTTAAGCAAAAATATGGCAAGCAGATAGGACCTAAGCTCTTGAGTGTTGTGGAAAAATCCTTTTTGTTTTGAGCATTCTTGAGAATGAAATGGGCTAAAATGGGATAAGTTGTATGAGGAGCCACTGGCTACTCTGCATATCACCATATCGCAAGTCTAAACTTTTTAAAACTTCAGTTTTTTTTAAAGAATCGCAAAGCGCTTTATTATATCTTTTCAAAGAAAGACCAGGCACTCTGGCTTGAGGCAGCGCTCTAGTGTTTCAGATGCCCACAGTAATTATTGGCATAAAAGCTTGGCCGCAGCGCGGACGCACTAGGCATTCTGCCATTAGGAGATAATCGCAAAGCAAACACAAGGAGATGATGGATGGAGCGCTGAAACTTTTCAGACACTCACCCCCAGTCACAGATCTGGGTTGAATCCATCATCATTCTTTAGCTCACTTCGCCACCCCAGTTCAGACACAGCTATATGCAAATCAGTCTTGACCCTGTGCCTCATGGGAACAGTCCAGCCCGAACTGCCAAGCCATGTCTTCCCTGGACCGGAAACAAGCATTCTGGGACCGGTTTCGGGCTAACAGCCCTCATCAGCCAGGCTAGCTTGAATCCAGTGGCAAAGTGAGCAAGGGACCCACGTCTTGGCATACCCTGCCAACTTAGGGCGAGCAAAGCAAACACAAGGAGATGATGGACGGAGCGCTGAAACTTTTCAGACACTCACCCCCAGTCACAGATCTGGGTTGAATCCATCATCATTCTTTAGCTCACTTCGCCACCCCAGTTCAGACACAGCTATATGCAAATCAGTCTTGACCCTGTGCCTCATGGGAACAGTCCAGCCCGAACTGCCAAGCCATGCCTTCCCTGGACCGGAAACAAGCATCCTGGGACCGGTTTCGGGCTAACAGCCCTCATCAGCCAGGCTAGCTTGAATCCAGTGGCAAAGTGAGCAAGGGACCCACGTCTGGGCATACCCTGCCAACTTAGGGCGAACAAAGCAAACAAAGCACAAAGGCCCAAAAAAGTTATTTGGTCAGAAATGTTCATACTACCCTTTTCAGACCTTCGTCCCCTCCGAAGAGGCCAGGGAGAACGGGGCCTCTCTAGAAGAATCGTGCCTGGAATAAGGTGGACATGTCCCTATTGAAGGATACACTAGCTGCCACCAAACCTACACTAATTGGCAAAATAGTGTAAGATGATGTCAGAGTGAATAATTGTCTCGCAGAGGCTGCCTCTACATCTGGCCCTGAAGTCAATGAAAGGACCCTTAGATACACACCATCCGCCCTCTGGTTTACAAGTGAACTAGCGGAAGAAAGAAAGCACTGTAAAAAGTTGGAACGCGTATGGAGAAAACAATATGAGGAAACCTCTGAGCACATATCACACTAATCTGAAACTTTCACATCACACTTTTAACTTTAAGATAACTTGGAAAGCAAGTAATAACACAAAATAATTTTTTTAATTGTTTCAGATTTTACAGTCCCTAAAGGCACTGCATCCCCCCTTGAAAGAGATGCCTCCCTATGTACTCAGCTCAGCTCATTCTAAGAAGATAACATATTTAAAATCCAGGACAATCTCGCTAAAATGCAAAACAATGTGCCCATGAGCGATGTAAGTCAGCTAATGCCTATGGCTCAGGATAAACTGCTGCAGTTTACCTGTTGATCGATGACTTGGATGTTTTTTCACCAAAAGTAAATCCGGCTCCCCCTTGTACCCTCTCTCCAGGTCATGAGGATGATAGGGGATAGCCTTTGCTCTAATTACCAGGACCTCTTTACTACCTCCTTGCATTCAGGGATAGTACTCCGCTCGTAGAAAAGGGCAAATGTCATTCCCCTATTAAAAAAACCTTATGCAGACCCTAAAACACTTTTGAATATTAGACCCATCTTCTTGCTCTCCGGGGACTCCAAGATTAACGAAAAAGTTGTCAGCACCCAGCTAATGTTATCCTTGGAAACCTTAAAACTCCTCCACCCATCACAATCAGGCTTCATGGCCCTCCACAGCAAGGAGACAGCACTCATGGAGATTATAGACTCCTTCAAATTTACGCTGCACACTGGCCACAATGCGGCATTAATTTTGTTAGACCTCTCAGCGGCATTTGACATGATCTCACATGAGATTCTGCTTCAACTTCTTGCCCATTTTGGAGGGGAAGGCTCTGGCTTGGGTGGGTTTCCTTTCTACAGCACAGGGAACAGGCAGTATGGCTTTAGACATTTTACTTGGAAGCTAAAACCATCAAGTATTGAGTGCCTTTAGGTCGCAGTTCCGAGACCCACACCTTTTAATGTATATATGAGACGGCTGGCATACCTTATCGAATCTTTTGGCATCAAGATGGTCTCCTATGCAGATAAAACCCAACTTCTGTTGACCTATAATAGCAATGAGTTGGAGGCCAAAACTAAATTTGTGGCCTGTATGGTAGCAGTGAAGGAATGGTTCAAAACCAACTCCTTACAATGCAACCCTTAGAAACCTGAGGTCCTGCTGTTTGGTATCGAGTCTGTCGACCCCCTACTGGATGGTCAGGGGCCTGGCCAGCCAGCTGTACCGCCCCTTCCCCCCTGCTGAGGTGGCCAGGAACTTAGGGATTCTTGTCAACACAAATTTATCCCTTAAACCCCATATCTCAGCAGTGGTTAAAACTGCATGCTGGATATGGAGAATGCTAAGGAAATTCCTCAAAATTCTGCCTTGGGAAGCCCAGAAAACAGTGGAACAGGCACTAATCCTTTCTAGGCTGGACTATGCCAATGGAGAAATGGCATTAACAACGCGGGCTAAAGCATGCGTGCCTTTACAAGGCAAGTGGAACAACGCTTGCCGTAACCACACATATGCCGTAAACACGCATATGCGAGGTTAAGGCAGTCAGCGCTCTAGTTGCAGAGCGGATGGGCAGGGAGAGGAACAGGAAAGATCGGGACAGGAAGGACCGGGAAGTGGCTTGGTAAGTAGGGCTGAGGTTGGGTTTTAAGGCTCAGGGCGGGTGGGGGGGGATTTGGGGTAGTTTTTAAAGCCGGTGGCCAGTTTTAGGGCTCAGGGCGGGGGGCTGGGGTCGAGGTAGCTTTTAGGGTTGGGGGATGGGTTTTAGGGTTCAGGGAAGGGGAAAGGGGCAGTTTTCAGGGCTGGGGGCCAGTTTTAGGGCTCAGGTTGGGGGGCTGGAGTCGAGGTAGTTTTTTGGTCTGGGGACTGGGATTTAGGGCTAAGAGTGGGAGGTCGGGGTAGTTTTTAGGGCTGGGGCGGGGTGGATTGCAGGACTGGGGCGTGGTTTAGGGCTCCTGGCGGGGAGCTGGAGTGTGGTTTTACCACACATATGCCTTTACCAATCATGCCTTTACAATGAAATTCGTTGTAAAGGCATGCATGGTAAAGGCATGCGTGGTAAAGATGCAACGTGGTTGAGACCGCATTGTTTCGAGACACGTAGTTAAGGCATGCGTTGTTCTGTCATACAACCATGCCAATGTTTTGTATATAAAAATCCCAGAATATTTTATCCATAGACTGCAAAAGGTACAAAACATGACAGTTCGCCTTTTGTTTAACCTTCCCAAACACTCCTTGATTGCCCAGTACCGAAACCAGTTGCACTGGCTACCAGTAAAGAGAAGGGTAATTTTTAAAGCCTCATGGGTGGCACATTCGGCTTCCTACAAGACAGGTCCCAAATATTTACTTGAAAGGGTGACCATACACTGCCCTAAAAGATCCTTGTGCTCACAGTCCGCCTGACTGCTGACCATCTCTTTCGCCAAATGAAAGAAGCGGGCGGTTCCGCTTGCTCGGTTCTGCCTGCTAAACATTGAAAGTGGACTCCCCCTCTGCCTTAGATGCATACTGGATAAAAAGTTGTTCCGCAAACAATTGAAACCCATCTGTTATATCATCTTAGCGCCAGGACTCTAGTGTAGTAGCCGAGCGCCTTACAAATCCCTTCATTCATTCATTCATCTTCCTGTCACCCCAAACAAGAAGTAGAGAGTCCCCGCTAACACAGGCAGAGGAAAAGGTTCTCTGGTTTTCTCAAACTTAAGCACTGAACTGCAGTATATACTAGACAAATATTTAGACATGCAATTGATTTGCCTATTTATAAAAATTTCATAAAATAGCAGTGCGAATTTAAAGATTTTTAATCAATCACTTTATACGGGATGCCTAAATTCTGCTGCAGAACTCCATCTAACCATTCATCGTGCACAAACTAACTGGTGAAGGTGTAAGCTTTCTAAGGCTTAATCATCTCATGAGGATGTATGGAACATTAGTCAGCAGATCTAGCCTAATTTAATCATTAACTTTGTTTTACATTAAATACATCTGTCATGGTTCTAGAAGGCTATCAATATTTTAAAAGTATTCACAGATTGGTGTTTATGAAATTCTTTTAGCCAACTCAGAGTTCAGCTGTCATCTGGATCAGTGCCAGCTAAGAGGAGATGGTAAGCAAGTGTTTGTCTAATCTTGGAGCAGCAGGAAATAAAGTTTTTTAATCTCCTTAAATTTCCTCATTTTAGCTCCTCTTATAATCCTGAACCGGGTGGAAACAAGAGTTTCTGCCAAAATAAGGATTACAATATAAGTGCAAATTGTGCACCCTGCTGGATTTTCCGCATAAAAATTTCTCTGTGTAAACCTTGGAGAAATTTATTTCAGGAAAATTCTGCTTGATGCCAAGATTTGCAGCTCAGTAAATTGGACATTTTAGATTACCGCATTATTTTCCTTTACAATAATCCTTGGTCAGTTTTATTCCACAAAATTAAGGACAACTTTTAGTGACGCCCATGGTGAGATGGTCACTATAAAAACAAATCTGATTCAGCCCATTATGAAATCAAATTATAAAAATTGCACACTGCGTGGCCCATTTTTTCCACGCAAATAGAATTTCTGACACACAAAAATGTATTCTTTCGTTTCCATATGCATTTTATTTTGAGATTCATTCATCATGATACAGATATGGCAGCTCCATACATGGTTAGAAATGGAAGACAGGATCACAGACTATTTACACCACTTTAGCACGCCGACTAAACCTCTGATTGAAAAAACCTGGGTAGGCCGCCTTCAGAAGGGATGACACATGGAACTGTAGGCGTGCACTGGGTGATATAAAACACATGCTCTAGAGCAGTGGTTCTTGCGAGACCTACATGTGGGGTACGTGACTGTGTTACAAAATTAAATAACATTAAAATCAGTTAATTAAAATTAATAAAGTGTTTGGGAATAAAGAAGGAAAATTGAAAATGTGAACATTTTTTCTATATTTTTGATTGTGCATTAAACAAAATATTTAAATATTTGAGCATTTGCTTGGTGAATACTTGTTTCTGTATTTTTGTACAAAGTCTCCAAAGATAGGAGGCCCCCCAACCCTAGCAGGGCGGCCTCGGGTCTGTCCCGCATGTGGAAGCATCCAAAACAACAAAAAGCTGGTACCAACTTCAGAGTTTCAAGCGCCTTTATTATAACATCAGAGCAACAGCTTATATTGACGCGTTTCAACTCTTAAATGAGCCTTAATCATAGCAGAGCAATTGATGCCAGGTGATCACTGTTTAGACAGATTACATCGGTACTTCAGAAATCTGTCAGCAGTAGCGTCCGGTGGTGGGAGTGCCGCTGGGCGCTGACGTGGGCGGGGGAGGGGCAGGGTGGGGGTAGAACTACGGATTACAGCCGATTACAGGTAGCACATATAAATAAATAAACGAATTTGTTTCTCGCGCTGCATCGCATTTGGCGATTTGGCGATGCAGCGCGAGAAACGAAATTCATTTTATTTATTTATATGTGTACTTACCTGTAATCGTCCGTAATCCGTAGTTTACTACCCCCCGCCCCATGTCTGCGCCTGACGGCACTCCCACCACCGACCGCTACTGTCTGTCAGAATACATGTCCCAGAATGCACAAGGGAAATGAATTTACAATACATTCGGAATGTGTATATATATATACCCTAAGGAACTAAAAAACGATCCCAAGCACAATATCAAACTATGGCTCGAAGAAACGAGTAGAAAAACAACGCTAGAAAGTGTCATGTTTTAACTCCGCAGAACTTTTTTACTTAATTGGGCTTCCATTTTGAGAATTATACTTTTTTACTGGAAATTATCTTGGAATCTTTTTCACATTCTAATGCACTTTTATTAAAGAAAAGGAAAACGGGATATTTGAGTTCAAGTCATTCTGCTGTCCACAAAACAGTATGTCACTTTCAACATGAAGCATTACAAATTTCAGCCTACTTTCCAAGAAATTAATGCATTGCGAAGTAGAAGTGAAAACCGTTATATAGTAAGTCTCCGATCTACTTTTTAACAAGGTAAAAAAGAGGAACAATTAACCCTTGAGAAACTGAAGTCATGTTCACTATCCAGCTGCCTTTCAAGTACGTTGAAGGATACATCACCTTGTAATCATTTACCAGACCATATTGTTAACATGTTTCTGCCCCCTGTGAAAGGCTCATTTTAGTTTGGGGCATTCATCAGGATGGAGAAAACGGTCCCCTTCTAGTCCCAAAACTTGCCTGTTGATTTAATCAGTTAGGTAAAACAGTTGTGTGAGGGAAATAGAGGAAAGTGGTACACCTTGACAGCTTTGTCCCAAAAGTGGGAACTTTTGGCCTATAAAAAAATCTTCACATTCTACATTAGACACTGGAGTCATGTTTGTTATGCCCCAGTGGGATGCACGCGTGTATTGTCTTTTTCATCTCTCCTTGAAGCACCAGCAACAACAACACTAAATGCCACTCAAAACATCACACATACCATATCACCATTCTAAGTCTTTCTCTAACAAAAGCCCACCCTCAGCTCATATCTGCATGCAGCAAGCCCTGGTTGCAACCGTGCATGTACATTATGCCACATGAGAACAAATTACACACCCACCACAGAACCTGTCAAAAATACTCATTAAACATTACACTGCACAAGCAACCTTCAAAAGCAACCTACAAGCCTGGACAAGGCGGCTGTCCACTACATCCGAGATCAATCGCGTCACCCAGACGTATCTCACATACGTATGGTCCAAGTTCTTGCTCTTTCTGCCTGCCTCTCTTTGTCTTTCTCTCTCTCTCTCTCTCACACACTCCCTTTCTCTGTCTGTCTCTCTTTCTCTCTCTCTCTCTCTCTCTCTGTTCTCACTCTCACTTACCCATACTAGTATTCAACTCAGAGACCTGAGAGCCCAGATTTAAAGAGCAGTGCTCATTCTGGACATTTCATAGTGCTTGAAGGGCAAATCAGTGGCAGGTTTACATTGTACAGCCACAAATACTAATAACCAGTAGTGGCCCGTGGAGGGAGTTCCGTGGGGCGGTGAGGTGGGGCGTGGGAGGGGCAGGGTGGGTGGTAGTAAACACCGGAATATGGATGAACGGAGGTAAGTAAACAATTAAATAAATAAAACACCGTTCATCCATATTCCGGTGTTTACTACCCCCCACCCTGCCCCTCCCCCGCCCCGCCTCACCGCCCCACAGAACTCCCTCCACGGGCCGCTACTGCTAATAGCATAACAAATCATAACATAACATAACATCACATACCTTTTTGTTTAAAGCAATTACAATAATATTTAAATACCACAACATTAAGATCAGATTTGATCCATAAATGAAACAGTAGACGTTCAAAATTACAAGGCAAGCTTAACTTAAACGCGTCTAATGTTATTGTGCTTAAGTAAAGTTGTGAAATACAGTCATTCACATCACACAACCGTCGCTCTCCGAAAACGTTCCTGATATTACTTATAGCATCCTCACTTCAGTTAGAAGTCAGAAAACTAATGATATCATGTATGACAGCAGCAATGACACTGCAAAACAACGCTACTGAGTAATTGCTAACGTTATAGGTCTGGACTGCTGTACCTTATTGCCCATTCCATCACAGCACATCTAAATATGAATGTGCAGAGTGCTTATAGTCATTTTATGAGAGCCACCAAGTCATTTTTACAGAACTTTAGATTGAAATGTAAGTTTGTTGGAGAGGACCATCTTTTGCGTGGCAGTCCCCCAGATTTTTGCTTTCTTATGCCGAACTGGGCATACTGGTCCTAACACCCTGTGCACTTTACCTCTGCCAACAAGAGGTAAAGTGCTTGTGCTCCCCTCCCCAACATAGGTAAATTGGCATATGCCTAACAGGCACATTTAATTTACTTATAGGTCCATAGTAAATGGTACTACAAGTACCTAGGGCAGGCAAATTAAATACTAAAAGGGGGCTGCAGCACTCGTTGTGCCACACACCAGAGTAGCGCTGTAAAATATGTAATTCCGACCTGGCAAAATAAACCTTTTGCCAGGCCTAAACCTTCCTTTCTAAGGCCTACAAGTCATTTAGGGCCCATAGGGCTGGGTGCATGGTGTTTAAAGAGTAAGACATGTATCTTTTATCTTCTACATGCCCTGGCCGCGAAAAACTCCAAAGTTGTTTTCACTGTGCTAAGGCTAGCCCTCCTACAGGAAAACACTGAGTCAAAGTATAATAATTTATAATGCTTAACTTCAGTTTGGGAGCAGCTAGAAGCATGATTCAATGACTCATTTGTATAGTAATTTAAATGTAACCTTAATTGACAAGTCAGATGTTATATTACTATTTTAGAAGTGATGCTTTTAGAAAGTTGTTATTTTTTGCCTAAGCCAAATGTGCTTTTCTGCCTGTGTCCAGAGTCAACTGACCATAATGGCTCTCCTGTGTGTTATGGGTATTGCTCCCAGACAGAAGAAAAAATTCTTGAGTGTGGAGACGTGTTTTTCTTCCTTAAGCAGGATGGCTTGGAGGTTGTGCCAGCCACTTCCTGAGTTTCAAAGATGAAGGTCATACCTAGGGCTGCCTCCTCTTTGTCATCCTAGTCATCTTGGCTTCAAACTCGGTAGGGGTTAGGAGCTGCTCTAGAACTGGTTTGGAGTAACCACAATGGAGCTTATTCCCATTATCATGGCCACATGTCTCTACATCTGGGTGGGCACAGAAAGCTCTGACCAGGGGAAGAAAGGTTCTGCCATGTTGTATTTAGAAAGGGGCACTGTAGGGTAGTTTACAGTAAAACACACAGGAAGTGCTGCAAAAGCAGGTACAATCAACCCTGGAATCTTTTACCCCATTGGTTAGGGAGTGGCCAGGAATTTCCTCCACCCAGAGGCTGGCACTGGGCATACATGTGGCATACCCAGTATCCTTCTCAGATCACAGAAGGGCTGTACATGCTATCTGTGACCAGAGAAGAGCCTTGAAGACTGGACCTGCTCTCCCTCTTGTACCCAGGACAAAGAAGTGAACTCCAAGGGTCTTAAGGATGACCTCCTGTTTGGGCTACAGGGACATAGTAAGCTCCGATTTGCCTTTTTTACTGCATTTCCACATAACCAGTTCCAATTGGACCTGTCTAGGACCCTTCTGCTGACCTATGCTGGAGTGAGTCTTGACCCCAAGGTCCTGGATCCTTGGCTGGTATCAAAGTGTACTCCTCCTGACGTTTCCTGAAAAATGAGACTAGGAAAAATGTAGCTAACTTTTTGCTCAGAGAACTGGCGTGGTCTAGGACCAACCGGACAAGCAGATACGACAAAGGTGCATCACCACTAGACCAAAGATTCAGGTTGCTCCCACTACATTCTTCTCCAGAGCTGCAGATCCGATTCATTGGGACCTCGTGGAGAAGGTGTCTAGCCATGTGGGGCCCTCTTCGGCTACTACCTGCATCCTTTCCCTGCTGGAAGAATCCAAGTTCTAAAAATAGTGACTAAGTCCAAAGGTAAAAATCTTCACCATGCGGGGCGTGGCCAGGTGGTCCAACATGGCGGACGCGGCTTAGCCTGTCTCCCGAAGCCCTGTCATAATCCTGCATAATCCTGCCGGTAAATCTTGTGCCCGAGTCCTAATCCGACGTATAATCCGGCATTCAATACTCGGGGACACGATTTGGTCCCAACAAAACAGAAATCTGCTATAGCGGTGCCGAATACGCTGGATTCGAAAAATTGGTGGGCGTGGCCTGTGCCGCTGCTGGAGCTGAGCTCGGTCACCGGAGCGCTGCGGAGGACAGGAGCCAATCGGCAGAAGCCGCCTGGACCTCAACTCGTGGAGGTGTGGAGTCCCTCAGCCCCCGCCGGGCTGTGGTGGCATCGGAGGCCCAGAGGGCATTGCCTCGCTGTTGCTGGCTGTCTTCCCGGCCACAGCGTCTGCCAGTGGGTGCAAGTCTGCTGGAGGTAGTGCAGCCCGGGCCGTGGACTACGTCGCCCCGACGGCTGGACTCGGCGGGCTGCTCCCGTGCTGCGAGCTGTGAGGGTAACACGCCTGACCCAGACTCTGCGGGAGCGGCCTGTGGACTGCCGGAGAACAGCAGGTGAGGAGGGGAGGGGCCACGCCAGGCGGCACATGCACAGGATGTGACCAGTGAGCATAGTGGCAATGGTGGATTTGCCTGCATGTATACAAAGCTGCCTGTAGGCCCTGAGGAGCTCTCTGCCTGGGTGCTGAGAGGTGCGGGGGCGTAGGCTGCGTGGGACACTTAGGAGATGAGCTGCTGGTCAGCCAGAGCATACGCTGACAGCCCCACTTCACCAAGTGTTATTGGCCTCAGAAGAGGGCCGGCCAAGCCTCAACAAAAGTACCAGTGCATTACAGATCGGATAGGCTATGAAACCACCGGGAGGCACCCCTTGCAGTTCTGCCCGCGGAAGCGGCTGGGCTAGGTCCCGGTGCGGCTTGCGGGTGGAGCCAGCCCCCGAAGTGCAAGGCTCCCACTGCTATGGCCCTAGACCCCAATACCCCTTGCTCTACACTGAGACACCTGCACAGCTCATCCTTGACACCCCCTAAATATCCACCATGTCAAAAGGCCATGCGTCTGGCCAGGCCATGAAACAGAGCACCATGGACAAATATACAGGTGGCAACACCGGTCACATGTCTCCTAACGATAGTCCTACAGCGCCACCGGACAACTCCTCACTCCTCGCGGTGATTGCCCAATCCAGGGATATGCTGGACGCCAAAATCTACGCGGTCGGTGCTGATGTAATGCTGCTACATCAGGACCTTCGTAATGTTGTAGAACGTGTGTCACAGACCGAAACTAGGATATCCGGAGCTGAGGACGCCATCACTACCCTACAAGGAAAAGTCCGCACCCTTGAGGGACTCGCTCGTTGGCTAGCCACACGTGTTGAAGACGCAGAGGGGAGAGCCCACCGTAATAATCTGAGCTTTGTGGGATTTCCTGAGGGGTGTGAAGGCTCGGATATGTGTACGTTCCACGACCAGTGGCTCAGGTCCTGGATTCCGGACGGTGCGCTGTCTCCTTGCTTTGTCCTGGAGCAAGCTCATCGAGCACTCGCGGCCAAACCGCCTCCGGGCACCCGCCTCGTAATTGCGCAAATTCCTAATTACCACGACCGTGACATTATCCTGTGACAGGCCCGCACGCAAAAATCCCTCGCCTTCGAGTCAGATCCGATAATGATCTTCCCGGACTATACTAAGGTAGTACAACAGCAGAGACAGTCATCTTCCGCCCACAAGGCACACCTCAGCGAACTGCAGGTCCCATACATGTTGCTCTTCCCGGCCCGTCTCAGAGTCAGCTACAACAATAGCACTTTGTTCTTTGATACCCCCGAGGAGGTCTTTCAATGGACGGATGAACGCCAATCAGTCAGGGCCCATACACCGCCTTCTCGGGACTCGGACTCATCTTCTGTGGATTCACGCCTCCAGCAGACCAAAACTCCTAAAGACAAGCGGAGACATCGGTCAAGGTCATCCTGGGGTTCCTGCTCCTGTGGAGACAAACAGCTGGGAACCCAGAAGGCAGACTCTTAAACTTCTTCATACTAGTACTTCGGCCAGTATGGCCCATGATGCTGAGATTCACTCACCTAATGGACCTCGTATCGGCAACAACATGGGCTAATATGTATATACTGTTCTCCTCCGGTCCCTTGTACACACTTTAGGGATAGGACCATTGGAGACTCTTTGGACAGATTCAGCCCTCACCCCCGGTTGGGGTGTGAACTGTACATCTGCCGCGACAGATACTTCAGTGTTCTTTGAGGTATTGGGGGATAGGGTGGGGGGTAGGGGATGGGAGTTACAGTTTAAAAATCTTTTGACACAATAGTTCAATGCGCCCACAGTACTTCATTCTCTCTTGGTATTTGCGCCTCATCTCCATACATCTCTCAAATTACACTCCATGATAACGCCCCCGAATAACACTGCTCGCCCTGAGCAATAAAAGTGGTCTCCTGGAATGTATGTGGCCTCCTCGACAAGATCAAAAGAGGATCTATCTTTAAACATGCGAAGTGACTAGGGGCAGACATCCTGCTTTTGCAAGAAACCCACTTATTGGGAACACACCCCCCCTGTATGGCCCGCTACGTTTTACACAAGCCTTTCATTCAGGCTTCACAAGAGGCTCTAAGGGCGTAGCCATATTAATACATCGCAGAGTTCCGTACACACACTTGCATACACGGGCTGATGCACTGGGCAGGTACCTACTCATCTATGGCACGAACTGGGGAGAACCGTTAGTGCTGGGTAGTATATATGCCCCTCCACCCCTTAGTCAGGCATTTACCGAGCGCATCATTGACACCTGTGGCTCACTACCTGACGTCATGGCACTGGTGGGAGGGGGCTGGAATGATGTCTGGGATCCTGCCCACAATAGATTTCACCCCACAACAACACTTAATATGCGCAGGAAGTCCTCTGATACAGACATTGGGTTGGGTTGATGCATGGCGCTCCTTTCATCCAACTGATACTCGCTACACGTATTTCTCTACAATGCACGGGTCATTCTCCAGATTGGATTATATCTTAATTACCAGAGCACATATCCTTAGAGTGGCTGCTATAGAGATTCTACCTAGAGGCCTGTCCGATCATTCCGTGGTTCAAATTCAGTTACACATAGGTCCAGGGCGTTCCCCATTTCACTGGCGTCTTTCGCCATTGTACCTCCATAATCCGGTCTATAAAACAAACCTCCATGCAGCTTTGCTAGAATGTTTTTCACTAAACCCAGAATCGGCATCCTCTGCCTTTATATTATGGGAGGCCAGGAAACCTACCATCCAAGAGTTTGATATTAGCCAATACACGGCCGCCAAATGTCAGAAAAAAGCGACCATTATACAGTTAGAAGCTCAGATACTCCTCTCAGAGCAGCGTGCACAAGAGCCCGATGGTAATAGCGCCCACAGACAACTTGCTGCTCTGCAGAAAAGATATCAAAGCATCCTCCTTGAAGCAGCCAAACACGCTTGGCAGGCTTCGCAAAGCAGGATTTACCAATGGGGAACAAATCTGGGAAACTTCTACACAGGCTGTGCCAGTACACTCTCAAACCGACAGAAATTCCCATAATGAAATCATCTACAGGGGAGTTGATTTCTAACCCCATATCTATTGCTGAGACCTTTGCCGAATTTTATCATTCCCTCTACACTAAGCATGAGGTCCTATCAGAATCCCAGATAGAGGAATTTTTTCAGGACATCCCGCCCAGTGCATTGACAGATGCTGCACGAGAATCCCTTGAAGACCACATCACACTCAAACAATTAACCTCGGCGGCGTCTGGGATTGTTTCTGGCAAATCACTGGGATCCCTAGTGAATTTTTTAAATCATTCGCATCTATATTGGGGCCTCATTATCTGGCGACCATTGAGGAAGCCCTCCAAAAGAAAATCCTGCCACTGGACTGGAGACACGCTGAAATAGTTATCTTCGGAGCCAGGACGCCCCCTGGCCCTTTGTACATCCTATAGGCCAATATCACTCTTAAATATTGAAGCTAAACTCCTAGCCAAGGTACTGGCTAACAGATTGATCCCACATCTCACAGACTTGATCCACCCAGACCAGGCTGGCTTCATGCCGCTAAGATCGACCCGACACAACATTGGAAGACTGCACAATGCAATTGCCGCCATTGATCTCCTGAATAGACCGGCTGCCTTACTCTTGCTAGACATGGACAAGGCATTTGATTCAGTAAGCTGGACATACATGTTCATACTACTGACGCACCTAAACATGGGTCCTCGCCTCATAGCATTGATCAGATTATTATACACCAACCTCACGGCATCAGTTCGGGTGGCTGGAGCTACCTCTGTCCATTTTCCAATCCACTGGGGCACTCGTCAGGGGCGTCCCCTCTCTCCCGTACTGTTTTCCCTTGCCATCGAGCTGCTTGCAGCCTGGGTAAGACATGATGCACTCTATCAGGGGTTCGAGGGGACCTCCGATATTTCGCACTGCATAGCCTTGTATGCTGACGACATCCTATTCTTCCTGACTGACCCTCACCGGCCAGGCCCCCGAATACTCCAAGTAATGCATATTTTTGGTGAAACTTCTGGTCTCCACATGAACCCTTCTAAGTCACAAATTTGGCCACTTAGAGGGTTGCTTGGGTGCGGCCGGTGGGCAGAGGGTCTGACGTTAGTAACACAAGGTTTCACCTACATAGGCGTCTTCGTATCAGATACTCAAGCGCTCTCCTGGGGGAAAAACCTGGAAGCAACGACAGCCAAAGTCAAAGCGGAGATGAAGACATGGTCCTCGCTCCCTCTATCACTGTATGGAAGATCGGCCATCTTCAAGATAGTTTCGTTACCAAAATTACTATACCAGCTACAATCTCACCCCTACCCGATTCCTACATCCTGTTTCCGCCAACTGAACTCAGCTGTAGGCCAATTTATGTGGGGGTGTCGTACAGCCAGGGTCGCCCTACGCACATGCATGCAATCCACATACTGTGGCGGTATTGCCACAGCGGATATACAATCATATTACGCAGCCACACAGCTACAGATCCTGAAGGAATGGTGGTATGGACCTAGAGACGAACCTGCGTACAAGATCGACCGGTGGCTGATGGGAGAACCATCCCTATACCCTCTCCTGTATAGCAGATCTGTCCTGAAGGGCCTTCCACCAGCAACTCAGTGATTATGACTTGGCGGCAGACCCTCTGCTGTATCGGCTGGTGGGGGCGCCTAACACGTGAGACCCCGTTGTGGCGGAATCACCTACTTCCACAGGTAGCAGACCTCCAGGGTTTTAGTGGCTGGGATAGCATAGGAATATCTACTTTAGGAGACGTCATGAGGGGTCATATCATGAAATCCTTTCAGGACCTTCAGAGGGGAATTTTCCATGCCACATTCCCAGTTCTATAAATATTTACAATTACGTCACGCCTTACATTCCTACATCAAAGACCTAACCGCCCTGCCAGAGTTCAGCCCCCTAGAAGGCAAACTCCTAATGGGGGACCTAGGGTAACTTAAATTTCCAAAGTCTATCAAACAGTATTGACTAATAGCCCCACAACCTTTGCCACCCTACGTGCCACTTGGAACGCAGACATCGGACCCTTAGACGATGATGACTGGTCTGAGGTCCTCCAATCACCACGGGAAGCCGCAATATCCACCCGCCTCCGCCTTATACAATTTAAATATTTGCATAGGGTATACTATACTCGACATAGACTATGGACGGCAGGGCTGATTACCTCCCCTCAGTGTCTTTGGTGTAATTCAGAGGAAGGTACCTTCCTACACACAATATGGTCATGTCCCACCCTTGATTGTTTTTGGCGGGGTTGCTCCAAAGCCTATCTGTGGCACTAGCATGGGACATCCCTAGTTCTCCAAAACTTACGCTCCTACACTGCACGGAAGACATCGGGGGCAACCAATACAAAAGACATCTGCTATTCTTGGCCCTCACTCTAGCTAAGCGGGATATCACCAGACTTTGGATGGCAGACCCCTCCCCTCGCGTATCGACATCAAAAAAGGGCATGGAGCAAGAACGACCTGTATTCATAGCCCGCAGATGCCCACAGAAACACTCCAAAATATGGAAGAGGTGGGCCTTATATAGGAACATTCCCCTCGAGACACATAATCCACAAGAAGGTCCGCCAATTACTGTGATCACCGAAATTTAGTGGGGGCGGAGAGTTAATCACAACACTATATCATTTGCACTAGAGATGCAAGTAACCAAGACTACATCGCACGAGATAAGGCGCATAGTTAGGTTCTGTTTTGACCTCTGTGTTTGTGTTTATTGTGTTTCACTCTACCATATATGTAAAGATGAGGACTGTAATAACCCTCTTGTATATCCATCAGACGATATGTATGTCTCTCAATGCTTGGAAATACTGTTTTGAACTTGATAAAATCAATAAAATTGTTTGTAAAAAAAAATATTCTTCTCCATGCGAAGGCGCAAAAAGTATCCGCCAGGCGAGGGACCTTCACCTGGAGTAAAATTCTAATTTCTCCCCCTTAGAGCTTTCCCCCCAAAAGACAGTGGCTTCACCGAGACCTCATCCTGCGGCTATCTGACGACATGGAGCCCTCTTCGGCCACGACCTGTTGCCTTGCCCTGCTGAGGGTTTGTGACTTCCATTCCAAAGACTAAGTTTAAAGGGAAAATCTCTCATCAAGATGAACCTAGTGCCTGTACAACCCGCTCTCCATTGCAGTCGGCCTTCATTTTTTGCTTTGTCCCAGTCATGCGCAACCAGATGACTA
Source organism: Calotriton arnoldi (assembly GCA_963921515.1). Classification (NCBI taxonomy): domain Eukaryota; kingdom Metazoa; phylum Chordata; class Amphibia; order Caudata; family Salamandridae; genus Calotriton; species Calotriton arnoldi. The sequence continues at coordinate 3,165,222 of CAWUFW010000742.1, forward strand.
TAGGTGGCACTTAATGCTTTTTGGCACTATTTTGAACATTAAACTTTAAAAATGAATAACTCAGGGTTCTACTGATGGGATTTTTGTCACTTTGGTGTCATTTCATTTATCAAAATGTACTCTATTTTTTAAAAATTGGTTTGGGATTTTTCCTGTGTTGTCACTTTATTGCCATTTGAGTACTGTATAACTACTTTACACATTGCTTCTAAGTTAAGCTGACTGCTTTTGTGCCAAGCTACCAGACGGTTAAGCACAGGTTTATTTAGGGATTTTTGTGGTATACTATGACAAGAATTGTGCTTATTATTTCTGGCGGGTTCTCACCTCTCTCACCTAACGCTCAATCTCTTACAAAGTTCATTGCCTTTCATTCTTATTACTTCTGTCATGTTTACACAGTTTCTTAATAAGAATGTGATAGCTACCTGCAGTTCTGTGTGCAGTGCAAGTCAAACTGCAAACCTTCTCCTGTTTGGAGGTATCTTTTTTTATTTTTTTAAATGTTTTTATTTTTACTTGTCCTTCCACTAACCATCACAATATGTTACAATCATAATTCCCACACCTGTAAAAACAAATCTTCTCAATACATAGATCAAGAACAATACAATACAGTTTCTTTATGTAGGAACAGCAGCTATCAGATACCGTGTACTATACACCTCCAGAAATAATGGGATCCGAAAGAACAGTATCTAAAACATATTCAAATAAACAAAGAACTCCCTCCCTCCCCTCCCCCCAGGGCCAAACAGATACACCCCTCCCGTTGCCTATGTAGCATGAAAATCGGTAAGGAACCAGTGCAATATCATAGTTCCCCTATGTGCCCCCTAAGCCACCCTGAGCTATATGCATACCCCGTCGTCTAGATCGGGTTGAGCCACCTGCGTCCTCTCAGTATTCCGTAAAGGGGAGGCCTCTACCTCCTCCTGAAGCGGAGCCTCTAGGATCATACCCTGCCATGCTCTCACATCATCTTCTAATTTATCGTCCCTTAAGACTCGCCTCATGCGGACTACCTCCGCCGTCGCCCACTCAACCAGGTCCCTGGCCCAATTCTTCAGTGTAGGTGGCTGTGCACTTATCCAACGAATCGCCACCCGCCTCTTTGCCAACACTAAGCCTAACTGCAAAAATCGCCTTGAAAGTTTCTTGCCCTTCAATCAATCAATCACGGCATTTATAGAGCGCGCTACTCACCCGGGAGGGTCTCAAGGCGCTGGGGGAGGGGGTAAGTTACTGCTCGAACAGCCAGGTCTTGAGCTGCTTCCTGAAGGAGAGATGGTCCTGGGTTCGCCGAAGGTGAGTGGGGAGGGAGTTCCAGGTCTTGGCTGCCAGGTAGGAGAAGGATCTTCCTCCGGCGGTGGTTCTGCGGATGCGTGGTACGGTGGCGAGGGCGTGGCTGGTTGATCGTAGCTGGCGGGTGGGCGTGTAGAAGGTCATGCGGTCGTTGAGGTACTTTGGGCCCAGGTCGTGGAGGGCCTTGTGTGCGTGGATGAGGAGTCTGAACGTGATTCTCTTGCTGACGGGGAGCCAGTGCAGGTCTTTCAGGTGTCCGGTGATGTGGCTGTGTCGGGGGATGTCCAGGATGAGTCGTGCGGAGGCGTTCTGGATGCGCTGGAGTCTTTTTTGAAGTTTGGCTGTGGTTCCGGCGTAGAGGGTGTTCCCATAGTCCAGTCGGCTGGTGACGAGTGCCTGGGTGACGGTCTTCCTGGTTTCAGTGGGGATCCATCTGAAGATCTTGCGGAGCATGCGCAGGGTGTTGAAGCACGAAGATGAGACGGCGTTGACTTGTCTGGTCATCGACAGGGAGGAGTCCAGGATGAAGCCCAGGTTTCGTGCGTGGTCCGTTGGCTTGGGCGCGGTGCCCAGGGCCGGGGCCACCAGGAGTCGTCCCAGGCGGAGGGTGATGAGCCCAGGATGAGGACTTCCGTCTTGTCTGAGTTCAGTTTAAGGCGGCTGTTCCTCATCCAGTCGGCGACGTCTTTCATCCCGTCGTGTAGGTTGGCTCTGGCGGTGGTGGGGTCGTTGGTGAGGGAGAGGATCAGCTGGGTGTCGTCGGCGTAGGAGATGATGTTGAGGTTGTGTTGGCGTGCGATGGCTGCGAGGGGGCTCATGTAGACGTTGAAGAGGGTTGGACTGAGTGAAGATCCTTGTGGAACGCCGCAGATGACTTCGGTGGCCTCGGATCTGAACGGGGGAGGCGGACTCTCTGGGTTCTTCCGGCGAGGAACGAGATGATCCATTCCAGTGCTTTCTCTCGGATTCCGATGTTGCTGAGGCGCTTCACTAGGGTGCGGTGGCAGACGGTGTCGAACGCCGCGGAGAGGTCCAAGAGGATGAGGGCTGCTGTTTCCCCGTTGTCGTTTAGGGTTCTGATGTCATCGGTGGCTGCGATAAGGGCGGTCTCGGTGCTGTGGTTGGCCCGAAACCCGGACTGCGAGGGGTCGAGGGATCCATTCGTCTCGAGGAAGGCGGCAAGCTGTCTGTTGACGGTCTTCTCGATGACTTTGGCCGGAAACGGAAGGAGCGAGATGGGACGGTAGTTCTTGAGGTCGGTGGGGTCCGCCGTTGGTTTCTTCAGGAGGGCGGTAAGCTCGGCGTGCTTCCAGCTCTCCGGGAAGGTGGCGGTGTGGAAGGAGGAGTTGATGATGTCCCGGAGATGGGGTGCGATGGTGGCGTCGGCTTTGTTGAAGACGTGGTGTGGGCAGGGGTCGGTTGGTGATCCGGAGTGGATAGAGTTCATCGTGCGGGTGGTGTCTTCGGTGCTGATCGGGGTCCAGTTGCAGAGGGTGGTGGTGGCGGGCGTTGGTTCGGCGGTAGGGTGCGTGGTTTGTGCGTCGAAGCTGTTATGTATGTCGGTGATCTTGCGGTGGAAGAACGCGGCGAGTGAGTTGCAGAGGTCTTGCGAGGGGTGATGTCGTTGTTTCCGGCGCTGGGGTTGGAGAACTCTTTGACGATGCTGAAAAGTTCCTTGCTGTCGTGGGCGTTGTTGTCCAGTCGTTCTTTGAGTGCCGACTTCTTGGTGGCACGGATCAGCTGGTGGTGTTTGCGGGTGGCGTGCTTGAGGGCGGTCCTGTTGTCTGTGGTCTGGTCGAGTCGCCAGGTTTTCTCGAGAGTGCGGCAGTTCTTCTTGGATTCCTTGAGTTCGTTGGTGAACCAAGGGGTTTTCTTGCTTCCGGGTCTGCTGGGAGGGTTTTTTAGTGGTGCGAGGTCGTCGGCGCAGGCGGTCAGCCACTTGGCGAGGTTGCTGGCTGCTTCGTTTGGGTCCGTTGTGTTGGTGGGTGTGTTCTGGCTGAGGGAGGCGGTGAGCTGCTCGGCGGTGATCTTGCTCCAGCTCCGGCGGGGAGCCTGTTGCGGGTGGTGGTGGGTCGCAGTCTTTTTGAAGCTGAAGTGGACGCAGCTGTGGTCGGTCCAGTGGAGTCCGGTGGCGTGGCTGAAGGAGATGTGCTTGCTGGAAGAGAAGACGGGGTCAAGCGTGTGGCCGGCGTAGTGGGTGGGCGTGTTCACCAGTTGCTTGAGTCCGAGGTTGGCGAGGTTGTCCAGCAGGGCGGTGGTGTTTCTGTCGTTGTTGTTCTCCAGGTGGAAGTTGAGGTCCCCTAGGAGGATGTAGTCGGCGGAGGGCATGGCGTGCGGGCTGATGAAGTCTGCGATGTCTTCGCTGAATAGTGTGCGTGGTCCCGGGGTCTGTAGATGAGGGTGCCTCGGAGGGTGGTCTTGGGGTCAGTGTGTATCTGGAAGTGTAGGTGTTCGGCGGCGGTGAAGGTCTCGTCGGAGTTAGTCGAGATGCGGATGGTGTTCTTGTGTACGATGGCGATGCCTCCTCCCGTCTGGTTGACGCGGTCCCTCCGGGTGATCTTGTATCCGTCCGGGATGGCTATGGCGATGTCGGGCGCTGAGGAGGCGTTCATCCAGGTTTCGGTGAGGAAGGCGACGTCCGGTGCTGTTGCGTCGAGCAGGTCCCAGAGTTCCACGGCGTGCCTGTGGACGGAGCGGGTGTTCAACAGGATGCATTTCAGGTGGTTGCTGCTGGTGCACGTCTTGGCGGGGGTGGTGCACGTCCGGGGGCAGGTGTATCGGCAGGTTTGGCAGGTGAAGGGTCCGTGGGTGCGTCTCGGTGAGGCTCGGTAGCAGGCAGGGTTCCGGCCGGTATTGAGTGCGGTGAGGGTGGCGGCGTCGTAGGTCCGTCGAGTAGTGTTGCATCGGTGGGATCCAGGGGTTCTGGCGCTGGGCGCGGTCCAGTCGCGGACGGGCGCAGACGGAGCTTAGCCTTAGGCGCGCCTTGGCGCGCCAGCGGCGCGGGCGCGCAGCGGCCGCCATTTATGGGGAGGTGGGAGGGAGGAGCAGCTGGGAGGCGGGAGGCAGGGGCAGCGAATGGGCAGTCAGGGGGCGGGGCCGCAGGGGACGCAGCGGCGGGAGTGGAGAGAGGCAGCGGGGGCACAAAGTACAAGGGGAGATAAAACAGACAAAAATACGGGCACAACGCTAATGGGGCAGCGAGGGGCACAGAAAGGAAAAAATGGGAAAACAGACAAATTACGATCACAACGCTAATGGGGCAGCGAGGGGCACAGAAAGGAAAAAATGGGAGATAAAACAGACCAATTACGATCACAACGCTAATGGGGCAGCGAGGGGCACAGAAAGGAAAAAATGGGAGATAAAACAGACAAATTACGATCACAACGCTAATGGGGCAGCGAGGGGCACAGAAAGGAAAAAATGGGAAAACAGACAAATTACGATCACAACGCTAATGGGGCAGCGAGGGGCACAGAAAGGAAAAAATGGGAGATAAAACAGACCAATTACGATCACAACGCTAATGGGGCAGCGAGGGGCACAGAAAGGAAAAAATGGGAGATAAAACAGACAAATTACGATCACAACGCTAATGGGGCAGCGAGGGGCACAGAAAGGAAAAAATGGGAAAACAGACAAATTACGATCACAACGCTAATGGGGCAGCGAGGGGCACAGAAAGGAAAAAATGGGAGATAAAACAGACCAATTACGATCACAACGCTAATGGGGCAGCGAGGGGCACAGAAAGGAAAAAATGGGAAAACAGACAAATTACGATCACAACGCTAATGGGGCAGCGAGGGGCACAGAAAGGAAAAATGGGAGATAAAACAGACCAATTACGATCACAACGCTAATGGGGCAGCGAGGGGCACAGAAAGGAAAAATGGGAGATAAAACAGACAAATTACGATCACAACGCTAATGGGGCAGCGAGGGGCACAGATAGGAAAAAATGGGAAAGCAGACAAATTACGATCACAACGCTAATGGGGCAGCGAGGGGCACAGAAAGGAAAAAATGGGAGATAAAACAGACAAATTACGATGGGGCAGCGAGGGGCACAGAAGGAAAATGGGGAGACAGGCAAGAGGGCGATCTTACCTGCAGGAGCAGCGGGCAGACAACACAGGCGGAGCTGTGTGGTGGGGGAGCGACCTACCTGGCAAGGTCAAGGGTCGCTCTCCTCACCGCGCAGCGGCCGCCATTTATGGGGAGGTGGGAGGGAGGAGCAGCTGGGAGGCGGGAGGCAGGGGCAGCGAATGGGCAGTCAGGGGGGCGGGGCCGCAGGGGACGCAGCGGCGGGAGTGGAGAGAGGCAGCGGGGGCACAAAGTACAAGGGGAGAGAAAACAGACAAAAATACGGGCACAACGCTAATGGGGCAGCGAGGGGCACAGAAAGGAAAAAATGGGAGATAAAACAGACCAATTACGATCACAACGCTAATGGGGCAGCGAGGGGCACAGAAAGGAAAAAATGGGAAAACAGACAAATTACGATCACAACGCTAATGGGGCAGCGAGGGGCACAGAAAGGAAAAATGGGAAAACAGACAAATTACGATCACAACGCTAATGGGGCAGCGAGGGGCACAGAAAGGAAAAATGGGAGATAAAACAGACCAATTACGATCACAACGCTAATGGGGCAGCGAGGGGCACAGAAAGGAAAAAATGGGAAAACAGACAAATTACGATCACAACGCTAATGGGGCAGCGAGGGGCACAGAAAGGAAAAAATGGGAGATAAAACAGACCAATTACGATCACAACGCTAATGGGGCAGCGAGGGGCACAGAAAGGAAAAAATGGGAGATAAAACAGACAAATTACGATCACAACGCTAATGGGGCAGCGAGGGGCACAGAAAGGAAAAAATGGGAAAACAGACAAATTACGATCACAACGCTAATGGGGCAGCGAGGGGCACAGAAAGGAAAAAATGGGAGATAAAACAGACAAATTACGATGGGGCAGCGAGGGGCACAGAAGGAAAATGGGGAGACAGGCAAGAGGGCGATCTTACCTGCAGGAGCAGCGGGCAGACAACACAGGCGGAGCTGTGTGGTGGGGGAGCGACCTACCTGGCAAGCCCTTGGGCTTTGAGATAAGTCCCAGAAGTACCTGCCTACTCGAGCGTTGAATCGACCACCCCGTAACTTTTTTCAAATGATCCAATACCGCCTCCCAAAAGGGGATCACCATAGGGCAGTCCCATGTCATGTGTAGGAACTTAGCATCATCATATCCACACCTGGGGCATTTAGAGGACCTGTCTGAGTATATTTTGTGTAGTGCATACGGGGTCAGGTATGTTTGGTGTACAATATTAAAGTGAATTAGTTTAAAACAAACGTTAGAGCTGATTTGTTTGACCTCCGTATGCACCTTTTTCCACTCTACCTGTGTCAGGGGCGTTTCAAGTATTTCATCCCATTTGCTCTGTATTGGCAGCGGACTTACAGCAAAGTCTTCCCGCAACGCCCTATATATATATGGGATACCAATTGGCGGCCCCCGACCATCGTGACTAGAGTCCTAAGAGTAGTAGATATGGGCGGCTCCTCGGGGAATGATGGCCATACCTCTCGCGCTATCGCCGAAATCTTGGCGTATTGAAGGTATTGTCCATGACCTAAATTAAACGCCGACTCAGCTTCCCCTCTGGTGAGAAAACGCTGATTCAAGGATAAGTCTCCCATAGTGACACAGCCTCCTGCCGTCCATCGAGTGATGGAAATGTGCTGGCTGATATTCCTAAACGGTGCTACCGCCCAAAGCGGGGCCTCCGGGGCATACAGGGCCTTTTTCACCACGTTGCGTACCGCATATTCCCATACAATAGCCACCTGTCTAAGAATGTAGGGAAGGTGCACTGGGACCTTCGATTCCAACATGAGGAGTTCCGGAAGGGGGGTCTCCCCATGGGTACCCTCCAACAGCTGTTTCTCCCAATTGTCGCCATCGTCCAGCCAGTGTATCGCATGCTGCAATTGTGTCGCAATGTAATAATGCGTGAATCTGGGGACTTCTAACCCTCCCTGTTCCCAAGTTCTCTGTAAGGTAGTTAGCTTCACTCGTTTTCGTTTATATCCCCACAGAAGTGCCACCAATAGTTGGTCCAATTGTTTGAAGTACACCCATGGGACACGATAAAGTGAGCTTTGCAGAACATAGAGGCAACGTGGAAGAACCACCATTTTTATCAGTGAAATCCGCCCCATCAGAGACAGCGGGAGGTCTCTCCAGAACCTAATGGAATTTTTAATCCCCTCTATGCACCTCCCCATGTTTAGGTTGTGGTATACATCATGGGTATGCGCCAGCCGGACCCCGAGGTATCGGACCGAGTCAATAACCCAACTCATTCATACTACCGGCAGATCGTCCAATCGCACCCTTCTCAGGTTACCCATGGGGAAAAGTTTAGATTTCCCCTGGTTAAGACAGAGTCCAGAAAGCAGACCAAATCGGGTAAGTTCCCGAAGAAGCACCGGGACCGCCACTTCAGGCTGAGTGAGATATACCATTGTATCATCGGCATACATCAACACGACATGTGTCGTAGCGCCCACTCAAACCCCCCAGCGCTCCATTCGTCGTCTAAGGACAGTCGCCAGCGGCTCCATCACTAACGCAAAAAGGAGCAGCGACAGGGGACAACCCTGTCGCGTACCGCGTTGGAGCACCAGCCTATCGGACACCTGGTTTTGGAGGCGAACCCGAGCGGTCGGGCCAGAATAGAGCAGCCTCACCCATCTCATATAGGAGTCTCCAAGTCTCATCCGAGCCAGAACCCACCACATATATTCCCACTCTACTCTGTCTCGATGCCTCCGTGTATACTTCCATAAGATAGTCAACCAAGTCATTGGCAAAGGTCTTATAGAACTCGGCCGGGAGATCGTCACTCCCGGGACATTTCCCATTTTTCAGCTGTTGAATTTGTACCAACAGTTCTTCCCGAGTGGGGAGCTCCCCCAGAGCCTCTTCCTCGGCCTCACCAAGTGAAGGAAGCTCAATATCTGAAAAGAAGTCTTGAAATGTGAGAGGTCCATGACGGACCTCTGCAGAACACGTTTGTTCCAAGTGTGTCGCAAATGTCCGAACAATCGCCTCCTGGGTATGTAACAGAGTTCCGTTACTATCCCGGAGCTGCAAGACCGGATCGTGGTCAGTCTCTGATTTGATTAGCCGAGCCAATAGTGCTCCAGACCTATCTCCCTCCGCGTATAATCTCTGTCTATACGTGATATATTTATACTTCTCTAGACGGGACCATGCTTCGAGTAATTCTCCCTGCACTCTCCCCCACTCCGTCCGACTCTCAGGGGCTTGATGTAATGTCCCCTCCAGGGTCTTTAAGCGCCTCTCCAAGGACTCTATATCTGCTATTAGTTGTCGATGTACACCATACGCCGTTTTCATACAAACCCCTCTAATAACAACTTTCATGGCCTCCCATTCCGTGGATCTCGCTTTAGTGGATCCCCAGTTCTCCTCAACATAGTGTCTTAACTCGTTTTTGACCGCCTGTACAAAGGGGGGGTCCTGCAAGGCCTCGGCACGAAGACGCCATAATGGAATTGGGGGCATGCCGGGACCGGAGTTCACAGTCAACAATAGCGGTGAATGATCGGAGAGATATCGTGGCAAATAAGCGACTGCCTCTGTTGTAGTAACCAAGTTGTCTGAAAGATAACAAGTATCTATCCTTGAGAAGGTGTTAGCTGCCGGAGTAAAACAGGAGAACTCCCTTTTAACTGGGTTACGTAGCCTCCATATATCTTGCAGCTGCAGGCCCTGCAGAATACCCCGAAGAGCTTCCACCATTCGTGGTTTGGTGTTATCTCTGGGGGGCTCCCTATCTAGGAACCCGTCTACTTCCCATGGGAAGTATCTCAGCTCCCATGAACGGAGTCGCTGCCTTCAACACATCTCGGAAAAAATCGGAACAGTCAATGTTGGGCGCGTACACATTAATAATACATAATTCTGTGCCTTCCAATCTCCCAAACAGAATAACATATCGCCCTTCTCGATCCAGTACATGATGGAGATGTTGGAACGGCACTCCAGGTGCCACCCATATCAGCGCCCCCCGGGCGAAGCCCGAATAGGATGTGGCATATATCTGCCCCCTCCAGCGCTTACGTAGGCTTTTAATGTAGTCCCCCCATATATGTGTCTCCTGGAGGCCGGCGACCGCAACACCATAACGTTTTAAAAAGGCATGTATTCTGCAACGCTTAGCTATGTTAACCAACCCGCGGACGTTCCAACTGAGGAACTTCAGTGTTTGGACTGTCATGGTATAGCAATTTGGAAGGTGTAGCACTGAACCCTGCCTGCCTCGGGCTCATGTCCCAACTTAAACAACACTGGTCTAGTACGGTGCATCCCTTGGTGACCCTGTAAAATCCCCAACAACGAACCAAACATGTACAAACCAAAACTTGCATATCCCATCCCCCCACCCACCGGGCAGTCATGTGAATGAACCTATATATTACTATACAAGCCGTCCTACAAACCGCCCCACACCTCCCCCCTCCCCCTTACCCATTACAACCAAAAATTGCTGTGCAAGAGAGCTGGTTACCTCGGGGCGCGAGATTGCTCTCAAACCTCCCCGGTGAACCGAGTCTCTATAGGGGGCGCTGCTACTCCGCCGGCAGCCCATGTCGGACCACGTTTTCAACAAATGTCCATATCTTCAATCGTAACAGTGACCAGACCAGAGGTAATCAACCCAGGCCGAGGAGGGGGTATGGGGATCCTCAGTAATACCATACAGACGAAACCCCATCGTCTCACTTATATTGGCATCTCCCACCGACCTCTCCTCCCCACCAAACAAATCTTGCTCAGAGGTTGCCCTTTAGTGCAGGTTCCCACAATTTTTGCTTAACAATACAAGAGGTACATTACAGCTTCTCGGCATCAGTCCCTTCCGCTGCCAAAGCCTCCTGTGTCAGGTATAAGTTCCGATGGAACCTCCTCAGAATCCGGAACGATCTCTGTGTCCGAGGCGCGCAAGGTGCCATCTCGCTGCACTACGATCTGGCCCAGACTCATTGTTCGCCGCTCTGACTTTTGTTTCTGAGGTTGCCGTCTACTCCTTACCGGCGATCTGGTGGTGCAGGAGCTTGCTGTACCTGACAAGGAGACCAGTCTTCGGCCTTCCGGAGCTTTAGTGTCCAACCAGTCTCTCGCCTCCTCCGCAGAAAAAAAGAACAAGATCAGGCCCTCGCTCACCACCCTGAGTTTCGCCGGGAACATGAGACTGTATTTCAGATTTAAGTCCCCGAGTCGTCGCTTGACGGATACAAAGGTCTTTCTCTGTTTTTGGACCCTCTGTGTGTAGTCGGGGTTTATCGCGATGGAATGTCCCTCAAAAAAGAAACGCCGTCCACTACGGGAGAGCTGAAGCAGGAGATCTCTATCTCTAAAATTGAACAGTTTAGCGATTATGGCCCGAGGAGGGGCCCCGGGTCGGGGAGGGGGGGGGCCACCAGCGCTCTATGCGCCCGTTCCACACTAAAGAATTTCGACAACTGTTTGGGCGCCATTTCGGTGATAATCCAGTTTCCCAAGAAGAGATCCGTGGCTTCCCCCTCCGCCTTTTCCGGAAAACCCACGAATCTGAGGTTCCCTCTTCGCGACCGTCCTTCAGAATCTTCGGCCCGATCCTCGAGCCTGATTACCTGCCACTTCAGGTCCACCACCGTGGCGCTAAGACTCTTGACCTCACTCTTCAGGGTCTCCGAATCCTTTTCAGTGATCGTCACCAGATCTGAGACCTTACGTAGGTCGCATCTCAGCAAGTTGACATCAATAGCCACGGCGTCTATTTTCCGTACCATGTCGTCCCTAGTCGCTTGCACGGCATGGATCACGTCCATGAGGGTCGGAGTATCTTCTCCCGCCGCTTCAACTGCCTCTTTCTCCGTTACACTGCCATTTCCACGATCTTCCGGGCCGTGTGTGACCGGCTGGGCGTAATTCAGTATTTTATTTGCCTGTGATTTTGGCGGATTTCCTTTGCCCATATTTCCTTGGCTAGCAGGTGGATATAATTAACAGTCTTTGGCACGGTACTCAGGCTGTCACTCTGCGTAACCTCAGTGTGTAATAATAGCGCCCACGGAGCGTGAAATGCTGTCGATGCGGGAAATTCACTCCACCATGCAGAACAGGGTCGGGCACCCCAGGCTATGCGTTTTGTGTAGCAATGTTTCTCCCAGGAGCGGTGTGGGGCTCAGAAAGCACCAGGATCCGCAAGCCAACCAGTCAAGGGCCACCCTCTAGATCATTTTGCCGATTGTAGGCTGTTCTTACGGATTGCCTGCCCCGCAAACGAGCTCCACACCCTGGGGGCACCGTCACCACCAACCAGTCTGACTAATAACTTTTATGTGTGCGTCGTAGTACTTGCAGGGCGTGCCAGGAAGGCCACTCCTATGTTACAGGGCCGGGCACAGTATCCAGCGCTCCAAGTTACGATCACGGGTCTATAGTCCGCAGGGCGCGCAACAGAACTCGCAAGGGCACCTTACTTGGGTGTTGACTCGCGGGTGGCTTCCCAGTCTCGCAGCTCGCATTCAGATTGAACCGCTGTGGCGCAAGAGGTGCCCGCAGTAGCACCAATCGCCGTCACTCCTCTCGCACCTCGGCATCTCGATGCTCTCTATCGCTGGTCAGGGCCCAGGCCTTTCAGAGCCGCGGCGCTTGCGTCAGCAGAACTCCGACGGCCCAGGCGAACGGGAACAGGGATTCGGTGCGCCCGCCGGCTGGTATGTCCACTCTTCACTCGTCGGATCTCCGCCAGCAGACTCGGCACGCTCAATCAGGGGCCATGGACCTTCAGCCCAGACAGTGGCAACAAACCCTTATGCACAGCGGTGGGCTCCGATCTCCGCGTTGTGCAAGTCCCGGCCTGGACAAGTTGGCGGGCCTCGCCGCCGCCGGAGCCGAGTCACTTCACCCGCTACAGCGTCCCACACATAGCGGCTGTCCGCTTCAGGATCGGCAAGCACGCTCCCCGGGTTGTCCTCCGTCACTGCAATTCCTCTTTTTAGCAGTATTTGCCCATTTGATGCAGGATATGACAGGATTTATCGGGCGGCCGCTGGAGCTCGCTCAAAGTGCGACCATTCACGAGCAAGGCAAGCCACGCCCCGCCCCCATCTTGTTTGAAGGTATCTTTGATATGGTTTCATGTGTCCTCAATAGGAAAGGTCGCAAATATTCTTGATTAAGCAGCAGAACTTCAGTTTTCTGACGTGACATCTAAAGTGACTAAGGGCCTTATTTAGGCTTTGCCAGGCTGTCCAGAGGGGAGTGTGGAGGTCGTGACCTCCACCACTCTGATGAGGACTGTCGGTCACATCTGGAGATTCACGTATGTCTCTGCTGTAAAGTGAACTGTTGCTAAGGCAGTGTCCCGTCACAGCAGTGGAGTATAGCAAGTGGGTGCCATGTTGAAAGTGCATGTTCGGAAAACATTTTTTGTGCGGAGAAAATAAACTCTCAAATTGTGAGTTTGTTTTCTCTAAATAAAAAGCAAATGACACCGATGTGCAGGGAACTTTTGCATGTGGTAGCCTACATTTTCCCTGCAGGTGGAAAAATGTTAAGTGGCTACCACTTGCAGGCCACCAGTACCCCTGCGGTTTCTGTGGCTCGAAACAGAGCGAGTTTGGCAGGGCAGTAGGCGTGCTGGTGTCCAGGATTCCTCCAGACCCTCCAAACCCCAAGGCCCTAAATCTTTTTCCATACTTGAAACCTCAACAATGTTGGCAGCATTTCTTATGAATGAACATAACTTACCACTCAGCAGAAGCAACAAACTCGTTCTTAAGATGGGCCTATGTGCATTGGTAGTAGCATTTGAATGATGGATACTAATTGCAGAATATCGTGCTGGCCTGTAAGCCTCCATGCTATCAACCTGGCATGTCAATAAAAACACGCTTAAACTGTATTGAAAATAGAGCCATCAAATCTGAAAAACAAAACTGAATTCATTCCCAGAGGGCTACTCCTGTCTGAAGCACTCATGCTTTAGTATGTCAATGGGCTTTCTATAGTGCAATTACCATAAAGCATTGTTTGATGGCCCTGAGGCAATATATTAACCTACATAGATATAACCCTCCCCTCGCCACTTACTTCCCCATTTAGGTCAATAAATCCTCTACAGCTGTAAAGAGGTGTATATTTTACAGTACAAAGATATATATATATACCTCTTCCAGAGGCAGGGCCGTTTCTACCACTAGGCAGGACTAGGCGGCTGCCTAGGGCGGCAAAAGGTGGAGGGCGGCCGTGGCAAAAGTTAAAAAGATGAGAGTTCTTTCTTTACTCTCTTCTCCTGACTTCTATGAATCTGAATCTACCAGGTAGGGAGCGCGGGCGCGGCGCGCCTTCAATTAGAGACCGTCGACATCATGACCAGGGTGACGTAACGTGAGGTCACGTTCGGCGCCAGTACGGCGGCCGCGGGGGCTTTGCCTATGTGCGCGCTGCGCCCGCGAGGCCGGCAAGAAGAGGCAGGCAGAGCAGCAGAGAGAGTTACCGCGGCGCTGCGGCCCGCCTGCAGGCCTAGGCCTATCAGGTACCCGGGGGAGGCCGGGATGGGATCCGGGTCGGCTGGCTGAACCCACCGCACTGAATGCTGCAGAGACAAGAGGTCTGTCGCTGAATACACCGCACTGAATGCTGCACAACTGACAGGCCTCTCATACTCTCTTACCTCACTCCCAACGCCTGTGTCTCTCAGTCTCGACACACTCTCTTAACTCACTCCCAGTGCCTGAGTCTCTCACACTCTCTTAACTCACTCCCAGTACCCGACTCGTCTCTTTCACTGTCTCACACCTCGTAACTCACTCCCTGTGACTGAGTCTCACCGAGCCCCTCTGTTCTGCTCACTTTTGCTTTAGGGACTAGGGTTCTATAATCAGAGTCTGTACATTTCGTGCCTGTTTTTGTGCAAACATTGGTGTCTGCCTGTGGCAGTGCCTGCAGCATGTGCAGTTCCTGTGAGTGATGGGTGGGGAGCAGCTGTCCTGCTATCTGACTGTTAAGAGACAGGAGTCCGATGTCAGTCTGTCCTGAAAGCAGCTGAATGTATAAATGCGCACACTGGAAATGGAAACGGTGTGAAATGTGGCGATGTTATATGTGGAGTCCTACTTACAGCGCGTGAGAATAATAAAAGAATTAGCTATTGTGAGTTATATTTTGAATAAGAAAAGCTGTTTGCGCCCGGTCTCAAACTCGAGACATTTTGCGCGATAGGCGTTGTTGATAACCACTACATGAAACCCACATGGAGTACCATGTAGTAGCTTTAACTCCTAGTGGCAGCGGTAGGCAGGGTAGATCAGATGTAAAAAAATATAGGGGGCTAATTTAAGGCCTGGTCAGGTACGCGCTGTACCAATGCCAGTCACAATAAGCGTTCCTTGAACAGAATGCACCGGCTAAAAATCTATTTACGGGCAAACTTATGAAACTTCCTGCTGGTCGAAGAATGGAGAGTAAACAACAGCCCGTTTAGATTTGTCACGCATATTATTTGAATGTTTGTAAGACTGCTCACGGGAATGCCGATTACATACAGGGCAGTATTCACTGGACAACAAAAGACAATTGTGTTATTAAAAAACATGCTTCGAGGCTGTGATTTATGAATACCTTTTCATTAACAAAAGAAGGACAAAAATGCGAGGGTAAGCAGTAAGACTCAGTTAGGTCCTCCTGGCTAAGTAAAGTATGACTCGGTCTCGGTTTGCTAATGTTCTTTACAACACGCTTTTGGCGACGAGTGGCTCAAGCCCATTTGAGCCCTGAACAGCATCTGAACAACCGTTTGTTGGCTTTCATTAACGTTCAGGGCTTCGGGCAAGTGCACGGTTCGGCATTTCTTTCCCAAAGCTGCGGTGCGGAGCAGTGCGGGACTACTTTCAGGCAAGTGTGGCATTTATTTGGGCAGTGCAGGACTATTGTTAGGCTTTGACTGCCTGTGCGGCAGTTGGGGGGCCCCAGGCCTATGCGTGAGCTGACTCTACAGGCAGCATTATGGGATGTCAGGGCTACGCACATGCTGCTGGTGTTGCCGCTCTACTTACTGTTGGCTCCTACCAGTGCACGTGGTGTTTGCGCGAGTGACAAACTCAATCAAAACGTTTGTCAAAGGAAACTAACTCCACAATTGTTAGATATGCCAAAAAGATATAGTTTCCCATGAATCCGTAAGACACACAACCTAAACTAAAGGTCCCAGAAGTAAAACAAACATGCTCTCACGTGATAATCACTGACTTTCATTTCTAAGAGATTGTGGGGAAACCGCCAGAGCTGCTGACTTTAGAACTGGGAAACAGGCCGAGTCGGCTCTGCAGCCTGTGATTCTGAGCAAATCGCTTAGTCTCCATATGACTTAAAAAAACTAAAATGAATGTTTCCTTGTGTAATATAACTGGTGCTCATGTAAAGCGCTCCAATACCTTTGGGCCAAGTTCGTGCTATATAAAACTTTTTTTTTAATGTTGAATGCAAGTTCTTTTATATCTAATGCATTAATTCTTCTAGCCTGGATGACCGGGGGAGAGAGTGATGGTAGTAAAAGGGAGGGGGCGGCATTTTTCAATTCTCGCCTAGGGCGGCAAAACACCTAGAAACGGCCCTGTCCAGAGGTTTGGTCTTTGATCCCCATGGAGGGTTGCACTGTGTTCTTCAGGACAGTTCTTCATTTCATTACACTTCAAAGGCACACTACTACTTTATAATGCCATTGTGTATACATTTGCCCAATTTACTTTAGGGAGATAGTGCAAAAGGAATGCTAGGAAACATTCAAAGGAAATTCACCAAAGTGAGGGCAATTGACCGAAAAATCGGTTTAAAACACAAGTGGGATACTCACATATGTAAGTGAAAAGAAAAATACACGTGAATGCTAACACATAGGAGTATGTAAATATTCACCAGTATTTACTAGATGCAAAGTAATACAAGTGACTCCTCCTGGCTTCAAAACCATAAAAAGTGACAAAAGCACAGGTTCAAGTCAAGAAACCCATACATGTTTCATGTACACAGTGCATGCTACATTAAACACACGTAATTTAAGAATCTAAGAACTGCCATGCAAAAATAGGTGTTGTCAGGGGAATGCCACAATAGTGACAAGTGACATGCAATACAAGTATGGTACACAGCCAAGACAATAGTAACTTTTTGAGTTTTTTTAAATAGCTTGAGGAAAACACTTTCAATATTTAATTGAGCTACTTGCTTACATCCAAATGAGCCAGTCAAAGCTGCAGAAAAGTTCGATAATCTGTGTGGTTTTTCAAAATGTGTGTAGGAAGTGGGAAACAAAATTATTTTGGGGAAATAGAGTGTGAAAATGAAAAACTATGAATCTGACCGTAGTATTACATTGAAATTTTAATGCGAAGATTATAGAAGTCTTAATAAAATCTATGGAAATCAGTAAAAAGTCCTAATTTATGCAGGTACCTGGTGTCAAACGCAGCCTGTTCTTAAAGGCGGTGGGCTCCGTCCCCCACTTTTTTTGCAGACACAAAGAGTGTCTGTCAGGCTGAGCAATGGTCATTCTGACAGACACTCGTCATGTTCGGGTCAGGAAGCCAGGTGCTGTACATGAGCTAAATGCACAGGTGCCTGGCTGCCTGAGCTGAAATTCTCTGGGCTGAAGATTTCACAGTCATGTGGGCGTGACCTCCTCAGCCTGGCAGAGCACTTCGAAGTCCTCCACCTCATGACAAGGGGGCTCTTCACAGATAGACTCATAACTGGGCACTTCAGTTTTAAGCACTGAAGTGCCCAGGGCCAAGTGTCTATCAGTGATGCCTCATCACAGAGTGGGGCAGCCCTCTCATTGAGCACATCGAACCCTGTGACAAGTAAGGGACTGCCGCCTCCTCTCAATGGCTGACCCATAACAAGATCAGCCAATGAAAGAAGGTTGCAGTCCCAACTGCCCAGGAACCACTGAGGCTTTCCGCCCGCCACCAATTGTCAATGCCAGGGGCCCAGTACGTTTTTTTTTTTAATGTTGGGTGCATGTGTGTTGTATGAATGTATGTGTATTTGTGCATGAGTGCTGTGAATGGGTGTGTGAGTGTGTATGTGCTTGTGAATGGTGGATGTATGTGTGTGTTTGTGAATGTATGGGTGTGAGTGAGTGTGCATGAAGATAGATGAGGATGTATGTGTGTGCATTTGCAGACTGCCCGCCCCCTGCCTGCTCAAATTACCGCCCACTGCTGCATTATGTAGTTTACACTTTGCATAATGTACACATTTCATTTCTTCACCTAAGTGGCAATGAGCCCAGTGGGTGCAAGAAGGACTCCACCTGCAAGCATACAGAGGAAGGCAGGCTCCGCTCATGTTTCATTGGACTCCCTGTTATATTGCCAAGTAATTTACATGAAGCAGCAATCAGAGGGAACGATTTGAGCGGGTAGCAGTGCTAAACACCGCAGTCCCCAATGGACATGAGGGCGATGGCTGACTAGCTAAGAAGGATTTTGGGGCTGCTGCCAGTTGACAGTGGAGATCCCAGGCTAGGCCCGCTCAGAACTGCATAAATCGAATTTCAGTGGTGGGGCACTGGGCCAAATACTTGACTCCCAAGGCAGGGTCGTAGATGAAACTGACAGGTCCTGAGGGTAATAGCGAACAAATGCTGGGAGTGACGTGTGATGAGAGCTGCTAGGTGGGACCCTGGCAGAGTGTCCCCAAACACATGGAGGCCCGGAAGAGGTCAGCGAGGGCGAGGAGGGAATTGATTGTGGCCCCGCGAGCTTTCCCCAACCCACTAAAATAAGTTCAGAACTCTTGACAAAGTGATCTCCAGGATGTGCCTGCTGCCCCTGCCCCTGAAAAACAGGTGCCTAAAAACAGACTACATGGTCCGCCAGTGTAGAGAAAGGGAGGTGGACCCCATCCCCAATCCTGGTGTAGCCCCAAGGATCAATTAAGGTAAGCAGGCCACCAGGATCTCCCCTGGTGCCCAGTTACTGAGTTGACCTATCCGGTGATATGCAAGCGATACTACCCCTAGCCATCATCTTGAGTTGAATAGATTGATCTCAGTGCTTGGGGTGATACAGGCTAACCCAGAGAAGTTGAACTGACTAACGCTGAACTATTGTACACCTAACTACGATTGGCCCACTAAGCAGCACCCCCAACATACAAGAAAATCCACCAACTATGGCAGCTACAAGACCTAAATACAATGTCACAATCAAAGATCTCCACCAGGTCTTTGCCAACAAGAAGAGAGAGATGGGCAACAAATCAGTCAAGCAACCTCGGAGCACAAGGAGCAGAGGCCCACCTTGTCCCCCAGAAGATCAGAAGCTCACCATACAATTTATGATCCAATTCTTCAGGGCCCTAAAAAATGAGACCAGAGTAGTCCAAGCTGTTCGTAAAGAAAGCTTGTCAGAATTGAAGAAAGACCTTGATGACTTGGGTCGCAGAATAGATTCAGTGGAGACAACACAAGATGAGTGATGCCTAGACCTGAAGGAGGACTGCTCTCGCCTAATGAGAATAAACTACCAGTTGATAGCTCTCCAGGAAAAACAAGAGGACCTAGAGAAATTAACCAGGTGATATAACTTACATATCAGGGGCGTGTCATTGGCACAAGACATTAAAAGATACATCCAGGGCTTAGCAGAGATGATTTTCAAGGAACATGATCCTGATCCACTGTGCATCAACAGGTCCCATAGAGCAAGACCATGCAGCTCAAACCTCCCCTCTGGCATCGTGGCTTGCTTTCATCACTTCAAGGACAAGGAGTCAATCCTCGAGGTGGCAGCGCCAGGGGGCCCAATCCGTATCAACAGATGTGAAATACAGATCTTCCAAGATCGATCAGCAATAACGCTCATCAAACTGCGCAGCTTCCACTGTGTCACCTCTTTTCTCAAAGACAATAACACCAGATGGGAACACACCATTTCGGCTGCTTTTCAAATGACAGATCAAAAGGTGGGCGTTCAAATCTCTAAGGGAGGTGTGTCAGGTACTGGGTTTGCTTCCCCCCAAAACAGATACCATGCCACAGTCTGACCTACCTCACCCAAAGAGCCCCAAATGGAAGAGAGCACAGGGCAGCCGTGGTCCGTGCAGGTAAGAGCGGTGGGCCGCATGAGGGGATTTGAGGACGATGCAGAGGGAAAATTAAATAAATAATTAATTTTCACTCTGCATCGTCCCCTCAAAACCCCCCCCCACGCGGCCCCACCACCCCACCGCTTTTACCTGCACAGACCGCGGCTGGCACAGGGGTGCGGCAGATGAAAGACCACCAAACAAAAGGAAATACTAGCAGGATGCAAGGTAGGATGTGAACAAGTATAGAAAGTGAATGGCGTGCTGGATGCACAATCTACTGGATGGCTGTCCTGTGGTCCTATCCCAAGGAGTACGGGTGAACAAGACACATGACATCACATGAGGGCATGATAGCAGCACTGACTGATTCACAAATTTTTCTCACCCATTATTTAAAATAACCTGCTGATATCAAGCTGCAATTCTTTTTGCGGATCTTTATATCCATGCCTAGGGGCGGCACCTTAACTGTGCATCACCCATGATCAGTTGCTCCCCCCATCCCTTCTTTCTGTCCTGAGGAAGACCCGCCTGCAGAGGATACAAACTGCCCTCATTGCACTAGGGTCGAAACGTCAACATTTTCCCCTGTTCGGGGCCTGTACTTGATATTACCCCAGTCCTACTCAGCTTACAGACAAACGCTGTTTGCCAATAGAATAAAATGAACAATCATGAATTACCGATTGGACAGGCTCCTAATGTAGAACTGGTGTCATCATAAAATCACGACCAGTTTTGCTAATGAAATTGTAATGTATATAAAATGATGAATTATTGTTTTGTTTGATTGGATTCCCTTTGAATATTCTATCTTACTTCACGAGCACCCCTTTTTCTTCACTTTTTCCCTTGGAGCAACCACCTTTCCTTCTTTCTTGAATACTGAATATGATGATGTTATATTAGTAAAAGTGACCGAATAAAATAAGAGTCACCCGTAAAGCAATAGTGTGTGCCTTTCTTGGATTTTTGAGGATATATATATATTTTTTAAATGAATGAATGGTACATTTTTGATTTAAACTATATATGTACTATATGCTGTTTATGAATGCTTTAGTCAACCAAGATTTAACACAAGTCTAGGACCATTGTTTTTCTATACCGATTATTACCCAGGTCCATTGACTTCTATGGGTTACCCCAGTATATCATAATGATTCACAGAGTCAGCAGTGGAAAGCAGACAAGACCTACAAGACAAGAAGTGGCCACTGGCTGAGGAGGATGCCCGCATGGACTGACGTCAACAGTCCTCTTTTTTCCTCTTGACCTTTTGTGTGTGGCTGAAACTGTTATAATGTTTCTCTACCTCGCAATTGAGGCTCAACACCGTTTCCAGTTAATTGTTGAACAATTACCTTGTTAGGCTTTTGTTGTTCAAGCAGCTGGGGAGAAATGTGGAGGGGAAACCTTCTGCCAAACTGCTACCCGTCACACAGGAACCATTCAAAGGGACAGGTGAAAGCAGAGTCGACCCATTACCCACACCTATGACTAACAGCCCACTAAATATCACCACATACAATGTCAAGGGGCTCAATATCCCACTTGAAAGGTGCTCTATTCTTATGTACACACATATATAGGCTTATGCAAGAGACCAACCTTTTAAAACAAGTTTGAAGTCTAAGGGCTTCCCTGGACAATATTTCTCCTCTGGGGGAAAAGGACTGCAATGGTAGAGATTTTGTTCAACAACAGATACCTCCTGCTGGTGAAGATGACACTAAAAGTAAAGTGGGTAGATGAGTGGCCTTAAAGGAGTCATTAAGAGGTGAAGCGCTAATGCTGTCCCCTGTATGTAGCTCCAATCAAGGTCAGAAACACTTCCTGACTAAGACTGTCTGCACTCTCATGACCTGGGAGCCATTGCCAATCATAATAGGAGAATATCTCAACCAGGTACTTGTTTAAGAGGCAGACGCAAACCAGTCAAGATGGAGGGTTCCACAACTGTCTGTAACAGGCAAGCTGCTGCTAAAGGAACTGCCTAGAGTACCAGACAGCTCTGGGGGTGGGATTATAGAATATAAGCCAGGTTGGATTATATCTTTCTAGACAAGCAATTGCTTCCTGGCCTCACTGATGCCACCCAGATCTCCTTCACACTCTCTGACCATGGGCCTGTCTCATGCACCTTAACCCACACGCGTCCTAGACTCCAGGGGTACAGGGGAATGTGGTAATTCCAGGATTCCCTATTAAAAGACCCAGTAACAGTCACTAATATTGGTATCTGAGAGGTTCAATTGATAGATGGGCAAAAGCACACCCAGGACATAGAAAAAGTTAAATTAGTTTTATTCCCAACTCTACACCAAGGAGCCTATGGACCCACAATCCTGAGCCATTTACCTGGTGGAATCTGCCTTGCCTAAGCTACGACAGGAGGACAGAGAAAACCTCAAAAAACCCGTAACAAAAGAGTAGATCCTCACTACTATATTAAAATTACACCCCTCCGTGGTTCATATCATCCAATCTACCTCCTCAATGTCAACGCAATGTCATCAGGGCCGGTATAGCTGAATGTATCAAACACAATGACATTGGGGACACAAACTCAGTCACTCTATGGGATGCACTAAAAGCAGTCCTCGGGGGAAACTTCATAGCGGAAGTGGTCTGCCTGTGAAAAATGCAGGAGGCTTTACACGTGACACTAACTGAGGAGCTCAGAAGACTTGAACAAACCAAAAAGCAGACCCAATCACAAAATGACTAGTGGAAAGTCCTTAAAACTCAAGGTCAGTTTAAACCTTAGAAACAGAGAGGGCAGCCTACTTAACGGTTAAATTATTTAATAAGTATTACAAATTAGGTAAACAATCAGGCAAACTACTTACAAACTTGCTATGGGCATGTGAGTCTAAGAGTGTCATCTCAGAGGTTCAATCGTGAGATGGACAAGTGCACACCCAGGACATAGAAAAAGCTAAATGAGTTTAATTCCCAACTCTGCAGCAAGGAGCCTATGGACCCACAATCCCAAGCCACTTACCTGGCAGAATCTGTCCTGCCTAAGCTATGACAGGAGGTCAGAGAAAACCTCAAAAAACCCATAACCAAAGAGTATGTCATCACTGCTATATCCAAATTGCACCCCTCCATGGTCCTTATTGACCAATATCCCTCCTCAATGTCAACGCGAACATTTTCACTAAAGTCGCAGCATTGCAATTATAGCCATTGATGGGGGCTAGTACATCCTGATCAATTGTGCTTTATCCATGAGTGGCATTCAGGAGGTAATATAAAAAAGGCCTTTCATCTCCTGGACATAAGCACCACTGGAACCAAACAATCTATACTGGTCACCTGGACTCTGAAAAAGCATTTGACATGGTTTACTAGCATTTTATGCAGTACATGCTGCAGGCCTTGGGATTGAGAGACAAGTTTGTGGTCTGGCTGCTAGTGTGCTACTGTAACGCCAGAGCTAGGATCAGGATTAATGGGCTCCACTCACAGTGGGAGACCATAAATAGATGTATGAGTTAGGGATGTCGTCCATCACCGCTTCTTTTTGCCCTTACCCTAGAGCCCCGTGTCCAATGCATCGGTCCAAACCTCAAATTAAGGGAATTAAATTTGCTACACAAGATATAAAATTAACCACGTTTGCAGATGATACAGATGACATCATGGTATCAGTGACAGAACCTTTCTGTTCACTCCCCCATAGGCCACCAGCACTGGTCCCAAGGAGGACTCCCCATAGCGATTATCAAATTTCAACAGCCCCACTATCGATTGGAGTGCCTTAGCTTGTGTCGAGGCAAAGTGATCCTTCCATCCTAAGTAATGGGAGAACCACACCCCTAAATATTTGGATTTTTTGACGCTCTCTATTTTGACTTCATTTATTACCCAGGCCAGGTTTTTTCTTTGCTTTCTTATTGGGAGCACTTTGGTCTTTTCCATGTTTATTTTAATTTTGTTCTCCTTGCAGTAAGCCGCAAAAATATCTAATTTTCTCTGAAGCCCAATTCCTGTCCGGTCGAAAATCACTAAATCATTCGCACGTAAAAGACAGCTAATTCAACGCCATTCAATTTTGGGCTAAACGTGTTAGGTAGACTGAGGACTCTTGGAAGATTGGCCAGGAACAGGGAAAATAGTGTTGGTGCCAATACACACCCTTGTCTCAGGCCATTTTTTATAATAATTCTCTTAGTAAGGTAGCCTTCAGTGTCCATTTCAAACTGTGAAGTTCCTGCAAGATCAAAAGCAAATCATTTGGATCCTGTATGCCGTTAATTCTTCCCATAGCAAAGTTCGATCGACAGAATCAAATGCAGAGCTGAAGTCTACAAAACAACAATACAGGACTCCACAATGCTCTATAGATTTCTTAGCAATGGCCCATAAACTAAAGCAATGGTCGATTGTTGAGTGGTTCTCCTTATATCCACCCTGTTCCTGAGGGATCATAAAGTTTGCTTCAGCCCACTTCTTTAACATCCCCAAAAGGATTTTTGAGAAAACGTTCTCACTTACGTCCAACAGGTTTATTGGCCTCTAGTTTCCTGGGAGGGCAAACTTGCCTTTTTTATATATAGGTTCGATCAATGCTCCCTTCGAGCTGTCCAGAAATATTCCTGTCGAAAGTATTTCCTGGAAGAGGGTATGAAACAAACTTGACCACCAAGCTGTGTTTGTTTTTATAATTACAGCCGGCAGGTTATCTGGATCAGCAGCCAGTGTAAGCTTAAACATTTCAATTGTTTGCTTAATTGCTAGCTCTGTGAACCTCTCCTTTGTTTCCTTCTTAATGACGAATCTTATAGGGCGCTGCACAGCTATGGCATCATTGTTAAAGGCATCCTCTAGGAATTCTACCCACACATCCAAACCCACGAAACCAGACATTTGTCCCTGGGAATTTCCCATCCCACTCTGCACCAACCTCCAAAATGATCTTATATTTTTAGTCTGTATGGTCTCCATCATTACTTCCCAACATTTTGCATTTGATTCCTGCTTCTTCCAAGTGACCAGATTTTTATATTCATTCTTTAAACTACGGAGACGTAACCCCCCTTTTTTATTTCTTGAATGTCTAATGTGCCTTTCGAGCTTTCGAATATTACTTTTTAATATTCTACACTCTTTATCAAACCAACAGTTCCTATATTTCTTCATGGATTTAGGTTTATTTTGTGTGGTATTAAAGGTCGTCACTTCTATTTGTAGGCAAGCGACAACCTTTTTTATTATTTCATCATACGAGGATAGCAAGACAGACGGTTCCGTCCCAGATATTGATCCTACATATTTGAGTTGAAGGGCCTTTAATAGGCT
This sequence comes from Calotriton arnoldi, assembly GCA_963921515.1. NCBI lineage: Eukaryota > Metazoa > Chordata > Amphibia > Caudata > Salamandridae > Calotriton > Calotriton arnoldi. Next base: position 3,190,020 of record CAWUFW010000742.1, read on the forward strand.
TGAATGCTTCTCCGAGAGTCTAGTTCGCAAACACTTTGAGCATCTAACCTTTAAAGGGAGGTCCCTTGTTTGCCTTGGCGCCATACCCTAGGTAGACAAGGTTGTACTTAATGGGTAATGATCACTCCCCTCCTACTGGAGAACCTCGAATTTTCTAATTAATTCAAATGCCCATAACATTACAAACACATAATCAATTGGGCAATTCTGATTACCATACTGGAAAATTTTCCTTGCAGGGATGTCCCTGGACACTCAACCATTTAGGCTCACAAAGCCATTTGACGTAAGGAAGTCTAACAAAGCTGCATCTCTCCCTAAGGCCTTGTTTGGTGAGGAACAGACATGTTGTATTTTAAAAGCAGCTAGACAATCTCCATATTTTTCCTCCACAATCTCAGAGAGAAGTTTATGGTTAAAATTTCCCATCAGAATGATCAAATCTTGGGGGTACTCTGCACCTATATTAACCACATCCTCTTTGAACACTTCAATAGTTCCCTTGTAATTAGAGATACCTCTTGCATGCATATACATGTTCAGGATAATGATATATTTCTTCCCCAAGCTTGCACTTGCCAATTTGATCTCACAAGCGAGAATCCATTTACTCAATGTCTTAACTACCCATATACTTTAGGAAATTGTGGAGGATACCAACTTTAACAGACCACCCGAGGAACGTCCCAAAGCATTACCTGCTGACCACCAGAAAGCTGTCTTTCTGCGGTGGCTCTCTGCACAGCCATGTCTTCTGAAGCTCAAAATTGTATACTGCTCAATTATTTCTCTAAATACCTACAACTTCATAATATTGTTTAACTCATGAGAATTCCAGGAGAACAAACTGATGCTGTGCAGGGAACCCCATCACTAATCCACATTACTTAAATTTGCCTATTCATCCACAGCCTCATCCAATCAGGAATGTTGTGCCTATTTTGATCAAAAGGAATTTCCCTACAGCTGTATCCATCCTCTTTGAGCAAAACAACTTGGAGTCTACCTTCACTGATTTCCTTTATGTGCATATAAATGTAAGTCCGTTTTTATATAGCGCAGCTACTCACCCTTACGGGTCTCAAGGCGCTGGGGGCCATAGTGGAAATTAAGTGAGCTATTGCCCAGAGTCACATGGTGCTGAGCTGAGCTGCCGCCGGAGCCGGGGATCGAACCGTGAACCCTGTGCTCTGAAGTTAGCTGCCCTGGCCGCTGCACCACACCTCTCGTGACCCTCTGGCAGATCCCATTTAACTTGGTTTGTCTCGAGGCCTCCGTGACATTTCAAAACACCCTGGATTTGGGGAGCAGCCTGTTCTAAGGATGTTTCGCTAGATATTTTCACCCCTTCGAGTTTTAACTCTCTATCTGCTTTAAGAAGCTTGTCCATAACTAACCCTGAATACAGCAGGATCTTCGTAATGTCCTTACCATCTCTATTCTCAAAGAAGCCCACTTACTTCAGCTTAGTTGTGGAGACTGCATGTAGACTTGGGCATAAGGAGAATAATTTGAGAAGCTGAGACCTGTTTAAGGGATATATCTTCTTTAATCTGTTCCCTCGCCTGTTTCCTAGGTCTGGTTCTAAGTAAACCCATAGGGAATTAGCTTCCTTCCCCTGGTCCTCCTTAGGTCCAAGGCAGGGAGGAGCACAAACCTCCATGACCTTACTAGTATATTGATGCCCTTCTGGGACAAATCTAACCTTAGGAGCAAGTACCTTTCTTCCCCTTTTAGGTTCCTCCCTTCTTTGGTTTTCTTTAATAGGTCCCGCATTCTGTCGTCCCTGGAGCTCTTTGACCTCCTTCTGCTCCTCCAGGATCCTGCCAGCCAGGCCAACTTGCTGAGCCCCGTGGGGAGGGGGGACACTTTTTCTTTTGTTTACATGTGTTTTTACTAAGATTGGCTGGCTGCTGGTCAGATAATCCACCTTTAGCAGGTGCAGTATCTCCCTTTCTCCTCTCTGAGCTTCTGTCTGTGGGTTGGGACTTTTGCCGTACACGTGGGGTTTTCTTATTTCCTCCTCTTACTGTCACCCCTGCACTCCCTTTTTTATTTGTTTGTTCAGTCTTAGCTGCCCCAAACCAGAGGAGTAGCCATATCGGCAGCCTCTTTTCTTTATTAACATTGCATATTTAGATATATACACTGAGGACAGCCCTTCAGAACTTAGGGCCACAGCAGTGGATTTGGCAACCTCATCTTCTAAGCCTCCAATGCCACCCCCCCCCCCACCCACCCACTGGCAAGCAAAATCGTCCCTCCCTCAACAGGTCTCAAATGGCTGTATGCATAAATTGGTATCTGCTTCAGTTCAGCGGCAATTAACTGTAGATAAACCTTATGTGATTTCAATGCATTTGTGCTCACTACCACTGCCTAAAAAATGCCCTACAAAGTTTTTTTGAATTAGGACCATAACATTGAAGATGAGGGGCATGAGCCAACGGCAATGCCAGATGGTAACGTGGGAAAAGATCCTCATTTATCATATTTATAGGGCTTAACATGGTCCTCCCAAGCTTGTAGCCTGGGCTAAAGCCCATAACATTTAGGGTCTTCATAGCGTTCCACTGATGGCAGATTCCTCCAAGTCAAGGGTTTCTTGACTCCACTGCGACTCATGGATTTCTTCTTGAGAGCTTACTTCGCCAGTTTCCCTCAAATGTAAGCAAGGTGATGAAGATAATCTTGGCTCCAACTGGGCTAACCCCTGTTCAGGCAGGGATCGAGACTCGTGTAGCTCTATTCTATTCGTATCTGATGAAAGAGGGAAAGGAGTTGGTGGAACAGAGGATAGATTTTCCTTCCCCTTTTTGGGCGGCATACCCCTAAAACGCTTCCCCACAAATTCCTTAATTGATTTCACCAGGGCTGATGCTCCTGTTGACCCACCTCAGGTGCTTTCCCCAGCCCTGAGCCGCCATCCATTGTACTTGCTTGCTCAGAACTAATATTCCTCACTGTACTGGGGGAGTTTAGCTGGACTCTTCCTTCCCTTTTTTGCCAAACAGACCCTTGAAGACTTGCTGGGGGCCATATGGAAGGGTGATGCTCACTACTTTTCTTAAAGTATATGGTGTAAGGAAGTCCTTATTTCTTACCTGACTACCAACACCACCTCAGAAACGCCACAATAGCCACTTTTTGCCCAACCCTACTCAAATGACCGGACGAGTTAGCAGCACAAAAAGTTAATTATAGGCTCCACTCCACTACTTCCTCTTGCTATTTCCTCAGTTTTGCCACAATAGGGTGGTGGTAAGTTTAATGCCCCCTGACTCATCACCAAAGGGACAAGGGCAAACAGGCAGCAGGCAGCACCAGCAGGGTGACGGCAGTAAGGACAGTATACACAGTATATGCAGCAATCAATACCCTGGGTGCCCTGGCCACACCACTGCATGCCGCGCACTGCCTCGGCTCCCCGAGGGAGGGCGGCTCGTTTATGGCCGCTATCCCCCTAGGCTTACCCAGTTGCAAAATTAAGCGTGTCAACCAACAGCAGCTGCCCTAACCAAACTCACTATTTCCCTCACTGATACTGCCAATAGTGCCCCCTGGTTTCCTGGGCCAGGCTCCAGGGCTCAAACTTTTCTGTGGCCTCTGTGGCTTCCTGCGGCGTGAGTTTGCGATGGTTGCTGCTCTCTGCTTGCTGCATAATGTGACATGACGGCGTTTCTGGGGTGGGCATTAGCGCGGTAAGAATTGAGTAACCTGAGAGATTTCGCCACGACTGCGGGGCCTCTGCCATGAGGGTGGAGGCCCTTTGTGAATCAGGCCCAATATATCGAGAGACAAACTATTGAAAGGTAATTGCATATATATAAGTACAGATTTACTATTTCTAGCTTCACATCTACTACCTTGAAGATATATGTACCACATAGGTTAATATATGTGGAGTTAGGTATAGAAAATCTTTTATATTTTGTCCTCGATATTCTGTCCTACCAATCTTGTGGTTTCGATATTCTGTGTGCACGCCTTTAAGAATGATAAGAAATAATGTTTCTATGCCTAAAATGTTAACAAATTCACAAGCAAACAAGAAAACCAGTGACACTAGAATTTAGAAACCAAAATTGGACAGCCTCTGTTAGAACTGCACATCCCTGTGTTGTCAAAATCAGCCTAGATTATGGAGTCACCTCTACCTAAGCTCTTTAGAAATAGATAACTCACTCTCTCCAGTGGCCTGCTGGGTAACTGCCAAGGTTGTATCAAGCATCACTTACCCAAAGAAATGACCAGCAGAACTTGAATTCACTTAGAGAGACATTCCATAAAACCATTGCCCTACACGTTCTGTTGATGACCGTTAGGCCTGTACAATCTTCAGTGGACTTCTTTGCGGTTTGAGACTGAAGGATGGGTTGGCTGACCACAGCAAACCCAAGATCTTCCTACAGTCACGTGTGTAAAAATTCTAATCTAAACCAGTAATTCTTGGTGTCTCCAAATTAGGGTGACCAACTCGTTCCATGTCATGAAAGGCACTGTTTAAAAACTTGCTCTTTTGTAATACAATCTGTATAAATTTTCTGTCCATACCAGATTTGAGTCATTAGTAATAACGATTGTGCAGAAGTCAAAGAACGTGTAGTGCTTACTTTGCATTTACTACTATGTGCCCAGTTTAGGGCAATGAGGACATTTGTATTATGTTAGTTAGCGTCACATCTGGTGAAAATGCAAGGATAAAATTGCATTTATCTAGCCCTCCCTAACTTAACTCGGTGCCCGCTTTTTATATTCACAGGCTTTTAGACACCAACGAGCCAATTTAAAGACAAAGGGCTAGATGTGCGAAGCATTTTACCAGTCGCAAATGATCCATCTGGCCGTTTGCGACTGGTAAAATGCATTTTGCCATATACAAAAGGCAATATGCGACTCAGTAACTTGTTACCGCATTTTGCGTTTCGGTATTAGGAAGGGGCGTGTTTAGGGTGTCCCTGCCTAATACCGAATAGCACTGGTATGTATGAATGTTTTGTGACCGGAATGCAGTGGCAAAACATTCAGAATTTACTGACTCCGCAGAGGAGGTGATAACCCATTCGCAAACGGGAGGGGTCCCTAAGGGACCCCTTCCTCTTTGTAAATGTGGTTGAAAACCTTTTTTTAAAAATGAAAAGAAAACTTTTCTTTTTTCTTTTTGTAATGCAGCCCATTTTCCTTTGAGGAAAACGGGCTGCATTACAAAAAACAATATTGCTTTCAAAGACATGGTGGTCTGCTGACCCCAGCAGGCCACCTTCCCTGTGATTGTAGCCATTCCCAATGGGTCACAAATTGCGACCTGCCTCATGAATATTGATGAGGCAGGTCCATTTACGACCCATTGGGAATCGCAAGCAGTGTCTGAGACACTGCTGTGCATAGCTGTTTGCGATTTCCTAATTGTGAATCGCAAAAACGTGCAAGTAGGAAATTGCAAACTGACATTTTTGTGCATCTGGTCCCTGGATACTCGCTCGAATCTTTGCCCTATGCATGTCTTGTGATGCAGCCCTCTGTGGAAATCTGTGGGCAGATGGCTGCCATTCCACAACTCTTGGGAGACAGTTATGCCATTTGGGCACATAGTTGTCGCATTAAGTACGCCTGTGACTGTTCAATCTCTACTTTCATAAATGACACTAAAAGGACCCTATGTGATTTTCGATGAAGTGGAACTCAATTTTAAATGAAGATGAGATCGCTCAAAGGCAAAGGCATTTCTTGAGTAGAACCAATAGTTAGAGAAAGCAGTAGAGTGCTTAGCAAAGCACATCTTTTGTATCTGTTTACTTAAAGCACATATTTAACTGGGCACTTTACCGGTGTAGCTTCCATTTATTCTGCATTCGTGCCAATTTTCACAGAGAATGTATTTCTCATGTTACAGATATAAGTCTTTCAATAAGGAAAAGTACTTTTCACTTTCCCATTGAGCTTTCAGCTATGTTGACTGGTTCGTCCATATCAATATAAATGCGCTGAAACGTCCTGGTTACTGATACGCTTCTAAGTTATTTGAAATGCCACATTTACTTTTTTAAGAAAAAAAAATTATCATCCATCTGATACTCCCTCAGCGCTCTGTTGCTGTTTACAACTGTTATTTGCTAAAAAAAATTGCAGAAAATTATTCACATTCAAAAGACTCAGCCCTGGACACATGGAATGTATTTCTAAAGATGTGCTACTGCCTTGTCGTTCTGGCTGCAAATAACATCTAGTCCTTTTGCCGTCCGCTTTTTACCTTTTACCCTAGGAGTGGATGTTGTCAGTGCCTAACCTGTCACAAAAACATAAGAACAGCGGCCTAAAGTTTTCTGGTGCTGCTGAATGTCGTGGCTGCCTATATTCCAAGGCTACCTAGTCTTTATTCACCTTATGACCCTTTCCTCCACCACCTTACACTTCCCGGCTCAACATGGACGTCAATTCTCCAAATTGCACAAGGGTAGCGGAAGTGACATCATCCTTAAGGTCAACTGATGACATCATAGGAAGTGACATCACATGACCTTTTGATGCTGATGATAGAGAATGTTTTGTCACTTGACCTATTTACATATTGGCATTAAAGTAGTGACACCACTGAATTCAAAATATCAACAATAAAAGAAAGAGTAAACATTAAATGTAAGATTAATAAAATAATACACAGGTGTCTAAAACAGATCCAAATCTTTTTTTTTTGTCACACATATACTTTAATTCACATAGTGCCATGATATGCTATGAGTGCAGCTATTATATGCCAGTAGTGATGTGTTGATATGGCAGGTTTGTAGCAGTCATCTTCCCAGATACAGCCAGCGTGGACACATCCCCACATTACCACCTGTACTATCTGCTTTCAAAATACAGTAGTAAAATGTATTTGCACCAAGCACTGCCTTAAATTATCACCAAGGACATTAATTAGCGCCTTTAAAAAATGTTTTGTGATTCGGCCATTGAAGTGTTTGTCAAGGAAAGTAAGTTTAGGATTGGTAGGTCACGATCATCACATTTAAAATGAAGAAAAGTGTTTGTATTGGATGGTATGGCTACGGTGTTTTTTGAGGGGAACAACTACCATGGAGAGAAAAGGAGGGTGTGAGGAATTGGGTTGTTGGTTGACTGGGGTGTGAGCCCTGGTCAAGCAACAGCCACAATCCCTTGCAAGTTAAACCACAAAAAGTCACTAAATTAACCTGTGCATAACCCTGGTAAAATGGCACAAAAAGCAGTCAGGTTTAATTTAGAGGCAATGTGTAAAGTACTTATGCAGCATACAAACAGTAATAACGTGAAAACACAATACAAGAAAAATCCCAAACTAATATAAAAAATAGAGTAAATTTTCATAAAGTATTTTACACCGAAACTACAAAAATCCAATCAGTAGAACTGGAGTTATGAATTTATAAAGTTTTAAGTGAAATCTAGCGCCTAAAAGATCAAAGAGGCAACCGCGGACATCTAGTCACACGACACTGGGTCAAAGTTGAAAGTTAAGGCCGTCTGTGATGGACAGCAGTTTGGATAGAAGAAGTGGATTGGGCCTGGTCAGAGCTTATCTTCAGACTTAAAAAAATTCTGAAGAAAAATGTCTGAGTTAGTAAAGTCCAGTGTGACAAGGCTGCATGAGGTGTCCAAGGAGGGGACGTCATTGTCGGATGGTCTTGGGTCAAAGCCGCGGTGAACGTTTCTACAATTGGATTTAGTTGCTGAAATGGAAGTAAAAAAACTCGAGCGGGATGAACCAGAGGGCAGTAGCCGAAGACAGAGCCTCTTATGCTCCTGTGGCTCTGAACAGGAGTCCAGCTAACTAGCCTTAGGAGTCACTTCTGGTCTGGTAGTATTGGGTGCCAGTATAAATGTAGGGATCAATAGCAGGGCTGACCTCTGAGAGTTCAAGACAGGCTCCCAGCAGCAAAGCTGTCCTTCCATGTAGAGCAGCAGGCTGGTAGAGTGCACAGCAGGTAACAGCAGCAGGCCGTCCTCTGAGAGTCCTTCTGCAGGTCTAGTACTGAACTGAAGAGTGAGTCTGAAGGTCCTATTTTTATACCCTGTTGCCTTTCAGCTAGAAGGTAGAAGAAGTTTCTGGAGAGATTCTTTAAAGTGCATGCAGTTTCCTGGCTCCCCTGTCTCCACCCTGCCTGCAGTGACAATACAGGGCCGTTAGGCCCTTTGTGTGAAGGCAGAGCACAGGCTATTCAGATGTAAGTGGGCTGTGCTCAGCTCTGCCCCCATTCTGCTAGCAGATGCCCCATGGAAGCACAACAAATCCCTCTATTATGTGACTGTCTGGGAGGAATTCACAAAGTCTGTCAGCTACACCCAGTCATGTGACCCAAGACAGACTGCAGGCACAAAGGGCTAAGAGCAGAAAATATCCAACTTTGCATTTTCAAAATTGTAATGAAAAATCCGGCTTTACCATTAAAGAGGGTTTATCATTACAATGTCATAGGTACCAAACATGATATATCTACTTGCTCCTAATTAAGAATCACAGCTTTATTAAATGTAATAAGGAATCCACAATGTTATCCAATGGGAGGGATAGGCCTCACAGTAGTGAGAAAAGAATGTAGGACATTTTCACTACCATGACATTTAAAACTTAAAAGTACATGTCCAACCTTTTATTTGCACAGCAGCTTGCCCTATGGGCTACCTAGAGCCTAATTTAGAGGTGACTTATATATAACAAAAAGGGAGTTTAAGCTTGACAAGGGTGTTTAAATGCCAATGCGACATGGCAGTTTAAAACCGTACTCAGGTTGCAATTGCAGGCCTGGGACATGTTTTAGGGTGCTACTTAAGTGGGTGGCAACAATAAGTGCTGCTAGCCCACTGGTAGCATTTACACAGCCTGGGTGAATGGTATACCACTCTACAAGGAACTTATAAGTAAATTAAATATGCCAAGTAGGTATACATCAATCAAGCCATGTTTAAGGGAGTGAGCACAAACACTTTCGCACTGGTTAGCAGTGGTAAACTGCAGAGTCCTATGGTCAACAAAAACAAATTTCAGCAAAAATTGGAGGGTAAAAGGCAACATCTTTGGGGGTGACCCTGCAGAGAGGGTCAGGAACAACAGGGTTTTTTTGGTACCTATGGAAATGCATTTATAAAGAGTTATAAATGGACAAAAAGTCTTGAATGGAAACTCACTTGCATATACGTCAATCACAATAACAATCACTAGTTGAGGGCAGAAAAGGTCTGTGGCCGGTGAAAAAGACAAGAAGCTGAAGACAAGTTAGGCAATTATGCCAAGAAAGCAAGGGGCCACATGCTGCATCTCGAAGGAGTGTCCGGTTTTCATGCCAGAACTAAGAAGAGTTCCGGCAGAGATCCATCGCCTGAACCACTGCAGTAAGGTAAATGAAAGTTACTCCACTTTTTTGGAAGAACAATGCTTATTTCACTCGAAAGCTAAACGGTATTGTTGATGTGAAAATAAAAGTTTTCAAGTACAGCTCTGTTGTTTCACAGTACACTTGCCTTCTTCATTTTTGGGTAAGATCGTGCAACCATCCATATAATTCTCCGAATGGAAAGGAATTAGACTCAAAGTGCCAGATAGGCATCATATCAAGAAAAAAAGGCATATTCCTCATCTGCCTCCCCAGCTCCGAAATTTTTGCGGAATATAGAGAAATTCCTCTTATTTCTCATTACTCGGAAGGTCAGCCTAGCTTGGAAAATTGATTCTGCCTTACAATTCCACAAACTGTAGAAAGCAGTTAGAGTTCTGGACAAAAGCTAATGTTGTGTTCATAGGGAAAAGAGGCTGATATGGCACACTGAGGTAATAAGAGCATTTATTTATTCTTCTTTCCACTTCCCCGTGAACCTAATCAAGTGTGACATGAAAAAATATAGTGTGGTCACCCAGCCAGCATCCTGCTGCCCCCTGCACATGTGCGCTTTATCGTACTGTTTGGGATTTTACAAGAATCCGACAGACACCAATTGTGAACATGTATGTGGAAATGCCGTTAGAAGTGCTTGTGTGTGCCTCCTGCTCATAAAAGGAGCGCATGCAAACTCCATCGGAAGCGGGTCCTGCAAGTCGCATGCATTTATAACGACCACGGGGCTCTTTATGAGAAGTTCACGTGTGTTGAGAGGGAGGCGGGCAGTGGGGCAGGGGTGTAGGTTACAGGGACTGGAATACACGATTTCAATCGGTATCTTCACCCCTAAAACTGGGCTACCAAATGAGGAATTATATGCAAGAGTCAAGCTACCAGGTGTAGTGAAAGTGGGTGCATTTTTTCTCTCGGTGAAACTGGCTCTGGCATTCCCACACCTAGTGATTTTTGGTGCGGGAGCACAGGGCCCCTCAGAATCGGCCATAATGTTATTCCCAATGTGCACACTCTCCATCTGAAGCAGCTCAGTGTGAAAAGGGGGTTTTGCATCATGAATAAATCCCCGCCCCCTTGACCAAGTTGGACAGTACTTTGGAAAAACATTATAGAATACAGAATTCAAACTCCTGGTCCCGCCCAAAGGCTCGGGAAGTTGTTATCTCTTCGTTCAAGGGTGGGGGATTGTGCCTGTACAAAATCGAAATGTTACAGGGGCATCTTTAGTGGCGTAGCTAGGCACCCCACCCCCCCTTGCTACGCCCTCTTTCATCTTCATTCTTTCAAGGATGATGGAGGAGTGGGGCAGGAGACATCCACTCAGGTGCCCAGTTCACAACTGTAAACACGGCATTGGGCAGATGTGAGCTGTGCATTGTTTAAAGATTAATATTCTTCCCCTGCACTCAGGCAAGGCAGTGGGGGCGCACAAAGAACCATTCTTACTGATAGCAAGGTCGTTTGGTTCTTAAAAAGAGGATAATTCACCATACCCGCGTGCAGGGTGGGTGGGGGAAGATAGGAAAATAGCCACTAATGCTGGCGCCATTAAAACTCATTAATGTTGCCTCGTGACCTCCTAGATCCTTGATGTTCATTTCTGCATAGGGTCATTAATGCTCATTGTCACTGGGGGAACGTGATCCTCATGAAGGTCAGAATCTATTGACCCTACAGGGTTGATTTTGGAACCACAAATGACAATAAAATTCATGGGCAAAAACTTTAGCTAAGGTTTAGTTAAGGTTGACCTGTGATGAATGGTTTCTTCAACACAAGTCCTCAGAAACAGGAGCTACAACTACTAAGGCACTATGTTAACCTGTTTACGTCAATGCACAGCCCCTTTAGGCTGAAAAAGTGGACCTGTTAAAGACAATACTGACCTTAACCTGGAAGCAGAGCTTGGCAAGTCAGCTTGTGTGTCTGACATATCCCCATTAACACTGTAAGAGGCCTTTCATCTCTTTCACCCACTGCGCTGCAGTCAAACATAAACTTGCTTATCACCTGTCAGAACCCCGTTCAGAGGGCCACGGGGCCAGCAAGGGTTACTGGGCCATCCGAGGCGGTTGGGCCATTTACTCCTGATGTCCCAGGGCCCACCCTACAATGGATCCCACTTAATTGGGTCAAGTGCCTCCTTCTGCGCCTGACTCTCAATTGGTAATGTAACGCGACCAGTCAAGACTCCCTCCGAGGGAAGTGTAGGTACAGATTAGTGAACACAACACATAACTCAATGTGCACGTAGCACCCACAATAAATCAATGTCCAGTCAAATACTTATTTTGTATAAAAGAAGTATTTTAATTCTAATTCTACACATGCAAAGTTAAATGACATTCAGTGTGCAATATAATCACTGGAGGGTAACTGTTCCTGAAAGGAAGCGAAAGCAGGCCTATTCGGTCGCTAGAGGGACTAGTCAAAGTGACTCTCTCAGAGAAAAGGTTGGATGGGGAATTCTCAGGAGGGAGAATTCCTCCTTTTAGAAGAAGTGCCCTCACACACCCATGCGGGTGTCATGCTTCATCATCGGGCGTTGCTCCTCATGGGGGTGGCGCTGCAGTCCCCCATGGGCCCCGCGAGAGGGCTCTTTGTCAGGGATCTTTTTTTGAGAAACGCCGCAGTGGTGAGTGTGGGTGTGTGGGGAGTGACGTGAGTGACTTAAAAATACCGCACTGGTACCCTAAGAAACTTTATTCAGGGGTCCGTGTGGTATGGTTAAAAAGATAGGCGACAAGAGAAGGCCTCTTGATCAGTAATCAGAGGAGTGAGTATTTTCCTTCTGTTTAGTCTGTGGTAGTGGTAGTGAAAGGTAAATAAATTTAGGTCGACATGTTTCACATCTCTAGAGGTCCCTAGTGGATCCTGTGGCGTTTCTTCAGGACCGTGCAATGTGTGAAAAGTGAAGAATAGGGGTCTGAGACGCCGACACTCAGTGCACCCTATGGTGCCTATATTCAGGTGTGGTCAGGGTGGCACTGCACCCGCAGAGGAACGACCACTTTAAGTTTCTAAATCCAACCCCAACAAGTAGTGTAAGGTGGCCTCATCGGCATAGAGCGCGGTTTGAAGAGGAGTACATGAGCCCCTTTGGAATCGCAGCGCGTTACCTGCCCTCCGCTGCTCGAATGCCAGTGTGCAATAACACAGCCCCCCTGGAGGTAGGCATCCAAGTAGCTTTCAAGCCACCTCCCGAGTTTCAAAGTTCCCAAATAATTTGTGTGCTGTTATGTCCCACTCACATGCAGCAACATAAATGGAATGTAAACTATTGGGCCATTTGCGGGGCATCCCCCTCTTGGACTGAGCCAATACAATGTAGTCAGTTAGAGTCAAATAGGGTTGCAAAAACCAAAGGCGGTATATCCCCTGGGGCATAGCAGGCCCAGTTCTCAGCTTACCCGCTCAGGTGGTACGAACCCTGCCAGCGGTACAGTGTGGTCCTGGCCCGGATCGGCAAAGCCAGGCTGCACATGTTCACACATGCAGCTCCTGGCAGGTGCTGGCTCTCTCTCCTGAGCCACGCTCACCAGCATCTTGACGATCGGAGTTGCTCCAGCTCCAGCCACACGCAGTAAGTCGTATTCTTCCTTCCTTGGGGATGGAAGCAGTCTCTTTGTTCCGGTGGGGCTCCAACGGTGTCTTCTCAGTCCTCAGGCCGCCTAGGAAATTAAGCCTCACTTGTCTTGATGGTAGTAGTAAGTGGGGTCACAGGCAACGACCCGGCCCTCTGACTTCAGCGTTTTAGGGTCACTCCAATGAATCTCACTGTCCGGTCACAGTGGCCTCAGGATGCCTCCTCCATGGCCCGTCCTGGCACACAGCGTCACAGCAACATCCTGCACTCGGGGGATGGCCAGATTGATGTGATAGTTATTCAGCACATGGCGGCCCCTCCTGGCATATGGGGTTGCCAAAGTTCACAAAGCGGGCAGCCAGGCAATGGCCCGATTGGTGTGGCACAGTTCCTCACACCTCGCTCAGGAGTTCCATGCGTCTGGGCTCCTCTCTGGCTCTTGCTCCCTCCAACACGCTCCTCTCCCTCACGAACACACCGGTCTAGGCAAGCAGGCAGGTACTGGTGCTTCAGATTCCAGGGCAGATGAGCTTCATTTCCCTGGGTGATGTCCCCTTACCCAGCAGGGAGACTAGCAGGATGGGACTCTAGTCCTGATCACAGGCAGAAGTCTTGCAGTGCTTCCCCTCCTCGTGCAACCGGGCTATCTGCTCGGCAGATGACAACGTATGGGGTCTCAGACTCCTCTACTTATAGATGTTGTCCATGTTGGAGTTTTGCTTCCTTGATATGGACATCTCTTCCTCTCATCCTTCCCTCTGAAAGATGCTGTCACAGCAGATATAACTCTGAAGCAGATTGAACAACAAGATTCAATGGTGTGACCAGAGTTCACACCTGAATGACACACACAGTGATCTGTGCATCAAAGGCTAATCCCGGGCCCTCAACCCTACCCTTTATGATTAACATATCAGCCTCATTTCCCTCTTCCTGAGATGTGTCCAGACCCTTTCCCTCTGATCTGGCACTGAATCAAAGAGCCCTTTGAACTGCAGAGAGAGAGCCCAGCTCCCCCTCATCCAGTGTTTGTCTCACCCAGCTTACAGGCATGCAGCAATATACAATTCTGTCTGGGGGCAATTCCTCTGCTCCTCTTGTTTTCAACAGGCAGGACTAGGCTTCCCAGAATGGAACCCAAGGTCCTCCTTGTAATGTACCAGAGCAGGCATTATTGCACTCAGCATACAGTCACAGCACACTCCACTGTCTAGTATTGTTGTGCCAATGTCCTATGCTACCACCAGCATTTCTGACCAATACTACAGTCTCTCCGTACTGTACCAGAGTGTCATTTTAAACACTCTCTCCCAGCGTACACACATTTACCATGTGCCCGCTGTTCCACACCACTGTCTCTGTGTAGAGTATTTCCTGCATGCTCACATTCACTCAGCACAAGCTTTCACTATGCATACACTTCTACATCATCCTGATGTAGGCCAAGGGTGAGCTAAACACACAGCAGTGAAACTTTTAAAAAGTTGAGTGAGCCGGTAGGCCTCATTCCAATGACACATGGTCAAAAGACCTGGTCACTGCTCCTAATCATCACACGGTATGCTGCCACCATCGTGCATGTGCTGTTTAACGCCTGGTGAAGGCAGTTGCCTGCCACCACTATGAGGGTAGCACATTGGGCACCACTCCCGGTCCAACAAGATCACAGTCCATCAGACCAGCCTATGTTATGGTGCACACGCATGATTCGTGTTCGTCAATGTAAAAAAAGTCAGCATTACAGATCCAGACAACAATGCAGTTGGGCACTCAGGGCAGGGGTACACGTCTTTACCAAGCAGAAGACTTTTCCATTCCAACATGACCTCCTATACTTTTTGTTCAAAAATATATTCAATTCAAAATAGGTAAGCCAGTAATGTTTTAGAGTGTTCCCCATCTTTACTGACTGAACAGCTGCAAGTTGCTTCGTGAGAACGCAACCTTACTTTAGTCCAAGGTGGACTATTCTATGGAACTGCACAGCAGTTAACAACTAAGCTTCCCTTGCAACATTCTTTTGCTATGATCCGAAAAAACAAAAGAGGGTAAACTGAATGAATATTATTTAGGATGCCATATTTTAATATCAAAAGAAAGGCACAGGAACCAGAAATAGATGTACGCCGACTACAACACACTACAGTACTGGAACGCCTGCGCTGCCTCAATTACGCGTCTCATGCTGCGCGCGCCCATTCAGCCATAGACAGGGCGGGTAGACTGCTAGCACGCATGATCCAACAGGAACATGCCCACACATCAATCCTACGACTGCGCTCTGCGTCTGGACCTCTACTCACTACGCAACGTGGCATTCATGATGAGTTTACCACACATTATGCCAGGGTCTACCAATCAACACACCACGCAACACCTACTGATATGGAGTCATTTCTTACACCCCTACATTTACATCACATCACGGCTAAGCAACGTGCTGAATTGAATGAGCCGCTCACGTTATTAGAAGTACAGGCTTCCATCTCCTCCCTTGCTACAGGAAAAGCACCTGGACCGGATGGCTATCCGGCTGAATATTATAAAGCATACCAACAAACCCTAGCACCGCGACTCCTTGCAGTGTATCAGAATGCGCAGGAGACTGGCAGGTTACCAGATACACTGTGCGAATCCTTACTGGTGTCCCTTCCTAAGCCTCACAGAGATACGGAGCTGATCGGTTCCTACCGGCCGCTAGCGCTCCTTAATACTGACTACAAGGTATTGGCGAAAATACTAGCGAACAGACTCGCCCCGTTAGTGCCTCAGTTAGTCCATGTAGATCAGAATGGGTTTGTGCCGGCTCGCAGCACATCGCTGAACCTGCGACGATTTTTTAGAGTGGCGCATTACTCGAGTGTCAACTGGCCACACGCCGGATGTTTGGTCTTAGACCTAGAGAAAGCCTTTGACACCCTAGAGTGGGGATTTTTATTTGAGGTGTTGCAAAGGTACGACCTTGGTGCGGAGTTTTTGGGACTCGTCAAGCTGTTATATACGAACCCAACGGCCAAAGTTAGGACAGGTCGCTATGTCTCAACACAAGTCCCCATTGGGCGTGGCACGCGGCAGGGTTGCCCGCTCTCTCCCCTACTGTTTGCGCTGGCGGTCGAACCGTTGGCGGAGGCGCTCCACACCACTCAAGCCGAATGGGGGATCCCCTTAGGTGACGACATGCGTGCGGTATCGCTGTATGCTGACGACCTACTCATCTACCTTAGAGATGTCGGGCAATCCTGCGCGTCAATCGAGCGTACACTAGATCACTTTGCCTTGGTGTCCGGGCTGAAAGTGAACTGGGACAAGTCATGCCTCTATTCCTTTGTAGATTCTGTACCAGACCCACATTTACTCATTAGTGGTAAGCCAGTGCACTGGCAAACGACGGCGTTTCGATATCTCGGAGTCCATATATATCGCAAACGGCGGGATCTCCTTGAGGGCAATCTGACGCGTGCCATCACAGCAATGCGGGCGCAAATGACCTTCTGGAAAACCCTGCCCCTGGCAGTTATGGGCCGGATTGCGTTAATAAAAATGGTGGTCTTACCACATTTGCTCTATCACTTCACAAATTGACCACTTTATCTTCGACCACCATTGTTCAGAGATCTAGAGTCAGACATACGACAATTTATCTGGCATGGTTCACGCAGGAGGGTAGCGATGGTAAAAATTTACCCATCGACCACGCAGGGAGGCCTATCGCTGCCCAAAATGGAACATTACTACCTAGCGGCACAGCTCCAATGGGTGGCGCGCTGGCTCAGTGCATGGAACCTTGGAGATACGGCGACACAGACGCCCGGGTACACCCAGCCCCAGATAGTGACGCTCTTCCACCCTAACAGGAAAGGAGGCCCACCTATGCAATTGCTGTTAAAAGTGGCTTATCAGTGCTATCGCTGCTGCCTTCGCCTCACACACCAGCTTGTACCATATGCACCATCTCTACCTATACTAGGCACCCCCAGAAGGCATTGAGCGGTATCCAGCGGGGAACTCGCACAATGGGAGGGGGCGGGCATACTAACATTAGGAGACTTATATAATGATGGGCAACTTGTCCCCTTTGAGGAGCTAGTGGAGAGTTCTCGACTGCTACACGGCCAGTTCCTGCTCCATGCCGCGGTGACTCGTACACTGAGCGCACAGTGGGGAAATGCAGCACAGGAACATGCCACGCATCTTACCATACAATATTTGCACGAACTGGGGACTGGTCGCCACCTTACCAAATGGTTTGCGGAATCACTTAGAGCTCACACAGTGCCGCCACTGCTCTCATTGCGCGCCCACTGGGATGTGGACCTCCATAGACCCGTCACAGATCGTGAATGGGGCTGCATGCTTGAGAGCCCGACACGAATCCCTCGTAACATGCGATTTAGGCTCATTCAGTATTACATACTAATAATAATAATAATAATACTGTCATTTCTTGAGCGCGAACAGCTACCTCCTAGGAGGTGTCCCGGCGCTAAAGCAACAGGCGACTCACGGGGGGGCGACAAAATCAGCAGCGAAATTAAGCCAGGTTAAAAAGCCAAGTTTTGATAGCCTTCCTAAATTGGGTTTCAGACGATAGCTGACGCAAAGAGTTAGGAAGGGAATTCCACAGTCTTGATGCCCCAAACATGAAAGATCTTGCACCCAACCGAGTTTTTTTCACTCGAGGGGTGCATAGCAGGTTCTGAGAGCAAGATCTCAGCACACGTGGCTGCGTATAGACACCTAGCCTCTGTTTTAAATACGCAGGGCAAGATCCATGAACTGCCCGAAAAGCAACGGTCAAGGCCTTGAACTTAATACGCATGGCTACTGGGAGCCAGTGTAATTCTCTGATGTATGGAGAAATGTGCTGCCGAAAAGGAACATGTTTGATAAGTCTCGCCGCCGCATTTTGAACCATTTGAAGTTTCTTAACTTGGTAGGCCGGTAGGCCAGTGTAGAGGCCATTTGCATAGTCCAAGCGGGCAGTTACTGTGGCATGGATAACGGTCTTGCGGCAGCTCTCAGGTAGCAGATGTAAAAATTTCCTGAGGTTTCTCAGACGACAGAAACAGGCCGCTGTAACCTGCTGAATCTGGGCGGAGAAGGACAGATCGTCCTGCCATTTAACACCCAGATTTTTGGCATAGCTCGTAGGAACCGGTGCCGGGCCCATTTCCTCAGGCCACCAAAGGGCTGCCGCTGGAGGCTTGGATTTGCCAAAAACATCACTTCAGTCTTATTGGCATTCAATTTAAGTTTGTTATTGTTCATCCATCCTGCGATGTCTTTTAAACAGCCTTTGAAGCACTTAAAAGAGTCTTCGGTCTGATCATTAAATGAGAAAACCAATTGGGTGTCGTCGGCGTAGGAAATCGCCTTCACTCCCCAGTTGGCTATCAAAGTGAATAGAGGGGCCAGGTATATATTAAAAAGGAGCGGGCTAAGAGCCGACCCCTGAGGCACTCCGCACCATAAGTGCTTGCGGGTGGACTGATGTGGTTGTAAGGCCACCCTTTGAGTGCGCAGGTGGAGAAAAGACTTTAGCCAGGCCAGAGCTGTGCCGTTGACTCCGCTATCCTGAAGACGTTGCAACAGTATGGCGTGGTCCACAGTGTCGAATGCAGCAGAAAGATCCAGGAGCACCAGCATAGCTGAAGCTCCTGAGTCCAGTGTCATTCTAATTGAGTCCGCTACCTCAAGAAGCGCCGTCTCAGTGCTGAACCCCGCTCGGAAGCCGGATTGGGTGTCGTGCAGGATATTATTGTTTTTAATGAAATTAGCCAATTGTCGCTGCACTGCCTTTTCCAGCATCTTGGCAGGGGCAGACAGCAACGAGATAGGTCTGTAATTGTTCAGTTCCCCTGAGTCCATGTTAGCTTTCTTTTTTAGGGGGAGTAGGGTGGCATGCTTCCATAGATCAGGGAAGGTGCCGGAGGAGAGGGAGGCATTCCAGATTATAGCCAGCACCTCGTTCGTGGAATTAGCCAGCACTTTCCACAATTTGGGGGGGCAAGGATCTTCCGGTGAACCAGACTTGCAATTCAGAATTGCAGCCAATACTACACAGAGCTTACCTCCTGCCGGCAAAAATAAACACATTTTTTAATAGTACAGACGCCAAATGTGCCAGATGCAACGAACTAGGGGCGGACCTTCTACATATGTCGGGGTCCTACATTGTCATACAGCCGTACTGGGCCAAAGTTACTAGGAGACTAACACTATGCACAGAGCAAACATTAGACTGGACATGGGAGGTATGCATCCTAGGACTTTACCATAGATCTAAGAAACATAAGGTGACATCCATATATATCTACCTAGGCCTTATAGTGGCTAAGCGATTGCTCACGCGTTGCTGGAAGTCCCCCGACCCCCCAGTGGCTAAGGCCTGGTATCACTCCCTCCTGTGCTGGGCGCAGGCGGAGAGCGTTGCACTCTGCTGCGAGGACGCAGTTGGGCTGCGTAGGCAACCACTAGCACCAGCATGGGATGCAATATTGTCGGATTTTCGCATGGCAGAGCAAGACTCAGACGTGGTACCCGACACGGCATTAGGTGACGACGGACGCATCGCACCACAAATGGCGCCTACTTAGACTCACTAGGACGTAGACACAATGCGCCTGGCTACTGATAATCCCTGACACTCAACCTTACACAGCAGTCGTGCAGACATGAGTGTTTATAACTGCTCTATCACCTGTCGCTAGGCTGGCAGTTCTTTTGGCTGACCAGATCCATATCTCCAACTTGTGTGGTTAGGACAAATAGAGCGTATTGTTACCCAGCACAATAGTGTATATATGAATAACGGTTGGGAATTTCTTTCTGCCTTATCCTTTGTCCTCCCCCCCTTCTTCTTTTTGTACTTTCTTTATATATTCTCTGGACAGAGCGTCACCTCATCCTGTATTGGATTTACAACCTAAAGATAATCATATAATTGTACATTGTCATAAAATGTATTGCCATATGTAATGATCGCCTGAGACGGGTGATATGTAATATGTATACAGGCTATTCTACTCTGTTTTGTTTTAAAGTTCTAAGAAATAACAATAAAACAAATTTAAACAAAAAAAAGAAAGGCACAGGAAAAAGACTAGTGACATTTGCTGCATTTACTTATAAATGTTCTGTATTTTGTATAAACCCAAATCAGGTCAACTTTCAGTCCCAATGTCATGAAATACATTGCAGTGTTGTGCAATATATGAATGATGTTACTTACTCAGTCACTCACTTCAGATAAGGTTACGAGCAGAGGCGTAGCAAGGGGGGCATGGACCCCAATGCAAGCAAAAGTGGGCGTCCTGTCCCCATATCATCATCAAAGACAGCTATAATCAGTGGCGTAACAAGGGGGCATGGGGGGGGGCTGGTCCACCACGAGCAGCACGAGATTTAGGGGCTGCGGCCTCCCCACCCCCTGCTCTTACCTGCGGCCGTCGCCTGTCGGGCTTCGCAGGAATCGTCAGCTCCCCCCGCTCTTACATGTGGCTGCACGGGTGGCATACGCAGGGACCGCAACGGGTGTCACATGGTCTTGCTTCCACTGGTTATAATTAGTGTGTAGTGGGCACTTCCCAAGCTCATGCCGCTGCATCTGCTATATCAATGATAGGTATGTCCCTGCTTACCAGATGGCTCCATGTCACAAAGGATGCAATTTCCTGTTAGGGGTTTTGGTTAACAACAAAATCCATTCTGGGAGTTGTAGTCCAGTTTCATATAAATCAACCCAATATAATGAATACATCTGAAAACAAAAAAGATACTGTGATTTGTCTGGGTCGATGCCCCCTTCTGAGCATGCGTGATGTAGTTCCTCAGCTTATCGATTCCTAAAAGGATAAGGACCGCCTATTTTTTTTAAATTTGAGGTCAGCTCATGGTGGGCAAGGGGTTTGATGCATAAGGCTATGGGCTTGAGACACAAAAAAGTTCTATATTTACACAGGCACACGTCTTATGATTCCTATTATGCACTGGTGTAAAAGTATGACTTTTGGAATTCACAAACATTCCCAGCAGTGTGACTGCAAAGCTGCACTAGTCCTAGCTTTCCAGGTGCACTGCTGGGAAAGTCATATGACATCTGCTATTTATCCAATGCGAACTTGCGAACAAGGTTCAACTCTATTGGAGAAAGGCAGCTGAGTTTTTCAAAATGTACATTTCTCAATTATTATTTTCTTCTCCATAGGGAAAAATATTTCCCCATTGAGGAACCCTTCCTGTGCACTCCCTGAAGTTTTCTGCTATTCCATTCCCCTTTGCAACTTCTACAAGAAATGTCTCCTGTCCTTTGGTGGAGTGATTCTCAGGCCATTTCTAGGATGGAAAAGGGCCAAGGAGTATTTTGAATATGCCTGTGCCAAGTAACTCACAAGAGTATGGGTGTTAACAAATTTACACTGCAAACCATGCTTTGACACGCTTACCCCCACCCCTTGCATGGGTCTTTGTGATAAGTGTCAGACAACGTTAGGTGAAGAAAATGATTTATTCTAGTTAAGCGCAAGTACCCCCGACAGCTTCAGGCAAACCAGTGGAAACAAACCGCCACTCTCTCGAACACTAACAATACCGTGTTCCAAGATCGAACGCACAGAGTAAAAGCAACACAACCTCAAATAGTATATACTAAAGAAAGACAACACTACATTGAGTTTTCCCTTTTTAGAATAAACATTAGTCTAACACAAACCAAAATGCATTTAGCGAATGAAAGACAATAGTACATTGAGTTTTCCCTTTTTTTTTTTTGATGACCCATTAATCTTGAGGTCTTGTTTTTTTACAGAAAACATGCAAAGGGAAATAACAAGAAAAGAAAGAAGCAAGGCAAGCAAGGAAGATATAAAATGATGCGAGGAGACCCACAAGGAAAAGGTAAAATACAGGGAATAGCGAAAAAAAAAAAAAACTTCAGTATCCCAAACAGAGAGACTGAGTGACAAACAACATCACTTCTGAATAAAGGTACTAATGGTACCTGCTGGGAATCTTTCGATCCCTGAGGCTCCTCCGTAGAGATTCAACTGGAGCCAAATCACCTTCAACATTTCCCGAAGAAACCCCTCGAGCCTTGTTTGGGAACTTCAGCAATTGTGAGAAATTCAAACCAGAATTGACAGAATTATCAAATCCGCACTTAACAGTCTAAGACATAGATTCTACATGAACAGGAACTTTGGCTAATTTGGCAGTGTTCCACCAATTGCGTCCTTGGACCCTAACAGCGTTACCACACACTTTATATATGGCGAAAGGGTCTTAAAGCTTCGGCTCACATTTTTTTACAAACACAGTTGTTTTGATGCGTACAGAATCACCTACCCTGAAAGGGCATACTTTCACTTTTTTCCTTGCATCATAGTATTTTTTTCTGTTTGTACTGTGCACAATCAACATTGTGTTGAATAAACTCATTACGACATTGATGTGACATTTCATTTTTTTTAACCATACTCATCCAAGCCGGTCTAAACTGTGTTGCAGGTTTCCTTCCTTTAAGATCCTCAAAAGGGGAAAAGCCTGTAGAGGAATGCGGTGTGATTCTATAAAACCACAACATGGATTGGACAGCATTGTGAACGTCACACTTATTGGCTAACGCCCACCTCACACACTCAACGAGCACCCTGTTGAAAAGTTCCACAAGATCATTAGTTTGTGGTTGGTAAAGTGAACTCGTTAGATGCCTAATAGAACCATCACTCAAAAATATCTCCACCTCACCTGAGACAAATTGTACGCCATTGTCTGAAATGTTCTCCTCAGGGAGACCCTCACTCAAAAAAATATCCTTGAGGAACAGAATCACAGCTTTGGAGTCAGGTTCACTGATAAATTTGACAAAAGGCCATTTTGAATATTAGTCCATAAGGACTAATGCAAAGCGAAAATTATGTGACAAAACATTAAATGGCCGCACTAAATCAATGCTTATTTTTGACCAAGGTCCAGAAGGACATTCAATATGTTTCGGTGGAGTGGTCATTTTAAAAGATTTATCAGACGTAGAACACACAACAAAACTCTTGACTAAACAGTCAATTTCACCATC
The DNA here is from genome assembly GCA_963921515.1 of Calotriton arnoldi. Classification (NCBI taxonomy): domain Eukaryota; kingdom Metazoa; phylum Chordata; class Amphibia; order Caudata; family Salamandridae; genus Calotriton; species Calotriton arnoldi. The sequence goes on from CAWUFW010000742.1 coordinate 3,213,046, forward strand.
CATTTGTGGCCACCAAAATGACTCATGCACCCTCCATTTTGTCAACGTAGCCCCCAAGTGAACTTCATGCGCTTTGGATAAAATACTGTGCATCAGCTTGATTGGAGGTATCAATTTGTCACCTCTCAAAAGTAAACCATCCTCAATGGTTAATTCCTCCGACACTTTGAAAAAAGGTTGCAGATTCAAATCTAAAGATTTTTCTCTAGGCCACCCTGAAGTAACATGTTCCATTACATCTTTAATTACCCAATCATTAGCCAAACCTTTTCTCCACACCTCCTCAGTGAACTGACAGGTATTCTTCACCTCCATGGCAGCAATAAAACAACACTAATCTTCACTCTCACTTGTCATCTCATCTTTGCCCGCAATCGGATTTCTTGAAAAATAATCCGCCCTCACATTTTTCCCCCCAGAAATATGAATAACTTCAAAATTGAATTGAAATCTGGTTGCAAATCTTGCAATCCTGGGAGTGCTACTCCTGCAATTTGTGCCATTAAGAATAGAAACTAAAGGTTTGTGATCTGTTTGTAAGATAAAACATCTCCCCCAGTCATAGCACTTACATTTTTCTATGGCCCACCAACACGCCAAGAGTTCTTTTTCTATCACCGAATAGTGAACTTCAGCATCTCTGAGGACTCTAGACGCAAACCCAATAGTGTTCTCCGTGTCAGCATCTCTCTGTGTCAACACAGCACCAACACCAAACTTGCTCGCATCCACAGTCAAACAACATTTGAGGTTATGATCAAAAGGTTTGAGTGCACTCAAGGTGACCAACTGTTTTTTGATGTCAGAAAAAAGCAGCCATGCCCTCATCATTCCACACAAATTCCGACTTGTCCTTCAATAACAGTGAAATAACCCTCACCCTGGAAGCAAAATCCAGCATGAACCGTGAATAAAATTCACAAAGACCTAAATAAGATTTCGCCCCTGCTTTATCCACTGGGGGAGGGGCATCCAGAATGGCTTCAATTAATCCAGGTTTGGGTCGCACACCCTCCTCAGATATAATGTGCCCTAAGTACTCCACAGAAGGATTTACTAATTGGCATTTTTCCCTCTTGAGCACAACCCCAGCTTTGTCAAAAGCGATAAGCACCTGCTTCAAGATCTGGTCATGATCCGAGTGAGAACTAGCATGGATCAATACGTCATCCTGAAAAACAGAGACATTTGAAATTCCCTTAAGCAATTCAGACATCAATCTCTGGAAGACGGAGGCTGCTGACGCCAAGCCAAACAGCATACAGCAGTACTGGATTGTCCCCAAAGGGCAGACAAATGCCGTCAGATGACGTGATTCCTGGGCCAATTCTACCTGATGGTAGGCAGACCCCAAATCCAGCTTCATGAAAAACGTAGCACCAGAGATTGTTGACAACATTTCACTAATCTTTGGAAGGGGATGTGAGTCTACCCATATTTTTCTGTTGAGGGCTCTGAGATCCACACAAACCCTCAACTCACCATTCTTCTTCTTGGCATCAACCATGGGAGAAAGCCATAAAGAGGACTCAACGGGCTCAATGATAGCTTTCATCCTTAAGCTCTCCAATTCCTTTTCTAATTCACTGGGTGCACTAAAAGGAACCCCCCTCAACTTGTGCTTCACCGGTATAGCATTAGCCTCAGTCTTTATTTTGTGTTGGAATCCCATAATTTTCCCAAGCTCAACTGAAAATACTCTAGGGAAATCATTTAACAAATCCTCAATGTCATTCGAATCTCTAATTACAGTGACCTGTTCCCTTGTACCTGGACGTAGGATCATCTCAAACAATCCTTGGTGGAACCATCCCAAGATGTTCAACCCCTTAACAGCAACATACATTTTTCCACAGATGCGTCTCCCTTTAAACACCATAGTTTCTTCAAAGAAACCCTGGAGATCGATCTTTCTACCATCAAAGGAAATCGGAGATCTATCAGTTGGAGACAATGACTGCCCTGGCCAATTCTGTTGGAAGAGCTCTTGGGTGATCATGGAGATTCTGGCCCCTGAATCCACCAAAAGATAGAGTTGTCTTTCTCCCACCTGAACGTAAACATAAGGGTCGACACACAATTCCTGCTCACCCTTGTCCATGTTGTCTTCGCTCACCACCAGAACCATATCATGGACTTCATTCAATAAAGTCTCAACATCAACTTCACAATCATCACTCACAGCTGATACTCTGGTTCCTCTGCGTCTCACACTTTCACACACCTTGGGAAAAAGCCCAGATTTCCCACAAAGTGTACATTGGGCATTTTTAGCCAGGCATGCCCGACCCCCCTTTTGATGTGGAGAATATCCACACCTGAAGCATATGTTATTTTGTTTAAAAAACGAGTTCTGCTGCGTAGGATTAACAGGTGACGGAAATGATGAAGAAGACGCTTTAAACACTCTCTCCTTGTCAGCTTTGGAGAGCACAGCATTAACCTGTTCAGTGGTTTTGTCCCCTAGTTCTCTCGCTGACTTGATTGATGTCTCTATGCTTTTAGCAATTCTGATGGTTTCAGTCAAAGAAGGATTACCTAAGGATGTTATATTCCATATAGGTACCCTATATAGGCGCAGGTAACATTGCAACCTTTCACCTATATTCTTCCCTACATTACATACATAACGGTTCTTAGGGACTGACCTTTTACCTAGATACAACACTGCATTCAGAACGCGGGTTTCCCCCGAGTTCGAATCTAATACATTATGCATGAGGCTTCTTGGAAGCACAGCAGGACTAACATCTCCTGTATAATATCTCTGTATAAAGTTCAGGCCCGACGTCATCCTTTAGGCCGACACAGTAACACAGCAAGGTAGGATCCCTAGGGAGACCTATGGGTATATATACATCACATCTTGCTTAGAAGGACAGAGGAGACCGAGACTTCCCGACTGACACACTGACCAGGGACGCTGAGGTTCCTGCATGCAGATGCTCCAGCTCGCAGTGGTCTAACATCCCTCGCGGGGTGTCCAACTCGAGACCAGGACGGGTTCCCATATTCTCTCATTCTAAGGTAATGGGGTTGACTAGATCCTTGAGGGATTCTTGGCATAACACCTACACAGATGCTAGGTACATTTAGGTACATCTAGTTAGGGAGGCATTGTAGGAGTACGCACTTCTTATCAAGTGTTTTATGTACTTGTATATATTCATGATTTCTGCGAGATGGTAGAACTATACCATCCCTTTACTTTCGTAGTACTTCTAATCATATATCTCTGCTACTGTCTAATGGTTGTTGCAGCTCATCTACTCTACACTAGAATAACAACTGTTCAATAAATTCTTATTGAAAATGCCCAGCCTGTTTATTCTGTGTATCTATCTGAGATGAACTAAGTAAGCACGAATGACTGAGCGAAAAGTAGTATATTGTTTCCACGATTCTGAGGGATCAGGGTTGTCATGTTCTGAGGTTGCCAGAATCTATTCTCTCCTTGGTAAGAGGAGATTATAGTGGCACTGTGAGCTAGCTGATACAGATAGGCTAACGTATCCGGTGGGGGTGCATGGAATCAGTCTGACACCAATCCCACAGTTTATGTTATCCAAACACGCAGATCCTGTATAGGTTATAGAGGAACTACACGACAAGGAAAGCAACTTCTGTTTGATGGACTTGTCGGTGCAGTGGCAAATAAACTGATCTCCAATGAGCTGCTCTGCAAAATTCTCAAATTGACATTCCGCTGCCAACTTGCGCAGCGCAGAGATGTACGTATTGACATCTTCCGCTGACTTTTGCTCTCTTTTAAAAAACTTGTGCCTCAACACCACCAGACTGGGAGCAACCTCAAACCTTAGTACAAGCTTCTTTACGGCTTCTTCATAGACATCTAGCTCATCCTCCCCCTCAACTTGAACATCAGGCAGATGTTTAAAGGTGGATCTCCCCTCAAAACCCAAAGAGTGCAAAAGTAGATATCTTTTCCTCTTGGGACTGAATCTTGAGGCACTGATTGCCCCCAGGTAGGTTTCAAAAGCATTGTGCTACTGCCTCCATTTTATAGGTTGATCTCCTGGTGTCTCCAAAAATGGTGGTGGTGGATTTACTGACTGCATGTTACTTGGAAGCACGCAACACAGTGGAAGACCCAACCAACATAAATATACATTTTCTTTTTTGAGAAAAAAGGAAAGTTTATAAAAAAAATTATTTTATAATTGTTTCTTCTTATTTGTAGAGCAAACTTGAATGTATTGCTACTGAAACTTGTTAAGATATCTGAAGCGTTCAGTAGAAGAAGGTTGTACTTCAGTGCAATTGTATCACAGTTATCCCATTTGCACAAGATGGCCACCAGTTTTTCCTTTAATTTCTATAGTTATTAGGCACTTTCGTGAAGGCTACAATGCTCCAGTATCCTTCCCAACATGTTAAAATGACCACCATGTTTTTCTTGGTATTTTTGCAGGCAATAGCGCTTATTTGCCAATGAAGCACATCCTTCACGCATGTGCAGACGCCCTTACCTGGGCCTGGATAAGCGCTCCGCCTCCCGCAAATGGCAGCCAGATTCCCCACAGTTTCTATGGGAGGTTGGTGTAGTAGTGAACTCGTCTTCCGACCCTCTTGTGCGCTGCACCGGGCAGATTCACAGCGTTTTTCTCAGTGGAGACAAGCAATGTGTGGCACCTCACTGACACCCTCCTGGAATCAGTTGAAGCGTACAGGAACGGCGCTTGCTGTGGCAAGGGAGAAACCCACACGCGATGTGGGTAAGTGCCTTCAGTCTTGAGGATTCCTCCGTGCGGTGGGTTCAATGCTCGGGGGTACACCTGTCCAGCTCATCGCCACGTGTAATAAGTGGCAGACGACGTTAGGGGAAGAAAATGCTTTATTCTAGTTAAGCGCAAGTACCCCCGATAGCTTCAGGCAAACCAGTGGAAACAAACTGCCACTCTCTGGAACACTAACAATACCGTGTTCCAAGAGAGAATGCACAGAGTAAAAGCAACACAACCTCAAATAGTCTATACTAAAGAAAGACAATACTACAGTCTTACTACAGCATAATTGTATACAAAATGCAAATTCAAAATACTTTGTTTTGGCAGTGTGCCATGAAAGCATAAATACAAACAGCACATTAAAACCTTATATTACAATAAGGTACAAGAAATAGAATATAAAACAATTCAAAATTGTGAAACTGTCAGCTTTATAATCACAGTTGATAAGCCAGGGTGCAAATCCATCTTACATCAAAATACTCATAAACCATCATAATTTGCAGAGCCCACGGGATTAGACAGCTAGGAGTCTGAATGATCTGTCCTTTGGCACACCTTTTGCCTGATTCTTCACATACATAATAAATAGCGGGTCACAGCAAAAACTAGACTTTTTTTAACATCGGATTTTTGAATATGTAGAGCTTCTGCAAATCTCCTCACCCCAAGATTATGACATGCCAGAACTAACCATTTTCTTCAACCCATCTAGTAGGCAGGACAGAAGAATAAGGTGTGCCCTTCAGTTTCTTCTTTGGCCCCGCAGAAGGGGCATGTCCATCCAGCTTGCTCAAACATGCCTCCCCACTTAGCTGTTAAAGATGCTAATGGTAATGCACCATGCCTAAACTACAAGTACAACTTTCCAGCTTGGGGGGGCTCGATGTCATGAAGGATATCCTCAAGCATAAAGTCATCCTTGAAGGAAAGAAATGAATCTGTAAGGGTACCTCGAGATGGATGTGCCTGTGATTGCCGCTTGACTTTCAAAAGAGATTTACTAATTGTGGAAGCTCCCGAGGGATTGTCCCAAAGATTATATCACCCCATGTTGACCAGGATATCTTTTGCATACTTGGTCGGGGGATGACTGCCAATTCCCAGGAGGCCCAAGATTTCCTCAACCTCTAACAATAAGACTTGAGCTCCGGTGTAGACCAGATGCGTTTCCAATAAAGAATAGGCCTGATTCCGATCACCTCCGTAATTGGCCTAAGACCCATATCCAACCTAAGAGGGAGTATAGGCGTGCTGGTTGGTACTCCTGTCAGCTGTCGAAAAAACAGCTCTCCACAACCAGCATTTATCCAATGTCCTTATGTCCCCACAACTCTACTCTATGAAGGCCCGATCCTAACGCCTGCTGTTTATAGATCTGAATCGCTGGGGACGTTGGGCAAAAGTGAGAGCTTTTAAGCATTCTAATCAGCGCCCCTGTATTTTGCATTAGTTTGAGCGTGGACTTATCTATGTGAAGCCTCCAGTCTAACGGCTCCGTGAGGGTTAGCCCAAGATACTCAAATATCTTCTCTCGCTCCAAGGGGACCCCCAAGAGCTTAGGGTTCAATCTTGTGGAGGGGCAGGGGTTCAAGAGCATATACTTCGTTTTGGCCACATTTATTTCTAAGCCTCTCAAGCCATAGAAGTTCTCGAAACAATCCAGGATTTTCTGCAACCCCATTGGTGACCTTGATGGCAACAAGGTGTCTCCTGCGAACATCATAGCCGGATCCTTGATTTTAGCAAGACAGGGGGCATCTCCATCACATTGGGTCAAGTATGATATTAGGTTGTTAACACAGAGTGAAAAGAGGGTTGTAGCAAGGACACAACCCTGCCTTACTCCTCTTCTAACAGGGAATGGTTCTGTCACATCTCCTAGCTTGCCACAATGATCTTGGGCATAGTTGTGATTATGTAGATTTACAATGACAGCCAGAAGTTCTTTAGGGACACTTATATCTGCCATAACACGCTAGAGTGTTGATTTCGGGACCAAATCAAATGCCGAGCGCAAGTCGCAAATACAACATCAAGTTGATCTCCCCCTAGAATCACTGTTTTCCAAAAAAGGAGCTGGAATCTAAAGACTTGTTCCACTGTGCTAGTGTGTTCCCGGAAACCCACCTGCAAAGGGGATAATGCATCTCAGTCACCAATCCAAGCTTGTAGCCGTTTGAGGAGGATTCTGCTGTAGAGCTTTTGTGAGCAGTCAATCAGGCTTATTGGCCGGTAGTTACATGGATCCGATAAAGAACTCTTCTTGTAAATTGGTATTATCTCTGCTCCTGCCCATGTTGGGGGTATTGGTGCCCCTAGCAGGATGGAATTAAAATAGTATAAAAAAATAGGGACTCTAAACCTCAACCTCTCCCTAAAACAAGTCACCCAGAATTTTATCAGGACCAGGCGCTTTGCTTGGGACTAACTTGGAGATCGCCAATCTTACTTCAGCCAGGGAGATCGACACAATCTCCATAGCAACCCTATTAGAGACCCCACAGCTTGGTCTCCGGCCTCCCACGCCAGTGGGGTAATGTTTCAGCTCCAGTCCCGGCATAAAGGTTGGAGAAGTGGGCTACCCAGTCTGCAGTGGGAACATTAACCTCACTCTGGTGATGTCCATCCTTACTTCCTGTTGAAAGCAGATTCCAGAAGGCACACTGATTACCCTCCCTTACTGCACCATGCAGACCTTCCCATTTCTCCATTTCCCATTCTTTTTTTTGCAGTTTTAACAGACCTCTTGTATTCATCCCTCTTCTCTTTCATTGCTACCTTATCTTGATATTGTATAGCGAGCATGACGGGAGCCCTAGCGGTCTTGCAGGTCTTATTTTACCAACACTGAGGAGGCCATCTCTTAAATGGCCCTTTTATTGCCACATAAAGTGGATCTTTTAACCGTGTAAAAAGCTTATTGTGAATAGTACAGACTTGGCTCAGATGATCCTCCTGGTCCCTATCCCAATCCAGTCCCTGGAGCTCCTCCATACTGCACGCAACAAGCTTGTATATTTCCCGGATCTGCTCCTTAGAGTTAACCATAGTATGCCACTTAACACTGCTCTTACTAGTGGAAATTTGCAATCTGTGGTGAAAAGGCTCATCAGTGCTAGCTCTCTCAATCCCTACAGGAAACTCAACATCTAGGACAAAAGTGTTGTGATCACTGACTCTCCTATCAAGCACAGCCATTTCTTTTACAAGTGGCCAGACCCTTACATTCACCAAAACATAATCGATAAGGATGCTGCCTGGAAAACGGTTGAATTAGTGCTTTCCCTCTCTATCGGACGCAGTCCTACCATTCCCAGCTCGCAATTCCTCGTTCATTGTTAAGGCATTGATCTGGAATGCCAGGGCAGACCACATCCTAATGGGCAGAATTCCCAAATGGGCAATAGACCAAAGGCGGTCCTCATCCTGTGTGAATGCAATGGCACATGGGTCTAGGGGCTCAAATTGACAGTTAAAGTCCCCACCTATGAGTGTCAATGCTCCCACCAGGGCATAAGTGATGTGTGATTTCAATTGTTCAATGATTGTGGAGTCACTGTTAGTCCCCCTGACCTTAGGCAAATATTGTAAATATAAACACACAGTATTGGAAAAACTAGCGATACACACAAGATATACAGCGAGGGTTTCGCTATTTCTTGTGCTTTGCAATTTAATACAGTGCTCACCCAGGTTGCAAAGCCCCCTGAGGGTCTGCCCTACCTTTTTAACTGCTTCTTTGCTAAAATTAGCATAACCAGAACTATGGAGTGGTTTTGTGGACCGTGTTTCTTGGAAAAGACAGGACGAGTGTGTATCAATAAACTCATCCCTGTCCTGAGAGACAACTTTTGATGCTAGCCCTGCAATGTTCCATGATAACAATTTAACCTGAGTGGCACAGGGGCTGGAATGTAGGATCAGTACAAGAGTCAGAGCAAGAAGTGGCAGTCCTGTCATTTTGTGCACATGGATGGTTGCCGAGGTGACCTGGGAGTCTATAACCCTAGAAACATTATGCACCGGATCTTTTACAAAGTGTTGTTCCTCCAGTCCTAGTTTCACCCTGTACTCAAATCTTCCAAAGGGTCGGGGATGATCCTGTACCGTAGCCATTTTTGGATCCACTGCAAACTGTCCCAGGGGAGCGAGAGTGCCTCGAGTGAGGTGCCCCATCTTCTTTGAGCTATCTTATGCCTCCTGCCATGCGGGCTCAAAACCCGTTCCACCCTTATTACCTTCATCACTATCTGCAGCCTCCCTACCCCCAACCCTTAGAGTTACGAGCCTCTCTCTTAAAGTTGTGGCCCTTGGGATAGTGAGCCAATCAACCCCCTCCAGCACATCAAAGCAATTGTAAACCGGTATGCCAAATGTGCCTATCTGCCTGGATAAAACATTACAACCATCCAAGTACACCTGGCATGAGTATGTAACCCTATTGTGTGTGCTCCGAGTGTACCTCCAAACATGTTCTGGTTGGCTTGTAAAAATATCCCAGTGGCAACAACCCTATGGAAGTTTCTACGTTTGAGCCCCTATTGTGACTGAATAGTAATCTTTGTCCTACCTGGGGGGTTCTAAAATTAACCACCACACAGTCTCCTCCTGGTCCACTGGCCCGGATCCTAACCAACCCACCCTACGAGTGAGTAGAATTTCGCTGAGCAGTGATAGAGGAATGATTCAATGCCGAGCCAGCCAATTGAGGCACTTGTTAGTGAGGTCTTCTTGATCCTCTCTCTGATTCTCACGCAAGAAAGGAACACCTACTAGTATTATCACATAGGGGCAAGCTGCAGGAGGAAGATTGATAACAGGTTGTTTCGCATAGGAGTCAGACACTTTTACCGGTGGCTGGGACCTGCCCACCCCCGTACAAATCGCTATGACCCTCAACCCAGCAACAGCATGGGCACTTCTTCAGGGGCCAGTAGCCTCTGTCTGTCCTGAGACTTTAAGTACAGCTGCAGCACACTCAGGGGCATATTTACAAGGAAGTGGCGGAGTGCAGCATTAGCCTCCTTGGCTTAACGTCGCATTTTGCCACTTCTGAAACGCAGAGTTGCACCGTATTTACATGAATACGGTGCAGACTTGCCTTTCCCCCTGTGCTAGCACTAATTTAGCTGCTTAGCGCCAACGTAGGCCTGCGGTGAGGGGAATGATTGTTTATGTGCAGGAAGGTCCCTTCCTGCACATAAACAATCTGAAATGGCATTTTGAAACTTCTATGTGTGCTGCTGAATGCAGCACACATAGAAGTTGCAAAACGTCATCTTGAAAAAAATGATTGTATACGTGCAGGAAGGTGGAAGGGACACCTTCCTGCACATAAACAATCAATGGTGTTTTGCTATTTATATGTGTGCTGCACAACGCAGTACACATGGAAACAGCAAAAACGAGGAGAACATAAACATTTCTACTCGCTGCGCCAGGGTAAGACCAGGTTTTCACTGGTCTTAATTTTGGCTCTGCTCCATATTTACGCCACCCTTGTAAATATGGGGCAGCATCAAAATCAATGGGTGTTGCGGTGGAACGCCCACCACAACACCCATTGCCCACCCCTTTCATGCTAAATATAGCGTGAAAGGGTGCCTTATTTACAAGGCAGCGTTAAGCCATGTTAAAAAGGCAAAACCCATATCACGAAAGGAACATCACTAAAAGTGAAGTTCCTGTGGCGATAGGGGCTTGTAAATATGCCCCTCAGTGTCCAAGGGCCGACGCTGTGAGGCAGTTGATTCTTCGTGAGCTAATTTAGCCAATTGGGTTGTAATGTTATCATGGGAGCCTTCAAGAGCTGAGTTGGGGGGTTTAGAAATTTTACTCAATGTAACTAATTGTATAAAGTCTTACATTTATGCAGCAGTGAAACCATTTATGCCTACCAGATAGTCCTAAATGAAGTCATGTATGGGATAGACATAGACTTCATGGGAGTAAATAAATAGCTCTGTCAATAGCATCATTAGTATGTAATGTAGGCTCCTTTCAATATGATTTTTTAAGCAAATGTAAGTCAGTAAAACATGCCAGGAATGAACAGTGAGCTCTGCTTACTCTGATTAACAGCATGAGAGCAAATAATTTTTTGTAATACATGAGTCTGAATGTTAGGTGTTTCTTGTTCAAAGGTGCTTTGTTATGTGTGGATAATTTTTTTAAATGTAAACCCCATGCTACTACTATGAACCCCAAAATAACCCTTTCTAGACTCTTCCTTCCTAAACCCCTCCTTGCATGATCTCAAACCTCTTTTACTATTCAGATCTCCCAAACAAGCCTTTTTAGAACTCTTCCCTTAGTCGATACCTCATCTTTCTCCCTAATCCACTTCCACCCCTCCATCTCTCCTTCACTCATCCCAAACCTCCTCCTTCTGCTATGATCTCCCAAAAAAACACTTTCTAGACCCTTCCCTCTTCTATCCCTCCATTATCCTTTTCAATTCAACTAACAGACTCACATGTCCACCGCTCAAATTAATTTCATATTTCTCTATTCTAATTCACCACTTCATCCTTTTTTGGTTCCGGAGTAGCATGCTACTCGCCGAAAAGTGCTTCAACGCCTCGTCAGGGGTAGTAAGCACTATATAAATGCAGTTACAATGCAATACAATAAGTAAATTGTTTTCGATCTTGGGAGATGATTGTTCAGTTTTATGTGTCAGGGTAAGTGCGTTGAAGGACTCGTGTTTTCCTGTGCTTTGTACAAAACGTTATGTGATCCTAATAAAAACAGAGATAAGAATTGGTTAAAACTGGCAAAACAAACGTCAGTGACAACTTTACTGCTTGTCAATGCTGAAGAGCAATATAAAGCTGAAGCGTCTGCGATGAAGGCTTATATCATTTTCTTCCTTCTTTCTGCCATTTACAGCTAATATTGCCAGTGTTTGACATACACGTACAGCTTCTGGCTGACTTTAATATCCTTGCAATCAATAGGATGTGATATTTTTATAGTTTGAACTCAATATTTAAAGGTTCAGAAGTGGCAAACATCATCAACGCAAAAAAGGTTTTGCTCCTTTTTACTCCCATTTATAAGGGATGTTTTTTCAAAGTATATATGGATGCAAATAAGAATTGGTTTGTATTCTATGAACGTGCAATGGAACTGTACGATTTGTATTACTTTTTCAGCTATTCAATATACAAGTGTTAACTGGTAAAATAAAAATTAAAATATAAGTGTTGTAAGATGTTGAAAAATCCGTGCTTCGTTTTGTCTCCTGATACACAGCTCAGCTCACAGTTGCATTACTTCATTGCAAAAGTTGTGTGGACAATATATTTTTGTATATACACAGTACTCTACCGTACTGTACAGTCCCCAGCAATTAACCACCCATCATCAACTGAATAGGAATGGAATAACTGAAGAGACCTGCTGCACATTGCTGGTCACTAGAGGACTCAAATTTAGTCCATCACCAAAAAGATGCGCACTACGACTGCTTCTTGACATCGCACAATGACCATGATATATGGGAAGACAATTAAAAAGAGCTTGATTTAGAGTTGGCAGACAAAGGAATCAGTCATAAACTCAAAGAAGTAACCAGTGCTCCAAGCTCTCGATCCGCCCGCTCATTTAGAGACGGCTGACTGTAAGCATTTTAGTGATGGAGGCCTCACTGCCAGATAGAACTTTGAGGTGAGAGAAAAAGAGAAAAAGAAATAATGTTTTTTGTTTTTTAGAAACAAACCAAAAACCAATGGTGCCTGTCCATGAAAATATTTTCTACCTTGAAAGGAACAGCCTTGACGGCTGTTCCTTTAAAGAGGCAGAAATCATCACTGGGCCGGGGGTCATCTCTAACTTTGGCATTTGGTAGTCCATCAGGGTGATGGAGATAATGTCCTCCATCAACTTGATGGGCAGAGTACAGTCCATCAAAACTTAAATCAGACCCAAAGTTCATCCCAGCATATCGCCCCACTATCTGTCCCTCTTTCGAATCAAAGGGGGCAGTTCTTCTGAGAAATAGACCAGTGTTTCATATCCTCTGGAATTATGCTCTTATTTTAGCTAGTTGTTGAGGCTAAGGTTACCGTTTATACTATTACAGGAAACCCCAATTGAGTATCGAAATGTGACAACTAATAAACCTTAATAGAAGAACTTTAAGATTTACTAGGGAAAGTTTTTAAAAAGATTTTGAGATATATGATAACATCTGAAGAAGTCACAGAGAATGAGGTTGTTTCTTAAACTTCCACAGACACTCAAGAATGAGGAATGGTCTTTACGAGTGGATATGCTAGGATGCGAGTATCATAGCTTTGTTGGGGGATGTTTTCTAAATCGATATTTACAACCAGAATTGGCACTATTAACTAGTGTTATTGAGATATCCATTGACTGCTTACTTGAGTTTCAAGTAGTTCTTTTTAAGGAAAGTGCTAATCCAAATAGGAGTTATATGATCATGAATAAGGTCTCGGGTTGCAGTGTGCTTGTTGTCTTGTCTATTAACAGTGTCTTCAAATGCCCTTAGATTATTAGAATCTTTAAAGGAGAATTTTCAGGAGGAGTTGGCTTTAAATGTGATAAACTATTAGGGAAAAGAGCTTTTTGAATGAAAAATCATTTGCTTTGTATGCACATAATACTGAATTAAAATGTGCTAATGATCAAAGGGCATAGTGAAGATAACACACAATTGTTTCATACCAAATATAATTGTGTAATATGACTTGCATGATCTATCATGACATAGAAAGATGATATGTCTTATGTCTGATTGAAGCGATGAATTAGAACAAGATTGATTCCTACAATAGAAATGTATTGTTATATTTTTGAAGTATTAGGGTGTGGAAAAGTTGATTATTATCATGTATTATTTTCACCTAATGGATGATATTTTTAATTGGCTTTCAATTTTGATAAAGTATTTTAACAAATTGCATTTTTTTTTTCTAGAGATATTTCTACAATATAACATCGGCCATGAAAAAGTGACAATTGGCCATTTTTATGTGCTTTAAAGTGAAAAAGAGCAGTGGAATAAAGAAAATAACTTAATCTAATTATTAGTGCAGTGTGGCAACCAGCTTAGTGGAGTATGTTCGTAAAAAAGGGACCTGCAAAGATGTTCAAAGCTGCTAGCCTACTGAAAAGAACTATGTGTGGGCCTATTTCTCAGATTTCTTCATCCATCACACTGCTAATGGCTGCGTCCTATAACATGTTAAGTGGTCATCACGCATTACATGGAAACATGCAAACATTTCCCACAAAGAATCGAAACAAAGAGCATGCAAAGAATCAACACAAAGATAACACCCTTCCAACTACACACCCAACACGGTGTAGCATGCTACCCTTGTAGGTAAGCGCTCATGGTCCCACATGGGGGTAGTAGGCTCTATATACATTTTACAATATAGTACAATACACATAGCAGCAGTTCAATGGTGAGGAAATGGGAATTCGGGACCGAGCATTCAGAGATTCTGATGATGCTTCTTATCGTGGCCCACACTATGGCCGTTCATTTATTGAACTGAACAGTCTTTGGAAATAATAAAACATTATGAATGCATTGATAGCAAGATTCCTACTGTGAAAAATATATAATTGATACTAAGTCCTGAAGAAGTTTAAGGGAAAGAGCCTTATGAAGCAAATGTTGGCTAGACGTTTTGGGTGAATCAGAGATAATGAAAGAAAAGCTCATGGACTCCATGCAAGACTTACCACATGTTCTTTAATTGTGCTCACAGTGATTGAATAGTGACATTTGGGATAATTCCTGTATCTGGAACGACTTGGTGTGGCTGACCTTCCCACCATCTGGAGCACATTGAGGGCACATGGGACTGACAAAATAACTTAGGGGCATTGTTGCTACTCTGACCACACAACTTGATTTACCTACCAAAAGTAACTTATCATTTTTAAGAAACATCATTTTTTAGTATAAATTTAGCATTGAATAAATATTTTCAATATGAAATGAAATAATGCACTATTGCCCTACTTTATTTCTAACCCTACCTCTAAAATAGCCTATGTTAAATATTTAATTGTAATGCTTAAATGTAATTTGTTATTTAAATGTGTATCAAATTAATTTACTCGCCCCTAACTCAATTTTTTTCTGATGCAAATATTCACTTTTGTTTAGTAATTAAAAACATAGAATTTGAATTACATTAAATAAAATAATTAAGAGACCCTTACCCCACCCCCAAACCTAATGCTAACCATAACCAATGTCAAGTCTTTAATAAGGTGCCGACTTCTTTGACATTGATCGGTGCTTGGGGGGGGGGGGCATATCTAAGTCCTCTGATCACTCATCCAAGTGGGAGAAGTGCAGTTTGAAAGGGTATAAATGATATCTCAGCCAGGTGGATCCTTGCTTGGATATCAATAGCTCATGGTACAAGGACTTCTATATTGATTTCAACGGGAAACATCGTTTACAACGCACGCGTTACAATGCGTGTCATTACAACGAATGTTTTACAACGCGAAATCCATTACAATGCATGTCATTACATCGCATAATCCATTACAACGCATTCCCAAAGTAACGCCCGGCGGAGTTAGAATAGAAATTGCGTTGTAATGGATTATGCGTTGATAACGACATGCGTTGTCACTGACATGCGTTGTAATGGATTTTGCGATGTAAAACATTTGTTGTAATGACACGCGTTGTAACGCGTGCGTTGTAAAGTGTCATATTCTATTTCAACCGCATCTTCCAGGCTCATGTCACAAAGGGTTAAAAGTCCCTGGTATTAACTGACCCTGCTCTGCAGTGCTAAGTGCTTCCTGTCAGAAGGTCTAGAGTCTCTTGCCCTTTCCCATCCTGATGGATACAATGCTTTTCTGGACAGTGTCCTTGAAATCCATCTGACTCAACTGAAGAGTATCCTCCATATAAGAACATGCTTCATTAAAGGTTTTCATATATACAAAAGGATCACTGTGCCTTAGAGAGCTCCAGTGGTTTTCATCACTATCAGGACCAAAAGCACTTTTACCAAGACAGGTAACTCTGGCACCTGACCATGCATGACGGACAAGATTAAGATCTTCTATGGAGCACATCTGACAGGCAACAACTACGTTGCCCTCACCATACTTGAATTTAGGAAATAGAGGAAGGAGAAGATGCCAAGCATTCTCCTATATTACTGGAATGCCATCTCAGTGCAGATCTGCCAGGATCCATCCCTTCAATATCTTCCAAAGAAATGAAAATCGATTTCTTCAAGCAACATCTTTTCACAGGGCAAACAACCAGATGCTGAGCCACACCTAAATATTTGCCCTTTCCCACCCACCTGCAGGTCTGCCACTCTCTGTGGTAAACCTCCACCCTTCATACAGTACCCCCACTTCCCACCCCTCACCTCTTGTTTGTGCTACCTTCTGTAAAAAACCAACTTACACACAGTTTGTGACTCTATTAGCCATCCTCCATATTCTACAGAAGGTGGCTGTGATGCCGACCTTAGTACTGATACAATGAGGAAACTTAATGTGCTCACTGTTAATTATCGTTTGATTTAAAGATGCAAATACCAAGAAATCGTTCATCCATTGGATTTTGAATAGTGCATCGATTTCTGAACTTTTAATCTTATTAAGTCCCAGTTGATTTGATTATCCTCACTTTTTGTTAAGCCCTGATGAAGAGCACACAGTTATTGTGTTTGTTGCGAAACACTTGTTGGTTTAGGTGCTTTCGTTATGATTTACCACTTTTGAAACCGATTCTACGAATTGATACAACAATCAATAAAAATAATCACATTTTCTATAATAATTTTGGAACTATTCAATTAATCTTAAAAACTCAAATCTGTCTACATATGCACACAGCTGTGTGTAGCTAGGTTTTCTATATGAGTCACACACATACAAGATGGACACAAAAAATTGTGTATTTGCCATTGGAATTCTAATGCTCTGGCAGTCGTATTTTAAATATCCTGTATTTTGTGCCCTTATGCTTCAAAACATCATATTCATCTATAACTAAAAGCAACCACCATAGGCAACACCATAGATGCCTCTTCAGTCTGACACATAGTGCAATCAGAAACAAAAATACTTCGTGACCCTCAAAAGGTCTAATGTGGCTACCTTCCAAATCAATTGATCCAGTTGCTAGGTCTTTCTTCTCTGCAGGAACAGCCACGGATTACATACCTGTCCTCGAACAAATGATGTTTGGAGCTCTAAAAGGGAGAAAATGGCAGCTCTTGGGCCAGTCTATGCAGCTGTAAGGTGCCATTTCCAATTGCGTTGTGGGATTTAGTTAAATTTTTCACATGATATCTCCAATGGTAGCACACAGATGCCCAAAGTGTTTTTAGCAGTAGAATGTAAAAGGCAGTAACAACATCTTCTTATCCTAATGTATGTTGTCTTGCTGAAAAGTAGAGACATGAATGGTAGACTTACGAAAGAAACTTGTAATTGATATAATCATACGACCCACATTTTCTTTTGTGATAAAAAGATCGCTGCAGCTCTCCATTGCTTTTCATTTTCACTGCTATATACTTTTCAGCTTTTTATCTATCTCCTGAGAGCACACAGATGCTGTATGTACTTGCATTCTCTGGGAAGTACTGTAATTCAGGGTAAAAGTATATGTTTTCTTCAGAAACACTCAAGCCCTAAATGTGCTTTCTTGCAAAAACATATTTAAAAGTCGCTTGTTTGTGGCGCATTATGTTGATACCAATAATATGTGCAATCTCGTGCTTTATGAGCATGGTTTACGGAACCAGCACTTTTTAGCATGGTCCTAGTAACATAAAATAAAAAAGATAGTGGTCAGCAGGTGTATTCTTCAGAATGTTTAGTGTTGTTTACTTTTTTACCCTTTTACATTTTATTTGTGTTTACGTTTGATTTCAATTGAGTTTCTAATGAAGCGGTGCGTGCTCCAGACTGCAGCTTTAACATCACCGTTCTGGGTAGCATTACTTGCTGCAAATGGTTTAAAAAAAGGCACTTTTTTCTGTAACAAAGCTTCCATTAAAGAAAGGAACAGAAGGAGCCCAATTCAGGGCTGATGGACTCCGCTCAATTGCTTCACCTCCTCAGAAGCTGTCTACATTAATGTGGGCTAGCTAAATTGTATTGCTGTTCTAGATATAGTACTAGATCCTAAGTCTCTTCAGAGTGCACCTATCTAAGTAATGCTTTTGTTAGAGATTTGGCTGCTGGTTCTTAAAGACAAGTATGCAATAGGGTTAATGTATCAAACATAATCTAATGACAGCGATCATCAGGCAGGTACCACCGAACATTAACGTGATAGGGCAAATGCCAGATGAGCCGGATTACATTAAACATCTGGGACCAGATGTACTAAGATTTGACGCAGCACAATGCAGCAAGACACCTTGCTGTGCTGCATCAAATGGGGGGATCAGGATTGCATCATATCTATTCAGATATGTCTCATTCCTGGTCTCTCTGCGCTGGCGAACTAGTGACTGCCAAACTCCTACGCAGGCACATCGCACCATGTTGCAAGGGTGGCTGCGTTACAATCAGGATTGTTTTTGTGCAGGAAGGCACACATTACTGCACAAAAACGATCCCCATGGCATTTTCTTATTAATGAGGAGAAATAAAGATATTTCTCCTTGTTACACCTCACCTAGGAAGGCGTAGCATTTCAACACTTTCCCAGGTTTACCAGTCTTAGTAAATCTGGGGATGTCCCAAAAACTATGGGTGAATGCATGGGAACATCCACGCTCCACCCATGGAACACCTTCCCCACGCAGAGTAAGCAAAGGCAGAGACTTGCGCTGACTAGTGTTACTCCAGATTTACTACGACACACAGAGGCACGCAAGGTGGCTCTGTGTGGTATAGTAAATCTAGCTTAAGAGCTTTCAATGCCTTGTGTGACGCAAGGGCAATGCAAGCCCTTGATAGATCTGGGCCATGGGGGTAATGGGGAGGTTCCCCTGCTAGTTTAGGACAACTTCTCTGCAAGTGTTAACATTGTTCCTTATTATTATGTCTTAAGGTGCATTTAGCAGTAAACCTTTTGTGCTAATGCACTTTCCTTCGAGCCACTTTGTAAAGAAATGTCAGCACCTCACAACAAACCTTGGGGGATATTTACAAGGAAATGGTGCAGAGCATGGTTGCACGCAATTTAGCAGCACCGCACTGCGTCATTTAAAAAATGCAGGGATAAGCCGAATTTACAAGAACACTTGTGCCTTTAACTTGAGCTGGCGCTAAAAAAAGCTGCCTAGTGCCAACACAGACACCCTTGTGCCATAGTGCAAGAGAGCCTGTATTGCAGGCATGAGTACCTGCAGCGCAGGGGCAAGGGTGTCTGTGTTGCAGGGATGATTGTTTATGTGGAGGAAGAGACACCTTCCTGCACATAAATAGTCTTTAAAGATGATTTTCTCTTTGTATGTGTGCAGCAGAATGCAGCACACATAGAAATAGCAAAGAGCGGGAAGAAATAAAAGTATTTCTCCCTGTTGCGCCAATCTAATGCCTACTATTCAGTGGCGTTAGTTTTTGGCGCTGCCTCAGATTTACACAACCTTGTAAATCTGGGACAGCGTCCAAAAGCAATAAGTGTTGTGGTGGAACGCACACAGCAACACCCATCGCACGCCGCTTTCAGACAGATACCTGCGTGAAAGGGGGCAATATTTACAAAGCGGCATTAAGCCATGCAAAGTGGCTTAACGCTGCTTTGTATATATGGAGCAGGGCATTGCGCCACTGGGACGTCGGAAAAAGTGACGTTCCGGTGGCGCATTGCCCTTGTAAATGTGCCCCCTCATCATCTCCGCATGATGGCCAGCTCAAGGCACATCTAGCCCTGGACGTTCAAGGGACAACCAGCCTGCAATACTTGAAGTTTCTAGGTTCACAACTGCCAACAGGGATGGGGTGAAGTGCAGCTAGACCACGAAATATGCCAGATGTTGCCTTCTGTTCGATTTGAAGATAACTAATAACAGCCCCTGAAACTTGAGTACATTATAGCAGTCCAGGTGAGTCCACAAACATTCATAGATGGACAACATGAAGGAGCAAGGTGTGTACAAAATTGTCAAATAACTGGCGAAATATGTGAAACAACATAGTGTACATCACCTTACTTTGCTTCTCTGGGTGTTTCATGCTATAGCACCTTTTGTGAGAACATTTTTCCACAAAGGCCTTTTGGTAGGAAAATGTTGTCTTTTTTATATTAGTTTGCTTTTTATTTATATGGATTTCAACAACAAGTGGTTCCATTATATCAATATTATGCGTCTATACATCATAAATTATAGGATAACTATGACAACATATCTATCCATGTTTGTTTACCTAGACTCTATGATGCGTCTTGGGTTTCCATAGCGTTGCCAGTACTATGTCAGTTATCAGAAATATTGCGAAACAATTATTTTTTTTGCCTAAATCTTGGGGCTTGCTCATTTGTTCACCTGTTGTTCACCTTCAAAACCTACTTTGAGTGGATTATTTCTGCTGCGCTCTTTGAAATTAAAATTTCATAAACATGATGATCATGAAGTCTGCAATGTCTTAAAATACCTTCATGAGGTTAGAATAGACAATGTTCCTCCTGTGGCTGTTAGGGCCCATTTCTCCTTTCCTGCAACAACAGCTTCTACTTGAGAATTGTAAGTAACATTCAGACTCAGTTAAATTCTCAGAGCCTCATTCAGAGTTCCAAGAAATTCTGACTCGGACATAAACAGTGGTTTGTACCTAATTTGGAATACAGTTTTCTCTGCATTAGTTTCAGCAGGTAAAATCTGACAGGAAGTATGCTAGGTAAATATAGCACATTTAAAGTTTTTCACCTCCAAACAGGAAACAACATTCAGAATTCCAGGTTACTCCCCATTCTGAGATGTGCAACTCAGAATGATGTGGTGATACTGTATTCAGTAAATACCTCATCTGGCAGTATCAGTAGTTACTGGGTGTGCCATTACCACACTGATTAATGGGGCATTTAGTGTGCAGCCCTCTCTCTTTTTACTTCTGTTAAAGCATGTTCTCATTGCTAATTTGTTTCTTCCTTATTTTGAAGACCATCCCTTTAGATTGTGAAAAGGATCTTGCAAACATCTCTAATTATTTGTGCAATAATCTGAAACATTCACGTCTAGAAACACCTGGTATTTCACAATATACCTCATTATTCCCTGATCAGCTTGAGTCAAAGTCTATGACAGATTCAAAAGAAGACACCAAGCGCCCTATGTTTTTTCGAAACAAGTCAATTACCCTGATCCCATGCAATCATTAAAGGGATAAGATAAAGGATTAATATGTGGAGAAAGGGGGGAAACCGGGGAGCGTGGGCAATAGACATGGGCTATTTATAGGAATGACACCACATACCATTCCTAATGTAATTGACAACTGCTGTGTGGGGGAAAACATCAGTTTTGTTTGGCTGTGTATTTTTATGATGGTATGATTCTCCTCATTTTATGTAGCACGAGGTGAACTGGTCTAACAGCTGAATAGTGATGGTTATGTTTGCAGCTTTTGTGATTTCATGGCTGATGGAGTATGTCTGGTGGCTGTTCTATTGGAAAGAAATTTCCAGTTTGTTCTCTCCCAATAAGTTCTCTCACTCGGGTGGGCTTTTTTGATATAGTCCCCTGTTTTGTGATAGTGTAGATTTAGCTCTTCCAGCAGAACGTGAGCTGACAAAGGATTTTGATAAATGTTTGTAATATCTGAGGTGTATCTGGAGTATATTGCTGCTTTTATGGTATTGCTGCTGCATTTAATGTGAAGTCTTGCGCATTGGTTTCGTGGTGTGGAATCTACTGAGTAAGTGCACATGGACTGTTCTGTTGGTGGTGACAGTGTATCTGTCACTACTGCATGAGTGAACTGTTGTTGTCAGCACAGACTCCTGTAATTATGAAACTTGGTTTGCAACTTATCGGTTTGCTTCTCCCTAATTCTGGTATGCATTGAACCTACATTTTGGGGACAAGGTGTCTCTGTTTCAGTCAGGTTACATACAACTACAGTGTCTCAACAGCCAAATGTAGACTAAAGAACTGATTTAGAGTTTGACAAGACCTCCGCCTCCCTGACGGACAGCGGGTCACCTACCAAGGAATAAATCAGGGCCTAAGTGGGAAGGTAATGAAATCAAGGCAGACTGCCGAGCTGCACATAGGGAGGCAATGTGGGGAGCAATGCTCTGCTAATTTAGGAGCCTCAGTTGTACCATTGTGTTACATTACCAGTGGCAACAAGACCAATGCTGTAGCAGTAGATCATCACATCACTGCCATATTGTAGCAAGATAAGGCCTAATGCTGAAAAGGCTGATTCAATGCTACCTGTGTCATGATGTAACCTCAACATCACCGCCTTGTTAGAGGCAAAGCAGAACAGTAAAGTACTAATGCTGAACAAGTCTTGTTGAAGTCGTTCTTTATCATCACTGGCACCACAACCATTTACGTCCTCCATTTTTGGAAATGTGAGACTGTTGATTGAAGCAATGGTGAGTTTATTCTTGACCAGCTTCTGTGATCAATGTGCAATAGACTGTTGGACACTGGAGTATGGGCATGTCAATGAATGCAAGAAGATGTATGCTTAGAGTTTGGATTTAAAAACAAAGGAATACGGAGACTAAGGAACACATTAATAAGGATGTTGTGCTTACTTATATTTTGGAAAATACATTTTTTGTCTTGTTCAGTTCATAAATCAACTCATGCGCAAGTAACATTCAGTTTGTTTGGTTGTTTGGGTGGTGCTAGATAGGAATGTTTTGACCACCTAGCTGAAGCAGAATCCTCTCTACACCTTTGGGCAATGGGGTGAGTACAGAAATGCTATTGTCAGTCTTGAAAAGCAAGCTGGTGAAGATCCAAATGTGGTGATTGAGTGTTTTAATTCTTTTTCAAAGAAACAGGGGAGCTAAGTGATTGTGTTATTATTTGGAAATCTTGTGTATATTAGAATGAGAATGCATCTTTGAGAATGCAGTAGAAACTTATGTAAGTGCTCATCTTGTACTGGGGTATTTTTCAAAGAAAATACAGGAAAAGTTATTATGTTTGAGGAATCCTACATTAGAAGAGACAGTAATAATTGCCAAAAATCACACACCAATGGAGAGGAGAGGAGTTACACTCAGATTGATGCTGTTAAAGTTAAAGAGAAAAATAATGAAAAGGAAATGCAGGTGAGAAACTGTTGGCCAGACAAAGAGGTTTGGTTTGGTGCAAGTGTGGCTCAAAACAACCTGAGTAATTATTATGGCTGCCAGAAGAAATGAAATAAATGTAGCAACATTGATCACTATGCGAAGGTGTACTGGGTGGTTAAAAGTTAGTATGTATAAACGACATTAATAATGAAGAGTAGGAAGCAAGAACTTCCAGTGTAGTTTTAGAAAACAGGTTTAGTAATATAGAAATGGAAACTACAATGTTGAATGTGGTTTTAACCAATACTACTAATAATGCAGTTCAACCACGTAAAGGAATGTTTTGTAAACTGTATACTGGGCAGGTGAAAGTGGATGTGACTGACGAAATAATCCAGATCACCAATTGGTATTTTATCTGAGTTAACCTTTCAGAAAAATGGAGCAATAAAAATTGATTACCACGGATGTCAAACACAAAATGTTTGGAGATTTCAAATTGAGATGGTGCTGTATTTGAGGACAAGTTGGAGTTTATGGCATGCCATTTTCAAACCAAGGTTTATGTAGATGAAAAGGGAAGAAATGGGTTGCCAGAATCAAGGGAAACTTGGGATCATTTAGGGCCAGGTACACATTTTCCATTTAGATTAGTGATGCAAAAGCAGGGCCCAGTCATGTTGGTGGAAAATAACCAGTCGGAAGGGAGTAAAAGACATTTTGAAAAGTTATTTTTCGATAACAGAATAATCTGTGTAAAGGTTTTGTACATAAAATAGGCTTACAGAAGGCTGACATGTCTGATGTGCCTATAGTCAGAAATGTACCCTTAAGCATAATGAATATAAAGACTTACTGGCTAAAAGATGAGCTTATGACATAATTACACCAACTGATTCATCTGAAAGGGTCTCAAGAGTGGTGATAGCGAGAAAAAGATGGGTGAGATATGACTGTGTGCAAATTTAAGATAATTGAACATAATTTTTAGTGTGGACTGTCATCCATTACTTAATTTACAAGAGATGCTTACGGATTTGAGCAAAACTAACATTTTTACTACCATCACTCTGAAGGTGGTCTACCATCAGGTTAACCTGTCATCAGATTCTCAAGCATATTCCAACTTTGTTTCACCATTCGGAGCATTTAAGTATCTTAAGTTACCTTTTGGGCTCACATCTGTAGCCAATGTGTTTTAGAAACTTATGGATGTGTTATACAAGAATATCTTTGGAGTGTGGGCCTTCCAAAATGATATTTAAATTTTTGCTGAGACACAAATGGAACACAATGAGACACTTGCTAAAGTAATAGCCACTTTTAGAGACTGGAGTATTATCATTAGAATGGCTAACTGTAAATTCAGCAGAAACGGGGTACAATTTGTTTCTATGGTTCAAATCTAAGGAGAATTTAGTGAAGTCAAGTTTTGAAGCACCTACAGCCAAGGACACTTTGTGTTCTTTTATTGGGTTAAGTGAATATGTGCTTGCTTTGTCTATGGTTATGCTATCATTATAGAAACATTATCATAAATGTTGAGGAAGAAGTAAAAGTGACAAAGCACTTGCTTACTTGCTTTGAAACCTTTTGTTGCAGGTGAAAAATGCTATGTTATGGTTGATGCAGTGCAATTTGATGGGGTGCTGTGCATGTGCCAGGGAGTGGGACGCATTTTTGATGCATACCCTGTAAGGAGCAGATGTTCATTACAGCACAATTGAGTGCAAGGTTTCAGTATGTGTTTTGGCAGTACACACACTAAAACCTCAAAATGTATTCATGGAGAAGTAAATTTGAATTGTGCACTGACCACAAACAACTCGCCTACTTGAGGAAATAGAAAGGTGTATGAAAGCATCCTCAGGATTGGTGTATTTGATGGCAAAATTACAATAGTTTAATTTTGAGATTAAATATATTCCTAGTGGGTCCAACGTAAGAGTGGTTTGTTTATCTAGATTGCCTCTTTCCATTACAGAATAGGATCATGGCAGAGATTTTTCTGCTGATGAGTGAGTTTGCTAGAGTGGATGCTGTGAGGGAAAGTAAAAGAACAATTAACCTGAGGAACAGGAAAACGTTGTCTCAGTGATGTGGTTTATCAGAGTGTGGTTAAGTGTGTTAGAGAGGGATGGCCCAGCAATAAATCTGTACCAAAGGAAATGGTGGTCTTCATCAGGCCTCTCAAGAGTTAAGTGAGGAAAGTGGGATTGTGCTAAGATGATATACATTTATTTCCCAGAATTGCTTAGGAGGCAGGTTATACAGTGTGCTCTTGAGGGTCATTTAGGAGTCACAGTGCCAAAGAAAATTCTTAGGTTACCCTATTGGTGGCCCTGCTTAGATAGTTCTATTGTTTTTTTGTGTGAATACTTCTACAGAATGCCTTTTGTCAGATAAACATTGGTCAGTGATGAAAACTCCTTTGAGTATTGTTCCTGTGATGCATGGTCCATGGGAAGAAATTGCAGTTGACGTTGCCGTACCAATTAGATGTTTCCCTGAAAATTTACATTACATTGCTGTAGTGCATAATTATTACTCTAAATGGAGTTTATATTCCCCGGTATGCCATCTGTAACAACTGTGTTCAATTTTATGGCTAAACCAGTAGCGGAATAAAGAGATTAACTAAACTGATTCATTATTTGTTTAAAAGAGAAACTTCTACAAATGTGCCAATCACATTTTTTAAAGGCTTTTTCCAGACATTGGCACACAACCTATTTTGCAAAAAATTTGGAGCATTTTAGGAGTTGTGGCTAAAGCACAGTTGAACATTGCGCTACATTCGCCACATTCCAATGGGCAACTTGAAAGGACAAACAGACTTATAAAAGAAGGGATACAGTTGACTTTGGCATCATGGAAGAATACTTAAAAGATTCAAATGTAGAGCTACACGAATGCACCACAATTAATGCTTTCTTGCTTAATTGTTTTGTTATAAAGAAGGAGGTGCGTTGTCTCTGGGGTATATAGCTGCTTTATCGGAACTGCTGCTTTGATTATTGTGTTGCCTTGTGTATTAGAATGTAGGTTTACTGTGTTGCTAACTCTATTGAGTAATTGCTTTTGCGACATTCTACCAGCGTGGGATCCTGTTATTATGAATTATACTTGCCAGCTTTTTTACCATGATTCGCGGTATGGTATATCCTCTTGGTTTCGGGTATTTACCTTTAAGGCAAAACCTTGTAGATTGAATACAACACCTCTTTTTCTTTAGGGTTACTGGTTCCAGTTAATACAATTCTGGTCCAGAAGTATTTCGGATTTGTAGCTGGAAAGCAAGCATCCGTCTTGCTGGTCTGCCAATTCGAGTCATTGGCAGACCAGCAAGACGGATGCTTAAAGGTAAATACCCGAAACCAAGAGGGCTCTTATGATATAAAAATCATTGGTGAATAGTCCTATGGAAGGGTGATTGATGAATCCCTGTATATATGGACAGAAACAGGCGAGAGACTAAGTAATGAGAAAGCCCTGTTCACAACACGCATATAGTGTATAATTTCGCCTCATTACCTGAGCGAGAACCTGATGAATAATTGACTCAACACCTCCTTGAAGATAATATAGGAGTTGACATCTAACCTGACAGATTTTAAACATTGAATTATTGTCCTGAAGAAGGTGATGATCCACCTTTACACCGAAACGCCGCGTCGACAGTTGTTCTTTTCATTGTACACATTGTACTTTTTTTTAAATGATGAATGTATGTTTTTAAATATAAATGGTTTTATTTATTTTGCATAAACATTTGATAACATAAACTATACAACTATTTGAATAAAAGATAATTGAAAATACATTCCTTCGAATATTCATTTTTATGTTTGAATTTTCATTATAGATGTTTTTTTGTACATGACTGTAATATTTAGCAACCTGGGAAAAAATTGCTTTGGTTTATGTGATTTCTGTGTATGGCCTTGACTAATGAAATGAATAGGATTTAGATGTCCTTTTTTTAGAACAAAAGGAAAAGGGAATTCTGTTTGTGTTTTTGATGTCAGGACAAGGCAGCGCAATAGAGGTTCTTGCTCTATGCAGAGACAAAGGCTTTCAAAAGAAGGGGTTTATGGACAAACAATAGAGTACCTGAATGCTGGGAAGGAAACAGGACAGAAGCAGGTTGGAACAGGCAGTGAATGTGGAATTGGAAGTCTGCAGAGTAAACTATAAAGATAACACAAGTACAAAACAGGAAGGTAAAGCAGGGAAACAACAGACAAACTATCATAAATGAAGGTTTGTCTCCTCCTTAGAAGTGATCACGCTGTAAGGTGAAAAAGACCTTACAAGAAGGCAAGGAGCAGATTAATCTCAGGAAGTTCAGGAAGACACCGAGCAATCTTAGGCACAAGCCTTGTGATCTAACTGGCACCCTGGGAAGCAATGTAAATTAGCATACAATATAAACACAAAAGAAGATGAAAGAAAACAGTTAAAGGAACTCAGAAGCAGGAACTGGGATCTCGCCTACTCTGGACTGGAATAAGGATCCTGAACAGGACTGGAATACACAGAACTGAGTACACTGGAATTCTGCACACTAACTAGGACAGGACAGGAGTAAGCAGTCAGAACAGGAACACAGGAATGCAAGACAAGGAATCTGCATGTAGAACACAGGTCTGGATGTGTGCTGACAGGGTCAAGTGAAACAAAGAGGCAGGATAAATAAAAGACTGGCAACATAGACCAATAACTAATCAGAACAGGAACATAGAATCAAACAACAATGAAAACTGAAAACATAAGCAAGCCTGGAATATAGCTGAAGATCACACATATAGCAAGGAGACACAGCGGCAGAGTCAGTTGTGAGCCGCTGCACTCTGCGCTTACAGGGCTGAAATAGTTGGAGGCTCAGGGAAGGAGCACAGATGCAGGGAGAGAGCCAGGGGCAAGTAACCAACAAGGTGCAAAGAATCAGAGAACCACCAATGAAAGGAAGGCAAAACTTGGACTTGGAAAGGGGAAGACCAGGTAAACCAGCAGACACGGTACAGGATACAAGAAAGCCAGGAACGGAGTATGGGTCGAAGCCAAGAGAGTGAAAAGTCAAGATGTAAATATAAAGAGAACAGCTAGGCCGTGGGATCAAGGGTCCAGGTAGAGAATAGGATACCACCACCAAGGCATCATCGTGGTAGGGTTTAGAGACAGAAAGGACTACAGGGACCATGATGCATCAGGGCAGTAGTGTAGAAGCCTGGACTGGAATGTGAAGTGTATCTGGCAAGGTGTAGAAGTGTATAACATCATATTTAGGGATAAAAGGCAGGATACTAGATGTCCTTCATGAGCACCTCCTAGTGGCCGGATGGAAGATTCCTGACAGCATCAAAATGTCAGAAATCAGTAGTGTCCATGATGACTGGAGGAGCCTTTCTATCTGAGTTTGTACTGTCATTGAAAGCATAGCCTGAGGTCAGGGTGATCAACTGATTGACTGACAGGTTATTTTCAAGAAGAGGTACAGGAGTCTGAGAGCATGCACTTGCAGTGCCAGAACTGTGTTTTGGAAAGGGTAGAGCCACTGGAAACTGTAAATTCTTCATGCCCAAGCTGTCCTATCAAAATCTCACAGAAGTCAAAGTAAGTATTCTCTTGTTGTTTATGCTGTTCTCTGGAGATGTCACAAGAGCAGGATGGATGTTGGAAGGTGGATTATTAGCAGGGGTAAGTATGCACCTGCCACTAGCAACAAGGCCACCAACGCAATATAAGGTCCAGACAAGGTCTCAATAAATTATTCCCTTGCTCAGCCCTTGGTGGCTGGCAATGAGCAGACAGGCTTAACTTAGGAGACAGGTGTGTGAATCATTTAAAAACACCAATACATTAAATAAGTAACACGCAACACACAATAAAAATCCACAACTAATTTATAAAAATAGGAAATATTTTTATAATTTTTATAATTAAAATGACACCAAAATGACAAAAATATAATATAGGTAACCGGAGATATGATTTTTAAAGAATACGCACTTTCTAGCGCTTAAAAACATATAGCGACAACTTGAGACATCTGGTTGCGCTTGACATGGACAAAGTCAAAGTTTGAGGCCAACCACAATGGAACCCTGGTCTGATACACTAAGTGAGAGTTTTGTTTCATGAATTGGTCTCTTAAATCACAGAACTTCCTATAAGGAACTGCGCTGCCTTGGCAATGGTTGTCTGCCTACATATTCAGACATTCTGGATCTGATGCTAAAAATCTTGGCAAGAACTGATTAGGTTGGGCTCGCAATCCATCAGGGATCTAGAAATCTGTCATGGATCTAGCTAGTTCCTGACAACTGTCAGGGAGACAAAAGCTTTATAAAGAAGGGGTTTAAGTACAAACAGTAGAATACCTGAATGCTTGGAAGGAAGCAGGATAGAAGCAGGCTGGAACAGGCAGTGAATATAGAACAGATAGTCTGCAGGGTAAACCCTAAAGATAACACAAATACAAAGCAGGAAGGTAAAGCAGGGAAACAACAGACAAACTATCCTAAAGATAGTTTGTCTGCGCCTTGGAAGTGATCTCTTTGTGAGGTGAAAAAGATCTTACAGGATGGCAAGGAAGAGACTAATCTCACAGAGTTCAGGGAGACACCCAGAAGCCTTGGAATCTAACTGGCACCCTAAGAAACAATGAAAATCATAATATAATATAAACACATAAGAAGACAAAGGAGAACAGTAGAAGGAACACAGAAACATCAACTGGGCTCAGGGAAACTCTGGACCGGAGTAAGAATCAGGAACAGGACGGGAATACACAGAACTGAGTGCACTGGAATTCTACACACTAACTAGGACAGGACAGCAATATGCAGTGAGAACAGGAACACAGGATTAAGGATTCTGCAGAAGCGTTGGCAGGTCTGGATGTATGCAGTCAGAACTAGGGTCAAGGTAAACAGTGAAATAAAGAGGCATCTGCACACTAACTAGGACAGGACAGGAATATGCAGTCAGAACAGGAACACTGGAAAGCAAGCAAGGACTCTGCACATACAACACAGATCTGGATGTGTGCTGAGAGGATGTAGGGTAAAGGCAAACAGGGAAACAAAGAGGCAGGACAATTAAGAGACTGGCAACAGAGACAAATTACTAATCAGAACAGAAACACAGAATCAAACAACAATGACAACTGAAAACAAAGTCAAGCTTGGAATATAGTTGGAAGATCACACAGATAGCAAGGAGACACAGCAGCAGAGTCAGTTGTGAGCTGCTGCACTCTGGGCTAATAGGGCTGAAATAGCCGGAGGCTCAGGGAAGGAGCGCATGTGCAGGGAGAGAGCCAGGTGCAAGGAATCAACCAAGTGCAAGGATTCGGGGAACCAGCACTGAAAGGAAGGCAGAACTGGGACTTGGAAAGGGGAAGACAAGGGAAAACAGCAGACACAGCACAGGACACAAGAAAGCCAGCAACAGAGTAAGGGTGGGAACAAAGGGAGTGAAAAGTCTAGAATGCAGATATAAAGAGATCAGAAAGGCCATGTGATCCAGGAATCAAGGTAGCGAATAGAATACCACCACCATGGTGTGAGCGTGGTAGGGTTTGGAGACAGAAAGGACTACAGAGTCCTGGCAAGGCAACATGTAGAAGTGTATAACATCATATTTAAGGATAAAGGCAAGACTCCAGAGGGCCTTCGTGAGCACCTAGTGGCCGGATGGCAGATTCCTGACAAAATGTCACTGAAACATTTGAAAAAGAAACCAACAGCCAGCTACAGTGATAATAACCTACAAACAAACAAAATATAAACATTTTGAAAGCCTTTCGAAATGAAATGCCAGATGGTTTATTATTGTGTTAAATGCAGGGGAATATGATTGCAAAGCTTGGGGGCTACATACTAAAAGGAACGTCCGCCAATGTGCAGAAGCCCATGTTTTCTGAGCACAGGAAATGGGTTAAATTGTAAAGGTACAAAATATTGGAGGGGTGAGAAATTGCACATATGTAGAAAACGTTGGGGCTATAATAAGGCATTCGAAATTGACTCCACTTCCAGCCGGTGCAGCTCTTTCCATGCCTCTAAACATGATTGCGCTACCAGAGGTTGCAAATCATCTTGACTAGAAAATCATGCAACCATTGTAGGGCCAACCATAAGTAAGCAAGCAGACCCAGGTAAAGGCAGTTTCAAGAGTTGATTTTAGAGTAACACATGTAGTGTCAATAGAAGTGTTGGACTTGGCTCTTTATGCAGGGTCATCCCCCGACTTTTTTGCCTTCACTCCTCTATTTTTGCTGAATCCGTTTTTGTTGGCCTTAAGACTCTGTGCACTTTACCCCTGCTAACCAGTGCTAAAGTGCTTGTGTTCTCTCCTTAAAACATGGTAGAATTGGCTTATACCCAATTGGCATATTAAATTTACTTCTTAGTCCCTAGTAAAGTTGCACTACTCGTGACTAGTGTCTGTAAATTAAATGCTACTAGAGGTTCTGCAGCACTGATTGTGCCACCCACTTAAGTATCACTTTAAACATGACTCAGGCCCACCATTGCAGAGCCTGTGTGTGCAGTTTAAACTGTCATTTTGAACAGGCAAAATAAACCTTTTGCCGGGCCCAAACATTCTTGTTTAATATACGTAAGTCACCCCTAGGGTAGGCCTTGGGCAGTCCAGATGCCAGGGTGTAATGTATTTAAAAAGTAGGACATGTACTTTTACGTTTTACATGTCTTGGTATGGAAAAACTCTTAAATTAATTTTTCACTACTGCAAGGCCTATCTCTCCCATAGGATTACATTGGAGTTGCCTTATTACATTTTGTAAGCGCAGTTTTCAAATGGGAAAAGATGACCAGTTCACGTTTGATATCTCAGAATCACAATTTAAAATCCTGACTTATGGTGAAGTTGAATTTTAAATTACAATTCTGAAAATGGCACTTTTAGAAAGTTGCCATTTTCTTGTCGTAGCCATTTGGTGCCTGTAGTCTGTACCTGGGTCACATGACTGAGTGTAGCTGACAGTTGGGCTTTGTGTATTCCTCCTAGACAGCCATGCACAAGAGCTAGCTTAGGTATGACTGGTTGAGCCATCGCTGCCAGGACGGAAGGGAGAAGCTGGGCACAGCCCTACTTACACTTGAATAGGCTGTATCCTGCCTTAGTAGAAATTGCGTTGTACATTTCCTGGAGTATGAGCCCTAGTCAAGTAGCAATCACAATCCTAGTCAGGATAAGAAGAAGGCAAACCCTAAACTAACCTGTGCTCACCTTCTGGTAGCTTGGCCCAGAGCAGTCAGGATTAACTTAGAAGCAATGTGTAAAGTATTTGTGCAACACTTCAAACAGTAAATCAGTGAAAACACCACACAAAAAGATTCCACACAGGTTAGAAAAGTAGAAATTAATTTAATAAATAAAACAAGACCAAAACAACAAAAATACAATAAGCAGAACTTGAGATATTATTTTTTAAAGAATAAACTGTAAAATAGAGCTTAAAAGTGATTGGCACTTATTTGGGATATTTGGTTGCGCAAAGTCAAAAGTACAGGCTGGGTCCCTGTATCCGGCCCACAATGGAGCGTGGGCCGGATACAGGGACCCAGTGATGCCTGCTGAACAAATCTTTATTGATCGTGGTTGCGTCAAAGTCAAGGATGCGCTGTGCAGCGAGGCGATGAGTCGTTGCCAATCCATGCAGCAGTGGCAATGAGCCGATCTTGATCCACGCAGCAGCGGTGATGCGTCGGCTCCAATGATCGATGAGCCACAATGTGGAGGCTTGATGTCATCATCGAGATGGCCTTCAATGGGGATGCGAAGACTTTGCGCCGGGAAGGGCGTCGCGCAGTGGATGTTCCGAAGGTGATGCATCAGGTCCAATCTACACAGCAAAGGCGATTTGCTGGTTCTGGTCCTCACAACAGTGGCAATGCGTCTATGCTGATCCACGCAACAGAAGAGATGCGCAGGTTCTGATCCACACAACAGAGGCGATGCGCCAGTTCTGATCTGTGCAGCAGCGGCGATAAGTCTGTTCGACAGAAGATGCGTGGGTTCTGCTGGAACAAACACCTTACGCCTACTTCCAAGTGTCCAGGACTGGGGGGGCACCACTTGACAGGGCAGGCTCACAGATGTCCAGAGACCTGGTGCAGAAGCTGCATGGTTGGAAGTCTTTTATGTTCCAGAGACTTCAGATCAGGAGGCCAGCCAGCTGGCCCTTGGAGTCACTCTTTGTTCAAGTGATGCAGGTCCAGTCCTTCTCACCCAGGCAGGGGAACAGCAGGCAGCAGGGCAGCACAGCAAGGCTGGAGAGTCCAACAAAGCAGCAGTCCAGCAGAGTGGTAGTCCTTCAGCAGCACCGCAGTCCTTCCTGGCAGTTACTACAGGTCCAGAAGTGTACTGAAGTGGTGATGTCTGAGGTCCAGTACTTATACCCAGTTGTTCCTTTGAAGTGGGGACAGGGCACAGTCTATTCAGGTGAAAGTGGGGTTGGGTTCAGCTCCTCCCTCCCATTCTGCCAGGATGGCCCATCATGTCACACCTAATCTCCCATTGTGTGTGGCTGTCTAGGGGGAATACACAAATCCCAACTGCCACCCACCCCAGACATGTGATCAGAGACAGGCAGCAGACACCAAATGGCTAAAGTAAGAAAATGCTAACTTTCTAAAAGTGCCACTTTCAGAATTGCAATTTAAAACCCGACTTATAAGTTGTGATTTTAAATTGTGATCCCACAGACACCTAACTTAAAAAGTTGGGAATTACACTTCACAATGGGCGATTACACTTATAAAATGTTGTAAGGTAATCTCAATGTTATCATGTGGGAGACATAGGCCTTGCAGCCGTGAAAACTGAATTTGAGAGTTTTTCACTACCAGGAAATGTAAAACTTAAAAGTACATGCCCTGCCTTATAAATGCATTACTCCCTGCCCTCTGGGTTGTCCAGGGCCTACCTCAGGGTGACTTACATGTATAAAGAAGGAAGGTTTGGGCCTGGCAAGAGGTTTCTCTTGCCAGGTCGTAGACGCAGTGTAAAATGCACACACAGGCTCTGCAATGGCAGGCCTGAACCATGGTTATAAGGCTACTTATGTGGGTGGCACTACAAGTGCTGCAGGCCCACTAGTAGCATTTAATTTCCAGGCCCTGGGCACATGCAGCACACTTTACTAGGGACGTCTAAGTAACTTAAATATGCCAATTGGGGATAACCCAATATTACAATGCTTTAGGGAGAAAGTACATGCACTTTAGCACTGGTTAGAAGTGCTAAAGTGCTCAGAGCCCAACGACTAGCATAAACAAGTTCAGAAACAGTGGAGGAGTGTTAGAAATGGGGTTGGCTGGGGTACACACCTAAGCCAGGCAGAACCCACCACTCTAGTAAGGGCAAGTAAGTTACTCACCAAAGATAACCTGCACTCACCCCTTGGTAGCTTGGCAAAGAGCAGTCAGGTTTATCCCCAGAAGCAATGTGTAAAGCGTTTGTGCAACACACTCACACCAGTAACACAATAAATACACCACAAAAGAGACTCCACACAGCGTTGTATAAAAATATATAGAGTATATTGTACATAAAACATAGACCAAAAAACGACGTGTATCCTGAATATTGTGCAGATTATGCAAATCCTGAGAGGATATTCATTATCCTGACAAGGTAAGTCAAGATTACATATTTTATAACCTCAATACATGTAATGTAATAGCAGAGCTCACCAGCAACAGTAAATAAACACAGAACCCTTACACTCTTTTTAGTGGAGTTATGGTAATTCTCTTGAGCCTGGTAGGGAAAGATTGGTTACTGTCATATAATGTAAGCCACAGGAGCCCTCTGCATGCCTACTACAAATGATACGGTAATTTCCTAAATCACGAAGTGGGGCCTCCATTGAGGTCTCATCCCGAAGACTGCAGTGGAGAACAAGAAGGTGCCCCAAGGTATGGCCCAAACACAGTCGGGGCACACACACACCATAACTCATAGCGTACATGCAATTTCCAGAACTGTACAGGAAGCACTATTCCCCTATCTGCGAGAGTGCAGAATATAGAACCATTGGAACCTCCCGGGATCGAATTAAGGCAAAAGAAAAGAATGTTTGCGATGGTTTGCGGGAATACAAACTAGCGGCGCTAGCAGATAAGGAAGCATTTTTATCCCCAACACGAGGTGTCTCAAGCAAATAGGTAATGACTCTCAACGCGGTTGGAGCTGTCAGAAAGTGGTGGGTACTCCCTTTAGGGGCCTTAAGGTACTGTTGCTCATCTCACCACGCCCGTCTCTGAGGATGGGAAGACTCGGATCAGTCTTGCAGAGACCGTAGTGGCACAACTAATATACCCTCCACTGTTCTCTTGGACAAGGGCAGATTGCACCCACTTGATCGCACCCCCTTCTACTGGCACAGTACCTTGATTCACAGGTGCAGGTTGCAATTGCCGTTCAGCGTTTAAAGACTGAGCACACTCAGCGCAGGTCAGAATTCACACAGCTGAAGGCAGTGAACCCAGCTGCTTTCCTTCATGCCTGGTGGGTTCGGTGCACACACACCACTATTGTGTAGGTAGGTGCGTGAGCCCTTCAAGCGCTCGTCCCAAGAGGCAGGATCTGCCCACACATGTCGGCATAGAACGCAGAGCAGCCTCCATAGAGAGTAAACTGCACAAAACCCGGCGGGGAGGCTCATAGCATGCTTTGAGCAAGAAGGCAGCTTGTGACTCGGCACGGCGGTTTTTCAGCAGCCGAGGCCTTGCAGAGGGGTTCTCTTGAGGCAGCAACAGGAGCCTGGAGCGCGGCAACACACGCCAATTCTGGTTTAAAAATAGAGCGCTCCAACACGTGCTATTGAGCAGAATCTTGGGCAGCGCTCTGCACGCTCTTGCCTGGCTAAGTTGAGCACAAGAGGGGAAGCCAAGGAGCAGGAAACAGTACTCCCCACGCGCTGGGCTCCTTTGGAAGCACTTGAGGGGCACGAAGGGGCAGGCAGGCCAGCACAATGAGGCAGATAGTTCAATGGCGATTCCTCCTGGTAACCCAGCAGGGCTGAGTGCACCCAAAGGAAGGTTCCATCTGGCAGCAGGGCAACAAGCAAAAGAACAATCCAGTGAGTCCTTTAGGCCACCCAGCAAGTAGTAGGCAGCAGGGCGACAGCAGAAGAGCAGTCCAGATGAATCCTTTGCGCAGCACAGCAGTCCTTCTGACAGAGGCTCAGTCCCAGTTTCAAAAGTGCTCTAAAATCATGGAATCATAGCCCCTGTACTTATACTCCAAAATGGCTTTGTTCAAGGGGAAACTTAAAAGAAAACCCTTCAAGTATAATACAAACCCCTTTCAGCGCAGCCCTGGCTCCAGACGTCAGTAGGGGGTAAAGCAGCACTTTGTGGGAGGGCAGGACACAGCCTATACAAATGTAAGTGTGCCCTGCTTCCCTTTCTCCCAGCCCAGGAAGACTATCAGTATGCAGATGTATCCAGATGCCTCTCATGTCAAACCCAGCCCTTCCTGTATGGTGGCTGACTGGAAAGTATGCACAAAGTATAGCTGTCACTCTGCCGTAGACGGGGATAGGAGGCTGCACAACACCAGAGTTTCAAGCACAGAGAAATGTCCACTTTCTAAAAGTGACATATCTAAAATAGTAATGTAAAATCCAACTACACCAGTAAGCAGGATTTACCACCACTATTCTAAACATACCTAACATGGCAACTCTACTCCTTTCAGATCAGGAATTCCCACTTGAACACCTATAAGGGAATTCCCACAGCTAGTCTATGAGAGGAGTAG
Source organism: Calotriton arnoldi (assembly GCA_963921515.1). Taxonomy (NCBI): domain Eukaryota; kingdom Metazoa; phylum Chordata; class Amphibia; order Caudata; family Salamandridae; genus Calotriton; species Calotriton arnoldi. The sequence goes on from CAWUFW010000742.1 coordinate 3,249,790, forward strand.
TCCTCACAGTAGTCAGAAATGAAATAGGTTGTTTGTCACTACCAGGACATGCCACACAATAGAGGCACATGTCCTACCTTCTACTTACACAGCACCCTGCCCATAGGGCTAGCTAGGGCTTGCCCTAGGGGTAACCTATATGTAATAAAAGGGGAGTTTAGGGCTCAGCAAGTAGTTTTAATTGCCAAGTCAATGTGACAGTAAACGGCGCAGGCAGCCGCTGCAGTGGCAGGCCTGAGACAGGTTTGAAAGGCTACTTCTGTGGGTGGCGCAAGCAGTGCTACAGGCCCACTAGTAGCATTTAATTTACAGGCCCTGGGTATATGGGATACCACTGTACAAAGGACTTACAAGTAAATTAAATATGCCAAACAGGTTTAGACCAATCATACCATGTTTAAAGAAGAGAGCACATGTACTTTAGCACTGATTAGCAGTTGTAAAGTGCACAGAGTCCTAAAGCCAACAAAAAGAGGGTCAGAAAAATAGGAGGAGAAAGGCAAAAAGTTTGGGGTTAAACTTGCAAAAAGGGACCGGTCCAAAAAGGAGGAAGGCAAAAAGTTGGGGAGAAGACAAACCTAAGGCTATCAGGTCTAACATGCCTCCACACAAAGAGCTCCATATTCTCTGTAGTTTGTCTGGAGCCAGGAAGGCAGGGTATCTGTGCACTTCAAAGGCATGCCTCTAGAAGCTTTTCCCCACTTCAAAGGCACAACTGTGTATAAATGAAGGACCTCAGACACCAACTCTTCAGTACATTTCTGGACCTGTGCATACTCTGCCAGGAAGAAGGACTGATGTGCTGCTACAAGGACTGCCACTCTGCTGGACTTCTGCTCTAAAGAACTGCTGCTCTACTGTGCTGACCAGCTGCCATCTTGCCTGTGGAATAAGAACTGGACCTGTAACTTCATTTTGAATCCAGGACTCCAGATTCACTCCAAGGGCTGGTCTGCTGGCCTCATGATCTGAGCCTCAGAGATATAAAAGGCCCCCCAGCCAGTTTCTGGACCCAGCCACAGCACGTTCCTAACCCCCAAGTGGTTCCTCTCAGGTCCTGGATCCTTGTGTGGCTCACAGGCTCTTAAGGCAAGCTTTTGGGCTCCTTGTGCCCACGAACGGGCCCATTCGCACTGAGACCGCGCCATCCGTATTGTAATTCAGCGCAAACTTCTGCCACCCGTCTCTTCGCACAGCAGCATTGACAGCCCGTGGGGGACTGCCAATGTGAAGATCCAGCCCACCCATTCTTCGTGCCTCGCCGACAACCGCCCGTGACATGTCATTGCTCTCTGCGACCCTCTCCAACCCTAACTGTACTCTTGGGACAAAACTTTCGAAGGTAAAACCTCAACAGAACTAATCTGGGACTATATCTGACATGTGCACCATCATGGTCAGCCTGAACTTTTGACTTTGCCCCAGTCCAGCGCAACCAGACAGGCGCGGTTGGCGCTTTATACTGTTAGGTGCTATTTTACAGTTTATTCTTTAAAAATTCATAACTTTGGTTGTACTGATTGGATTTCTGTTGTTTTAGTCTTGTTTTGTTCATAACATTTTGCTCTATTGTTCTAACCTCTTATGGGATTTTTTTGTGTGGTGTGTTCACTGTGTTACTGTTGCACAAATACTTTGCAAATTGCCTCAAAGTTAAGCCTGACTGCTCTGTGTTAAGCTACCAGGAAGTTGAGAACAGGTTAATTTGGGGTTTGCTTGTGCCTTACCCTGGCAAGGATTGTGGTTAACTCAATTTCTCACAAGAAGCAAATCTGGTCTTGAAGTGTATCGGAGGATACTCCTGAAGAGAAAAGCATATGGAAACAAGACCTAATCACAAAAACGATTTGAGCGTTCAATGATGTCTCCTGATCTAAGAAAACCCCTATAGATTTACCATTCAGAGTAGGAGTTGAGGGATACCCTGATGACCACAGGGCACTGTCGAACTGAGAAGCACTGTTACCCAAGACAAATAGCTCTGTCTTCTGTCTAGCAGGAAGTTGTGTGGTGCATTCATTGATGGATGGCCACAAACATTCCTTCATTCTCAATGCTTAGGTGGGCATAAGCTTATCCAGCCTGCTGGTGAACGTGTGTCACTGGCCTAGATCAAATAGATGCAAAAGCTAAAGAGTAAAGATGATATAGAGGAGTTTTGAGGTACTAAGCCGATCTGAAAGAAGGTGGAGCAAAGGAGTCCGGAAATGCAAAGTATTGATTCAAAATACTCAATAAGCCCCTGTATCAAAACCCTGTGGTCCATAGTGTTAAATGCTGTGGCAAGATCCAACAGAATCACTTCTGTTGCATCACCATCAATAAGCATAGGCCTTATCCCAGAAAGGGCAATGACCAGTGCTGTCTCTATCCTGTACCGATGATGTAGGCCCATTTACCAGGCGTAAAGGAAGCTGTACACGTACTCTAACATGATATGTTCTCCTCAATTTGCTTCCAATGCAAACACCTACAATATCCTTGGTACCCTCACTGCACAGGAGCTTATGCCGTCTCATGTCGTATCTAACCAATCAACGGGCACAGTCCCCTGATATTTCTTTAATGCACTGTATCTTCACAGTTACATATGCATTGTCCTGAGTGTGATCATTTGCATATGAAACTACTTTAGAAGCACTAAATAAATTGAGCCTTTCTTTTTGTGTGAAATCTCATGGTGCACTGATTCCTGGAGAAAACAATGATGATACCTTTAGAATACTGTAGCAGTTTCTTAGCCACTGGCAAGTTATCCCTTAGGGTTATCAATAATTCTTCAAATAAAACCACATTAAATTAAAATAATATCTTTCTAAACTTATCATATGTTCTCTGGCAGTGAAAGATCTGCAAGGACACCTACACATTATCAAATGATAGGGATTTAAGATTTTGAATAATGGATCCTTTTATTCAAGGATATATGAGAAAGCTTTTAAGCATTTTGCTGCGTGGGAATAGCACTTCGTGTTATGGGTTACTTTAGAACCCTACATTTTTGTCAGTTATGATGTATTCTGCTTAGCTCCAAAAGTAGAAATTTTTTGAACTAGAAACTTTATCAAACTGATGTCACATCAGAGTGTAAAGTCCAAGAGCAACTCTTTTCATTTTATGGTGTGTGATTCCATTGTTCTCTTCTCCATGATTGCCGCTTATCGGACCACCATTAGCTTATGGATCTGCAGCTATGCCAGCTTCCACAAAAAGGGGATATTGTGGAATATAATAATGATAAGCTTTTTTATACAGCAATTCATGCTGCATTCCTACTATTACTAAGAGCTGTAAATAACAGATATTACTATTGCCCAAATTATGGAACTCAGCTTATGACTTTAGCGAAGCTGGACGGTTGATTCGGTCTTGTTGGGATACAAACTGGATACCTGCTAATCACTGCTTTGTTCTACTGGCAAACATTTTAATATACAGAGTAACCCCTCCAAAAAAGTATTGAAAAAGGGCTGTGAAAGTGCTGATTCCTTCTTTAAGGAAGCTTATTTTGTAAGAAGCACAGAGAACAGTATGATCTGTGGGATTGAAAGTGAAAACCATACCGATAACCTGAAAGTAATTCTGGTATAATAGCCTAAAGGAATGGTGGACTGTGGCCCCTCACAAGTCTTTCCACATTCTTCCAAGCCATATCCTACCACAATATTGAGACTTTAATATTTCCAGCAACAATGTTGAGTGCAGTGTACCTATTACCACTATACTTTCAAGGTGAGTGTATATAGGTAAGTATAGATTTACTATTCCTAACTTCTCATATATGTACCTTGGCAATATATAAAAATACAGGCCCGGACTCGAAACCAAAATCAGTCTTAGCACAAATGTTCAAACCAGCCCCAAACTATAATGGGCCATGTTTATGGTTGGCCATCCACTGGGAAAATATGAGAGTGGCAAGATGGCCAGTCCGATTCGTACATCTATATTTTCAAGATACATAGCTGTGGAACTCAGAAAAGTAAATCTACTCTTACTTATATGCACCTACCTTGACCATATTGTGGTAGTAAATTTCCTGCAATCGATATTGTTGCTGGGTGATATTTTTTCACCTGACATTGTGACAGACATATTTCAGAGCTGTAATAAATCATGGTACAATGATGCACAGCACATTTTAATACTGGGTGCTTCATTGATGGGTAAAGGCACCAGCAGATTGGCCTAATTTTCAGATAATCATTGACTTCCTGTAATGGCCCACAGGAGTACCCACGTTAGCTCTAAAATTGAAAGGAATCAGGAACATCAATACAAATAGCATTTATTATAAGAGCATCAAGAGCCTCCAGTTTGTGCTTAAACAGGTCATTACAGCACTTTCAGCTGGATGAGTCACCTTGCCAAGTACTCTCTTTTACCCTCTGTATTGTTGCAACTGCTGAAAGCACCTGGCCAACATTATAATTGAATAAAGAATGATGACATTTGAAGCAGTGCTGAAAATACCTGCAGTAAAATACTCACTGTCGAGATAACCCTGGTAGCCCGTTCACTGACAAAATATCGCATCCACATATATATAGGAACATAAATATAGTGTTAAAAATATCGAACACAAAAATATGGTTATCCTATACTTATAATGTAAATGACAAAAAACATCAAAAATAAAATATCGTTATACACCAACATCGAAGAGAAAAATATCAATTTTTAATATATATCCTTAAAATTAATAAACACTAAGGGGCTGATTACAATGTTGTTCGGAAAGGCTCCGGATGGGATTCGGTATTGCAGAATCCGATTCGGAACCCTTGTTTCCGAACAAATTGTACACATTTCCCAACGATCAACTACGATGCCCGGAAACCGTTCGGGCAGTCCGAATCGGTTCCAAAAGGCATTCGGACAGCCCGAGTCTTTCGGAGCTGAATCGTACAGCTCTATGGACACAGTTTCTGAACCAGCGATTACGATGACCGATTCGGACAGCAGTTCCGATTCGGTCTGCCCGACACGAAACGGCTGTCGGAATCTGTCTTTGGGGGGCCTTTTTGGGGCCTCCTTCACCCAGAGTCATCCGAATGTGGCCCGTGGGCGTACCCAAGGGACCCCTCTTCCCAACCATGCACAATGTGGCAGGAACCATGGGGTGTCTGCCACAGGGTGCAAGGTTTTCCCCAACCACGCCTTTTTTCAATGGGAGCCTGTGTTCTCATTCGGAACACAGGCCCCATTGAAGTCAATACGAGTCCGACCGAATGATGTTGGGAAGCATCGTAATAGGTCGTTCGGCCTCACACAACCCGATTTGTTCAGAAACGATACCGAGACCGATTCGTTCGGAACAGTTTCCGAACAACACCGTAATCGGCCCCTTAATTTTTTACAATAATATAATTAGAATTAAATATATTTAAATAATTACAAACTATATATAAATGTTATACTTATTTTTTAAACTCATATATATCTATATGTGTATTTTTTTAAACATATATAATTAAAAACTATCATTACAATAATATTTTCTATTTATGTTATAATTGATTAATTTGTTTGTGAACTTTAAAAATATAATACATATATACACACACACACGCACACACACACACACTAACACAATAAAATTAAAAACAGTAACAAATATACTAGAATTAATTTTTAAAAAAACTTAATTATACCTAAAAAAGTAAACAATATAAAAAAGTACATTTTAATAAAAATATATTAAATATTACAAACATTCTAAATAAAAATAATATAATTATAAATGCACAAAACATCATAATAATATAAATCTAAACAATATAAACAGAACTATAAAATTGTAGTAATAATACATATACTATTCCCACTCTAATATCGGCAACAGTAGGGGTAACGTTGGGGCCAGGAAGGGTAAAATTTACTATTCCCTCTCCAGTCTGTGCAACAGTAGGGAAAGCGTTGGACTCAGTAGGGGTAAAAATTACTATTCCCGCTCTAGTCTGTGTAACAGTAGGGAAAGTGTTGGATTCATAAGGGGTACAAATTACTATTCCAGCTCCAGTTTTTACAACAGTAGAGAAAGTGTTGGACTCAGAAGGGGTAAAATGTACTATTCCCACTCCAGTCAGTGCAAAAGTAGAGAAAGGGTTGGACTCAGGAGAGGTAACAATTTACTATTCCCACTCCAGTCTGTTGCACAGTAGCGAAAGCGTTGGACTCGGCAGGGGCTAAATTTACTATTCCCACTCCAGTCTGTGCAACAGTAGGGAAAGGGTTGGACTAAGGAGGGATAAAATTTACTATTCCCACTCCAGTCTGTGAAAGAGTAGGAAAAGCTTTGGTCTCAGAAAGGGGTACAAATGACTATTTCCACTCCAGTCTGTGCAACAGTAGAGAAAGGGTTGGACTCAGGAGGGGTAAAATTTGCTATTCCCACTCCAGTCTGTGCAATAGTAAAGAAAGCGTTGGATTGCGGAGGGGTAAAATGTATTATTCCCACTCCAGTCTGTGCAAAGGTAGAGATTAGTAAACTTCAAACAAATAAAGTATTTTAACAACTACATTAAATAACAAGAAAAATAAATATTTAAAAAGAAAATATATATAAAAATTGAAATTAAAATTAAAAAATATTACAATGTTTAATAAATAATTTAAATTACAACAAATATTATTCACATAATTAAAATACAACACTATGGGGCCCATTACGATGGCGGGCGGAAGCACAACCGCCGTGCTGGCGGATGCAAAAACCACCAGTTACCGCCGGCACGCAGCAGTCCACACGCCCGCCCAATTACGATGCGAAAAGCAGGCCAAACACCGCCGGCAAGCCAGCAACACCGTCCGCCATCAAAGTGCGCCCGCACACGTAGCGGCGCAGCACAACTGACACACACCGTCCGACGAAACACGTCCCGCCCGGCGCATAAATTACGATGCCGCAAACAAACGGCTCCCACGGCAAAGAGACACCGCACGTGAAAGAGAGGCGGAAACACGGACGCAGAGCACGGACAACGAAGAAGCGGCACCCCGGGCATGAATCCAGCACTGCAGGCCCTTCCCATGCTTCTGCTGATGCACCACCAAGGACGCAACGTACCGCGGAGACGCAGGTAGGCACACACACAACAAGTGCACGCAAACAGCGCACACAGTGCAAGGGCGGAAAAAGCGGACAACCCCCCACCAGCGCGTGCACACTACACATCCACCATTGCATCCACATATGACACACAGGCCAAATCCTAACATCGCGGAACACATGTGTACACACCACCTGGGACTAGGAACCAACCACCCCGTCACGGCCCCAAAGCGCCGATGACGCCGCCACACATGCGCACAACGCAGAGGCCAACCGCAGCGCCATGCATGCGTCGCACACAGACACAGGGACACAACCAAGCAGCACACACATCAGCCCCACCCCGAACGCACATGACACGTGACAGGCCGGCCACAGACATGTCCCCAACGCCCAATTCACGGACAACACCCAACGCCACACAACCGACGCACACATGTCAGTGAAGACACGCAACTGCAGGACACACCCCAGTGTAACAAACATGGCGTAGCACACAGCGGCGGCAACACCAACTAGGAGAAGCAGGGCCCCTTCGGGAAGAGGAACGCCAGTACCACACTGAAAAACCCATACCACCCTGCACATATGAACAAGACATATGAAACGGAACACCAAAGAGCCCGGGGACCGACAACAGGTGGCCCAAGAATAACATCCACACACAAGGCCCAACGCAGAGCGGAAAGGCAGCCTGCCGCCCACACAAGGGAGAGCAGACAGCACTGAATGACCTTCCATTCCAACTCCGAAACCACAGCCCTACGACAGAAGCCGGTGAATACAGCCATTGTCCAAGAATAGACCAACACAGGCATGCCGAGGAGACCGACCACAGGGCAGATAGCGCATATCACAGAAGCACACAACGGACGGGGAAGAAAGAAGAAAACACTCCCCCATGTCGGCCACATGCAAGTTAATTGGAAGGAGTCACACAGCACTGACCTTGAACTGTCTGAGAAGCATGTGGGAAGAGGGCCCGTGTCCTCCAAACAAGCCAACAGAACACAAGTCCTGTCTCCCTACGACTACACAGAGCTCACAGCAACCCCGGAGCGTGCACATTGCAGACTGCACACACAGCCGGAGCACGCCATCTCAACGAACCGCTGCGAAATGGCAACCGCAACACACCTACCCAACTACGCCGAACAGCTCAAGCTGTACAAAACCAACACGATACATACATTGGGATGCGATCTCCTGTCCCTGCTGAACGTAAGTTACCGACTGACTTACCGCATCACATTGTTCAGCTGCGTCATGCCCGTCTTCTACTGTCGGAGGTGTCCCTACCAGCATCCCGTCGAGATATGCCTCTCCAACCCGGCATGTCTGAAGGCGGACCTGCTACCACTACTCCTCCCTCTGGACGCACACGACAGGGCCTGCTCTGCCTATGGGGGCATGGCGTATGTGGCCAACATCGCACCCGCACTGAAATGGAACCACTGTGCCTCCACACGACGGATCATCGAGAACAGCTACATCGAATGTCACCCAGCATGCCCCATCATGGTCCTCCAAGGGACAACCTACGAACAACACCTTGACAGCCACCATCCGCTTCATTGGCTGGCAAACATGTACACCACCAATGACATGGAAGCCCTGCTGGACGGCATCGCATACCTGACAACCTGTAAATACGTCGGACCACAACGCAGGTTCCCCGAGTGACCCATGAAGTCCAACCCCGCACCCATGCTCAGCTTCCGCACGGACTGGCCAGTCACCACCACAACAGCCATACCAAACGACCGGCAACTGTAACCACACCATCAACGACATCGCCATGACATCGGATATGACCGGGACATGCACACTGTTCCCCATCACATCCAGGAACACCGCATGCATCGTGGGAGGCAGTGGCATGGGCTCTGTGTATCGCACCCACATGGACGGAACTGCACGAACAACCAGGACACGACATGGATCCAGCGCACATGGACACACACACCGCTCAGTGGACATGAATAGGTCGCCTGGAGTCTGTGGGTGCTGCACCCCTCCCACCCCCGCCCCGGGAATCCCATACCAGGACCTTTGCATGGACGACAAGTGCATACAACAACAACACGACCCCAGTGACTGTGACATGTCCAGTAACCACCACAGTGCAACAACAAGTGGCACGCCGCTGCATGCACGCAAGCACATGCCCTAATGTCATCTCACATGCACGCGTGCATGAGGAACAACCGCAGCAAACCTGTCACATGGAACTGAGATGGACTGTGCCCATGATGCCGAGCGGTCTGGTAGGCTACATGTATACCGTCTGTGTCAAAGTCTGCAGCTCCGCAGCTATACGTAAATGTACATTAGCACAGCCTTGGCCAAGCAGATGTAACTCGGAAGCCCACATCCCACATGCAACAGCTAATCACATGTAACCCTACACCCTATCCCATTTGTAATCATGCTCAGTATATCCTCAACATGTATCCCGCTGCCAGTAGTGTCCACTATACTGCATCACAGAGGACAGAAGACTCAATATAATGTTTGAAACCAAAACTGTCTCCGCTGACTCATTTCACAAGTACGAATGAGAGAGGATGAGAGTATGTGAAGTACACGGCAGTCGTGACATGACCATGTAGTCCACTGGTATTGGATGTCAACGCAAATGAGTAGCACTACTGTGGAAGACACACATGTGTCGTGTGAAGTCGTATGGACGCAGTGCTCAGGTGGGTGGGTGCGACGGGTAGATGCGCACATGCCAAGTTGGAGCACGCCGTGTTGGGAGGGGTCATGAACAGTACACCACCGCTTCCCTGGGCATTGTGAGAGGACACCTGTCGGGGGGAGTGAACACGTGTGTGCACAGCAGCCGGGCACACGTACAAAGCGGTACCAGGCGCACCTCAGCCCACCCTCTGTGGACAAGCTGGATCCTGTTGTGCGCCCGCCATGCCCCTTGACAAGGCACACACAGCCCCAGTCGACCAGGTGTAACCCCAACATAGTCAATCCGCACAGGCGATACAGGGCACGGGATGGCAGTGGAGCATGGTGTGTGTGAGGTCTCCTCGCGCTCCTCCTGGTCATATCACGCAGGCAATAGAACCTCAACGTCTAGCATGGCACAAGTCAGATGGAAGTGTAGGGGGACGCACCACAGCACGAGCAGCACTGACGTCACGGGAGGTGGCTCGCACCATCCCATCCATTGCCCATCATACCAACCACGACACATGCCATTGCGACTAAGTGCAAGCGCGTGCGCCACCACCCCCGAGCCCTCCCCAGAGAGGCCAAAGAGTGAATGTGTGGGCCAACAGCCACAGACGGACGCGGCCTGGCCGCAAGGGCAGCCACAGCCACTGGGTGTCGCAGGTGGCGGATCCGGAAGGCGAAGACTGTGATGCATAGTCCATGCAGGCCGGGTCTCCATTTGGGGCACCACGCAGGTGGACGGCGTCCCGCCACACATCATACCCTGAGACAGCCCACTCGTGCAACTGGACCCACACATACACTCCTTGCCCTCTCTGGTGCGAGCTTGGGGCTGCCTGTGCAAGCGCTAGCCTCGCAGGTGAGCATGCATATTGGGGGGGCGAGGGGAGGACATGAGGGCTGGGGCGAAGATGACTGTATCACTGTCAGTTAGTACAAGGGATGACCCAGATGTGGAAAGGAAGAGACGTGTCCCGTGTGTACTGCAACTAGTCGCCAATCCAACTACCCCCCATGTCCGGAATGTAAGCCCGCACCTAGGCCCGCCCATCCGCCACATCGAACATACCACCAGCACGACAACCTTCCCATTCGAAACACTGACTGGGGGTGGCGACCAGTGAACAATCATGTGTAGCCTACCCACGCGTACATGTGGGCCCTCCATGATCCATGTCACCTGCGGCAAAGACATGACATGCGCAATGAGGGAAGTGAGGAGAGCTGTCCGCCCCACGCGCAGAAGGTGCATCAGCTCCACAGACCCAGCAGCGAGTCCAGCAGGGGTCACATGTGCAGGGGCAGCTGTGCCTGGTGTGAAGGCACATGCATATAGACAGCACATCGACCAATGTGTAGTCTGCTCACATCCACAGTCCATCATCATGCGGACATAGGAATTGAACACAGGGCAACACATCTTAGTTGGTGCACCCACCGTGACCAACAATGCGCAATCATCGACGTACCCGCCCTGTGCATGGCCCCCCACCCAACGGAGGCACATCCAGTGCCACCATCCCACACACACAAGCCTTCCACGGAACATGCTGTGTCCAATGGTCAGTACAGAGTCAGCGCCCATCTGGTGGATCCTGAACAGGAGACACATGCACACACATGCCAGCTCCCACTATGTACGTCTGCCACCTGGCACGTGCAATGTAACCTCTCACCTGTGACGTGTGACTGCAAGCACACAGCCGTCTTGGCATGGGGCTGTCAATGTGGACACCAGTCAATGTTTCGGGAGCTGTGATCCGTACAGTGCTGTACATAGGGTGCAGTGCTGACACCTACTACTGTCTCATATCCCCTCGTGCCACAGGTCCCACTTGTATTGGCCGCTCAGCCCGTGCCCACATCGTCGTCGTCGTGTGCCATACTCATCCAGCCTCGGAAGCAGTTCCATGCTCAGCAGACATTCATGTTGCCGTGGCGTTGCCGCTTGACGAATATGCAGTCAGTCCCCATCAGCACGCCCCGCAAGTCATTGGGGCCTAGATCCCCATGTGCATGCACATGGCAGTGGTATGTCTCACTTGCCATTGCCATTGTTGGGAGACCTGTGTAAGTGTATTGTGGCCGTGCCGTCCCAGCTTGACAGCTGGGCTGTGGCTCATGTGCTTGCTCAGTCATGTCAGTGATGTGTATGCGAAATTGCTATGTGCCGTGTTGCTTTGACATGTGTCCTCTGCCATTTAACCCAGGCGGAGACCGAACATTGACCGCCCATACCAATTGCTGGCGGACATGGACGATACAGAGGTAATCAGGAAGTTTCGGCTGGACAGGCCAACTCTGCATCGACTGTGTGCCATGTTAGAGCCCCATCTCCGTCCCCGCAGGGTGTATCCGACTGCTGTCACCCCCACGGCTAAGGTGATGGCCGCCATGCATTTCTTCGCCACTGGGTCATTCCAGCACACAGTGGGCAGTGGAGGAGGGATGTCCCAGCCCATGTTCAGCAAGGTGCTGAGGGATGTACTGGCAGCCATGATGCTGTGCCGAAACAGGTACATCAGATTCCCCAGGGCTCGTGAATTGGCGGCAGTGAAGGGTGCATTCTATGCCCTTGGCAGAATCCCACACGTCGTGGGAGCCATTGACTGCACACATGTTGGCCTTGTTCCACCACAGGCCACTGAGCACCTGTACCGCAACAGGAAGCACACGCACTCCCTGAATGTGCAAGTGGTGTGCCTTGCGGACATGGTGATCACCCACGTGTGTGCCAAGTTTCCAGGCTCGGCACATGACGCACACATAATGCGCAACAGCATCTTGCCACGACTGATGGCCAATCTGCAACAGGATCGTGGCTGTATTGTCGGTGAGTATGTGGAGTGGTGTAGCGTGCTGGTTGTGCGATGCTGTCCCCTGTCCAGTTGGAATAGCAACGGTTCTCTGTGTCCCTCACACCCAGGTGACTCTGCGTATCCGAATGGGGCATGGCTGCTCAGTCCATTGAGGAATCCTCGCACCCCAGCAGACGATCGATACAATGAGGCACATGGGAGGACCAGACGTGTGGTCGAGCGTACCTTTGGCCTCCTCAAGTCCAGGTTCAGGTGCCTGGACCGCACCGGGGGTGCACTGGCGTACTCCCCACAGAAGGTGTGCCAGATAGTGGTGGCGTGCTGCATGCTGCACAATCTGGCCATTCGGAAGCAGATCCCCCTCATTGTGGATGACGGAGATCAACCAGGGCCCCAGCCCGCAGACCAGGACAGCTCGAGTGAGGTGGACAGCGGAGAGGAGGAAGCTGGGAATGTGCGCCAGCAGCTCATCGCCCGCTACTTCACTTGACGGTGAGTGTCCATGTACGACGGATGATGTGTCTGTATCTGTGCAGGTGTGTGTGTGCTGTGTCAGGGTGGCCGTATGTTCACTGCGTGCAGTGTGTCAACGCTCCATGGCCAGGGTAGTATGCCACTGTTGGTGACTGTGGCATTGTGCCCTATTGCTCTGTGCGATGTGTGTACATTGCTTGTAGTTGTTGACATGTACTGTGTGATGGGTGTGTGACACACTCATTGAATGTGCTCCTGTTCTGTCTCCCACCCCTAGGTCCCTACAGGCCCTCCGGATTCCATTGCCATGCCACGCATCAGGTGCCTTTCCGCCCAAGGTGGCCGTTGTATTCCGTACAAATAAAACACAGGGCACAAACAGCAGTTAGTGAAAAAGGTGCATTTATTACAAACTGTGACATGTGATTGTGTGTAAGGTGATGACAAAAGTGGTGCGTGCAGTGACAATGAGCTGTCGGTCATGGCTGCGTGATGATCAGGGTGTACCCACTGGTTCTATGTCCATAGTCCAACACACACATGCCATCCAGCTGGCTGTGTGGAGTGGGATCGTAGAGCAAGTCAATGCAGTGGCTGGTCAAGGAAGGCTGGCGGAAGGCTGGCTGGCTGCCTCACTTGCGACTGGAGCGTGCGAAGTCCTCCCGGGAGATCTGTTTCCTCTTCGGACGGCCCCTTCCACGTTTGGGAGGGGGGTGTGTGGTGGCGACCTGCTGGTGGTGGGTGAGGTGTGCTCACTGGCTGTGGACGCAGGGGAAGTGGACACTGCTGCCCGACCCTGCGCCCTAGCAGGTGGTGGCGGAGGTGGTGTTGCTGGCCTTGCCTGTGACCCCACCGCCACCACCAGCTGGCCCATGAGGTCCACGAGTTGGTCCATACGGGACACGAATTGGCCCATATGGGCGTCCATGGACCTCAGCACCCCCAGCACCTCCCGCGTGTCAGTAGCAGACCTGGCCCATTGTCCTTGGGCCTCTTCATAGGCCCCAAGGACTCTGGCCATTTGAGGCAGGGCATGGCTCCCAGGGGAGGCTGGCGTTTCCCTGACCCTGCTCCTCCTACCAGTCCTGCTGCCACCGGCCTGCCCACTAGCCACATTGCACACCACGGTCCTCGCTGTGGCTCCCAGGGTGGATCCAGTCGGCCGGGCCACCACCTGCGCTGGGGCTGGTGCCAGCGAAGACGTGGTGGTGGTGGAGGCGGTGGTGGTCGGTGCGGCGATGGTGGCGGTTGCGGCAGTGGTAGTGGCCGCAATGACCGTGGGTGTGGCCGCAACGACAGTGGCAGCAGGGGACTGGGACTGTTCAGCATCCCTGGATGATGGGTTGGTGGGTAGGAGGGGTCCTGGGGAGCGGCTGGGCCCTGCCACGCCAGATGGGCCAGCTTGGTGGTCCGTGTCCGAAGAGGAGGACAGATCCTCCAGATCCGTGTGTCCTCGTTGGGGGCTTGTGGGCTGGCTGTGCTGGCTGCTGTCTCCATCCCCAGCATCCGGCAGTTCGTCACCTGTGGAGAGAATGAGATTTGTTATTGTGTTGCACCTGGCGAAGTATGTATTAGTCATCTGACATTGGCAGTTCGTGCAATCTCGTACATGGGTTTCCCGGAGGCGAGTGTGTGGCTGTGGCATCTGTAGTTGTGTGTGCTAGGCAATGGGACTGTGTGCTGTGCACATGTGGCATGGGACGGATTGGCCATGCCGATGGGTGTGTTGCTGTGCCCCTACTCATTGTGACTCTGGTGTATGCGGGCTCCTGGCCCATCCTGGGTCTGGTTTGTACTTTGCTTTTGGAGTTCATATGGAACGCTTAGGAACGCATATGGCAACATGGGGGCCATGCCCCAGATTCGCATTTGGGAGGGGATATGCTTTTGGGGTTCAAATGGAACGCTTAGGAACGCATATGGCTACATGGGGGCCATGCCCCAGATTCGCATTTGGGAGGGGATATGCTTTTGGGGTTCAAATGGAACGCTTAGGAACGCATATGGCTACATGGGGGCCATGCCCCAGATTCGCATTTGGGAGGGGATATGCTTTTGGGGTTCAAATGGAACGCTTAGGAACGCATATGGCAACATGGGGGCCATGCCCCAGATTCGCATTTGGGAGGGGATATGCTTTTGGGGTTCAAATGGAACGCTTAGGAACGCATATGGCTACATGGGGGCCATGCCCCAGATTCGCATTTGGGAGGGGATATGCTTTT
This sequence comes from Calotriton arnoldi, assembly GCA_963921515.1. Taxonomy (NCBI): domain Eukaryota; kingdom Metazoa; phylum Chordata; class Amphibia; order Caudata; family Salamandridae; genus Calotriton; species Calotriton arnoldi. The sequence goes on from CAWUFW010000742.1 coordinate 3,265,053, forward strand.
GGGGTACATGCTGTGAGCCATGGGTGCCGAACGTGACATGTGTTGTGGCAGCATGACAGTGCATGGTCTGAGGTGTGTGCATGCCTGACATGCCCTGCATATTTGCTGTCTGTTGTGATTACTGGACATGGCATTGGACGCATCGTTATGAGTGAGTGATAGTTGTGTGCCAGCCAACGTATTGCAGTTGTCCCATCTCCTTGGTGTGCGTGCTGCCCTGTGCCATGTGCATCACTGCAGTGCTCGGGGGGGGTGTGGCCCATGTTGTGTGTTGTTGCTCACAGTGTGTCGTGTGCTTAATTGACTTCTGGCACATGGTTGGTCATGGGCATGTGTCTTAGCGTGACTGCTGTATGTGTGGCAGCTGTGCGGATGACATGCCTTTCATGAGACTGGGGCTGACGGATGGGATGGATGGTATGTTGTATGTGCATGGTGTGTCTGTGAGTTTGATGGGTTCAGTGGTGTTCGTGTGCATTTATGTTGTTCCGCTCTGTTGCGTCTAGTGTTGTTTGTCTTACATAGGCGTAGTTGTGGGGTGTGGGGTTGACAGGCAGTGGGGGCTACATGGCCAGGACTTCAATGGTGTTTCAGTTGTGTGTGATGAGTTGCACAGTGGCTGCCGTGTGGGACTATATTCAGTGTGGCTTGTGCATGCAGACGTGGCTCCTTGGGTGTTGCTATGTCTGTGATGGGTCATGTGGGGTGTGAGTCTGTTGTTCATGTCCGTGTGCACATTGTTCACTTGTTCGTGATGGTGGGCGGTGCTGCGTGTTCGTCTGCTACGTGACATGTCCCATGTGTTGGTGGTGTTATGGTCCTCATGCCTCCAGTAATCCAGCCCTGTCCAGTTTCCCACCTGCAAGTTGTTCGTGCGTGCACTGTACTGGATGCCACATGGCTCTAAGCGGGGGTGCTCCATGTTGCAGGTCTGTGGGGGTGGGGGGGTGTTGTGGGTCGTGGGGGTGGCTGTACACCCACTGACACCGATTGCTGTGGACCGTGATGTCTGCCTTTCGGCTGTCGTTGTGCACTGCGGTGGCTGACACGTGGCTGTGGGGTGTGGGGGATGCTCCTCCTTGCTGTGCTGTGGGACTGGGGCCTGGTGTGTGTTGTACTTGGGCTGTCCACCGTCCCACCCACTGCACTTTGTGTTCCTGCCACTTACCTGTTACTTGTCGGTTAGTGCAGCTGTGGCGGACACATGGGTGTGGTGGGTGCTCGTTGTGGCGCTTCTGGCATATTTGGGGACCTGTTGGTGGTTACGTGGCTGGCTTAGTGTACACATGTCCCCACGCATCTTACAGTTGTTCGGTTTGGGCTGTGTGTGGTAGTGTCTGTTGCATGTGTGTGTGATGTGTTGTGTATTGTGTGCTGGACATGGGGGTGTTTGTCCCTGGGAGCTGTGGCATGGTAGTTGCGCATGTGAGTACATAGCGGTGTGCTGGTATACATTAGTTTGTACTTACCAGCCTCCACTCCCCCTGCTATTCCGGCGAGGATCTCCGGATGGATTACGACTCGCACCTTCTCCTCCCACGCTTTGAAGGTCTTAAAGAGCGCGGGATTCCCTCCGCCAGTGACGGCAGCCAGCTCTCTGTTTTTGCCCTCCTTCTTCTTGACCAGGCTCTTTACGTCATTCCAACGTTTGTTAATCTCGACTCTGTTTCTGGGCAGGGTCCCGACTGCATTGACCTGGTCTACGATCCGGTTCCACATTCTGTTTCTGGTGGCTAGTGGTGTGTGCTGGACCATGTTCCCATAGATTTGTGGGTACACCTTGATGATCTCGTCGACCATGACCGTCAGCTCCATGGGCGTGAACTTGGGCATCCTTTGTGGTGCCATGGTGTTTGTGGTGCTGGTGCGGTGTGTGTTGTGTAATGTGCAGGGGGTTTGTGGTGCCGGGGTGTGGTGGTGGTGGTGGTGGTGGTGGTGGTGTGTTGGTGGTGGTGGTGGTGGTGGTGGTGGTGGTGGTAGTGATGTGTGCGTTTCTGTGGTGTGCTGCTGTCCTTGCTGTGTCACTGTGTCCTCTCCTCTCCTCTCTGGTTTGCAATGTAGCAAGGGGTTGTAGTCTGTGGGAGTGCTGCTTTTGTACTCACCTATGTGGGTGTGTCCTCATGGTCTGTTGTTTTCAGGTGTGTTGTGTCTGGGGTTCTGGCCTTTGTATTTTTTGTTTGTCCGGGGGGTGTTTTCGGGATGTGTACTGTGCTTGTGTATTTGTGCGTGCCTTGCTGTGTGGACTTGTTGGCCATGTTGTGTGCTATTGGTTTTGTGTGCGGATGGTTTCTGTGCAGGTACGTTGGCGCCATGGCTTCTGCCGTGTCGATTCTCATCGGCGTTGTTTGCGCTGGCGGGCGGTATATTTGTGGTTTTTCCGCGCTCATGGCGGTGCGATCGTAATTTCACGTGCGGTGTGTCGGCCGTGTGGGCGGGCGGTTTTGTGTTGTCGTGCGTGTTTCCGTCCGTGGCGGGCGGTTTGACTCCGACTCGGACGATGGCGGGCGGTATTTTGTGTGATTTTTCCGCCGATGGCGGTTTTCGGTTTGTGTAATCATAATGGCGTGGTCGGTGTTCAGGCGGTGTGTGCGGGCGGATTTTTGCCGCTTCCATGCCTGGCGGATTTATTTACGCCGGGTATCGTAATGTGCCCCTATATTCTCATAATAATAACAACAAACAAATATAATGTTATTTGCAATTAAAAACCTTAACACAATTAACACTTAACATAAAAAACAACACACTTATAAAGAAATAAATAACTATTTTTACATTTACTATAACTTATATAACTTCCTACCCTATACACCTACAAACTCAACTACACACACCTAAAATATATCTTACAAATGTTACATAAATTTTACATAATTTTCAGTTCGATAATTAATAATAAACTAAAAATACAATAATTAACACACACCTAATATATAATTACAAATTATATTACTTACATGATTTATTTATTTAATTAGCAATTAAACAATTAATAACAATTAACTAATAATAAATTATATTTAATTAACTTTCCACCATTTACCCCTACAAGCTCAACAGCCCGCACCTGATATATAACTAACTATGCAAAAACAACTCATACAAAAAATAAATAAATAAATAATTGAAATAATTACATAATTTACATATTTAATTAGCAATTAAATAATTAATAATAATCAAAAATTTAATATTAATTAATCATAATTAATTACTTCCCACCCCATACCCCTACACACCCTACAAACCCCACAACCCGCACCTAAAACAACATAATTCAAAAAAGTAATTACACACTTAACATAATTAATTAGAAATTAAATAGTTAATATTAATTACATATTAAAAATCAGTTAATTATAATTGATTTACTTCCCTCCGTCTGCCTATAAACCTTACAACCTGCTACAATACTAAAAACAACAATAAACAAATTAAATTTAAAAACAACTAAAAATGTACAAACTATATTAAAAAACAAATTAATAATAATTATACTAACAACTTTTAACATATACAATTAAAATATATACTAAAATACATACAAATAATTAAAAAACAATATTATTAACAACTATGTTTTTGTAAATGATATTAACGACATAGATATTTTTAAGATCGATATTAACAACTTAGATATTTTTAACATCAATATTACTTACCTTAAAATTGAGATTCTTGTCAACGATATTCTTGCACATGATATTTCTGCTTCACGATGTTTCAAACTCAATAGTTTTGCCTCTTGATATTTTGTTTTTATATTTTGTCTGAGTACCCTGGTAGCCTATTAGAAAAGGTGTTTTTTGTGAAACAACACAATTTCAATATGAACAATGACTCGAATTCAGTATGCTTGTTTGTTCTTAAAACTTAAATGTTAGTGCTGTGCAACTATGCAATTCTCACGATTCATTCAGCAATGCTTCGACAGTTCTCCTACTGGCTTATTTATTGAATCTTGATGATTATCCTACTGTAGCAGGATCCATTGACCCTCTTTGAATTGTTACCTGTTTAGATTTGCCTTAGGTCTCTCATTTCATGCTTAGATTGATGCCATATTATTTTCCTACCTACTATTGTGGGTCTCTCAGGGTTCAGTTTACGGTCCCCACTATTTTGAATTATTTAGAAGATTCTTGTTAAATTCTTTTAACTTCTTTGCTAGTTTCTAAATGCCAACACAATCGTTCTATCATTCAGAATGGTCTTTATATCCAAAATCATCTCACATTCTACTTGTTTGCTGTAACCCATCAGAATGATTCACACTTTACCATTATAAATATCATGTCCAAGTTGATATTTTGGCCTAAAACTCATAATGTGTGACTCAATCCATATGTCATTTGCTCATTGGGTCAGATTTGTCTGTACCTGCAGCATCACTTCATTTAGATGTTTCACTGCATTTATCAATACAGAGATGTCTATAAACAGTGTAGCAACCTATGTGTGGTAGATCTAGTCTTAGGGCCTTATTACGAGTTTGGCGATGTGGGAGTGGGGCAGTTCACTACCTCACCGCTCTCGTATTGCCAAACCTGAGCGCTGCCCGCCCGCCTGCCAGATTACGATACAAATCGCTGTCTGGCGGGCGAGCAGCGTGGTGGTCCTGCTGCGGTGCAGTAAAAAGGCTGCACGCACCTACCTGTAGTGCCCCCTTTGTTTCCCCACTGCCAGCTTTTACATGGCGGTGCAGACCGCCATGTAAGTCTGGCGGGGGGGGAACTCGAAATATGCATGGCGGTGCCACAGCAGCACCACAAGCATATTCTGAGCCCCTGACTGCCACACCACCACCAGGGAACGTGGTTCCCTGGGGATTGTGGTGGTCAAATGGCAGTCCGACTGCCAAACTTATAATACGGTGGTCGGACCACCGTTGCGGCGGTGGCTGAAGCGGCACCGCTGCGCCCCCACGAGTCTGGCGGTCCATGGACCACCAGACTCATAATAAGGCCCTTAACAATCAACCAGGCATCCTAAGGTGCAGGACTTTTAGGCACGCACTTCCTAGCGGTAGAAAGCATAACACCAATGAGTGGCTTTGGAACAAATCATGGTTGATGGAAGGACAGTCTTAGGCATAATTATTCTTTCTGGCAATAGGTACTTCTTATATTTCTGTATTGTGCTCAGGATCCCTCTATATATGAAAATAGGGTACAGAATCCAGCCTAACTTTCTGTTGTGATTGAAAGGAGAAACTGTTGCTGCTACAGGAAATATCGCTCAATGATAGCAGTGATACGAATATAGGAAGATTTACCAATGGTAATACAGCTGTCTCAGTGGAGCCCTGAGCTTCAGGCTGTGCTGCCACCTTGGCCAGACTAGACAGTATCACCACAGTAACATCTGGACATGAATCAAGAGTGCTATTATGTTTTATCCGGACTTCTTTTGAGCTGTCTTTGCTTAACTCATCAAGCACTCCTTGGCAACAACTAATTCGAACCAGCCAGTTGAATGTGTTCCCCATTCTTTTTCTGCTCTCCCAAAAAGAGGGTGAACACCTCATTAAAGGTCAATTGGAACATTCTTTCCAGTCCTAAACTTTTCACCTACAAATCTTTGTTTTCAGTTGTGTTAGTCTTATTAGTTGAATGAACACAAAGAAAGACTACAATCGAGCATGCATTAGGTGATCACATGAAAGTGTCTGACATGGCCTGGATGGTGGTGGCCAGCCTACCCAGGACCCACATATATTCATGCCCTTGTCTCCTTCATGCCAATTCATGATGTTATGTTCTCCTTACCTTCCATTTGCTGGAATTCTTCCCTTGCCACACTCCTCGCAAAATGGAAGCCTCACTACAGTCTTCCCCTTCACTTCCACTGGTGCACCAAAGACGTCACTCCCTCACCATGTGTTCACAAACTGACTCGCAATGCTACTGCCTAATGAAACCTTTGCTTGATAACCGGTTCCTGCACCAGTTAATTTAAAAATGTTTTCGATAACGAAATCCGCTTACATAAATGGGCAAAATCCCAGATTTCATCATACAAAACTAAATCCGTTTGCACTTTTTGTTGGCTTCATATATATGAAATCCGGTCTAAAACAAACAGAAAAGTCTGCTTCAAATGTGCAGGATATTCATTCAAAGCGTCTAGTAGATACAATATTCGACACAATATTGTGCTTGAAGAGGTATACACCTCTCACACACCCCTCGCTAAATTCAACAATTTACATAGAACATTACACTCGCTCACACCCCACTCGAGGCAGCAAGCAGAGCCTCCAACTGTGGCCATCTAATTCATAACACATCACAATCCGCTCACATCTGATAAATATTTATTGTCAATGCTACTTGCTTTTCATCTTCAACGGATATCTTTTCCCATCTTATAAGTAATTAAACAAAAGTGGCATTTACATTGCAGTCCTGCTTGCCAACAATCTCATTTTCTGGTTTAGTCAGCAGCATTTATGCTTGATTAGACTTTAATTATACAAATACCTACATATTTTTTTTTTTTTTTAAGTTTTCTTTATCCGTGCTTTGAGCATGTAATTATTTTTCTTGCCTCCAATAACCTTTAATTTTAGGATTAAGTCACCGATTCCTCTCTGTACGGATGGAGCTCTCCAAGCGCTTAAACATATTTGGCGATCCTCCTACGATAAGAGAAATTCATTTTCGACACCCTTTCATTAGTGGCTTTGACAGCAGACTGATCGACAGCACCGAGGAAGGCTCCACAACATTACAATTGAAAAAACGCACCTGTAACATAAGCAAAAGCTTTTAATATTGGTCGTACTATTGTTAGGTCAGGCCCCTCTGTTCAACATTTGGGGTACCCATAATTGTGACGCGACACAGAGACGTAAAGAGTTGTATGAACCCATGTACTCAGCAAGATTATCTTTCTAAAGATAGGGAACCACGTTTAAACACCCCAAAGGGTCATGTCATAAACGATTTCCGTATTTACTTAGAAATGAGGGCCCAGATTTACAAACATTTTGCGCTGGGTTTGCGTCACTTATGTGACGCAAACCCAGCACAAAATGTTAATTTACTTTCCAGAGCAAACCTTGTTTTGCACTGTAAAGTTGCCTGAAAGTAACTCAAAGCAGAGCAATGTGCCACTTTGTGTAACTCTGCATCAAGGTGGCATTCCATGGGTGGTACATGGGCATTCCCATGCAGCCACACATGTTTTTGAATGATAATCCCTATCTACTACAACAGTTTACATGGTTTTGCGCCAAAAAAATAACACCACTTTGGAGCAGGCGTTAAAAGGAGAAGTGTTTTTAGCACTCCCAACTTTTCCCACTTTTCATGTGTGCTGCACTGTGCAGCACACATCCAACATGGGAAACGTTTTAAAGTTCATTTAGGCATAGTATTTTCTACTGGAAGGCTACCCTTCAAGTACAAAACCTATGCTGGACTCAGGCACACACCCTTGCACTATGGTGCAAATGTGTGTGCAAGGCGCTAGGCGGCATGATTCTGTGTGAGCGCTAGGGATAGAGCAGGATAGTGCCAAATCTCTGGAGATATGGCACTTTCCTGGTCTCCTCGTCACGCAGCGCAGCCACTTTGGGTGCTGGGCTGCATTCTATGACATCTTTATAAATCTGAGCCGTAGTGTTAAAATTTCTTCATGTATGAGTGCAAACTTGTGTTTGGTATTCACAAAACATGAAGAAACTCTTGTGCATAGATTTATTCACAGGTAAAGCACCACCATGAGGGTGCACAGTTCCTGTTTGCACTGCAGCACACCTTACCTATGTGTGCGAGTAACAAACAGGGACAGTGCACCCTATTACAGATTAGGCGCTGCTCTAGGGCATCCGCCAACTAGCCCCTGCCCCTGTGACAGTGCAATAGGGAAAGATGCTCAGCTGTTTGAAGCAGCTGGTCTGTCTTTCATAGTGCAAATGGCAACCCATCCTTCTTTACAAAGAGTGACAGACATCCCCCTGCATGTGGATGCAGTGAGTGACTGCAACCACCTGCAGAGAGATGCCTGAGGGGTCCACGTTATCCCCTTTTACCACATACAGGGGGAGCCTTCAGGAGGCCCACTGACTATGTGCCACATCCTTGTGGCACACAGTCAGTGTGTCTCCATACAGACTTAGGAAGAAAACATACACTGCATACGGTCACTTAACAACAACTTACGGGACCCTTGCCTGGGTCTTAAGGTAAGTATCAGGCAAGGTCAAAGGCAACACCAATAGATCACCTCAGGAGGCACTGGGGCCTCCAGGTGCAGAAGTGTCTTTTTCAGCGTTGGGTGATTTTAATACTTTAAATTGTAATTGAAGCACTTTGTCATAATGTTAACATCTGGAGGAAAAACATGCATTGCATTAGGGCACTCAACAGCGACTTACGGGAAGATATTCTGAACTTAAGGTGGGAATGGGGCAAGGTCCAAGGCATCACTAACAGTTCACTTCAGGCAGCACTGGGGCAGCCAGATGCAGAGATGCCTTACAGTGTTGGGTGCCCCAATCAAGTTCAGACTAAGCGGTTTGGGTGCAGTGGTGCGTTCTGGTGTTGGGTTTTCGTGGTCTTGGAGCCTCACAGGTCAGTCTTTGGTACCTGCAGGACACTGGGGAACAGGGAGTTCCTGAGTCTTTGGAAAAGTGCTGGTAGTCCTCCCAGGCTCCGGAGGATTAGCAGTTTGCAGGGCAAGACTACTTTGGTGCACTTGTCGAGAATAGGCAAACAGGCCGGCAGGGCTGATGCTAAATCAGTTGCTTCTTCTGTAGTTTTTGCTTTCGCTGTTCTTCGGCCCTTCTTCTTCTTTTAGTTAGCAGAATCTGATTTCCTGGTGCCAGGGCTCTCCTATATACTGAATTTAGGGGTGTTAGGGGAGTATAGGGTTGTAATCAATGGACTACTTACCCCTGGGGTCACTACGACCCTATATGACCACTTCCCGGGGGAAGTGGGAATAACCCTGTCCCAGAGATCCTAAATTTGTCATTGCCAAGATGGTCACTTCTGAAACATTGCATCCACTTCAGGTAGCCCCATTCAGAGGTGGCACTCACCTGAGGGTGGACACGCCTAACTTGCCTAGCTAATTTTCCCGCCTGTCCAGGGACCAAAGGGCTCTGGACAAAGGAGGTTGGTTTCCTCTGTTGTGAGAGAAGCCAGATTCACACAACAAAGGCAGTAGGCCTCTTTGAAGATCCAGGGCCATGGAATGCGAATTCACAGGTCATCCTGTGGGCGAGGGGTGCAAAGCACCCTCTGCCTGAGCAGGCTTGGTTATGGTCCCATGAGAGCAAAGGCCCTCACCCTTGGAGGTCAGAAACTCGCCTCTAGTGGCAGGCTGGCGAAAACCAGTCAGTCAGCATACCAGTAACTGGTAGGCTTTCAGGGAGCACCTCTAAGGTGCCCTATGGGTGCTTGTATTACTAAATCCGACACTGGAATCAGTGTGGGTTTATTGATACGAGATGTTTGATATCAAACATCCCTATTTTCAGTGAGGCCATCATGTAGCTGGGGAACTCATTTTCACCAGTATCCAGCACATGCTTTTAAAATGGCTTCCCTGATCACTTGTATTGGCAGTAATGGAACTGACCAGTATGGGGGCATAGCTGCTCATGCAGTTATCCCCTCACATGTAGTATAATGCACTCTGCCTTAGGGTGGTAAGGCCTGCTGTAGGGTTGACTTACTTATGCCGCAAGCAGTGTCAGCAGGCAGGGCAAACAGGCTGTGCCATGTCGTGTTTTCGTTTTTATCTGCACCAAGACACCTAGCCTGCAGTGGCAGTTTGCATGAGCTTGGTGAGGGGTCCCTTAGGGTGGCACGATTCGTGATGCAACCCTTGGGGACCCTCTTTAGTACCGCAGGCCCTAGGTACTGGGGGTACCATTTACTAGGGACCTACAGAGGGCAGTAAAGATATCGCCAATTGGGGGAAACAATTGCACAGTTTTGGGAAAGAGATCTGGCACTGAGGACCTAGTTAGCTGGAACCCAGTTGAAATTACATCAAATACCAGGCAAAAAGTGGGGTTGACCATGTCAAAAAGGGCACTTTCCTACAGGCATATTTGCCTTAATTTTCAAGTAAGCCTATACAATTCAATCAGTCAACTAGCACTGAGGATCGTTTCCTGTCACAGTAATCTTCACTCCAGTCTCTAGTTCCCTGTGTTTGGTTCACTTTGGAATCAAACGTTGGTGCACTTCATGGAAGAGCAGCAATTATGTAACCACAATCACAAGCAGTGAGTCTCCCATAGCCTAATTCTAAACCTCCCATAACCTAAATCAATTACATCAATCCTCTAGGGCATAAATGGATGAGCTTTCTGCACAACTGATAATAGCCTTTTCTGGGGTGAATGCATTTTATTACTCTACATCTCGCTATTAAGATGTGAAAGAATGGGGGCGTGGCTACGACGCGCTGCAGAATGGCCGCCTTCTGAAGGGGCTCTGCAGGCCAGGCTTCACAATCCTCTAGAATCACCGCTCAGGCACGGACTCTGCCGATGAAAATCAAGTAGCCATGAGTGGACGATGGCTAGGCTGCGTGTGTGAAGTTACAGCTGCGCAGCGGCAGTAGAAACTGCCAAAACCTACCGGAGGTGGCCACGACCAGGCCAACGGCTGAAAATGGCCGCTACACACCTAGAGGCCTCGTAGAGGCATCGACATCACTGAGTGCCTCCTGCGACGCCACAGGGCCTGCCCTCGCACATCGGAGCACCCGAGGCGGCTAGCGAAGGTCGGGGTCGTGCTGTGAGCCCTGTGCGGAAGCGGCCTGAATTCTTCCGGGGCGGACCCGACAGGACGGTGTGTGCATGAGTACCCGCGACACCCGAGGCCGCTGCTGAAGCTGACGGAGGCGGACTGGCTATTTACTCTGCTGAAAGCTGCTGCTGAGACCCTGAGCGGAGGGGGGGACTGGCGATGCCGGACGAGGTGTCGAGTGCGAAGCGGAGCTGCAAGATAATGTGGTGAGTGAGCCTGGGGTTGTATCGGGGCGGGACTGGGTGAAGCCGTGCCATTTGTGCCTGAGGCCCGTTTGGCGCTTCGTGCCTGCTGGGACCGGGCTGGGCGGCGTCGGGTCCACTCGCTGCCCACTCCGTGTCGGACCCCGGGCGCGCTCCTGCTTTGAGGCTACACTTGTTGCGGTGGCTGTGCGGGACTCGGGGGAGCCAGGGTTAGCCTCCGCCGTCGGATCTGCTCCCCCTGTGTTTCATTGCGGGGAGGCGGTTCCAGCCGGGTTGGGGCCCGCAGGTTCTCCCCCTCCTGTCAGGTAGCTGACGCAGTGCCCCCCTTCCAGCCCTAATATCGTAGGCATCCTGCTTCCTGCCCCCCCCACTCCGCTTTGCGACTTGCCCTACTTCCTGGGCACATGAGACGCGGCAAATCGGTGCAGCACTGCATATAACCTGAGAACTGGGAGCAATTAGACCACAGCACAAACTGAATTATGGGAAATTGCAGCCCGTTCCGCTTCTGTTAACCTGATGAGATCTGCTGGCTCTGCTAGACTGACCTGTTTTCACGCCTTGCGGCCTGCTGCCTTGGATGGGGCAGGCCCTGAGCAGCCTCCGCCATTTTGTCTGCCTCTCCTGGGCCTGATTGCGGGGTGGAGGTTTCCGGCTGTGCTGGGACCCATCAAGTCTCTTTCCTCTGTCCAGTAGCTGTGGCGAGGACCCAGACCATCCCTATTGATCTGGGAGTCCTGCCTCCTGCTTCCTCCTTCTAAGTTGCGACGTGTCTTTCATTATTGAGGCCACGAAGTGGGGCACACTACCTAATCACCTACTGCAACCTGGGCACTGGGCGTGGCCGGATCACGACAGCACCTGCGCTGCTGACCACCGCAGACAGTGCCAAACTTCAACAGCCTGACAGGATTTGAGGGCCTTGCTGGAGTATCTTACGACTACGCTACACGGCCTGCTGCCATGGGTAAGACAGACCCTAAGCAGCCAAAGATTCCCTTTGAAAGCAAACGTCAAACTCGTACAACAGAGGCGAGCACTGAGCCGTATAATGCCCAGGGTCCCAAAGAAATGACGGAACAACCGGAGGAAGACATGCGATCCATCCTGCTAGATGTGCGCTCCAGTCTTAAAACAATAGACAGCAAAATAGATGTACTTACCTCAAGCCTGGACACTGTTAAAAAGCGGGTGGACGTTCATGAAACTCGTTTGGACGTCCTGGAGAATAGACTGTCAGATACTCAGGACTCTCAGGCGGAATCTAGAACGCAAATATTGAGCATGGAGAAAGTTCTTGCTGTGATTATAGCTAAAAATGAAGATTTAGAGGCGCGTTCTAGAAGCAACAACCTAAGAATTCTAGGCCTTCCAGAGTCTACCGCAAACCCAAAAATGGAACCCTTCATTGAGAACCTGCTGCGGGAGCTGTTTGGCCCGGCGCTCTCACAGGTCATGATTGTAGAGCGCGCTCACAGATCACTGGGCCCCTGGCTGCCGCCGGGAGCGCCACCACGCCCGATAATTGCACGTCTCTTAAACTATGGGGACAGAGATGCGATCCTTAGAGAGGCAAGAGCTAAAAGCCCCATTACCCATCAGGGTAACCAACTATCCTTCTTCCTGGATTATGCTAGTGCTGTCCAGGCCGCACGCAGAGAATTTACACCAGCGAAACGCATCTTACAGAGCGCCTCTATTCCGTATACCATGGTGTATCCGGTCAAGTTAAAAATTACTCATGATGGGCAATCTCACTTTTTTACGGACGCTAAGTCAGCTTTAAAATACACTAAGCATATTTGCCCGCGTAGGTTGCCTCCTCGTGCTTCGGAACAGTCCGTCCCTGAACTGAGCCTGAGTGACAATGACTGACAGATGGCAGCTCCACTACTTCCTGTCACGCTCCAAATTTGTACAACACCAGAATGATTGCACTGTTATGCTCCTTCAACAGTTGAGATTATAACTATGTTTTCATACTACTGCATTAGTCCTACCGCTAGTCAAAGCATTAAGCATTACTTGTTTCACGGTTAAATTTGATCCTTAGCCTCTAATTAGGCAGATTCCATCTTACATGCTAAAGCCTGACCACCCTGCCCTATGGCAGGTCAAAGCCGTCGTCCCAGGCCCCTACAGGGAGATCTCCCATGCACCCATGTTCTTATTTTGTTGTAGGGGTAGTTCAAGGGGGGGGTGGAGGGTTACCAGTTACGACCTAATTGGGAGGTTGTTGTGGGAGGGGGCGGGATAGGGAGTTCAAAGTACTGGCAGACACACGATTATTAACCGCATTGCACTCGCACAGGTCGTATCGCAATCTAGGTTTTGATGTCAACAGGGCAACTTCGCCTTTATGCAAAACACTGACAGTAACACAGACATCTCCTAAACCCATTATTGACGCTTCACAGTATATCCACCCCAAACATGTGACACGCCACTTAATTTTTCCTGTTAAAACATGACTGAGACCAAATTCCTCACATGGAATGTGAGAGGACTTAATGATTTTAGAAAGGCAAGGATGATATGTACATATTTACGCAGGCACCATATTGACGTATGTTTCCTCCAAGAGACCCACTTCAAACACACGACTGACCCTAAGCTGAAACATAGATATTGGGGGGAGATACACTCGGCTTCATACTCCAACTACGCTAGTGGGTTCTCGATACTGATACGACGGGGACTCGGCTGGTCGACTACACACGCGCAAATAGACCTGAACGGGCGCTATGTCATTCTCACGGGCTCCCTCATGACTACACAGGTCACCCTGGTGGCCATATACGGTCCAAATGTAGATGACCCACAACTTTTTCTTACTGTATGGGCCAAGATAATGGCAACAGGAGGTGACACGGTTATTTGGGGCAGAGGTTTCAATGCCATTCTGAACAATGACTGGGACAGAGTAGGTGCCCCTCGCAATCCACATCTAAAGGCAACACTACAGCTAAACAACATCATACTTGAACACGGGCTTACTGATATCTGGCGTAGCAGATACCCCAGCGCCAGGGAGGGTACCTGCATTACTTTTTATCACAGTGCCTGGTCCAGGTTAGAGTATTGGCTTGTAACATGCGACGTCGCGGCGTGGACAGTAGATGTGCTACAGTTGCCGCGCACACTCTCTGACCATGCCCCGGTGGTGCTGCAGTGGAGGTTCCCACATACATCCCCACGCGCGTTTAGCTGGCGACTTCCCCCACATGCCCTTTTGGATGCAGCATTTAAAGAGGAAATCAGAGCTGATATCACACAGTATTTCACTACTAATGAGGGATCAGTAGACTCTCCCTCTATGTTGTGGGAGGCCTTCAAGGCGGTAATCAGAGGGGCCTGTATTTCTAAGCAATCAGGGGTACTTCAATCAATTCGCTCTACTCTCACAAAACTGGAGCAGGACATCAAATCTCTTGAGCTTCAGTTCTTTAACTCTGGGGACCCCAGGCAACTGGCTTCTATACGGAGCAAAATCTCAGAATTTGAAACAGAGGCGGAAAGGGGGACCAGGTTCCTGGGGAAAAATGCAAAAGCACGCAGTTACGGAGAGGGCGACAGGCCAGGCAAGACCCTGGCCAATACGCTTAAGCAACACACATCCCCCAATTTTATAGGCGAGCTGTTAGACGAAGACTCCTCCCCTGTTAGAGGACAAATGGCCACCCATGAATACCTGACCAAATTTTATTCTTCTTTATACACTGCCACGCAGAGTGCACCTAACTCCGACCTAGGCGAATATCTGGACTCAATCGAGCTGCTCTGGCTCAGTGCGAACCACAGGGAATATCTAGATGAACCTTTTACAGTCGAAGATATCACACAAGCCATTAGAGGCTTACCAGGCGGAAAGACCCCGGGGCTGGATGGGCTGACCACACTATTTTATAAAACATATGTGGATGAACTTGCGCCCCGACTTCTTGATGTATATCAAGAATCGCTGGAAATTGGCGAACTACCACCAACCATGTGGGAGGCAGTTATTATTTCCTTATTAAAACCAGATAAAGCTATAAATGTATGTGACTCCTACAGGCCCCTCTCGCTCATTAATGTTGATGCAAAGATCCTGCTAAACTGATCGCCAACAGACTTCAGCCGCTTTTGCTGTTGATCGCAAGACCCGACCAGTCTGGCTTTATTCTAGGCAGGTCTACAGCCCATAACCTGTGTTCATTCTTCTCCACAATCCACCAAATTGACCCTCAAATTCCGGCCATCGCAGCGTTTCTGGACGCAACTAAAGCGTTTGATTCTCTGGAATGGCCCTTCTTGTTTACCATCCTACCTAGGCTGGGCTTCAGTCCTAACTTCATCAAATTAATCAGCTTGCTCTATACCAAACCTACTGCCCGGCTTCAAGCGAATGGTTTAATTTCAAAACCCTTTCCCATCACCCGCGGCACTAGGCAGGGCTGCTCCCTGTCACCGCTACTTTTTGCGGTAGCTGTGGAGCCCTTAGCTGCTAGAGTTCGCCAACATCACTCTGCCCGAGGTCTGGTTTTTACAGATAGAAACCTTATCATCTCAATGTATGCTGACGACATTACGCTATACATTCGAGACCCAGACGAAAATCTAAACCCAGTATTAAGAGAAGTCCTCCACTATGGCGGAATGTCCGGCATTAAAATATTGGTCAAAATCCGCTATTCTACCTCTTACCGATGCCCCACTAGATACCACATTGGAATTTCCGCTTACATGGGCGGATGATGCCATGAAATACCTGGGCGTGTGGCTAACCAAAGACCTACAAAACATCTGCCGCTTGAATTTTGGCAAATTACAAGACTGGCTGGAGGGCAGTCGAAGTTCTGGGCCGCCTTGCCTCTAACACTAGCGGGCAGAATTGCCATAGTAAAAATGATAGTTCTCCCTACATTTTTATATCTTTTTGTTAATATACCCATTCCCTTAACTCAGGCCGTTTTAGGTCTCGCCTAGCGTTGCAGCGCGCATGCGCTGTCGCTTTGCGAGGCATGCAGTATACAGTATAGCGGGGGAAGCTCTGCCCACTTTCCGGTCATTTTTTTCATTGGCTTAAATTTTGAATGCTGTATTGTGATTGGTTTACAGCTTGATAGTCCCGCCTCCTGACGGCCATGTCGTCATTTTTATCCATCCATGGCTATCTGCCCCTTTACTTTAAAAACAATTTTGTTCCCCTGCCTCCCCCCGTTCCCTCCCGCAGTCTGTGACTTCTCGTCCCACCACCACCCCCCCTCCACTCCCGTTCGTGCCTTTTTCGACGCCCCCAAATGCAATAGGTCTCGTGTAAATACGAGTCCTATTGCATTTGTAAATGCTTGTTTTGTCATGGTATTGGCTGGGTGAATTCGCACTTTATTTTGCCTGACCTGTCCATAACACATGCGCAACAGCGACAACTCGCCGCCGTCATTTAGCAGAGCATCACTTTCGGTACTTGTCAGCTGGTGGGTGCACGGAGCACAGACAAACAAGGACGCGTGGGGTCGGCCAGCCTTTAGCCAGCTGAGAGTTGCCTGCAGACCCCATAGGAGCCCCACCGGAGGACGCTTGTTTTGTTAGTTTACGCCGCCGCTCGTCTGTGCATGTTTCCATTCCTGCTTCCTTTTGTGCTTTTTAAAAGCCAACGTGATGTTAACTGTAAACATCTTAAAATGCCATTGTGCATTTACTGACGGGCTAAAGCATGTGCGCGCGGCTTCCCCGGAGGCGTTTCATGGTTTAATGATGTATTGGAAACTGATCCTCCTCACCTCTGCTTGCAGTGCTGCGCTCCCTGAGACACATCTCTTCTACTGGGGTAGTAATAACACTGCCGCCCTGCAGACTTTACAAACCTCTGACTTTTGGTTGCTGCAGGTGAGCTGCTTTTGACTGTGTGGTCTCTTCTTTACTGAGGTGTCCTAACTGGGAGGAGAACACATTGCATCAAACTACCCCCCTCATCCCTACCCCTCCACCCTCCACCCCCGAAGGAGAAACAATGGCAACGGCGAGGAGTGTAACCTAACTTGCAGCAACCTGTGTACACAAGTAGGTGCTGTTAGGAGAAAATTCAATGAAGAACTAATTGTTTTAAATAAGTTACCAGCTGACGTTTAACGTAGATTCCGGTTTAAATCCTTCCCATAATTCAACTATTTGTGATGGGAGCCTTATGCATTTGTGGCCTCGTCCCTTCCCGTGTTCAATTTGTTTTTGTTCCGCTCGCCGTGCGAGAACTCTCCATGTATCGCAATTTGTCTAACTGTTCGCCCTCCCCCCTCCCTAACCCACCCCATACACTTAGGCTTAGTGGTCATGTCATGCCACCATGTGACTGCTGTAGCAACACATACCTTGTTGCCGTACCTGCTGAAGTGGGTGTGAGTTCTTTTAGCTTGGCCTGTTACCCTCCACAACCCTGTCATTTTCTCTTGAGCATGTGCTGTTCCCTGGCATCAGCTTCTGGTGGCATAGAGGCATGTTACTCATCACCACGTGCCGCACAGATGAATATGTGTATCGGGTCCATGACCAGGGCAGTGAGCGAGGCTTTACTCAAGGGAGTGTAACAAGAACTCAGTGAGTACAGCCCTCTGCAAAAGTACAGAGTGAATAGCCTGGGCAGCTGTAGGAGCAGAATCTGCTCTGAAATGCCCCTGAAAGAGTTTGCTCTCATGTGCACCCTTCTTTGCCCTCAGCTGGGCGCCATCAGTACTGGGTGGCATGCATGAAAGCAAGTCTGTACATGCTGGCACCGCCTGTCAATTGGCACTGCTACTCACACCAAGTACTTTCTTTTAATATAGCCCAAACTCAAACTGAAAGAATTAGAGCGCTTTACATGTGCACCAGTTACATTACACAAGGACACACTCGTTTTTGGTAGGTACGGGAGCTTAAGGAATTTGCCCAGAATCACAGCATGCTGAGCTCACACCAAGGCTCGAACCTAGTTCCCCAGGTCCAATCAGGCCGCTCTCCTCTTACTCCACATCCACTCTCAACTGGCCATGTTGCCTGTTTGCTCGGACTGTCCTTATCATAGGTACAGAAGCATAGCATTAGATTGCAGCTAGCAAGTGAATGAATGTTTCTGTCAGGGGCGTCCACGTTGATTATGCCAACTCTAAGCCCTTATAGGACATAGTCTCCTATATTCTCTTTGCAGACATGGCTTTATAGACAAACATATTGCTGACTGTATGGTGATACCATCTTTAATCTGATAACAGAAGTGAAAGGAAGGTCGATTCCCAGAAAAAGGTGTCATAAAGAGAAACTTCTGTAATTAAAGTATGTTGCAATAATATGCAATAATATGCTGCATGGCCAAATACTTATAAGGTCCCAAAGGCAAGACCGAATGCATTGCAAATGCTTGTTTAAATCTCTGCGAACTGCCATGATTGCTCTGGTCTGGGCCGGCGGCCAACCCCGAGTGAGCTGGGAACTGCTGACACGCCCGCTATCGAGGGGAGGGCTAGGAGCCCTTGATTTCGAACTTTATGCGTTAAGCGTGCAAGCACATTTCCTTCACTTTTGGGTACATCCTATCCCATTTCAGCCGCATGTGGCCACTGAGAGGGACGTAGCCGACCCAACCCCCCTGCACGCGGCTGTCTATAAACCTTATCGTAGAAACGCTAACGAAATAAACACAGATGAAACCCTACGTTGGGCTTGTCAGGGCCTGAGGAAGAGGACAGGTACTCCACTGCTGTATGCACCCTCCACACCACTTGCGTTCCACCCACACTTCCCCTTCCTACATGACAAGGGCGCCATCGCACATGCTCGTAAAATGGGCATCTCCACACTGGGCGACCTATATCCACAAGACACTTTTTTAGAACCGCCAACAGGTCAGGATGGTACACAGGCACCGATTCTGGAATTACTCCTATATTACCAATTCCGAGCCACCTGCAAAACAATGCATCCTACTTTTCCGACTTCTCCAGCCATTATGAAACCATTAGAACACTTATTAACCACACTGACCTCTCGTAAACTGATCACCAGGCTCTATACTCTCACGCAAACAAATACTACATGGGTTGCCCCAAAGGCTCTAGAGCAGTGGAGGAACGAGCTGGTAGATCTGCCCACAGATGAACAATGGACATTTTGTTGCTCGCAATTAAGACATTTATCCCCTAACTACAAGCTGAGACTTATACATTTTAAATTTTTACACCGATACTATCGTACCCCCTTACAGCTATATAAGTTGAAGCTGCGACCCGATTCACGTTGCTGGAAGTGCAAACGTGAAGCTGCCACCTTTTTGCACATTGCGTGGGATTGCCCAGTTATATCAAGTTTCTGGAGAGAGGAGTATGATACCATACAGGCCATTACTGGACTGCCGCTGGTATGTTCCCCATTGGTTGCTCTGTTGGGCTACGTGGAGGAAACCCCACCTGCGTCACGCCGCCTCACAGCTATGTTGCTGTTGCTCGCAAAGCGTAGATTAGCTATACATTGGGGAGCCCCTAGGCACTCCCGAATCCCTGAGTGGATTCGGGACGTAGCTTATTGTCAAGAGCAGCTGGCATCATTTTGGGATCTCATGCCAATGGCATCTCGACCGAGAGATATTTGGGAACCCTTCACAACTTGGCTTAGGGAAAGCGATGTGCACCTCACTGATGACACCGGACCATTACCAGCTGAAGCCCCACAGGAAACGACCCAATAGTTGCCTCAGCGCCTTGCACCTAGCTTATGCCACCCTTCCAGTTGGGATAACGACACCCCCCGCACGGCGCTCTGTGATGGTGGGCCGATGATTCCTCTCTTATTAGCTCAGTCGCCTCAGAACCCCCAGTCTTGCACTGCTCATGTATATTGTCCTCAAGTCTCCAATAACCACCAAGTTGTTGATTGTTCTAATTTATGGGGTGTTGCATTTTATCCCTGCAATGTACATCTGTGTAACGTGATTGAATTGTACAGCTTGCTGTTGCTACATTTCCCATGCAAGATGTCCGGACTGCAATTACTGTGCAATGCGTGTAATTAATTTGCTTTGTTATATCTCTGTCTGAATAAAACTAATAAAAAACATTTTTTTAAAACTATTCAGTCAATATAATAACCATGAGGCTAATAGCATATAAGTAAATATTAATTAGGTACTAGGCTATTTTCATGGAGAGAGTAAGACTGTGTGATGTAAAATGCTTGAGACATTTCTAATCTTAACCTTGTACCGTATTATAACTGCTGAGATTACCTTAATAATTGCCATCAGCCTGATACATAAGATTTATGTGTAAATAGTGCATAATAAATAACCTTTTATTGTAAAATTCCAACAAAACAAAAAAAAGATGTGAAAGAATAAATGTGTCCTGAAAGGAAACTTTCCATGTAATATTGATAGAGTACAAAACTAGGAACCTGAGACTGCAGCTACTCCTTTTACTTTTCCATATAACTACAATGAAATAAGAACATCCTTTGTGCTGATCATAATATATAAAGTTGTTGTCACTCATTTTTCACTAGCCCTGCTGAACAATGCATTGCTCCACCTCTTTTCTCATCTTTAGTGGTGTCATGGTTTGGGACAGGGTTGCCTTTCAGGCTTTGACACTTGAGCATTAGCCTCACTACCTCACTGGTAGAAGAGAGAGTTTGGCTTGAGGAGCAGGGATTTTTTTTCTGTGTTGAATTGTTTTCCAGTATGCCATTACCTTTTTCTGTGTGACAGGGGTTTTCTATGATGAGGTGGCCATTGACTGGGAGTGAGAGGTCGTTTCTCAAAGTATGAATGGCTAATGTTTTCGGTGAACACGCTGACTGCAGCATTTTGAACAAGTGTTTTATGTGACAAGTCACGTGACAAGCACGTGACATCTCTAGTTTAATAAATTGTTGTGTTGTAGATTTAGAGATATACCACGAGCAACGACGATGACTATCTGGTAATTTGACAAGGTAGTCAATTAGCACAATTTCCGGAAATTGAGGTGCTATATGTTTACATATTGAAGATACATGTGGAATCACCCAGTCGCGGCTCCTGGAGGGAGTGCTGTGGGGCAGCGGGGCGGGGGAGGGGCAGGGTGGAGGGTAGTAAACTCCGGCATATGGCCGAATGGAGTTAAGTACATAAATAAATAAATAAATAAAACGAATTACATTGTGCGCGCCGCATAGCCATTTGGCAATGCAGCGCGCGCAATGTAATTCGTTTTATTTATTTATTTATGTACTTAACTCCGTTCGCCCGTATGCTGGAGTTTACTACCCCCCACCCTGCCCCTCCCCCGCCCCGCCCCACTGCCCCGCTGCACTCCCTCCAGGAGCCGCGACTGAAATCACCTATATATTTTACAGGTATTCATGCATAATGTCTGTGTTCTGTACTATAAAAAAAATCTCACTAAACGCATATTTGCAAAATAGCTCAGCATACCAAGGAACTAGGTGTCAATTCGATTGTGACCACCAAATATCTAAGTGATGCGTTCTTCCTAACTTATGAGTCACCTGTTGCAGTTGGTGCTTGGCATTTAAGAAGTTTTTGCATGTCCAGGGGCAAAAAATTGAAATGGAGCCTTGATAAACAGAGGACCTGTTTTTAAGTCTAAACTAAATATCCTGTAGGTAAAGCAGGAACACGTTATATGCATCATCTGGCACCATTTATTGAAATTAGCGTTGCCAGCAGCCGCTTCATTAATAAAGAAGGCCATTTACCTTTAGCATCTATAAATAAATGTTTGTTGCTTGGGCGTGGGGCCTTCAAAGACCCCCTTGCCCCTCCCCCTTGGTGCTGACCAGTGCTTAATTTGTAAAAAAAGAAGTGCCAGGGCCCTCCTCAGGCGGCCACCACAGCTTGCACCACCCATTGCCCCTGCCAGAGTCGCCAGTGACAGTAAAAACACCACTACTTACCATTGCACTCGTACAACAGTGAGAATGCAGACTATTCCAGGCCCCCTAAGATATGAGAATGGCTTGGGCAAGAAGGTAGTCCTTTTAAATGTTTATTTACATAATAAATATCTGTTGTGTGTGCATCTTTAATTGAGACAAACAGCCGCCACCATGTGGCAGACTTCATACGTACCGGCTCAAATTAAGCGCTGGTGCTGACTGAAGGAGAAACCACTCCTGACCTTTCTGTCTTCCGCCTACTTAGGTAACATTACATCAAACAGATCTGCAGTGGTAGCTCTCACCACCAACTGTTCTTAACAGGTATTTGTCTGCTGTGATTCGTATCATCTCAAGCCTTAGTTCCTAGTATGATGGCTAGAATGAGCAACTTGAAACGGGATAAAAATGAGAAGACAACTTTGGATGTGCGAAATTCATGTAATTTGCTTTTGCATAATTCCATGACATTTCAGTATAATTCAGCAAAATTATAAGTAATTAAGTGAAATGCCAAACTGGCATTTGGCGCTGTATTTTAGCACAAAATGCATCCTCGCATCCAATTTGAACAAAGGGCAAAAAATCAAAAGCGCTATGAACAACAGCTGCTTGAGTTTTGCATTGTTCCCGTGTGTGGGGTTACATTTTTACTGTGAAAGACGCATTCGTGCCAAATTTTTACTGTAAAAGGTCATGCAATTATGTGATATGGCGTAATAGTGTAATTCCAGGAATTTTGTGTAACAAAATAAATGCAAAATTGCTGAATTTATGCTAACTACAACAACGTTACTCAAATTTCGCACAGCCCCAAACAAAAGCCCTCATCTAATCCTCTGCATGCCTGAAAAAACATCTTGTTCTAACATTTTAGCCTGGTCACACTGGTTAAAGCTCTTGCATTTATGCATATATGTGGTAGTTGCACAGCGCGAACTAGGCAAAAGACAGCAAAGCACTGAAATGGGCCAAGGAAAAAGCTACTACTTGTCTCAGTACTGGGTGAGCGTCCAATTGCCATTTATCCCAGGGCTGGCCTAGGGGGACCTTTTTCGCCACATGGCTGTACTTAGTAAAATCCTTGCCTGCTTGTTTCTGACGTAAAAGTACTAGAGTGGTTGACCCGTTAGAAGAGTTTAGATTCGTGCAGTAGAACGTTGTGTGGAACGGATCGTGGCTTTCTCACAGTTTTCTACATATATTTGAATGGATGGCGTTTGTATGGTCTGGAATATGAGGGTTCATCAAAAGGCATGCAATATTCACAAACACATTCTAACTGAGTTTTCCCTTAGTCTGCGTAAAAGTGCATCGTTCTAGTTCACTAGTGAACTTGTATTTCTTGAGAGGTTGAATGGCTCTCTTCTAATCTCTCCCTTTCTGTAATATAAATCTTAGCTGTTTCCAGGTACAATTAAATGACTAGTCTACTGCGTTTCTTGAATTGATTCATGGCTAGCTTCTAATCTTACTCACCCAAAACACCCGTCCCAGATGAGCGCAGGCACGTGTAAGTGGGTTCTCTGGTGATTTCATAAAAGGACTTGTGGCTATGGATTAGCTTCCTATACATCGGAATTCATTGAAAGAGTTGGGACTGCCAGCTAGTCTAATGCATTCCTAGTCCACCTAGCAAAAGGTTAACCAATGAAAGTGTGTTTGGGCTTCTGGAGATGGTATTGGGTAGCCCTCAACCAATAAAAAAGACATCATGTTTATATCTAGAGCTTCACACAACACTTCGGCCATTTCAAAGCGCTGAATCTGGCAGTGATGACATATGCTCTGCAGTTGGTCAACTTACTAAGCCGACTTGAGACTACTGCATCTTCTTTCCACAATACCTCTTCCCACCATGTCCATCCAACGACTGATGATAGCACTCAAAAGCTTGGAAGTATTCATGCCAATGCATTTGAAGTGAAAAGTGGTATTTTTAATGATCATACCTGCAGGGGTGGCTGGTAACTTATGAAAGTGGTAGGGTAAGCGAAGTGCCCCACCGCATTCCAAAACACATACATAAAATAACTATGCAAAATAAAAACACTCGTATGCATTACAATTACATTAAAAATAAAATAAATGTACTTACCCGGGCTGCGTCCTCTGTGTCCTTCGCAGTCGGTGGCTCTGACGGGCACGAGTGGAAGAGGTAACTTTCCGAAGCAACCAGACGCTGCTCTCATGCAGTTAACCAGCATGAGAGGAGTGCCAGGATTGGATGGAGCGGGCTGACTAGATGCTCCTTCAGGGTCTGTAGGCCTGTGCTTGGTCTCCAGCTGGGTGGAGAGCTTCAAATTGTTCAAGTTAGTTTGGCTGGCGCAAGACAGCCGGCCAAACTGACTTGTGCACTTTGCAGTGTCTGGTCAACCACTGCTCTAGTCCTCCATGCAGCAGAGGACATGCCACTCATTTCTCCCGGCTCCGGGGCAGGCGCATGGCTACAGTGCGCCTTGTGGAAAATAAAATGGCAATGAAATCATTTCATTGCCATTTTATTGCTCGCATTGATTTAGCGTGGCTCACAGCGGGCGGGGGGGGGGTGATGCTCTGAAGAAACCACCGCTGGTTACCAGGAAGTGTGGGAAGATCGATGGGTGGGTGGAGTTAGGAAAATTGAATGAGCCTTGTGGCTCCAAAAAAAGCCAAAATGTTGACAGATTTTGCCAATAATTTCACAAAAAGAAATGTCTGCATCAAGTGGAAAGGCTGAAACCCTTTTGCCTGTACCTGTATGGGCCCATTACAATGTACCCGGAAGATAGTTTTACAAGAAAAAAATTGTTAGTTAGGCCCAAAAGACTGAGTGAGATGTTGTGGAGAAGTTTAGCTTCAAAGAGCGTTTATCGTGAATGGGCATGCTGTGCACTTCTAGCCCACCACTCTTTACACAAGATTGACTACTGGGTTCAAGGCAACAGCATGAGACCATGAACAAGTCAACCTGAAGGCTATCAAGAGAGGACAGATTAGAAAGATCAGGCGATAAAACACAGTAAGGCAGGATTGCCGAAACGTGTTTGTTTTTCTATCTTTCGCCAATAAATCTTTAATGAGATTTAAATAACGTGAGTGCTGGTCCAATCTAGTTGGTGTGGGGAGCTGGATATATATATATATATATTTACATCCACAAAGTCAGGATTGAGGAACCCTGACATATGAACCACCGCTGAAATCCACACACGGTGCTCTGAACATGCACTGAACATGCACTGAACCAGCAGAAAGATAATTATACTCTGATTTGCTTCATGACAAATGTATTCACTCAGAGGCTGATATACCTAACGTGTTTTGGCATATTCCATGCCTTGTTCACGGGTGACGCAGAGTATAATTATCTTCCTGCTGGAAGCGAGTGCGTGTTCCGAGCACTGTGTGCAGATTTCTGAGGTGATTTGTAGATATATATATATATATCATCCTTCATTCGCTTCACCGATCTCTCAAGCCACAACGGAGCATAACACGTTTCGGCTGCATAGACGGCCTTGATCACATGACATGTACGCATCATACCATTCTTTTTAATGCAGCATTATCATGGACAGAGAAGCAAGACTCTGATTAAGTATCGTTCCCTCTGTGTCTCGAATGTAGTACAATTAAAATTCATTGTAATATTTCACAACATTTGTCCACTATTTACAATTATATGATATGGTTCATAGTTTTGAAAAATTGGCAATTCATTATTTCTATACACCCATGAATTATGTCAGTAATTCACCTTGGTACTCAATGGCAAGTGCCTGTTGTTCATTTCATAATTCTCACAATTTTTGATTGTGTGCTATTCCTTGTGTCAATTGCACATTTCATAATATTATAACATCATTATGATATTGCCACATTCTTAATCTCTGTACCAAAAGAATTTTCCTTCCCTTTCCAATTTTTTAGGCAAGTGCCTTTGTATGGACTTTGTTGAAATCTAATCAAGTTTTATCTCATATTCTAAAACCAGAGAGTAAAAGGAACAACAAGTAACATAAAAAAAGAAAGAGATAATATCAAAAGACAAAAGATGTAAAAAGTAATACCTTCATATATATTTTTTTCATATTTTTTTCTCTCATGCTATCTTATTGTTTTAGCCTCTCTTTCCCCTACAGGACAAATTGTATGTACAGACCTATTCTCCAGTTAATTTACCGACAAGAATATAATTCCTCATCGCAATTTAAACCGTTGGGAATTTTGCAATCTAAACCAATTATATATCTCATTTCCAATTCTCGCGTCGATCACAAAATACTTAATTTGATCAGGGTCTTTCTGATGGAATACTTCGCAGTGGCGTGCCACCAGGTAAGTACGATCCCCATTAGTGATCGCCCTTATGTGTTGTAAGACCCTCCTATGTACTGGCAATGTTCTGCTCCCAACATACCTTAAATTGCACATGCACATTAGCACATATACAGCAAAGTCTGTTTTGCAGTTATAGGCTCCCTTAATTTTCACCTCCCTTTGACTGAAAGGTGTAAGGTACGTCATGGTGTTTTGGCCTGTACTACATGCCCTACACCGTGAGCAATCCCTGAAACCATGTGGAGGTCGTAACCAACTTTGCTCATGATCTGTCTCTGGGCTATTTCGCAAAACCGCATCTTTTAGGGATGGTGCCCTTCTGTATGTAACCAAAGGTTGCTCCGGCAGTAGTTTACCCACTACTGTTTGTGCCTTTACCACATGCCAGTTCTTTCTCAACAATGCTCTTAGTTCTTTTTCCTGATCACTAAAGGTGGTTACATATCTTATTGCTGTCTCTCCTTCTTTTTTCCTTTTCTTTTCTCTGGAAAATAGAATTGTTTCCCTTTTGTTTTTATTGGCTGCCATATGTGCTGTCTTTGCTATTATCGCACCATACCCTCTTTGTTGAAATCTCACTTCCATCTCATCCTGACATTTTTTCAAGTCCCCATTTGTGCTACAGTTCCTTCTTGCACATAGCATTTCACCATAGGGAATACTCATCTTAGTATGCCTAGATGAAAGATCGAGACATGAAGGATTGTGTTACCTGCTGCGTTTAAATATATATATGTCCGACAAGGTCGCTGTGCTTAGCGATTCCCAGCCTGCGGCGTCGGTGCCAGCTTGACGGCGACAGCAGCCGTGTTAGAGATAGGTATGGAGTCCTCACAAATACCACAACTGTAGAAAGCAGGAGGCGGCACACCAGGAGACAGCACAATTATTTTATTGTGCACCAAATGTTATGTTATGTTATGTTATTATATTCTTATATAGCGCGTGTATACCGACAGGTCTCTTAGCGCTTCGGAAGAAGAGAACAGCGTCAGGGCCGGGTGGTCACCATGGTACTAGGAAGAATTAGGTCATGTCTAGAGCCTCTCTGAAAAGGATGGTTTTAAGCTGCTTCCGGAAAGGGAGCAGACCATGTTCTTTACGGAGAGTATCGGGCAGCCGGTTCCAGAGTTGTGGCAGGAGGACCGAGAAGGCTCGTCCTCCTTTGGAAACACAATTACCCCGCGGGCAGACCATCTGGGCGGCTTCTGCTGAGCGGAGCGCCCGTCTAGGCACATATTTAATTAAACGTTCCCTTATGTACTCTGGGGCGTGACCGTAAAAGGCTTTGTGGGCAATACAGAGTCCCTTAAACTTCGCTCTTTGCCTAACCGGCAACCAATGCAGTTTGCGCAGCAAAGGAGTGGCATGGGTTCTTCTGGGCAACCTGAAAATCAGCCTGGCGGCGTCATTCTGTACCACCTGTAGCTTATTCATAAGTTTCTGGGGGAGCCCGACATAGAGCGCATTGCCATAGTCGAGTCGCGGGACGATGGTTGCTCGTACAATGGTTTCCAACGATGAAGTTGAGAGCAGTGGAACCAGCTTCCTCAGTTGTCTCAGCAGACCAGTGCAAGTACCCACCACCGCGTTGACTTGATTTACCATGGAGAGCTCGGAGTCGATCTTAATTCCCAAGCTTTTTACAACTGGTGCTGGGCTGGGACAGGCCCCCAGCTCTTGGGGCCAGAACAAGCCGCTCCATGGGTTATTTTTTGCCGGAATTGCTAGGACTTCGGTTTTATCAGGATTGATTTTTAAAGAGTTTGCAGTCATCCAGTTTATTGTAAACCTGAGGATGTTCTGAGCAGACTCTTGGGTGCGGACCGAGTTATCGATCTTCAGGATAAGCTGAGTATCATCCGCATAGTTAAAGACCCGACAATCCATATCGGTTAGTGCGGCCACCAGGGGCTGCAGGTATATGTTGAAAAGGAGCGGGGACAGCGCGGAGCCCTGGGGGACCCCGCAAGAGATGTTACCCTTTTCAGATATCTGATCGCCAAGTTGGACCCTCTGCGAGCGTCCTAGTAGGAAGGATTCCACCCAATTATAGGCGTGCCCCCGGATACCCAAGTCCGATAGCCGGGTCAGTAGTATTGTATGGCTGACCGTATCGAACGCCGCAGAAAGATCTAAGAGAATCAGGGCGCTCGACTCTTTATTATCGGCCTTGATCCTGAGATCGTCGAGTACAGATAGCATTACTAGCTCTGTACTATGGTGGGCTCTAAACCCAGCCTGGCGGGGTTGGAGTAGCTCGTGTTCTTCCAAAAACGCCGAGGTAGTTTTCAGGACATGACGTTCCACAACCTTCGCCAGAAACGGGAGCTGAGAGATAGGTCTATAATTTTTAAGTACGGCCTTGTCTGCTCCCAATTTCTTTAGTAGCGGGATAACTCTAGCCTCCTTCAAATTGGAGGGGACTTGACCAGTTGCCAACGAGTTGTTGAGGAGGGTAAGAATCTGGTGGTCCAGGGCCGGAAGGGCCATTCGAAAAATCCTAGGCGGGCACGGGTCGGCCGGGGAGCCTGATTTGATACTGTTTATCAGGGACGTCAAAGATTCTAGATCTAGTAGAGGGAAACTGGTCAGAAACTGGCCAGGAGGGAGCGAGGGTGTAGACAGCTCCATGGGGCTCAGGGTAGTAGGAGTTTTCCCAATCTCCAGAAGGATATCTGTTACCTTCTGGAGAAAGAAAGTCTGTAGTACATTACAGTCTGAGGGTATTTCTGCAGATTTTACGTCAGATTTCTTGCTGAGTTCATTTAAGATCTTAAAAGTTTCCTTTTGTTTATTAGGAGCCTCTGTTATGCGTGCCTCATAGTATTCGGCTTTCCTGTTTATAATGGATTTTTTATAAAGAGTGAGTGTGGCTTTGTAAGAGATTAACTCAGCAAGATCATAGGTTTTCCGCCACCGTCTCTCGGCTTTGCGCAGGCTCTGTTTACTCTCCCTGAGTGCCTCATTAAACCAGGGGGCCCCCTTGCTTTTAAGTCTAGTTCTTTCTCTGCGTTCCGGTGTTATTTGATCGATAGCTAATTGCAGAGTATTACTAAGGGTTTGGCTTTCTACGTCAATATTGCCTACCTGAAATTTAGGTGCGGGAAGCGTCTGTAATGTGGCTATTAAATTGTCTGCCTGAATCTTGTGCCAGCTACGAACTCTCCTCCACTCTGGCGGATATTGCGCAGGAGGACTATCCAACGGGACCCAGCAAGAGATTAAGAAGTGGTCAGACCAGGCACACGGGTGGATACTTATTAGTCTGTCAAGATGGTTAGAGGACCAGACTAAGTCTAGCATGTGGCCTTTAATATGAGTGGAGCGATCCACCAGTTGATGGAGCCCCAGGTTAGACATTACC
The DNA here is from genome assembly GCA_963921515.1 of Calotriton arnoldi. Classification (NCBI taxonomy): domain Eukaryota; kingdom Metazoa; phylum Chordata; class Amphibia; order Caudata; family Salamandridae; genus Calotriton; species Calotriton arnoldi. Next base: position 3,294,608 of record CAWUFW010000742.1, read on the forward strand.
AGCTCGACCTGCTTGGCCTGCGGCTCCCGTGGTTCCTTCTCCCAGTGGAAATTAAAATCTCCAACCACCAAGAGTCTTTGATATCGTATACTCAGGTCGGACATGATCTCGGCGAAGTGGTCACTAAAACCAGGGGTTGCATCCGGGGGGCGGTAGACTGCCAGGAGGATGAGGCAGGATGATTTGGATATAATTTTAACTTCCAGCATATCCGTCTTATCCATGCTCTCTGCTATAATCTTGGTGGCCATGAGCCTGGTGTTGAAAAGAATCGCTACTCCCCCTCCTCTCCTGTTATCTTGCCTATTGTGCCAAAAGGCGTCAAAGTTGCCTGGCAGTGCAGCGATAATATCAGGGGTTGATGCATCACCTATCCAGGTTTCTGTGAGGGCAAGAATGTCAATATCCCCCTCCTGGAGAAGTGCAAAGATCTCTAAGTGATGTTTCTGTAGCGATCTTGTATTTAGAACAGCCACTTTTAGACCAGGGGGGTTCTCTGGCATAATCATGGAGTAAGGTGTTGGCCCTGGAATCGTGTGGGTGTCTATCCTGGTGTATCTCAGGAGGTGTTCTGATCTTAATTTAGCGGTGACATCTGGGTTCAGCCTGTGGTTGCCTGTGGCAAGGGCCTGTAGTTCCATTGCAGAGTATTGTTTGGTCAGGCCAGGGCTTCTGGCCCCTAGACCCGGCTGGACGCGGACGGGCGCAGACGGGCTTGCCTTAGGCGCGCCTTCGGCGCGCCAGTGGCGCGCCCGCTGCGCGCGTCCGCTGCGCGCGTCCGCTTCAGCGTCCCGGTTATGCTGCCCCCTTCCGCCCACCAACCAATCAGCTCTGCTGAGCAGCAGCTGAGACTCCTCCCAGCACTAGACCGCATTGAGGGATGCGGAAGTGCTCTATCAGGATTCGTGGTGAAATCACGAGAGCAGGTGGGCCCAAGACCGGACCTCTCCCCGAGATTCCCCCAAATGTGCAAAAAGCTTATTTTAAAAAGACGTTACTGTCCCAAAAGGCGAGTTCATTCCCATAAAATCGGCAGTAAAAACAGTAAAATTCAATGTTTCTTTTTAAAAACAGTTCTCAGCATTTTTATCATCAGTTTCAAACATCAGTGCAAGGCGATTTAGCGGCAGAAGCAGCGAAGCGCAAACACAGCTGATAACAAGGATACAATTCAAGCAGACCAGGAGGACCGCCCAACTACCTTGGCTTGCCTCTCTTACTGTCCGCTGCGCGTCCGCTCCAGCGTCCCGGTTATGCTGCCCCTTCCGCCCACCAACCAATCAGCTCTGCTGAGCAGCAGCTGAGACTCCTCCCAGCACTAGACCGCGTTGAGGGATGCGGAAGTGCTCTATCAGGATTCGTGGTGAAATCGCGAGAGCAGGTGGGCCCAAGACCGGACCTCTCCCCGAGATTCCCCCAAATGTGCAAAAAGCTTATTTTAAAAAGACGTTACTGTCCCAAAAGGCGAGTTCATTCCCATAAAATCGGCAGTAAAAACAGTAAAATTCAATGTTTCTTTTTAAAAACAGTTCTCAGCATTTTTATCATCAGTTTCAAACATCAGTGCAAGGCGATTTAGCGGCAGAAGCAGCGAAGCGCAAACACAGCTGATAACAAGGATACAATTCAAGCAGACCAGGAGGACCGCCCAACTACCTTGGCTTGCCTCTCTTACTGTCCGCTGCGCGTCCGCTCCAGCGTCCCGGTTATGCTGCCCCCTTCCGCCCACCAACCAATCAGCTCTGCTGAGCAGCAGCTGAGACTCCTCCCAGCACTAGACCGCGTTGAGGGATGTGGAAGTGCTCTATCAGGATTCGTGGTGAAATCGCGAGAGCAGGTGGGCCCAAGACCGGACCTCTCCCCGAGATTCCCCCAAATGTGCAAAAAGCTTATTTTAAAAAGACGTTACTGTCCCAAAAGGCGAGTTCATACCCATAAAATCGGCAGTAAAAACAGTAAAATTCAATGTTTCTTTTTAAAAACAGTTCTCAGCATTTTTATCATCAGTTTCAAACATCAGTGCAAGGCGATTTAGCGGCAGAAGCAGCGAAGCGCAAACACAGCTGATAACAAGGATACAATTCAAGCAGACCAGGAGGACCGCCCAACTACCTTGGCTTGCCTCTCTTACTGTCCGCTGCGCGTCCGCTCCAGCGTCCCGGTTATGCTGCCCCCTTCCGCCCACCAACCAATCAGCTCTGCTGAGCAGCAGCTGAGACTCCTCCCAGCACTAGACCGCGTTGAGGGATGCGGAAGTGCTCTATCAGGATTCGTGGTGAAATCGCGAGAGCAGGTGGGCCCAAGACCGGACCTCTCCCCGAGATTCCCCAAATGTGCAAAAAGCTTATTTTAAAAAGACGTTACTGTCCCAAAGGCGAGTTCATTCCCATAAAATCGGCAGTAAAAACAGTAAAATTCAATGTTTCTTTTTAAAAACAGTTCTCAGCATTTTTATCATCAGTTTCAAACATCAGTGCAAGGCGATTTAGCGGCAGAAGCAGCGAAGCGCAAAGACAGCTGATAACAAGGATACAATTCAAGCAGACCAGGAGGACCGCCCAACTACCTTGGCTTGCCTCTCTTACTGTCCGCTGCGCGTCCGCTCCAGCGTCCCGGTTATGCTGCCCCCTTCCGCCCACCAACCAATCAGCTCTGCTGAGCAGCAGCTGAGACTCCTCCCAGCACTAGACCGCGTTGAGGGATGCGGAAGTGCTCTATCAGGATTCGTGGTGAAATCGCGAGAGCAGGTGGGCCCAAGACCGGACCTCTCCCCGAGATTCCCCCAAATGTGCAAAAAGCTTATTTTAAAAAGACGTTACTGTCCCAAAAGGCGAGTTCATTCCCATAAAATCGGCAGTAAAAACAGTAAAATTCAATGTTTCTTTTTAAAAACAGTTCTCAGCATTTTTATCATCAGTTTCAAACATCAGTGCAAGGCGATTTAGCGGCAGAAGCAGCGAAGCGCAAACACAGCTGATAACAAGGATACAATTCAAGCAGACCAGGAGGACCGCCCAACTACCTTCGCTTGCCTCTCTTACTGTCCCACACACAGTCAAGGACGACGCGTTTCGGTGTGTTGCCTTTGTCAAGTAACTTCCTGAACAGCAAATTCCTTTAGAAATAGGATTCAAGGATCATAGGCATAGAAAACATACTTTGCGTTACCATGGATATTCATATACATAAAAATCTCAAAAGATTCATCAATTAATGCATGTGAAATCATTTTTAAAATGCTGACCAGTGCCTGCAAATTGCTTGTGAATTTGAATTAGGTCACAATAGAATTTCCATTACTCCATCGTATTATCATAAATGCGGAATACAATAAAGTTTTGGTTGTGATGACAACTTACAATGAAGATTAAAAGTCCGATATTGCATAATGACTTCATATTAAGCATAACTTGGTATCCTTGCACAATATTAAACATGTTTCATGACATCACAATCAATAAAAGCATAATAATAATAAATATAAATCGCGTAATGAATAAAGTTTCTTCAATTCAAACAGCCAAATGGCTACATGATTAAATCAAATGACACTAAATTCCCATGGTATAGCCTAATTAGAACACAAAATACAAAAACCTGCCAGTCTGCAGGGGCCAATATAGAGAGTGATAACTAGCAAGAATCTTAATGAGTGGTAATGTACCCCTTTCTATCGTACAATCTACAATTCATCATTACGGTCTCTCAACGTTATCCCTGTATATCGTACTTTCAACAATGCCCCTAAACCTCTGGCTCTGGGATCAGGAATAAGCCTATTTATAGTGCATATGGTGAATGGGACTAGGGTGAGTGAGTGTCCCCAACACTAGTGAGAATAGCTGGAACCTGAGAAGAACGCTTAATCTGTCTAGCGGGTGCCAGTTTATACCTGGAACCCCTGTAGTAAGTCACAAATGTGTACCAATATACTACATTCTGATACCAATATCTGGATCATGAATACAACAGAAGGCGGTCTAAACCTGTATTCCTGCATTAAAAGTGTAATAGAGTGACAAAATTAAAATAAATGAAAATTAAAACCAAGTAATTCAAAGCAGAGGATTAGCAGCCAATATGCGTTACAAGCTCCTCGCCACTGTTCAATCCTTTGGGAGTTTTGGAGTTTAAGTCAATTATGTATCTTGACTCACGGATCCGGAGAATCTTCTCCCTATCTCCCCCTCGGATATGTAACGGAATTCTATCGATTCCAAAAAATTGGAGAAAAGTATTGTTGCTCTTATGTTTGGCGGTAAAATGCCGAGCAACCGGATAATTGAAATCACAGTTGGTTATCGTGCGAAGATGTTGCAAGATTCTTACTTTTAGTGGGAGTTTCGTACTGCCTACGTACTGGAGGCCACAAGGGCACTCAAGCACGTAGACAGCAAAATCACTGTTGCAGTTGATGGATTGAGAGATGTTTTTTGTGATGCCAGCTCCTGTCAGGTATGTTTTACAATTTCTTCCATTCCTGCAGGCTTTGCATGCGCCACATGTTGTGAAGCCCTTAGGTGCTCTCAGCCACTGAGTAGTTGTAGTATCCTGGTGGTAACTATGTACAAGGCGGTACCTCAAAGATTTTGGTCATTTATAAGTGATTTGAGGTGTCCCGCCTACATGTTTACTTATAACCGGATCCGCCACTAGGAGGTTCCAATGGGCTTTCATGGCTATTCTCAATGCCCTCGCTCCTCTACTGAAGGTAGTTATCATTCTGGGAACTTCATTTGCTTCCTGAATGTAGTTGGGGTCTTTTCTAGCTGGTGAATTGAACAGTAGGTCCCTCTGTGTTTTGTTCTTAACCTTGTCTTTAGCTTTTTCTAAGACTTTATCATTGTAGCCTCTGCTCTTAAACCGTCTTATCATGGTACGCTGTTCTGTAAGAAATCCTTCATTTGTGCTACAATTGCGGCGAGCACGCAGCATTTCCCCATAGGAGATACTCTGCACTAAGGGAATAGAATGGTGACTGGCCGCATGCAAAATAGTATTCCCGGCTGTTTCTTTGCGAAACAGGCGGGTCGTGATATTATTTTCAACGATTTCTACACATATATCCAAAAACTCACAGTAATTTGGACTGATTTTGTGGGTGAACTTAAGATTTAAGTCGTTGACCCCCAATTCTTGAATGAATTACAGAGCCAGAGATTCCGGCCCGTCCCAAATTAAAAACAAGTCATCGATATATCTGATCCAGATGGGTACATGGTCAGTATATTGTTCATAGTTGTCAGTCCAGACAATCTGTTCCTCCCACCAGCCTAGGAACAGGTTCGCTAGGCTGGGGGCGAAACATGTGCCCATTGCGGTACCAGACCGTTGTCGGTAGACAGATTTTTCAAATAGGAAGGTGTTTTCTTTCAGACAGTAAAGCATCATCTCCTCTAACATTTTATTATGTTCCCATAGGCTGATGTGTCTGCTTTTAAGAAAATACATGCATGCTGCTACCCCCATTATTTGCTCGATACACGTATAAAGGGAGCATACATCTAAGGCAATCATTAAGTAACTATCCTCCCATTGAACATCATGTATCCTACGCAAAAAGTCTGAACTGTCCTTACAATATGATCTTAAATTCAAGACATATTTCGAAAGAAAAACATCAAGAAAAATCGAAGTATTCTCCAATAGTCCACCATTGGAGGAGACTATTGGACGCCCTGGTGGATTAGTGGTGTCTTTGTGAATCTTTGGACGAAAGTATAAACAAGGAATTAGTGGATTCTCAGTTCTTAAAAATCTGTATTCGTCAATATCCAATAATCCTCTCTGATACCAGTTTTCCAGATGATCATGATAGTCCTTTATAGTTCGTTTGTACTTCTCCCAGTCTATTTGTTCGTAGCATGAAGCGTCTGCCAATTGTCTCATTGCCTCAGCTCTATACATACTCATATCCATAACTACAACATTGCCCCCCTTGTCGGAGGGCTTGATGATGATATTCAAATCTTTCTCCAAGCCATTGATTGCTTTTCTTTGAATTTTTGATAAGTTGTCACGTTTGGTATTTGAAGTTTTATTTCGCATTTTTATCAATTCCACTGTGACTGCAGAACTATATGCCTCGATATTATTGTAAGGGACATTGGGATTGTATCTCGATTTAATGTTTAGGCCACTGTGGCTGACCTGATTAGTGGTTAGGCCCAGATGTTCCAGAATTGAGTTGACATCCCTTTCCTGGCTTTGTTCATTACCAGTTTCTAAGTCATGTAGATCACATATTAAATCAATGTCTCTTGTTTGGAGATTAGTATAGGCTATGGTGTTGTCTTGCCCTCTTGATGGTTTTTTGGACCCAATTGTCATTTTGAACAGTTTCATCAGCTTGAGTTTACGAGTAAACAAAAACAAATCTATGCGAGAATCAATATAATTGAAATCATTTGTGGGGCAAAATGACAACCCCAACTGTAATACCGATATTTCATCTGCTGTTAATGTTCTAGATGATAAGTTAATAATTGATTTGTTTTGTGTAGGATCTTCCATTTCTCGTGTCGTGTGATACGTTCTTCCTCCCCTTCTTCTTTTTAATCTGAGTCTTTCTTTGTTCCTTGTCCTCTTCCTCTTTTTGGACCTTTGCCTCTTCCCCTGCCCCTTGTTGGGGGTTTGTCTAATTGATTTTGTTCCTTTTTCTGTTTGAGAATTTGGAACTCGTGGAGGAATGTTAGGGGACGCACACCTAAAGGGACACCTGTGTTACGTTCTTCGGAGTCCGTGCTCAAGTCCGAGCTTGATCCTGTCGAGAGTGCCTCTACTTGCTGATTATTGTAAGAGGACCGAAAGTTTCTCTGTGCCCAATCGAAACGCGTAGCGTAAGTTAAGATCCGCCCTTCGGCGTAGTCCCTTTTGTCTCTTAGGAACTTGCTTTGTTTCTTAATCTTGATTGCGTCTTCGTACTCCCTTAATTTGTTGGGCAATAATTTGAGGAATTCTACTACAGATTTTTCGGTTTTAATTTTTTCCAACTCAGCCTTCATGTTGCCAGTTCTTTTCTGGTGGATTCTAGGTCAATTTGCGCATATTTAACCAGCATCTCTAACATCCCCTTACATGTCTTTGCCATAAACGCAGCCCATTCAGTGAGCAATTCAGGGTTTGGATTCTCGTATGTTGGCACAATGGATATTCTAAGGCCTCTGGGCACTCGGCCCACCGCCACGTAGTTTGTCAGTGAGGTGACCTCCCACCATTTGTTTATTTCGCGTTTAGAAAGCTTCTCCAATAAGAATAACTTCTGTTTCACTGAGGGCTCAATTCCTGTTGCTCCCATACTTCCAGTTGGTACACTTGTACTTATATCTTGATCCTCATTAAACAGCGATAAAGCGGCTGCTTTCCTCTCATTCTCCCATTCTGACATTCCTTAAAGAAACGGTCTCCTGACGCACACGGTTCAACTCAAGACAGCGACAGTTACGCCTGTTCCCTGTTGTTACTGTATAGGGCGAATCCGGCAGCGGCGAGTCACATTAGCATACGCATGGGGAATAGGCGCAGCAAGAATCCCAGTCCTCCGACGTTGACCCCAACCTTCACATAAATCCCTGCCCAGCAATGCGCTCGCTTACCATGTTTCATGCAGTCCTCGCAATATGATTAATCCTGGGAACGGCGGGAACCACTGTAAGATTCTGAATCCAACAAGGTCGCTGTGCTTAGCGATTCCCAGCCGGCGGCGTCGGTGCCAGCTTGACGGCGACAGCAGCCGTGTTAGAGATAGGTATGGAGTCCTCACAAATACCACAATTGTAGAAAGCAGGAGGCGGCACACCAGGAGGCAGCACAATTATTTTATTGTGCACCAAAGTCAAGGACGACGCGTTTCGGCGTGTTGCCTTTGTCAAGTAACTTCCTGAACAGCAAATTGCTTTAGAAATAGGATTCAAGGATCATAGGCATAGAAAAAATACTTTGCGTTACCATGGATATTCATTTACATAAAAATCTCAAAAGATTCATCAATTAATGCATGTGAAATCATTTTTAAAATGCTGACCAGTGCCTGCAAATTGCTTATGAATTTGAATTAGGTCACAATAGAATTTCCATTACTCCATCGTATTATCATGAATGCGGAATACAATAAAGTTTTGGTTGTGATGACAACTTACAATGAAGATTAAAAGTCCGATACAATGCATAATGACTTCATATTAAGCATAACTTGGTATAATTGCACAATATTAAACATGTTTCATGACATCAGAACCAATAAAAGCATAATAATAATAAATATAAACCGCGTAATGAATAAAGTTTCTTCAATTCAAACAGCCAAATGGCTACATGATTAAATAAAATGACACTGAATTCCCATGGTATGGCCTGTTTAGAACACAAAATACATGAACCTGCCAGTCTGCAGGGGCCAATATAGAGAGCGATAACTAGCGAGAATCTTAATGAGTGGTAATGTACCCCTTTCTATCATACAATCTACAATTCATCATTACGGTCTCTCAACCTTATCCCTGTATATCGTACTTTCAACTTTCAACAATGCCCCTAAACCTCTGGCTCTGGGATCAGGAATAAGCCTATTTATGGTGCATATGGTGAATGGGACTAGGGTGAGTGTGTGTCCCCTAACACTAGTGAGAATAGCTGGAACCTGAGAAGAACGCTTAATCTGTCTAGCGGGTGCCAGTTTATACCTGGAACCCCTGTAGTAAGTCACAAATGTGTACCAATATACTACATTCTGATACCAATATCTGGTTCATGAATACAACAGAAGGCGGTCTGAACCTGTATTCCTGCATTAAAAGTGTGATAGAGTGACAAAATTAAAATGAAAGTAAATGAAAATTAAAACCAAGTAATTCAAAGCAGAGGATTAGCAGCCAATATGCGTTACAAGCTCCTCGCCACTGTTCAATCCTTTGGGAGTTTTGGAGTTTAAGTCAATTATGTATCTTGACTCACGGATCTGAAGATTCTTTTCCCTATCTCCCCCTCGGATATGTAACAGAATTCTATCGATTCCCAAAAATTGGAGAAAAGTATTGTTGCTCTTATGTTTGTCGGCAAAATGCCGAGCAACCGGATAATTGAAATCACGGTTGGTTATCGTGCGACGATGTTGTAAGATTCTTACTTTTAGTGGGAGTTTCGTACTGCCTACGTACTGGAGGCCACAAGGGCACTCCAGCACGTAGACAGCAAAATCACTGTTGCAGTTGATGGATTGAGATATGTTTTTCGTGATGCCTGCTCCTGTCAGGTATGTTTTACAGTTTCTTCCATTCCTGCAGGCTTTGCATGCACCACATGTTGTGAAGCCCTTAGGTGCTCTCAGCAACTGAGTAGTTGTAGTATCCTGGTGGTAACTATGTACAAGGCGGTCCCTCAAAGATTTCGGTCGTTTATAAGTGATTTGAGGTGTCCCGCCTACATGTTTACCTATAACCGGATCCGCCACTAGGAGGTTCCAATGGGCTTTCATGGCTATTCTCAATGCCCTCGCTCCTCTACTGAAGGTAGTTATCATTCTGGGAACTTCATTTGCTTCCTGAATGTAGTTGGGGTCTTTTCTAGCTGGTGAATTGAACAGTAGGTCCCTCTGTGTTTTGCTCTTAACCTTGTCTTTAGCTTTTTCTAAGACTTTATCATTGTAGCCTCTGCTCTTAAACCGTGTTATCAAGGTACGCTGTTCTGTAAGAAATCCTTCATTTGTGCTATAATTGCGGCGAGCACGCAGCATTTCCCCATAGGGGATACTCTGCACTAAGGGAAGAGGATGGTGACTGGCCGCATGCAAAACAGTATTCCCGGCTGTTTCTTTGCGAAACAGGCGGGTCGTGATATTATTTTCAACAATTTCTACACATATATCCAAAAACTCACAGTAATTTGGACTGATTTTGTGGGTGAACTTAAGACTTAAGTCTTTGACCCCAAATTCTTGAATGAATTCTAGAGCCAGAGATTCCGGCCCGTCCCAAATTAAAAACAAGTCATCAATATATCTGATCCAGAGGTGTACATGGTCAGTATATTGTTCATAGTTGTCAGTCCAGACAATCTGTTCCTCCCACCAGCCTAGGAACAGGTTCGCTAGGCTGGGGGCGAAACATGTGCCCATTGCGGTACCAGACCGTTGTGAGTAGACAGATTTTTCAAATAGGAAGGTGTTTTCTTTCAGACAGTAAAGCATCATCTCCTCTAACATTTTATTATGTTCCCATAGGCTGATGTGTCTGCTTTTAAGAAAATGCATGCATGCTGCTACCCCCATTCTTTGCTCGATACACGTATAAAGGGAGCATACATCTAAGGCTATCATTAAGTAACTGTCCTCCCATTGAACATCATGTATCCTACGCAAAAAGTCTGAACTGTCTTTACAATATGATCTTAAATTCAAGACATATTTTGAAAGAAAAACATCAAGAAAAATCGAAGTATTCTCCAATAGTCCACCATTGGAGGAGACTATTGGACGCCCTGGTGGATAGGTGGCGTCTTTGTGAATCTTTGAAAGAAAGTATAAACAGGGAATTTGTGGATTCTCAGTTCTTAAAAATCTGTATTCGTCAATATCCAATAATCCTCTCTGATACCAGTTTTCCAGATGATCATGATAGTCCTTTATAGTTTGTTTGTACTTCTCCCAGTCTATTTGTTCATAGCATGAAGCGTCTGCCAATTGTCTCATTGCTTCGGCTCTATACATATTCATATCCCTAACTACAACAGTGCCCCCCTTGTCGGAGGGCTTGATGATAATATTCAAATCTTTCTCCAAACCATTGATTGCTTTTCTTTGAATTTTTGATAAATTGTCACGTTTGGTATTTGAAGTTTTACTTACGCATTTTTATCAATTCCACTGTGACTGCAGAACTATATGCCTCGATATTATCGTAAGGGACATTGGGATTGTATCTCGATTTAATTTTTAAGCCACTGTGGCTGACCTGATTAGTGGTTAGGCCCAGATGTTCCAGAATTGAGTTGACATCCCTTTCCTGGCTTTGTTCATTACCAGTTTCTAAGTCATGTAGATCACATATTAAATCAATGTCTCTTGTTTGGAGATTAGTATAGGCTATGGTGTTGTCTTGCCCTCTCAATGGTTTTTTGGACCCAATTGTCATTTGAACAGTTTCATCAGCTTGAGTTTACGAATAAACAAAAACAAATCTATGCGAGTATCAATATAATTGAAATCATTTGGGGGCAAAATGACAACCCCAACTGTAATACCGATATTTCATCTGCTGTTAATGTTCTAGATGATAAGTTAATAATTGATTTGTTTTGTGTAGGATCTTCCATTTCTCGTGTGGTGTGTTGCGTTGTTCCTCCCCTTCTTCTTTTTAATCTGAGTCTTTCTTTGTTCCTTGTCCTCTTCCTCCTTTTGGACCTTTGCCTCTTCCCCTGCCCCTTGTTGGGGGTTTGTCTGATTGATTTTGTTCCTTTTTCTGTTTGAGAATTTGGAACTCGTGGAGGAATGTTAGGCTACGCACACCTAAAGGGACACCTGTGTTACGTTCTTCGGAGTCCGTGCTCAAGTCCGAGCTTGATCCTGTCGAGAGTGCCTCTCCTTGCCGATTATTGTAAGAGGACCTAAAGTTTCTCTGTGCCGAATCGAAACGCTTAGCGTAAGTTAAGATCCGCCCTTCAGCGTAGTCCCTTTTGTCTCTATATGTATATATATATAATATATATATGTATATACATACATGATCAAGGCCGAAACGCTTTGGGTTTTCCGGCCTGGTACCGTGAATAAATCTATCCCAAGCACTTGGAATTGTACCTTATTTTACGGAAGGAGTGTGCGCGTGCATTCTTTGCGCGGTGAGTTTGAATTCAGTCAGGGCTGCCTCGGACCCTGGCGTGCACCGCTGCTGCTGTGTCCTGGCTTACCCGAGGAAGTGGAAAGGTGACATATATATATATATAATATATATATATGTATATACATATATATGTATATATATATAATATATATATGTATATACATATATATATATTTATAGTTAGGACCTATTTTCCATAGGAAATCCGCGACATTCTATTTGAAATTTGTACTTGTAAGCGCACCCATACCCCCAAAGGGGTGTCTAGGCGCTGTACGCATACCGCTGTGGAACCCTTCCTGGCTTTTCCCTGTGAAATGTCCACTCCTGGGCACCCCCAGGGTGAAGCCAGGCATCCCAGCGCTGTTGGGGCCGTTGTGGAGATTAAGCAAGCTATTGCCCAGAGTTGCAGAGTGGGACCCATGATTAGAATAGGCACCGAGGCGAGAATTATCAGGTCCAAGGAAATTGAGCCCAAGACCCGCCGAGGCGGGAATTGAACCCTGGTCCCGGGCCAGATCTCTGCATCAGGGTCTGCCGCTCTAACCATTGAGCCACACTTCTCCACTGGAAATAACTCTTGCGTCGGTTGACGAATCTTCGCGAAATTTTCAAACTTTATGGCCCGCTCCGGTCCGCTCCTACCCTGAAAGTTTCAGGGTGATTCGTCAAGCGGGGGCCGAGAAAAAGGGGGTCCCAAAACGTGTTTTCCCCATTCATTTTCCCATAGGAAACTTTAGACACGGCTACAGCCCGAACTGCTGAACGGAATTACACCAAATTTGGCAAAGAGGTAGTTCTTGGTTCAGAAAGAACCCTTTTGTTAAATGGTGTAAATCCGTTCAGTAGTTGCGGAGAAATTAAAAAAATAAGAGTCAAAAATTCAATTTCCCATAGGAAACTTTATGCAAGGCTACAGCCCGAACTGCTGAACGGAATTACACCAAATTTGGCAAAGAGGTAGTTCTTGGTTCAAAAAGAACCCTTTTTGTTAAATGGTGTAAATCCGTTCAGTAGTTGCTGAGAAAATCAAAAGTAAAAACACATATATATCTGGGCGGAGCCTAACCACACATGTCATCGTGAGATCTGATTGGCTGTCAGCACTTCATCCTGGAATTGCTGGCAGCCATCTTGGGACCAATATAAATGATAGTACCCTATTGAAATGCATTGTAGTAAATCGAAGATTTTGAGGGTTACCAAAAGGAGAACTATAAAGGGTGATAACAGACTTTAGTTACATTAGAATTCATTTGTTGATGGTACCATACTAATTTCAGGAATTGTGGTGTGTTCTAAGGTGATTTTACCCTGTGAAAAACCTTCTGCTGGGATATCATGAATCATGTTTGAGATAAAACTATTTTCACATGCTTGTCCCATACAGTTTTGGAAGGTGCCCCAGAAGCTAAAATGAGAGCATATTTTCTGTAAATTCACATTATCTTTCTCAGTCATGTGAGAATGAAGTCTGACATTCTCAGTAAAACATGTACATCCAACAAGGGCAGAGACTGTCAGTTGATTCCTTTGTGTTCTACTGCAGCTTCCCAGAGTGTTCTAAAGAACAACTAGAGTGCTAACAGCCTTACTTATGACAAAAGTATGGCACACCTGAAGCCATCTTGATTGGAATAAACTGGTAACACTTAAAACATTTAATTTAAAAAGGAACAAAATGATGGGGTTCATCTTGTCATAGAAATTATGGTTAGTGCTCTGGAAAGAAAAATTAGGACATGTTTCAAGTGTGATCTCAAATATCTTCCTGTTATATTTCAACAGGAGCAGCCTGTCAGTTGATGCCTTTGTGTGCTACTGCAGCTTCCCAGAGTGTTCTAAAGAACAACTAGAGCGCTAACAGTCTTACTTATGACAAAAGTATGGCACACCTGAAGCCATCTTGATTGGAATAAACTGGTAACACTTAAAACATTTAATTTAAAAAGGAACAAAATGATGGGGTTCATTTTGTCATAGAAATTATGGTTAGTGCTGTAGAAAGAAAAATTAGGACATGTTTCAAGTGTGATCTCAAATATCTTCCTGTTATATTTCAACAGGAGCAGCCTGTCAGTTGATGCCTTTGTGTTCTACTGCAGCTTCCCAGAGTGTTCTAAAGAACAACTAGAGCGCTAACAGTCTTACTTATGACAAAAGTATGGCACACCTGAAGCCATCTTGATTGGAATAAACTGGTAACACTTAAAACATTTAATTTAAAAAGGAACAAAATGAGGGGGTTCATTTTGCCATAGAAATTATGGTTAGTGCTGTAGAAAGAAAAATTAGGACATGTTTTAAGTGAGATCTCAAATATCTTCCTGTTATATTTCAACAGGAGCAGCCTGTCAGTTGATGCCTTTGTGTTCTACTGCAGCTTCCCAGAGTGTTCTAAAGAACAACTAGAGTGCTAACAGCCTTACTTATGACAAAAGTATGGCACACCTGAAGCCATCTTGATTGGAATAAACTGGTAACACTTAAAACATTTAATTTAAAAAGGAACAAAATGAGGGGGTTCATTTTGCCATAGAAATTATGGTTAGTGCTGCAAAAAGAAAATTTAGTGCATGTTTTAAGTGAGATCTCAAATCCTCTTCTATTTCATTAGAAAATTCTGACATGCAGACTGAAACAATCACTTTCAATACCAGCAGTAGACTTCCAGTTAACTCCTTGGTGAGCAGTAGCTTTACTACAGTGATCTAATGAACAACTAGAGTAATAACATTCTGAATTTATGGCAAATGTGTGACACATCTGAATGCCTTCTTGATGGAATCAAAGTAAAAAACTGAAAGCATTTCCTACTGAGGAGACTGCAGTAAATGAGGAAATTAGGAAACTTCATAACAAAGAAGTCTTCCAAGATGGCCACCAGTGAAAAAAGAGCCCAAATGTAGCACAAATATTACCCAGATGTAGCCCACATATAGCCCAATGACAAAAGTGTGCAAAACACTTTTTATTTTTAGTTTTTTGCAGTTTTATGTAGTGCAGACTGGTCAGGTATTGGAGCATTGCATCTTAAAACATGACCCCCTACACTACAAAAACACCACTGCACTACCCTAAACCCTAAAACACTACCCCAGCACGACCCCCTACACTACACAAGCACCACTGCACTATCCTAAACCCTAAAACACTACCCCCAGCATGACCCCCTACACTACACAAACACCACTGCACTACCCTAAACCCTAAAACACTACCCCAACACCACTGCACTAACCTAAATCCTAAAACACTACCCCCAGCACGACCCCCTACACTACCCAAACACCACTGCACTACCCTAAAACATGACCCCCTACACTACACAAACACCACTGCACTACCCTAAACCCTAAAACACTACCCCCAGCACGACCCCCTACACTACACAAGCACCACTGCACTACCCTAAACCCTAAACCACTGCCCCAGCACGACCCCCTACACTACACAAACACCACTGCACTACCTTAAACCCTAAAACACTACCCCCAGCACGACCCCCTACACTACCCAAACACCACTGCACTAACCTAAATCCTAAAACACTACCCCCAGCACGACCACCTACACTACCCAAACACCACTGCACTACCCTAAAACATGACCCCTACACTACACAAACACCACTGCACTACCCTAAACCCTAAAACACTACCCCCAGCACAACCCCCTACACTACACAAGCACCACTGCACTACCCTAAACCCTAAAACACTACCCCCAGCACGACCCCCTACACTGCCCGAACACCACTGCACTGCCCTAAACCCTGAAACACATACCCTAGCACGACCCCCTACACTGCCCGAACACCACTGCACTGCCCTAAACCCTGAAACACCACCCCTTCACGACTCCCTACACTGCCCGAACACCACTGCACTGCCCTAAACCCTGAAACACCACCCCCAGCATGACCCCTACACTGCCCGAACACCACTGCACTGCCCTAAACCCTGAAACACTACCCCCAGCAAGACCTCCTACACTGCCCGAACACCACTGCACTGCCCTAAACCCTGAAACATCACCCCCAGCAAGACCCCTACACTGCCCGAACACCACTGCCCTAAACCCTGAAACTCCACCACCAGCACGACCCCCTACACTGCCCGAACACCACTGCACTGCCCTAAACCCTGAAACACCACCCCCAGCACGACCCCCTACACTGCCCAAACACCACTGCACTGCCCTAAACCCTGAAACACCACCCCCTGCATGACCCCCTACACTGCCCGAACACCACTGCACTGCCCTAAACCCTGAAACACCATCCCCAGCATGACCCCCTACACTGCACGAACACTACTGCACTGCCCTAAACCCTGAAACACCACCCCCAGCAAGACCCCCTACACTGCCCGAACACCACTGCACTGCCCTAAACCCTGAAACACCACCCCCAGCAAGACCCCCTACACTGCCCGAACACCACTGCCCTAAACTCTGAAACACCACCCCCAGCAAGACCCCCTACACTGCCCGAACACTGCACTGCCCTAAACCCTGAAACACCAGCCCCAGCACGACCCCTACACTGCCCGAACACCACTGCACTGCCCTAAACCCTGAAACACCACCCCCTGCACGACCCCCTACACTGCCCGAACACCACTGCACTGCCCTAAACCCTGAAACACCACCCCCAGCACGACCCCCTACACTGCCCGAACACCACTGCACTGCCCTAAACCCTGAAACACCACCCCCTGCACGATCCCCTACACTGCCCGAACACTACTGCACTGCCCTAAACCCTGAAACACCACCCCCAGCACGACCCCTACACTGCACGAACACCACTGCACTGCCCTAAACCCCGAAACACTACCCCCAGCAAGACCCCCTACACTGCCCGAACACCACTGCCCTAAACCCTGAAACACCACCCCCAGCAAGACCCCCTACACTGCCCGTACACCACTGCACTGCCCTAAACCCTGAAACACCACCCCCAGCATGACCCCCTACACTGCCCGAACACCACTGCACTGCCCTAAACCCTGAAACACCACCCCCAGCACGACCCCCTACACTGCCCAAACACCACTGCACTGCCCTAAACCATGAAACACCAGCCCCAGCACGACCCCCTACACTGCCCGAACACCACTGCACTGCCCTAAACCCTGAAACACCAGCCCCAGCACGACCGCCTACACTGCCCAAAAACCACTGCACTGCCCTAAACCCAGAAACACCAGCCCCAGCACGACCCCCTACACTGCCCGAACACCACTGCACTACCCTAAACCCTGAAACACCAGCCCCAGTACGACCCCCTACACTGCCCGAACACCACTGCACTGCCCTAAACCCTGAAACACCAGCCCCAGCAAGACCCCCTACACTGCCCGAACACCACTGCACTGCCCTAAACCCTGAAACACCACCCCCAGCAAGACCCTCTACACTGTCCGAACACCACTGCACTAAAGCCTGAAACACCACCCCCAGCAAGACCACCTACACTGGCCGAACACCACTGCACTGCCCTAAACCCTGAAACACCACCCCCTGCACGACCCCCTACACTGCCCGAACACCACTGCACTGTCCTAAACCCTGAAACACCACCCCCTGCACGACCCCCTACACTGCCCGAACACCACTGCACTGCCCTAAACCCTGAAACACCACCCCTCAGCACGACACCCTACACTGCCCGAACACCACTGCACTGCCCTAAACCCTGAAACACCACCCCCAGCACGACCCCCTACACTGCCTGAACACCACTGCACTGCCCTAAACCCTGAAACACCACCCCCTGCAGGACCTCCTACACTGCCGGAATACCACTGCACTGCCCTAAACCCTGAAACACCACCCCCAGCACGACCCCCTACACTGCCCGAACACCACTGCATTGCCCTAAACCCTGAAACATCAACCCCAGCAAGACCCCCTACACTGCCTGAACACCACTGCCCTAAACCCTGAAACACCACCCCCTACACTGCACGAACACCACTGCACTGCACTAAACCCTGAAACACCACCTCCAGCAAAACCCCCTACACTGCCTGAACACCATTGCTCTGCCCTAAATCCTGAAACACTAGCCCCAGCATGACCCCCTATACTGCCCAAACACCACTGCACTGCCCTAAACCCTGAAACACCACCCCCAGCACGACCCCCTACACTGCCCGAACACCACTGCACTGCCCTAAACCCTGAAACACCAGCCCCAGCAGGACCCCTACACTGCCTGAACACCACTGCACTGCCCTAGACTCTGAAACACCAGCCCCAGCAAGACCCCCTACACTGCCCGAACACCACTGCACTGCCCTAAACCCTGAAACACTAGCCCCAGCATGACCCCCTACACTGCCCGAACACCACTGCACTGCCCTAAACCCTGAAACACCAGCCCCAGCACGACCACCTACACTGCCCGAACACCACTGCACTGCCCTAAACCCTGAAACACCAGCCCCAGCACAACCCCCTACACTGCCCGAACACCACTGCACTGCCCTAAACCCTGAAACACCAGCCCCAGCATGACCCCCTACACTGCCCGAACACCACTGCACTGCCCTAAACCCTGAAACACCAGCCCCAGCACGACCCCCTACACTGCCCGAACACCACTGCACTGCCCTAAACCCTGAAACACCACCCCCTGCACGAACCCCTACACTGCCCGAACACCACTGCACTGCCCTAAACCCTGAAACACCACCCCCTGCAGCACCCCCTACACTGCCCGAACACCACTGCACTGCCCTAAACCCTGAAACACCACCCCCTGCACCGCCCCTACACTGCCCGAACACCACTGCACTGCCCTAAACCCTGAAACACCACCCCCAGCACGACCCCCTTTACTGCTCGAACACCACTGCACTGCCCCAAACCCTGAAACACCACCCCCAGCACGACCCCCTACACTGCCCGAACACCACTGCCCTAAACCCTGAAACAACACCCCCTGCACGACCCCCTACACTGCCCGAACACCACTGCACTGCCCTAAACCCTGAAACACCAGCCCCAGCACGACCCCCTACACTGCCCGAACACCACTGCACTGCCCTAAACCCTAAAACACCACCCCCAGCATTACCCCCTACACTGCCCAAACACCACTGTACTGCCCTAAACCCTAGAACACTTCCCCCAGCACGACCCCCTACACTACCCGAACACCACTGCACTACCCTAAACCCTAAAATACTACCCCCAGCACAACCCCCTACACTACCCGAACACGACTGCACTGCCCTAAACCCTCAAACACTCACCCAGCACGACCCCCTACACTACCCGAACACCACTGCACTGCCCTAAACCCTAAAACACTCTCCCCAGCACGACCCCCTACACTACCCGAACACTACTGCACTGCCCTAAACCCTAAAACACTCCCCCAGCACGACCCCCTACACTACCCAAACACCACTGCACTGCCCTAAACCTAAAACACTACCCCCCGCATGACCCCCTACACTACCCAAACACCAATGCACTACCCTAATCCCTAAAACACTACCCCCGCATGACCCCCTACACTACCCTAAACCCTAAAACACTACCACCGCACGACTCCCTACACTACCCAAAGACCACTGCACTACCCTAAACCCTAAAACACGACCTCCTACACTACACAAACACCACTGCACTACCCTAAACCCTAAAACACTACCCCTACACTACACAAACACCACTGCACTACCCTAAACCCTAAAACACTACCCCCAGCAGTACCCCTACACTACCCAAACACCACTGCACTAACCTAAACCCTAAAACACTACCCCCAGCAGTACCCCCTACACTACCCAAACACCACTGCACTACCCTAAATCACTACCCCCAGCACGACCCCCTACACTACCCAAACACCACTGCACTACCCTAAACCCTAAAACACTACCCCCAGCACGACCCCCTACACTACCCAAACACCACTGCACTACCCTAAACCCTAAAAACTCCCCCAGCACGACTCCCTACACTACCCAAACACCACTGCACTACCCTAAACCCTAAATCTACCCCCAGCATGACCCCCTACACTACACAAACACCACTGCACTACCCTAAACCCTAAAACACTACCCCCAGCACGACCCTCTTCACTACCTAAACACAACTGCACAATTTGTTACAGGCGTTGCAACGAAGGCCTGTGGTGCTTACTGGAAGTACCTAGTGGGCTAGTTGGGCCCCAGGGACCCTCAAGATTCAAGGTGACCTAATCCCCCAACTTAAAACGCACCACGGGGCGCGTTTGCACAGTGGTGAAGGGAGGGGGCGGGGCCTCAGGTGACATGTGCGCAAACACGCCCTGTGGTGCGTTTTAAGTTGGGGAATTAATTCCCTTTGAATCCTGAGGGACCCTGGGGGCCAACTAGCCCACCAGGTACCTTCAGTAAGCACAACAGAGTTGCGTTGCAGAGAGGTGAAAAAAGCTTTGTGGCCTCGGAACGCCTCTCTGCAACTCAGCTCTGTGGACCTAACTGTAGGTACCTGGGGGGCTAGTTGGGCCCCAGGGACCCTCAGAATTCAAGGGGACTTAATCCCGCAACTTAAAACGCGCCACGGGGTGCGTTTGCACACATGTCACCTCAGGCCCCCCTCCCTTCACCACTGTGCAAACGCGCCCTGTAGCACGTTTTAAGAGGTAGTTTTAATCCCCCTGCCCTATTATGTACTAGGGACTTGCAGAGGAGGTCATGCTAATCACAGGGGTACCCCAACGCATAGTGTTCCCTAGTGTATGTAGGTGTTTTCACTGTATTCTGAGTGTCTTTTAGCATAGCACTGGCTCTGGTTAGTCAGAGTCAGTTACCACCAGTACCCGTCTTAAAAAGTTGTGGGCACAGGATGATTTTACAACAAGGCCTCTTTCTGCTCCTCTGTTGGTTCTTTCTGCACATCTTTTGCTTCTTTCTGTGCGTTTTTTCTTCTTTCTTCACATGTCCTACCTCTGTAGGCATCGTTAGAAACGAGCATTTAAAAAAACCTTTGAAATTCACTTAAAAAATCATAGGTTTCAGGCACGTTATAGTTAGAAATTAGCATTTAAAAAACCTTTGAAATTCACTGAAAAAACCATAGGTTTCAGACACGTTATAGTTAGAAATTAGCATTTAAAAAACCTTTGAAATTCACTGAAAAAACCATAGGTTTTAGGGACAGTTATAGTTAGTTGGACATTTCACTCGTACAAAACCATAGAAATTCCCCCGTTATAGTTAGTTCAGCTAACTATAACTCGCGCCCCGCAATGCACTGCTGATGACGTCACATATTACATCACTCATGACATGGTCAGTGACATCACTGATGACATCACTGATGACATCTCAAATGACATCACTGATGACATCATCCATGTGATAATTTCATGCATCTTCTCACACCCTAATATAACTTTTGATACACCCACTCTAAATTACAGACTACCATTCTCAAAACCATAGACACTCCAACACCAAAAACTACATACCCACTCACTGATTCTTAGGTCTACACACACATCCACTCACTCACCCGTACAGTCACTCATACTTAGTCACTCAGTACAGGACTATCATATGCACTCATACACCTATATAAACACTCACACACCGCCACTCATCCATAGAAGTACTCACACACCTAGTCAGTCATGCAAAAAACTTAATCACACACCCATTTACTCACCTATACAGTTATACACACACCAGCTCACTTACTCATACAAATACTAGCACATTCTTACGCTCTTATACAATCACTGATACAAGTACACACTCATCCATACAGCCACTCACAATCACACACTCTCACTTATAGCCATTTATATACTCCAACACACATATATACTGCCTTTCACATATGTAGTTACTCACACATGTACCACTGAGATATACATTCAATCACTAACACACCCATACACACACTCACCCACCCATACAGTCCATCACAGATGCACTCTTGAAACCATGCACCCAGTGAATCACCAACTCACACATCTATGCACAGAGTCACACACACCCCACCCACACAAACACTCAGGCACCCATACAGATACTCAGACAATCAATCAATAACCCATGTAGACACTCATGTAGCTATTCAGAAAGCCATGCAGCCGCTTACAAACCAACAGACAGACTGATACAGACATTCACACAGTTTAGTCACTAACCCATGCATTCAGTAAGATACATTTAATCACTCACTTGTAGAGTCAGTCACTCACGTACTAAATCATCCATTCAGACACTTATACACCCACTCATTCTTCAATACGCCTTTCCCTATATATATTAAACATATTTAAACTTTACCGAAACACACAGTCACTGGATGATGTCATCAGTGATGTCATCAGTGATGTCATTTGAGATGTCATCAGTGATGTCATCAGTGATGTCACTGACCATGTCATGAGTGATGTAATATGTGACGTCATCAGCAGTGCATTGCGGGGGCGCGAGTTATAGTTAGCTGAACTAACTATAACGGGGGAATTTCTATGGTTTTGTACGAGTGAAATGTCCAACTAACTATAACTGTCCCTAAAACCTATGGTTTTTTCAGTGAATATATATATATACATATATAGTTAGGTCCGTGTTTCCATAGAAAAAAAGTTTTTTGACTTGCCTATATCGTCTCACGAATCTTCACAATTTGTTTTTTAAAAAGTGTCAAAAAGAGTCTTGTTGTACATGGAAAGTTTCGGGGTGATCCGTCAAGTGGGGGCCGAGATAAAAGGGGGGGCAAAAAAGTGTATTTTCAATGTTAATTTCCATAGACTCTTTAGACACGGCTGCAGCCCGAACTGCTGAACGGAATTACACCAAATATGGCCGTAAGCTAGGTTTTGGTCTGCAGGTTGTGCTTTTTGTTATTTGGCATAAATTTGTTCAGTAGTTTGTGAGATATTAAAGGAAATTAAAATTTGTATATCTACAATTGTAAAGCGCGAACACTGATGAGCTTGTGTGAAGAATTGCAGAGCTCCAATTGGCTGCCAACACTTCAACCAGGAAGTATTGTCAGCCATTTTTGGAACTCTGCTTCATCCAAGTCCCAAAATAAATGAGAAAAAAAGGGGCAAGATTGGAATACCCTGACCCCCATGCCTTGATCTTAGGGTCCCAGGGAAACCCGAGGAGGGCAAAAAAGCATTTTTTTTTTAAACATTGCCTCGAATATGTAAAATTAGCAAATTCACAGCAAAAATGAAAAAAAAACAAGCGTAGTCTCCCGCCCTTGTTTATACTAAAATCCCTGTGTGGGCCAGGTCCCGGGTGCATGTGCACATATTTTAAAATTCATGGAGCGGGTGCACGGGTCCCCCCGCCTACGACATTTTTCTGCCACGGGGACCACCACCTCCCTGAGGCTTATGTTTCTATTCTGGGGGGCGGGGGTGGCGCATGAACACCCTGGTGACCATCAACTCTCTGGGACTTTAAAACGCTAAATTGTGTGGGAGGGCTGCACAGAACCTCTGAGCCCTGGGGACCACCACCTCCCTGGGGCTACATAGAAAGAAATGGGGGGTCTCCAAGACCCCCATGCCCTGGGGACCACCACCTACCCAGGGCTAAGTTGAATGTAATGGGGGGCCTCGGGACCCCCAGGCCCCGGGGACCACCACCTCCTCAGGACCAAAATAGCTTTTGAAAGTGGGAAGGGCTGCGTAGCCCCACTCCTGGGCCATATATGGCTCTGGGGACCAGCACTTCCCGGAAGCTGGCCCACAAACAACAAAGGAGGGGCCATGCAACCCCACTCCTGGAGCCATATGTGGCCCTGGGGACAATCACCGCCCTGGGCCGGCTCCTGCTATGTCCCGGGGTGCCTACCCCCGGCACATAGCTGTTTTCTCTGACTTAGTGTGAGCATTGACAGCTCCCGTCAAGTCAGAGCAAACACGAACTCCGCTCTCAGCAAGCAAGAGCTGTGAAACTGCTCCGGCTTGCTGAGAGCTGAGTTTCCGTATGTCGAATGTTGCATTCCAGCTTCCCCCGTGGTCCTCAATGGTGGTGACTGAGTGACTTTGGTGGGCTCCAGGGCACCAAGCATTTGAAGGCCGGGCCTCCGGGAATGTGGTCCCCGAATCCGAAATCGGCTCTGGGAGGGGGGCCATGCGACCCGCCTCACCCATTGAATTGAGGCCGGGCCCTGGAGAATGGGGCCCCCAGGGCCAAAATCAGCCTAGGGTGGCGGCCCCCATCCCCCATTGAATAATGGATAAAGACCAGGGCCACTGGAATTATGCGATTGTGCAGCTGCAGCAACTTTAGTATAATTATGGATTTGCCGCATTTGCCACATAATTCACAATCTGCCACATAATCTGCAAATTTTAACAAAAAAATGCTTTTTCTAGCGGAAATGGTTAAAAAATTACTATACATGCAGCGAAGCGCGTTGCCGCATAGTGGAAGGCCCTTTGCAAAGACTGATTTGTTACATTTTTGTTGCTTATTGATAATTTTGGGTTTTAAACTGGTACTAATGAGATGCAACCAATGCCCAGACGATGTTATCAAGTTTGAAAATGAGAAAATAATGAAGTAATAGTATAACAAAATGTGCCAAATTATGCAAGATAATTTGCGTTTTCTTGCCACATAATTTATCAACCCTGCTGCATAGCTTGGCCCTTTCCTGCTGCATAATTCCAGTGGCCCTGAAAAAGAAGCAGGAGGCACAATCACATTGCCATAACGCACAGAAGGTCACTGGTGACATTTCTTCGTGCTCCATTACGCAGCTGCAGTGCACAATACATACTGGACATTTACCAAAAGAATTAGAGAAAACTCCCCTTGGGTAGATATTTTGTGCAAAACTGTGGACTCTTTTTGGATAAAGGGGCAGGTGCAGTTGCGTTGTGGCCCAGTTACTGATACAGCTACTGACACACCCACACAGGCACTTAGACACTCACTCACTCACTCACTAACAGACCCACTCAGATACTGATTCACCCACTCACAGACCCATTCAGACACTCGCACACCCACTCACAGACTCACTCATACACCCACTCACAGACCTTCTGAGACACTCTCACACACCCTCATAGACCCACTCAGACACTCATGCACCCACTCACAGATGCACTCAAATACTCTCACACCCACTCACAAACCCACTCAGGGACTCATGCAGCCACTAACAGATCCACTCGGACACTCTATTACAGCCACTCACAGACCCTTTCAGACACTCATGCACCCACTTACAGACCCATTCAGACATGTACACCCACTCATAGACCCTCTCAGACACTCATGCACCCACTTACAAACCCACTCATATTCTCTTACAACCACTCACAGACCTACTCAGAGATTCACATACTGACTCACAGACCCACTCAGAGTCTCACACACCCACTCGCAGACCCACTCAGAGATGCACACACCCACTCACAAACCTACTCAAACACTCATGCACTCACTCACAGACTGACTCACACACTCATGGAGGTACTTGCAAACTCACTCAGACACTCGCACACCCACTCACAGCCCCACTCAGACACTAATACACCCACTCAGAGACACACTCAGAAACTCACACACCCACTTACAGACCTATTCAGACAGCTTCACACGCACCCATAGACCCATTCAGACACTCATGAACCTACTCATAGATGCACTCAGACACTCTCACACCCACTGACAGATCCATTTAGACACTCATGCACCTACTCATAGACCCACTCAGACACGTACACCCACTCACAGACCCACTCAGAAATGCATGCACCTACTCACTGACCCACTCACATACCCAGGTTAAAGGGATGTTATAGTTAGGAAATAGCATTAAAAAAACATAGAAATTCACTGAAAAAAACAAAGGTTACAGGGACGTTACAGTTAGGAAATAAATTGTAAAAAAACCTTAGAAATTCACTGAAAAAAGCAAAGGTAACAGGGATGTTAAAGTTAGGAAATAGAATTTCTAAAAAACATAGAAATACACTAATAAAACCAAAGGTTATAGACATGTTATAGTTAGGCTCAGATTTCACTCGTATAAAGTCATAGAAATCTAGCAGTTATAGTTACCTGAGTTAACTATAACTTACACCACCGCAATGCACTGCTTATTACCTCACATATTACATCACTCATGACATGGCCAGTGACATCACTGATGACATCACTCATGACATCATCCACAGAACCACTCACACACCGACTCACACCCCCATGGAAACTTTCATACACCCTCTCCCACTCCCACAAAACCCCTCACATACCTATTCACAGACCCATACCAGTACTCACCCAACCAATCACTTGTCCATAGAGCCACTCACACATCCACTCACTCATACAGCCACTCACACACCCACTAACTCACCCATACAGCCACTCATGCACTGCCTCACTCACCAATACAGCAACTCACACATCCAGTTATACAGACACTCACACACCCACTCAATCACCCATACAGAAACTCACACACCCACTTACTCACCCATACAGGTACTCACACACCCATGCACTCACCCATACAGCTACTCACACTGCCACTCACTCACCGATACAGCTACTCACACATCCACTAACTTACCCATACAACCACTCACACACCCAAAGACACACCGACAGAACCACTTACATACCCATTCACACATCCATACAACCAGTCACATACCCACTCACTCACCCTTACAGCCACTCACACATTCACTCTCCAATACAGCCACTCACTCACTCACTTACCTATACAGACACTCAAACAGCTACTCACTCAACCACACCCACTTACACACCAACTCACTCTCCCATACAGCTACTCACATACCCACTAACAGATCCATACAGCCACTCACACACCCATGCAGACGCTCACACACTGATACAGACAGTCACACTGTAACTCAGATGAGATATGTTAGAAATAGTATGACTAATTACTAGTACAGAAAGAATAGTAATTTAACTTATGCCGTAGCTTAGTATATATCTTTAATTCTCAGAAACGTTTACGAAACACTCACTGGATGATTTAATCAGTAATGTCATTTGAGATATCATCAGTGATGTCACAGCACCATGTCATGAATGGAGTAATATCTGAGGTCATAAGCAGTGCATTGCAGGGGCGTAAGATATAGTTAGCTCAGGTAACTATAACTGCTGTATTCCTATGGTTCTGCATGAGTGAAATCTGAGCCTATAACTATAACGTCCCTATAATCTTTGGTTCTTGTCAGATATATATATATGTCTTGTAGTGCTAAGGGCCTGCCATTAATAACGTTTTACATAAACCGTGACGAAACCAAATATGCATTGACAAACCCAAAAGGCTGTAAGGCTACGCCAGACCTATTGGCTTTGCCAAAACTCCTTTCCAATAGAGAGAAGATAATTTTCTTGCAGGGCTCATACTAGGGTAGACATGGGAAAAGGGGGTCTATTGCAGCTCATTACATTCAGGACTCCTTAACAAAAATAAATGGTTGCAGGCAAGTGACATACATATCAACATTTGAGAACAGATAAAGGTGATTTGGAGAAAAATCAACAACATTTATTACCCCATTCATTTGAATTTAAGCCGAATATAAGCAGGAAAAAAACTAAAATAAAAAACATGTTGGCTTTAAAAATTAGAAGTCTCCCAGATTAACTGGGGGAGTTGATGTGTCTGAACTGTGGGTACTTTGGTGAAAAGTTAACTTTCTACAGTCTAGTATTGTGGCCAGCAAATAATGAGTGAATCAGGGTTGGTTTTATGACACGTGCATCGATAGAGAATAGCACAGTATCAAGACGCCGCATTAAAGTTTGAATCCACACCATGCACATAAATCATTTTCCGCATTTTTTTAATCCTTTACCTTTCTATCAAGTTCACATTGTTTTGAGCCGGGTTCTTGAGTGGTGAGATAGGAAGGAGATGAAAACGAGCAGGAAAATAGTAAACCATACTACAAGCAGTACAGAGAAGTCTATACATGTTGAGGGCAGTCATGAATTTGCAGTAAGAAGTAAATAAATATATACTACGGAAAAGAAACTGGCCCTTGGGTACACCAGCACCTCTTTGTAGTACTGCGTTGCCCACACTGCCTTTTTGCTATAGGTCTGGGAGGAGCATCACTCTTTCCCTTGCATACTTTTACAGCAGCTGTTCTTGCAACAGATAGTTGGCTCCCCCAAATGGAGATGGAACAGAAATTGCATTAACTGCTAAATGCAGCGCCATCTTGCAGTGCAGTCATCGGGACGAAGGACGCTTCCTGTATTTGCCGCCTGTGCTGTTCGCTGCCGCGCTGAGGTCAGAGCGCGCGCAGGGTGCGGATGGACTAAGCTGCCTGATGAGCTGCCCGGAGTTGGCTGGTGTTACGGATCAGCATAAAACCTGCTGCCTTTCCTGTGACTGGGCTGATGTAACTCACTGGAGTGGCAAATTACATCGGACCTACAGCTGTAACTCGACATTATGATTAATTTGATCAGTAATTTCTCCTGTTTTTCATTTTAATCGGTGTGACTGTTCTGCTGTGGCAGGTCTTTCAGATCTAATTAAGATAAATTTCAGAGTAAAAGACTTGGCTGAATTCTCGAGTCAAGTGCCAGCTTCAAGTGTGAAGACCTGCGGCACTAATCAATCAGCCACTGGAAAACAGGCTCGGCTCTAGTTCAGCAATCAGCCCATTAACCTAAGCAAATCTCATAAGCATCAGAACTGTTCAGTCACTCTTTTGAAAACAGTCAGTCAGTGAATCTTTATTTCGGCTATGCAGCCATAAAAGTACAATAAAAACTTTTTTTCTTTTTTTTTAAAAAGCAAGCTTTTACAAAGGTTAAAATTGATAGCAAATGTGATCGGCATAATGGGGATACAGGGAAGCATTTGTAAGAGAAATAAACATTATTGAACCTCACCAATGAAAGGACTATCATTGTCCCCATATCTGTATCATCACCTGAGTTACAACTAACCAATAGATCATCTGATGTCAAAAATATTTGATGAGCATTAAAAACAGTATAAAAAACTAAATGTTGCCTATTCTTAAAAAATAGTTAGAAAAACAATTAAAACAACTTGTCCAAAATGGCATAAAAACAGATTTTCTCAT
Organism: Calotriton arnoldi; assembly: GCA_963921515.1. Lineage (NCBI taxonomy): Eukaryota > Metazoa > Chordata > Amphibia > Caudata > Salamandridae > Calotriton > Calotriton arnoldi. The sequence continues at coordinate 3,323,540 of CAWUFW010000742.1, forward strand.
TAGAGGCTTTGTACAAATGTAATAGTTTATCTAGAGGGAGGGCAAAATTGTGTTGTTTCCCGACTCTTTCGTCTTGATAATACTTCTGCGTATATTCCACATTGCAAATAGGAATCTTGAAGTGACAGTTACAAATAGTGGCTGCATCTCGTATTTTAAGAGCCTGAACACTTCAGTATAATCTCTGATCCCTAAATTCCTGCAGAGCTGAAGTACCCACTTGGACCTCACCTTCCTCTTTTGAAAACATCCTGACTTAAAGAGGAGCCCTGTCCTCGTGTCCCCAAATGAGTGAATTGTTCCAAAGAACTCCCACGAGCGGACACTTACATGACATTTACTTTTGAGTGAGCTATTTTCACATTTTTGGCTCCCACAACCAACCATGGCACATTCTAACTCATGTGCCTTTTTTCTCTTAAAGGGGCCATCCAGTCTCCCACCTCTAACAGTCACCAACAATGAGCATTCTAGAATATTGCTTTGTTTGATGAAGTCAGCTGGGGTTTTGAGATGTATTGTGACGTCATTCACTGGATGGCTTCTTGATCCCCTGCATTTGCTTGTCATTTGAACACAGTTTAAATCCATTGGGCCAGATCTTGCCACCACACAATGCTAACAGGTCAAATGTTATTATTTCTGGACATGTCTGCATGTTTCAGAAATCACACCCATTAAGTCTACAGCGTTTGGTACTATCCACCCCACGGCTGAATATACCGTTTTTAACATCAATTATTACTCATCACCTTCTGCCACACAATTTTTTAGAATGCTGTCTTAGAATGTTGAGGTCCTTAGTAAGGGGGTTAGTCTCAACTGCAAGGGTTGTTTGCTTTAAGTGATCAATGCCCTAAGCTCTGCTGCATTACTCTTATTCTACCAGCATCAGCAGTGGTCGTTGCTAATTCCTCAACAATAATTCTAATCCGTTAAGAAACTGTTTTTGACAATTAAGCCTAGCTCATCAGGAAAATTATTTCTTCTCATTCATGGCTGAGGACACCCACAGGGTATTTTTTTGTGGTTCATTGACAGTGCTTAACCCACTTCCTGAGTGAAAAATGCTGGCACTAAGTTACTAACTACCAAAGTGTAGCTTCCTTGCTCCAAGTATTAGCGGTATAGACTTGGCGACCCTCTGTTTCCAGGGCAGTATCTTTGGCCACAATTCAAAAGGCCTTTCCAAAAGGCGTATAAAAGGCTTTTTAATTATTGTTCACCCGTTACATGAACTAACAAATATTCCTAACCTCTTGACCAGAGTTTTCTATGGAGATATCAGGCAATCCTTATTTCTTGAAGGTGCAAACCATTATTAATGGACAGATTTGAGCAACTGTTCCATACAGGTAGGTCAAAATATTCCTGTCAACTATCTCCGGCGACAACCAAATTTCTCTGGATAGTTTTCGGTCAGAATACAAACTTTTTCCAATATCTTTTTTAACGCCTTCGCTGCGGCAGGAATTCCAGCCAGGTGCTGGACATTCCAATCGCGGGCGTGGTCGTGACGAGCTCAGCTCGTCATGCGCATGCCACCCGCGCAGCATGACGAGCTGAGCTCGTCATGAGCAGGGAAGGGGTTAATAGGCCAAGTTTCCCCAGGACAACTGTTAGTTTTTAGTATAGTTCTGACTCCTATTATTGGTGGGAAGGTGATGTTGGTTTAACTATCTAAAAATAATTCCTCCTGCAAAGTGTTGGTTCTCCTTAAGCATTTCTGGTTGAAGGAAATGTGGTTATGCGATGAGGCACAGAAGAATCCATGCTGGCTGCCTCCATTCCTCCAGAAAGATTAGAACAGAAATTGCACCTTATTTTAATATAATTACGTTTTTTCGGGTTATAGTGCCTAGCGCTCACATGCACATCTATTCACCTTGCTCACCAGGGTATAATTGAGGCGTGCTTGCAATGGTGCCAAACTTTCTTACCTGGTGAAAAAACGCAGTCCAGGCCTTCACAGTTAAGTGGAGAGTTGTTAGTCTACTCATGCTGATATTGACCCAGACAACTACTCACTTCAAAATGCAGAACTTTTACAGCATTTTGTCCAAAGTGTTTAATTTAAAAAATATATAAAAGTGCACTACAAAATAAAATAAGAATAAAACATTTAGACCAACTTAAAATGCGTTAAATATAATGCCACAAGTTATCCAAATGCAATTTAATGTGGCGTGCGACATCCCATATGACTTATGTCATAGCCGCATTTGTCACTGACTTGGAAAAAATGTTATTGGTTTTCCATGACAGACAATTGATAAGTCGGCTTGAGCTTACAGGTTCGAAGCCTAGGCAAAGTGAAATTTAGGGCCAATGAAACAATATATCCACTGGTAGTACAGGAATGGAATGGAATGGGCTTCTGACCCCTGAAAATATCTACACTGGCTCCTTACCTTAGCATGCATCCAAGAAAGAGAACTATGTGGCTCAGAAAACCAAAAATATTTTAGATTACCATGATAGTTGAAAATAGCAAACTCTAAAATACATTTTAATGTCTTTTTTGTAATTGTTAAATATCTATTTGTTTGGCTGTAAATATGCATTATTATGGTTTGATTGTCTCAATTGCTGCCACTTAGATTACTTAAATAAATTACTCTTTGACTGGCCCCACCACAGCCACCACTAAAACTCCAACCAACAGCAGCCTCAAACAGGGGTGCGTCCTGGCCTCCCTCCTTTTTAATCTTTGCACCACTGACCTGGGGAAGGCACTCGAAGGTACCAACATAATTGCACTCATGCTAGGGTAATCAAGACTCCCAATTCTGCAGTATGCAGATGACATCGTTATCATGGACCATACAAAGTCAGGCCTGCAGAGAACTCTTAATGCACTTCATGCTTATCATGCAGACAATAAACTCCAGGTGAACAAAGGAAGAACGAAACTCATCATCTTTGGCAGGTACTCACCCAAAGAAACACAATCATTGGTAGCTTGGGGATCTACAAATAACTACAGTTACAAAATACAACTATTTAGGCGTTTGGTTCTCAGAAGGGGCCAAACCATCGGCACACCTGAAGCATCTAAAAATCAAAGGCACAGGTGTTGTCCTTGGCCTAAACCGCCTAAATAGCTGCTTGTTGAGTCCATCGGCAGACCCCATGATAAGAGTCCTAAAAGCCAAACTGATTCTAACTTTAAACTATGGTCACTAAGCTATCCACACTACTGGCAACATTCTAAGCAGAGCATACAAAAAAATCTTCCACATACCTCGGCATGCACGAAGGACGAGGCTCAGACTGAAGTTAGGCCTTGTGAGACAAGATCTGGAATGCCAAGGGGCACTATTGAAACATTATATCAGGACCCAACAGGCACCAGAGAACTCCCTGAAGGCGCGACTCAAAGCAGTATTTGAAATAGCTAACAACCCGTGGCTTGATTACCTAGTAGAAACAATTATAAATCTAAAAATTGAAGCTTGCAGGATCTATCACTTTGACATCTCATTTTCAGCCTGGAAAAGGATAGTGAACGCTCAGGTAACAAGCATCTCTATTTAACAGGACATGAGCAGCTTATGTTGCTCCACGAACACGGAGGTACTCAATGCTTCCTATATGGCTGGGAAAGAACAGCCTTATCTCCACCAAGCACTAGTTGCCCTCACCTGCAGTAAAATCCTATACATGTGCCTCCTTGCACTGTCAATCATTGATTTCAGCCTCTCTTGGGGAGGGAAAAATGAGGAAAGATCCTGTAGGCTGTGCAACTATCACAACGAATCTTGGCTTCATCTACTGTGTTGCTGTCCCAAACTTGACAGTGAGCGTCGTCGCCTGATAGTTCCCCTATGACTGGCTTAAGGGACTCGCACCTGCAAAGAAGCCTCAGATCTGTGCTTCTCCCAATCCACTCCTCCGATCCTAGCATGGTTTGGAAAATTTACTGATGCCATTTGCTCAGCACTCCATCAATCGCCGGCTTTAATGGCCGAGACTCAACCTGACCTCTGTTCAGCACTTCCAGGAGACTAATGGGACAAACTTTAGTTAATTCTGCAAAGACACTTTTTAATTCACCCACCACACATTCTTTAGGTGGACCTTGAAAACTAGAGTACTTTCAATCCTTATAAAGCCACCTTGGATTCCTGCAGTCCACCTAAGGCGTTCTAACTGCACAAGCTCAGATTATGAATTAGATTAATTCATTTTAATCATAGGCATTAGCACTTTGTCTTCGTAAAGCCGTTCAGGATATTCGTCGACCGCCTAGGTGACCCAACCACCCTTTGCAATCATGGATGTACTACGAAAATCATTTTAAAACTGTATGCGTCAGCACTTTCATGAGAGTTTTTAACTTTTCAAAATTGTATAAGCACAGTGTAATCTAATTCTGTTTTTCTGGGGTATCTAGTCTGCTGAAACTCACTCATTTTAACTACGTCTTTGAACTCAGCAATTCATTTGTGCATGTTTTATCATGTAATAATTTTAAGTAATTGAACATGAATAATGAAATTGCAAATTGCAAATGTCTGTCTGAGTACTCTTTGACAATTGTAAAGTTATTGTAATGTAGAGTAGGCGAAACTATACAAATACTATTAGCTTAGTATTCCATCATGCGCTCCGGGTTCATACACACTACTGAGATCTTATTGTTCTCATACAATGATCAGTATAATTGGACATAGATTTTTTTACAAATATATTTATTTCAAAATATTAGGATGACTAGATAGCCTGCTTCCAAAACCCTTCCTGTTCACGGCAACACTGTTATAAAAGCAATGTATCTAAATTATTCATTTCGAACTCTGACTGTCTGAAGAAATAGTATTTGGCATTAACAATAAAAGTCTTGGCCATTAAGCAATGTGCTGTTGACCTCAATAAAAGCTGATTTAAACCCTATAATTGATTTCTTTCTTTATCAGCAGACTTCAATGTGTCTGGTCTGTTTACTAAAAATAGAGGCCATCTTGAATTTATAATTTCTGTACTATTGTCATTACCATTGGTTATTGGTCGTATGAAACTTAGCCTTACACTAGTGTATTCAACATCTATTTCCAATTCTAAATCCACTGAATGATGCAGATAGGATTTTTTTGTGTTCTGTGCTATTACATTTAATTGATAAAGTTGGCTTATAAATAAAAACATCTATAAAAAGGTAGCTCATTAAAACATAATATCCTAACTGCCATTGGAAATATAATACTAGCCTGCCATCGCATCTCTCAAATTGTGTACCATGATTCTAAATCTTTGTCGAAAACTGATTTATTTTGCTGCCAACCTTCATACCATTCTCCTGGACTTCTACCTCCTGCACTCTCTGGTTTTCTCTTGGTCCATTTTTTCCTTTCTGAACATGCCTTCCAGATAAACCTACTCAACATTTTCAGTGAAGGTGTACTGGCTTTATTTTGTGCTTCTATAAATATCACCATGTGGTTTATGCATGAAACTCTGGTATAACACTGAATAACTTACCCTATCAGGTGGTGTAAAATATGCCCTTGTGTCCTTGTGGTGCTCAGGTGGAGGTCCATCACTTTGTGAGCAGTCACGGCTGCTACCTGGCAGCAGCAGTGGGGCGGGTGGGGGATCGGTTTAAAAAAAAAAAAAAACCTACCTAACGGCCGGCTGGCTGGGTGGCCTCCACCGCCTCTCCTACTTACCCTTCCTGGCTTCTTGGGAGAAACAGGAAGCACCAGGGCTCCCATGCTCCCCGCAGCCAATCACAATGCTACAATGCAGCATTGTCGTTGGTCTGAGTGCCGTGACACGGAGCTCAGCCAGGGGCTGGGGGGGGTGGGCATGTTCTCCACGCAGGCTGTAATGCAGCCTGCATGGAGAACAGGGAAAGTGCACATGACTGTTTTGGGTGGCCCGAGAGGGCCGGCCAAACAGTCATTGCGCACTTAGGAGTGTTCTTTCACTCCTCCCCTGCTCTGCAGCCCCGCCCCGCCGCCGCATGCAAGCTGCAGCAGCAGGAGGACAAAATAAAATGATAATAACATTACGTTATTATCATTTTTTTTTTCCTTTCTTTTGCTGCTTCATGGCAGTGGGGCGATGCTCCTCCGCCTTAGCGGAGGAGCCACCACTGTTTGTGAGGAAGTTTAACTAATTAGTTCTCCACCAGAGCCTGTGATACTTTCTATAAGGGAGGTCTTCACTGTCATTTAAAATGAGCACCACATACTCTGGCAGTCGGCCAGGGCTTCAATGTCATTAAAACTCAGAATGATGTAAGAAGTGCGGGGAGAGACCATGCATGGTTTGGCATTAACACCATTAGCAGTTGTAGAATTGAATCTGAAGCTGAGACTGCAACAGCAAGTGCTTCTTCTGAAGAATTTTATAAGTTAAATTGAAGGTTGATGCCTTGCGACATTGTCAATCTAAATTGACATAGAAGCTGGTAACCAGTTTATGATATTACCAACAAAAAGCATCCAAGAGGAAGAATTGCCATCAGAAAACTGCATGACACACTTAACATTTACGTTGAATAGTTGGAATAAGCTGTATGTGTTATCACCAATTGTCACTGGTGATGAAGATGTATACCTTCTGTTGGAAGTGGAGGTCCCTGTCGCTTACCGCCGCCACCAAATGCTGTAGGCGTGCGCCCTCGACCCCTCGCTTCAACGTTAGGCTAAGTAAGGACACCGTCTGAGATAGCCCTGCTCACCCCTTAGTAGCTTGGCACGAGCAGCCAGGCTTATCTCCAAGGCACGAGTGTTCAGTATGTGCAACCACGCTCACAATAACCCCATGATGTCATCACAAATAGACTCCACACGAGTATTGATAAAAAGAGTATAATCTTTATATAAGAAATTATACGATACGACCACACGATACAAAATCAACATATAAGAACAGGTAGTATTCTTTCCGGTGGGTTGGTAGGTTCTAATGCCAACCACCGCGTCTAACTCAACAGTTAAGCTCTTCTCTAACCGTTTCCCAATAGGTTAGACCAGTTGTATTGCTAGAAACACACACGTTGCATAAGGAAACAATACTGCAATGCGTAACGATATTCTCTTATACTGTGCAACAGAGAAATAATGCCATACGTAGCGCCACAGTCATGTACTTTGCAATTGAAAGAATAATGCAATGCGTATCACCACCAGCATGCCATGTACCAGGAAGAAACAAAGCAATGCGTCACGCTACAATCCTGTGCGGTGCAACAAAGAAATAATACACTGCGCCACGTTATACTCGGATACGGTGAACTGACGAAATCATACAATGCGCTACGTTACAATCAAATAATATGCATGGGAGAAATAACGCAGTGCGTAGCGCACCAAGCATAAAGTTCGTTAGGCACAAATGAGGTCAGGCATCATACGACAGTTCGATAGTTTGTTAGCAGCAATAATGCAATTGTGTAATACGACAGTTCTACGTGCTCCAGTAACAGTGCCCCCGATATGGATCAAATGATGACACACACAGTACTGCTTCCCACTCCGGCCTCAGTACTGCCCCGTCCTGGGTCAGCACAGCCGGGATCCGAGCCGAAGCAACGGCTCACGCAGCTGACTGAGCGGGAGGCCGAGAGAGTGTCCCTCCGGGCCCGCACCCATACCCCAGGTTTTTATCCACGTTACCTGGGGGGGCACAATCCCACTCTCCTCCCCGACGTCAGCGACTTGGGCCTTGATCCAGAACTCCGTCACGGGTTTTTGGCGGACTCGGGCCGGAGGCTCAGCTCTTCTGTGGCTGCCGGTCCGGGCCGCTACTGATGGACTCCGAGGGCCCCGATGACTTGGCCCTCACTCCGGCGGACTCGGTCCACACCGAGACCCGCCCTCAGCACTGTGGAGACTTTACTTCAGTTTGGTGCACAACCTAACCCGGCACTCCTCACCAGCACCTCAGGTTGTACTTCGACACGCACACCGCGCGTCCAAGACTTGCCTCTTCTCTGGTGCTCACGACGATCCGGCGCTCTTCACCAACGCTCCGCTTGCACCTCAACACGCACCCTGCGCGTTCGAGCCTCGCCTCTTCTCCCGGTGCACACGATGTCCAGGCACTCTTCCTCACACCCTGGCTGCACCACGACACGCACTCCTGCGCGTCCGAGTCTCACCTCTTCTCCCAGTGCACACGATGTCCAGGCACTCTTCCTCACACCCTGGCTGCACCACGACACGCACACTTGCACGTCGGAGACTCACTTCTTCTTTTGGAGCCTACGAGGCCCAGGCGCTCCTCACCAACACCGGTGCTGCACCACGACACGCACCCAGCATGTCTAAGACTCACTTCTTCCGCTGGTGCACACGATGTCCAGGCGCTCCTCACCAATGCCCTGACTGCACCACGACACGCAAACTGCGCGTCCGAGTCTCGCTGCTTCCTTTGGTGCACACGAGGCCCAGGCGCTCTTCACTAGCACCCGGGCTGCACCACGACACACACACTTGCGTGTCCGAGCCTCGCATCGTCTCCCTGTGCACTCCACGACCAGACGCTCCTCACCAACGCCTTGGCCTGCACCACGACACGCACTCTGCGCGTCTTAGACTTAGCTTACTCCTGCGTGCCCACGATCACACGGCACAACTTCTGAGGGTCTCAAGCGGCACAAAGCACGCACACACCACGTTGCTTGGGACTTCTCCGGAAACTTTTATGATCCTGTATTTCCAAACAGGGAGCCAGCTCACCTCGAGCCCTTGGGGTTACAAGACACAGCACAAAGCACAGTCGTCTTCAAGCAGGGGGACCCAGCGCCTCCAAGCACAGTCCCAACAGCCTCTTCCTCAGTTAGAACAGCAAACTGCAGACCAGCCCCAGATCACGAAGAAAGGATTGGTCTATCCACCACAGTCTCTTCAGTTGTTCCTTCTTTAGCAGAGGTTCCTCTTGACCACAGAATGGGTCCAAGCCTTTTCAGTCTCAATCCATATCTGTTTCATTCCCACGTTCAGGGGTTTCAGCTCTCATAGTTTTACCCCTTACTGTCTTTGAAGTTTGTTTGTGCTCAGGGGTCCCTGAGCCCTCCCTAAATCAGTTCTGGGTGTCTCCCTCCCAGTGTCACCTCTCTCCCTTTGATACTGGGGGTCTGGATCCTTAATCACTCAGCAGGAGATGGGTCAATTGGTTTATAGCACCAGCCCAGGCCTTTTCACCTCCCGGGCTTCTCCTCCCCCTACTCTCCAGATGCAGGGCAGCCTGGTGCCATCTCAACCCCTCCCTGGGTCAAGACCTCTCCCAGCTCCTCTCACCTTTCAATTCCAGACAGACAATCCACATTTCAGAGACACACAGAAATGCTCAGAGCACAAAACTCAGCCACTTTTAAAAGAGTGGTTTATAAACACACAGTGACAAAACCACCCTTACAGAAAGATGCATTATGACACTGTGAGTTCATACATACCAAACTTTACCTCTCCATTATAAACTGACAGGCAACTAGGCTAACAAATACAACACCTAGCCTCCCCCATTCAGTCCTATGGGCAGAATGGCCTTTCAGCAGTGAAAAATGAAATGGAGAGTTTTTCACTGCCAGAACACAACACACACCTCAGTTTATGTTCTGCCTTTTACCTACACTGCACCCTGCCCAGGGGTTACCTGAGACCTACCACAGGGGTGCCCCATGTGTATGTAAAAGGTAAAGTCAGGCCTGACAAGTGGTCGCACTTGTCAGGACAACATGCTAACTTTGCATTCTGCGCGCAGGCCCTACACTGAAGGCCTGAGTTCCCTTCTCTGCGCGCCCTTGCATTACTAGCCCTTGCACACATAGTGCACATCACTAGGGCCTTTTACTAGTAAGGCAAACATACCAATCATGGCCAACCAATCACCATACATTTTACACAGGGAACTCCTGTACTTTGACACTGATCAGCAGTGGCAAAGTACCCAAAGCATCTAAAAGCAAAGGTGGTAGAGGCAAAAAGTCAAGGGCAATCACGCCAAGAAATGCCAGGTCTAACACCTTCCAAATGCAAGATTGAAAAATAACAGAAAACTTTTAGGTGAGTCGGGAATTGCTTTGCGATAGGATTTCTCCTGACAAGTTGTTCAGTGTTCCTTTTGGTATGCCCAGTTATAATGTATCTTGAATTTGCAAAGACCATGCACTCGCTGACATAGCTAGAGGGCATGACCCATGTCTGCTATCCCATGTTTCTGCCTTTTGTGAATTATAGATATGTGTACTGGCCTTGGTTCTGTGCCCAATGACCTTTGAGTACAGTGAGAATGATGACAGAGTACAGGACAAACCTATTGTCTAGGGCTTGCTGGGCTCAACCAGATGTCACGCTCTGTTAGTGCTGCAGGGAGGTAGAAGGAGCACTCTACCCAAAGAGCAGAGTTACTAGGCATGCCTTGTGGGTACAGCCAGCACAGTACACAATGTAAAACCGACCATTATGCCCTATGTGCACTCCATGTAGGACATGGCCATATTCCATGCTCTGATGGTACTGCCAGCATTCTTACAAATCACAATACATTCAGTGAAGCAACTTAAGGGCTGTTATCATTACATACTAACCTTTGAATATCTGTTAGACCTGGGGGTCTCTAGTTGGCTGAGGTATGTACCTTAGGCCAAATAGGGACCCTTGCTTCTATGTCAGGGTAAGGAGGGACACACCTGTAGATAACCCCTGCTCACCCCCTGGTAGCTTGGCATGAGCAGCCAGGCTTATCTCCAAGGCAAATGTGTAAAGAATTTGCATCCACGCTCTCAGTGACACAGTGATAACACCACAAATGGACTCCACACGAGTTTCATAAAAACAATTATATGTTTATAAAAAAGATATACGATAAGACCACACGAGAAAAAATCCAACATATGCGTATTTGTAATATTTCACCGTGCCGGTTATTAGGCCAGCGCGCACTGGTAGGTTCTTGCAGTATTAATGAGCAATTCTCAATGATCTAATGCAGTTCTAATGCAATGCTATGCAGTTCGTAATGCAAGAATCAGGCAATTCGTAATGCACCAATCAGGCAGTTCGTAATGCGACAATAATGCAATTCGTAATGCAACAATCAGGCAATTCATAATGCAAAAATAGGGCACTTCGTAATGCAACAATCAGGCAATTCGTAATGCAACAATCAGGCAGTTCGTAATGCAAAAATAGGGCACTTCGTAATGCAACAATCAGGCAGTTCATAATGCAAAAATAAGGCACTTCGTAATGCAACAATCAGGCAGTTCGTAATGCAAAAATAAGATACTTCAGCACCGATCGTGGTGCTCTGCACGGTCTCTATGCCACTCTTACTGACTCGCGGTCAGCTACTGCCAAAACATGCCCCCAACACTGGTATGATGGAAAACAAGTGCAGCTCCACACTCCGGCCCCGGTACTGCCACTCCTCGGCAAGTACGGGCCGCGATACGGTCTTGAGCGGAGGCTTGGGCTGCAAAGATGGGAAAGGCCGAGAGCGTTTCTCTCGGAGCCCGCACCCTGACCCAGGCGGCGACACGCGCACGCTCGCTGAGCATTACCTGGGGGGTGCAATCTCACTCTCCTCTCCTCGTGACTTGGGCCTCCGGTGCGACTTCGTTGACCTTGGGCAGTGGATCTCGGACCCCCGACGATGAAGGTTCGAGGTCTTTCTTTGGCAAAGGCAGGCTTGGCCCGGCGGCACAGCTCCTCTGGGGATGCAGGTCCGGGCCGATGACAATGATGATTGCAGCAGCTCTGGTCACGCTGCTCGATCGACGCAGAGAACAAGACTGCTCCGAGACACACCGTCATGGGGCAATTCTCACGAAGGTCTCAGGCTGCAACAGGGCACACGCACACAGCGTCGCTGAGACTCACTTGAACTCCGGGTGCACACGATCACAGGGCAATCCTCACGAAGGTCTCAGGCTGCACGAAGCACACGCACACAGCATCGCTGAGACTCACTTGGACTCCGGGTGCACACGATCACAGGGCAATCCTCACGAAGGTCTCAGGCTGCACAAAGCACACGCACACAGCGTCGCTGAGACTCACTTGGACTCCGGGTGCCCACTATCACACGGCAATCTTCACGAAGGTCTCAGGCTGCACAAAGCACATGCACACAGCGTCGCTGAGACTCACTTGGACTCCGGGTGCCCACGATCACAGGGCAATTCTTACGCAGGTCTCAGGCTGCACGAAGCACATGCACACAGCGTCGCTGAGACCCACCTGGACTCCGGGTGCCCACGATCACAGGGTAATCCTCACGAAGGTCTCAGGCTACACAAAGCACACGCACCCAGCGTTGCTGAGACTCACTTGGACTCCGGGTGCCCACGATCACAGGGCAATCTTCACGAAGGTCTCAGGCAGCACGAAGCACACGAACCCAGCGTCGCTGAGACCCACCTGGAAACTTTTATGTTCCTGAGTTTCTACAACAGGGAGCCAGCTCTCCTCGGGCCCTTGGGGACAAGTTACTTCAGGACACAGCACACAGCAAAGTCCTCTCAAGCAGAGGGACACAGCACACAGCAAAGTCCCTTAGCCTCTCCTTGGTTAAATCAGCAAACTGCAGGCCAGCCCCAGAACACACAGCAAGGGTCAGTCCTTTCCTTCAGTCTCTTCAGCTGTTTCTTCCTCGGCAGAGGTTCCTCTTGACCACGAAGTAGTTTCAATCCTTCAGTCTTGATCAGTCCAACGTTCAGGGGTTTCAGCTCTCATAGTTATACCCCTAAATGTCTTTGAAGTCTTTGTGTTCAGGGGGGCACTGACCCCTGTCTAAACCAGTTCTGGGTGTCTCCCTGCCAGTGACACCTCTTCCCTTTGATAGTGGGGGTCTGGATCTTCAATCACTCAGCAGGAGATGGAGTCTTTGTTTTATGGCAGCAGCCCAGGCCTCTTCACCTCCAGGGGCTACTCCTCCCCCCTACACTCCAGATGCAGGTCAGCCTGTTGCTGTCTCACCTCCTCCCCTGGGTCAGGACATTTCCCAGATCCTATCACATTCAAATACAGACACACAGAATTGTTAGAACAAAAAAAACAGGCACTTCTAAAAGCATGGTTTCTAAACACACAATGTAAAAACCACCTTCAGAAAAAGATGTGTTATTAAATTGTGAATTCAGGCTCACTAAACTTCACCTCTCCATCTTAAGCCTATGGGAAGATAGGCTGGAAACATATTACACAGCCTTCCCCATTCTGTCCTTTGGGCAAAATGGCCTTGCAACAGTGAAAAACGAAATGGAGAGTATTTCACTGTCAGGACATGGTACACACCTCAGTTCATGTCCTACCTTTCACAAACACTGCATCCTGCCCAGGGGGGTACCTTGGGCCTACTATAGGGGTGTCTGATGTGCATGGAAAGGGAAGGGGAAGGCCTGGCAAGTGGGTGCACTTGTCAGGACAACATAGCAGTTTAACAAACTGCGCGCAGGCACTGCAGTGGCAGGCCTGAGATCTCTCTTTAAGTCTACTGGAGTGGGTGGCACAATTAGTGCTGCAGGCCCACCAGTAGCATTTGCATTACCAGCCCTGGCACACATAGTGCACTTTACTAGGGACTTTACTAGTAAGGCAAACATACCAATTATGTACAACCAATTACCATTACACCTTACACAGGGAGCACTTGCACTTTGACACTGATCAGCAGTGGCAAAGTGCCCAAAGCATTTAAGTTGGCAACACCAAGTCAGAAAAAAGGTCTAGGGGGAAAGCAAAAAGTTTAGGGAACTTTAGCCAAAATGGGCCAAGTCCAACACAACCCCCTCCCAGCCTAAAGCCAGGGTAGACCAATCAACTACCTTGATGGACTTCCCTGCTTGGGGCGATAGAACACGGACGCAGGCCCGCTACCGCAGGGACACCCTCCTGTTCTATGCCTTCCTGACCCCAGGGGGTTCTCTTGGTCCCTACTCCCTGGGCCAACTATGCTGCTCCACGGGTACTTCCTGGCAGTCGGGGACCCTCTAGGGATGCTGGTCCCTTGCCAACTCCCATCTAGAGCGGTACCCCTGGAAGACCCATTGGCCAGGATACTGTCTCCAGTCAACAGGCCCTCCAGGTTAGAGGTGGGGTTACCCCGGTCACTTTTAGGGGACCTAGCCCTACTGGCTGGGCACTGTCCCACGGGTTTCCCCACGGGGGAACACCTCCCCTCCTTAACCTTCCATTTAGATTTTTGGGCCTGCCACTTAGGAATGGCACCCACAAACTTCAGGACCGCGGGAGCTCTGGTTACAGACGCCTGCGACCTCCTGATGCTAGGTGTTCCTCCTCGCACTGCTGGCAGGTAGGTTCTAGACCTCCACCCCGGTGCTCCTCTAAGGATCCCTCCAGTCTCTGGGGGAAAGTTGGGGACGCTGCTTACACTCTCTCCCTCTCCTTTGAGACAGGGTGCTAGCCTGCAATCACCCCCCACTTCTCTGGGCCCTGACGGCGCCACTCTGTCCTTCTTCCATCCCACGGGACTGGAAGATCCCTGAGTTGCTGCTGGGGTTCCCCTTTGGTGTTTCTTCAGACCCCCTCACCCATGACCAGGGTCATGTCTCGGGGGCAAGCTCCTGGGAATCAAAGAGCTCGCAGTCTAACAGGTGTTGGCGCAACTCTGAAAATTGTTTACTGAGCCGAGGCTCCCTGGAGCCCAAATTGAGCAATCCTTTGTAATCATTCGCCATGCTAACCAACACCCACTCATCCAGTGCACGCGTGTACTCATCCTGATCATCCACCCGAGTACTGGATTTCAGTCTCTGGAAATCCCTAAATTTCAGCAGGTACTGTTCAGGAGTGAGCCCATACCTGAGGCATAAAGCCTCCTTCATATTGGCGTAGGTCAGGGTTCCCGCCCTCTCTAAAGGTGGTAAAACATCTCTCCCTGAAGCCTCAAAGTGTTTCCATAGGCCCGCCCCCCAATGTTTCTCAGGTATCTCATTCATCCTCAGTGCGATCTCATATGCCGTGAACCACGCATAAATATCATCACCCCTTTGGTAATCTCGCACTAAGTCTTTGGGAATGTACACCTTACCCGCTGGCACTGGTTGTGTGCTGCCACCATTCGAACTGTACTCCGCCTGTTTAGCCTTAAGGTCCAGTTCCCTCATGCTTAACTCATGAGCCAAGAGAATCTTCTTCTCTTCCAAGGCGAGAGCGTTCTTGCTCTCCCCTGCTCGCTTTTCACTTTCAATGAGCAGCTTTTTCTCTTCTGCTTGAGCCTTAAGTTTTAAAACCTCCAACTCATGCTCTCTGACCCTTTGGTTTTCCTCCAGCTCCTCTGGGGAAAAACTCCTCCCTGAATGGTTACTACCAGCCCCTAAGGCTGGCCCTTCCACCGGCAAATCCTGTGGACCAAATCCATTCCCTGGGTCATCCTCATCCACCTCAACATCACCTGTCTCCTGAGCCCCTTTGGCTTCCCACCAGGTCCTCAAGGCCGTTTGCAGCTCCTCCTTCTTGGTGCTACTTCTCATGGGACATCCCAAAGTTCTGCAGAATTGCCTCAATTGATCAACTTTGTAGGTAAGCAATGCCTCAAAGTCGAACTCCAATTCTGCAACCTCACTGGCTACTTGACTCCTCTGAGACATGATGTGTGGCTTAAAGGTCGCTCAAAAATAGAACCAAAAATCAAAACACAATATGTGGTTGCGTTGTGGTCTGTGCTAAACTAGTGATGTACACCAATCACTGTGAGTGAATTTGCAAATACACATTCAAATCCCACACCGCTGACCACCAATGTTAGACCTGGGGTTCTCTAGTTGGCTGAGGTATGTACCTTAGGCCAAATAGGGACCCTTGCTTCTACGTCAGGGTAAGGAAGGACACACATGTAGATAACCCCTGCTCACCCCCTGGTAGCTTGGAACGAGCAGCCAGGCTTATCTCCAAGGCAAATGTGTAAAGTATTTGCATCCACGCTCTCAGTGACACAGTGATAACACCACAAATGGACTCCACATGAGTTTCATAAAAACAATGATATGTTTATAAAAAAGATATACGATAAGACGACACGAGAAAAAATCCAACATATGCGTATTTGTAATATTTCACCGTGTAGGTTATTAGGCCAGCACGCACTGGTAGGTTCTTGCAGTATTAATGAGCAATTCTCAATGATCTAATGCAGTCCTAATGCAATGCTATGCAGTTCGTAATGCAAGAATCAGGCAATTCGTAATGCACCAATCAGGCAGTTCGTAATGCGACAATAATGCAATTCGTAATGCAACAATCAGGCAATTCGTAATGCAAAAATAGGGCACTTCGTAATGCAACAATCAGGCAGTTCATAATGCAAAAATAGGGCACTTCGTAATGCAACAATCAGGCAGTTCGTAATGCAAAAATTGGGCACTTCGTAATGCAACAATCAGGCAGTTCGTAATGCAAAAATAAGGCACTTCGTAATGCAACAATCAGGCAGTTCGTAATGCAAAAATAAGATACTTCAGCACCGATCATGGGGCTCTGCACGGTCTCTATGCCACTCTTACTGACTCGCGGTCAGCTACTGCCAAAACATGCCCCCAACACTGGTATGATGGAAAACAAGTGCAGCTCCACACTCCGGCCCCAGTGCTGCCACTCCTCTGCAAGTACGGGCCGCGATACGGTCTTGAGCGGAGGCTCGCGCTGCAAAGATGGGAAAGGCCGAGAGCGTTTCTCTCGGAGCCCGCACCCCGCCCCAGGCGGCGACACACGCACGCTCGCTGAGCGTTACCTGGGGGTTGCGATCTCACTCTCCTCTCCTCATGACTTGGGCCTCCGGTGTGACTTCGTTGACCTTGGGCAGTGGATCTCGGTCCCCCGACGATGAAGGTTCGAGGTCTCTCTTTGGCAAAGGCAGGCTCGGGCCGGCGGCACAGCTCCTCTGGGGATGCCGGTCCGGGCCGATGGCAATGACGATCGCAGCAGCGCTGGTCACGCTGCTCGATCGACGCAGAGAACAAGACTGCTCCGAGACACACCGTCACGGGGCAATTCTCACGAAGGTCTCAGGCTGCAACAGGGCACACGCACACAGCGTCGCTGAGACTCACGTGAACTCCGGGTGCACGCGATCACAGGGCAATCCTCACGAAGGTCTCAGGCTGCACGAAGCACACGCACACAGCGTCGCTGAGACTCACTTGGACTCCGGGTGCACACGATCACAGGGCAATCCTCACGAAGGTCTCAGGCTGCACAAAGCACACGCACACAGCGTTGCTGAGACTCACTTGTACTCCGGGTGCCCACGATCACAGGGCAATTCTTACGCAGGTCTCAGGCTGCATGAAGCACACGCACACAGCGTCGCTGAGACCCACCTGGACTCCGGGTGCCCACGATCACAGGGCAATCTTCACAAAGGTCTCAGGCTGCACAAAGCACACGCACACAGCGTTGCTGAGACTCACTTGGACTCCGGGTGCCCACGATCACAGGGCAATCTTCACGAAGGTCTCAGGCTGCACAAAGCACACGCACACAGCGTCGCTGAGACTCACTTGGACTCCGGGTGCCCACGATCACAGGGTAGTTCTTACGCAGGTCTCAGGCTGCACGAAGCACACGCACACAGCGTCGCTGAGACCCACCTGGAAACTTTTATGTTCCTGAGTTTCCACAACAGGGAGCCAGCTCTCCTCGGGCCCTTGGGGACAAGTTACTTCAGGACACAGCACACAGCAAAGTCCTCTCAAGCAAGGGGACACAGCACACAGCAAAGTCCCTTAGCCTCTCCTTTGTTAAATCAGCAAACTGCAGGCCAGCCCCAGAACACACAGCAAGGGTCAGTCCTTTCCTTCAGTCTCTTCATCTGTTTCTTCCTTGGCAGAGGTTCCTCTTGACCACAAAGTAGTTTCAATTCTTTTCAGTCTGGATCAGTCCAACGTTCAGGGGTTTCAGCTCTCATAGTTATACCCCTAAATGTCTTTGAAGTCTTTGTGTTCAGGGGGGCACTGACCCCTGTCTAAACCAGTTCTGGGTGTCTCCCTGCCAGTGACACCTCTTCCCTTTGATAGTGGGGGTCTGGATCTTCAATCACTCAGCAGGAGATGGAGTCTTTGTTTTATGGCAGCAGCCCAGGCCTCTTCACCTCCAGGGGCTACTCCTCCCCCTACACTCCAGATGCAGGTCAGCCTGTTGCTGTCTCACCTCCTCCCCTGGGTCAGGACATTTCCCAGATCCTATCACATTTAAATCCAGACAGTCAATCCACAACCAGGCAGAGACACACAGAATTGTTAGAACAAAAAAAACAGCCACTTCTAATAGCGTGGTTGCTAAACACACAATGTAAAAACCACCTTCAGAAAAAGATGTGTTATTAAATTGTGAATTCAGGCACACTAAACTTCACCTCTCCATCTTAAGCCTATGGTAAGATAGGCTGGAAACATATTACACAGCCTTCCCCATTCTGTCCTATGGGCAAGATGGCCTTGCAACAGTGAAAAACGAAATGGAGAGTATTTCACTGTCAGGACATGGTACACACCTCAGTACATGTCCTACCTTTCACAAACACTGCATCCTGCCACAGGGGGGTACCTTGGGCCTACTATAGGGGTGTCTGATGTGCATGGAAAGGGAAGGGTAAGGCCTGGCAAGTGGGTGCACTTGTCAGGACAACATAGCAGTTTAACAAACTGCGCGCAGGCACTGCAGTGGCAGGCCTGAGATCTCTCTTTAAGGCTACTGGAGTGGGTGGCACAATTAGTGTTGCAGGCCCACCAGTAGCATTTGCATTACCAGCCTTGGCACACATAGTGCACTTTACTAGGGACTTTACTAGTAAGGCAAACATACCAATTATGGACAACCAATTACCATTACACTTTACACAGGGAGCACTTGCACTTTGACACTGATCAGCAGTGGCAAAGTGCCCAAAGCATCTAAGTTGGCAACACCATGTCAGAAAAAAGTCTAGGGGGAAAGCAAAACGTTTAGGGAACTTTATCCAAAAAGGGCCAAGTCCAACAATAACAAAAACCTTCAAATTCTCTGACAAATTCTAGCTAAAGTGGCATTGTGGTTTGAACCAAAAATCTAGAAAAAATACTGACATTTCTCAGTTGGGTTACATGTGCATCCACAACTCCTTCCAATGCATACCTTAAAGCATCACATGAGACTTTAATGATGGATTTTCAAACAACACCATAAATAACATCAGTGGTTACATTGATTGTAGCACAACCAGTTACATCATAATTTATATATCTAATGAGGATGTACATATGACATTTGATGGAAAGGTTCCAGATTGACTGACTTTCAGCAGCTGTCCTCTTACGGATCACCTAGAGAAGAAAGGTTGCTGTTCTCCTGACAACAATGATATATTCTCACAGAGATTACATGAGACGAAAGGATGCAGATCCACTGGCTTGGAGATAGAAGGCTGTAGTTACACTGACAGCAAATACATATTTTCACTTAGATTACCTGGAGATGAATGTCATCAGTTCCCTTTACAGCCAACAGATGCCTCTCAAGAGACAGCATGTTGAAAGAATACGTACTTCCACTAAGTGCCAGTAGACGTCCCCAATGAAACTCCACAACAACAAACAGATGTCCTCAAAAACAAAAAGAGTGCATTGAGTCTGCAGTTTCATTGACAGCCTAAAGATGTCCTTGCAGAGAATATAAGGTTCAAGTTCCAGACCACAGATGCACTCACAAATATTACAGGGACACAAAAGGCCTTCACACACTCTATGAGTCGCACCATTTGGCCTAAATGTGTAAATCTCATGAAATGCCATAATATCCCTCACTAGTAGCATAATTTTTCCACACTATTCCAATGAATTCCCAGAATAGCATCAGCTATTAAAATGTGCAAGCTTAGGATTCAGTGATCTCCTTGGACATGTCATTGTTGTTGCTGTTGGTGATGTTACCCATGATTTGATTTGTAATGTCTTTGTTGGACTTGGCCCTTTTTGCAGGGTCATCCCTGAACTTTTTGCCTTCCTCCTAGTCTTTCTTCTGACCTGGTGTTGGTGGTTTTAGGACTCTGGGCACTCTAGCACTGCTGTCCAGTGTAAAGTGCGTGTGCTCTCTGTGGTAAACATGGTAAGATTGGTCTACACCTGTTTGGCGTATTTAATTTACCTGTCAGTCCCCAGTAATGTGGTGTCTCATATACCCGGAGCTAGTAAATTAAATGCTACTGGTGGGCTTGCAGCGCTGCTTGCGCCACCCACCAAAGTAGCCTTTCAAACCTGTCTCAGGCCTCTGCCATTGCAGGGCCTGTGCGCGCAGTTTACTGCCGCTGTGACGTGGCACATAAAGTGCGTGCCACGTCTGGACCCCCCTTTTACTGCATGTCAGTCATCCCTAAGGTAGGCCCTATGGGCAGGGTGTATTGTAGGTAAAAGGTAGGACATCTACCTTAAGGGTGTGACATGTCCTGGTAGTGACAAACAGCCATTTTGGTTTCTCACTGCTGTGAGGCTGCCCTCTCATAGGAATGCATTGGGGATTCCCTGATAAGTGTTTCAGTGGTAATTCCTGATGAGAGGAGCAGCGTGGTCAAGTTTGGTATGTTTGGAATAGTGATAATAAATGCTGCGTAATGGTGTGCGCAGATTTATGATCACTATTTTAGAAATGCCACTTTTAGAAGTTGGCATTTCTGTGTGCTATGTGTCTCTGCCTGCCTGATGTGTATTGCATGTCTGGCTCTGGAGTGACAGGGGCTGGTGAGGTGTGTGGCTCCAGAGGGGCTGGGTGAGTCAGCGCTAGGATGAATGGGCAGAACTGCATTTGGAGTAGTGGGAGGAGTAGTCCCTGACCCTGAATAGGTCTGTGCCTGCCTGGTTGAATGCTGGCTCCACCCCCCTGTGGTGTGTCTGAGGACCGAGCCCCTACCTGACAAAGGGGAGTAGAAGCACTGAAAACAAAGTGCTTCAGTACCCCCCAGAACCAGTTGGAACTGGTTCCCCAAGCCCTGTGCCAGGGCCAGTATAAATATTGGGGCTGTGACCCCATGTATGGTGTGCTGTGCTTGGGTACTGCTTGGACCTGCTGGGCCCCAGGAGGAACCACCACGAGGGACTGCCCCTCTGCTGGAGGGCCCTGTGAGCTGGCCTGCCTGGGCCCAGCTTTGCCTTTTGGGCTCTGGACTTAGCGCCTCGTTAGCGCTACATCTTTGTTGCTGAGAGCCCTGTTGGGGGCCTGATCCCAAAGAGTGGGATTTCGCCTGACCTGTGTGCCAGGAACAGCGTGAGGCCCGGCAGCGCTGTGCTACCACCGTGAGCGGGAGCCTACCCCGCCTTTTTGTGCCTCTAAGTAACGGAGCGGGAGCCCACCCCGCATTTGTGTGCTGCTGAGGGGCTGCCGCATCACGAGCAGCGTCCCGGGAGAAGCGCGGCCCAAGCCAGGCGGCTGTGCCTGGTTGGGGGCGTGGCCTAAAGAACCCCAAAGCGGAAGGAGACTACGCTCCGAATTCAGACAGCCCCTGCAAGGGCCGGAAGACAGGCAGAGTTGTGCCTAAAAGAAGACGGAGCCTTGCCCGAGGCCCAGACGGAAGAAGAGAGGCCGTTTGAGGGCGGGGCTCCCGTGTGATCGAGGAGAGCCCCGCATGTGGACGGCGATTGCAGCAGGCCAATGGAGGACCGGAGCCTCGCGTGCTCCCTGCCAAGTGCTGCAGTGTCCAGAGGGAAGCTAAGGAGACCCCGGTGAGTGGGGCCTGTGCCGGGCACTGCGGGTGCCAGATCGGTTGTTGCTAGAGGGAGCTGGGGAGCTCCGACCGGCCGTGAGTGGGCCAGACCGCAGCTAGAGGAGACAAGCCCCAGAGGGGGCCGAGTGCTTGCACCAGGAGGAGCCCGGTGAACGGGGCTCCTCAGGCACTGTTGGTGCCAGCGCAGATTTCTTTGGGTCACAACGCTGCACCGCCAGAATGCGGGCAGCTGCAACATTGGGGGCATTGTTTTGGTCTCTAGAGAGACCCGGGAGGATTACACCCTCGCCCTCATTTCTGGTGCTGGCCTGTTGGGCCTCCGCTCTGCTGCTGTGGCAGCTGAGAGCCCTGACTTTTGGGACAAAGGGCAATGGGGACAACCCAGACGGGCCCCAAGGAAGGCCAGTTGGCCTGGGGTCATTTTTGTGGTGTTGATAGGGCGCAAGGCCCTACAAGGATGCATAATGTGTTTATGCCTGAGGTGATGTATGCACCTAGGGAGTGTTACTAAGGAGCACTTCTAAATGTGATTTATGCCTAATGTGTTTATGCATAATGTGTTTCTACTAAGTACAGTATCTTACCAGTAGTTACTGGTTGTGTTATTACCTGTTCTAATGGTTCTGACAGTGGCCCGATTGGCCCTGTCATGTATATAATCCCCTGTGAAGTATTGCCTAGTGCCAGGTGGCACAGTGTACATTTGTGATTATGATTCTAATGTGTTTATGATAATACAAAGGCTATTTTTGATATAACCTTGTGTGGAGTTTCTTTTATGGTGTGCCTAGTGTGTCGCTGCTAGGTGTGTGTAGCGCAAACGCTTTACACATTGCCTCTGGGATAAGCCTGACTGCTCGTGCCAAGCTACCAAGGGGGTGAGCAGGGGTTATCTTCAGCGTGTAACTCCCTTGCCCTGACTAGAGTGGTGGTTTCTGCCTGGCTTAGGCGCATGCCCTAGCCAACCAGAAATCCCATTTCTAACAGTCTTCATGATGTCATGAGCCCTGCACTGCGGGGTATTATTGCTGCATAGAAAACCGTAGTTGGTGACTTGCACTTGTTTTTAGGGTTTTGCCAAAATGTTCCTTGAAATAAGGTTGTTTGAGTGAATCTGTACGGATTCTTTTAATTTAGGCTACTATCTAATCTTTGTGGGAACCAGGAGGTCCTTTGACTGGAGTCTTTTAAGTGACTGTGTAGATCTCAACACACACATTCACACACTCTCTTTATTGTGTGCACTTAACACCACAAAGTCATCACAGAAACCTTCAGAGTAGCTCCCAGCTTTCAGTTAATTTTTAACTAAGCACTGCAATAAATAAGTGTTGCATTTTCCTTTTAAAGATAAGGAAAGGCTATGTTTATTTTGCATTATTAAGCAAAAACAATAAGATGATGGACGGAGTGCTGAAACTTTTCAGACACTCACCCCCAGTCACTATTAGATCTGGGTTGAATCCATCATTGTTCTTTTGCTCACTTCGCCACCTCAGTTCAGACCCAGCCATATGCAAATCAGTCTTGACCCTTGACCTCATGGGAACAGTCCAGCAAAAACTGCCAAGCCAGGACTTCCCTGGACTGGACACAAGCATCCTGGGACCGGTTTCAGGGTAACACCCCTCATCAGACAGGCTAGCTTGAATCCAGTTGCAACGTGAGCAAGAGACCCACGTCTAGGCATACCATGCCCAACTTAGGGCAAACTAAGCCACCACAATAAGATGATGGATGGAGCGCTGAAACTTTTCAGACATGGGTCACTTGCTCACTTTGCCACTGGATTCAAGCTAGCCTGGCTGATGAGGGGTGTGAGCTAAATTCTGATGATGGATTTAACCCAGATCTAATAGTGACATGGGTGAGTTTCTGAAAAGTTTCAGCGCTCTGTCCATCATCTTATTGTGTTTGCACTGTTTGCCCTAAGTTGCCGGGGTATGTCCAGACGTGGGTCCCTGGTGCACTTTGCCACTAGATTCAAGCTAGCCTGGCTGATGAGGGGTGTTACCCTGAAACCGGTCCCAGGATGCCTGTTTCCGGTCCAGGGAAGACCTGGCTTGGCAGGTCGCGCTGGACTGTTCCCATGAGGAACAGTGCCAAGACTGATTTGCATATGGCTAGATCTGAACTGGGGTGGCGAAGTGAGCTAAATACTGATGATGGATTTAACCCAGATCTAATAGTGACTGGTGGTGAGTGTCTGAAAAGTTTTAGCGCCCCGTCCATCATCTTATTGTGTTTGCATTGTTCGCCCTAATTTGGCAGAGTATACCCAGACGTGGGTCCCGTGCTCACTTTGTCCATGGATTCAAGCTAGCGTTGCTGATATGGGGTGTTACCCCGAAATCGGTCTGAGGATGCTTGTTTCCAGTCCTAGGAAGACCTGGTTTGGCAGTTTGGGCTCCTCCCATGAGGAACTGGGTCAAGAAAGATTTGCATATGGCTGGGTCTGAACTGGGGTGGCGAAGCGAGCTAAATAATGATGATGGATTTAACCCAGACCTAATAAGACTGGGGGTGAGTGTCTGAAAAGTTTCAGCAATCCATCCATCATCTTATTGTGTTTGCATTGTTTTACATTATTATCAGGCTGCAGATAGCAGAGCCTGATAATGAGCAGTGCTCTACTCAGATTTATGACCCATGTGGGTCAGAGGTTCAGAACTGAAGCAGTGAGGTATTTAACATTGAAATAAAAGCCAATCTCAATTCAATATTGGAGCATGAGAACAAAATGATGTTTTCTTTGAAACATTGTCTTAATGTTTTTCTCTACTTTAAAGTACGCCAGTTAAGTCCTAATGTTTTACAAAGCATGTTTCTTTACTTTAAAATCCTCACTTTTAAACAAATGACTGTATTTTCCTGTTATAAATATGGCACCATGTCTATAGGCCACTGGGAGTGTCACGTGTCGACATCGCTAAGTTGGCATGAGCCCAGCAACCATAATGCTGCTTTTGCGCACGTTACTACATGCCTTTATTTTTGCAAGACTCTGTTTATGCCTTTCACATGAGAACCCTCTACTTTGTTCGTTCTCTGCGTGTTACTGGAGTTTAGTCTGAACACTGTGAGCAAGGTCGATAAACAATGCCCCTTGTTATTCTGTTCTGGTCAGTCCCTAGCACCTAGACAAAACATGCTAACACAGCAGCTGCTGGAAACTTGTACTTTGATATTATGGGGATGCATGTTTAGGTAACACACACTTGGAGAGGGAGCTTTCCAGGGAGAAGAGCCATGCGGTTCCTATGAAGTAGATGTACCATCTAGGCACTAAGGTGTGGGGTCTGCTGACAAAGCCCACAGATCTTCTATTATATAGTAATACTTCTTCTTACCAAGGGGAGGGTGGTTAGGCCTTATAGTCCACTGTCTTTATATGATGACATCTCACTTTATGATATATGGCCTTGCTGCAATGCTAACTGTATTGATATTATGCATTTTGCTGCTGGTTGTGGCTCGTATATTGCATTTTAGAGCACGATAGTTGAAATAAATATTTTAAACTATATTCGTGTTTCAGTCAGTTCTTATTGTGGACAGGTACGAGAGTGTGAGCAAAAAGGTGTGTCTTGTTACCGCGATTCCTGAGAGATCCGGGAGTGTTGTGTTCTGGAGTGTCTAATAATTTGCTTCTTCATGAGTGTGTAGGAGAGCGAGTGAGACACTATAGCTAGTCAGTCCTGGGTTCGTGGACACTAAGGTGGTGGGAAGGTTTAGCCCCTATACACTGAGGTCCCATTTTCCTGCGCATAGTTCTGTATATGTGCAGAATCCCTGCAACAGGAGTAATATGCCTACTGTTTGTAAAAACACTTTGACATGGTAGAAATTTAATGATGAGTTTTATGTAATGCATACATAAAGTTAACTCTTCAGTTGAATTTTCTTCCCATTTCAAAGTGTTGCATTTACACACAGCAGGCATCTCGCTCACAGTGGCTGGTAGACACGCTGCCATATTAATAACTGAAAAATACAGCCTTTTTTTAAATGGGAGGAATTTATAGTGCAGAAGAGTGTTCCATCAAGTGCAGAAAAGTTTTCCTTACTATGAACATTTTTGCAGAACATTTTTATCCACTTTAACTTTCTCCCATTTAAAAAACAAAAGGTTGTATGTTTATGTTGTACATGTAACGGTGCCACATATGGCGAAAGGTATGTCCTGTGCCACAAGTACATACAACACAGGCTCTCAGTCACCCATACACATATATCCCATTCATTCAAACACGTGTTTATACATCCCCAAAGACCATGCACTCACTGATGCACATGGCAGCCCTATCATAGTACCCTAGTCACAGTATTTTGTTCAAACCATAGTATTGGGCTACATGGACATTAAGGGGCATATATACAAGCCCCTATCGCCACAGGAACGTCACTTTTTTCGACTTTCTGTGGAGAAATGGGCTTTGCCTTATTTACAAGGCAGTGTTAAGCCACTTAACATGGCTTAACGCTGCCTTGTAAATAAGGCACCCTTTCACGCTATACTTACCGTGAAAGGGGTGGGCAATAGGTGTTGTGGTGGGCGTTCTGCCGCAACACCTATTGATTTTGACGCTGCCCCATATTTATAAGGGTGGCGTAAATATAGGGCAGCGCCAAAATTAAGACCAAAAAGACTTGGTCTTAAGAAGGTGCAATGAGGAGAAATGCTTTATTTCTCTTCATTTTTGCTGTTTCTATGTGTGCTGCATTGTGCAGCACACATAGAAGCAGCAAAGCGCCATGTATGATTGTTTACGTGCAGGAAGGTGTCCCTTCCTGCACATAAACAATCATTTTAAAAATGACGAGTTGCAACTTCTATGTGTGCTGCACAAAGCAGAACACATAGAAGTTACAAATCGACATCTAAGATTGTTTATGTGCAGGAAGGGACACCTTCCTGCACATCAACAATCATTACCACAGCACAGGCACCCTTGCACTATGGTGCAAGGGTGCCTGTGTTGCAGTGGCAGCTCGCAGAGGGAGTACTGCGGGCGGTGGGGCGGGGCTGGGGAGGGGCTGGGAGGGGGTTAGTGGAGTCCGACATACGACGGGCAGGAGTAAAGTAAGTAAATAAATAAATAAGACTATTTACCTTGCGCTCGCTGCATCGCCGAGTTGGCGATGCAGCGAGCGCAAGGTTAATAGTCTTATGTATTTATTTACTTACTTTACTCCTGCCCGTCGTATGTCGGACTCCACTAACCCCCTTCCCAGCCCCTCCCCCGCTCACCGCACTGCCCTGCAGCACTCCCTCTGCGAGTCGCCACTGCTGTGTTGGCGTTAGGCAGCTGTGATTAGCACCGGAACAGGCGGAAATGCAGGGCTGCACCGTATAGTTGTAAATACAGTGCAGCCTTGCGTTTCAAAAGTGGCGGAGCGGGCCTTAAGCCAAGAAGGCTAACGCCGCGCTCCGTTACTTTTCTTGTACATAGACTCCTAAGTTTAAAGACAATGAAGCTGGGCGAGGAGGTGTCTGGCAACAATGCACGAGTTACTTGGCTCACGACAATTTTCACTAGTCAGAAGTAACTCTCATTACAGAAAAGGTTGGAGACCCCTGACCTATACAGACAGAGACACCTGCAAAATAGCCTGACATAGGAACTTTCTTTAGATAAAAATTACTTCAAACAATATTATTCTGTTGTCTTAAAAGTTCTGTTTTCTAGCATGAGCGCATTTCACCAAAATCAAGTAAAGGATAAATATTAAGATGTGCACGAAAAAATACAATGTGAACGAAAATATAAATCTATTATACACGGTTTCAGTGTTATTATTTTTTTTCATTCCTCATAATAGCCCCAGCAAAGCATACCTAAGCAAGTCACTTTCATTCCATTTCAGTCTCCGAAGACATGACAGCTTCTGTTCACTTTTTCGGAATAATGGTTGTTATCGTACAGATTTTTTCTAAAACAAACACAAACATCCTTCTAAATTACAGGCCTTCAATGACAATCTTTCTAGGTTGGATTGTTCTAAACTAATATGGCTCAGACAGATTCTGAATAATGTAGGAGGATAGGGCCCACAGAAATACCAAGAAATCTGAAATTGAATTTAGCCTGTCAGATTTTCGCTTAGTTGATCCGTATTGCTTTAATATTCTACAAGCTGGAAACCATTTCATTCTAGTTCATAAAGATCATCACGGCAGAGGATACAATATTTGAATTTAGCTTATTTTTCATTTTCCAGGAGAAAAGCTTGCCATTGTGTATAAAACTGATCAAACCCTTTCTATCTGTTGCACAAAATTGGGGACACAAGTAGTACAAGAATGCTACAGAAAATAAGTGCTTACGAAGGTAAATGAACTTTAAATTTCTCATTTTTGAAGCATCCTCATCTCTTTTCAAAAATTCAAAAACAGGGTTTATTCTGCCTAAATATATACTCATTGGAACTTTTTCATATAGGTAGATTGAGTAATGGTAAGTTTATGACCAAATGGACGCGTTTTACACCTATCAGTAATTCACAAAAGGATTACTGGCACTCGTAATCCCATTTAGTGTGCAGTGAACTCTGTCACCAGTGCGAAGTTCTTCAAACCCGTAAATCCCACTCATGGTTTGGGAAAATTAGCGTGATTAGCATTGGAAAATTGTGAACGTCCATTCAAAAACTTCACTTATTACCATTTCCACCCTGAAAATGATAGAACTTTTAGTCTAGTCAAAGGCTGGCCTAAATCACTTTACAAAGTTGTCCATGGCCAAAAACATTTTCACTGTTGGATGAGGAACAGAAGCTGTGTGGAGCTCTTTGATGCACAGAACTCATCAGAATGGGATTGCAATGGAAACATGACACTACCTTCCCAGAAGTATACCTGGAAACCTGTGAAAAATGTTAAGACGGTGACCTCTGCCCATAATGCTCTGAATTTCTTTGGTAATCAGGTCCAATATTTTTGTAAAGTACTATATTCCCACTTCACATTCAAAAGCATTGTCGGTAACTTAGGGCTTAAATTATCAGTGTCATTATCATCATTTCAGCTACCTCAGACAGATGAAAGGCAAAGTTGACCTGCTGAAATGTAACCTTTGATTTGCAGGTTGCACACTGATTTACAGTTACTTTCGCAGAATAGAATGCTCCAGAAAAAAACAGACCAGATGTGGCCATGTTTTAGAAAGTGCCCCGGGGCACTTTGGTATTAGAGAAGGGCCCAAATGCACTTCTGGGTCATTCCCTCATTTTCACCGGAGCACTCTGCGTACCCTTTCTATGTTGACCTCCACTTACTATCTCAAATGTAGGATCTAGGTAAAGGGAGTAGTAGGTATTCCACCACACTAACTTCATCTTCTTCCATGTTCACATTCTATGATTTCACCCCTCTTCTCTATTGATACACCTGCGGAGGATAGCCCTTGAACCTTTTCTCTACTCTGCAAAGTTCTTGCCCGATCTTGCTCTATGTTATTTTTGAGATTAGCGACAACGTCAGAAAAACGTCTTCTAAACCCATCCATTTCTGTTTATGATCCTTGCTCCACTACTTGTGGGAAAACTGCAGACAGCCATTTAAGATCTGCTTTTGTTGAAGGTGTTTCTTTCTTCCTTGCTACCATGACTTTTTCTTTCCTTGGTCAGAGAGTGTGTCTAAGACGGTCACAACAAACTATTTTGCAATGCTGTTAGAGCCCTTGACAACATTCCCTCTGGATGAGTCTATCCCCATTGTGAGGGCAGATTCCACAGTCCATCAGGACTCTCGCAATGAAGGGAAGAGTCTGATCGCTCTCAACGAAGGCTGTCCGTACAGGCTATGGTGCCAGTGACCCGTCCCACATCCACTTCTGTAGGGAAGTTAGCCAGGAGCAGAATACGTCACTTGCAGCCAGTTAGGAGTCCGGGATTTCACCAAAAGGTCAGGCACGTGACCGGTAAAATTTATCATTGCGAACCTAGAATTTCAACCCTGCATCACATATGTAGCTGTTTGATTCCTGAACTCTCTGCAGCCACTTAGGAGTACGGGTACTACAGGATTTCACCAAAGGGCCAGGCACATGACTGGTAAAATCTATCATTGCAGACCCAGAATTTCAGCCCTGCTTCGCATATGTAGCTGTTTGATTCCTGAACCAGCTGCATGGTCTGTGCACCATGTTGCAAGAGGAAAGGTTTCGTTTTTCCTGTTCATGAGTCTCATTTCAGGATGTGGTGCAGAAGAGCATGTGGAGGTAGAGTGCTGTGCGCTTCCAGCAGTCTCACATACCCAATCCATCACCCCTCACATCCCTCAGGGTGCACCACTACAATTCCCACAAATCCTTTGTATTATCTGTGCTTCCTTCATGTTGGTCACATCTTACCTTCCTCATGCTCCCCAGGTGATTGCCTCTCCTCACCACTGCCATCGCGGAGGGGTCATGCTTCAGGCAACATATTCTTTAGCCTCAACTTGATCAAGAAGGAAGTAGGCAGAGGGTACCAGTGCATGTTCTCCTTTACAGTACCCTAAACCATGGATGGTATTCTCCGCCCTGTGCTCCCCCCCTGCTCAGGGTGTGATCTGCCCTATACTTAGTCGGGCCAGCACTTCAAATCTCCTGCTTCTGCTCAATCTAGTGCTTTCAGGGTGGGCGACAAGCACAGCCCACAGGGCACTTGGTGCAATGTTCTAACAAATGATTCATTCATGTGCTCCCTTTGGGTTGCCTTCTATTCCACCATAATCGATCAACCATGTTCCCTACAATCTTACTTTAGCAGCTTCTTTAGGGAACTGAGCACCGTATGTGTAGGGTGAGGGGTCGTCCCATAGGTATGTTCCAATACACGGTCAAAGTCATGGGTCTATGAGTCCTGGTGCCTGTTCACTGGGCCTTCATGCAGTCACATGTCTTTTCAGGCATGCAAGTTTTCAGGGCAGAGGGATGGTCTTGGTTCAGAGAACCTTCAGTGCCGTGTTGAAGGAAATGGTCATGCCCCAGATATGCTTTTTAAACATTTTACTTTTTAGCTTCATTTAATTGATTTACCTTTTTGTTGATCTTCAATTGTCTAAGGAGTTGTCTTATTCTCCCTGGCTATCACTACGTAAGCAGCCTTGGTTCGTACATTGCTTGGGGTATCTTAATTAACTTCATCCTGTGTTTTGGTGTGAGGATATTTGCAGATACTTCCGTAGTCCTCTAATATTTGACAGTAAAAAAAAATCTTTCTAAGTAAGAAATCCGTAGTGGACAATCGTAACAAAGGTCCTGATGTACGATCTCTGTTTAAACACCAATGATGTACAAAATGCACACTGACTGGTTTGTGAATGAAATGCAATTTGATATACAACCAATGTACTAATATGTTGCTTCACAAATTGTCCATTCACAGGGGGTTGCAAAACTTCTTTCCTAATGAATATTAAGTAGGCAGGTGAGAATGTACAACATATAGTAAATGGAAGTGAATGCAGGATTGGGGACCTGTGAGGGACCGCAGAGTGCAGTCCATGCATATGAATTCACAATTGGGAAATATTTTTTATTTAAAATGCACCTCATGGGCATTAATAGGCTAGGGTTGTCTTATTTTGAAAATAGCCAGTCGCAGCCGGTGTAGGTAAGAGCGGTTGGGCAGGCGGGGGGTACAGTCGACAGACGACGGAATAGGGAAAATAAAATAGAAAAAAAAGAAAACCACTTACCTTGCACTCGCCGCATTGCCGAGTCAGTGATGCAGAGAGCGCAACATAAGTGGTTTTATTTATTCATTTATTTTATTTTCCCTATTCTGTCGTATAACGACTTCCTCCCTGGCCCACCCCACCGCTCTTACCTCCACCGGTCGCCACTGAAAATAACCCTGTTTGGGAACACATCGGGGGAAGCAGGCAGTATTCCACCATGACTCCACAAACATCAGCACCATTTTCAAAGGGGGAAGCTGCATTTGGTGTGTGAGTTATGATTAGCAGCACAGTGACATACCTGAAGAGGATTTGGTGGTGTGAGTGGTGATGGAAGGCTACGTCCTGGTGACTGGCTGGTTTTCTGAGGTGAGCTTGATGGCTGTTGTGCAGGTGTTTGTTGGTTTTGGCTTTGAGGCTGCGTTTGGTTTGGCTGCTGCTGATGTTGTTGTTGCTGCTGCGGTGACTGCTGTTGTAACTGCTGGGATTGATGCTGGTGTTGTCCCGCTTGTTGTTGGCTTTGATTTTGGTGTTGCTGATGATGTTGATGCTGCTGTTGTTGATGCTGCTGTTGTTGGTGCTGCAGTTGCTGTAGATGTTGAAGTTGTTGGAGCTGTGAGTTTAAGGATGAGGTAGCTGTCCAAGAAAAAGAAAATATTTACATGAGCAAGGTTCACCTATGGAGCTACAAAGCATCACACTATGCACACTTCATACCAGTCAAGGTATGAATATTTTGTTCTCGGTCCATTACCATTTTGTTTGATATCTACTACAAGACTTCTACAGTTATGAAAAGCAATTTCATTTTAAATGTGTGTATTAATAATTTTACATTGCCTACATGAATGTCACGCATCGGAACACAAGACCAATAATAATGAAGGACTGTATCTAGTTAAGTAAATAATACCTATATAGTGAATTAAAGTAACACTGTTGGTGGACTTTCTGGGCAAATAGAGCTGAAGTGTGGGGTGATGGATTGCATATGCTCTTCATTGGCATTGCTAGTTGCTAAAGTAGGTTCTGCTGCTAAATCTTTCCATGTAGCCTGTCACTAGTATGTTTTAAATGTACCTGCCTATTCCTAAGCAATAAGCAACAGGGATCTGAGTCATATCATCCGATTTGCTTAACAAATGAAAAGTATTTATGTCTGTGGTTCCTCTATTCTAATGGCTACTGTAGACAGATGCTCTATGCCTTTTAACATGATTACTTGTAATGTCAGAGCAGGCCTCAAGCCAAGTTTAAATACCTCCAGCTTCCACTTGCTTCCACTGATTGACTCTTTCCCCCAGTGAGTGCGTTGGACTGTGTCATGCCCTCTGATTTATTTTGTGTATTTTCTCCACAGTGGCATACCAAGACTGTGTGGTGTCACTAATTCTGCAACTTTTGGATGTCTGGCAATCTGTACAGACCTGTCTACAAATCTCAGGCATTAGAGACTATTGCAGCTCAGCATAAGGCATACTAAGAGGGCAGTCTTGTTGAAAGATGTGGGGTGCCTGTATAAAATGTTCCTCATCTCAGCGTACATTAGCACAGAGTGTGCCATGACAGGGACAGGAACTAGACTGCTTGGCAGGGCCATGATGTATTGAGCTCGCAATGGTGCAGCGGAGTGTCCTGCACAATCTCACAATGCTGCAATGCAGTCTTGACCTGATCAGTCTGAGAGAGGGGATCTATCGATGAATTTTATAATTCTGTAGTGGGAGAGAGCAAGGCTTTTAAAGAGCATTTATTTTGACAGCACTCTTTCTCTTCCAAAAGGCTGCTTAGACGCCTTTTGTATACCAGTTGACCCGAAAGGGTGTGAACAAGAAAAAGGGGAAAAAGAAAATGAGTGAGAATTAACAGGGAAGACAAAACAGGCAATCTTTAGTAGTTGTAAGCCCTTCTAAACGGGGGAATATTACCTTTTTTTTATTCGGATGGCCTAATCTTCGTTTTGTGATCCAGCAGTTTGGCATTGTCTCACATAGCTGTCTCTCGTTATGCTATGATTTATTTTTATGCTTTGAACCTCCCTCTAATGTAAATTTGTATTTAAATCTATTGTTTTTATTTTTCAGTAAGCTTTGTGTATATATAATACCACTTTATATCTTTCTTATATTGCTAACATAATTTCTATTATATTTTTTAATTCATTTATTTCTGCACTTGTACATTTTTACTTTCTCAAAACAGAACTACATTTTGAAATTATTAATACCTCACCCATCTTTATAATAATGCACACCTTTTTAATTACAACTATAAAAATGATGTGAACACGTTGAGGCATCTTTTTCACACATTATCTATCTACATAATATCCTGCAAATGCATCATAAATTCTTCTTGTTTAAATAGTTTCTATCTCACAGGTATTTTAGTAAATAATTATCATGCCTTATAGTTTGTCAGAATATTTAACACAATTGTAGCATTTAATGTAAATAGTACTGTAAATAGTACAGTTTCTTCTCCAATAGTGTAACTTTGTTTGTCTCATGTTCATTCCTTGTATAATTAAGTTATTCCTGCATCTCAGGAGTAGATTGATACATTTAATTGTTTTAGGTTTGAGCTCCTTATTTTGGGCACTGTCTGCTGTATATGCATTGATCCTCAATATTCTTTCTCTAACGCCATTTTTTTTAAGCCAGTATTCAATTTTCAGCAGCCCTGCTGTGCAATATATTCTTTAGTTGAGCATCTGATGTCAATGCATCCCTCAGTTGTGGCTGATCATTTTATATGTTTTATTATTTTTGTCGTTAGTTTGTAGTTAAATACCTCTATTTTACTATTATCCCTTTTAAATGACTTCCTGGTTAGCGTATTGGAATAATGTCTGTGGAGCAGTTCTTGTTTTAGAACACTAATGTTTTTCATGCTCCTTTGTTCAGGTACAATTGTCCTCATTAAAAGAAAATCTGTACATATGACAGATTTTCCTTTACGCTTATTTTATGGTTGTCTGTAAAACGTAATAAAGCATTGTGATGAGATAATTTTATGAAGAGAGTAGTCTGACATTTTCCATGTTTCACAAATATCAATTAGTCCAAAAATTCAATCGGACAATTGTAAAATGTACACATCACCATAGGTTAGTATCTTGTTCATTCATCTAGTTTATAAGTATGTTTAACTCCTCCACCAATCCACTACAAAGTAAAAGGATATCATCCATATAAGGTCACTTATCTGAAATTATGTCTATATTAGCATGTAGCCACCAAACATAAATTTTTCTTCTAAATATGACGTGTTGATAAGCCACACTGGGGGTACATATTTCCCCCATATTTGAACCCCTGCTTTGTTTAAAAAAACAAAATCTGTCAATACTAACAGCATATTTAATTAACGTCTGTTGGCACCATTTCAACATCACTTCTTCAATGAAAGACTCAAACTAATGTTACTAGAGACTCTTCCTGTGGTATATTACTAGTCAATGCTGTGGTATATTACTAGTCAATGCTTCCACAGCACATCACTAGCAGTTGCCTGTTGTTTTCAGATTCTTTATTTCAATTCTCTTTAATACCAAGGCCCAGTCCTGAAAAAAAGAAGGTATCATCTTTACAAAAACGGTGAAGAAGAAATCAGCCTCAAAAATAATTTATGCCAGAGATTATTGGGTGAGAATGGTTATTTATGACTTTTTCCCTTTTGAAAATGCATACAAAAGCTGGATTTTGGAGTCGAATGTTTTTACAAAATCTCACTCGTTTTGCTTATCCACCCAGTCTATGATGCCTCCACTACAAATGTAGTAATTTCCTTCACCAATTTTATTGTGAGATAGGAGCTAAGAGTTTCATATTTATCTTTTTTCGCTAGTAAGTTTCTCACTTCATCATCGTTGTCGTCAGTATCAATAAAAACAATTGATCCTCCTTTACATGTTGACTATACTGTCACATTATTATCATTATTAATATTTATTTGAATACCTGTGATTCACCTCTTATTGTTGCATTTTAAATTCCAATGGTGCGTCCTTCTTTCACTGTATCTTATTCTTTTTGACATTTCCTTTTTAAATGTTGTGAGTTCATTACCAATTTCAACTTAGGTAAACCGAATTTAGATGTTGCTTTCTAGTCAGTTATCTCTTTTAGTGGGAAGAAATCTCCTTATTTAAAAAAAATGAAATTAAGACATAGCTTCCTGAATAAAACGATGTTTCTGCTGAGGACACAGTGTTTGTTGACATATGAATTATTTGTGTATTCCTGATATCATTTGTCGTTTTTTTTGCATTCTTTGGCTAAAAACACATTGCCCCCTAAGGCACCGTATATAACATTCTGGCAAATCAATTGATCACAAACAGAAAGCTCTAATCTATCAATCAGAATTCACATTCATACCTACATCTCAATGAAACCAAACGTTGATCACCAATATGCATAGAAAGCTACTAGTAATTGATGAAGTGCAACTCTATATGCTTGTACAGTGACTTTATGGCTATGACAATTATATCCTCAATGGCCACTGAGGGAAAAACATCTGAGGAGTGGGGAGATTTATGCTAAATAAACCAGCACGGAATAATGTGTAAAATGTTCAGGTTTCACGCTTCCGTCACAAAGTGATTGGTTGTTCAGCTTAAGCCCTGGGCTGGCATCACAAACCAGTAAGCTGTGATTGTTGGATGAAACAGGCAGGTACAGTACAGTGGCTGCATGTACTGAGGAAATGCAAAGGACATGTGGTCTTCGTAGCGTGTAGTTTAATTTGTACTTTAGTGTTCAAGACCCACTTCAATTACTGCGCGAGAAAGAAGCAGGATTAAACTCTACAATTGCCTTTCTGGCACGGAGAATTGGCAGCAGAAATACAATCAAAAGCGGAAGATTTGGCATCATTTCTGAGTGATGTACATTGATTCTGAGTGATGTCTCGGCCTCTGTGAACAGTCTACTGAGCAGCCACGACAGTGGGTGGAATGTAATCAAATGAAAGCAATGCATATATTTCATATTTTGCAGACATTCCAGTGATACGCTTTGCAGGAAGACGATTAGTATGTAACATCAAGATTTCAAAAAAACAGATATCGACGCTGCTGGAATATCATGGCAAATTCTTGATACACTGAAGTGCGATAAAGGTGAAATCATCTGGTCCAACAGTACGATTGGGTCTTAATTATGTCAAGAAGGCAGTACCATATCAGTGCAAAATAATGCCATAAATCCCAAAAATGACATGGAAATGGTAATAAAAGGTTCATCAATTACAAATGTTAGTACATAACTGTTGGAAATTAGGTTAATGGTTGACCGGGGTGTGAGCCCTTGTCAAGCAGCAGTCACAATCCTCGTCAGGGTAAGGCACAAGCAACTTCAAACTGCAACCCAAAATTAACCTGCGCTCACACCCTGGTAGCTTGGCACAGAGCAGTCAGGCAAAGTGTAAAGTATTTGTGTAACACTTCAAATAGTAAAACAGTGAAAACACCACACAAAAAGATCCCACACCAGAAAAACTGAGTTGTATTTAATGAAAAAAGCACCAAAATGACAAAAATCCCTAAAATCAAATCAGTAGAACAGGAGTTATGAATTTTTAAAGAATAAACTGTAATATCGTGCCTAAATGCATAAAGCACCAATCTGGTTGCGCTGGACCGGGTCAAAGTCAAAAGTTCAGGCAGACCGCAATGGAGCACGGATCTGATTCAGTCCCAGGTTAGTCCCGCTGAAGGTTTACATTCTCAAGTTTTGTGCCAAGAGTCCCATTCATGTTGGCGTGGGCCACAGGGAGCAAGAAGGGTATCGCTTGCGGTTATTGGCGCAGCGTGAGGAGCAGGCCGGGTGTTGCGGATGGGCGGGCTGGAGCTCGCATTGGCAGTCCTCCGCAGCAATCAATGCTTGCTGTGCTTAGAGACGGGCTCACGGCTGCTCACACTGGTTTTTGGTGCAAGTGGCATGGTTCCAAAAGCCTGGTTTTAAGAGCCTGTCAATCACACCAAGGGTCCAAGACCTGAGGGGCACCACCTGCTGGTCAGTAACTTGCTGAAGACTGGTCCAGAAGCCTTTTCATGTCCCTGAGGCTCAGATCAGGAGGCCAGCAGACTAGCCCTTTGAGTCACTCTGGGGGTTCTGGGTTCAAGATGGGTGGCAGGTCTAGTTCTTCCTC
Source organism: Calotriton arnoldi (assembly GCA_963921515.1). NCBI lineage: Eukaryota > Metazoa > Chordata > Amphibia > Caudata > Salamandridae > Calotriton > Calotriton arnoldi. Next base: position 3,361,029 of record CAWUFW010000742.1, read on the forward strand.
CCAAGGCAAGAGGGCAGCAGGCAGCAGGTCAGAATAACAGGGCAGCAGCTTCTTTAGAGTGGCAGTCCAGCAGCACAGCAGTCCTTCTTCCTGGCAGAGTATCCACAGGTCCAGAAGTGTACTGAAGAGTTGGTGTCTGAGGTCCTTCTTTTATACACTGGTGCCGTGGTTCTGGAAGGTGGGAGAAGCTCCTAGATAATGGCTTTGAACTGCATGGAATTTCCTACCTCCCCTGCCCTGGCTCCAAGCTGGCTAAAGTGACAATGCAGGGTTGTTGGGCCCTTTGTGTGAAGACAGGACACCACCTATTCAAGTGTAAGTGGTGCTGTGCCCAGCTTCTCCCTCCCATCCTGCCTGTGATGGCCCATCTAATCACACCTAAGCTCCCATTGTGCATGGCTGTCTAGCAGGAATACACAAAGCCCAGCTGCCAACTGCACCCAGTCAAGTGACCAAGGCAGACTGAAGACACCAAATGGCTAAAGCAAGAAAATGCCAACTTTTTAAAAGTGGCATTTTCAGAATTGCAATTTTAAATCCGACTTCACCATAGAGACACAAAACTTGAAGAGGCTATCTCTTCCCATTTGGAATTTACACTTATAAAATGTAATAAGGTAACTCCAATGTTATCCTTTGGGAGAGATAGGCCATGCAGTAGTGAAAAACGAATTGAAGAGTTTTCACTACCAGGACAAGTCAAACTTAAAAGTACATGCCCAACATTTTAAATACACTGCACCCTGCCCTTGGAGCTGTCTAGGGCCTACCTTAGGGGTGACTTATATGTATTAAGAAGAAAGGTTTGGGCCTGGGAAAAGGTTTATTTTGCCAGGTTGAAATGGCAATGTAACCTGCACACAAAGGCTCTGCAGTGGCAGGCCTAAGACATGTTTAAAGGGCTACCTAAATGGGTGGCACAGTCAGTGCTGCAGGCCCACTAGTAGCGTGTAATTTACAGACCCTGGGCATATGTAGTGCACTTTACTAGGGACAGACAAGTAAATTGAATATGCCAAATGGGGATAAGCCGATATCACCATGTTTTAAGGAGAGAGCACAAGCACTTTAGCACTGGTTAGCAGTGGTAAAGGGCACAGAGTCCTAAGGCCAACAAAAACAAATTCATCAAAAAGTGGAGGGAAAAAGGGAAAACGTTTGGGGAAGACCCTGCAAAAATGGCCATTTCCAACAATAGCCCTCTGAAGTAAGCGAAAGAAGACATGCAGTGCTCTATAAAGAGTTCCTCTAAATAAAAACATATATACATAAATATACATGAATAAATAAACAAATGAACATATTTGGTGAAACAGAGCAGTACAGACAGAAAAAGAGTACTGTGATCACAAGTGAGAAGTGTAGTTTAGTCTTTTGTACTAGAGGTGGGCGAGCCACTGAAAACTCGAGCCAGGCTCGGGCCTGAAGCTGGGCTCTGGCTCAGCTCAAGGTCCTGTTGGAACCTCAAGCCCATAATGAGCCAAGCTTACATAGGGGTCCACCTGCCTGCCTTCCTCCCTCTACCCAGGATGTGACATTACTGTCAGAGTTGCAGATTGTATAACTGGGAACTAGGTTCGAGTCTCTGCGTTGGCTCAATATCCTGTGATTGTGGGCGCATCAATTTATTTTCACCGTGCCTGTAAACAATGCATATGAGCTTGTGTAATGTAACTCGTGCTCATGTAAAGTACTCAGCGTTAGGATTGAGCTTCCACTGTATTTAGAAACTGAGGAAATTTAACTAATTGGTAAAAACTAAGCCCTAATATAAGAAACGACAAATAGAGGTCCATTTCCTGGCTGCTCTGTGAAAAGTGATACCAGAAAACCTGGATAAATTGCAGCTTCCCCACTTAAATTGTGTTTATCTTAAGCAAATACTTTATTTCACCAAAACTCTTTTTTCTTCATTATCGCATAGAAAGGCACTACCAGTTGTACAAAACTATAACTTTTAATAAGTACTTCTCAGTGCAGTGATATAATGTGCCCTATTAATGTTAAAGCCTCCACATGTTTAAGAAATGCACATTTTTGAATTTTGAAGAGACTTTACCATATGTTACGTGATATTTGTTGTATTATTTACATAGCATATATTTTCTGTGACTTGGCTGTCCCTGTTAATTTGTTGGCTCTTTCACCTCTATCTTGCACAGGATTTAGCTAGCTGAATGTCACACCTTTACAGGCGATCTTGCTTCAGAGTAGATGAAGATCCTTTTGATCAAAAATCTGGCTTGTATTATGGCCCTTGGAATACTTGATACACCACCAATCCCCATCCAAAATAGGGAATATTTGCTGACAAATGCACAAGAGCGAACCCCGCACCTGGGCATTCGGAATTTCAGAAGGGGTTTGATGGTCCCCACCCATCACAGCAAGAAACACCAGCAGTATGTAATTCCATTTCAGCCATTGGCTAGCTTCACTGGTACTGATGAGGTGCACTTCCACATAAAAAATTGTTTGTTTCAGTGCAATGGCAAGTAGGAAGATCTCCGTTATTAGTTCTGCCGTCATTTCATGTTTTTTTCAATGGAGTTTTTCTATGGATGATTCTTTGCAAACATGTGTTACCAGGCTTTTTTATTTAATTACTTTTACACTTTTAATGCCTGTTGCTTTTGATTGCAAAAAACTAAAATAATAAAATTGAATCACAGACTTGCCAAAGCCAGATATGTTGATTTTACAAATGCTTGTTATATATACTAGCGCTGGAAGTGTAAAAACTATTGCCGTTCTGCATTTCTGCAGGGAAAAAGCAATGTTGCCCTCTCAGGTCAATTTACATAATGCACCAACAGATTTCTGAATGCCTCTTTTTTTACTTTAACATAGGTTGCAACTCCAAACAATTGAAGTGTACTTTTGTCTCTTCTTCTTGATTTATCACTGCACCTATGGCCTTACAGAGGTACTCTTGGTGGTTTTTTGTTGGTAATAAGGCTTTGCTGTGGTCCTCACTGTTATTTACTTATGCCAGGAGTGAGAAATTGGGTTGTGGGTTGAGCAGGGTGAAATCCAAATTTCTACAAATATTTATGTAAACAAGTACAATAAAACACATTAATCAAATTTGATTAATGTGTTTTATTGTACTTGTTTACATAAATATTTGTTTTCAGCTCATGTATTCATCTGATATGATTAATAATGTATCGATTTATGTTTTGGCATGCATTTAAATGTCACAAAATATGTAAAAAAGATTTTTGAGTAATGGCAAAGAAATAGCCAGGACTAAGATAAAGTACTTCTATTGGTCCATAATCTGCTAAAATAAATAGCAGGACTTCAAATAAGGTGGCCCGATCTCACTTTTTTCGAAAAACTTACTAAAAGTGGCATTTTCAAAATTGTAACTTAAAATTGTAACTTAAAATCTGACTTTACCATTAAAGAGGATTTTAAATAACAATTTCTCAGATACCAAACAAGAAATTTTCACCTGTTCCCAAGCAAAACTTAGCACTTATTAAACTTAATAAGGCAACCCAGTGTTATCCTATGGAAGAGGTAGGCCTCACAGTACTGAAAAACGAATTTAGGAGTATTTGAATACCAGGACATGTAAAACTTAAAAGTACCTGCCCAACTTTTTAATTACAATGCACCAGGCCTGGGCGTAGTTCACGGAGTTTCGCTACGCGGAACTCTGCGAAGTGACAAAAAAACTCTGCGGGGTTCCGCAAGTGGCGGAGTGCAGTACGAACTGCCGTTTGGGCTGATCTTCCTGCCGCTAGGGTAGAAATTCTATCTGAGCAGCAGCTCGCGCTCGCCAACTTACTGTTCGCGAGCGGGAAAAAAACTCTGCTTCACTACGCGGAGCAGAGTTTTCTGCACTCTGCGCACTTCGCAGAGTGCAGAAAACTCAGTGCAGAAAACTCCACAAACTCCGCGAACGGAGCGGAGTTCACCGCCCAGGCCTACAATGCACCCTGCGCTATAGGCAATCTGGGTCCTACCTTGGGGGTGTGTGAATTATATGCAATAAAAGGGGGGTTTAAGTCTTGGCAAGGGGGTTATATTGCCATGTCAAATTGGCAGTTTAAAGCTACATTCAGGCTCCAATGGGAGGCCTGGGTCATGTTTTAAGAGGCTAGCTAAGTGGGTGGCACAATAGGTGCTGCAGGCCTACTAGTAGGCCCTTGGTATATGGTATACCAGTTAACTAGGGACTTATAAGTAGATTTAGTATGTCAATCAGATTTAAGTCAATTTTACCATGTTTTAGGACGTGAGAACAAGCAGTGCACAGAGTTCTAAAGCCAACAAAAAAGAATTCAGCAAAAATTGGAGGGTGAAGGCAAAAGGTTTGGGGAAAGGCTACCCTAAGGCTGACAGGTCTAACACCAGGACAGTGTCACTAGAATAATAGTGCCACCATCGGCTTACTTGCAACTAACTTGTGACTGAAAGCATCAGGACTGTATTGAACGAACTCATACTCCTTCTAACAGCATTTACTTTAGCAAACAAAATGATTTTAATGTTACCGCCTGGACAGGTGTGGGGTACCTCATGTCCTTTACAATGCAGTTGAAGCCGATCATTTTTCTTGATTATCACATAGTCCCAGTCCCTATAACATAGTTTTCAACCCCTAAGCAGGGGTTATCGCTAAAACACATGCTTGGGTGAAAGCTATCCTCTTGACATGAGTCCTATTGACAACAATGCCTTGATCACACTGTAGGCATTGCTTGCAACTATGCCATAATGGGGTTCTTCCCATATGATTAAGACACTACCAGAATATGTGGTGATGCAAATTCATGCAAAGAAAAAGCTTAAAAGATTCATAATCTGTAAACAGTGTCACTTTAATTGGGACTTTGTCACTCAATGATATGCAACTATCAAAAGCATCAGTCAATCAAAGATACATTTTAAATTATGCCCTTCAGTTTGACTGATTTGATATGCGTTGAGAGCAATGAAACTCAAATGGTTTGCTAGTGCCAACAAAAAAAAAAATGTTGTTGTGCTTAAAGCAGTGGGAAACCCTGCAATCTAGAAAAATATCACATTAAGTACACAATAATGAAAACTATTACTTAAGCTAATATTTATTGGTGCATATAAGAGATTACTTAATACTTCTCATTTCTCATTCATAACAGATTATTACCACACCGTGAATTTTCAAGTCATATTCCAAGGCACTAGCTCTTCTATTAAATAATTACATTTCCACTATAGACATTAAGTTCTTACACCTACTGATTCATTCTGATTGCTTGGGTAGTAGTCCATATTTCAAACAACATAATTGTAAGAAATTGGGCTATTGGTTGAGAGGGGTGGAAGTCCAACTCAGGCAACAACCACAATCCTTCAAGAAAGGCCCCTACCTATTTATTTAACAATATGCTTCACGTCATATGATATAATAGTCTGAACAGTGCTGGAGAATAGAAGAAACAGAAGTATCACAAAATAAATTTATTATTTCAATAAAGATGAAAAAATACACAAATATGATACAAAGACAATTATTAAATATATATATATATACAATCCCACCATCATTCAATCACATTCACAAATGCAGACATACTATCATACCTCTTTCGTACAAGCAACCAACATTCATACAATGACTAGGGCAATACAACAAAGCAATGTAAACAACAGCGTGGCCCCCAAATTTCCTCGGAGATGTAAGTCAAAATATTTTGGAGGATACCAGTATGTTCAATACATATCATAGATACAATGACACAAAACTCAGACAAGCGTAGGAGTATCACAAGCGCCGACGCGCGTTTCGGTGTGAAGACCGGATATGGCCAAACACCTTCCTCAGGGCGTGGGTACCAAAACAGTGAAGTGGTGGGAGAATTTCGGTAGGTCAGGGAATCTTCTGATTAAACAGGCCAGGAGATGCCGTGCAGGGAAGCTCAACGTGGTAATCTAAAACAAGCTGGGATGGAATAACGCCTGAACTGAAATGGCGATGAGGGTCAAGTTACAGGCAAAGTAATGCAATAAGAAGAAACAGGCCGCCACTAAGCTTGATTTAGGCGTGCCCTGGGGTTCCAAAGGTAATGAACAGGATCTAGAAGGTCGAGTGTCCATCAACAGGAGAGCTATGTGCAAAGAAACCAGTGCAGAAAATCACAGGTGCCCCTCACTCGGGATGCGGGATAGACCTGTGAACGTAAAGGCACAGGGAAGTCAGATTAGGCTGATACAGGCGGCGGCATAGTGGTCGTTCCTTGATAGCTGATGGGGGACAGAGCTCTGCATTACTTTGCCTGTAACTTGACCCTCATCACCATTTCAGTTCAGGCGTTGTTCCATCCCAGCTTGTTTTAGATTACCACGTCGAGCTTCCCTGCACGGCATCTCCTGGCCTGTTTAATCAGAAGATTCCCTGACCTACCAAAATTCTCCCACCACTTCACTGTTTTGGTACCCACGCCCTGAGGAAGGTGTTTGGCCATATCCGGTCTTCACACCGAAACGCGCGTCGGCGCTTGTGATACTCCTACGCTTGTCTGAGTTTTGTGTCATTGTATCTATGATATGTATTGAACATACTGGTATCCTCCAAAATATTTTGACTTACATCTCCGAGGAAATTTGGGGGCCACGCTGTTGTTTACATTGCTTTGTTGTATTGCCCTAGTCATTGTATGAATGTTGGTTGCTTGTACGAAAGAGGTATGATAGTATGTCTGCATTTGTGAATGTGATTGAATGAGTGGTGGGATTGTATATATATATATATTTAACAATTGTCTTTGTATCATATTTATGTATTTTTCATCTTTATTGAAATAATAAATTTATTTTGTGATACTTCTGTTTCTTCTATTCTCCAGCACTGTTCAGACTATTATATCATATGACATGAAGCATATTGTTAAATAAATAGGTAGGGGCCTTTCTTGTTTGATTGTCCCTTTGTTTCCCCTATGATTCCCCTACCTTTATCCGCTCAGATAGGGGCCCCCTTTGTTTGAGTGCTTGTAACAACCACAATCCTTGTCAGGGTGAACCACAAAAGTCACTAATTAACCTGTGCTTAACCCTCCGGTAGTTCGGCACAAAAGCAGTCAGGCTTAACTTAGAAGTAATGTGTAAATTATTTATGCAGTATACAAAGGGCAATAAGGTGAAAACACAAAACAAGAAAAATCCCAAACAAATTCAGAAAACTAGAGTACATTTTAATAAATAAAATGATACCAGAACAACAAAAAATCCAATCGATAGAACCAGAGTTATTCAATTTCAAAGTTTTACGTGAAAATAGCACCTCACAGCACAAAGCACCAACTGTGGTTGTCTGGGCACACCGGATCAAGACACAGTCAGTCACAAGTTCAGGCTAACCGAGATGAAGTGTGGGACAGATACAGAGACCAGGTTAGTCCAACCGAGAATTGTACCTTATCTCCTTTCTGCAAGACTTTACGATGTTCGGTGCCTGTTCCGATCAAAGGCTGCGTGGTGCTGCGATGTGAAGTCCTGCATTGAGTTGTGTCGCACTGAGTCAGTTCTGATCAGGAGCTATGAGGGCTGCGATGCAAGGTCCTGTATTGAGTTGTGTCGCCCTGCATCGGTTCTGATGAGGTCGCTGATCAGGAGCTGCGAGGGGATGCAATGCGAGGTCATGGACCGAGTTGCATTGCGCTGCACCGGTTCTGATGATGCACTGTACAGGAGTTGTGAGGGGCTGGGATGTGAGGTGCTGCATCGAGCTGTGTCACGCTGTCAAAGATTTGAAGGGACGCACAGTTAGGCAGGGAGGAGTACACTCTTATGCCAGCCAAATGTCCAGGACCTGGGGGCACGTCTTTGGGATCAGGACTTACTCTGGGCAGAGGCCAGCGGCAGGGCTCAGGCAGGTCTGTGTAGCAGTTTAGCTGGGCAGTTGCAGGGAGTCCTCTGAAGCTTGTTGTGCCCCTGTAGCTCTCACTGGAGGTCAGCCAACTGACCCTTAGAGTCACTCTGGTTAGCCTGGGATGAAGGCAAGCAGGTCCAGTCTTGCTTCTCAGACAGCAAGGCAGTCCTTCAAGCAGCAGGGCAGACCTCTGGCAGCTGGGCAGTCCTTCTTCTGTAACTTTCACAGGTCCAGGAGTGTTCTGATGAGTGGCTCAGGAGGTCCAATTTTTTTACCTAGTGCCAGGCTTTGCATGTGGGAGCTTTCTGGTCTACCCTCACATCTGGTTCTGGAAAGTTCTTCCTCTTCCCCTCTCAAGGCTTCAAAATGTCTGGGGTGACAAAAGACAGGGCAGGCATGGTGTCAAATTCCTTGGCATGTGCAGGAGACAAAGCCCTTTGAAATGTAAATGGGGCTCGGTACATCCCTCCCAGCCATCCTGACAGGATGGCCCAGCCTGTCCACACCAAAGCCCCCTTTGTATTACTGTCTGGAAGCAATACACAAACCCCAACAGTATAGTCATTCACAGTCATGTGGCCCAGGATACTGTCACAAGGCACAAATAGGACAATAAAATGCCAACTTTCTAAAGTGACAGTTTCGGAATTGTGACTTAAAATCCAATATTACCATTAAAGAGGATTTTAAATTACAATTCATTTGAGTGTCAACTCAATCCAAAGATTTCACTTATTAAATGTAATAAATTAACCCAGTGTTAGTCAATGGGAGAGATAGGCCTTACAGCAGTAAAAAACAACTTTAGGGTTTTCCTACGTTTTAAATACAATGCACCCCGCCCTATGAGCCTTTAGGGTCTACCTTGGGGAGACTTATAAGTATTAAAAAAGAAGGTTTAGGTCTGGCAAAGGATTATTTTCTAAACAAAATGAAGGTAGCTGTTCCTCAAAAGAAGAAGCATGAATGGAATGTATGAAAAGTGAGGGGATCTTCCTTATTAGACGATGTAGCCTTCACACACCCATGTGGGTGTTATACTTCATCATCGGGCTTAGCTCCTTGTGGGGCCGGCGATGCAATGCCCCAAAGGCCCCGCGAGAGGGCTTTGTAGCGGAGATCTTTTCTTTTTAGCCATAATGATGAGTGCAGGTGTGTGGGATTGAGTGATGTGTGTGGCAAAAGGTGTGAATTGGTAATGACAAGGTTATGTCTGTTGATCTCCAAGGATACTAAAAGGTCATATGCACCTGTAGAGAAATTCCCTACTCAGATCTAACATTCCAACCTGAAAAAGAAAAAATAGACAGGATAATATTGCATGTATATAGTCTGTACATGGAGAACACCTCCTTAAGAACCATAGAAAGGTACTCATTATGAAGTTCGGTATGCTGAACAATTGCCAACGTGCTTGGAGCGCTAACATAGCTCCTTAGTAACATGTGCCACCAATACAAAAGCAGGCAAGTGACACAGGGGTGATGACAGGTAATATTACAAGATAGACAACAACAACATGTAAGATCAGTCACTCATGTACCTTATATGATATTGTCACCCTGCTAAGGGTAGAGATACTTCTTACCCAGCTGGTGTTAAAATGGAGGCGCCTTAAGTCAAGGCAGAGGACCACGTAGTAACTGCAGCTTTAACTGCAACACATAGATCAAGGTAGACTGTTTAAAAACAAGGCAAACACACCTGGAATAGCCAGAGCATTACGTCATGGTTTAAGGTACTTACAGTGTCCGACACGAAGATTTGCGTGTGACCTACCCCTCACTCTGCCTGCCTAGAGATAGTGTGCTCGGCCTTGGATAGGGATACCCTGGCAAAAAAAAATTGCAGTACCACATTAACATGGTACCATAGTACAGCAGGAAAACTTTTTTTAAATGGATCGGATGCCATTTTTCAAACACATCCCCCCTGCACATTTTTTATCTTATATTTACATTTGGGGAATGGGCAAGTGTGGGGCCCCCTTCCTGAAGTGTTTCCTGTCCCCAGGGGCTCTCATCTCCCCGCGGAAGCCACACCCTGCTGAAACGAATCTAGGGACCCCATTCCAAGACCCCAAAGGAAGGAGGAATGCCACAGTACAACCCCCACATTGGGGTATGCCACTCCCACTTCTCATGACCGGGAGGGAACTCGCAGGTAGAAGGAAGGTATGTGATAGCAGACGGGGAGCTGGCTTGGCAGTGCACGAGTGGGCTCACAGGGTGGGAACCGGGCACCCACCAAGCAGAAACATTTGGCACAGCAGCACAGGAGAGGGCTGACTGGGCTGCTTTTAAAAAAAGGCAGATAGTGGGTGCTCTGGATGTGACCGGGACACCCAGAATATAAAATAAATAAAATAAAACAATAGTTGCAGCCCCACTGCTTCAGTATTGAAGTGGCGAGGCCGCTCATTTCATATTCACTGCACTTGCCTGGAGCGCCCCATAATGTCCTGCATGGGCTTTGTTTTAAATATTATAGTTCTTTGTGGTGTTCCAGGGAATGGCAAGGACACCATAAACTATCATTGTAAGTGTTGTAGGGAGCTGCAAAGAGCACAGCAGTCCTCAGGAATGTTTAAAAAACACATTGACATTAACCTCAGTAGAGCTTACCATTACTTTTAAAGCACTCTGCGCTGGAGCTGTAAGCTCTTCAGCTGCAGTGTGGGGACCCTTTGTGGTTGGTCTTATGTCTGCATTTTGTGGCCTGAGGAATGGTCAAGTAAGACTCAAAAACATTGTTTATAGCTATTATTTTTATTAAAAGTGCTTTATTTAAAATATTTTCATGACAATTGCTATTAAAAAACATCGCCATGTGTGTTTTAATAATGAATGCATTGGATTATGGTTATTGATTCCATTGCTTTTAATGTTAAATTATAGCAATGGCTAATGTATTATTGGGGGGACCCTTTGACAAAGTCAATAGGTCTGCTTCATATATATATATACATGTATTGATGTCCTGACCTCCTGAGAAAGGTAATAAGCTTGCTTTTTATAAATTGATGTTTTGAACCATTATATTTTAAATGACAGCCCCTTATATAGTCATGGCCAGGCCTTATTTAAAATGACACCTCATATATTGTGATGGCCAAGCCCTGCACTCAACCCCACGCCATGCACAGCCTTGGACTATGCGTGGTGTGCGATTGGCTGTCAGCAGGGCTGGACTGGCCGTAGCGGGCACCGGGCGTTTCCCCGGTGGGCCGCCAGGGTGGGGGCCGATTCTGGGCCCCTCGGGCCGTTTTTGTTACAGGGATGTTTTTGCAGCATAGCTGCAAAATCGGCCCTGTAACAAAATCGGCCGAAACCGACCCTGGCAAAGTGCTCGGCTGCACCCCCAACCCCCCCGGGGGGCCAGCCGAGCACTTTGCCAGGGCCGGTTTTGGTTCCCAGTCCGGCCCTGGCTGTCAGCGGGGGTTGGCCGCCTGCAGGGAGTTGGTTGTAGGGCCTGGCTGCAGGCAGTGGACATCAGGGGATTGACTGCTAACAGGGGGTTGGAAGCAGGTCCTGACTGCTGACTAGGCCCTGTGGCCAACCACATGCAGTGCACGGCAACAGATCATGAGCGGCTGGGGTTGGCATTGTTAGGTATGGTGATAAAATCTTACTTTACATTAAAAAATGTCATCAGTGATGTAATTTGAGATGTCATCAGTAATGTCATTAATGATGTCATTGAACATGTCATAAGTGATGTAAATTGTGAGGTCACAAGCAGTACGTGGTGGGGTGCAATTTATAGTTAGCTCAATAAACTTTAACAGTTAAATTAGAGTGGTTCTAAAGTCTTAACTGACATTTTTACCTAACTATAATGTCACTTTAGGTTTTTTTGCAGTGAACATATATATATATATATATATATTATCTACTGGCGGTCGCCAGTAGATAGTTATAGTTAGGACCTATTTTCCATAGGAAATCCGCAACATTCTATTTGAAATAACGTTGGCGCCGGTTGACGAATCTTCGCGAAAGCTTCCAACTTGTTGGGGCGCTCCGGTCCGCTCCTATCCTGAAAGTCTCGGGGTGATTCGTCAAGCGGGGGCTGAGAAAAAAGGGCCCAAAACGCGTTTTCCCCATTCATTTTTCCATAGGAACCTTTAGTCGCAGCTACAGCCCGAACTGCTGAACGGAATTACACCAAATTTGGCAAAGAGGTAGCCCTTGGTTCAGTGTCATGCCTTTTGCTTAAATGGTGTAAATCCGTTCAGTAGTTCCTGAGAAAATCAAAAGTAAAGTCACATATATATCTATGGCCGGGTAGGGTCCGCGTACCCTCCCGATCACGAGCTGCATGCTAATTGGCTGTCAACAATCCAAATCAGGAAGTGTTGGGACAGAAACAAGTGTGCAAAGCGCAAAAAGGGGGCAGGGTAGAAACACCCTGACCCCCTAGGTCTGCTCAGGGGGTCCCACAAGGACCCCCTGGGCAGAAAAAAGCATTTTTTTTAAATCGGCGGGATGCGCTTAGGGTGCGCGGATCCCGCCGAGAAAAAAAAAAGAAACAAGTGCGCAAAACGCACAAAGGGGCAGGGTAGAAACACCCTGACCCCCTAGGTCTGCTCAGGGGGTCCCACAAGGACCCCCTGGGCATAAAAAAGCATTTTTTAAGAAAAAAAATCAGCGGGATGCGCTTAGGGTGCGCGAATCCCGCCGAAAAAAAAAAAATCGAAGCGCGGTCTCTTGCGCTTCGATGCTATTTTGCCCCCGGGTGGGCCAAGTCCCGGGGGCATGCGGGGGTGGGTTTATATTTAATTTTGGGGGGCCTCGAAGGCCCCCCAAGCCCCGGGGACCGCCACCCCCTTTAAAAAATAATGGTGCGGGAGGGCTCTTGGCCCTCCCCCAGCCCCGGGGACCGCCACCCCCCGGGGCTTCTTTTTTATTTTTTAAAAAAATTACCTGTGTGGGGGGGCTCGAGCCCCCCCACACGCCCCAGGGACCGCCACCTCCCCGGTGCACTAAAAATTTCAATATTGGGTCCATTACGGACCCCCAGACCCCCGGGGACCACCACCTCCCCGGGGCTTTGTCGATGGAGGCTGTAATGGCCCTGGGGACCGCCACCCCCCAGGGCCGGCTCCTGCAGTGTCCCGGGGTGCCTACCCCCGGGACACTGTAGTTTGCTATGGCAGGGCGGGAGCCTCGCGGCTCCCGTCCTGTCATAGCAAACTGCTTTGGATATTGGAAGTGAGAGCAGGACACCTGCTCTCGCTCCAATATCCAAAGCAATTGCTTTCCACATGGGGAGCTGCATGTTAGCAGCTCCCCATGTGGAAGCATGCCGGCTCCCGCAGGAGGCGGGGAGCCGGCAGGGTCCGTGGGGGAGTTGGGGTCCCCCCACGGACCCCAAAGGATAGGGCCAGCCCCGGGGCAAGTAGTGGCCCAGGAGGGGGGCCACGCGGCCCCCCTACCCAAAAATAATTAAAAATAAATAAATAAATAAAGGCCTGCCCCGGGGGATGGGGTCCCCGGGGCAAAAGGAGGCCCGAGGAGGGGGGGCCACGCAGCCCCCCTCCATAAAAATGTATTTAAAAGTGTGGCCATGCCCCGGGGGATGGGGTCCCCGGGGCCGGATTCGGCCACGGGAGGGGGGCCACGCGGCCCCCTTCCCATTTAATTAAAAAAAAAAAAAAGGGGTAAGGCCCTGGGGATGGGGTCCTAGGGCCCAAAAATAGGAAAAAGGAAGGGGGGCCACACAGCCCCCTTCGGGGAAAAAAACAAACAAAAAAAGATCGGGCCGCAGGCCCTTCCCCTTCCTTAACCACTCTGCAAACGCGCCCCTGGCGCGTTTGCAGATGGGAACGAATTCCCCTTAAATACTGGGGGTCCCTGGGGGCCAACTAGCCCACCAGGAACCTCCAGTATGCACCAGGGGGCTGCGTTGCAGAGAGGTGTACAGAGGCCAAGCCCCTTTTTACACCTCTCTGCAACGCAGCTCTGTGGCGCTTTTTGGAGGTACATGGTGGGCTACTTGGACTCCAGGGACCCTCAGGATTCAAGGGGACATAATCCCCCAACTTAAAACGCGCCACGGGGCGCGTTTGCACAGTGGTGAAGGGAGGGGGCGGGGCTTCAGGTGACATGTGCAAACAGGCCCCGTGGCATGTTTTAAGATGGGGAATTAAATCCTCTTCAATCCTGAGGGTCCCTGGGGGCCAACTAGCCCACCAGGTACCTACAGTAAGCGCCACGGAGCTGCGTTGCAGAGTGTTGTAAAAAGGGGCGTGGCCTCTGAACACCTCTCTGCAATGCAGCTCTCTGGCGCATACTGGAGGTACCTGGTGGGCTAGTTGGCCCCGAGGGACCCTCGGGATTGAGGAGGAATTAATTCTCCAACTTAAAACGCGCCACAGGGCGTATTTGCAGACATGTATCCTCAGGCCCCACCCCCTTTATTCACCATTGTGCAAATATTCCTCTAAAATCAGCCGAACTACGAATTCCGATTTACTCACCTGTTATCAGGAGAGACCTCAGTGCTGCATCTTTGAACCCAGTACTGATCCTGAAAAGTAATTTTAACCGTACTTACCAGTAACTTGAATTTCCTTCCATAGACTAACATTGACTGGTTTCACTTGGAAATTCTTCTAAGTGTGGAGTTTTGGAACTTTATAATATTCCTCTAAAATCAGCCTAACTACGAATTCCGATTTACTCACCTGTTATCAGGAGAGAACCCAGTGCTGCATCCTTTAGCCCAGCACTGACCCTGAAAAGTAATTCTAACCGTACTTACCAGTAACTTGAATTTCCTTCCATAGGAATCCATTGTCTGGTTTTCAGCAGAAAAGTTTCAAAGTGTCGATTTTCACAAACTACAAATATTCCTTAAAAATCGCCTGTGTGACTTAAACGCATTCTTTCAACTGTTTACAGGAGATGCACCAGTGCTGGATCCAGGATCCACCACTGAGTAAGAAAAAGTAACGATAACACTACTTACCTGCTAAGTGAATTTCCTCCCATAGGATAACATTGGTGATTCTATGTGAAAAAGTTTCTGTCAACTTTTAAAATACAATAATATTCCTTAAAAATCACTACTGTAACCAAAACGCTTTTACTCAACTGTTTACAGGAGATGTCCCAGGACTGAATCTAGGATCCAGTCCTGTGGTTAGAAAAGTAATCCATAAAGTAACTAATTGCATTTAACTAGAAATTCACATTGAGCTCAATGTTGCATTGTGTTTGAAATTGTGTTGCCCATTGCAACAACTGTAACTACTGTACTTAAAAGTCTATTGCCTATTTGCAAGTATTTAAACTAAAGTAATTCATTCTGAGAAAGTATATTTTGTAATGTAATGTATAATGTAATTACAATGTAATTTAAAAAATAAAATATCTAAAAATAAATAGTTTAAAAAAATGTTGTAAATCAGTATCAAAAAAATAAATATAACAATTAATACATTTAAAAATTGTCATTTACAAAACCTTTGAAATTCACTGAAAAAACCATAGGTTTCAGACACGTTATAGTTAGGAATTAGCATTTAAAAAACCTTTGAAATTCACTGAAAAAACCATAGGTTTCAGGCACGTTATAGTTAAAAATTAGCTTTTAAAAAACCTTAGAAATTCACTGAAAAAACCATAGGTTTTAGGGACAGTTATAGTTAGTTGGACATTGCACTCGTACAAAACCCGTGAAATCCCCCGTTATAATTAGTTCAGGTAACTATAACTCGCGCCCCCGCAATGCACTGCTGATGACGTCACATATTACATCACTCATGACATGGTCAGTGACATCACTGATGACATCTCAAATGACATCACTGATGACATCACTGATGACATCATCCATAAGATAATTTGATGCATCTTCTCACACCCTAATATAACTTTTGATACACCCACTGTAAATTACAGACTGCCATTGTCAAAACCATAGACACTCCAACACCAATTACTATATACACACTCATTGATTCTTAGGTCTACACAAACATCTACTCACTCACCCGTACAATCACTCATACTTATAGTCACTCAGTACAGGACTATTATATGCACTCATACACCTATATAAACACTCACACACCGCCACTCATCCATAGAGGTACTCACACACCTAGTCAGTCATGCAAAAATTAAGCACACACCCATTTACTCACCTATACAGTTATACACACACCAGCTCACTTAGTCATACAAATACTAGCATATTCTTACGCTCTTATGCAATCTCTGATTCAAGCACACACTCATCCATACAGTCACTCTCACAATCACACACTCTCGCTTATAGCTATTTATATACTCCAACACACATATATACTGCCTTTCACATATGTAGTTACTCACACATGTACCACTGGGACATAAATTCACTCACTAACACACTCTTACACACACTTACCCACCCATACAGTCTATCACAGATGCACTCTTGAAACCATCCACACAGTGAATCACCCACTCACACATCTATGCACAGAGTCGCACGCACCCCACCCACACAAACACTCAGGCACACATACAGATACTCAGACAACCAATCAATAACTCATATAGACACTCATGTAGCTATTCACAAACCCATGCAGCCACTTACACAGCAACAGACAGACAGATACAGACATTCACCCAGTTTAGTCACTAACCCATGCATTCAGTAAGATACGTTTAATCACTCACTTATAGAGTTAGTCACGCACCTACTAAATCATCCATTCAGACAGTTATACACCCACTCATTCTTCAATACGCCTTTCCCTATATATATTAAACATATTTAAACTTTACAGAAACACACAGTCACTGGATGATGTCATCTGTGATGTCATTTGAGATGTCATCAGTGATGTCATCAGTGATGTCACTGACCATGTCATGAGTGATGTAATATGTGACGTCATCAGCAGTGCATTGCGGGGCGCGAGTTATAGTTACCTGAACTAACTATAACGGGGAATTTCACCGGTTTTCTACGAGTGCAATGTCCAACTAACTATAACTGTCCCTAAAACCTATGGTTTTTTCAGTGAATATATATATATATATATATATATATGCCAAATCCTCGCCTTGAAAATCCTTTGCCAGGAGAAGAACGAGCGCAGACCCAGGTTCAGTGCTAATTGTTAGTTTATTCTGCACACCATCACATCGCCATAACGCGTTTCGGCAGATCCCTGCCTTGATCACATGACCATGATAGTGTGTATATATATATATGTATATACATATATATTGTATATATAGTGTGAGTGTGTATATATATACTCACTAAAAATAAATTCTGATCCCCTTTATTGCGTAAAATAAGTAAACATGAACCCACCAGTGAGAAAAAGCCACAAGTAAGTGCCTTTGTCCGTCACCAGCTGTATAGCACGAAATTAGATGAAAGACAATGTCCTGCAAACTCTATCCTCAGATACTGTGGCTTCCTCCTGTACTTATTCAAGACACAGTGGTCCCTAGACAGGGGCAATGGACAAGGAGAGAGATGAATATAGACTCGGAGTCAGTACTATATTTGAAGCTGTCCAGTCGGACAGGAATATTTTAATATTTATATATTTAAAAATTCGAACAAACGCAATAAAGTGGGACACAAGCCTGCATCCTACTAGACATACAAAACGAACACAAAATACAAAATAAAGAAACAAAAAAGGCTCAGGCAGAGTGACTTGTTTGTATGTTGCACATTCTGATAGCACAAACAAGAATGTGGTAGGACCCCGTTACACATAAATAATATTCAGTAGAAATGTGTACATGGTGTACATTAAGTCAACGACGTTTCGATCCCTTTCATACATATTGGGATCATCATCAGGACATTTACATTAGCATGCCTGAATACAATTGCCTACAACCAGTGCAGAAGCACTGATATAGATGTTTAACCATGTGGGTGGTATCACATCCGAATTACTTGGGGACCGAGCCAACAGGGAAAGCCAAGTGGCGGTTGGAGATGAAACCGTAATCCTTCGTCAGAGCACAAGGGTTGCTTTGAACCGCGTCCGCGTTTCACAGATGGAGTTTTGTGAAGCGGGGTCAGAGTCGACCTTATCGAAGTGAAGCGCTATGATCAAGGCGTCTTCCTCCTGTACTTAGCCATCATGCTAAGTACAGGAAAACCAAACATTTTTTTGGGCCACACTCCTGTGAATTGTTGAATTTTTGCTATTCCTTGTCTTAGTGATAGCATTCCAAAAAGATAGAGTGACGCAATCAAGCATCCTAGGACCGGTTTTGGGGGATCACCCAGGCTAGCTTGAATACAGTGGCACAGTGAGCACGGGACTCACGTCTGTGACTTTGGGTGAATGTTTGATTTGTTCAGTATTCCGTGCATCATCTGTTCTTTTTGCATTTGTTGCCCTAAGTGGGAAGGGAATGCCAAGACTTGGGATCTGTGCTCTCTATGCCACCGGATTCAAGCCAGGCTGGCTGATGAGGGGTGATACCCCAAAACTGGTCCCAGGATGCTTGATTCTGGTCCAGGGATGACTTGGCCTGGCAGTTTGGGCTGGACTGTTCCCACGGGGAGTAGGGTCAAGACTGATTTGCATATGGCTGGGTCCAAACTGGAATGGCATGGCGAGACAAAAATTTTTGGATTTTACCCAGATCTGTGACTGGGGGTGAATACTTGATTCCATCCATCATCTGTTCTTTTTGCATGTACAAAAAGTCTGATAGTGTGCTTTCTCTAGTAATCTGTGTGTGACCTTTTATGAAGGCAAAGGGTAGGTAATGGAATTGTGTACAATTAGGAACTTGGCACTGGTAGGTTTAAGGTTAAGGCATTTTCTTCATTTATTTATTAAATATTTCAATGGGGTATAGTAGACAGTGTCTTTCGGAGTTTAGTCGGTCAGGTGCCTGAAGAACAGTTTAATTGTGATAAGTTCAAATATATCTGATGGCAGGGGAGCATATAGAGAGCGTCCGTATTTCTCCTAATATTCAAATGTGTAATTTCATATTCTGCATCTGAAACATGGCATACTAAGGCGAGAAATAGTTGTGCCTCATGCACTTGTAACTGATGGCATCATGTGTACCATTCTATTCACTACCCTTAAACGGAGGTCAGCTTTGCCACAAGGTGATACAGCTAACACTATAAGTTGTTGAAGTCAAGTACGTTGTTTGTTCAGTAGGCAGTGTGTTTCACTTTCATGACGCAGTTATATGCAGACAGGGGTTTAAATCATGGCGAGCCGGCACCCCACCACCCGCATCTTAAGGACAAGTCAGTCCGATCTTGAACATTATCTTTGCAGCCAGGTGGGATCGTAAAAGCAACCCCTCTCCAGTATCCCAAACATGCGTGGACTGCGGTAGGTATTTAGCTTAATATGCTGTTATTTTCTCATACACAAGGTTGAATTTGTAAGTCGCCTTGCAAGTTCAAGGAAGCGAGTGCTTGAACGTATTTCAATAGTGGCAGCTCTAAACAGGAGGTGAGCCGGGACAGAGGGGAATTTATAGCAGAAATTAAGAAATGCTACAGCTGATGTCTTGATACAGGTTGTGAGCAGATAAAACCACAATAAATCACTGCACTAACATGCCTCTTCCGGAAGTTAGTCTCACATACGAATATGCCAAATGTCACAAAAGAATCGTCATAAAAGTTTTAAAAAAAGAAAAGAAAAAGTGGAAACGTCTGTGCCAGGATTATCCAAACCAGACTTTTTGAGCATTTAATTAAAACAAAGAATGAAGACATGGAAAGGCATGGAGGCCTTGTGCAAGAATATTAGGATTGTTTTTTTTCAAGTTATGTTTAAAAGTTTTGTATTGATGGAGCAAGGTAAATGAAATAATTTTGGAACCCCCTAAAATAACACTAATAAATTAATGTTACTAATTGTTTGATGGACTAAACAACAATTTACACCCTTGGTAAACATTTATACAAATGGTAATCGCTATTTATGTGCAAATTTAACTTATTTACAACTGTAAAGTGAATTAATATTAATATAGTGATTTGCGTACTAATTAGAGCAAAATCGCATAATTTGTGCTATGTAGTAAAATTGTATTGTGGCAAAAGAATGCGGATGGTAAGTAAAAATAGCTTTAAATGTCGCTTCTGCTAGGTAACACCTAACACGGGTTCTTAGAATGACGGGTGGTAAACAGAAAGGCTTATTTTCTTTATATTAATTACGATTGTGTTTGTTTTATGATAGTTCGTTCGGGCCTATTAGGCCAGGTTGAGAAAATGGCTGCCGAGGCAGATGAGGTCATGCGCAGAAGCAAAGATGACCTCTAAGCGGAAGAAAGCAATGGAGCTAAACCACGTGGGTGCAGCTCGAGTCCGGAGTGGGAGATGTCAAGGTCATGGCGACCTAACATGAGGAGAGTGCCAAGAGAGACTCAGCACGTATCCGTGAGAATGGAGTATAATCCAAAATGAAGTAACAATGGACTGACAAATTGTGACCATCAAAAAGTAACATTACGAACTGTCAATTGGGACTACATTTACCCAAAGGTCATGGGAAAGCAAAATCTATAAAACCTTTCTAAAACCAGTTTGAACAAGGAGGGCAATGAGGTGATTCTCGCCATCCCTCCAATGGACCAATCAGCGTGATTCTCGCCCCCAAAGATTGCAACTTTTTGTTTAGGAAGTTAGTAGTAGGGTATAAGAGGACCTACTCTTAAGTAGGAGGAGCGTTGTTCCTGTATATTTTTTGAGCACTGAGCGTTGATGCTGAAGAAGCTGCTACTATTTTCTATAGGCCATTTTTTCTTTATAGAAATATTCATTTGAACTTTAAACTTGACTGGGAAAAGGAACGAGACCGATGCGGGAAACCTGTATGGGAGGTCCGTCGAGGAGGCCTTTAGCGGGACAGACAGTCAGTTTTGGGAGTTCCATGCTGTGATCTACAATTTATCTGCTTTGGTGAACCTTTCAATCTCCATCTGAGAGGGGTATGCATAAAATTCTTTCTAAAAACTTATTTCTTATATGCTATTGAAATGTATTAAAATGATTAATAAACTTGAATCTCACTCATGCACTTAAGAAAATAGATACAACTTTATTCTAATTAAAACAACGAGTCTGTGGTTCTTTAGCTCAATAATAAGTGTAATGTTTAACAGGTTTTGAATGTGATTGAGCTGGTCTTAATCACCATCAACTTATTCTACTAGTTAGTCCATCGACCAAAAAGCGGAATACCTTGATGTTTTAAAACTGACAGGATTAAACTGATTATGTATGATGTTTAAGTTAATATTCTGTTAACTTTAATAAGGTATTCCGGTCTTCCAGCAATTCGTTCTTCTCCTAGTGAAAAGTGGATGTAATCCAGGGATCAATTGAGTGAGTGTATGATATGCGGTGTTATGGGCCCCACCGTTACATAGTATGGTAGATGTGAATGATTTTTACCTGGAGTTGTGTCTAAAGGAGAAATTTATATTAGCCGCGCTGGATCAGATTTCTTGGTAGCAGAGTTATGGTTACTATAGATTAGTTTGGTGATCATTGATTATTGGTTATTGATTATTGATTATTCATGTTTAACATTATGTGTTGAATTGTATTATGTTATATGTAAGTCGAAAATTTTGAAGCTTCCGGGAAGTAGGAAGTGGACACGTGTGGCAAGAGAAGTCACATGGAATTGTGCATTGTCTGATTTTTCAAAATTGGTGATAACACAGGATTGTGTTATGATAGGGACATTTCATGTATAAAACGTGTGTGAGTGAAATAGCAACCGTTTTTCTTGTGAAACTCTGGCCTTAATTCTCAGGAGCAGTATAGTCTCCACATGTGTTTTATCCCCAGAGAAACGGGTTTACCCCTTGCTTGAAAGAAGGGTAAGGTAGAGGGAAGTGCTACACTTATCGAACGAAACAGTATTCTTGCAAGATAGAATAAACTATCTCTTTTGTTTAGTGAAACCAGGCAATGGAAATGTGTTTATGTTGTAACTAATAAGATCAGTCAAGAGAAAAACTGCCGATAATTTTTGTAAAGGAGGGGTCAGGAGTAGAACTGATGTTGATAAAGACCGCGCTGGGATTGGCCAGTGGGGGAAAGAACGAAGAGCGTCCTGATTGGTGCGTTGGTGTGAGACGCGCTAAGATAGGTCCGTGGAGAGTGACGTAGAAGCTTACGGATTGGTGCGTAGGTGTGAGACGCGCTGGGATAGGTCCGAATAGCACACAATAAACAGAATAGAGTTGTGAGTTTGACGAAAAGGAAGAATCGTGAAATATGGCTTATTATGAGTATTGTAGAGAGAAACCGTCATGGATGGCGAAAATTAAGAACTTGTTCAAGAAGGACAAAAAGGTAGTGACTAGGGAAGGACAAGTAATTCCTCCGCCGAAAACGCCAGCTTCCCACATGATGTTGAAATATGGTTATCATACTTGCATTTGGTTAGAAAATTGGACAAAAAATACTCAGAATGATGGAGTATTGGCTTTTCCAGAAAATGGTTAATTTAGCACAGCTGTACTTCGGAATTTGAGAGAGAAAATGATGAAACTTGAGCCAAGACGTAGGCCGACGCAGTTTGAAGCGTTAGGTGAATGGGAAGACGAGATGTATGAAAGAGAAAGACACAGAGGTGCAAAAAATTATAGTTTAGTTCATGGAAGGGTATGGGGAGTGAAACATGAAGACAGAATGAGGCGATGGAGATACGCTAATATGACTGATGGTTTGTTTCCAGCCTTAACAGTTGAAGAGGGTGCAGGAAGGAAGTGTACGGAGAAAAGGAAACATACAGCTACAGAGAGGTATGGGTATGGAGGTAGCAAAACAGAGGATGAATTGCTGGAAGACATTTTAAACAGAAAACCACCTCCATATCAACAGAATTCTGCAGCGGTGACACCCAATGCACCACCGATGGAAACTGGGAGGAATAAAATCCCAGAACGAAGATATGATATAAATAGGTCAAATGAGCATTTAGAAACTGCACAAAATGAGAAGCCTGACAGTGGTAATACAGCTGAGTTAGCAAGAACCACAAGAGAATTGACGGAGAAAATAAGAGAGTTAACAATGAACATGGAAGCTGTGACTGTACCAGTGACAATAGGACCAGTAATACCAGTATTTGAAAACCAAAGAATAGATGAGCATTCCTTAACCATCCCAATGAACTCGAATATGCAAAGAATGAGAGAAGGGATAATTACAGAAACTAGAGAGATGAAAGATTTTGTCAGCTCATATAGACCGAGTCCACCTACTAACTTGACAGTAAATGAGAGTGAGATAAAAAGGATTCCTATGGGAACTGAGTCAGCAACTGAGACCCCAGAGAGAAGCACAAATTGGATAGAAGTAAATAGTACACCTGTAGGTCCGACTCCAGAAGAATTAAATGAGTGGATGAGGAATTTACAAAAGAAAGATGCCGAACCACAACCATTGGATGTAATCAGACTAAAGATAGACATGGAGGAGTTGATTTTAGGGACTATTGGTACAGAAAAATTGAAATCATATCAGGATGAAGAGGTTATGTTCTTATGTAAGAGTATTACTTGGAGAGCTAGAAATTTACATGAAAAGTTGGAAGAGACAGCGAATGAACTAGGAGTAGAATTTGGAAAATTCAGGAGTTTGCAGAAACCGTATAGGGTAGATTTTTGTGAAAAAGATATAGAAAATCTGAACACATCAGGACGATTAACACAGATAAAAGAACTGATTGTGTTATTGAGAAAATGGGGTGATGTGGACAGATGGAGGAGCAGGTGGACCAAAAGAAAATAGGGTATGACCGATAAAGCGTCTTTGGCTTTTGCGGTAAAAGAAAAGGAACCAATGGTGATGGAATGTCCAATGAGAGAAACTCCAGGAGGAAGCTATGTGCATGTCCCATGGTCTAGACAAGATATATTGTCATTTACGAATGATTTTCCAAAATTGAGAGAGAAACCTGTTGAATGGTATAGACAAGTGGAAAGATTTGTCAAAGTTTCGAAGGTGTTGTGGGGAAGAGGTGTGGCGCCGCGGCCAGGGCGACTGACGCTGGAATCTGGGGCTCACGGTTCGATCCCCGGCTGCAGGTCAGCCCAGCACCATGTGACTCTGGGTAATAGCTTGCTTAATCTTCCCAACGCCCCCCAGTGCCGGGATGCCTTCGGGTAGCTGTTCGCGCTTTACAAATACTGGATTTACATTTTACATTTGGATAGATTGTTTGACATTGTAGTACCAGCAGATTTATGGACAGAATGTAAGATTACCATTGATTGGCCAACAGAAGAATATCCTAGAGATGCAAAAACCGGGGCGCCAGGTCCAGAAGTAATGAGAAAGTATGACCATGTTATTACGTTCTTGAAAAACAAAATTCCACCAAAAGAAACAGATTGGGTAAAGATTGATAGAACAACACAGGAGAGTAAGGAATCTGTACATGCCTACTATGAAAGGCTACTTTTGGTTTTCAAACAGTATAGTGGTTATGAGACTTTGAGTGAAAAGGACATGAGTCATTTTCTATATAGATTTGTCTATGGATTGAAACCAGAGATAAGTGAAATGATTAAGCAGCACATGTTGTGTTGGCAAAATAGCACTGTGGACGAAGTATTAAGATATGTTAAATATTGTAGTGATGACATTGAGTGTAGACAACGTAAATTAAAAGAAAAGGCGAAGTAAAGGTTGCAGAAAAACAAGAAGCTCAAATGAATAATCAGACCGGTGAGACAGGACAGACTAAATCCAAACCGAATATAGGTAAAGGTAAAGGTCAAATAAGTATAGAAGAGGCCAAAAAGAAATGGCCGTGTCACAACTGTGGAAAATTAGGGCATTCGAGAAACAAGTGTAAATTTCCTCCAAAAGCTAATATGGAAAATCAATCATTGAATCCACAGGTGCAGAATGAGGTGAGTTACCAACAGCTGCAGCAATCGCAGGTAGTTACTCAACAGAGTCAGGTGCCACAACCACCTCTTCCCAAGAGTGTAAACCCCCAGAGATACAGTGCAGAGACAGGATTCTACGGAGGAGAGCAGGTAACAAAATTGCCGCGCGCAGCTGCAATATCGCAGTATTGGTTACGGCAGGATGGAAATGAATCAGATGAAAGTTTATGACGGTGCCTAGGAGAGGAGGAAGAGTGCGTGCTTGGCGCAACTCTAGAGGTAGATCAGTCAGGTCCATTTGTGGATGGAGAAGTGAATGGTGTAAATGTTACATTCCTTGTGGACACTGGAGCTACCCGTTCGACTGTTAGATCAGTGGAAATTCCAACCCTTCCTCTCTCAGGTGAATTTATCCAAGTTGTAGGTGTTTCAAACCAGCAGATTAAAGCGCCTCTTACCAAACCAGTAGAGGTGAAAGTTGGACCATTCAGAAAAATGCATCGATTTGTGGTGTGTGATTGCAGTCCTGTAAACTTGCTAGGACGTGATCTGCTTTGTAAAATGAATTGCACCATTTATTGTACCCCGGATGGTATTGCATTTCAGACACCAGATGAAGATATTCTGTATAAAATGACAATGGCAGAACTAGAACCAGGAGTAAATGATATGTTTCCTGTGTTTGATGTAGAGAAAATCCCAATTGAATTAAAAAAAACAGTCAGATCTGATGTATGGGATTTCACAGGTGAAGATATTGGGTTAATGAGAGGAGTAGACCCTGTAAAAACCACTGTAAGAGAAGGAACAAATTTCCCGAACACTCCACAATACAAATTGACGCCAGAAATTATTGAAGGAATAACACCCGTAGTTAACAAAATGATTGAACAGGGAATTTTGAAAGAAATAATGAGTAGCCCATGTAATTCACCTATAATTGGTTTGAAAAAGCCGAATGGAACATATAGAATAGTCCAAGACCTGAGAAAGATAAATAAAATTGTTATTCCGTGTTGTCCGATTGTGCCAAACCCTGCTGTGATATTGTATCAAATTCCGCATGATGCAGAATGGTACACAGTTATTGATCTATGCCATGCATTTTTCTCTATTCCATTACATCCAGATAGCCAGCCATTATTTGCATTCCGGTTCGGAGAGCGTATTTTGGCATGGTGCCGAATTCCTCAAGGGTATACGGAAAGCCCCTCAATCTTTAATCAGATCTTAAGGAAATCATTAGAAGATTTAAGAATGCCTGAAAAATCTGTGATGGTTCAGTACATTGATGACCTGTTAGTGGCATCAAAGACCAAAGAAGCATGTGTTATTGACACAATTGCTTTACTGAACCACTTGGCAGAAGGAGGGCACAAAGTGTCTCCGTCAAAACTGCAATTTTGTCAACAGGAAGTACAATACCTAGGTCATAAGATTGAAAAAGGGATGCGAAAAGTAACAACAGAAAGAATAAAAATTATCCAAGGAATGAGAGCTCCAATGACACAGAGAGAGGTGAGAATGTTCCTTGGAATGGTTGGGTATTGCAGACAGTGGATAAGTGGATTTTCATTTATTGCAAAACCTTTACAGCGATTGACTAAAAGAGATGTTAGAGATCCGTTTGAATTGAACGAGGAAGAAATGAAAGCTTTCAAAGAACTAAAAACGAAGTTGTGTGAAGCACCGGCATTGGGAATGCCTGATTATGAAAAAGAATTTGAGCTATATTGTAGTGAGAGAGATGGATGTGTACTGTCAGTGTTAGTGCAAAGGCATGGAAAAATGAAAAGACCCATTGCTTATTTTTCAGCTGTTTTGGACCCGGTAGCAAAAGCGTTGCCTGGTTGTCTGAAAGCAGTAGCTGCTACTTGTGTGAGTATGGAACAGAGTGAAGGCATTGTGATGGGATATCCGTTAAGAGTATATGTTCCACATTCTGTTGAAATTCTCCTGACCAGAACCAAAACCCAATTTATGACATATAGTCGGCTGACTAGGTATGAAAAGGTGATTTTGAGTGCAGACAATGTAACCATTGATAGATGCACAAGTGTGAATCCTTCAACTTCACTGCCAGACAAAGAGAATGTAGGAGTCAAGGATGAAGTCGATCATAAATGCCTGGATGTACTTGAGTTCTGTACAAAGCCTCGTCCAGACATTAAAGATGAGCCCTTGAAAGAATCAGATTATGTGATGTTTGTGGATGGATCGTGTCTGAGGACAAGTGAAGGAGTTTTAAGTGCTGCGTATGCTGTATGTACCGTAGCTGCCATAATGGAAGCATCCTGTTTGAGAGGGATACGTTCAGCCCAAGTAGCTGAGTTGATTGCTCTGATTCAGGCGTGCAAACTGGGAAGGAATGTCCGAATTACGGTGATCACGGATAGCCAGTATGGCTTTGGAGTGGTCCACGATTTTGGACAGATCTGGTCCCAGAGAGGTTTCTTGACGTCTGCAGGAACTCCAATTAGGAATGGTGAGTTTGTGAAGAAATTGCTTGAGGCGATACAGCTGCCTAAACAGATTGCAGTGGTGAAGTGTGCCGCACACAAAAATGGGGCAGACTATATTGCAGTTGGCAACAAGTATGCGGACGAAATAGCCCAATACTGTGCCAGAAATATGGTCTTGTTAAACAGAAGGAGAGAAAAGGAAAATGTTTCATGTCCATTGCTGTTTACTAACATTGTCGAAACATGGGATGAGGTAAGGCAGTTACAAGAAGAAGCAAACGAAGAGGAGAAAGATGGTTGGATAAAAGCAGGTTGCAGGAAAAGAGAAGAAGATGATGTTTGGGTTTACAGAGATGAAAGACCAGTTATGCCTGATAGCATGATTTCTAACATGGCACGGATGTACCATGGACAAGCTCATATTGGTAGGGATGCCATGATTAGGCTTTTCAGACAGACTTGGTACAATCCAAAATTCAGAGCTATAGCTGAAAGTCTCTGCCAAAGATGTCTCACATGTCAACAGATAAATCCAGGAAGGAAAACAGTAGTGAGTCTAGGTACAATAGGACGTGAAGGAGGTCCTTTTACCAGAATGCAACTAGATTTTATCGAAATGCCTCCAAGCAATAGACTGAAGTATGTTCTTGTGGTCGTTTGTTTGTTTTCTCGTTGGGTGGAAGCCTATCCGACAAGAAGGAATGATGGAGTTACTGTAGCTAAGCTCCTGCTGAGAGAATTCATTCCACGATATGGCTTTCCAGTAACGATTGAAACAGACAGAGGAACACATTTTCAAAATGAACTAATTCAACTGATATGTGAAGCTCTTGACATTCAACAGAAATTACACTGTGCTTACAGACCAGAGGCTTCTGGGGTGGTAGAACAGGTAAATGGAACAATAAAGAATAGGTTAAGGAAAATGTGTCAAGCCACAGGACTCAAATGGCCTGATGCCCTTCCACTGGTGTTGATGACTATCAGAAGCATACCTGACAGAAAAACAGGTCTAAGTCCTCATGAGATAATCATGGGACGAGCAATGAGACAAGCACATGTACCTGTCAACAAACTGCTGACTATAACTGATGATCTCGTATTGGACTATTGCAAAGGATTGGCTGATGTGGTACATTCTGTGTTTCATCAGGTTGGACCGGATGCGACCACTCTTGAAAGAAAACCAGCTCATGATTTGAATCCAGGAGACTGGGTCCGCATAAAAGTCCACAGAAGAAGAAACTGTTTGGTTCCTCGCTGGGATAAGCCACGTCAAGTGATCCTGGTGACAACCGCTGTCAAATGTGCTGGAGTGAAAAACAGGGTGCATGCCAGTCACACTATCAGAGTTCCAGATCCTGAAGATCGACCTGTAAGTCGACATCTGGAGATAACTGATACCAGTTCAGCATCTGAAGCAGAACCTGAGACAAGCAGAGTTCCAGATCTTGAAGCTCGACATGTAAGTCGACATCTGGAAGAACAAAGTACAAGTTTTACAACTGAAGAAGAACCTGAACCGATTGAAAATCCAGATTTTGAAGATCGACCTGTAAGTCGACATTTGGAAATATCTGATACCAGTTCAGCATCTGAAACAGACCAATCGGAAATTGATGAAAGACAAAGGAGAAAATTACACACTGACATTATAAACGAAGAAACTGGACCAAGAGACAGTGATAGTGAACAACCAAGTACAAGTTATGGGAAAATTCATCCAGAAATAGTCGAACTAACTGAGGGAGATTTAGATACAGATAGAGAGATAGAGGAAGAAGCGGAAGAAACTTGAGGAGTAGTAGGGACAGATCAACATTTTGAAGAAATACAGGGAAATTTAGATTTAGACAGAAAGATTAATAAAAATCCGGAAGACAATCGAGGAGGGATAGAATCAAGCGAGTCAACAGGAAAAATACCAGAAGGTTCAGATTCGGAGAATGAAACAGAGATCATAAAGTTCAAAGTTAGAGGAAGTGAAGGGAGATCTGAAACAGAATCAGAAGAAAGTGAAGAAGAAAGAAAAGAGAGACTAGGACCAAGAAAGAGAACTTGGAGAGCTGAACGAGAAGAGAAGGAAAGTGAACCAAAAAGGCCAAGAAAAGGAGACAATTGGCCCCACGAAGTCAAAAGACTGAGATACAAGATAATAAATTTGAACAGAGATGATGCGGAACAAGTAAATGAGATAAGTCAAAAAGGAAAACAATCGCAGAAAGTAAGAAGAGTGAAAAGACCTAATCTGAAATATAAGTCACCTGAGTGGTTATACATCGCTTTGACTGACATTAAAGAAGAGGATAACACTTACGAGAGCCCAGACGAAAGCTGTAAACAAATGGGTGAAAGTGAAGTGCAACAAACCTGAAAAGATAAAGAAAGAAACCGGACTAGACACAAAACCTGAACGAGACAAGAAAGAGTTCTGAAAAGAACTAAAGAAAGACCAAAACATGACACAGGAAAAAGGGTAGATTGGCTGAGAAGTCATTCTGAGGTGTGGTGACACATTTTCTGTATAATATATAAATAGCTAGGTAATAGTACAAAATGGTAGAGATTGATAATAGAAAATCTAGATGTGATTTCTTACGTAGATGGTGTAGGATGTGTTTTTATTGTACCGGATTAATAATGTTTGTTTGGCTTATTTTAGCAATAACAATTCCATTAAGATTAGCTGTAGAAGAAACATCGGTAATGGAAAATAACACGAAAAAGGATAAAGAAGCTAAAACACAAAATATTGCAGCATTAATAGATAGTACTGATTTACATAAGGACAAGTTTATAACTGATTTCTCTAAGAATGTCTTTACGAAACTATTGTATGAGTATGTAGAGACAATGGATGTAAGGGATTGAAATGTTTGTATGCAATTACCTGCGTCTGTCACAGAAAGTGTGACCTATCATCACCTTCCTTTGACGTATGGGATAACATGTAGTGCTTTAGCCAGTTTATTTTATAAAACAGGTAGATTGGAATATTATTATACTGACATAAACACTGTGTTTGCGAAAGTTCCGATAATTCCTGAACTAAATAAGGTGAAAGAAGCAAAAGTGTTTGGTGAATTTTTCTTAGAAAATAAAGATTTAACATTAGAATATGTAATTAGACACAATCTTACCTGTGAATTAAAGAGAGAAGAAAAGGTTTTCTTGGAGATGGTAGAGAACAGAAGAATTAAGTTTCAAAGAAAGATAGTAGAAGAAAAGATAAAAACACCACTTTGGGCGTTTGAAGAGAAAAATCATGATAAAGGAGAGACAAAAGCAGCTTTGACTTTGGATTGGCCTCAACAGGGAAAGTTGTGTATCAGTAGAAATAAGACTAGGTATGATAATTATTTTGTAGGTTTTAGTGAATGCCGAGATACATATAAAATTTTAGGAGGATGGGGATTTAAAGGGGGAAAAGATCCAATATTTCCAGGGATTTATTATATATGTGGAAACAGAGCTTATTATAGGTTGCCGGACCACTGGTATGGGTCATGTTATTTAGGTCTGGTCTTTCCAAAGATTTTTCATGTGGAGAGAGGAGAAAAAGGAATACATGAGATAGATAGAACACTAACGCGTAGAAAGAGGGAAAGTTTTTCAGAAATAGTAGGTGACATTTTTGGAGCAATGATACCAGCAGTGGGCATATCTTTGAATGCATTTAAGATTCGGAAACTGTCCACAGTAGTAGATCGTTTATCAACAGATACTGCTGGAGGGTTCTTGATGGTAAATACCGAAATGGTTGCCATGAGAGCTATGGTGATGCAAAATCGACTTGCCCTTGACATTCTTTTGGCAAAAGAGGGTGGAGTCTGTGGAATGTTGAAAGTCCAACATTGTTGCACTTACATTCCAGATGAAAGTGAAAATATACAGAAGTATATAAAGAATATTACTGATTTGCACAAAGAAATTGCTCCACTGGAGGTTGAAGGTGTCTGGGAGAAACTTGGTAAGAGTTTTTCCTCAATACAAAAATGGTTTACCGAAATAGGTGGTTCCCTTATTGGGAAAATATTAATATCAGTAACAGTAGTAATAATAGTAATGTTGTCAGCCAAATTAGCATATGTGTGCATTAAGAGGAGAAAAGCACGAAATAGAATAAAAAGAGAAAATGAGAAAAATAAAGAAAGAGAACGAGAAATGGGAGAAATAGAACTAGAGGAAGACACTGTTGTGTGAACTAACGAAAAAGCAAATGGACAAGAAACATTTATCTAATAAATTGTGTTACATAGTTTTTGTGGTGATATTAAAAATCACCAAAGGGGGGAGTTGATGGAGCAAGGTAAATGAAATAATTTTGGAACCCCCTAAAATAACACTAATAAATTAATGTTACTAATTGTTTGATGGACTAACCAACAATTTACACCCTTGGTAAACATTTATACAAATGGTAATCGCTATTTATGTGCAAATTTAACTTATTTACAATTGTAAAGTGAATTAATATTAATATAGTGATTTGCGTACTAATTAGAGCCAAATCGCATGATTTGTGCTATGTAGTAAAATTGTATTGTGGCAAAAGAATGCGGATGGTAAGTAAAAATAGCTTTAAATGTCGCTTCTGCTAGGTAACACCTAACACGGGTTCTTAGAATAACGGGTGGTAAACAGAAAGGCTTATTTTCTTTATATTAATTACGATTGTGTTTGTTTTATGATAGTTCGTTCGAGCCTATTAGGCCAGGTTGAGAAAATGGCTGCCGAGGCAGATGAGGTCATGCGCAGAAGCAAAGATGACCTCTAAGCGGAAGAAAGCAATGGAGCTAAACCACGTGGGTGCAGCTCGAGTCCGGAGTGGGAGATGTCAAGGTCATGGCGACCTAACATGAGGAGAGTGCCAAGAGAGACTCAGCAAGTATCCGTGAGAATGGAGTATAATCCAAAATGAAGTAACAATGGACTGACAAATTGTGACCATCAAAAAGTAACATTATGAACTGTCAATTGGGACTACATTTACCCAAAGGTCATGGGAAAGCAAAATCTATAAAACCTTTCTAAAACCAGTTTGAACAAGGAGGGCAATGAGGTGATTATCGCCACCCCTCCAATGGACCAATCAGCGTGATTCTCGCCCCCAAAGATTGCAACTTTTTGTTTAGTAAGTTAGTAGTAGGGTAGAAGAGGACCTACTCTTAAGTAGGAGGAGCGTTGTTCCTGTATATTTTTTGAGCACTGAGCGTTGATGCTGAAGAAGCTGCTACTATTTTCTATAGACCATTTTTTCTTTATAGAAATATTCATTTGAACTTTAAACTTGACTGGGAAAAGGAACGAGACCGATACGGGAAACCTGTATGGGAGGTCCGTCGAGGAGGCCTTTAGCGGGACAGACAGTCAGTTTTGGGAGTTCCATGCTGTGATCTACAATTTATCTGCTTTGGTGAACCTTTCAATCTCCATCTGAGAGGGGTATGCATAAAAAGTTCTAAAAACTTATTTCTTATATGCTATTGAAATGTATTAAAATGATTAATAAACTTGAATCTCACTCATGCACTTAAGAAAATAGATAAAACTTTATTCTAATTAAAACAGCGAGTCTGTGGTTCTTTAGCTCAATAATAAGTGTAATGTTTAACAGGTTTTGAATGTGATTGAGCTGGTCTTAATCACCATCAACTTATTCTACTAGTTGGTCCATCGACCAAAAAGCGGAATACCTTGATGTTTTAAAACTGACAGGATTAAACTGATTATGTATGATGTTTAAGTTAATATTCTGTTAACTTTAATTAGGTATTCCGGTCTTCCAGCAATTCGTTCTTCTCCTAGTGAAAAGTGGATGCAATCCAGGGATCAATTGAGTGAGTGTATGATATGCGGTGTTATGGGCCCCACCGTTACATAGTATGGTAGATGTGAATGATTTTTACCTGGATTTGTGTCTAAAGGAGAAATTTATATTAGCCGCGCTGGATCAGTATCAAAGGCAAAGCAAGCTTTGGCGCATAGTCATTGCCCACAAGAAAGGAGTGTCATGCTTTGGTAGCCTTGATACTAGCATCGCTTTCTTGTAGCGTATGGTTGGTGTGTTTCAATTTACATTGAGACGTAGAAGGGTGACTGCTCCACCTTGTTGTCGAACTGTGCCTGCTGCACTTGCGGCTGCCCTTGCGAACAGGGAAAGTCGGTAATGTGTCACCCCAAGTGAGTGCTGGCCTCATGCTTGTGTGCCAAATTGATTTACCTACAGAAAATTACAGTCTTCAGCTTGTATCATCTGGAAGGTCCGGATCCCAGCCATTCAATATTATGTCAACCCTGGCAAATTTCACTGTCAATAAAAAAATGGGCAGTCTCTGTCTGTTGCAAAGCAAGCACCCTTAGATGTGTGCAGCAGTTTCATGCTGAGTAAAATTGCCCAAACGTGTCATGTTAAAATCTCTATGTATGTATACCTCTTATGTGTGGTTATGTATCTACATATTTATGCATTTTCCTCCCACTGCCCAGAAGAAAAAAGAATGATCTCCCCAAACCTCACCAAACCATGACTTTAACTCATCCTTTTCCTCTTCCAAAATAGTCCCAACCTCCACTCTGACGCATCCCAAATCTATTAACTGCTATGAACTCCCAAATAACCCTTTCCAAACTCTTCACCCCTCTATCCATCCTTTATCCTATTCATCCAACTAACCAAGTCACATGTCTACCACTCCCAATAACAATTTATATTTCCCGCTACTAATCCACCACTAATCAACCTTTGGGTTCCGGAGTATCGTGCTACTTGCCGAAAAGTGCCTCAACGACTCATCACAGGTAGTAAGTGCTATATAAATAGAATTACAATTACAATTAGTACCAGTTTAACAACCAGATACAGAGATAAAGAACCGAAAGATGACCAGTTAACCTTTGTGAAGAGCCTTCCACTGCGTGCAAACTCATGCTGCCACATTTTTAGTAGCTTTGGATTCGTTTGAGATAGGAACAACTTTTTTTGCTAAAATCTGCAGATTATGCAGCAGGTGGTGGATTATGTGGCAAATTCATACTTATGTTACCAAAGAGGGGGAACCTAGGGCCTTTATCTAGGTCCAGCATACAGGCCCGTAACTAAGTTTAAACCAAAGTGGTATGCAGTTCCTATTGAGAGTTGCAGGTCGTTATGTTTGTTTGAAAGTACACAAAATAGTGTTCAATCAAAAGCAGGAGGATGATTTCCTCCTTTCGGAAAAGACCCTCACACACTCAGCCAGCTAGGTGTCTTGCTTCATCATCGGGTCTGCTCTAATCGGGTCGGCAGTGCAATACCCGATCGGCACCGAGATGGGGCCTTCTTGGCGGAGATCTTTATTCCTTTGCGCCGTTGGGTGTAGTGCATGTGAGGCCCTATATCAGTGTAGGTGTTGTGTTAAGGGATGTGAAGTAAAACAGGAAATAGTGGTCCACTCAAGATAATTTTAATGACAATGTGGCCACTAACCCGGTTAAAAAGAGGAAGCGCAAGCCCGCTCTAAGGTTGCGGGATTATGCGCTAGTGGTTCGGTCAACATGTTTCTTGCCTGTTATCAATTTGATGGCAATTCCTCAGGACCTAAGTGAGATCTACCTACACTTTTGGTGGTGGTCCGAGCTACGTGTCAAAGAAGTCGTGACCACCCATACAGCACCCTAAAAAGTGGTACCTGTAGATCTACAACATAGCCCTATTTGGGTCACTAAGCACGGCATCGTGTACCGGCAGGTGTAGACACTAAAGGTGTAGTGTCCGCGAGAAATCCAGTGGATAGACGGTCGTCCTACCCCTCACTCTGCCGGCCTCACTCTGTGACCCAAATAGGGCTATGTTGTAGATCTACAGGTACCACTTTTTAGGGTGCTGTATGGGTGGTCACGACTTCTTTGACACGTAGCTCGGACCACCACCAAAAAGTGTAGGTAGATCTCACTTAGGTCCTGAGGAATTGCCATCAAATTGATAACAGGCAAGAAACATGTTGACCCGAACCACTAGCGCATAATCCCGCAACCTTAGAGCAGGCTTGCGCACTTCTCTTTTTAACCAGGTTAGTGGCCACATTGTCATTAAAATTTTCTTGAGTGGACCACTATTTCCTGTTTTACTTCACATCCCTTAACACAACACCTACACTGATATAGGGCCCTCACATGCACTACACCCAACGGCGCAAAGGAATAAAGATCTCCGCCAAGAAGGCCCCATCTCGGGTGCCGATCGGGTATTGCACTGCCGACCCGATTAGGAGCAGACCCGATGATGAAGCAAGACACCTAGCTGGCTGGGTGTGTGAGGGTCTTTTCCGAAAGGAGGAAATCATCCTCCTGCTTTTTGATTGAACACTATTTTGTGTACTTTCAAACAAACATAACGACCTGCAACTCTCAATAGGAACTGCATACCACTTTGGTTTAAATTCATACTAATGCAAAGAAAATGCTGCGTCCCCAGAATCACATAATTCCAGTGGCCCAGATCATGTGCAAGACACGTTACTTCTTTTTCGGGGCCGACAGTGTGTGATCTAACTTATCTGCGTTTAAAATAAAACAACAAGCTATGCTACCCTCTCGGTGCCGTACATCTAACTGGCATGGCAAAGAATGCCCTCATTCCAGGGTGTCGGGCCAGGTAGCTCGTTCGATGAAACAAAAAAACTGATAATGGTGCAGAAATGCATGGCCTTTGAGAGGAGATGAGAGGTGAGAGGAGCTTGTCTTGGAGCACATCTCACCAGACCAAGGCGGAAAAGGGATAACAAAAAGAACACGAAGAAGGGGAAATGCATTCAAAGGGAATAAGTATGGGCCCCGCGTGGGCTTATTATTTGGCGAGGCCACAGGTAACTGCACTCTTTTGGTGTGTTACTTCATAAATTCTGTCATCCTGTTAAGATTGTCAGGATAACCGACCTCACTTTTTTTCCAGTAACGAGCCTGTCCTGCTATACTCGCAGCCTTTGTTACAGTTTATATTGTTGCTTGTACTGAGCAGGGTTCCCAAACCCCCAGGTGTGCGAGGATGAAAAGACTCGGTAACTTTCAAGATGAATAAATGAACTGTAAGCAAGGAAAGATATATCTGAGAGGCTTGCTTTGTGATTAGACCTGCTTCCTTCAAGACATCTCAGAAAATGTTAAACTGGCACACAGAAGAGCAATGAATCTTTATGGGTGTATATTTCCCCTATATGTTATCTGCTCTTAGATGCAAGGCGCAGAGGTTGGACAGGAGATCGCAGGGGTTCTCTGAGCGCACGGTCAGCAGGTCACCCTCTCAATTAAAGTCTTTTCGACCAATAGTTTCTTTAAATTTTATTTTTGTTGAGGTTGTCTTCTCAATCACAAGTACACCATCAATTCACATACATCAAAACTTACACAGCATCAGTATGAAAATGCATCTTTTCAGAACTTGGAACACACCAATTTACCCTGCAGTATTTTTAACACAATTTTTACACACCAGTGCTGCACAGTTTGCATAAGATCTCTTTGATAAATTAGACATGCAGGCTAGTAAAATTACTGTTTAAAGATCTCACATTATTTAAAGGAAAGTCACATGGAAAAAATAGTATTGTAATCGCTATGAAAACACTGACTACTTTTAGTCTAGAACTCAAAATTTCAAAACCTTGAAACATTGCTTGAAATTTACATAAGGTCCATTGGAAAATCCTGTGTGTGCTATGTGTGCTGAGCCTGAGGATTTTAATTGAGTTTAAACCCCCAGAATTTCAGGATGTTTTTTTTTTGCCCACCAACATAATTTTAGGTCTGGGTTTCACAGCACAGCTGCCAAAGAGACTTATTGCAAACAATATATATATATATATATATATATATATATATATATATATATATATATCCACAAAAACAGGTTGCCCATGAGAAGACGCCACTAGCCAGGGAGTGAAACACCTTTAATGGGAGACTTCAGCAAAGCAGCATCACAGCATCACACCAAAGAAATACAGCAGCCCAACGCGTTTCAAGCACTCCTGTGCTCTTGTTCACGGGCAGAAAGGGGAAGAGTGTTGGCAGACATTCAATCAGGAACACCTGATAACTACACCAACTGTGGTGTTTTATTTTTGGACTACGAGGAGAGACAGGGCGGCACCCACAAGGGATAAACTCACAGGAACTACAAGTAACAGCATGCTTTGCTTGCCTACGCCCACTGGGGCGTGTCTTGGTGTAGTTATCAGGTGTTCCTGATTGAATGTCTGCCAACACTCTTCCCCTTTCTGCTCGTGAACAAGAGCACAGGAGTGCTTGAAACGCGTTGGGCTGCTGTATTTCTTTGGTGTGATGCTGTGATGCTGCTTTGCTGAAGTCTCCCATTAAAGGTGTTTCACTCCTGGCTAGTGGCGTCTTCTCATGGGCAACCTGTTTTGTGGATATTTTGCGTGCCGGCCCGGTCGCGAAGACGCCCTGCTGCGAAGTGCAGATCCAGTGTTTGTACTTCCAAACGCATTGGAACCAGGGAGAGCCGTGTGGTTGGACATTTAAGATTCAGCGGAGCGGTGTTGTACAAGTTTCCCCCAAACCCACTGTGGTGTTTTATTTTTGGACTACGAGGAGAGACAGGGCGGCACCCACAAGGGATAAACTCACAGGAACTACAAGTAACAGCATGCTTTGCTTGCCTACGCCCACTGGGGCGTGTCTTGGTGTAGTTATCAGGTGTTCCTGATTGAATGTCTGCCAACACTCTTCCCCTTTCTGCCCGTGAACAAGAGCACAGGAGTGCTTGAAACGCGTTGGGCTGCTGTATTTCTTTGGTGTGATGCTGTGATGCTGCTTTGCTGAAGTCTCCCATTAAAGGTGTTTCACTCCCTGGCTAGTGGCGTCTTCTCATGGGCAACCTGTTTTTGTGGATATTTTGCGGCCGGCCCGGTCGCGAAGACGCCCTGCTGCGAAGTGCAGATCCAGTGTTTGTACTTCCAAACGCATTGGAACCAGGGAGAGCCGTGTGGTTGGACATTTAAGATTCAGCGGAGCGGTGTTGTACAAGTTTCCCCAAACCCACTGTGGTGTTTTATTTTTGGACTACGAGGAGAGACAGGGCGGCACCCACAAGGGATAAACTCACAGGAACTACAAGTAACAGCATGCTTTGCTTGCCTACGCCCACTGGGGCGTGTCTTGGTGTAGTTATCAGGTGTTCCTGATTGAATGTCTGCCAACACTCTTCCCCTTTCTGCCCGTGAACAAGAGCACAGGAGTGCTTGAAACGCGTTGGGCTGCTGTATTTCTTTGGTGTGATGCTGTGATGCTGCTTTGCTGAAGTCTCCCATTAAAGGTGTTTCACTCCCTGGCTAGTGGCGTCTTCTCATGGGCAACCTGTTTTTGTGGATATATATATATATATATATATATATATATATATTATCTACTGGCGGTCGCCAGTAGATAGTTATAGTTACAACCTATTATCCATAGGAAATCCGCGACATTCTATTTGAAATAACTCTCTTGCCGGTTGACGTATCTTCGCAAAATTTTCAAACTGTGTGGCCCGCTCCGGTCCGCTCCTACCCTGAAAGTCTCGGGGGATTCGTCAAGCGGGGGCCGAGAAAAAGGGGGTCCCAAAACACGTTTTCCCCATGCAATTTTCCATAGGAAACTTTAGACACGGCTACAGCCCGAACTGCTGAACGGAATTACACCAAATTTGGCAAAGAGGTAGTTCTTGGTTCAGAAAGAACCCTTTTTGTTAAATGGTGTAAATCCGTTCAGTAGTTGCTGAGAAAATCAAAAGAAAAAAGATAGGTATATCTAGGGCCGCGGATCCTCCCGAGCACGAGCTTTATGTTAATTGGCTGTCAACACTCCAAATCAGGAAGTGTTGGCAGTCATTTTGTCCCTCGGTAGAACCGAGGGACAGAAACAAGTGCGCAAAGCGCACAAAGGGGGCAGGGTAGAAACACCCTGACCCCCTAGGTCTGCTCAGGGGGTCCCACAAGGACCCCCTGGGCAAAACAAAAATATATATATATTTTTTTTAAATCGGCAGGATGCGCTCAGGGAGCGCGAACCCTGCCGAAAAAATCGAAGCGCGGTCTCCCGCGCTTCGTTAGCTACTGGCCCCCGGGTGGGCCAAGTCCCGGGGGCATGCTGGGGGGGGTTAATTTTATGTGTGGGGGCCTCTAAGGGCCCCCAAGCCCCGGGGACCACCACCCCCGGGGCTTTATGGATAATGGTGCGGGAGGGCTCTGAGCCTTCCGCAGCCCCGGGACCACCACCTCCCCGGGGCACTAAGAACAATGAAAATGGGGGTCCGTTTTGGACTCCCAAGCCCCGGGGACCACCACCTCCCCGGGGCTTTTCGATGTAGGGAGGGGGCCGCGTGGCCCCCCTCCTGGAGCCTGTGGTGGCTCCTGGGGACCGCCACCCCCAGGGCCGGCTCCTGCAGTGTCCCGGGTGCCTACCCCCGGGACACTGCTGTTTGCAATGACAGGACGGGAGCCTCGCGGCTCCCGTCCTGTCATTGCAAACTTGCTTTGGATATTGGAAGAGAGAGCAGGAAACCTGCTCTCTCTTCCAATATCCAAAGCCGATTGCTTTCCACATGGGGAGCAGCATGTTAGCTGCTCCCCATGTGTAGCAATGCCGGCTCCCGTAGGACACGGGGAGCCGGCGGGACTGTGGGGGTTTGGGGACCCCCACAGTCCCCAACGAGAGGCCAGGCCCCGGGGATGGGGTCCCCGGGGCCATAAGAGGCCACGGAGGGGGCCACGCAGCCCCCTCCCCAAAGTAACAAAATTTAAAAAAATTAAAAAAAGTGCAAGGCCGGCCCCAGGGGATGGGGTCCCCGGGGCCTTAAATGGCCTGAGGAGGGGGCCACGCAGCCCCTCCAAATAAAAACAAAAAGAGGCCATGCCCCGGGGGATGGGGTCCCCGGGGCCAATACAGGCCCAGGGAAGGGGGGCCACGCAGCACCCTTCCCGTTTTTTTTTTTAATTTTAATTTAAAAAGGGGTAAGGCCCTGGGGGATGGGGTCCCCAGGGCCTAAAAATAGGAAAAAGGAAGGGAAAAAAAAAAAAAAACAACGATCGGGCCCGCAGGCCCCGCCCCTTCCTTCACCACTCTGCAAACGCGCCCTGGCGCGTTTGCAGAGGGGAACGAATTCCCCTTGAATACTGGGGGTCCCTAGGGGCCAACTAGCCCACCAGGAACCTCCAGTATGCGCCAGGGGCTGCCTTGCAGAGAGGTGTACAGAGGCCACGCCCCTTTTACACCTCTCTGCAACGCAGCTCTGTGGCGCTTTTGGAGGAACATGGTGGGCTAGTTGGACTCCAGGGACCCTCAGGATTCAAGGGAGTTAATCCCTCGACTTAAAACGCGCCACGGGGCGCGTTTGCACAGTGGTGAAGGGAGGGGGCGGGGCTTCAGGTGACATGTGTGCAAACAGGCCCCGTGGCGCATTTTAAGATGGGGAATTAAATCCTCTTCAATCCTGAGGGTCCCTGGGGCCAACTAGCCCAACAGGTACGTCCAGAAAGCGCCACAGAGCTGCGTTGCAAAGAGGTGTAAAAAGGGGTGTGGCCTCTGTACATGTCTCTGCAACGCAGCCCCTGGCGCATACTGGAGGTTCCTGGTGGGCTAGTTGGCCCGTAGGGACCCTCATGATTCAAGGGGACTTAATCCCCCAACTTAAAACGCGCCACGGGGCGCGTTTGCACAGATGTCACCTCAGGCCCCGCCCCTCCCTTCACCATTGTGCAAATATTCCTCTAAAATCAGCCGAAATACGAATTCCGATTTACTCACCTGTTATCAGGAGAGACCTCAGTGCTGCATCTTTCAGCCCAGTACTGATCCTCAAAAGTAATTTTAACCGTACTTACCGGTAACTTGAATTTCCTTCATAGGCTAACATTGACTGGTTTCACTTGGAAATTCTTCTAAGTGTGGAGTTTTGGAACTTTAAAATATTCCTCTAAAATCAGCCGAAATACGAATTCCGATTTACTCACCTGTTATCAGGAGAGAACCCAGTGCTGCATCTTTTAGCCCAGTACTGATCCTCAAAAGTAATTTTAACCGTACTTACCAGTAACTTGAATTTCCTTCCATAGGATATCATTGCCTGCTTTTTGCTGAAAAAGTTTCTAAGTGTTGATTTTTGAAACATACAAATATTCCTCTAAAATCAGCCGAAATCCGAATTCTGATTTACTCACCTGTTATCAGGAGAGACCTCAGTGCTGCATCTTTCAGCCCAGTACTGGTCCTGAAAAGTAATTTTAACCGTACTTACCAGTAACTTGAATTTCCTTCCATAGGCTAACATTGACTGGTTTCACTTG
Source organism: Calotriton arnoldi (assembly GCA_963921515.1). NCBI lineage: Eukaryota > Metazoa > Chordata > Amphibia > Caudata > Salamandridae > Calotriton > Calotriton arnoldi. Next base: position 3,402,562 of record CAWUFW010000742.1, read on the forward strand.
GAAATTCTTCTAAGTGTGGAGTTTTGGAACTTTAAAATATTCCTCTAAAATCAGCCGAACTACGAATTCCGATTTACTCACCTGTTATCAGGAGAGACCTCAGTGCTGCATCTTTCAGCCCAGTACTGATCCTCAAAAGTAATTTTAACCGTACTTACCAGTAACTTGAATTTCCTTCCATAGGATATCATTGCCTGCTTTTTGCTGAAAAAGTTTCAAAGTGTTGATTTTTGAAACATACAAATATTCCTCTAAAATCAGCCGAAATCCGAATTCTGATTTACTCACCTGTTATCAGGAGAGACCTCAGTGCTGCATCTTTCAGCCCAGTACTGGTCCTGAAAAGTAATTTTAACCGTACTTACCGGTAACTTGAATTTCCTTCATAGGCTAACATTGACTGGTTTCACTTGGAAATTCTTCTAAGTGTGGAGTTTTGGAACTTTAAAATATTCCTCTAAAATCAGCCGAAATACGAATTCCGATTTACTCACCTGTTATCAGGAGAGACCTCAGTGCTGCATCTTTCAGCCCAGTACTGATCCTCAAAAGTAATTTTAACCGTACTTACCAGTAACTTGAATTTCCTTCCATAGGAATCCATTGTCTGGTTTTCAGCAGAAAAGTTTCAAAGTGTCGATTTTCACAAACTACAAATATTCCTAAAAAATCGCCTGTATGACTTAAACGCATTCTTTCAACTGTTTACAGGAGATGCACCAGTGCTGGATCCAGGATCCAACACTGAGTAAGAAAAAGTAACGATAACAGTTTTTAACTTCTAAGTGAATTTCCTTCCATAGGATAACATTGGTGATTTTATGAGAAAAAGTTTCTAAGTGTGAACTTTTAAAGTACAATAATATTCCTTAAAAATCACGACTGTAACCAAAACGCTTTTACTCAACTGTTTACAGGAGATGTCCCAGGACTGAATCTAGGATCCAGTAATGTGGTTAGAAAAGTAATCCATAAAGTAACTAATTGCATTTAACTAGAAATTCACATTGAGCTGAATGTTGCATTGTGTTTGAAAATGTGTTGCCCATTGCAACAACTGTAACTACTGTACTTAAAAGTCTATTGCCTATGTGCAAAGTAATTAAACTAAAGTAATTCATTCTGAGAAAGTATTTTTTGTAATGTAATGTATAATTTAATTACAATTTAATTTAAAAAATAAAATATGTAAAAAAAAATTGTTTCTAAAAAATTTGGAAATCAGTATGAAAAAAATTTATATAACAATTAATACATTTAAAAATTGTCATTTACAAAACCTTTGAAATTCACTGAAAAAACTGTAGGTTTCAGACATGTTATAGTTACAAATTAGCATTTAAAAAACCTTTGAAATTCACTGAAAAAACCATAGGTTTCAGGGACGTTATAGTTACAAATTAGCATTTAAAAAACCTTTGAAATTCACTGAAAAAACCATAGGTTTTAGGGACAGTTATAGTTAGTTGGACATTGCACTCGTACAAAACCCGTGAAATTCCCCCGTTATAGTTAGTCCAGCTAACTATAACTCGCGCCCCGTAATGCACTGCTGATGACGTCACATATTACATCACTCATGACATGGTCAGTGACATCACTGATGACATCACTGATGACATCTCAAATGACATCACTGATGACATCATCCACGTGATAATCTGATGCACCTCCTCACACTCTAATATAACCTTTGATACACCCACTCTAAATTACAGACTGCCATTCGCAAAACCATAGACACTCCAACACCACTAACTACATACCCACTCACTGATTCTTAGGTCTACGCACACATCCACTCACTCACCCGTACAGTCACTCATACTTACGGTCACTCAGTACAGGACTATCATATGCACTCATACTCCTATATAGACACTCAAACACCGCCACTCATCCATAGAGGTACTCACACACCTAGTCAGTCATGCAAATAATTAAACACACTACCATTTACTCACCTATACAGTTATACATACACCAGCTCACTTACTCATACAAATAGTAGCACATTCTTACGCTCTTATACAATCACTGATACAAGCACACACTCATCCATACAGCCACTATCACAATCACTCACTCTCGCTATAGCTATTTATATACTCCAACACACATATATACTGCCTTTCACATATGTAGTTACTCACACATGTACCACTGGGACATACATTCACTCACTAACACACTCTTACCCACCCATACAGTCTATCACAGTTGCACTCTTGAAACCATCCACCCAGTGAATCACCCACTCACACATCTATGCACAGAGTTGCACACACCCCTCCCACACAAACACTCAGGCACCCATACAGATACTCAGACAAGCATTCAATAACTCATATAGACACTCATGTAGCTATTCACAAACACATGCAGCCACTTACACAGCAACAGACAGACGGATACAGACATTCACCCAGTTTAGTCACTAACCCATGCATTCAGTAAGATACGTTAAATCACTCACTTATAGAGTCAGTCACGCACCTACTAAATCATCCATACAGACACTTACACACCCACTCATTCTTCAATACGTCTTTTCCTATATATATTAAAAATATTTAAACTTTACAGAAACACACAGTCACTGGATGATGTCATCAGTGATGTCATCAGTGATGTCATTTGAGATGTCATCAGTGATGTCATCAGTGATGTCACTGACCATGTCATGAGTGATGTAATATGTGACGTCATCAGCAGTGCATTGCGGGGCGCGAGTTATAGTTAGCTGGACTAACTATAACGGGGGAATTTCACGGGTTTTGTACGAGTGCAATGTCCAACTAACTATAACTGTCCCTAAAACCTATGGTTTTTTCAGTGAATTTCAAAGGTTTTTTAAATGCTAATTTGTAACTATAACGTCCCTGAAACCTATGGTTTTTTCAGTGAATTTCAAAGGTTTTTAAATGCTAATTTGTAACTATAACATGTCTGAAACCTACAGTTTTTTCAGTGAATATATATATATATATATATTCACTGAAAAACCATAGGTTTCAGGGACGTTATAGTTAGAAATTAGCATTTAAAAAACCTTAGAAATTCAGTGAAAAAACCACAGGTTTCAGGGACATTATAGTTAGTTGGACATTTCACTCGTTCAAAACCAGAGAAATTCGGCCGTTATAGTTAGTAGAGCTAACTATAACTCGCGCCCCCGCAATGCACTGCAGATGACGTCACATATTACATCGCTCATGACATGGTCAGTGACATCATTGATTACATCACTGATGACATCTCAAATGACATCACTGATGACATCACTGATGACATCATCCAGTGAATGTGTGTTTCTGTAAAGTTTAAATATGTTTTATATATATATGCCAAGGTGTATTGAAGAATGAGTGGGTGTATAAGTGTCTGAATGGATGATTTAGTAGGTGTGTGACTGATTGTATAAGTGACTGATTAAGAGTATCTTACTGATTGCATGGGTTAGTGAGTAAACTGTGTAAATGTCTGTATCAGTCTGTCAGTTGGTGTATAAGTGGCTGCATGGGTTGGTGAGTAGCTACATGACTGTCTATATGGGTTATTGATTGGTTGTCTGAGTATCTGAATGGGTGCCTGAGTGTCTGTGTGAGTGGGTGGGGGTAGGTGACTCTGTGCATAGATGTGTAAGTGGGTGATTCACAGGGTGTATGGGTTCAAGAGTGCATCTATGAAGGGCTGTATGGGTGGGTGAGTGTGTGTATGGGTGTGTTGGTGAGTGAATGGATGTCTCAGTGGTATATGTGTGAGTAACTACGTATGTGAAAGGCAGTATATGTGAGTGTTGGAGTATATAAATGACTATACGTGAGAGAGAGTGATTGTGAGAGTGGCTGTATGGATGAGTGTGTGCTTGTATCAGTGATTGTATAAGAGAGTAAGTATGTGTTAGTATTTGTATAAATAAGTGAGGTGGTCTGTTTATATGTATAGGTGAGTAAATGGGTGTGATTGATTTTTGCATGACTGAGTAGGTTTGTGAGTAAGTCTATGGATGAGTGGTGGTGTGTGAGTGTATGTATACGTGTATATGATAGTGCTGTATTGATGAGTGACTACATGTATGAGTTACTGTATGAGTGAATGAGTGGATGAGTGTGTGTAGACCCAGGAATCACTGAGCGGGTATGTACTAACTGCTATTGGTCTGTCTATGGCTTCGATATTGGTAGTCTGTATTTTAGAGTGGGTGTATCAAAGGTTTTATTAGGGTGTGAGGAGGTGCATCAGATTATTGCATGGATGATGTCATCAGTGATGTCATTTGCGATTTCATCAGTGATGTAATCAGTGATGTCACTGACCATGTCATGAGTGATGTAATATGTTTCGTCATCAGCAGTGCATTGCGGGGGCGCGAGTTATAGTTAGCTCTACTAACTATAACGGCCGAATTTCTCTGGTTTTGTACGAGTGAAATGTCCAACTAACTATAATGTCCCTGAAACCTGTGGATTTTTCAGTGAATTTCTAAGGTTTTTTTAAATGCTCTGCTCTCGCTTCAAGGAAGCAAAGCAGAGTTTGCTATGACAGGGCGGGAGCCGTGCTCCCGCCCTGCCATAGCAAACAGCAATGTCCCGGGGGTGGGCACCCCGGGACATTGCAGGAGCCGGCCCTGGGGGGTGGTGGTTCCCAGGGCCATCAAGGGCTCCAGGAGGGGGGCCACGTGGTCCCCTTCCCTCCATTTTCAAAGCCCCGGGGAGGTGGTGGTCCGGGGGGCTGCTATGGACCCCTACATTTGAATATTAAGTGATCCGGGGAGGTGGTGGTCCCCGGGGCAGTGTGGGGGGGCTTGAGCCCCCCCACACTAATTATTATTTATAGCCCCTGGGAGGTGGCGGTCCCCGGGTCTCGGGGGCCTGCGAGGCCCCCCCGCCCATTTACATAAATTCCCCGGGGTGGTGGTGGTCCCCGGGGCAGCGTGGGGGGGTTGGGACCCCCACACGAATTAATTAAGGAAGCCCCGGGGAGGTGGCGGTCCCCGGGGCTGCGGGAGGGCTGCGTGCCCCCCGCATTTAATTTAATAAGCCCCGGTGAGGTGGCGGTCCCCGGGGCTGCGGGGGCCCCCGCGGGCCCCCGCAACATAATTTGTGAGTGCCCCTGGGACCTGGCCCACCCGGGGGCTTTCAAAAACGAAGCGCGGGAGCCTGCTCTTTGTTTTATTTTTACTTTCTCGGCCGGATTCGCGGCCCCAGTGAGAATTCAGCCGATTTAAAAAATAAAAATAAATTCGGCCCTGGGGGTCCGGTCCCTGCGCAGGCCTAGGGGGTCAGGGTGTTTCTACCCTGCCCCCTTGTCTTGTTTTTCAACCTCTTTTTCACTGTTTTCTTGTGACTCGGTTCTACCGAGTCACAAGATGGCTGCCAACACTTCCTGGTTTGGAGTGTTGGCAGCCAATTAGAATGAAGCTCATGCTCGGGAGGAGTCGCGACTCCTCCTCCGTGCTCAGAAATCGATATTCTTTCTTTTTTTAATTTCTCAGGAACTACTGAACGGATTTACACCATTTAAAAAAAGGGCTCTTTCTGAACCAAGACCTACCTTTTTGCCGAATTTGGTGTAATTCCGTTCAGCAGTTCGGGCTGTAGCTTTGTCTAAAGTTTACTATGGAAATTAACATGGGGAAAACGTTGTGGGACCCCCCTTTTTTTTCTCGGCCCCCGCTTGACGAATCTCCCCAAAACTTTCAAGACAAAAGCTGACCGGAGTGGGCCACTAGTTTTGAAAATTTCGCAAAGATTCGTCAAACGACGCCAAAGTTATTGGGAAAACAAAAAATGCTTTTTTAATAGAAACGAGGTCCTAACTATAACTACCTACTGGCGACCGCCAGTAGGTAATATATATATTAACCCTGGGCGTAGGACTACGCTACGCTCGCGTAGTTTGCGTAGTTTGCGCAACTACGCGCTACGCGAATTGCACGTAGCACAGTGCAAAAACGCGTAGCGTAGCGGGCTTTTTTGCTTGCTCGCGGTCCTCAACGTCAAGTTGGCGACCGCGAGCGAGCAAAATGACATCCCGGCGAGACTTTTTCCTCGTTCGCGATCAGCAACATCAAGTTGCCGATCGCGAGCGTGGAAAATAAACCTCCCGGCGAGATTCTCAACGCGGGGAGGTCAGGTTTCTCATTGCGAGTGGTCGCGTATGCTCGCGACCGCTCGCGATGAGAAACTACCAGTCCGCGTTGAGAAAACCGCTGCTCGATTACAAATCTACTCGAGCGGCAGAAAATGACCGATTGCACTGTGCAAGATGCCGTTTGCAATGATTGCACAGTGCGGACAAGCATCCGGCACTGTGCATTCAGTGCGAACAGCATTTTCCCTACCGCACTACGCAGTTCGTGTAGCTACGCGTAGCTTGCGTAGTGCGAAGTGCACTTCGCGTAGCTACGCATAGCGCGACTACGCGAACTACGCCCAGGGTTAATATATATATATATATATATATATGCAAAACAAAGTACATCGCACTCAGGAATCAAAGAACAGTTGTTTATTTCATATGCAGAGCCAGTCTGCCTCCAGACTGGCTCTGCATATGAAATAAACAACTGTTCTTTGATGCCTGAGTGCGACGTACTTTGTTTTGCAAATAATTTACCGAGGCCGAGGGCCCGGCCTTACGAACGCACCCGCTGCTGAGAGTGCCGACTTTGGGGCCAAATTGTTTAAAATATATATATATATGAACAAGGCCCTTTTTTGGGGCCGAAACGCGTCATGGCGGTGCGTGGTGCCAATATGGATTAGAATAAATACCTTTTGCACGCAGCTATTTGGGTCCGTGTTCGTCTTTCCTGATAGTCTGGATGTTTCAAGACGGAGTTCTTTATATATATATATATATATATATATATATATATATATATATAAATATATATATATATGATAAACAATAATGATTAAACTGCACTCCCAGAAGTGTAATAGATCAGCTCTTTTATTCTTACAGCAAGATTCTAATAGTCCCACAACGCGTTTCAACTTCCGTCTTCGTCAGGTGGTGGCAATTCTTAGCTGTGTTCAAACTGCCGTGCCTTAAGTCTAGTGCTTGGCATGATGGGAATTGTAGTCCCAATACTATTTTATGGGAGTAGTTCATGATAGTATCACATTTTATTCACTAAGTGCTCTATTTTAAAACTCCCAATTGTTAAATGTCAGTAAAAACGGCATGTTTGTTAATAATGCAAAACATACTGCTGTTTCCTTCTGTGCCCTTTCTCCACTCGCTGGCTCGGGCCGCATCGGTATTGTGAGTAGTCAGGACACCTCCTCACCTACAGTCATTAGATGAGGCAGTCCTTTGTAATGGAGTTACGCCAGGCGGTTTTTCAAGTTTGTTTCCTCCGGTTCCGTGTCTTCAAGCGATGAGTGCGCCCCGCAGAAGATAGGTATCTCCCCGCCTCCTCCATAGATTTAAGCACATACCGGGCGCTGCCGTTTTCCATCATTGTAGTACAACCAAATGTGGTCCATGGACTGCGCGCTCAACTGCTGGTGCGGTGTTGGGGGTAGAGACCACATACCCCTAAACATGTGATAAACAATAAGGATTACGCTGCACTCCCAGAAGTGTAATAGATCAGCTCTTTTATTCTTACAGCAAGATTCTAATAGTCCCACAGCGCGTTTCAACTTCCGTCTTCGTCAGGTGGTGGCAATTCTTAGCTCTGTTCAAACTGCCATGCCTTAAGTCTAGTGCTTGGCATGATGGGAATTGTAGTCCTGATACTGTTTTATGGGAGTAGTTCATGATAGTATCACATTTTATTTGCTAAGTGCTCTATTTTAAAACTCCCAATTGTTAAATGTCAGTAAAAACGGCATGTTTGTTAATAATGCAAAACATACTGCTGTTTCCTTCTGTGCCCTTTCTCCACTCGCTGGCTCGGGCCGCATCGGTATTGTGAGCAGTCAGGACACCTCCTCACCTACAGTCATTAGATGAGGCAGTCCTTTGTAATGGAGTTACGCCAGGCGGTTTTTGAAGTTTGGATCCTCCGGTTCCATGTCTTCAAGCGCTGAGTGCGCCCCGCAGAAGATAGGTATCTCCCCGCCTCCTCCATAGATCTAAGCACATACCGGGCGCTGCCGTTTTCCATCATTGTAGTACAACCAAATGTGGTCCATGGACGGCGCGCTCAACTGCTGGTGCGGCGTTGGGGGTAGAGACCACATACCCCTAAACATGTGATAAACAATAAGGATTACGCTGCACTCCCAGAAGTGTAATAGATCAGCTCTTTTATTCTTACAGCAAGATTCTAATAGTCCCACAACGCGTTTCAACTTCCGTCGTCAGGTGGTGGCAATTCTTAGCTGTGTTCAAACTGCTGTGCCTTAAGTCTAGTGCTTGGCATGATGGGAATTGTAGTCCCGATACTGTTTTATGGGAGTAGTTCATGATAGTATCACATTTTATTCGCCTTGTCAACCATTGGCTGTCTTCTATAAGACACTTTTAGCCAATGACCTGAGACTTTATCGATCACATCTTTGCTCAGCCCAGTAACGTAGCTTGAATGGCACGGGCCCTGAGCAAAGCAAGGGAAAATGGCCCTTTGACTGATGTTGAAGTAGTAAACTACAACAATCATCAGGGTTCAATGGGCCCCTGAAGGCTCTTGGCCCACTGCACTGCACCTGCTGCACCAATGGTAGCAACGCCCCTGTCACCGTCTATTTATGTGTATCCGCCACCTGCACTCAAATGCTTGCTTTGGACTGTAAAAGAGACCACTTTACAAGTTTAGTTCTCTGCTGGCTCCATCCAATATGTCTCCCTCTAATGTGCTAATGCTGCATGCATTAACATATTATGCCCAGACCTAATGACTTTGTAAATGCCTGTTTATTTTCTCTTCCATCAATAATGGGGCTGCACAACTCCTTATCCATCTTGAGTGGAAGCTAGGACTCTGGCTGGTTCCTGTGGGACCTTCCACTGTACCGTGTCTTTGCCCACATGCAGACTCCTCTGTTGGGTTAGGCTTGTGCCCAGCTGACTAATTCTAAGCACAAGCTAATGATCTATTCTTACTGGGGTGGGTGGTTCCTTACAGGCAGATGTTGCTCAGTATAGGAACAAATCTCACAATTACTGTATATTTATAATCTGGCCTATTCTTTTGCACTTCTGAGGTCCAACTGCAGAGTTGGGCTATTTAAAGCTGCCTGCCCCCCAGACATGTTATTTGTTTCCTTCACCCTTCACTGGGTATACGGGGGTCAGTATTAAAGGTTTCTCAATGGTTGGTAGCTCATTATATTATTGCCAAACACATGACTTCCCTTATGGCTATTTATGTGCTGTCGTGTGGGGTAATTTCGGGAATATATTTTAATCTGTGGAGTGGGGTAATTCTACTGTATGTGTGTCTTGCCCCTCTTTGTATGCTTTCAATAATAAGATCAAATCAAACTATTCCATTATTACGATGAGTAAAGAAAATGGCGAAAGCCTTCCAATGTGTATTGCTATTGAAAAGGCTAACATGCCACGTTCATCAAAAAGCATCATTGCTCTTGTCTGTATTGAATCAAGGTGTTTAACCAAAAATCATGCCTTCACAGGTAAAAATATTGTAACCGACCACCGAAGAACGAGCACTTTTTTGCATCAACCAGTTTTATTTTAGCTGACTAAATTATGTCCAAAATGGTGCTGCCTTCCGATTTGGACATCAAGCCTTTACTTGCAACAATTGTAGGAAGTTGGATTTTTTTCTAAACATTTCAATTTACACACTTTCTGCTTGGTTGAAACCCTTTTGTAAATGGCAAATATGGACTTGGTGAGAAGTTGATCGCAGGTGGTGTTTTATTCTATTGTGCCAAAATAAAGTAAGCATATACTCACCCAATAGTGGAGCAATCAACACGTTCAAATAGCAATTACTTTTCTATTATAAATAAATCTATTCTATCCGAACAAGAAGGCACTCTAACACTCCCTTCTGGATTATGGATGGTGTCAGGGTTATTTCATAGCAAAGTGCTCTTGATACCCAGGGCAGACTGGCCATTCTGCCACTCTGGCAGTTTTCTGGTTGGATGCAGGCTAGAGGGCTGCTTTCAGAGCAGGATAAACTGCCATGACTCAGCCATTAAAGCCCCCATTGCCCCAATATCATTGATGTTTCTGTAGTGTGAGGCTGATTTGAAACTTTTTGTTTGGGAAGATTTTGATTTCCAGTCCAGCCATGATCATACCAAATGCCCTGCATAGTTTATGTTCACATTAATTTATTTATAGTTTCAGCTAACAGCCTTACAATATTTTAAGTATATTTTAAGAACATGCAATATAAAAAAAACTCAATAAAAGCATGTGCACAGCAATCTATCAATAAATTCATCTGAAACATTAAAATGCAAGTACAATGAGATGCTAAAAATACACACATTTCCATCAGAGGCATACAACATAAAAAACATATAAATTCTTCTTGTTCTCAAGTGGAAATGCTTTACAAATGAGTTTCCAGTTAAAGCTATATGTAGGACATTTGTTCTTACTGTAGAATCTTGCAGGCATGTTCGCAAACTACACTTTTTAGTACATTTAGTAGTACAACAGTAGTACTACTCACGTACTACAAAACGCTATTAATAACCCTGCGTGCAGAGACCTCCTCTTCTCCTATCTTTTCTATGCAGAGTTCGCTGCCCCAGTTGCAGGGATCTCTACACACTTAGGTGCACATTTTACTAGTAAACTTTGGAGGAACTTGGAGGAGTGGCTGGAAAATGAAGAACACCTATGACTAAATGGGTGGGGATTAAGGAGTGGCAAGGAGAGGTTTAGTGAGGGGAATGGGGGGAGGGACATGCAACTACAAACTTTCACCCACAAAAGAGTAAGCCCATTGCTGTTCACAAAATATACTTCTAACATGACTACAGCCAAACATGACTCTAAACAGTAAGTCGAGCACCACACATGGGCATTCATAGGTAGTGCAACACACTCCCAAAAACACAATAGTGGCAGTGATTTCAAAGATCATCCATGAGAAATAATATTAAGTAAAATAATGATTTCAAATTTTAATTTATAAACACACACATATAAGTATTAAAAGTTATATCAAATTTAAAATTATTTTTTATTAGAAATAATATTTTGTTTAAAAATAAAGAAAATATTTGACCTTTCATTGAAACAGTAACATTATTTTAAAAGAATTGAACAAATAAGTTTTAATGGAATGAATGGTATAATAATTAAAAATTAAAAATTTTAGCGATGGTTGGGATTTTTTTTAATTTAAATAATAATAACTATACATTTAATTATCATATTTTATGTATTTAAATATTTATTTCACTTTTGACAAGTTATTGTGCTATAACTTTTATTATTTTTTGGCCTAGGTTAGTTTACATTTTTATTTTTTAAATAGTTATTAAACTTTATTATTTTTCTCTATACACTACCATAGGGAGATCTCTGCTCGGATGATAGAGACTTTCTCCTATGTGAGGAAAGTTACTAGTAGTAACTTTACACTCATAAATCCTATTTTGATGGGTGGAGCCAGGAAAGTCTGCAACTAGCAGTAAATTTACACTCAGAAATGGTCAATAACAAAAAAGTGTAAAGTTACTGCTAGGTTCAGTAGTAAGTTTACACATGAGAAAATATATACATGCAAATTTACCATTGTGAATAGAGCTCCTGATTTTATTCAGTACCCTCTTCTGCCATCTTTTTTATCACTAGGTTCAATTGAGAATGGACACAATGGGCCAAAGCGGTTATTTGCATGTGTAAGTTTTGCCAACACACCCAAATAGCCTATTTTCAAGTGCAACCCCAACTTCTAAATTCATAAAATTAGCTTTTGCACCAGTAAAAGGATTTCTCACATAGACATTTTCATTTCAGTAAATATTCTAACAAGGTCGGGATTAAACTGTCAATTTATTCACAATCACAAAGGTACACATATTTGTAGGTACTCAAATTAGACCCCTTACATTTCTGGAAAATGTTGGCAATTTACTCTTCAGAAGGGTAGGAGTTAATCCCTTTCCAAAGTAGGCAGAGGGTCAGAACATTCCAACATTGGTGGTGTGTAGGGAAAGGGTTTTCTCCACATGGAGAAAAAACCAAATGTTAGAAAGTGCATTTTGACTATCACAGGTCTCCAACCATGCTTCTGGAAACGTTTGTGAATTATTGCAAGTTGTAAATCGATACTCATGTTTGGTGTTTGACCTATAGGTGCAGGGTTATGAGTTTCTCTACCAATCTGGCCCAGTGTGCTGTGCTGCGCATGTTTACCTGAAAAGATGCATGTATTCTACTTGGCACTTTTATGGAATAATCCCACAGGTTAGTTCTCAAATTGACCTCACTGCCTTTAATTTAATTTGGGCCTACCCTAAAATGTACTTTTTTTTTTTTAAAAAGGACATTCTTTAATGGCTTTCTTGTCATTGTTAATATTATCCCTTGGTGATAGCTCTAGCTTTGTGGGTTGAAAGAACGGCGGAACTTCAATACTTTTTTACACATCTCAGCCACCAGGCAATAAATTATTATAGTTAGGTGCTTATTTTTCTGGCAGTTTTCAACCCATTTAAACTTTTAGGTTCTGCTTCCAATTTGAAGTTTTTGAAAATAAGTTTTTGCCAGACCCTCACAATTACCTTTAAACACCTAAATATATAATATGTACCTTTTATAAAATATCCACATTTGACACAAACAAGGCAGCTTAGTGAGACATAGCGAATACCCATATACCAAAACTAATACATACTCATTACCTCTTGAATGTCAGGTGTTTTAACACCTCAGGCCTGTTTCACAAAGGTAAACTTAGACCAAAGTCTAAGTTTAGACCTGAAGTCTAAGTTTAGACCTAGAGTCTAACTTTACTCCTACTAAAGTTAGACTTTTGGTCTAAGTTAGACTTTTTGTCTAAGTTAGACTTTTGGTCTAAACTTAGACCAAAAGTCTAACTTTAGTAGTAGTAAAGTTAGACTTTAGGTCTAAACTTAGACTTCAGGTCTAAACTTAGACTTTTGGTCTAAGTTTACATTTGTGAATCATGCCCCTCCATTTTAAGCTAAATATTTGAAAATTAAATAGATTAAACACATAAGTACATGGCGCACTGTTATGAATCTGATTCAGAAAACCTATCTGGAAAAATTAGGCTTATCTCTCGGTTTGGTGCAAATACTTAGGAAATTGCAAATAATTCCTGGAGTATTACGTGGAATTTATAATAACCACAGATTCCCAGAGTCAATCACAAACATGATCATTTCCACACATGTATATGTAACAGGTGTATATTTCTTTCATTTTTGTTTCACCACTGGGAAAATGTTTTTACTCATGTTCCTTCCCCATTAATACCCTGTAAGTTAATTAGTCCTGCTATTGCAGGATGTTTTCAGGTTGGAAAAGTAGCTACCAATCTCAGACAAATAGATAATCTCATGCAAATAACCAGAAACATGAATGTTTCTGGGTGCTTGCTAACGTTCTCTGTAGGATTCTCCCAGAAGGCCCAAAACCCTGTCACTGTGACTATATGTGCTCACACATATATTTCACTGTACTGTATCTGCCCAAGTAATGTATGCGCTGAGTTGGGTTCATGTTTAATAAAGCTTAAAATTAAAAAAAATATATTTCACTGTACTGGTGGAAGTTCTGTGTGAGCAAATGCCATTTGTGAGCTTGGAATCATTAATAACCACGCCTCAATTTAGCTGCTCAAATCACATTGTGAACTGGGTTCTATATGTTGACCAAAAATATGTTGATTGTAGCAGATGTCCCGAACTATAGTTGATGAAAAAAACTTAGGGCCTGATTACGATGGCGGATCGACTTCTGTCCATCCACCATTGTCCCGGGGATGGGGACTGCCTACCTATAGGGCGGCGGTCCCACATATGGCATTAAAATGCTGCCACCACCACGGCGGCCGCAAGTGCCATGTTTTCCATAGCGGCAGGTGCTGCTGGCTGCAGCACCCGCCGCAATGGAAAAAATGCAAGTTTTGCATTTCCCTGCACTACGTGGCAGGCACTACGCGGTGCCTGCCACATGGTGCAGGGAAATGTAGGGGGGCACCATTGGTGCCTCCCAAGTGCAAAACTGAACTGCCCCTGCTCAAGGGGGGCCTGCAACAGGCCCCCAAAGTCCGTCCCCGCCACCCTTTCCATGGCCGGAGAACCGCCATGGAAAGACTGGTGGGGATCCAGCATCGTAATCAGACCGGCACCGCCGGCATGCATTGGATGCCGAGGGACTGAACCACCCCGTCGGATTTGTGGCGGTCAGAGTTCCCAACCGCCACGAACCCACCCGCCATCGAGATATGGCAGGAGGGAAAAGGCCTCAAGATCGTGGTGAGCCCGCCACCGGCAGCCTGTCGGTGGCAGGTTCACCACGATCATAATCAGCCCCTTAATGAAGATGGCAAGAAATTGGGTTTTTAGTTTCAAAGGATGAGAGTCTTTTCAGAAGTAATGAGTCCTACGTTTCTCTTTACTGGGAACCACATACCCAATTGTAGCCCTTGCCTGTCTCAGGATAACGAAGCAGAGCAGTCTCAGGGGAGATGGTGTGGGCTAGTAACCCAGGCTTGCTGCTACGAAACAACACTCAATAAATGATTATCCAGTCAGTACTATTTGTTTAAAAAGGAAAGTACTTTCATTAGACACACACAACTAAATACTATGTATTTATCTTGCACATATATCCAATCAGGTAAATGGAAATACCTTTGCTGACATTCTCATTACATGTTACACCCCTATTGGGTCCTGAACCCTATAAACACAATATCCTCCACCTATACTAAATGCAGTATCACAGTATAAAGGGGAGCCCTTATAAATAAGATAGACCTACTGACTTTGTCAGCGTGTCACCACATTAGTAAAAGGAAAAAATGTTATAATCCACCACTGCAATTCCATTGAAATCTATATATATAAGTGCCTTTTTTTGCCTTGTTTTTTCATGGAAAGTTTCAAGGCGATCAATCAAGCGGGAGGCTGAGAAAAAGGGGGGGTCCCAAAAAGCAAAATCCCCATGCATTTTCCATAGGGATTTTTTAAAAGAGCTACAGCCAAAATGGCTGAATGTACCAAACTTGGCAGGAAGCTTTATCTTGCTCTAGACAGCATTCTTTTTGTGATTTTGTGTATATTCCTTCTGTAGTTTTTGAGAAATTAAGAACCAAAAATACTTGTATATATGGATGGTTGGGTTTGAGGCACTCCTGCGAGCTCAACTTAAAAAAACAGAGCTTTTTAATTGGCCCAGGGGGCTTTTAACCCATGGGCCAACTCACTTCCATGGGGGTGAGGCTCCGTGAGAGGACTTGACTTGCCGCAATTTGAAAGAAAATGTTGCAGCAGCCATCAAAGGATGCGCGGACTTAGGACCTAATTATGAGTTTGGTGGTCTGACGGACCGCCAAACCCACGGCCGCATTCTGAGTTGGGCAGTCAGACCGCCATGGGACCGCTGCTACCGCAGACTTGCAACAGTCTGAGGCCCGCAAAATGCTGGTGGTGCTGCTGCGGCACCGCCATACATATTATGAGTTTCCTCACCAACACAGGTTTCATGGCGGTGAGCCCACCATGAAATGTGTGGCAGTGAGGAAACTAAGGGGGCCCTAGAGGGCCCCCTGTTGCTTCAGGGCCAGGGGATGCATGCAGGGGGGCACATGTTGTGCCCCTCTGTCTGCGTGCACCCCCTGTTCCTGCACAGCATGGTCTTCACAGTCCATGCCGTGCTGGAACGTGCTGTGGTGCTCCCATTGGGGTGCCTTTCTAAGGCTCAGATATTAGCCTTTGAAAGGCATCGCCTTGGGAACGCCGCTGCAGGACTGCCCGACCTGTATTCCAATCAGAATAAGGTGGGCGGCCAGACTACGGGTTTGGCAGTCTTGGAGTAGGATGCTGGTATGGTGGCCTACTCCAAGACAGCCAAACTTGTAATCAGGCCCTTTGTCACCTGCCCTGAGAGAGTTTTGTAAAACGTTTATAAGGGGGTAGGGTAGGGATACGCTACCATGCTAGCCCTAGTGGGGAGGGACCAGGGGGACGCCCCCTGGGGTGTAAAAAAAATTGCAAAATAATGCTGACCACACGTTGTTTTTATTTAAATTATCATTACCCTCGGGGTGGGCCAGGGCCCCAGACTCATTATTTATATCTATTTGGGGACACTGGGACACCTACAAAAATGTTTTAAAAAATGAATAATAAATTAGCAGAAATAGCCACTCATTTATTATTCATTGCTCCGTGAGGGAGAGCCCCATAATGCTCTGCAAGTGCTATTTTCATTTATTTTACTGTGGTGGTGTCCCTACAAGGAGCAGGGACACCACCAAACATTTTGTTTTTAATGTTGAGGGGGCTGCAAAGTATGTAACAGCCCCCCCAGCAACATTAAAAAAAACAGTAAGGGGCCGATTCCGATCTCGGCCGGTAGGGCACCGAATCGGATTCGGCTTAACCGGATCCGATTCGGAGCGCTCTATCCCGACCGATTCGTACATGCGTCCGGCCGAGCGAGTACGATGCGAGCGTACGCGAAATCGCCGACCGACTTGTTCGCGGGTCCGAAGCGCTCCTACCGACTCGCACGGACACGACTTGCACCGCGCGATGGAGACGTTCCCCGGCCGGGCAAGTACGATGCGCACCGCGAGCAGTCCGACCGACTCGCGCCGTCCGGCTCGAAAGAGCAGTCGGAGCCGCACTTTGGGGGTCCGTGTCAGACCCCCCTGTACGCGTATCCACGCGAGTCGCACACAGGGGGGACCCATGGGTCCCCCCTACCTGTGCATGTACGCCGCGAGTCGCTTCGAGGCGTACCCGCTGTAGGGGGCACCCTTGTTCGCCTCGCACCCATTGGGTCAATGGGAGCCCGCGTAGGCGTTGTACGTCCGGCTCCCATTGACTCAATGGGAGTCCGACCGACTCGAGTCCGATTGCATGCGTGCGCATCGTACTCGTTCGGTCGGACTGCCAGAGTCCGATTCGGTCGGAAATCTCTCCGGGTCCGGCTCGGTCGGAGAGATTTCCGGCCTGAATCGGAATCGGCCCCAAAGTCTCCTAGGTCATTAAATAAATGACCTGAGGAGAACTTACCCTCTTTTTTAAAGCACTTCCAGTTGGAATTCTATGTTCTTCAGCTGGAATGCAAGGCCCTTTTGTAGTTAGTTTTATGATTGCATTTTGTGAGCCGAAAAATTTTGAAAGAACGATTCAGAGAGATGTTGGTTTTATTAAAAAAACATAAAACAATATATCTCAGAGCCTTTCTTTTAACATTTTTCAGCCCACAAAATGCAATATTAAAAATATGTTGGAAAAAAAACCTCACAGAAATGTTGTTTTTATCAAAATGTAATTAAACATATTTATAAAATTCGCTATTTTTAAACACTGCATTTTGTAAATTACTGAAGTATAAATTAGAGTAATAATATTGGTGATTTTTAGAGAAAGAATATAAAGCTGCTTTATATACATTGATACGCTCACCCCTTCAGAAAGCCAATATGCTCACTTTTAAGATTTTGGTGCTGTCACTATTTGACAATACACTGCTAATTACCTCACATATTACATATTACATCACACATCACTCTTGACGTGTTCTATGACACCACTGATGACATAAACTGCAACATCTGAAATTACATCATTGATAACATGGCTGGGGAGCAAGTTACAGGACTCCCTGTAATCTTGCAGGACTCCCGTCGTGGCCAGCAAGTCCCTGTGTGGACCTGTAGGACTCCCACTGGAATCCCGCGACAGTCCCGGGACACAAACCTAAGTTAATATCTTGCTACCCTCCTCACGTATAACTCCATTCTAACCTTTGTTTTCTTCAGCAAAAAAAATGTGTGTGCATGCCTAGCTATTAG
Source organism: Calotriton arnoldi (assembly GCA_963921515.1). NCBI lineage: Eukaryota > Metazoa > Chordata > Amphibia > Caudata > Salamandridae > Calotriton > Calotriton arnoldi. The sequence continues at coordinate 3,420,518 of CAWUFW010000742.1, forward strand.
GTGTGCAATGTCCTTACATTTTGTATTTCTAATGTAACATTTAAAGCTGGACCAAATTTGGGCATACACCACATATTCAGTTCCACATGTTATCTTTTTGCAAATTTCATATTTTTGGTTGAGCAGTTATTCACTTTAGTCTCCATGCTGAAGTGATTTCTTACTATCATGTTTAATTGATGTTGCTGAAGCACATATCATTGATGGTCTGTTCGAAATTCCTTTTTTAATTTTTCATCACTTTCATCACTTGTCAGGATTAACTAATTTTGCATCAGTATGTTCTATACTTTCTTTGACTCCAGTGTACATTTAGTTATAAACCTTGCTGTTGATTCTCCCTGAAATTCTCATTTCTTTTCTCGTTATTAGTCAGTAGATCCTTTGCTTTTGTTTGAGTATTTTTAAATAATTTCTTCTGATACTTTCTCTTCTTGATACTTTCCAGATTTCCTCTGTCTTTGCTGTATATAGTTCTTCATATGAACAATCCTGTGTAATCTTCAGTAGCTCACCACATAGGATGCTCCATTTGAGTGAAGGTTGAAGTAATCTAGCTTCAAGGAGAACACTATTTGTTGATGTGTTCTTTTTTTTTAACTTTCGGTGCAAGGTAGTGTGAATCAATCCATAGTTCAAGTACACTTTTACATCCATGAACATTATTCTCTTGTCACTTATTTGATATGTGAACCCCAGGTTGAGAGCATTCTCATACAGTACTTGAAAATATGCATGTATAGCACTCATTTTACCTTGAATTTATCATAAGAAATCCATAATATCTTTTATATATGCTGGGAATATTTCTACTAGAGGTACTGGTTTCTCCAATAACAATCCAGTTGATAAAATTATCGGTCTTTCCGAGGGTTCTACTGGTTCTTATGCACTTAGGAAAGAAAGTAGGCATTGGAATAATCAGGAAATCCTCTTTAGAATAGTTATATGCTTCATCAATCAATCTTTTGTTGCAGTAGTTCTGCACTTTGCTATCAAATTCCTTTTTGATTTTCTCTATTTGATTATTCATTACCCTGTAATATTTAATTTGACCCATCAGTGGCTGCAACAGCCCTGTATTGTACTTCTCCACCCATCATACAACTATATTTCCACCTTTATCTGCTGGTTTTATTTTTCTAGAAGCCTGTTGTAATGTGGTGAATCCTTTTTTTTCACTTTTGATAAATATTAACACTTTGATTATATTTTATACTTTACTCCAGTTTCTCAATTTGTTCCACTGTTATTTTATAGAACAGGTCCATTTCGCTCACAACTGGTAATACAGGACATCATTTTGCTTCCTTTTTATACCACTATGACCCTCTTCATTAATACGTATGCGCCAATCTTGGATCCACTCCATACATTCAATTATTTATTCCTTTTATTTCTAATTTTTTATGGACCAGAGCACATGTAAAAGTTCTAATCTTTGATTTCAGTCTGCAATCCCTCAGTCACATTTCTTGATCCTCCTATCACACTTGTTATTTTGCCCACTATGGCATAATGTTTTATTAGAATTAATTTTCAAAGAAATTTGTACAAGCCAACTTTCTTTTGAACCATATTTAATTTTTTGGTTTGTGAAACTTAGACATATCTCAAGTAGCGATGTTTTAGCTTCAGTTTGCATTCTGTATGAAAGGTTTAATCAAATTGTGTCTTTTTCTTTAGATTTCTTCTGCTTGATCTCAATTATCTTCTCTCCCAGCCTTGTTCAACCTATTATGTACTCCTTTTCCTCCTCTGGGTTTTCATATTCCTCTTGCATTGGCATTTCCTCTGGTTGATACTTGGTCTAGTTGTGTCAACTTGATTGTGTCTAAATAGTAATTCTGCAACATGAGGCTCAATTTTTCTTTACATCCCAAATTGAATCCCTTGCACCAGTCTTTTTCATATTCAAAAATATATTACCTAATTATGCTTGCCAGATTCATACCAATAATAATGTAGGCACACATTTGAGAATCTCTAGCATAGAGTCTGCTTTTTTAGACTCACAAGCTAGAGTAACATTGACTTTCAGTGGGGAAATTAGTCCTGCTGTAATAGCATGTACATTGCCATATTGTAATTGTGCTTATTCCTTGATCAATTTGATTTAAACTGCTTTTCAGATAAAAGTTGAAATTTAATAAGGTTGTCAATATGTAAATTTCCTAGCGAAAATGCCTTTCTGCAAGAGGTATACTTATCATCTAACCCACCATAATTTATAATAATAATATAGTGTCCTTGGCCTTAGGTAAACTGTCTTTAAAATAAATTACCTGAAGGCAGTATTGAATATTGACAGGCTGTTATTTGTTTTGGTATTGTCAGACTATGGGAAGTTAGTGGATCCCTGCACTTCTGACCCTCCGTCTGTGGTGGATGGGGCACTGGGTTTCAAGAAATCAATTCTGGGTTTGGGATGTGGAACTTCCAAGGCACCAGTGAAAAGCATACTCTTCTGCTGTGGTGAAATACTACCTCTTGCAGTGCAACATTAACTGTTGTGAAGCTATATCACTGCTGTCTAGTCTCGCTCACTGGCACCTGTTCCTTGCACCTTTCTTTTGTTCTCTCTCCATTCTCTCGCATGTCATGAGCTTTGTTAGTTTTGGCTGTCTCTTGTTTCTGCTGCAGATTCCTTTTGTCATCTAGCCAGCTTTCAACTTGGTGCTTCCTGCTAATTGTACTACTTGGTCCATTCCACTGATTCCAGAAGGTGTTCTCTCTTTCTCCTCATTGGCTTCTGTCCTGCCCACAAGGAATCTACCCTACAATCACTGCTCTTACTCTTGCTAAAGTTGGTAAGCTTACTTTGACTACGTATTAAATAATTAATTAACCAAAACACTGTCCCTAAGATGCTTGAGAGCCATGATTAGGTGACATCTTGCCTGCTGCTATGTTTTCTTGCTTTGTCCTTATACATTTTCCCATCCCCTGAGTCGCACTCTTCTGCTTGTGTTACTTAACCACAGAGCAGAGAACAGTGATTCAGGTGTGGGGGAGATTTTACATTTGACTCAGCCAGAAAATATATATTGGTCTTGACAGGTATTTGGTCATATAAATGTAATGTAAGGTATCTTAAATAGTCACAGTTAAAGCACTAGCCACCGCCATTTGTAAAAATATATAATCAAGCTGCATAGCAATCTGGTTGTGAGGCAGCAATTTGTTAGCAAATAAATAATTTTACTGAGATGGAAAATGGAACATATGTAAAGGTAGAAAGAAAATATAAAGTTAAATATGAGGCATGTCACTTGCCTGCCTAACCTCCTGGACCACTGATGGGACAGGTTTCTACACCTTTCATACTACCGGTTTCTTAGTAGATGCCCAGATGTGTGCCTGCTAATACTGGGCCCCTGCGAAGTGACAATGTGGAGGCGACACAGAGCATGTCTATTTGGCAAATAAACATTCAGGGCCTGGTCGTGGCCTCATTTACTAGCAGTAACATGCCCTTACAGACACCCTATTCAACAATTTCCTGCTCCTCCATGACAGAACAGCATAACAGAAAAATAAACAGAGATAGCAAAAGATAGAAAGATAGGGAGAAACGGAGAGTTAGCAAGAGAGAGAGAGAGAGAAAGAGAGATAGAAAAGAGACAGAGACAGAATCATTGCCATCCTCCTTGCTGTCACCATGACACTGTCTTGCCTCTATTATCAAATGAAGCAAACACAAGGAAATGATGGACGGAGCGCTCAAACTTTTCAGACACTCACCCCAAGTCACAGATCTGGGTTGAATCCATCATCGTTCTTTAGCTCACTTCACCACCTCAGTTCAGACCCAGCCATATGCAAATCAGTCTTGACCCTGTTCCTCGTGGGAACAGTCCAGCACGAACTGGACTGGACCAGAAACAAGCACCCTGCGACCGGTTTCGGGGTAACACCCCTCATCAGCCATGCTAGCTTGAATCCAGCGGCAAAGTGAGCACTTATTGTGTTTGTATTCTTTTATCAAATGCACATACTCTTTTCAACTTTTTGCTCACTTTCTATAATATATTTCTTTGGACAATTTTCTTACCTTCCATCTATTAATTTGTTATTGCCATACCATTGTTAGAAAGGCTTCTCGAAATCACATGCAATTAATCAACAATGTGAATATTGCTTTCTATTTTTTTTTTTTCTTGCCTGTTTTTCACAGACAATTGACTACTAACAGTTCATCTAGCCTCTTTTGGGAACTGAGTTATGTTGTTGGACCTCAATACTTCAATAGATAAATGTAATCCAGTTCTTCTTCTAGGAGATGTTTCGAGTCTCTCTGTCTGATCTCTGATTGATGGGGCAGTTCTCTTTTCCGGATCTTCTCCCACTTTGTATCATGACCTTGTGTAGCATTGTAGAGGTTTCTTCTTAAAGTGTTTCTATCCTTTAATGTGCTGGCCCTCTAGATCCAGCCCAGGTCCTTAACCTTTTATATGGCTGAGGCCTTTTTCGGATCTTACACCTTACCAGTAATTTAGAGGCAGAAGTTTGTTGTAACATGATCTGCTGGGGCTGTAAAATGGTATGTTGATACGGATTTAGGGACTCTGTACATTTTTATGAATTTCTTTTGCCTATTTCCACATCTGGTACATTTCATTAGACAATCAGTCAACTGTTTCCGAGCTTGTGCTGCTACATCAAGGACTCTTTATATATTTTATTTTCTGTGAGCAGATGTGCCTGTTATGTTCATCCTTGAAAGAAACGTTTTGACTCTGTATAAATGTGTGCCAATTTAAACTAATTATCTCCTCCTGTCTGCAAAAATACTTTTTTAGAGAATCGATACAAATTTGTGTGGTGAGTGAATGAGAATAGAGATTATACTTGCCTTTTTTGTTCTTCAGACCATGTTTTGGGTATCTCCTACCTTAATATTGCTGGGTCTCAGGCTTAATGGGCATTCCCTCAATCCCTTTTGCCAAGACCCTGGTGGGAAGTAGTGAAAGTGCACAAATGTGTTTACACTGCCTTGTTGCGACCTCTACTTTCTTACTACCATCACTCTCCCTCATCCAACCCATTCACTTTTTGGCCTCTAATTCAAATAAAGATGTGCTTGCTTATAAGCGTTGTGCAACCTTGCATGTGTGTATTTAAGTCTAGTATATAACACACATCATGTAGGTCTGCAATTCTGCTCAGAGCTTGGATCAGGGATCATGTAAGTCTAATTTTAGTTTGAGCCATTGCGATTGTCCACCACATGAACACTGGCTTTGTTAGTTCCATTGGTGCCACTGTGGATACCTTATCTTGCGTCCTATTCTTTTTAGGGGATGGAAATTTGAAGGACGGCTTGCAAGGTGAAGTTGTAAGACTACAAACCTCTTATGAGGATGATAGGGCCAATAACTGGCAGGAAAATGTGAAATCAGATGGAGAAATCTACTCAAAGAATTTTGAGGATTTAAGAGATAATTGACTCTAATTCTTCACATCATCCAAATTATGCCAGAGTGTCTTCTGAGATGACAGGCCACCTGTAAATCAAGTCAAGAAATGAAGGTGCGGTAGGAAGAGAATCAGCCTGCTAGAGTCTACAAGGCAAATTTACTCACATAGTTGTGTTTTGTAAGCCTTCACTCTTATCCTGCAATCCAGGATGCAGGCATATCCCCTATAGTGAGCATATGTGATGGGACTACCTAGCAAGTGGCTGGCAGGTTATCTGTGTGTAGACAAGTTGATGATGATGCTATGATTTGATAGAAGTGTAGTTACTTAGCAACCTGTTTGGTGGTGATTACAGTATTGTATGCACCAAAATATGCCTCTGACCTACCCTAAAAATAGTGGACCGCCTCTATCCTAAACAGGGGTCACACACCAATAATTTCTCAGCAGAGGACCAAGTATGAGCAGAGCTGGAGAGCCTCATTGCGCTTGTGGTGCTTTCACGATCTATCTTTTGCCCATGGGCCTGCTAACACACACACTCACTCACTCTTCAATATAATAGGTTCTTTCTCTTTTCAAGAACACTTAATTAGTTACACATTCTCTTACAATAATTAAATGACGTGCACTACATTCGGTAGTTATCGTTACAGTCTTCGCTGTTGTCTCGTTTCTTAACCACTGTAGTTCGATGTACAATGGCAAATGCTCCTCTTAGTCAGTCATTCCCTATTATCTGCACCCTGTTTTGGATTCTTTTGTCTTCTCATAGTTCAACTTTTTCGTTTTCATTATGTTGGCTCTCCAGTTCCCATTCTTCCTATTTATTCTTTATTTTCATCAACCTCTTATTTTTCTTGCTAATTTACTATTATCGATCTTCGTTATCATTCTTTAGCCCATCTTTCATCATCACAAAGTGCTTTGTTTCATTTATCACATTTTATTCTTCTAGATGTTATCGTTCTTTTTCTCTTTGCTAGCTCCTGGGCATAGAATGTCTTACTCGTTCAGCTGTTCTCACTATGTTCAAAGTTCAGGTGCCATAAAGGATGTCTGCAGTTTTGTCTTTCTCTTAACTTCTGTTAACATTGGTATTATTCACATTGCATTTTAGAACGTTGTGTACTTTGATTTAACTCTGCATAGGACTTTGGCAAAGAGCAGTGGTGACTGGTGAATCTAGAAAATGGTGGGGTCAAACAAAGTCCATGACCCTGACTGAGCTCTCAGTCCAAAAACGTTTTAAAGAAAACAAAAAAACAGCACAATAATCTCACACATTGACCTAAAAATCCAACTAGAGGGTGAGACACCGCAGGCCTGAGCTAGATGCCTGGCTCAGCCATAGGTCTTCTTAGACCCTCGAGCCCAAATAAACAGAGCTCCAGTGTGGCCCTTGCTTGCCACACACACTCCAACATCATGCGCCAAGAATGAAACACAAAGCACAACCCCATGATACAAAATTGGAGCAAGACACACCCATTTAGTGGCTGAACCACACAATGCGGAAGCAGAAAACCTAGGACCAACCCCAGACCCCAGCCCCGAAACCAAACCATATGATCCTAGGAAAACACTCCACCTCAGTGAGCCTCGCCCTCTTCCATCACGAGACATAAATATCCCCAAACACTTGAGCCCAGGATAAGTGATCACACAAAAATCTCTCATGTGTTTGATCCAATAGAATATAATGTTGCTTCATGTATAACAAGAATCTAGGGCACACAGGTGAGCATTACAATAGACCTCCCACCAGTTCACCAATGCCATCATCATAGGTGTGGAGGTTTGGGGAGGGGGAATGTCTCTAGTCCATGTCCAAAACATGGGAGGCGATGTGGCCCAAAGGACAAAGCTGCCAACCATGAAACATAGGGAAGCAGCCCCAAATTGGAGCAGATCTCCTTGTGTCGAAACACGCAACACTGTATGTATCTATTGTCCAATGCTCCCGTGCCATCTTCCAAGAATCAAGGACAACGAACCAAACCTTGATGTTAGAAAAAGACACGTACTAGTGACCAAACTGCACAGTGTGAAAATGGAAAGTCTTGGCTTCTTTGCCCCACTATACCGTGTGATGGTAGGCAAAGACTCCATTTCACTGAACCTAAAACCAACCCCAATCCACCCCCTTCCATCCTCGTTCACCATCATACATCAGTGCACCTTAAAACAAATGACTTCAGGGCATGTGTTAAAGAAAAAACAAACCTCCGTTTAATGCTACAGATCACAAACTTGCTCCATGCACAGTAAGCATCTAGCCACATTTTGGTTCAGCGAAGCAGGAAAAAAGCAAGCAACACAAAGTACTGATGAATGTGAAAGCCAAGAGCATGAAGTAAAAGGCAGCAATGAAAGGAACAGTGAATGCAGAAAGAAGCTCATGTTGAAAAACTCTCACCCCAATAAAAACCCATCAGTAATGTGACACAATCCGACATGCCAAAGGGAAACACCTTTGTGTGCCAAAGAAATTCACCCTACTGTTTTCCCCTAAAATGCTTCATTGTAACTGCATTTGCATCCATGCAGCGCCCACTACCTATGATAAGGCACTGAAGCGCTCCATGGCGAGCAGTACACCATTCGGGCTGTGTTGCCTTCAGGGCCGGACTGGCCGTAGCAGGCACCGGGCATTTCCCCGGTGGGCCGCCATGGTGGGGGCCGGTTTTGTGCCCCAGGGGGGCCATTTTTGTTACAGCGCCGCGTTTGCAGAATAGCTACAATATCGGCCTCTGTAACAAAACCGGCTGAAACCGGCCCTGGCAAACAGCTCGGCCGCATCCCCAACACCCCAGGGGAGCCGGCCGAGCACTTTGCCAGGGCCGGTTTTGGTTCCCAGTCCGGCCCTGGTTGCCTTCCACAGCCCTGAGGCCCATGACATATAAAAAGAGACCCACCAAGTGTAGCCACGGCTGGCGGGAATGCTGCACTCCAAAAGCAGAGTGTCATGCACAAACATGGTGAAGAACTGGCCTCTGCACTGGTCTCACCTGTCTGAAGGTTCCCGCCAATGGTGATCTCTCCTCCCTCACCTTATGGCCAGGGCACCGCTTAATGGTTTCAGTCCACAACTTCTGCTTCCGGCTGCCAGCGAGTGCACCACTCCTCAGACTCTGTGATCCTTGTTTCATTGCATGTCAAACATTTCAAAGGACCGTAGCATCTCTCTCTGGTCATCCATTGGTCACCCACCTCCACTGTCTGCTGCTCTGCCCCACTAAGAAAACGCTAAACAACCTCACACACACAAACACTCACACATACATCCACACACTGGCACTCGCTCACAGACAGATGCATAGGCACTCATACACACAAGGTGGGAACTTACCTGGGGTAGCTGACATGCACTTTGCGCAACACTTCAAACAGCTGCCACTATTCGCAACCAAACTTTAAGATCCAATAAAAGGTGCCAGAGCGAGACTCACTACTTTATGTCCAATCAGAAGCTCAGATAGGATGGAAGGCTGTCTTTTTTACCTATGTTATAGCTTATGATAGGGCATAAGGGCACATGACGGACAGGCTCTAAAATCACCATTATCTGACATGCTGCACTGCCTGACGCTAGTGCAGCATGTTAGATATGTATTGCATCTGTGTTAGGACAGGCTGTAACAGCCCCTGCCTAACACATACACAATTCAGCTGATGGAGCCCTCTTCTGCTGGCATGCAAACAAACAATTGCTTGTTTTAATGTTAAAGCAGCAATGTTAAAGCAATGAGATGCAGAGTGAGGCGTATTAGCTTAGTGCCGTGGTTCCCAAACTGTGCGCCGCGGCACCCCGGTGCGCCGTTAGGAGTAGCCAGGGGCGCCATGCACGATGTGGGAAAGATAGCGTGTGCTGAGGAAGCTTCTAATCATGTAGTTGTGAGAATGTGAACAGTTAACTACATCTCAGCCTGAAGACAGCAAGTGAAGCTTATTTAAATTACACCCAGCCGCAGCGCAACACACAGGGGAGTTTCAAATGCTACCTGTGTATCCTGGAATCATGGTTTGGCCCAAGAGGGCACGGCCGCTATACGCGCGTAGGACGTGCTTTCACGTAGCCTCCGCATATGCAGCAGACTGTCGAGCGTTATTGTTGCTCGTGTTCAGCTGTGCCTCTGAGGACCCTCTTCACAACTTACAAGTAGGTTATTTGCACACTAGAATACTCCTTGCTTTAAGGTTAAATGCACAGAAGGGGGACATGAAAAAACTCGTGACCCCCAAGCCGGTGTGTTTATGCTGGCTGCTGTTCCTGCACATTGTTTTGTGAAAAAAGACTGCGCCGGAATTTACTAGGTAGAAATTCCAATGGGCAAACTCGCTGTGGAAATAGGCTACATTGCAGCCTGGATTAGTTTCCCGGCCCCAGTCTGACCCTCAGCCAAGGCCAGGCAGGAAGAATGTAATAAATAACCCGTTTCTTTCTCAGCCTCAGTGAAAGCAGTTCCTCCTTCTTCCCTCAGTATATTTCTCCATGTTAGTGACAAGAGTAAGGCCTCCCAAATTAAATGAGTAGTATACCTTATCTGGAACTGGTACTACCCTCTGAAGCTATTTCTTACAGCTGAAGATGTATTTCACCTAGAGAAAATTTAGTGTTATGAAACCACTGGACGCACTTACATTTTCTCCACTTTTGTCCGATTCAGAAAAGCTTCCCTTGAACTCGGGATAAAGATTTTGGAGCTCAGTCTGAGTGGTCTGACATGGTTATTTCTGCTTTAATTTGGGTTAATTACTGCTGCACAATTACCATCTTTACTGATTGTCGAGTTAAAAACAGTCAAAGTGTGTTTCTGCTCACATTTTCACTTGCTGAAATCAAGTAGGAAATATAAACAGAGAAGTTTAGCGCTTAGAGACCTGCTGGTGATAATGCGCTCTATAAATATAAATTACAATTACAAGTACCTGGAATTCAAGGATTGCACGCTGTTAAATCACCCCAGACTGGGCCACCTATGTTTTATATCTGGAAAGAGGAGTGCGGCAGAGGGATGAGAGAAATACAGGAAACTAAAATTGACACCACGACTTTCAGTCTGAGAAAACAAGGGCAAGCAGCAGGTGGAAGAAGGAATACACGGGGGTAAAACAATGCGTGAAAGAATCAAAGGGGAAGAGAAGGAAAGCAGGACATAAAGGCAGAGAGAGGGGAGAAATAGAATGCATGAAGAGGAAAGGCAGCAACAAGAGGTGGAGAAACGAAAAGGATGAGGGAATAGAAGACGCTTTAGCTTTTTCATAATTGAAAGTTTCACAAAGCGTCATTAACTGACCATAAAAAGATACAGCAGGGGTTGCAACAATGCAAGCTTCCTTTAATGCAAAGAACAGGCACGCCTATAGCTGCTCTTTGGCTCTATTTTAGTGTTTAGTAGTGCATTCTAGGGCTTGTAGTTTGTCTTTTTTACATTATGAGTATTATCTCACAACTCATGGCAAGCGATAGTTAATAGGTGACTGAGTTAGAGGATTAGGGCGGGCAGCGGGCCGTGCCTGTGCAGGGAGGCCAGAAAGTGCCAAAAAGCCAAGTGTTGCAGCCCGCATTTTAATTCATGTGCCATTATAGAGGAAGCCCCCACAGCCAGCAGGAATTTTCACTAACGTTTCAAATAAGAAGATGTACAGACAGGACAATTAGCCTGATGTATATTTAGTGCTGCTGAGTGAATATGGCAGGTTATTTCTGAATAACACAAATGATTGTACCGCCATTTCGTTATTTCTAATTTAAGGACTGGTCAACAGTGTTTTGTGATGTTTCGTGAATTGTCAGATTTGTTTTTCTGTTGTTTCTGTCAATTTTCATAAATGATGTGTGTATTTTTGTTTTTTGAATTTCAGCACTTATTGTTCTTCCTGGTGACATGAACTTAAATGTCGGTATTGTGTGCTTTGAAAAATTAATGAATAAAGATAAGGTGGATTAGATACACCGTAACTACTTTAGTTGCGAAGGTAGTTCTTTTTGAGACGTTTTAGTTGGGAATGTTCGTCCAAACATTTTTCATGTTTTTTTATTATAGAGGAAGCAGCAGTGATTATTAGGCGGCTGCTTGGCTCTGATAGCTCTGAGTTTCAGAGCTTTAAAATTGGGCTGCAAAACTTGGCTTTGGCAATTGCTGGCCTCGCTGCACATGCCCAGGGTTTGCTTCTTCACTGGCAGCAGCACTTTGCATGACAGTGCTTACTTCAGTTATTACTGAGGTGGCATGGTGGTAAAAATAACGATGGATTGGGATGCGGCCTGAGTGATTGCCAGTGGTTGAGATTAATTCAAGCATTCCAACCATCACCTTGTTCTTTGTACTTCACTTATTAGGAATACTCATCGCCTTCATCCCAATTAATTTCAGGGAGAAAACTGGAAGTACTTCCGAGGTCAGGCTTACATCCCCCCACCGGTAAAAAAAAGTGACATGATGGGGAGTCATGGCCAACTGCCAATTAGGTCAAGGGAGCCACAGGTCAAAAAAGTTTGGGAACCACTGGCTTAGTGGGTCACCACCCTTGTGCCCCTATGGGAAACTGTTAGAAATGGGGGTCTCTAGTTGGCAATGGCTGGCCACTGTCCAAGTAGGGACCCTTCTTCCTAAGTCAGAGTGAGAGGGCTACCCTCTTTAATACCCCTGCTCAACCCTGTGGTAACGTAGCATGAGCAGGTAGGCTTATCTCAGAGGCAGGGTGTGAAGCATTTATGACCATACACAGTAACACAGTGAGGAACACTACAAAGGGACACCACACAAGTAGTTATAAAAAATAAGTATCTTTATATAAAGGCAGATTTATCACAAGACCAATAACTGTAAAAGCCACAATACTGTCAAAAATAGGATAGCTGTTGAAGGGCTGTCAAAAATAGTTCAAAGGTTGCAAAAATAAGGTTCAAGTTCAAAGCAGTGGTCTCTGCGACCCTTTCTTTCACAAAGTACCTGGGTTTAGTAGCAAAACCAACAAAATGTCGCAAATAAGCTGTAGCGATGATTCTCGGCACGCGAGGCCGGCGATGCGTTGAAATCCTTGCCGCGAGGGAGGATGATGCGCCGATCTGCGTGATGCCTGCGGAAACGATGCGACAAACTTCTGCACGCTGGACCGCCGATGCGATGACTTTCTTGCCGCGTGGGAGAAGTCGATGCGGCGATCCTGTTGCGCTGTGCGATCGTGTTGCGATGCAAAGACAAGACGCTCCGCGAGGGAGCGATGAAATTCGGTGCGATGCGATCAAAGTGGCGGACGCACGGCGTCCGCAATGCGATGTCTCGAAGCGATGATTTCTTTAAGGGTTGCGAGTGCGCGGCGACAGCAGCGCGATGATCTTTCCAGCGCGTCTCGGCTGCAGCGGCTCGCAAAGGGGCGTCAGCGATGGTTTCGTGGTGCGGGCCCTCGGCGGCAGTAGCGCGATGATTTTCCCAGCGCTCTCGACTGCAGCGGCCCGCAAAGATGCGTTAGCGTCGATTTCCCACACTCTCTTCTCTGATGCAAACTAGAGGCCCTGGAACTCACAGGAGACTCATCAGCAGATAGCAGTCCTCGCAGGGAGGAAGCAGGAGGTTGGTGGTGGTGTCTGATGTGCCTGAGACTCCAGCAGGAAGCTAGCTCTTTTCCTAGCCCTTGGGGAATTGCTTGTAACAAAAATAAAAGTTCTCTCAAGAGTTCCTTTTCCTCTTCTTCAAGGTCCAGTGGTCACTGCTGCAGGCCAGTGCAAGAAACAACACACAAGCACAGGGACAGTCACTTCCTGCAGATTCCTCCAGCGGCACGGACAGAGTTTCCTCTCCAGATCCAAAAGCAATACAAAACTGTAGGGGTTTGAGCACAGATATTTATACCCCAAAAGTCTTTGTTCTTAGAAGCTACCAGTCACTGAACCTAGCCAGAACCAGTTCTGCTCAGGCCTGGAGCACTTTGTTTACCAGGCTGCATCCTTCCTTTCAGAAAGAGGGGTCTGCTAGCAGACACACAGTGGGAGGTGGAGCCAGCATTCACCTTGCCAGGCACAGCCCTATTCAGGTCAAGGAGCCACCCCTCCCCACACTCTAAATGCAGATCTCTCTATTCAACCCAGGTCTGACTCAGCCTGCCCTGCCCCTCTAAAACCAGACAGCCAATACACATAACAGCAGAGCACACTGGAAGGCTTAGGCAAGAAAATACCTACTTTCTAAAAGTGGTATTTTCAAACACAGAATATAAAAATAAACTTCACTAAAAGATGTATTTTAATATTCTGAGCTCAGGCATACTAAATTCGTTTTTCTACCATGTCCCTGGGGTCAGTTAGGACTATAGAATGTAATAGTCAAACTGCACATTCTAGCCTATGAGGAACAGGTAGCCTTACAGTAGTAAAAAACTAAATGGGGTGTAATTCACTACCAGGACATGCTACATACACCAAGACATGTCCTACCTTACACATACAATGCACCCTACCATAGGGGTGACTTACAGGCTGCCAAGGGAAGGTTCAGGGGCTGGGAAGTGAGTGCACTTCACAGCCAAGATGGCAGTTCTGGACTGCACACAGACACTGCAGTGGCAGGTCTGAGACACACTTTACAAGCTGCTTCTGTGGGTGGCACACATCAGTGCTGCAGGCCCACCAGCAGCATTTGGTTTACCAGCCCTGGGCACACATAGGCCACACTACTAGGGACTAACAGGTAAACCAAATAAGCCAATCAGGGATATACCAATTCACATAGACATATTTACACAGGGAGCATTCGCGCTGTGACACTGAATGGCAGTGGCACAGCGCCCAGAGCATCTAACACCAGTAAAACAGAGGAGACAACAGCGAAAAATGGAAGGGAGACCCACGCCAATGGTGCCAGGTCTAACACACGTCCCCTCCAGCTGAAATGTGGGGAGAACTACCCATCCCCTTGGAAGTTCTCATCGCTAAGGCGGAAAAATCTGGACAGACCATCAGCATTGGCGTGTTCTGTACCAGGGCGGTGTTCCACCGTGAAGTCCATACCCTGTAGGGAAATGGACCACCTCAACAACTTGGGATTCTCACCCTCATCTGCATCAACCATCTGAGGGGCCTGTGGTCTGTCTGAACCCGGAAGTGAGTCCCAAACAGGTATGGTCTCAGCTTCTTCAGTGCCCAGACCACAGCAAATGCCTCACGCTCAATTGCACTCCACCTCTGTTCCCGTGGAAGTAACCTCCTACTGATGAAGGCTACAGGTTGGTCTAGTCCCTCCTCATTTATCTGTGACAGAACGGCCCCCACCCCATGCTCTGAAGCGTCTGTCTGGACAACAAATTCCTTAGCAAAATTGGGCGCCTGGAGTACGGGTGCTGTACACATAGCAGTTTTGAGGGCATCAAAGGCTTTCTGACAGGTGTCAGTCCAGTTCACAATCTTTGGCCGCTTCTTGGAAGTCAGCTCAGTCAAGGGTGCAACAATGTTGCCATACCCCTTGACAAACCTCCTGTAATAACCCGTGAGTCCTAAGAAGGCCCTCACCTGGGTCTGGGTCCTTGGGGGCTCCCAAGCCAGGATGGTTTCAATCTTGGGCTGCAGGGGCGCCACCTGGCCGCTCCCCACCTGGTGTCCCAAGTACACCACAGAACCCTGCCCAATCTGGCACTTACTGGCCTTGATTGTGAGGCCTGCTCTGCGCAGCGCCATCAACACTTCCCAGAGGTGGCGCAAGTGTTCCTCCCAGGAGGAACTAAACACTGCAATGTCATCCAGGTAGGCGGCACTGAAAGCCTCCAGCCCAACCAACACCTGGTTGACCAATCTCTGAAAGGTGGCAGGGGCATTATTCATCCCAAAGGGCATCACACGGAACTGGTAGTGCCCATCTGGTGTGGAGAATGCTGACCTCTCCTTTGCCCCATCAGTTAAGGCGATCTGCCAGTACCCAGACGTCAGATCAAACGTGCTGAGGTACCGGGCAGCCCCTAACCGGTCTATGAGCTCATCAGCTCTGGGGATGGGGTGCGCGTCGGTCTTGGTGACCGAATTGAGACCTCGGTAGTCCACACAGAACCTAAGTTCAGGAGTGGCACCAGGCGTCGCAGCTTTTGGTACCAAGACCACGGGGCTGGACCAGGGGCTGCTAGAGGACTCAACCACCCCTAGGGCGAACATTTTGGAGACCTCCTCCTTAATGCAAGCCCTGACCCTGTCAGTCACCTGTAAGCCTTGTGCTTGACAGGAGAACTGTCCCCGGTATCCACCTCATGGACGCACCAATCAGTGACACCAGGTACCAGGGAGAACAAATCAGAAAATTGCCCCAACAGGTGGTGACAATCTCTCTGCTGCTCAGGGGTCAGTGTGGTGGAGAGGATCACACCCTCCACTGACCCATCCTTCTCTTCTGCACACAGGAGGTCAGGGAGAGGCTCACTCTCCTCCTCAACCCCATCATCTGTGGCAAGAAGCATGCCCACTTCAGACCTCTCAAAGTGGGGCTTTAGGCGGTTCACATGCAGGACTCGCAAGGGGTTCCTGGGAGACTGAAAGTCCACCAAGTAGGTAACTGGACTTTTGCGCTCCACCACCTCAAATGGACCGGTCCACTTATCTTGGAGCGCACAAGGCTCCACTGGGGCCAGTACCCAAACCTTCTGACCAGGTTGAAATTCGACCAGAGTGGCATTCTGGTCGTGCCAACGTTTCATTTCTTCCTGGCTGGCTTCCAGATTTGCCTCAGCAATCTTACTGAAACGCCGAGTCTGGTTCCTGAAGGCCAACATGTAGCTAAATACATCTTGGGGAGGTTTCCTGGGAGATTGCTCCCAGCCTTCCTTGACCAGACTCAGAGGTCCTCTAACCGGGTGGCCATAGAGGAGTTCAAAGGGACTGAACCCTAAGGACTTCTGTGGCACCTCACGGTAGGCAAACAACAGGCATGGCAAGAGGACGTCCCACTTACGCCTCAGGGGCTCTTCTAGGCCCATGATCATGCCCTTCAAGGTCCGGTTGAACCTTTCAACCAGACCATTGCCTTGGGGGTGGTAAGGAGTGGTGAACTTATACGTTACCCCACACTCCTTCCACAGAGACTTCATGTACTGGGAGATGAAGTTGGTCCCCCTGTCAGACACCACCTCTCTGGGGAATCCCACACAGGAGAAAATCCCCATCAGTGCACGTCCCACCACGGGGGCCGTCACTGTCCTGAGCGGGATGGCTTCAGGGTACCGGGTGGCATGGTCCACCAAGACCAGGATGAACCTGTTGCCCATGGCTGTCTTGGGGTCCAGAGGCCCCACAATGTCAATGCCCACTCGCTCGAATGGGGTACTCACAACTGGAAAGGGCTGGAGTGGGGCCTTGATCTTCCCCCCACTCTTCCCACTTGCCTGGCAAGCCTCACAGGTCTGCAATGAGTGTCTGAACTCTTGTGCATCTGGGGCCAATAAAAGTGGGCGGCCAGCCTCTCAAAGGTCTTGGTCTGCCCCAGATGTCCTGCCAATGGAATGTCATGAGCCAACCCCAGTAGGAAGGTTCTGAAGCACTCGGGTACCACCAGCACACGGGCTGACCCTGGCTCAGCAACCTTAGGCTCGCTATACAGGAGACTGTTCTCCCAATAAATCAGATGTGAACCAGACATGTCACCTTCTGCCTGGGCTGCAGCCTGTCGCCGCATACCCTCAAGAGAGGGGCAAACTCTCTGCTGCTCACAAAATTCCTCCCTGGTGGGTCCCCCTTCCTGCTGCCAATGGGTCAGCTCAGGCAGGTCCCCCGGTTCGGTGATCTGCTCCCCGGTAGGCTCCAGGGCATCCCCTTCAGGGTCTGCTCCTTCCTGGGCCATGGGAACCAAGGGGGCCGGCTTCCCGCGCCCCCTGTCCCTTCTCTCTAAGGCAGGGATCTGGGCCATACTCTCAGGCTCCAGATCCTTCTCAACACCCTCCTTGGCTGCCATGGACCGAGTGGTAGCACACGCCCACTCAGGCAGACCCAACATCTCTAAGTGAGCCTTCCTCTCCACCGTAGCCTACGGGGAGTCCTCTAAATCATTGCCCAGCAGACAGTCTACAGGCATGGCGGGCCTCACAGCTACCTGAAGAGTTCCTGAGACCCCCCACTCAAAGGGAACCTGAGCCACCTCACATTGGCTCTCTGAGTTGTCTGCGGACACTACTGGGTAGAATGCATGGGGGACAACCTGCTCTTTGGACACCAACCGGGAGCTGACAGCAGTTACACTGGCCCCTGTGTCTCTTAGAGCCTCCACCCTATGGCCATTGATGGTCACCCACTGCCTGTATTTTTTAGTGTTAGCAGGCAGTGCAGGCTTGGGGACCATCTCAAAGTCCCCTAATGAGACAAGGGTCAACTCTACGGGATCCCACCCCTCTTGGGCACCCATCTCCTCCTCTCCCAGAGCTACACTAGCAATCTGGCGGGGTGGTGCACGGGGTGGTGCACTGGCCCCCTTTGGGGGCACTGGGGATCAAAATATCTGTGGCCCACTTGACCACAGTTGTAACAAGTGGGGGCCACCTGGGAACAGGCCTACCTGTTGGGGGCCCTGTCCTCCTTTCTTGGGGGGTTGGGACACCACTGCTTGGTTCCCTGGGGGATTACTTTGGGGCCCTCGGTGGAACTCCCTCTGTTGACCCTTGTCCCCCCACTCCTCTGCTGGGGACCCTGCCCACCTTTGGCGAAGTCTCCCACTGGACCCTTGCGGACCCGGGTGCTCACCCAGCGGTCCGCCTCCTCAGCAAGCTTTCTAGGGTTAGTCAGCTTGCAATCAATGAGGTGCTGGCGTAGCTCAGGAAAACAATTACTAGATAAATGCTCCCATGCAATCAAATCATAAAACTGCGCAAAAGTTTCTACTTTGCTACCTTTTACCCAGCGTTCCATGGCTCTACAAAAAAAGACACATATTCAACCCACGTGGTACCCTCTAGCTTCTTGCAGACCCTAAACCTCTGCCTATACATCTCAGGGGTCAAACCATAGCGGGTCATCTACGCTTCCTTCATGTGGGCATAAACCATCCTACTTTCTGGGGGCAGGTCCAACAAGGTATCCCTCCCCTCACTCACAAAGCGTCCCCACAACCCCGCTCCCCAATCCTTCTAAGGGACCCGGTGGGACACCATGGCTAATTCATAAGCGGCAAACCATTGCCCAATATCTTCACTTTTGTGGAAATCCTTAATAACCTCCTTGGGTATATACACCCTACTCTCAGGGTGCACTATAGGTACGCTGCCACCAGAGGGGGAGATTTCCATGCTCTTAGCTTTAATCTCCAACTCCCTCAATACTCTCTCATGCTCAAGCTTCATTCTCATAATCTCAATTTCTAACTTCTTGTTCTCTAGGTCCCGGTGACCATCCATTTTAAGCTTAGTCATCTCCATATTATGCCGCCTATCTCTCTCCCTGTCCTCCAGCTCTTCTGGGGACAGACCCTTAGCGGACACACTAGAGCCCGGGTTGGAAAGGGCTGGATCTCCTACTAAGTCTACTACATCGCCCTGCTGCTCTCCTGCATTCTCTCCCACCTCCACAAGCTCTCCTATATCCTTAGGGGCATCCCTGGCTTCTAGCCAGGCCTTCAGCGCCTTGTAATACTCCTCCCTTCTAGTGAGACCTGTGATAGGGACTGTGAATTGCTTGCAAAAATATTTGAGCTGCTTGGCATTGTAGGTTTCTATTTTCTCTTCTTCCCAGGAGAGATCCTCTGAGGCATTGGATCTGGGCTTGCAAATTGTAGAAATAACTGGCAATATCAATAAAGGACAGAAGAAAACTTCTCAAAAAAATGTAAGCGGGTGAAAAATCACCGGCAATATCAATCACAATATGGGATCCAAAAACTTTCAAAAATGTGCGCGGGTGAAAAATCACCGGCAATATCAATTACAATAGGGGATCCAAAAACTTTCAAAAAATGTATGCGGTACGTTATGGTCTGCACTCACTAGTAGTGTACACTATAATTACTGTATGCGATCATGAATGCAAGTCCAGATCCTCACCGCTGACCACCAATGTTAGAAATGGGGGTCTCTAGTTGGCAATGGCTGGCCACTGTCCAAGTAGGGACCCTTCTTCCTAAGTCAGAGTGAGAGGGCTACCCTCTTTAATACCCCTGCTCAACCCTGTGGTAACGTAGCACGAGCAGGTAGGCTTATCTCAGAGGCAGGGTGTGAAGCATTTATGACCATACACAGTAACACAGTGAGGAACACTACAAAGGGACACCACACAAGTAGTTATAAAAAATAAGTATCTTTATATAAAGGCAGATTTATCACAAGACCAATAACTGTAAAAGCCACAATACTGTCAAAAATAGGATAGCTGTTGAAGGGCTGTCAAAAATAGTTCAAAGGTTGCAAAAATAAGGTTCAAGTTCAAAGCAGTGGTCTCTGCGACCCTTTCTTTCACAAAGTACCTGGGTTTAGTAGCAAAAACCAACAAAATGTCGCAAATAAGCTGTAGTGATGATTCTCGGCACGCGAGGCCGGCGATGCGTTGAAATCCTTGCCGCGAGGGAGGATGATGCGCCGATCTGCGTGATGCGTGCGGAGACGATGCGACAAACTTCTGCACGCTGGACCGCCGATGCGATGACTTTCTTGCCGCGTGGGAGAAGTCGATGCGGCGATCCTGTTGCGCTGTGCGATCGTGTTGCGATGCGAAGACAAGACGCTCCGCGAGGGAGCGACGAAATTCGGTGCGATGCGATCAAAGTGGCGGACGCACGGCGTCCGCAATGCGATGTCTCGAAGCGATGATTTCTTTAAGGGTTGCGAGTGCGCGGCGACAGCAGCGCGATGATCTTTCCAGCGCGTCTCGGCTGCAGCGGCTCGCAAAGGGGCGTCAGCGATGGTTTCGTGGTGCGGGCCCTCGGCGGCAGTAGCGCGATGATTTTCCCAGCGCTCTCGACTGCAGCGGCCCGCAAAGATGCGTTAGCGTCGATTTCCCACACTCTCTTCTCTGATGCAAACTAGAGGCACTGGAACTCACAGGAGCCTCATCAGCAGATAGCAGTCCTCGCAGGGAGGAAGCAGGAGGTTGGTGGTGGAGTCTGATGTGCCTGAGACTCCAGCAGGAGGCTAGCTCTTTTCCTAGCCCTTGGGTAATTGCTTGTAACAAAAATAAAAGTTCTCTCAAGAGTTCCTTTTCCTCTTCTTCAAGGTCCAGTGGTCACTGCTGCAGGCCAGTGCAAGAAACAACACACAAGCACAGGGACAGTCACTTCCTGCAGATTCCTCCAGCGGCACGGACAGAGTTTCCTCTCCAGATCCAAAAGCAATACAAAACTGTAGGGGTTTGAGCACAGATATTTATACCCCAAAAGTCTTTGTTCTTAGAAGCTACCAGTCACTGAACCTAGCCAGAACCAGTTCTGCTCAGGCCTGGAGCACTTTGTTTACCAGGCTGCATCCTTCCTTTCAGAAAGAGGGGTCTGCTAGCAGACACACAGTGGGAGGTGGAGCCAGCATTCACCTTGCCAGGCACAGCCCTATTCAGGTCAAGGAGCCACCCCTCCCCACACTCTAAATGCAGATCTCTCTATTCAACCCAGGTCTGACTCAGCCTGCCCTGCCCCTCTAAAACCAGACAGCCAATACACATAACAGCAGAGCACACTGGAAGGCTTAGGCAAGAAAATACCTACTTTCTAAAAGTGGTATTTTCAAACACAGAATATAAAAATAAACTTCACTAAAAGATGTATTTTAATATTCTGAGCTCAGGCATACTAAATTCGTTTTTCTACCATGTCCCTGGGGTCAGTTAGGACTATAGAATGTAATAGTCAAACTGCCCATTCTAGCCTATGAGGAAGAGGTAGCCTTACAGTAGTGAAAAACGAAATGGGGTGTAATTCACTACCAGGACATGCTACATACACCAAGGCATGTCCTACCTTACACATACAATGCACCCTACCATAGGGGTGACTTACAGGCTGCCAAGGGAAGGTTCAGGGGCTGGGAAGTGAGTGCACTTCACAGCCAAGATGGCAGTTCTGGACTGCACACAGACACTGCAGTGGCAGGTCTGAGACACACTTTACAAGCTGCTTCTGTGGGTGGCACACATCAGTGCTGCAGGCCCACCAGCAGCATTTGGTTTACCAGCCCTGGGCACACATAGGCCACACTACTAGGGACTAACAGGTAAACCAAATAAGCCAATCAGGGATATACCAATTCACATAGACATATTTACACAGGGAGCATTCGCGCTGTGACACTGAATGGCAGTGGCACAGCGCCCAGAGCATCTAACACCAGTAAAACAGAGGAGACAACAGCGAAAAATGGAAGGGAGACCCACGCCAATGGTGCCAGGTCTAACAGAAACCACCTCTGGCAAAGAGTGCCATAAAAGTGAAACAAATGAACGATCAGTAATTAAAAAAACTAACGATGAGGAGGGATGAGAAGAGAATTTTAAAGACACCCACCCTGTTCAACGCAGAAGAAATGAGCTACGCAGCGAAAGAGAGCATCTATATTCGCTTTATGTAACAATCTCAGATTTAGGTTTCTGCGCTTCAGAGAGAGGGCAGTTGAGATTAAAAGAAATTCTACCAGACGTGTTGCCTGAAAACACTTCGAGCAGATCTCACCTTACACTCCGTGCACATACATTGTGCACAACAAATAACTAAAAGGAACCAATCATTCTCAACCGAGATCTCATCAAATGGAGGGTATTCCCACATGCGGTCAACAATGCATTTAACAATACAATCTCACTCTGATGCAATGCCAGTGTGAACTAAACTAGAGGAGGAAATAATGCAGTGATTTCATTCATAAAACCACAGGCAATGATAGCCGCCATTAAATAATGGCGCCAGGTGAACATGAGGCAAATGTTGAAAGAAAGTTCTTGACACGGATGTACAGAAGAGCAGTGCAATATTTGTAAGTGCCCCTCTGTCACACTGTATATATATATATATATATATCAAGACACAAGAGCGACCCATACGTCCATGTGAACTGGGTAATAGCTAATAAGCTTAAGCACAATCATTCACAAGGAACTCGTTTTAAACAATTAATATTATTTTTGCAAATATATCACTTTTTGCAATGCCTTTGTCAAGCCTGACAAGAAAAATACTTTAACAATATGTTTAAATTAATTTACACATTGTAGTATTCAACCTAAGAAAAGTAGCCCCAAGAATAGATCGTTAATACTCACTTCAGCCGAAGTGGGTGATATTTATTTCTTCATACAAAATTTCTTAATAAAAACAACTCACAGAACACACATATATTGATACTATATACACATATAATGATCAGTAGAAAAGTGACTCAATGTGACCCTAGTGAAGTGACCATAACCAACATGTGATAAAACACAAAGTGACTGTATAAAAGGCACGTTATTGGAATTTCTATGGATGTCCTTTGGAAATTTCGAATTAAGACCAGAACTAGAATGTGTTCCGGTATTTTCAGGACTATCCTATATTAGTTGTCAACGACGTTTCAACAGTCCAATTGTTAATATTGGCGCTTTAGACTTGAGCCTAAGTGCCCTCAGTCCCCAGAACTTCCTGTCCTGAAGAGACTCCGACATCTAGATTGGAGTCGAAGCGTCGTTGACAACTAATATAGGATAGTCCTGGAAATACCGGAACACATTCTAGTTCTGGTCTTAAGTCGAAATTTACAAAGGACATCCGTAGAAATTCCATTATCCTGCCATCACTATCGTTTCCCCACCACCTTCGTACCGGACTCTACTCACTCTTTGCAGTGTGAGGTCACCTAGTTGTAGCGTTGTCCTCTTTGATGTCATATAACTTTTGGCTAGTTTGATACATACATGTTTCCAGGACTCTAACTTTTATATAACATACACACATTATTAAACCTCCTATCTATGCATTTTCATGCTAGTCCAATGGACAAGGGAGCATATTCATGAATGACTACGAGAATTCACAACTGGTGAAAACCTATTTGCGGCAACTGAATGTAATAAGCTGGAATTGGAACATTTTTCAGCGGGTTCTAGAGAACGAAGATTTTAAATGAGCACAAAAATGCAACTGAAATTAAAACATACCAAAAACAGAGCATGCACTTCCCATCGCTCAGTACATGCAACTGTGCAGAAGAATATTGCAGATAGGAAACTAGGTCTCTGGCGTGAATTCGTGCTCCTGGTTATTTAAAATGAACTCAGTAGCCCCCAAAGGACGGCGTTATCAGTTACTTAAATATTTATTTTTGTCTCAGTAGCCAAAATAAAATCCCATTTCCCACATGCGTTCAGGGCATTCGAACAAATTTGTTTTAGAACTGCATCCGTTCAACTCTCTCTGATTCCGCACTTGCTGAAAGAGGAGTCTGTTCTAAGTTGTTGAAAGCCTCCACTATTGATCACAGCAACCCGGTGATTTTAGACCTGCCCCCAGCTTCCTGCTTCTCTCCACAATTTAGAGGGAAATAGTAGAGGGTGAACAACTGCTCCTTAAATGCCTGGATTCTAAGCGCAGAGCACAGACGCCGGTCCAAGTCACAAAGACTGCTGTGACTTACTCTGGCAGTACACTGGCCTAATGGATTCCAGGAGTACGTCAGGATTACTCATGGCGCACTCCAGGAATGTACACCAGACCGTGGTGTACAAGAATGAGTGATACCTGCTCTTGGGAACATCTTTGAGAATTGGGCTCACAGTGTTTCCATAGCCGAATTCTAACAGAAAGCTTGAAGACCAACAAAAGCACAAAAACATGGGAGGCAGAAGACGTGATTCACAGAGATTGATGTACGAGTAAGTGTGACTTACTCTTGTAGTAGTCCTGGCGTAATCATGAATTTCAGGAGTAAGTGAGGAATACTCCTGGCTTACCCCTAGAATTCAGAAATACAACAAGAGTAATTCACAGCAAAATCTTGATGGCTCTGTCCCGCAGAGTGGTTGTGATGCTGCAGTGCAGTGACCCTGCAGATCAACATTAGAGCTAAAAACCACTTTCAATATCTTACTACCAAACTGCATGTGATTGAGAATGTGTTCTCTGCACGACTACTCGATTTCTTGCAAGTTTCGAAAATGGGGTCTGAGCCTTGCAAGCACATCATGAACATGTCTGGAGTGCGGCTGAACCCAGAGTAGCTATGAAATCTCATGACGAAGCACACATGGCATTCTTGCTTTTAACTTTTATGGCATGCTGTGGCGGTAAATGGGCGGCGGGTTCCTCTCATGTCAGCAAGACTGCAGCCGCATCTCAGCCTCTCACGTGGCCACTAAAATACTGCTGTCTATAAAGGTTAGAAAAACTCCCCAAGGTCATCTCATCTGTATGCTGCTTCCGTGAAGCTTGCAACTGCCGACGGTGCGCGGCATGTTGACTGCAGCAAACCCCGCTGAAAGCAAAACGAACCACAGGCTACAATCACCCTGCTGCCCTGGGGGCCGTTGCGCTTTCCCTGGAAATACTTTCATTTGCCTATAGTGAACTCCGTACCGTTGCAAATCATGCATTGGGGCTTATTGCGCTGCAGCAAGAGCTTGTGCCTTAATCAGAGAGTCATGATTGAGGAAAAAGATAACTTTTGAAAGTGAACTCATTTTGTACCGGGAACTTCATCCACGACACTAGAGCAGAATCACAAAGATCTTCAAAGACTTGTACAAATCCTACACCGTGTGGGACATCCCGATTAACGAAGGGGGCCTGCACATTCTATTAATCTATCAATCAGGGGTTTGTATAGCGCGGCTACTCATCCGTGAGGGTCTCAAAGCGCTGTTTGTTGGGTGAGAGGCTAGGCAGGTGCCTCAGCGCTGCTTTTCCTGGCTTCCTAATGAATGGTTGATTGGTCAACAGGGATAATAAATGTGGAAAACTGCAGAGACAACACCTCTCCTGCACCCCTATGAAGGATTGAATTTCTTGGAGGGGGGAGTTATTTTCTACTTCTGCAAAGTGTGAAAAATAAATACAGTCAGGCCAATAAGCATCTAAAATGAAGATATTCTTGAAATATTTATTTGGAGTTCATACGAATAGAAAGGGACTGTGCCCTCTTTGCACTTTTACTAATAGGGTGTTGGACATTTTGGGGCTGATTCCCAAAAGAGCCTATGAGTATATGATGTAGTAACTCTGTAGAGTTCCTTCAGGTACTCACAAATACCTTTGTTGATTTGGCCCCAAAATATATCCCTTCATGTTGAGCATGAGCATATTTTCATTACAGTGGTGTGTGCATTAGTCCCTAAGGGGTGGGCGAAAGGCTGAATATCCATTGATAAAACAAGGGTGCTCCAATATCGCCTGAGGCTTGGGCCCTATTCACAGAGCCATTTTGGGGTATGAAAATGAGTTCTCCTGTAGTACTCTTGTTATATCGTCTTACGTGGTTTTATGAATTTGCCCTAAAAAATCTAAAATGGCAATATTCAGACTCTAGTAACATACAATGATTGCGCATCCAAAGGACTGTGCTCTCTTTGCACTTTTATTAACAGGGAGTTGGAGATTTCAGGATGATTCACTAATACATGTAAAAGGGTGTAAAGTAGTACTCCCGTAGTACTACTTCTTCTACTCATTAATGCTCTTGTGAATTGGCCCCAATGTCCTTATTTCTCACCCTTTTGAACAAGCCAACAAGAATCTACTTCCACACACTTGCACCTGCAAATCTGCATATGTAAACCCACAAGTTTACAAATGAAAGGGGGAGAGGAAATGGAAATCTGAATGAGTGGCTGGATGCATGGCGGATGGATGGATGGATGGCCAAATCCTCAATTGATGGTTGAAAGACTTGACTGATGGATGATCAAGTGAAAGGATGGATGGATTTATGGGCGTATGGATGAATGTGTACATAGATGATGGATGTGATTGATGGGAATGGCCAATGGATGGATGGAATGGTGAAAAATTGAATGAGGGGTGAAAGAATAAATGAATGGTAGAATGTTAAGGTGAAATGGTGGATATGAGTAGGTGTGTGAAAGAGTGAAAGGATAAATGGATAGATGCATGGATGAAAGAGACAAGGGAGCTCTTCTGACTCTAGGAAGTGTGAGGCTCTCTTGCTTCACTTGCTTAGTGCCATCAGAGCATTGGCTCAAAGTGGGTGGCATTTTAATTCCCTGGCTACCTGCTTGAAGAAGAAGGGCTGTGCTCTGCTGGCTCCTTGTGTGAGGTGGAAGGAGTCAAAGTGGACCGCCTACTCCATTGCTGTCTCATTTAGACTCTGTTGGTTCTTGTGCTTCTTATTGAGAAGCACAGCTGGAGAGTCTCACCTACTTTTTCACCTACCTCAGCCCAAGAACTGGCCATTGTCTCCAAAAGAAAAATGCCTGCCATTCAGCCTACTCTCCTTCCACAAGGACTTTAGGATTTACCTGTCCTTGGCCTTCTGTCCTCTTATCCCGATCTCTTATCTCTACTTGAAACCACTGTATGTAAATTGTTTCTGGATTATTTACTACTTATTTCTTAAGGTGGCCTTCTGTGCTGTGGCTGGATCAGTGCTCTAAAATTGCTCATCATAAATCCAAATAAGAGTAGGCATAACTTTTTTCAAAAAAAATTATCTCTTGAGACCTGGCTCTTTGCCTCTTAGCTGGCTGTTGCTGGTCTCTCTTCGGCCCGCCCAGCGCCTTGACACCTTTTGGTTTTAGTGCGCTCTATAAATACTATCCTATCCTATCTTCCCTTACTATTAAAGTTTCACCTATCTATTTTTATTGTCAAAGAATTTATCAATATGACTGTCCTTTTTTGGGAATTGCCTTAAACGCATGAAATGGGAAGTGGCATCAGAAAAGGAGATGAAGTACAGACTCCGAGTGTACAATAGCAGCACATCACCAAAGTAAAGTTTAATTTTGTATTTACTTCTCCGCAAGATGTTTACACGCCTGTACTATTGGCCCCTCGCACTATAGACTTTTATGATCAGTGATCCATTCCCCTTGCATCTTCACAGCCTTATATACTGTGCTATCATGTCCTAAACCGTAGAGAGACATCATTGTCATTACCTACTCCATACCTTCTTTAAAAATGAATTCATAATGGATTGTTACAACTAGTAATGCTACTACCGTCTCTACTATTACTACTGCTTGTACAGCTACTATCACTACGTTTAAAACGACATCTGATTGGAGAAATACTAATACTAATCTTTCATCAAGTACTACTATTCTGGTAGTGATATAACTACTACTGTTCATCCCACATTAGTTAACAGTAACACTAGTAATATTTCGACAACACCAAGTACTAGCCCTCCTTCTACTATAAGTACTAGTTGTGCTACTAATACTATTGTTACAACTACTGTTATTGGAAGGAGTTTGTCTCTGGAGAATAGCCAAGTAACTTGACAGAAACGTAAAATGGATTCATTCCATTGAGTCATTTGAGTCCCAGCCCTTAAGAGTCAAAACAATAGATGCAGAAACATTAGTTTGTTTAGTTTTCTGGAGTTAATTGTGTGTAGTACAAAGACTTGTTTGGAATAGAGACAAACCTAGGAGCATATTTACAAGCCCTTAACTCCACCGGAGCGTCACTTTTTCTGCCATTCCGGTGGCGTTGCTCTCTACCCCATATTTACAAGGTGGCATTAAGCCACTTAACGTGGCTTAACGCCACCTTGTAAATATGCCCCTTACTTCAGCAGTCCACTGTGGCAAAGGGGCAGGCAATGGGTGTTGCTGTGGGTGTTCCACCGCAACACCTGTTGCTTTTTGACGCTGCCCCATATTTACAAGGCAGGGGCAGCACCAAAAACTAAGGTCAGGTAAAACCTGGTCTTAGGATGGCGATACGAGGAGAAATTATTAATTTCTACTCGTATCTTGCTCTTTCTATGTGTGCTGCATTCTGCAGCACACATAGAAACAGCAAATAACATTTAAAGATTGTTTATGTGCAGGAAGGTGTCCCTTTCTGCACATAAACAATTTCCCCTGCAGCACAGGCACCCTTGCAATGTGATGCAAGGTTGCCGGCTCCAGGCAGCTTTTTTAGCACCAGCACTAGGGGAAACGCAGGGGTGTGCCGTATTTTTGTAAATACAGCACATTCCTGCATTTTAAAAATATATTCGAGGGCAGTTACCAATTTTGGCGTAACACCGAGCTCCGACACTTTCTTGTAAATATCCCCCTCAGTGTATTTATCCAAGCTCTAAATAAAATATTAACAGCTGTTGTGGGGGTCAACAACTACACTAATTTTTACAATGTTTGATGTTGAACCGCCAAGAGAATCATGTGTTCATCACTTGTTTTCCATTGTATTGATCATTTTGCAAAGCTTACTAGCCTTGCTGTAGACATCACTCTGCTTAGAAATTAAATAGTATATGCCAATGGCAGTCATTGTTACCTGAGATGCAGACAAGTCACTCAAAGCAATTGATCAGCTGGCACATGATATTGGCAAACTATCCAGATACAAATGAAATATTTTCCAAACAGACCAGATGATAGGACTATAGCATATGGCACTTGAAATTCTACCAACAAGACTTCTAGAATGTCGGCATTCTAAACATGTAGTCAAACTAACCACTAAAATGGTATGAGAAACAAGAAAAAATATCTCAAAGCAGTGAACTCACATTGTTATTTGAAGTGGGAATATAATTAAAATGTGTTCCTGTTTAATCAAATACTGATTTATTTACCCAAACATTTTTTTTATTAAGGTACAAGTGATTAATTCATTTATATGGCACGGTAGGGGGGCCTCAATTTAGTAGGCACTGGAATCATCTGTATGAAAGGAAACTTATTGTTGTGTGGTTTGACATATTGTTGAGCTTCTCTGTAGAAGAAGGCAAGGATTTTACATTGCGGGTTCAATATTAATCATGGCTTGTTTGAAGCCTTGGCAGCAACTCTATCTTTAAAAATGTGATGTATGTAAATTTGATGATCCAATATTAAAATAATATTTTCAATTTTGGATATGGGTCAACATTAAAAAGGACATTAATTTATTAAACTCTTCAGAGTTTCAGAGTTTTTTTCACACCTGGAATTCTCCGGCTGTAGTGCACTTAACATGCCTTTTTCAGCACACTTTACATGCCTTTACATGAAGGTTTCTGGGTTATGGTTCAGGGATGTCTGAATTATATATATATATCTATATCTATATCTTTATATATATATATATATATATATCTATATCTTTATATATATATATATATATATATATATATATACATACATACATACATACATACATACATACATACATACATACATACATATACATACATATACATATATATATATATATATATATATATATATATATATATATATATATATATATATATATATAAATCTACTGGCGACCGCCAGTAGATAGTTATAGTTAGGACCTATTTTCCATAGGAAATCCGCAACATTCTATTCCCAATAACTTTGGCGCCGGTTGACGAATCTTCATGAAATTTTCAAAACTCGTGGGGAGCTCCGGTCCGCTCCTATCCTGAAAGTCTCGGGGTGATTCGTCAAGTGGGGGCTGGGAAAAAAGGGGGGTCCCAAAACGTGTTTTCCCCATGCAATTTTCCATAGGAACCTTTAATCGCAGCTACAGCCCGAACTGCTGAACGGAATTACACCAAATTTGGCAAAAAGGTAGCCCTTGGTTCAGAGTCATGCCTTTTGGTTAAATGGTGTAAATCCGTTCAGTAGTTCCTGAGAAAATCAAAAGTAAAATCACATATATATCTATGGCCGCGTAGGGTCCGCGCACCCTCCCGATCACGAGCTGTATGCTAATTGGCTGTCAACACGCCAAGCCAGGAAGTGTTGGCAGCCATCTTGTGCCTCGGTAGAACCGAGGCACAAGAAATCAGTAAAACAACTGCGCAAAACGCAAAAAGGGGGCAGGGTAGAAACACCCTGACCCCCTAGGCCTGCTCAGGTGGTCCCACAAGGACCCCCAGGGCCCAAAAAAAAATGTGTTTTTTTTAAAAAAATCGCAGGGAGGTGCGTAGGATGCGCGGATCCCGCCGTGAAAAAAAAAAAGAAGCGCGGCTCCCGCGCTTCGTTGTTATTTGGCCCCCGGGTGGGTCAAGTCCCGGGGGCATGCGGGGGTTTATAAAAATATTATGGGGGGGCCTCTAAGGCCCCCCAAGCCCCGGGGACCACCACCCCCCGGGGCTTTGAAATAAAAATGGTGCGGGAGGGCACTCGGCCCTCCCGCAGCCCCGGGGACCGCCACCCCCCGGGGCTTCTTTTATTAAAAATTAAATTACCTGTGTGGGGGGGCTTGAGCCCCCCCACATGCCCCGGGGACCGCCACCTCCCCGGGGCACTAAGAATTTGAATGTGGGGGTCCGTTTCGGACCCCCGAGCCCCGGGGACCACTACCTCCCCGGGGCTTTGAAGATGTTGGGAGGGGGGCCGCGCGGCCCCCCTCCTTGAGCCTGTGGTGGCCCTGGGGACCGCCACCCCCCAGGGCCGGCTCCTGCAGTGTCCCGGGGTGCCCACCCCCGGGACACTGTAGTTTGCTATGGCAGGGCGGGAGCCTCGCGGCTCCCGCCCTGCCATAGCAAACTGCTTTGGTTTTTGGAAAAGAGAGCAGGAAACCTGCTCTCTCTTCCAAAAACCAAAGACGATTGCTTTTCCACACGGGGAGCTTAGCAGCTCCCATGTGGAAAAGCAATGCCGGCTCCCGCTGGACGCGGGGAGCCGGCGGGACCGTGGGGGGATTGGGGACCCCCCCACGGTCCCGAACGGAGAGGGCCAGCCCCGGGGGACGGGGTCCCCGGGGCTACAAGTGGCCCGGGAGGGGGGCCACGCGGCCCCATTCCCCAAATTTAAAAACAAAAACAAAGGCCGGCCCCGGGGGATGGGGTCCCCGGGGCCATAAGTGGCCTGAGGAGGGGGGCAACGCAGCCCCCCTCCAAAACATTTTTTAAAAAAAAGAAGGCCATGCCCCGGGGGATGGGGTCCCCGGGGCTGAATAAGGCCTCGGGAGGGGGGCCACGCGGATGGGGAGCGAATTCCCCATGAATACTGGGGGTCCCTGGGGGCCAACTAGCCCACCAGGAACTTCCAGTATGCGCCAGGGGGCTGCGTTGCAGAGAGGTGTTCTGAGGCCACGCCCCTTTTTACACCTCTCTGCAACGCAGCTCTGTGGCGCTTAATGGAGGTAGCTGGTGGGCTAGTTACACCCCAGGGACCCTCAGGATTCAAGAGGAGTTAATCCCCCAACTTAAAAGTTAGTTGGACATTGCACTCGTACAAAACCCGTGAAATTCCCCCATTATAGTTAGTTCAGCTAACTATAACTCGCGCCCCCGCAATGCACTGCTGATGACGTCACATATTACATCACTCATGACATGGTCAGTGACATCACTGATGACATCACTGATGACATCTCAAATAACATCACTGATGACATCACTGATGACATCATCCATGTGATAATTTGATGCATCTTCTCACACCCTAATATAACTTGTGATACACCCACTCTAAATTACAGACTGCCATTCTCAAAACCATAGACACTCCAACACCAATAACTACATACCCACTCACTGATTCTTAGGTCTACACACACATCCACTCACTCACCCGTACAGTCACTCATACTTACGTTCACTCAGTACAGAACTATCATATGCACTCATAGACCTACATAGACACTCACACACCGCCACTCATCCATAGAGGTACTCACACACCTAGTCAGTCATGCAAATAATTAATCACACTGCCATTTACTCACCTATACAGTTATACACACACCAGCTCACTTACTCATACAAATACTAGCACATTCTTACGCTCTTATACAATCACTGATACAAGTACACACTCATCCATACAGCCACTCTCACAATCACACACTCTCACTTATAGCCATTTATATACTCCAACACACATATATACTGCCTTTCACATATGTAGTTACTCACACATGTACCACTGAGATATACATTCACTCACTAACACACCCATACACACACACTCCCACCCATACAGTCCATCACAGATGCACTCTTGAAACCACGCACCCAGTGAATCACCCACTCACACATCTATGCACAGAGTCACACACACCCCACCCACACAAACACTCAGGCACCCATACAGATACTCAGACAACCAATCAAAAGCTCATATAGACACTCATGTAGCTATTCACAAACCCATGCAGCCACTTACACAGCAACAGACAGACGGATACAGACATTCACCCAGTTTAGTCACTAACCCATGCATTCAGTAAGATACGTTTAATCACTCACTTATAGAGTTAGTCACGCACCTACTAAATCATCCATTCAGACACGTATACACCCACTCATTCTTCAATACGCCCTTCCCTATATATATTAAACATATTTAAACTTTACAGAAACACACAGTCACTGTATGATGTCATCAGGGATGTCATCAGTGATGTCACTGATCATGTCATGAGTGATGTAATATGTGATGTCATCAGCAGTGCATTGCGGGGGCGCAAGTTATAGTTAGCTGAACTAACTATAACGGGGGAATTTCACGGGTTTTGTACGAGTGCAATGTCCAACTAACTATAACTTTCCCTAAAACCTATGGTTTTTTCAGTGAATATATATATATATATATATATATACACATATATATATACACACACAGGTATTTGGCAAGCAGCGTGTAAGGGCAGGATGGTCGTGTTGCAGGTTGAATATGCAGCGCAGAGGTAGTGTGACATTTTCCAAACCCACTGTGGCATTTTAAAGTTTGAATATTACCACTGTTATGGAGCAGCTCACTGCAGCTGAATTGAGGCACTACATATTCCAGCAGGCTCTGGGTGAGCCAACGCCCACTGTGGCAGGTGTAAATGATTAAAATGAGGCCAGTGCTCCACACAGTGCTTAACCAAGCCTCTGAAGAAATGTTCGAGGAGCATGAAACGCGTCAGGCAGACAGATTTTCTTGGACATTGTTTTTCATTTCTCTGCGCTGTTTCCTGCATTAAAAAACGAAAAATTACCTACCTGCGAGTTGGCTCTTCCAAATGGGGTGCTTTTTGACTTGGATGGGGATATATATATATATATATATATATATATATATATATATATATATATATATATATATATAGTTTTAATAGATATACCAGATATATCTACAAATCTCTACAAGATCAAGTATTTTCAATAGTTAGGTACTTGTGTTAAAAGATAGCATAAAAAGATACAAAGCTTATGTAGTGTGTGAAAAAAAGCGACTTGTGTACAGGGTTTACCATGCACACCAGGTCAAAAGAACATAAGCGGAACACTTTGGTTCACACACAAGTTCCATTAACATTGAGGAATGAGCAATTCTAGCATTAAATACACCATAACTTTTACAATTCAAAAAAGTAGGTTTATTATATTGAAAAAACCTGTGCTTCTTTTAATTATTTACACAAGGATTCTACATATGCAGCATCTTGATGTCTATTTGCTGAAATTCCAGGAGTAGTCCTGTGTGATCACACACTCTTAAACTTCAGATGACATTACTAGGTTGCCCCATTACCACAGCCATAGCCCCTTGCAGATTCCCTTTTGCCTCTAATAAGTCAAGGTAAAATGTAAGGAGTAGAAACTACAAAGAGTAAACAAGGCTTTCTGGTTCCGTTAACTTTCTTTTCATGCTGCTGCCTTTATGGTCGAAGAGAGCAGGAGTAGCAAGCCCAGTGCCATGGGATCCAAAGGTCAAGCATGAGGAAGATGCTGAGATCCTTGGCTAACCATATTTGAAGCACCATCTTATAAGACAGAAAATAGGCTTATGAAATCGATTTGATGTTTAGGACTGTAAGTATGTTAAGTGACTTCCTCATGTTGGTCACCTCTAATGCTACTAGTCTTTAATCTAGACCTTGTGACATTACTTTGTTCTTGCCGTGGAAGCACAGTTATCCATAAATAAATAAAGTAGCCAGCTAATCCAAGTTATTTTCACCTTAGCACATTTTTGGCACTTGTTGTCAAACTATTTGCCGGCCACTGTCTTATAAAACTTGAAGTTCCTGGACAATATGGCAGGAGAGTCCCTAACAATTGATCTGGTCTAAACTCTGGTCGACCTTCCCAACAAGTACATGAAGCAACAGAACTTTATTGTGGCTTGGGGTCTCATTGATGTTTAGCCTGCCCTTACATGGGTTAAGGTAAGTTTTTAGTATGGCTGATTTGGATCCAGTAAAGAAACATAATTGATGACACATAATGTTGTTGTAATAGCTGCAAAATTTGACTTAATACAAGATATGTATTAAAGTCTTCTCTGTATAGGAATTAGGTTCATGCCTGGTGTGTTGAGGCCATGGCAGTGCTTTTTCACCCATGTAAAAAATTTTGATGTATATTGATGATGTTGCGTTTGTTAACGTTCATGTCCAGATGTATGCTGGTGATTTCCCGTTATTTGATTTGCCAACGATTGGTCAGACTAAAATGTGATTGTTTTCTAAATAATGCCTTTAATTTTTCTGTGTTGTTTGTTGTCTTTGTTTTACAAGACTTTTTTTTACATGTTGTCAGAACCATGTTCAGAGGGCCAAGGGGCAAGCAGGAGCTACTTGACCCAACCGTGGTGGCTGAGGCTTTTTACTCCCAATGTCCAGGGGCCCGCCCTACTATGGATCTTGCTCATCTGGGCCAAGCACCCCTTCTGCACCTGACTCTCAGTTAGGCAGCATCGGACGAGCAGTCAAGGCTCATTTGGGGAGAAGCGCAGATACAGATCAGTGAACACGACTCATAACTCATCGTGCAAGCAGTGAGAACAATAAATCAATGTCTACTCAAGCACTTGTTTTTGAATGAAAATAAATATTTTTAATTCTAATTCTACACATGCAAAGGAAAATGACATTCAAAAGCAACAATGCAATCCTTGAGGTCGGGGCTGTAGTAATTGTCAGGCCACTCCCAGTCACACTAACTTTAGTGCAACGAGTTCGATGTTATTCCCCATTCACTGATGGCCACATCCAGGGAATGAAAACCATTAGGCTATACTCCAGAGTTCTCCCCTCTCACTCTTTTCATAAGTTCAGTCACAAGAATCTACAGGGTCTCAGTACTGATCGCAGTATGTCCCCTGAGACCCCAAAGGCCCAGTTCATGGCTTATTGCTCCGGTGGTATGGAACCCCTCAGTGGTGCAGGGAAGTCCTGCGCTGCGTTCGGCAAAGTTGGGCAGCGCCTGGTCACAAGCAGAGGCACCCGTCAGGCAATGGCTCTCTCCTATGAGCCATACTACCAACTGGTTCTAACAATCAGGGTTGATCCCGCTCTGGTGATCGCATGGTAAGTCACACTTCCTTTCGCGGGGGGAGGTTGATCTCCTTACTCGATGAGGCTACGGCAATTTCCTTTGATCCTCAGGCTTCCTTTGGTGCATTTTGCAGTAAGAGGGCTGGACCCGCTTTGGTCACATCAGCAGTTTCTCAGACCTGGGTAATGGCCTGAACCCTTGGCCACAGCGTTTCCGATGGGCCCTCTTGGCATACAGGGTCGCCGCCACAGCACTCACAGGGTCTGTCATGATGACCTGGCACTAATGTTCATGGTGGCCCCCCTCTCTGGCACATTGGGCCACCCACTGTAAGATACAAGGATTTTTGCAGATGTCCCCTCACTTTTTGCCCCCATTTGGACTACTAGATGCTGGTTTTCTACCCTGACAGTGCGCTGAAGCCTGCTAACGAGTGCTCTCTTCATAAAACTGATGTGAGTAATTGGCAACCCCAATTGACTTGGA
The DNA here is from genome assembly GCA_963921515.1 of Calotriton arnoldi. Lineage (NCBI taxonomy): Eukaryota > Metazoa > Chordata > Amphibia > Caudata > Salamandridae > Calotriton > Calotriton arnoldi. The sequence goes on from CAWUFW010000742.1 coordinate 3,456,728, forward strand.
CTTTATCCCCCTGATAAGTCCCTCGTATATGGTACCAGTGGTACCTAGGGCATGGATGGTAAAGGGGTCCCCAGGGCTTGCAGCACTGTTTGTGCCACCCTGAGTGATTTCCCTCAAGTCGTATCAATTACTTAGAGTCTATGTTGGTATTCTGAAATGCTTAACACATGTTCCGCTAGTGAAGCCTCACTGCTGTTTGCCACACTACAAAGACTGAGCTAAGTATATATTAGTGTTAAACCAAGGACCATATTTGGGGTTTGTGACAGTATTGCATGGTGAAGCCTAACCAGCATCACCACATAATACTCCAACTTTCTACACCCACCACGAGGCCTGGCACCTTCCACACAATCCTCGCTCCTCTGCTCAGTCCACGTTGGGCCCTCCTGGCACATGGGAGTAGTCAAATAAATCAAGCACATGCCCGATTAGTACAAGAGTGGGTTCCTCACACCTCGCACAAGGAGTCCTCAGAATAGGGCTCCTCTCTGGACCTAGCTCTTTCCAACTCTCTCCTCTTCCTCACAGGGCACACTGGTCTTGGTGAGCAGGCAGACTCTGGTGCCCCAGGCTCCAGGACAGGTGGTCTTGGTTTCCCTGGGTGATGTCCCCTCACCCAGCAGGGAGACCAGCAGGCTTGGAGCCCCAGTCCTGGACATAGGCAGAAGTCTTGCAGACCTTCCCCTGTTCACACAGCCCTTCTGACTGCTCGGCAGATGACAAACTTTGAGGTCTCAAACTCCCCTACTTATAGTCTTTTTCCAGACATAAAATGCAACTTAGTGTCTGAGTCTTGGAAGTTTTATGTTGGGGGTTCTGATTCTTTGAAATGGACATCTTTCCCATTTCTTCTTCCTCCTGAAGGATGTCTGTCACAGCAGGCAGGACTCCAAAGCTGATTAGCCAACCCATTCATGGGAGTGACCAGAGTTCACATCTGGATGACAGCTACAGTGTTATGTGCATCAAAAGGTTAATCCTGGGCACCCAGCCCTACCCTTTATGATTCCTTTATCAGTCGCATCTCTCTCTTTCTGAGATGTGTCCAGGCCCCTTCCTTGTGAGCTAATATTTAATCAAAGAGCCCTTTAAAATGCACAGAGTGAGCCTCACTCTCCCATCCTCCAATGCATGTCCCTACCAGCTTACAAGAATGCATCAATACACAAATATGTATGGAGGGATTCCTCTACTCATGTTTTCCACCAGGCAGGCCTGGTATTCCCAAAATGGAACTCAAGGTCCTCCATGTAATGTACCAGTGCAGGCACACTCGCAGTCAGTGTACATCCACAGCACACTTACTGCACAGCACTGGTAGCCTAATGTATAATGCCACCTGACGCATAACTAGAATGCAGCAATTAAATTCAGTCTGTGCACAATGTTCAGTACTGCAGCTTTTTGTATTGTACCAGAGTGTTATTTTAAAAACACACACTGCCAACATACACAAATTTGCTATGCGTGCACTGTACCACACTTCATCCCTTGTGTAGGATACCTCTTGTGAGTACACATGACATGAGCACGTTTCCATCACACACACACTTCCACATCTACCTGCTGTAGGCCAGGAGTGAGTTAAACACACAGCAGCTGAACCTTTAAAAAGGGGAGTGAGCCTGTAGGCCTCACTCCAGTGTCACAGGGCAAAAATGCCCTGTTCACTATTACTGATCACTACACGGTATGCTGTAACCACAGCGTTTGTGCCGCTTAACTCCGGGTGAAGGCAGTAGCCTTCTCCCCCTATGAGGGCATCACTTTGGGTGCCCCTCCCGGACCGCAATCCATAAGACAGGCCTATGACATGGAGCACACGCATGATCCGTGTTTGCCTATGGCAACAAATCAGCATTAGGGATCCAGACAACAAAACAGTTGGGCACTCAGGGCAGGGATACATGTCTCTTACCGTGCAGCAGTATTTTCCCATCCCAACACATGTCACACACAACATAATTATAGTTTATATGTATATGTGTAAACATATATATTTAATAGAATAAAACTGTCTCAGCATTCAGCTTTGACAAATAAATAAAAGCACATTGCTAAGAACTACATTGGGGCCCTTGCTTCCTGAAAATAGAAGAAAATTCACCCAAGATATTAAACAAGTATTGGCAAAGCCAATAGCTGTGACCTTAATAGATTGATGTGATGATTAATCATTTTTAATTTTTAATTGCTCACATAGGTCACAAAATATATTTTTTAAATGCTACCAAAACTTAGCAACCACGACCGTCCAATAAAAACGTTAAATGTAAAAATAATTCAACCACCACATATAATTCTAATAGAAAAGTTGCAGGTCCCTCCTATCAGACAGGTGTACTTAGATAGAACATGTACAGAAACCTTTTTAAATTCTAATGCATATCAAAAGAAAATAAGATTCCTATTGGTGAAAAGAAAGAGCACTCTTGGCATTGAATGGCGGTAACCTGGATACATAGCTTAAACACGCAACCATGACTAAAAAATAAACAGCAATACAGAAAAGAAAGAGAAAAAGCATTAGCGAATTGAAGTATTGCCCACTTGCCCTAGCACTAAAGAGCACTTCTTTTTGGGCAGTTGTGCATATGCCAACCAGAAAAATGTAATCGCTCACAGTGCAAGAAAGTCAATTGCTGAAGTGGCCCCATGCAATATGCTGCGGTGGGTAAAAGAGAAATGTCATTTACATGTAAAATAACCAATGGATGAAGATGGTTGACCAAAAACTCCCCTCTGCCTGTCGACCTTCCGTGTGTCTTTTTTTAAATTTTGTATATGATTTTATTTATGACTACAAAAGGCTGTAAACCAGCTAAATCTGTCTATAGTCCAGACCTAATAAAACGAACCAATTATCATTGCACTCTCTCCCATCATTACAAAAAAGGTCTGCATCAGCAATCTTGGAGAATAACACTGATATAGATCCTATACTATTTACTAAGCTAACCACTAGTACCCAAGGTCTCCCGTGCCAGGCTTTTTATTCCCTGGGAGAAAAATGTGTTTCCGTTAATATATTTGCCCCTTCCTCTGATCTCACTTATTTTCTTTCTCCGTATTTTTTTATTTGCACGCTGTGAAGAAAATGAGAGCCTGATTTATTTATTCTGCTAGATTTTCCCATTGAAAACAGCATGGCCAAAAGGGTGGGTCAGGTAACTTATTCATTTTGTTTTGTCAGGCGAATAAAACACATTCCTGACAGGTTGGAACGGCCCCAACGCATTTTACGGCTGTTCCTTTTCTTCCATAGTGTCCCGTATTTTGTTCTCGGTGGTACATACACACATTCATCTTCTTGGACCATGCAATAAAGAAAAAGGCATAAAAAAAGGAAATAGTAAAAATCTGGAGTCAAATGTGAGTGGCACAGCTATAATTCTTCATGAAGCAGCAGGTAAGATTGATTGTCAGGGGTCGAAAGGCTAGGTCAAACTCTCCTCATTCGTCAGCAGAATGTCATTTTTGTTTTCCCTGTCACCAGATAGCTTTAAAAAAATTGCTGCTCCTTCCTCATTATCTGGGACTTGGCTGCTCTCCTGCCATCCAGTATTAATGAAAGTGTGCTTCAAGCCTGGCCTTCATCTTTGAGGTTCTTCTTAATGTAGAATCTTTTTCTGTTTTTCAACACTAAAGTGTGTAGCGCAATTTAAAACAATGTTTTTTTCTTCCCCAAAACGCTTTGGAGAATTCTCCAGCTGAACCACAAGGGAATATGTATATATAGGTTCTTCTGTATAGGTCCCATTAAGAAGGCATCTCCTCAGAAAATCGTGCTATTTTTATGCACTGTCATAATAAATGGTGATACTACTACAGTACAAAGGGAAGATCTAGTAAATTAATTTACCTATGGCGCATGCAGCTAAATTTGCTTATCCAATCAATATTCTTTCTTAAACAGGTTCAAACTTTGCTCCAACACTGAATTTTCCAAATAAGAACTGAATTTAGTTGTTATTCAATTAAAGACATGTACTGTGCACCAAGACGACGTTGCGGGCCAACTGACTCCTACACACTCACCTCTCACCCTCACTCCACGCCCTCAATGTACCTGCGGACATTGTACCTCCATCAACCCATGACTGACCCCACTAAAATTCACATCAGATGTAATAAGTTTCCCAGTCAGCTACCTTTATCTCCACCTCCGCATCTAGGGGCTTATTTACAAGCCCCTTGCGCCGCCAGTGCGTCACTTTTAACATGGGAAAAAGTAACGTACCGGCGGCGCAAGGGGCTTGTAAATAAGCTCCCTAGAGTTCACATAACGGGTTTTTATTGAAAGCTTTCAAGTACTGCTAAGTGTTCTCAATGATCTTCTGGAGAACTCTAGGCAGGAGTGGTATGGGCAGAAAGGCGTACAGGAGGCCTGAGCTCCACGCGAGATGAAAAGCGTCTCTGAGCACGAGCCGCCTTGGAAACTCCAATGTGCAAAACTGCTGACATTGTGCTTTCTCGACAGAGGGAAACTCCCCACTGCTGAAAGAGACCTTGTGCCACCTCTGAGTGGAGATGCCATTCGTGATCCACGAGGAATCGACGGCTGAGTTTGTCCTCTCTGGCGTTCAGGGAACCTGCCAGGTGTAGAACCACCAGGGATATGCCCTGCTGTTCCAGCCATGTCCAGAGGTGCAGGGCCTCTTGACAAAGGGCCCAGGACCCCACCCTGCCCTGTTTGTTTCAGTACCACATGGCAGTGGTGTTGTCTGTGAACACCTGCACTAGACTTCCCTTGATGGAGGGTAGAAAGGTTTTTAATGCCAGTCAGATCACATGGAGCTCCAGCAGGTTGCTGTGGAGTTCGTATTCCGCCGGAGACCAGAGTCCTCTGATCTCCAACTCTCCCACATGGCCGCCCAGGAGTGACGCATCTGTCACTACTCTCAGCTCTGGTTGGGGAAGGAAAAGGTTCTGCCGCTGACCCAGTCGCAGTTTGTAAGCCACCACTGCAGGTCTTTTGTAGTTCCCTCCAAGATCTGTACCATGTCGGAGAGGTTTCCCTGATACTGTGCCCATTGAAACTTCCAATTCCACTGCAGAGCCCGCATATGTCATCAGGCATGTGTCACAAGCAGGATGCAGGAGGCCAAGAGTCCCAATAGCCTCAGGGTCTGCTAGACCGAATTCCAGGATAGAGGCTGAAACATGTGTATCATAGCTTGAATATCCCAGAGTCGCCGCTCAGGAGGATAAGTCCGAAACTGCACTGTGTCTAGAATAGCTCTGATGAAAGGGAGCATCTGAGAGAGAGTCAAGTGTGACTTCAGGATGTTGATAGTGAACCCCAGCAAGTGCAGTCTGGAGGTGGGAGATGACAACCTGGGGAGAGCCTGCCTTTAACAGCCAGTCATCGAGGTAGGGGAAGACTGGCACCCCTGCTCTCTGCAGATGAGCTGCGACCACTGCAGTCACTTTGGTGAATACCTGAGGGGCACTGGTAAGGCCAAAGGGGAGCACAGTGAATTGAAAGTGTTTGTGGCCTAACGTAAGCTGAAGATATCGCTGGAAGGTTAGCAGGATGGGAATGTGGAAATAGGCATCCTGCAGGTCCAACAATGCCATCCATAGGACAAAGGCCCATGTCCTTTTTGGGGACCAGAAGGTAGCGGGAATAGCAACCAAAGCCTACTTCTGGCACCATAATCGTCTCTATGGCTCCCTTGGCCAAGAGAGCCATGACTTTCTCACGGAGTAAGGATAGATGATCCTCCGTCAGCCGGTCGTGAGATGGTGGCATGGAGGGAGGGTAGTCTCGAAGGGGAGGGAGTAGCCCCTTTGGACGATCTGTAAGACCCATCTGTCCAATGTTATGGACTGTCAGTGGGGCAGGTGATGGTGAATCTTGCTGCCAACTAGATGTCAATGATCATAAAGGGGCAGATTTCGAGGGCTTGGAGGCTGCAGCTGCTGGGGGGGTGGATGGATCAGACCACTTGCTACCTGAGTCACGAGGTCCCTGGGTATCGCGCCCTCGTCCATGCAGAGGCCCTTCCATAGCCACGAAAGGAGTGAAAGGCAGATTGGAGGTGACATGGGGCTGCCGAGAGGCCCGAGTCCTTAAAGTGCTCCAGTGCTGAATCTGCCTTGTCTCCAAAGAGATGCCTGCCATCGAAGGGCTTGTCCATAAGGAAAGCTTGGACATCCCCTGAAAACCCAGTCGTCCTCAACCAGGCATAGCACCTCAGGATGGGGAAGTTTGGGTCCCCCAGGGTGGGGCAGTGGCAGTGAATGATAGTCCTTTCATAGGAGATCCAATGTTGGGTTTGGACCAGATCTCCAACAGGACGTCAGTGAGGGCATCATTGAACGGGAGTAAGGGTTCGGATGAGGAGACTTCCGGTGGCGAAACCTCTGTCAAGATGTTGGTCTTGACTGTCACTGAGGACAACTGAAGGTCAAGGACCTCAGCCACCTTCCACACCACCATTGCGTATGAGGCTCCCTCCTCCGTAACCATGGTAGAGGGAAAAAGCATGACAGTATCTGGAGAAGTATCCAAACCACTTGTGTCACCCAATTCCTCAGACCAGTGCATATTAGGGTTCTCTTCATATGACTGGTATTCTTCAGGGTCCAGCGACCCCTCCCATTCCTCCCTGAGTCCTAGCCCATGGGAATAGGGCTCAGGCTCTGATCTAGGAGCAAAGGCCCTGCCGGCATTGGAGTCGGCATCAGGTGACACCCATCCGGCTCGGTGTCGGAGTCTGGGATCAAAATGGGAATGTGAGCGTCAGCATTGGGACCGGCGCTGGGGAAGGTCGAGTTGTATGACTAGCATTGGTCCTGATCCAGGAACGGGTCCCTGGGGACCCAGGGCCGGAGCCGCCAGTGTGGAACCAGATGGGGCCTCTTCTGACCTTGTGGGGCCCGGAGACGTGTCAACGGGGAAGGCCTCCCAAATACGAGAAGCATGGCCTCATAAAACTCTTTGAGTTGGGCAGGGGTCGCTCCAGCTCCTGGAAAGTCGGGGAGGTGTGGAGTTGGCCCAGGCACAGGCTCCAGAGAACCAGGGCTCGAGTGCCGATGCTCCCTCGCCACGTCGGCCGACGGATGAGGAGAAGTCGAAGACTGCTTCAACTTCTTACTCTTCTTCTTGTGCCTCTTACCTGAATGTCTTGAGGATTTGGAGTGGGCCAATGATGACTTTGGGCTCCATGAACTGTCCAGGGACAATTCCCTCAAACAGCACTTTGATTTTTGAAAAGTTGCATGCCCGGCTGCCATGAGCTTCAGGGACCGCTAACCCAAAGCCTTCGGGTTCATGGTCTGGAAATCGAAGCATGACTTTGTGTCATGGTCAGACTCGAGACACCACAGACAGACAAGGTGCAGGTCCATCACCGACATTGGCCAGTGATAGGCTCCGCAGGGCTTAAAACCTGTCTTTCTGGATGACACACCGGGAGGAAAACCTCAAAAACTCTCAACAAACATTGGAAAAATCCAGTCAAACAATGAATCAGGGATAACGCTTCTCCAGATCAGTGCTGGCTGGTACGGAGAGAAAAGAACTGATGCCAGGTTGCCGCGGTGGTGCCTATATATGTGCCGCGGACATCACTTCTGGAGTGGACAATGCCAACAAAGCATGCGGAGCTGATCAATGCCACCTGCCAGCGTGCAGGGGTACTTCTCACAGAAAATCTTCCAGATCCAGTCTGACACCTTGGGAAATTCAAAGGTAAGGAATCTGCAGCTAGAGAGAAATGTAGAATAAATGCCATGAAGGCTTAGCTACAGAATATATAGTCAAAAATCAGAATTAAAGTCCCAATAAGCAACAAAAGTCATAAAGATAGTATATCTAGAAAGATAAGTCTCTCAATATGACTGTCGAAATCACAAAGGAAACAAGTAGAAGCGCTAGTAGGAAAGGGAAAGCCTCTCAAAGTTCTATGAGGAAAACGAAAAGCCTCTCTCTCACCCCCAAAACCATAGGTGTTTGTGTAGTAATGAAGTCCAGACAGATAGATGTAGTTCAAGATGATTTATTGTAGATATGTAGATGAGCCCCACCAGGAGCAGCCAGCATGCTGCTCAGCCCCATCACAACTGTGGCTTTTCTTGACAGACACCCAACATTCCATAATACATCATCATACTGTAACATTCTACTGGCAGGGCATGTGGTGGAAAATGGCATACACAAGCATGGACAGTAAACTAGGATACTACAGTTTGTACACATATTATGAAGAGGTAGTAAGCAAAGCTAGAAATTCAGCATAGCATGACTAGTGATAACACATTTAGAGCAAATCAGAATAATAATTGTCATAAGAGTAGATGTAACACTAACCCATTTCTAAGGAAATGAAAACTCCATCAGCTTCCTCAGCAACAGCACAATCCAGAGATGTACAGCGCAATATGGCATTTTTTTCAAATAAAGACCCATACACTAGAATATGCTGGCCGACTACATCAGAACTTCCAGTGAAAGGACCGTGTAAAGTTGATATTTTCATTACTCAAAGAAAGTTTTGTAGGAAGCCGGCTTTTAATGTGGTAATGCCAATATAAGGCCACACCATGCAAAAAGTACAGACAACCCTTGTTGTTTTACAGGGCTTATATGAATAACCCCAAGTGCTCTATTTAGTGGTAGTGTGGTTGAGCAGCTTGGGCTTATCAGAGGGTAGTGTTAAGAATTTGCTGTACACACAGAGTCAATAAATCAGACACACATACAAGAATAAATTCGAGACTAACTTAGAAACATATCACAGATTTTTTTAAATAATTTTAGACACCAAGATCATCGGAATCAGATAAGTACTTTCGGAATTATAGATTTTTGTGAAAATAGAAAAATACAGTTGAAGAACTGTTTTGAGGTATAAGCCTCGAATGGTGTTCAGACAAAATATCAAGTAAAAAATATCGAGATGCAGAAATATCGAGATTTTAATATCATGATCCACAAATATCATGATGCAGGAATATCATTGACAAGAATGTTGATTTTCTAAGGTAAGAAATATCGATGTAAAAAATATCTTTGCCGTTAATATCGTTTAGAAAAATATCTATTTTGTTAATATCGTTGTTAAAAATATCAGTTATAAAAATATTATTGTTAAAACACTTCATTTTTTTATATTTATGTATTTTAGTATATGTTTTATTTGTATATGTGATAAATTGTTTGTATAATTATTGTTATTGTTTTTTATTATAGTTTGCAAATTTTTAGTTTTTAAATGTAATTTAATTGTTTATTGTAATTTTTAGTGTCATAGCGGGTTGTGGGGTTTGTAGGAATACAGGGTGGGAAGTAAATTGTTTATAATTAATTAATAATTATTTTTTAATTATTAATAATTATGTAAGTTGTGTAACTAATTTATTTTTTAAGATATGTTTTAGATGCTGTCTGTGTGGTTTGTAGGGGTACAGGTTGGGAAGTAAATTAATTATAATTAATTATTAATTCATTTTTAATTATTGAAATGATAACTAATTATGTGAATTGCATAATTAATTTAGTTTTTTAAGTTATGTTTTAGGTGCTGTTTGTAGGGTTTGTGGGGGTACAGGGTGGGAAGTAAATTAATCATAATTAATTAATAATTAATTTTAATTATTATTAGATAGTTAATCGATAATTAATTATGTAAATTGTGTAATTAAGATATTTTTTTAAATAGGATTTCAGGTGTAGGCTGTTGGGTTTGTAGGGGTAAAAGGTGGGAAGTTAAATATTTATAATTAATTAATTATTAGTTATTTATTATTAATTGTTTAATTGGTAAATATTTATGTAAATTGTATAAATATTATAATTTTAAATATATATTTTAGGTGTGCGTTGTGTTTTTAGGGTTACAGGGTGGGAAGTTAATGAAGAATTAATTTATTGATAATTATTTATTACTTTATTATTAATTATTTAATTGATAATTATGTTAATTGTGAAATTATCATATTTGTTAAGTTATATTTAGGTGTGTGTTGTTTACTTTGTAGAGGAATAGGGTGGGAAGTGATTTAAGTAATCATAAATTAAAAAATATATATTAATTTATTAAAAGTTTTTTTTATTATTTAACATATCTTAATTGTGTTATACTTTGTTTATTATCGTGTTGGCTGTTATGTTTGTGGGAATATAGTGTGGTATTTTAATTATATTAATATTAATTGTTTTAATTGATAATAATTATTAAAAAATTTATTTATTTTTAAATTTAGGCATTTAATTTTTATGTTTAGAATTTTATATTTTTGGATATTTAATAGAGTTGTTAAAATATGTTATTTGTTTGAAGTGAAGTACTCTCTCTTTACTGTAGCAGTGAATGGAGTGGGAATAGCAAATGTTACCCTTTCTGACTCTAACGCTTTCCCTACTGTTGCACTGACTGAGTGGGAATAGTAAATGTAACCCCTCCTGACTCCAAAGCTTTCTCTACTGTTGTACAGACTGAAGTGGGAATAGTACATTTTACCCCTCCTGAGTCCAACGCTTTTACTAACGTTGCATATACTGGAGTGGGAATAGTAAATTTAACCCCTCTTGAGCCCAGCGATTTCCCTACTGTTGCCACCGACTGAAGTGAGAATAGTGCATTTTACCCCTCCTGAGTCCAACACTTTTCCTAATGTTGCATATACTGGAGTAGAAATAGTAAATTTAACTCCTCCTGAGTCCAACGCTTTCCTTACTGCTGCACCTACTGGAGAGGGAGTAGTAAATTTAACCCCGCCTGAGTCCAACGCTTTCCCTACTGTTGAACACAATGGAGTGGGAATAGTACATTTTACCCCTCCCGAGTCCAATGCTTTCCCTACTGTTGTATACACTGTAGTGGGAATAGTAAACGTTACCCCTCCTGAGTCCAACACTTTCCTTAGTGTTGCACACACTGGAGTGGGAATAGTAAATTTTACCCCTCCCGTGTCCAATGCTTTCCCTACTGTTGCACCGACTGGAGTGGAAATAGTAAATTTTACCCCTCTGGTGTCTAATACTTTTCCTACTGTTGGACACACTGGAGTGGGAATAGTAAATATTATCCCTTCGGTGTCCAATGCTTTCCCTACTGTTGCACATATTTGTCTGTGGTGGCAGGCTGGGTGATACCAGTCAGTCAGCACACTAGTGGACAAGTAGGTTTTCAGGGGGGCACCTCTAAGGTGTCCTCTGGGTGCATGTCATAATAAATCTAGTACTGGCATCTGTGCAAAATTTTTAAGATGAGGTGTTTGATACCAAAAACCATTGGTTTCAGTGCAGCCATCTTATAGCTGGGTAACTCATACTGACCAGTGTCCAGTAAATGCCCTTAAGATGGCTACCTGATCACTTGTAATATCTAGTAATGGAACCAGATATCACATGGGCCCATCTGTTCATGCATATGTGCCCTCACTTATAATATAATGCACCCTCTGTAGGACTCCAAGGCCTGCTGTAGGGGTGACTTGCATAAAGTATATGCAGAGTATATGGGCGTGGCACACAGGGAATGTGTGCCATGTCATGTTTTCAAAATGGTTTGCACCACTTCATGCATCCTGCAATGGCAGGCTACATGCAGTTTTTGTGTGAATCCCTTTGAGTGGCATAATACATGCTGCAGCCCATAGGGACCCTCTTTAGTACTCATGCCCTGGGTACCAGAGGTACCATTTACTAAGGACTTACAAGGGTGCTAAAATCATTGCCAATTGTGTTTGCAATTAGACAGTTGCCTTATTTTAAGGGAAAGAGCGCTGGCACTGGGGACCTGGTTAGCAGTGACCCAGTGCACTTTCAGTCGAAAAGCATCAAGTACTAGGGCAAAAAGTGGGGATGACCATGTCAAAAAGGGCACTTTCCTACCAGTTTAATTCACAATACATGTTCTCTAATGAAAATAACCAATTGTGCCACAATGTCCTGTGCTCCACAAAGACTGTGGGGAGAGAAGCCACGCAGGGGGACATTGATTGGGAGGGGGTAATGAGCAGGAGCAAGATGAACAAAACACCAAAACAGCATCCATATTAATAAAATGGTGTCTCTGCTGAAATGTGGCACAATCTAAACTATGCTAAGAAACACACTTCTAGACCTCCAAATAATTTTGTTTCAAGTGCAACATTAATAATTCATCATTTATGACTGTAGTCATCATAAAAATCATTAGTATTCAAAAATAATTAGTCACCCAAAATTGCACATTAGAAAAATGTTTGCATTATTTGAGAACACCAGGCAGTGTCAAAGTACTGAAAGGTAAATGTAGTGCTCTGCAAAGCAGACTAAACTGAAATGTCATCTCATCATGGCATAACCTTTGATGGAGAATTTGCTTCATATAATTCCAAGATGACAGTGGCTTTTTCTAGACTTTTTATCATAATTATATAAAATAATCTCAATTAGCATGGAAAAGGGGGTGATTGATGGTTGACAAATACATATGGCTCTGAATTGCTTTGTTTGGTAGGGGCTTGGGACCAATTCCGGGGTTGATATACAATACTGCTACCTCTTGGATAAGTGGCTGCCTTGGTGTATGTTCTACAGTGGCCCATGCACCAGAGCAACTAGGAATGTATTCATTTGCATGAGGATGACCTCATACAAACAATGGCATGCCCCCTTAGTAAAAGCATCAGCTGGAATCTCCAGAGATAAGTTTCAAATTAGAGGATGTTTTTGCCGCTTGGTCTCAGGGGCTGTGCAATTTATGTCATATGACTCATAGTTCACTATCAATGTTGAATATTGTTAATATAAGTACATCAAAGTAGTAAAACTAAAGCATGACAAAAGTGACCTAGAAGGAAAAGTTAAGCAGAGGCAGACGTGAAATCCCATTTTCATAAATGAGCCAACATTAAATAGCAATTCCTGGGGGGCGCTAGAGGGTGCAGGGCAAGATGGCCCCAACTGTGTGAGGCTCTGCCCGGCCGAGCTATAATCCGACCATTATCCGCCTGATATATGCTGCATCCGAGTTCATTTGGCGACTGTAGGGTGTCGTGAGGCCCTCAGGCACGAGTTGGGAGCAGTTGGGGCCCTTGACACTCGCTGCACGAGTGCTTTTGCGGTCTTTTCCACTCAGACGGCGCTGAAGAGATAAATGGCGGTCGCCACAAAGCTGCAGTGGCGGTTTGGATTTGGCCCGCGGTGTGGAGCCCTGTACACCCGGAGCTCACCGCCCTGAGATCCCTGCTGTCTCGCGCTGCTGGGGGACTAATCGCTCTGGTGGAGGACTGCGGAGGGCCACTTGGCCAGTGTGGAGGCGATTTGCCGGCTGGCGTTGCTGGGCCCTGACGGAGCACATAGCGGCTGTGATTTGCGGACCCCTGCCGAGCCTGTGGCTGCCTTATCTGTGGAGGAGGACCGGTGCTGCCTGCGTCTGCCGACGCCTGCTGGTGCCGGCTGTGGTGAGTGGAGCGCGGCTCGGCCCAGGCTGTAGCCGCGAAGGCGGGTGTGGGCCTTGGTGAGGGTCGCGGCCTGCGAGCTGCGGCCGGTGCGGAGTGCGGAGGCCGGGGTCCTGATTTCGATTTGAAGTGGTGTGTGCGGGCACGAGGCTTGACCTGCTGGGTAGGCACCGGCGCTAATCCGATTACTGGCTGTCTGGTGCTTTTTGCGCCCCCTTCGCTGTCTGCTTGTTGCCTGCCGCCTTAGGGGCCTGCCCCGCTGTTGGAGGGATGCGCTGCTTGGGAAACAGAGTGCTGCTGAGGGTACATCGTATACAGTGCTCATCATTCGTCCTAGATGACCAACTCTTGCTAAACCCGGGAAACCTGACCTGCACATCAGTCTTGGTGAGGTGTACAGGAGTGCGAGGTAACAGTGCCTGCACTGGACATAATCTGACTGATCATAGCCGACTGTTGAGGGCAGACGACTACAGGCAGATTACTGGCTCCTTCAGGGGTTGGGTGTGCATTGACTGGACAGTGAGGTGGTGCCTTGGTCCCTGGTGCCTACGTTCGATTCGGGATTTGCTGCAGACCTCTTGAGACCCTACACTTCCCCTTGTGCTCTACTCCCCTCAATTTTCATAGACCACAGGTGGTGCTTTCAGCGGGGGCGGTCATGGGGAGAATGGATAAATCGCAGCCTCGCCTCACGTTCGAGGCGCGCAAACCCTCTAGAACCTTGCAGAAGGCTGCATCTGACTCAGAGGCGGATGCCCAGGCGGACGCCCTCCCCACTCTTGAATCCATGTTGCTGGCTTTGCAGCGCAATCTCCAGTCCATTGAGGGTACGATGGCTGCAGTGAACCACCGCCTTGACCACATGTCGTCCCAGCTAGAAAAACAAAATGCTCGGATGGGGGAGGTGGAGCAGCGGGTATCCGCTACAGAGGATGGTCAGAGTGATGTTTCTGAAAAGACACTCAATATGGAGAAAGTACTAGCCCTCATCCAGGCCAAGAATGAAGATGTGGAGGCGCGGTCCCGGCGCAATAATATTAGAATTACTGGGCTGCCGGAATCCACTAATGTGGGAAAAATGGAGACCTTCATAGAAAACCTCATAACAGAACTTTTTGGCGCTGATCAACTCTCTGGCATGTTTATTGTGGAGCATGCCCACTGATCTCTCGCCGCCAGACCTGTCCCGGGGGCTCCCCCCATCCTATCATAGCCAGACTTTTGAACTATAGGGACCGAGATACCATATTGAGAATGGCGAGGGATAAGGGCAATATAATACACCAGGGCAACTCACTGGCCTTCTTCCCTGATTTCACGGTGGCTGTGCAGGCAGCCAGACGAGAATTTGGCACCGTGAAAAAATTCCTGCAAACGGAAGGGGTCCCCTATGCGATGCTGTACCCGGCACGCCTACGTATAGGTTCGGACAGAGATTGCAAAATCTTCTCCTCTCCAAAGGCGGCTCTGGAACACGCTAAACAGTTAAAGCACAGGAGACGTGAGGCCAGTGCCACACCGGATGAGGAGGAGCAGTAGGGAGATGCATAACTTCCTTAGATGCTGTACACTCATATATTTTATTTGACTGTTTCTGGAACATTATACATTGGTGTGTACTGCCTTGGGTGACTCTTGGTCGCATGCAGAAATTTCCCAGTACGAAGTGTGCACTGGCTATGGCTCATGCAGTCACGGGCGAACTGAACTCTTAATGGTTATTGTATTTTTATAATCCTGGTCTTATTTTTCAGGTTGACTGTACAATTCAGAATGTATCTATTACAGCTTTTGTCGAGTCTAAATACGCTATGCCTTCATTGAGGTGTCTCACTACCCCGGGAGATGTTGTGATTTGTTATATTGTGCGCCAAGTGACTGACGTGTTTATATCCTGGCGCAAATTTAGGCCTGCTCGGCCACCTCCTACTATGTGGGAGGCCAGTAGCACTCTGTGCCCCTGAAACTGGGTGTACCCCAAATGCACATTGTTTTTTCTTGGGTATGTTGGGGGGGTGGTATTGTATTGGGATGGCTTTGGCAAGTTGGGGATGCTGAAGTGGGTGGGGGGTTTGTTTTGGAGACAGCAGAATGATATCGCAGCTGGGCGGGGCATTCGCTGCCCTGGCGTGTCATGGTACTTCGGGCATGCATTACATGTCTTATTGCGCAGGGGTTCAGTTAATGATGGTTTTAAAGTATGAACAGTACGGTTAAGTTCCTCACTTGGAATGTACATGGGCTCAATACACCCAAAAAGATAAGATCAGTATTTGCATATTTAGACCGCATGGGGGTGCAAGTAGCTTTATTGCAAGAGACACATTTAACCTGTGAATCAGCAAAGAAAGTGGGTGCTCGCTGGGCGGTTGCCAGAGTTGCGTCTTCTTACTCCACTTACTCTAGGGGCGTATTGACTCTGGTAAAAAAAGGTGTCCCATTTCATGTGATTCGCTCTGACACGGATGTGTGGACGAGTGGCAATCCTCCATGGGCAATTAGGTGGCACGAGTGTGTTGTTGGTGAATGTGTATGGCCCTAACATTGATGACCCCCAGTAGCGGTCGGTGGTGGGAGTGCCGCTGGGCGCTGACGTGAGGCGGGGGGTAGTAAACTACAGATTACGGCCGATTACAGTAAGTAAACATATAAATAAATAAAACGAAATTCGTTTATCGTGCTGCATTGCATTTGGCGATGCAGCGCGAGAAACGAAATTCGTTTTATTTATTTATATGTTTACTTACCTGTAATCGGCCGTAATCCGTAGTTTACTACCCCCACCCTGCCCCTCCCCGCCCCACGTCAGCGCCCAGCGGCACTCCCACCACCGGCCGCTACTGATGACCCTCCTTCTACTCAGATGTGTGGCGTAGAATTTCTACATTTCCTTCGGCTGCAATCATTTGGGGTGGTGATTTTAACGTATGTCTAGATGCTACCTTGGACAGAGTTGGCAGCAGAGAGACGCGGCCTAAACAAGCTGCTGAAGTGCTCTTGGGGCTGCTGGACGCAGGTCATTTGTACGATATTTGGCGTCACCGACACCCTGCTGGTCGGGAGAGTACCTTTGTGTCTTCTGTTCATGGGACCTGGTCTCGTATAGACTTTTGGCTTGTCTCGGAGGTAGTCTGCACTTGGGCAGTGAGGGTGACACATGAAGCTCGCACTCTTTCGGATCATTCCCCTGTACTCTTTGAATTACAAATTCCCACCTGTGAGAGACCGCCCTTTGCGTGGAGACTACAACCCTCCGAGTTAACTGATCCGGTATTCCAGCTGACAATTGCAGAGGCGATTAAACACTTTTTTAGAGAGAACGAGGGGTCTGTGGACAGCGCAGGAGTGCTGTGTGAGGCGTTTAAAGTGACCATTAGGGGGTCCTGCATTGGAGCCCAGTCCGGGGTGTTGCGTGATATTCGACGGAGGATCAAAAAACTGGCGTTTGATATCTCTAAGCTTGAACGTGAGTATGAGTCTGATCCTTCCACCGCTAAATTGGCTGCAATGCGGGAACTTGTCACAGAACACAACGACACGGTTGATCAGGAGCTATTGCACTGCTCCCGTCGGAGAACTGCTCGCTATTATGGTGAGGGAGGCCGTCCTGGTCACTCCCTTGGGCAAAAATTAGCAGAGCCGCGCAGTCAGCAGCATATACTGGAACTGTTGGACGAGGACGGGGTTGCCTGCTACTCAACAACAGAACTTTGCGATACCGTTTTGCAGTTTTACACCTGACTCTATGCCTCTAGGGCCTCTCCGCCGACTGTAGAGATTGACGCATACCTAGACGACGTTGCGTTGGGGTGGCTCTCTAATTCGCACCGTGAATACCTTATGCAGCCGTTTGATGAAGAAGACGTTAAAGAGGCCATAATGTCCCTGCCGACCTGCAAGGCCGCAGGGATGGACGGGTTGCCCAGTGAATTCTATAAAGCTTACGCATCGGATCTGGCCCCCAGGCTCTTGGAAGTTTACGCGGAGGCTTATGAGAAGGGGACACTGCCGCCTTCCCTTCGGGAGGCTTTGCTGGTAACATTATTGAAACCTGATAAGCCCCCCAATCAGTGTGAGTCTTATCGGCCTCTCTCGATCATTAATATTGACGCAAAGATCCTGGCAAAAATGATCGCCACCAGGATACAACCGCTGGTCCCTCTTCTGGGTCTGCCTGACCAGTCTGGGTTTGTCACTGCGCGTTCTATGGCTCACAATCTACGTACGATTTTTTCCACCCTACATTACTTTGACCCTGATTTCCAAGCAGTTGCAGTGCTGCTAGATGCAGCAAAAGCTTTTGATTCTCTACAATGGCCTTTTTTGTTCACGGTATTGACTAGGATGGGCTTCCCGCCGTTCTTCTTGCAATGGCTTAGAGTGCTGTACGACTCTCCTGTAGCCCGGGTTCGAGTTAATAGTTGGGTGTCATCATTGTTCCCCATCGAGAGAGGCATGCGGCAAGGGTGCCCCCTGTCACCTATGCTGTTTTCGCTTGCCTTGGAGCCCCTCGCCTGTAAGCTCCGTCAGAAACATGCCGCGGCTGCCTTGCGGTTTCGGCAGAGACCACTCGTAGTCTCCCTATATGCGGACGACATGTTACTTTATGTCCGTGAACCCGCTGTGTATCTGCCTGCACTCCTCAGGGAGTATGTGAAGTTCGAGAGATTTTCCGGTCTCGGGATCAACTGGTCAAAATCTGTGGTGTTTCCCCTTACGGCGCATACGAAAGTGGTGAAGCTGGATTATCCACTGAACTGGACGTCCGATCCCGTAAAATATCTAGGGGTGTGGTTGCACAGGGATCCGGATACGGTTCTATCTGAGAACTATGGCCGTACGATCACACACATCATCGAACTGGCTGAGCGGTGGGCGCATCTGCTCCTTTCATTGGCAGACAGAATAGCGGTTTTAAAAATGGCCTTTCTCCCTAAATTGCTTTACTTCTTTGTCAATATTCCTAGAAAGTTGAATGTGGCGCTGTTTCAAACTCTTCAATCGTCACTGCTGACGTTTGTATGGGGTGGTAAGAAACCCCTTTGCAGGTGGGACCTTTTGGTTCAACCCTTTGACCAGGGCGGATTCGAGGCCCCCGACCTTAGACTATATTATCTGTGCGCTCAGGCGCAATTCACGCACTATTGGCAATTCCCCCAGCGATTTCAGCCTCATGTGGCTATTGAATCGGATGCTGTCCTTCCAATGCCGCTGCAGGCGGCGATCCTGTCGGGGGGGGGGGATCGGGTGGCCCACGGACTGAAATAAACCCTGTACAATGCACGGCATGGGCATTGCGAATGCTTGCAAAAAGGGCTCAGTTATCCTATTTATACGCTCCATTGCTACCCTTGGCTTCACACCCTGATATCTCTGCGGCACGAGAGAAGCCGGCCTTGCGTGAGTTGGCTAAAGTGGGTATCTCTCGGCTGGGTGATTTATACAAGAATGGTCAATTTAAAACATTGCAGGAGGCGCAGAATGGTACGGATCGGGGCTTTATGTTTGGCTTTACATACGTCAGAGTCCGGCAGGCTATCCGTGCGGTCTATCCGGAATATCCTGCGGAGCCCACTACTCTACGGGCATTGCAGGCGATGCAGACGGGAGAGGGGCGTAAGGGCTTAATCACTAAACTTTATAATGCTTCCTTACGTGAGCGGGAACAGGGTGATCACCCCTCTTATCTACGCTGGCAGGCAGCGTTGGGAACCACTCTTGCGCCGGAGGTTTGGAAGGCGTGCTGCCAACTCACTTGTCGCCTTACAGCTAACTGCAATCTCAGAATCATTCACTTCAAATTCTTACACCAATTATATTACACCCCTTCACAACTCTGTAGGTATGGTCTGCGAGAGACTGCTAACTGCGTGAGATGTGGAATGGCGGATGCAGACTTCTTTCATGTGGCGTGGATGTGTGCGGGCGTATTTGTTTTCTGGACTACTGTGGTGAGAATGCTTACTGATATCATGTTGGAACCTGTGCACTGCACTCCTGAAATATGCCTATTTGGATATGTTAAATGCCTTAAACCCTGTAATAGGCGACTTGTTGCAGTTTCCACTTTATTTGCAATGTTGGGGTGCTAAGACAATTCCTACGGTAAAGAAATGGCTTCATGACTTGCTCTACTGCAGGGACCAGTTGTTGATCTATGAGGAGGAGTTGCCAGAGACTTCTGGGCCCTGCTTACAGCATATCTACTGTCCCGACCGGATCTGCTGTGAATCTCTAGAATTGTTTGCACTTTTTATATCTTTAGCCCAGAGGATCTTGTGGAGGTACCTGCCCGCTGAACTGGTTTATGCTATTCCCCAAATGTCACCTTGGCCCCTTTTGTGCTTTCTTTCTATGCTTACAGTGGCGGATTTCATGTGAGCGCTCATCCATTGCCATCATTGTTATTGTTCAGTATATGACAGTTTACTGATGCACAGGTATTTTCCGAATGTACTAGAACTATGATCTCTTTCTGCCTGGGGGGGGTTACAGTAGGTCTGTTTGATCCTACTACTCTGTACCAGATTGACATTTATTGGCTGCTCCTGTACCTGTTGAAACCAATAAACATATCTTAAATAAAAAAAATAAAAAAAATAGCAATTCCTAATAGAGGGAACAAAGCCCACCTGGTACGTTTGATAACCACTACTAATAAAACCAAAAACTTGCATTAGTATAGTCTCCAATTCATATCTGCTAGTTCCTTACGGTAATCCTAAAATCAGGGAAGTGCCATATATTGCACTGTAACTGAACTCAAAAAGTGCATTTCTTGATACCTACAATTATATTCCCCATTGAGGAATAACCCAGCTCTCTGTGGGGAATGTTGAGTATGGTGCATTAAATTAACTTCAATAATCCATGATTTAATATTATTACATGATGATTCCCAGGTTCCAAATAAAAAGGGCTGTTGAGGAGCCGACAGCCACAATCTAAACTGGCAAAAAGCTTCTTACCATACAGTCCATATAACAATTTCAAAACATAATCTCATAATTTTAACATTTTGATGCAATATAGTGGTTTGACCATATTTTGCTGTTCTGGCTGTGTCCAAACTTTGTGTCCCACATTTTGTAATACATTTGATAGCCCTGACACATGCAATGTAAATAAAACAAAGTTTACCACAAAGATTTGATAAACAAATACATGTAGATGTCAAGGGTCTTGAAGTCACTTAGAACTGTCACGTACATTAAAATAACTCAGTCATCAGTTAATATTATCTTACTGAGGGGTGACCTCTTTGCCTTATTTTATTGGTACTCTTACTCATGACTCTATGTATGACACTACATGCAATGTCCGATGACAGCTTTCATGTAAATATTAGGGTTGGGTGTAATGTTTCTTTCCACCCACGCAATTGGTGGCATTTTGGTCACTCCACGTTACGCTTTAATAGGGAGTTCAGGCCAAATTCCACCATGTGGCAGACTTTTTCTGCCATGAGCTTCCAGAAAATGCGAACTGGCGTTAATGATCGAGATTTGGCATCCCCTAGCGTGATTTTCTAACGTTGGCGGTCGTGGGCAGTCGCGGTCAGAGGGCTGACTATTGAGTAGATTTTCTACTCGAGCGGCAGCAAAAACAACTCGAATGGTCATGCACTCTAGTGCACTGCATGGTGCCGTTCGCACTGATTTTTCAGCACTGCTCACACTACTAGTGTTAAATTGCAGCGTGAGCTGCATATTTTCCGCCGGTTGGCGGAACTCCGTGGATTCTCTTGGAGGTTTTATGTAACTCTGGGGATATCCGTGGAGTGAAACTCCACGAGTTCCACCCACCCCTAGTAAATATTCTTTTGCAGCTGACCACGAATATGCCTTAGATGACTAATGTTAAATGAAGTGTTGAACTGTCAGTTTCTGTTGCTTCATAAGTGTACAGAGTTTCCTAATAACTATCCAAGAAGTTGAAAGGTTGTGTACCTTCATAAAAGTGTTACTTATACTGGCATTTATTTTAATGCAAAATAACTTTAACCCAATAGACCAATAAACCAATACATCCTTAGGATTTTTTTCTCCTTGGTAGATGCCTGTTTTTGGTGCCATTTTTTCAGATGTTTGAACTCAAAGCCGATGTTATGGTCTCAATGGTCACATGAATACCTAGATAATTTAACAAATACTTTTTTAATGCTTATATTTTAAAAAAATTGCAAAAAGTGGGGAAATAATCAATTTGTGTGAAAAATGTATTTTTGAAGCGTTAGATACAAACAAAATAAAGTTAATAATTTAAGATGGAAGACCCCCTTGGCTGTTTATTTGTTCAAAGACAGGATTGAAGAATATGCAGTTGTTTCTTTCATGCAACCTCGCTATGATGGTAGTTACCATTGTCGGCAAATGTCAGCACAAATGCATATCACAAATGTCCCTGTTGCATCTCAGTTACATGATTACACCCTGAGTGAGCTATCATTTATTAATAACAGTTGTAAATCAGACAGCTGCACACTACCAAACACTGCATTTGGATCGGATACTGGCTGGTCAATATATACCCAGGAGATTAATAGCAAGATCCCGAAACAAGCTTCATTACAGTATCAACCCACTTATCACTACGCCTTCTTCCCATAACAGCTACTTGTGATCCTCACAGAGCTCTAGTAATAGATTAGAATGTTCACATGGCTCACAGAATATGTGTGCTCTGGGAGACATACTGCTGGAGAAGTCTTAGAATCATTCACTTTCCTGTGATGAAGACATGAAAATGGTTCTCATCTTGATAGAAGGTCTTGAAATAAATGAACTCCCAAACCACACCTTTCCATGTGTTTATATTATTTATATATTGAAAGTGTTCCCATAATTGAGTTGTGCTTGGCAGGTTTCACTGTGATTGTAACAAGTTGCCTTGTTTTTCTGTCTGATTTACAATGTTCATTATTTTAAAATGTTTTTTAATTACTTTTTTTAAAATTACTTAAGAAAGCAGTCTTTTTTATGATATTCAGAGTTATTTTTATACAGAATAAATATTTTTAAACATGGCTAATCACTGATTTATATTTAACTCACATTAAAAAAGATTTTGAATCCATCGCATGTTCATGCACGGAGATGCATTTACTGACAAAAGGAAGTGGGAAAGTAAAAAAAAACCTGAAATCTCCAAATAGCAACTCGTTCGGAGGATCTGCCTGTCAAAGGATCACAAATATATTGTTTTTAAATATGATATTGGTCTGCAAATAGCTTGAAGGACCTCTAAAACCCTGCTTCCATGCATTACATTTTTTTTAAAAACTTCTGTGTTTATCAAATTGTTGTTATTTTATTTATTAATTTATTACTTGACCATTTATTTAGCGCACATGGACTGGTCGGTATGAGGACACTCTACATTACAACCAAGATTAAAACTGTTTAGGATTACATTGAGATGAGGAGTGGGAAAACAAACTGTAAGAAACATAGATTAAGTCAGAGTTCATGGTTACAACGAGGGCCTGTTTTCATCGAAAAGGGAAGCTTTTGAGAATTGACATGGAGCACAAGGTGTGGACGGACAACAGAGAATTCATTGTTTTGACAGTCACACCTTGGAGCATTGTGCCTTGTGTCATCAGGAACATGTGTTTCCACTTTTATGTGGAAACATATGCCACTTTTATGCCCTGATTAAAAGTTGGCTGGAATTTGGTGCTGGGATACCGCATGACTAGAATCTCTAATTCAGGCTGGTATCCCCGCACCAGGTTCTGGTTGTTCCTAGTTCTTCACCACGGAATGTGGAAGAAGGGATTGGACCTGGAAATTCTGTGTCCTTTGGCATGTATTTTCCCATTCAGGGGAGAAAACGGCAAACAATTTCTGTCTGATGCGTGCAGGCGGACAATATTTGTGGGAGCACTGGTGGTAATAATATGTATAATTAAATATTTTTTGCTTGATTTTCCACATAGGATAACTTTGGAACGTCACATCACACATAAAAATGTAAGCAGATAAAGAACTGCCTATTTTCCAACTGTATTATTCTGCTTGTTTGGAAATATTTGCAGGCTTGCAGGCAATATGTACGTTTCGCCGGATGCTCACTTTAAAAACATGTTTCCCCAGTCAGGACCTCATGTTTCGAGTCTGGTGTCAGGATTCTCTTGGCTCTTTCTCATTTCAGGGAACATGCTTTTCCATTACAGCTTTTCTATTACACATAAGTAGCAACTACCGCTGGTGCGGTTTCAACCAAGCAATTATTTCGTACTCACACTGTATACCCGCCACAGCACCAACCATGGCCAGATTACAAGGAGAGTCAGTTTATTTCAGGCATTTATCTTGAAAAAGACAAGCACAATGTGTTCATGATTCCTTTTAACCACACTTCACATGAAAATAAATGTTTTTTTATTACGGAGTAAACATAATTCACAGATTGGTCACGTTTTGATATGGGAGAGGCAGTGCTGTTCTGTAGTGAGAAGTAAAAGTAAGACCAATTACAACTTCACTGTACCGAATTGTCTAATCTGTTTCTCGTGACATTCTATGTCATGCTATGCTATGTTATGTTAATAGTTTCTTGGATCTTAGTATTAGCAAACTAAACTAAACTACACAACTCACACCCTTTTCTGACGTGTAATCAGATTCTGGCTGCATTGTCAGACTCTAAGACCCTGATTACGGGTGGCGGAATGGCACTGGGATCGATAACTATTGGCAGAATTGGAATCTTGTGCACGCAAACGTCAAACCTGATGATTACAAGTCTGGAGACACCGGACTTCACTTAGCTGCTACAGGGGCTGTGGGCATCAACACAGCCCAACCCTGTTTCTTGACTTCCACAGCGGTAGGAGGGAGCAGAAAATGCTCCTTCCGGACAGACAACATCTTGCCCTAACCCCATGTTCCCACCTTCCCTCCTCTCAGAGTTCCACCAACAGATGCTTTCCACGTGCTCAGTGCAGGTGGAAAATGTTGGTGCTTTTCTTTCAGAATGGGGAAAATTTCACAATAAGGAGCAGGTGTTTCAGGGTCTGTGCACTTATTACCCATTCCAGAGAGAAAGCTTAGAATAGTCGGAAATGTGTGCAGAGATAGCGGCCCAAGGAGACATTCTGGCACCTTGGAATCTCTACACCAAATTACGGCCAACCCGTAATCAGGCCTTAAAAGTAGTCACCACTCTCCCTGATGAACCCAGCGTGCAGCTGCCACAACAGTGAATTGTCTGCTCCCTGTCTACAACATTTGCACCATGTAAATTCTCAGATGCTCACCTTATGCTATATAGATTTTTAGGCTTTATAATCAAGGTCACACCAGCATCTGCTATGCGACACCTAGGGGCTTATTAGGATGTCAGTCGGAAAGCCTCCGACCAACATCCATTGTTTAAAGTCCGACTGCCTAATTACAATGTAGGCGGCCGGAGTTTAAACCGACCGGTCGTTCCAGCTGGCTTCCAACGGGCTCAAGCAGCTCGTGGGCCAGTCGGAAACTGCCCCATCATCCCTTACATACGGCGTTTCTGCCATAGAGATTTTGATGTCGGGTTCCGAAAGGCTTTCCATGTTGGGCTTTTCGACATGAAAAGCCTGTCGGAAAGCGACTTACAGGGCCCATAGAAGAGCCCCCATCCCTCAGCAGCCTCCGGTTGGGGGCCTGCCCCCCTATAAATCCCTACACTGTGTGCCACAGGGTGCAGCAATTTACACAAACTCCCATTTCTTTATGGGAGCTTATGCTGCGGGTGGAAACCACCCACAGCACAAGCTCCCATAGAGAAATAGGAGTTTGCGACCACACCATGTGCAGTCGCATCATGATATGGTGTTCGGAACTGCCAACCTACGGTCGGTCAGTTCCCACACCGAAACAGAAGTCTGCCTGACATCGTAATTAGGGCCTAAGTGTGTGTCACTTCCAATTTAATTGTTCTGTTGAAGGATGAAATTACTACTTTAGGGTTGCAATCAGTCCCAACATAGCATTGGCAGGGTAAGTATACCTTAAATAGGGTCTAGATCTTCCAAGCAGAAACAATATCTTTAATGAGATCACATTGGCCAGTGGCGGATGTGCAAGCTCAGAAATTTGAACCCAAAGGCAACAAATGATCCACACATATCAAAATGACCAAAAATGCTCCTTCCAGTGCTTCTGGTACCAAGTCATTGACAAGTTTGAGACTGCTCTAAAATGTTCATTGTTTCAAAAGTCACCCTCTTACATTAGAGTAATTGAAAATGGCAAAACCCAGGTCCAATATACCTTACAGCCATATTTAAGAGGTAAATTTCATCATTAAAGTTGTTTTGCAAATAAAATTGAAAGATGATTAGTGGATGTATTGTGGTTTGGTTATTCTATTGTACATCGGAGAAAGAAGTGTCATAATTTGAGTTTTAAAAGAGAAAAACAGTCAATTCAATTGTAAAGTGATTTATGAAGGTAAACTGATGACTTGATGACTTGATTTGATAGTTGAAGGGCCCTTGAAAAATATTAAATAATTGTTTTTGGTAATTTACAAGTTCAGTACAACGGACTGTAGATAAACTTGAATATGGCATTTGGAATAACTATGACAAACTCTGATTAGTACTGATATCATAATTATGGATGGGCATAACTGGCATTATTCTCTTTAGCGTAATTACTCATAATTATTGCAAAATTACTCAAAATTATGCGGAATTACATAAGAAGCATAATCCAGCATTTAACATTATTTTCTTAGTGCAAAATACAGCCTTGCATCCAAAATGGCCCGAGGATGCATTCTGCACTAAGAAAGTAGCACTAAATGCTACAGGAACCGAACAGCAGAGACCGGCACTTGCTTGCTCTCATTTAGTTCATTGTTTCTATGCTCCTGCTGTAAGATTTTTGGCCAAAAATTAGTCTTAATCACTCAGGCTGGCATAATCACATAATTTCGCATCACAAGAGTAATGTGTAATTATTGAAATTACTCCAAATATTCCGACATAATTAAAATCTCACGATGGCCTAATCATATTAAGCTCTGTTGTACTGCTCAGTAGGTTACTCTCAACCCTTAATTATAAGTATACTATGGTCCTGATCAAGAGATGCACATACGGCATGGTGCAGAGGGCAGGGGCGGAGGCTGGGGAGAGGTTGTGGGGACTAGGAGAGTAATGGCCCAATAAGGTCTGGCAGGAGGAGCATTCAATTTCCCTCACACCAGAAACAAAATCTGTCAGTATGGCTTGGCTGCTACTGAAGCCAAAGTCTTGTGCAATTTTACCATGCATAGTTACCACCCAGTAAATTCAAGCCCGTGTTCCGAAACCTGGAAACACTGGGTGTGGGAACGCTGGCCCATTCGTGATCCAGTGGAGTGGAATTCCATAAGGTAATTCTGCTCTACATGACTCATGATCAGAACCTATGAATTTCATTGTGGGTGTATCCTTAGTAAACAAGGCGGTCATTGGGGTATTTGTGACAGAAAAACTACAACTCCAGGCCAGTGTAGAGCCAGATTTTGCTTGACATCTACAGCTGGAAATTCACCCAAAACATAATGGTCGTTTGGCTCAGGTTGCAGATTGTGATGGTTTACTGGATATTGTAGATGAAGGATCTTTTGATGAAACGCTACTTACTCTGTAAGAGACATTTGACACATTAGATCATCAGTGTCTTTTAATCCATTTGGAACTGTTTGTAGTGGCGTAATGTGAAACTATGTCCCCCTTCCCCAGCAGAATGTGATGAGGGGCCTCGAGCTTCCTATATTTCACAGAGGGGCTGCATGGACCTGCATTACGCCCTGGCTTGTTGCAGGAGTTACTGAACAGACAATGGGGTGGTTCGGATTGTTTTTAAGAAGAGGTAACAAGGGACAACAGGTAATGACGATGGATGAACTGACATTGTCCTCAGGTCTAATACCTTGTATTGTGCTCCAGGGCTTTCAATTGTCACTGTTTTTGCTTAGTATTCATAAGAAGGCTCTTAAGGTTACACTCTGAAATTCCAGCCTCTGGTTCCACTCTGTGCCAATGAAGAGAAGGACTGCCTGCATGTCTCTAGACAGAAAAGATCAGATCTCTATCCTATGAAAATACCCGGCAATTTTAGAAACCCAGATGTTTCACAATAGCTTCCAACTCAACTAGGCAAATTAAGAATTAGGTACCCCTAAAAAGTATAAGTCTGTGGTGGCCATTACATAGCGTTAAGATGAAAGAATTTGTGAGTTTTCATAGATGCTGATATAATGCAGATTTTAACAAATGGGCTATTATTAGGCCTGGTTGGAATTATTAATTCCACCGACATAATCGGAGGAATTTGGAAATTACATGATACTCTTGTAACGTAGAATTTCTAATAAATTAGCTCTTCCGGCGAAATTAATCTGCAGTGTTTGGTTTTTCAACAGGGCTGGAAGTGGAAGCAGTTCTTCTAAGTTTAAAAATCACTGTAGAATAAAGTTTAATCTGTTTAAGTGAGTTTTAAACATAGAGGGACAGCTGTCTCTTCTGGTCCTGTTTAGAAACCACTGACTTAACTGCAGTGCATACCCCTTGGCGCCCTTACATACTCTGCAGTAATCACTGCAGAGTATATAAGGGCACTGAGGGGTATGCACAGCAGTGCATTTGGTATTTGGCAGTGCTATTTCTCAGCACAAAATACATCCTCACATCCAGGGTGAATTTTGTGCTAAGAAAATAGCACCAAATGCCCCCTCTGCCCCATCGTGGAATTCTGTGGACTCTCACAAAATTTTAAAGTAATTCCTCAGAATTCCGCGAAATCAAACTCCACCAATTCCACCCACACCTAGCTATTAAGAGACCATTTTTTTAAAATCAGATTGCAGACAATAATTGTCCTGATTATTTTTACACTAATAGTATCCAGGGTGGTGGTGCTCTGATAATTTCTAATTCAGATTGCATGTATTTATAGTAAAATTGACTTCCTGTATCGAAATAGAGAAGTTCAAGATATTAAAGAAAGTAGTCAACTGCTTTATTCTGTATAAGTAAAATTCCAACCAATGATTGAACATTTTAGATCAAGTGACTGGCTCCCACTAAGGGCCAAGCTAAGCATCTGACACCTGTAGAGGTATGGCAAAGCCACGTGACAGAATCATCAGTCACTGCTTCAAAAGTAATTTAAATCTACAGAATTGGAGTTAATTCTGATTCCCCAATCTAGCTAGGAATTCTTTATGTCTAGTGTTAGAAATGGGGGTCTCTAGTTGGCAGGGATAGGTACCTTTGTCCAAGTAGGGGCCCTTCTTCCTAGTCAGGGTAAGGGGGATACACTTCTAAAATAACCCCTGCTCACCCCTTGGTAGCTTGGCACGAGCAGACAGGCTTATCTCAGAGGCAGTGTGTAAAGCATTTGTGAACACATACAATAACACAGTGAAAACACTACAAATGGACACCACACCAGTTAAGAAAAATAAGTAATATTTTTCTAAACCAAACAAGACCAAAACGACAAAAATCCACAATACAGTTATCAAGATATCCTTAAAAATAGGTTATTCACTCAAATAAAGTTTGTAGCAACAAATAACTCCACGTGGAGTTATTATGACGTCGTGACAGATGAAAAACCCCAAAGTGCGGTGCCGACCGCAAAGTGCGTGGCGTCAGGTGCGGAGTCAAGCAGACCCCCAAAGAACAGTACCTTGGAAATGATGAAAGCAAAGATGGTGCACGGCGTAGGGGAGGTGATGCTTCATTGATGCCGGGCAGCGTCGGTTCCTTACGACCCCTGGGGAGGTGAAGCCTCGGTTCCTTACTGCGATGCAGGGGAGGTGAGACGTCGGTTCCTTACTGTGTCGGGGAGGTGACGTCACGGTGGCGGCGAGGCGGCAGTTCCTTACGACGGTGTCAATGGATTCACCTACGTCGAGTATCGGCTCCGCGTTGATGAAGCACTGGCGTTGGTGAAGTCGGGGCTGCGGTGCGAGTCAGGACAGTGCATCCTGGACGTCACAAGCAGTGTCCTTGGCTCCGGGGCAGCCAGCGGCCTCGGTGACGGCTTTGGAGTCGATGCGGCACGGCGTCAGCCGGCATCGGGACTACGGTGCAAGTCGGGGTGGTGCGTCGTGCTCTTCAAGAGCAGTGCCCACGGCTTCGGTGCAGGTTACGGCATCACTCGACGGCATCGGTGTCGCAATTTCCTTCTGTGGCCGGCATCGGTGTTCCAATTTCCTTCTGTGGCAGCTGAAACAGCAATTCCAGATGCAGAAAGACAGAAGAAATTAAGTCTTTGTGTCCCTGAGACTTCAGAACAGGAGGCAAGCTCTATTTCGAGCTCTTGGAGATCTTCCTCAAGCAGGGGACACAGCAAACAGCAAAGTCCTTCTCCTTTCCTTGGCAGCAAGTAGCCACTGCAGGCCAACCCCAGACAGCAAAACAGCACAGGGGCAGTATTCCTCCTCAGCTTCTCCGGCTCTTCTCCTTGGCAAAGATTCCTCTTGATTCCCAGAAGTAATCTAAAGTTCTGGGGTCTGGGCTCCAATATTTATACTACAAAAGCCTTTGTTCTCTGGTGGCAGAGAAGCCCTGTGCTCAGTCAAAACCAGTTCTGTTCTCTCTGGTGCAGCTTCCTGGCAGAAGGTGGAGACGGCATTGTGGAAGGCAGACCAGGCCCATTCAGGTGCAAGGAAACTCCTCCCCCTACTCTAAATGCAGCCCATGTCTATTCAGCCCAGCCCTGACTCCTCAGACTCTCCGGAGCCACTGCACCTCCCCAGCCCCAGCCCCTGACACTCCAAACCCAGACAGTTAATCCACATCCTAGCAGAGGCACACTGGATGGCTAAGCAAGAAAATACCTACTTTCTAAAAGTGGTATTTTCAAACACAGAATGTAATTATCACCCTCACTAAAAGATGCATTTTAATATTCTGAGTTCAGGCATACTAAACTTTATTTTCCTACCTTGTTCCCAGGGGTAGTTAGGCTTAAAAGATGTTATCAGCAAACTCCCCATTCTATCCTATGGGAACTGGTAGCCTTGCAATAGTGAAAAACTAAATTGGCAGTAATTCACTATCAGGACATGCCACACACACCAGGGCATGTCCTACCTTTCACATACACTCCACCCTGCCCACAGGGGTACCTTGGGCCTACCTTAGGGGTGACTAACATATAAGAAAAGGGAAGGGTAGGGCCTGGCAAGTGGGTGCACTTGCCAAGTCGACTTGGCAGTACCAGACTGCACACAGGCTCTGCAATGACAGGCCTGAGTTACATTTACAGGCTGCTTATGTGGGTGGCACAATCAGTGCTGCTGCCCACTAGCAGCATTTGAATTACAGGCCCTGGGCACACACAGTGCACTGTACTAGGGACTGAATAGTAAATCAAATATGCCAATCATGGAATCACCAATCCATTACAACAATTTACAAAGGGAGCACTTGCACTTTGGCACTGAACAGCACTGGCAAAGTGCCTAAAGCATCTAGACAAGCAAAACAAAGTCCAACACAGAGCAAAAACACAAGAGGCAAAAGGCAAAAATACAGGGGAAACCCATGCCCATGATGCCAGGTCTAACACCTAGTGTGAACCCTCACATTATTTTGCTTCTTTGAATTGGCCTCAACTGAAGTCTAATGTTCATTTTTTATGCCAAGTCCGCATGTGCTACTGTCATACTTAATGCCTTCCATCTGCATCTATTAGCAACAAATGTTGTAGTGTGTGTGTTATACAAATAAATGGACATCATTTGGTAATGTGATCCACTCTCAGTGTTCAGATTGAATATGTGCTCAGTACATTCAGCCACCATCGGCTGCTTCTCTGGTCTTCACTTCCAGGGGCGCTAGGGTTAGAACAGGGACATCTTAAGGTTTTTGGGGGCCCTGAGCCAAATGGATTTTGGGGGCCCCTGTTCAGAACAGCTTTAAATTTAAGATCTGATTTCAGCTTTTTCATGACCTCTTTGGCCAGAGCACAGGCACACTCGTCCAAATTTTAAATGTGTTTACATGTACCATTTAGGGATACTGACTTGTGTTTTCAATATTGTAATATAACATCAGCTCGCTAATATTACTGCAAATAATCTCTGAGACCCCCTCCCATTTCTCATATGTGAGGTCCTGTTTTGATCAAAAAGAAACTTTTTGGGGATGTTGCATGAAACATAAAAACAGCATTTCTTTGCATAATGTCTGTAATAGACTCTCAGACATCACCCACATTCAACATTAATTAAAGGAAAACGGTATTTAAAACAGTTTCTTTAAGAATTACTCAAGGTCATCAGGGTAAGACTCTGCAGAACATAGCATGCTGTATAAGCGGCCCCTTGAAAGGTTGAGGCCCTGAGCCAAAGCCCACTTCGCTCATGCTTTAAAACGTCTCTGGGTTAGAAGCAGGGACAATCACTGACTGCCACCTGTAATGTGTGAACAGATTCTGCATTGCCTACCCAAACTTAAACTCTTCCACTTCACAGTGGTCTAACTAGCAGATATTCTGGCAACTGGAAATAAGCCATGGAGCTCCATGTGATCAACCTTATCGATGCCCACGTCATCTTTAATACTTTAGACCTTATTTGCAATTTCACCCACAAGACAACCACAATCGCAATAGCAACAAATACAACACTATACCACAAGATACTTTGTCATTTTTCCAACCAAGATATAGTCCAGATGTCACAAACATGTTGCAGCTCAAAGGGAGATGTACACTATGTTGCCCAAGTAACTGACTTTGGGCTCCAATGCCTTTGAACACCCGTAACAAGAATAGCATTCTGTCTCCCAGGGAAACACTCAGGGGCTAATTAGAATGTCTGTCGGAAAGCCTCTGACCGCTGGTTGGAGGCTTTCCGACTGACATCCCTAGTTTGACTTCCGACCGCCGTATTACAATTACGGCGGTTGGAACTCTAACCAGCTGGTCAATCCGGCTGACTTCCAACAGGCTCGGGGAGCCCGTCGGCCAGTAGGAAGGGCAGCATATTCCCGTGAGGAAGGCATTTCCGCCTTTAGGATTATGATGGCACTTTCCGAGAGCAAATCCATATCAGCCTTTCCAACATGGATTTGCTGTCGGAAAGTGCCTTTGGGGGCCCCCTTTCTCCTGGCTCTCCAGTTGGAGGCTTGGGGGGCAGCTATGGTGCACTCCTGAAAATCCTGCACCATGTGGCAGACACCGTGAGGTGCCTGCCACACAGTGTAGGGATTTACACAGGCTCCCATTTTTCTATGGGAGCTTGTGCTACGGATGGTTAACGGCCGCAGCACTAGCTCCCATAGAGAAATGGGAGTATGCGACCGCACTATGTGCAGTCGCATTGTAATTGCGGTGTTGGGACCGCCGATCGGAGGTCGGTCAGTCCCGAGACCGCAATGGTGTCGTCCTCCTGACAACGTAATCATGCCCTCATTGTTTTCTGAACTCTCCGCAGGACTTTAATATCCATGGTGAAGGTGGTTGGGGGCAATGTTAGTTGTTCACCCCCCATGCATTCTTTCCTTGCCGAATTTACTTCACATTTTAATAAGGGCTTAAATGAAAGCCAGACTTTAGATTTATAGCACCTCGTTTACCTGGTCAATAAGTATTAATTATGAGAATGGTGACAAAATGGTACACTAAATGATTATAAAGGGTACACTCTTTGAGTAGAGGTTAATAACTCTGAAGTGGTCGTGGTTAATTTATGAGAGAGTCTAATAGTAATATTGACTTGCTTTTATTTTAATTTTTCTTATGATTACTTTTAAAGATAATTGACACACAGTAGCGTGTGTCATTTAGCTAGACTGCACATTTTGTTGAAAATGTAACCCCTGCTGTAAATGCACATCGCGTTTTTAATCTGAAAATATTCACTTTCCCCAGCAACCCCTTTCTCCCACCCAAATTCCTGGCTTCTATGCATCTGAATCTGGGGTGATGTCATCTGCAGTCGGGAAGAATGGCCTGGAGTGGAAAATTTAACGTAAGTGGATTTTTTTTTAAGGACATTTTGTCAAGACCATATTTGGAAACTAGACTGATGGATGTATGTGCTTCATTGAACAAACGCGGGACTGATCCCCTCCAGAATAAGTGGATACAGAAGGATATTTACAGTCTGATACAAGGTGTTATCAAACGCGGCCCTATGACACCCAGTGTCAAGGACTGACTTGGAATAAACGATATGAAGAAGTGGCTCGGGATGGGGCGCGTCATGGGTTCGCGCGCATGAGGGTGGGCGCGCGTCCACGTGCGTGAAGCTTTAAGAGGGTGTTCAGCGTCATTTCCATTCAGTAATTTGAACAGTGTTTACTCCCTACCTCAGACACGATCTGTATCTGACTGGAACTGTATTCCCTTGTTTACTACAGGCGGATGCACAGGCGCCAAGGATGGGGGCAAACAAAGGATCCGTGCTGCCACAATGGGGTCGGCGCGTGCCTCTAATCACCCTGAAGATGCGGCCCTCTCACCAGCCTGGCTTTTGTCCTTCACGGCCGCCAGAGACAGCGCTCCGGTGCCCTGCAGGTTGACCGTGCATTGTGATTATACACTCTTCATGTTCACATCATGTGTCATCTGACCAAAGCAGAGCCTACAAAGTGAGAGCCTCATGCAAAATGTATGCTTATATGGCCGTTTCAGTCGGTGGAAAAATCAATACTGCAGGCCCGATGCACAGCAATGACTGAGTGCTTTCTGGCTGACACTAAAAGCCGCGCGAGATTGAGTGGCTGCCGTGGCGTTGGAGGAATCAAGTGTATTTCAGCCCCCATAAAAGCCCGCGCACCTTTTATTAGCCTTTCCTGGGGATTATTGTTTGATAACAATTATGATTGTGGGGTTTAGGGCAATTACAAAGGGTGCAAAGAAAAAAAGGCTGCTTTTCATGTCCTGCAAAGCTGTCATATATTTTTCACCACAGTCGCCTTCCAATTATTTTGCTACAGTGCACCGAGGGAGTACACACACACCGGCTAATCTACACTAGCTCTTTATTTTTTATAAATAAAAAACAAAGATATTATATAATCCCCCGACTGAAGCTTGTTTTATTTCCCGAGTGTTATTTAACGGGGATCGGAAAACTCCGAATGCTGCGGCTCAGAACAGACATATATCGTATTTACATTTAAAGGCAGCTGGGACGGGCTCGTGAAGAACATCTGTTGATATTTCCTGATTGTCACAGCAAGAATGGGTTTTTATTCTCGATCAGTAGCACGCCCACGGCCTCCCAAAAATAAAGACGACGTAGACGCTGGTTTAAAAAAAAAAAAAAAATGGTTGTATATCTCAAAATAAAGTGACGTGTATAGTTTCCGTGATGGGGCATATTACATCAAAGCGAAATGCTCATGGAGGAAAAAGCTACCCTGAAGCTCACTGTCTCCTTAAAAGGCTCTGTCCTTAGGGGGGGGCTACAAACCCCACCCTGTGCTGCTGGGGTACTGGCCTTTCTAGTCTTTGAAACTTCGTTTTTCCGTATTTCCAAGAGTGTCTCTCCTTCCCTGCCTATGAGGTGACTTTTTAAGAAACAGATCTCGCGCAGCAGCCTTTATTGTTCGCAGCAAGTGAAACTTTTTAATTTGGATTTTTCCCTAGAAAGCATCCTTTGATAAGGCGCTCCGCGCGCGCAGGCAGCCTCCCGTCCTCGCGAGCAGCAGCCCCGGCGGAGAAGATTCTGTGTGTGTGAACATTGTATTTTGTACACACTCCCAGGGGCCTTCTTCTGAGAGGAGTTCGACGTGCACTGTGAATAGGTGGTGCCGCGCATTGTTAGTAAAAGGCGCTATTCCACGTTAAAGACAAGCTTCAGTACGCTGCTGAGAAGAGAGCGCGCCACAATTTCCCCTCGGTAAAACCCTGCATAGTAAACATGTTTCAGGATCGAGGGGACGGCATCTTCTGTTCGAGTTGCGACCATCCTCGGCTTCATTACTTCTTTATTCTCTTTTCATTCGTTCCATGGAGGGGCCACTTTTGGGGAGACCTCAAGAAGGGTTCTATCAGAATGTGCCGGCGGGAATCGACTGCTGTTGACTCGGGTTTTGTAATTTGATCACTGTCTTGAAGTGCAAATGTTAGTTTTCCTACCTGCAAAACACGATAGTGCCGGTGTGGTAGAGTGGGTTCAGCGAAAAGAAAGGTGCCTGCAGAGCCGGTTGTATTATGATAGTTTTATTTTTTTCATTGTACTTACACACAAGCGGTGGCCTGAGTGGATATAATGCCCCAAGCCCCATGCTTTTCAGGGGCCGCCTTATTTCGACAACATCTATTAATAGATATTACATTGTAAGTAAGACTGTCTTCTTCATTGATCATGAAAGTGCTTATGTACCAATGCTTAGAAGAAGCTGCTGCTTAACGCACCTGTTAAAAAACGCAGCATCCAGTGGGCCCCATATTAAGTTTTGGCCCCAGGTCTCATAGTAACTTCAGATCAGCCTGGTTAGTAGAGGGGAACAATAATCGACTCTCTTAAGACATAATGAGCTATATAGTAGATACCTATGCCACTGGACACTCTGAAGTTTGTACACCTGACAGTGACAGTGTACTATTTTATGTAAACAATGTCCTCTCCCTACCACAAGTGCAAACCTTG
This sequence comes from Calotriton arnoldi, assembly GCA_963921515.1. NCBI lineage: Eukaryota > Metazoa > Chordata > Amphibia > Caudata > Salamandridae > Calotriton > Calotriton arnoldi. Next base: position 3,492,734 of record CAWUFW010000742.1, read on the forward strand.
ACAGTTTGAACCTGACCTGGGAGAGCAAATCAGAGAAACACAAAACTGTGGTATGAACCAGCAGCTCCATATATCATTGAAGAGGACCTGACATATTTTGAGAAGGAGGCAGGGGTATCCCCTCAGGTAGGTGCAGTGTGTAACTGCAACTCCACGTGGGGGATGCCAGCTCTTGATTGCTTCTTCAACCTCAAGTGGAAGTATGGTTTGACAGTGGGGCCATATTGCTGAATGAACCCCCTGAAGGGCAGCTTCATCCAGATATGACAAATCTTTTAGCAACATTCCTTGCTCCAAACAGCAAGAATTTAAATTGAACATGTTTCTCTGGTACAGAGGATAAATAGAGTTTCTTTGCTGCATTTGCCTAGGCATTTTTCCCCTCTCTACTCGGAACTACATGTTTACTCAAATGATTCCCAAGGACTCATCAACTAAAAAGGTGGGGTGTTCATCAGGCCTGGTGACAGAATCAACATATGTGTTATCTGTGTGTGTGCATATAAAACAATTATTTTAACTTTTACTTCAGAATAAGTATTGCTGTGCTATTCCTAGCTCCCGAGGACTATTAATTTACACCCACACCCAGCATGTGGAACCGCATGTTTGTCACTGAACCTTACCTACTTTGACACCCTTTTTTAGTGATGGTACGGCACTGTCACACTTTCCCTTCTATCATTTTAACCTACTCAGCCATCTTTTTCTTACCAAACAGGAAGTCAGGAAGGGACTAATTGATTTGCCTTTCTTAACATCTGCCAACAAGAGCACCAGTATATATTCTTTAATCTTTATTTCGGTTTAAAAAACCATAAAAGATATACAATACAATTTACACAACAAAACGCTAAAACATTCCAAAGGTATCGCTAGACCATTGCACAAGTATTGGAATTCATGTTTTCAATACTGACCTTTCTCACCCATTAAAAAGAATAAGGACAATTAAAATTTAAATAATTTAAATAATTAAAACATGTTGAGGGATTAGAACAACATACATTGTATTAACCATGGACATTAAGAGAATCTATCAAGCATATTTTAGTTAAAGCTTCCTAATTAGGAATCACTTGTTAGAAAGTGCAAATGCTTTAAGTGCAACGTATAGGCTTGGCCTTCCACAAATTTTCTTATTATTTTGTAAAGTGCAAATGCAAAACAAATATGATAACAATGCTCCAAATATAGTGCATAAAATGCAGATGCAGAACTAATATAATATCAACATTCCAAGAATGGTACATTAAAATTTCAAGCCTTCCTTTACTCTTACTAGGCCTACATCAAACAAATACCTACTAACACTAAAAACGACCTTTTGTGAAGTATCGGTTCTTAGTATTCTTTCTGCTTCATGGCAAGACCTAGTACCCAATAATCGACAAATGGGTTTAATTCATTTTTTCCTAGATTTTGCATAAGCTGGACAAAAGATTAACAAATGTAGGTCATTTTCTTTTGCACCGGATTGGCACAATACACAGCGTTCAATATTTTCTTCCCCTTCTTTACGGGCCCATTTCGATGTATTTGAATTAATTTGCAAAACACCATATCGAAATTTCATTTATAGCGATTTTGCAAGCTGTGGCTGCACCTCATCCAAGAATGGCTCATAGCTCCATGTTGACTTCATTAAAAGAAACCGAGTTGTTAATGTGCCAGTAGTTTGATTATGGGACACACTATCTTGGACATAGGCCCAGAAAATTGATTTTAATATTTTCTTAGAGGCCAAAGACAGTTGAGCAGGTTCCTCCCAAAAATGACTCAACCCTAATTTATGGAACCAACACTTGACATGCTTCAGCCACAGCAAACACGTAGCATGATTAAGCTTTAAAATTTCCTCAAGCCCTTCTATATAATGTGCGAGCTCTGCTGTAGACCAGAGTCGCACCCAAAATAATAGTGGTCTTAGGATTACCTGGTGATCCATACGGCGCACATTTAAGTCCATCACAATAGGTATTAGTGGTGTACGGATTGCATTGGAAGGCGTAAAAATTTCCTAAAAAACTTATTTTCTCCTACCATAAAAGTATTATTGCTTGAAGGCCCCCATAGCTCCGCCCCATAAAGAGATGCTGATTGTGCCCTATACTTATATACCTCAAGAGCAGGGGATACCGCTTTAGACATACTACGCTCATGTTTCTTTGCTATCGGTAGAGAGTTTTGGAGTAAAATATTTTTACTTTTATCCAATTGCGGTTTCCAAGTCATTTTAGTGTCCAGGGTTATACCTAAATAATTAAAATTATGCACATATTCTAGCTTCTGATTTTTTACTGTTAGATTCTTTTTAAAAGACTTATGAGGATTTACCGCCATATATTTTGTTTTGCTAGAATTTATTTCCAGGCCTTTAGTTTCACAATATACATCAAAATTGTCTATTAAACATTGTAAACCTTTTGGGGTTTGGGATATTAAAATAGTGTCATCTGCAAATAAAAGTGCAGGTACTGGTACCCCCCCTAACTTGGGAGAATCGTGTTCGCAGCCCAATAGATATTCCGGTATGTCATTCACATACAATGAAAATAAGGTGGGCGCCAGCACCCATCTCTGCCTTACGCCCCTGTTTACTTGAATTGGCTCTGTGAGCTCACCCCTCAGACCCCACCTAACCTTTGCAAAATTTTTCTCATGCAATCTTATAATTTGCATGAGTATTTCTCCCGGTACCCCTTGATTTTGTAGGGATTTCTAGAGAAGATTTCTAGGGATGAGGTCGAAGGCGGCCTTCAAGTCTACAAAGGCGATATACAGATGTCCCTGCTTAAAGACTGTATACTTCCAACTCATGCAGAGGAATCTAAAGACCTGGTCAATTGTGCTAGTTTTGGCTCTAAAGCCAGCCTGATATTTTGATAAAATACTATTCTTCTCAATCCAATCATTTAATTTCATTAAAATTTGTCAAGCATATATTTTTTGTAAAACATCTATTAAACTAATCGGTCGATAATGCGAAGGGTCTTGGCAATTTCCTTTCTTAAAAATTGTTGTAATTTCAGCCCCTTTCCATGATTCTGGTATTGGTGCACCGGCGGCGACTGAATTACATAAAAAATTAATATAAGGGCCCCAAACCTCTTTATCATGCCTCAGTAGATCTCCTGGTAGCTTATCTGGGCCTGGTGCTTTTCCCGGTTTTACTGCATCCATTGCTACCAGAGTATCCTCCAAACTAAAATGTAAAGGGGCTATAGTTGGGATTAATACATAATCTTGTATATTAAATTCTATATCACTCATAGATATTGACTAAAGGCGGGGAAAGTGGCTGACCCAAGTTTTAGCATCCAAGAAAAGGTCCTTGCTGCATCGTCCTGCCTTGTTACCCTTTGAGATTAGTCGCCAAAAAACAGAGTAATCCTTGGCTTTGGCTGCACTAATCAATTCAGTCCATATATTATCATCCCAATTTTTCTTAGTTTGTAATAGTAATCTCTTGTACTTATTTCTTTTCTCCCTTAAGGTCTCTACATTTCTAGTTTTTGTAGCCAAAATGAGTTCCTTTTTTGCCTCACAGCACTCTTTATTATACCAGGATTCTCTAGATTACTTATTTCAATTTTCGCCTTTTTACATTTTTTTAGGAATCCTACTCAAAATGGGAGTCAATGCATCTACCAATGCATGATGTATATTCATGATTGGAAACTCTGATGCTGGCAAATCTATATACGGAAGAATAGTATCTACAAAGGTATCATAAATCTGCTTCATAGACTCATCATTTCCCCCTATTGAAGGCCATTTTAAGGCCCTACGGTTATTACTTAATAATGGTTCAATGACACTGAGGTTAGTATCTTCATTATTCACGGATACTGGTTCAAATAAATGAGCTGTTAGTGTCAAACATAGGGGATAATGATTGCTATCAGTTCTATTCTCTACTACCATATCAAGCAAAATTGGCCAAAGGCCAATAGATACCAATATATAGTCAATACTACTCTTACAGTTATTCCTACTAAATGTGGCAGCATTCGGACTATCAGAGGGCAATCGGCCATTACAAGCTCGGAGTCCATGTCCTGAAACTAATCTTATTATCTGCGCAACGGCAACTGTGCAGGGGACTACCGGACTGCTTTCCAATGAGGGAATATTATTTACCATATCTTCCTCCTCGAAGATACTTTCAAGACCTACAACCAGCTCAAATTTGCAATTAAAATCACCCCCACAATTACCATTGCCCTTGGATCAATTGAACATAGGAATTGGTCTAAATGTTCTATCACCAAGGATTCTTTACTGGCTATCCTTGGTCTACTATAAATATTTACTATGAATAATTCAGTTTTATCCTGTAATCGGATCTTCACTCCAACTATGTCCTGGGATAGAAAATCCAACTGGATTATGTCAATACAAAGGTTAATTCTTACCCAAATGACGAGACCTCCCGAGGGCCTCCCTCTAACCAAAGGAATAGCATTAAAACTATATGTTTTGAATCCTACCTTATAGGGTGTTTCCAGAGCCCAAGTTTCCTGCAAGAGAACTATGTCACTTTTCCCAATGTACTCCTGCCACTCCCCATCCCCTAAATTTCTTTTTAACCCTGCTATATTCCATGAAGACAGTCGTATTGCGGGTTCAATTATCTCCCTATGTTGCTGATTAAATGCTACTTCCGTCGCATTCCTTTGCCCCTAAATTTTCCCGACATTTAACTATGTTCTGACATTTAACTGTATCCATCTTATTTCTTTGCCCTGTGGTATGCTGGCAGTCATTATCGCAATTAGGGTTATAGTTCAAGTAATCTATTCCATTATATTGCGGTATCTGGCTCTCCTCAGCTATAACCCCATTATCACCAGATCGAGGCACTAATGGTATATTTAATGTATCATGAAGCGTATCTATTTCTATTTCTTTTACCAAACGTATCCCAACCTGATTACCAATACTGGTTTGTGCTCTTCCAATATTTTAGTTAAAAATGCATAAATCAATATTTACTTTAGCCTTGTCCAAAACTAACCGACCATCTTGAATGTCAGTTAAGAAAGTAAATGGTGAAGCCTGAGGACCCACCAGGGAAAACAAATTATATTGTGGTCCGATGGTTGTCAGTCTTGAGCATCTAAGTCAGTTAGAGCCTGAAATCTATTACACAAAGGGATAGAGACAAATTTATTTGCAACGGACCCAAGTGGAGGTTTATAAAAGTATCCCAAGGGAAGGGCACAGATACTAGTACTTTGAGTATAAGTTGGCTCACAAGAATTTAATAGCCAACGAACCATCTGTGGCCTACGAAAATTAATCACAATGCAATCACCATTAATACCTTTGGGAGTTGGACCAACCCACCCGACTCTGCGAACCATCAGAAACTCCTTTATGGCAGACGGATGAAGTCTTTTATATTTTGTTAGCCAGTCCAAGGTTTTGTTACGTAAATCAACACACGTCTCCCTCTGGTCCTCCTTGAGAACAGGAACACCAGCCAAAACTAAAACATATGGACACGTGGCTGGAGGTAGGCTCAATACATCAGTATTGGCCTTCAGGTGGTTACTAGTCAAAGTACTTGATGCACTTCCTAAATCTATTTTTCCAAAAGGAACATTATGAAGACCTACCGAATTCGTGCTTAAACTTTTGGATACTTCCTGTATTCTATCTATCCTAGCGTTAGTATTCATCTTCATGGAATAATCCTTAGCCTTACCATCTAAATTTGTTTTATCATTTAAATTGCCATTTACTACTGTTTTAGAACCCACTCCCTCTACAACGTTAGATTGCTGAATGACTTTTATACTACTTAAATTATTTATAGCAACGTCCATTCGATCCAATTTTTCCCATAAAAGTGTCAATTTCTTATCAATTAGTTCATGTACACGAGTTAACACATTTCCCAATACAAGGTCCTCAACAATAGCATGCATAGTAGTATTAGCATTCACAGTATTGTCATGTGTTGGTGTGGAAAATCGAGAAACCACATCAGTCTGCATGCCAACAGAATTTGTTTTCGATGAACCAAGAGCGTTTGCATTATTTTTACGATTAGCAAGATGAGGACCCTTTGTATTTTTGGCTTTTTGAACACCAACACCCCTCTTTCTTTTTACTGTCTGTTCAATCGCCTTTCTTACTTCAAGAGGTTTTGAGACCCGTGCTCTAGTGACTATACAAGGTACTACTGGATCCTCGCATAGTGATGGATCCGAAGCTAACACAGGAGAGGCAAGTGGCACATTTGGTGGCACATTTGGGGGCGTTATAAGCGTTACAGGCAAAGATGTTTGAACAACATCCCCCAAATTAAGGTCAGAAATACCCAATGAAGAACGTCTCTGCAAACTAACTGGATCCAAGGAAAGGCGCCGTTCAGTTATTTCAATTTCGTGAGTCAATAACGACTGTGCCCTAACTAAAAATGCGTCCAAAGTTCCCACAACTCCTTTCCGTTTACTCATGATAGAGCATTGAAACACTAGTTCTTGCGCGGGATCACACAAGTAAACACAAATACTAAATGTTTAAATCACAAATGCACTATAATACCTCCATGCTGCAATTTATAACCATTCAAATGACCAAATGGCAGAGGGGTGGCCCAGCCCAGCCTCCTCCGGGCTCTTACGGGCGTGGACGGGCCCGCCTTTGGCCCGGGCGAGTCCCGCGCTGCGGGAGCCCGCGGCCACCTTTGAAGCGCCTCCTGGCGCTTCCCGATGACGTTGCTGGCCGTGCGCCCCGTAAGGCAGGCTGGGTGTTGCGGTCCCCTCGGACCGTTACTGCGGTTGGAAGCAAGCAGGAGCAATAGACCCAAGCGTTGCGGTCGCCTTGGACCAGAGATGGCAGCAAATGAGCAAGTGAGCAGGGCACTATGTGGCAGGGAGAGAAAGCGGGACCCGCGCTGCGGGAGCCCGCGGCCACCTTTGAAGCGCCTCCTGGCGCTTCCCGATGACGTTGCTGGCCCGTGCGCCCCATAAGGCAGGCTGGGTGCTGCGGTCCCCTCGGACCGTTACTGCGGTTGGAAGCAAGCAGGAGCAATAGACCCAAGCGTTGCGGTCGCCTTGGACCGGAGATGGCAGCAAATGAGCAAGTGAGCAGGGCACTATGCGGCAGGGAGAGAAAGCGGGACCCGCGCTGTGGGAGCCCGCAACCGCCTTTGAAGCGCCTCCTGGCGCTTCCAGATGACATTGCTGGCCGTGCACCCCGTAAGGCAGGCTGGATGTTGCGGTCCCCTCGGACCGTTACTGCGGTTGGAAGCAAGCAGGAGCAATAGACCCAAGCGTTGCGGTCGCCTTGGACCGGAGATGGCAGCAAATGAGCAAGTGAGCAGGGCACTATGCGGCAGGGAGAGAAAGCGGGACCCGCGCTGCGGGAGCCCGCGGCCGCCTTTAAAGAGCCTCCTGGCGCTTCCTGATGACGTTGCTGGCCTTGCGCCCAGTAAGGCAGGCTGGATGTTGCGGTCCCCTCGGACCGTTACTGCGGTTGGAAGCAAGCAGGAGCAATAGACCCAAGCGTTGCGGTCGCCTTGGACCGGAGATGGCAGCAAATGAGCAAGTGAGCAGGGCACTATGCGGCAGGGAGAGAAAGCGGGACCCGCGCTGCGGGAGCCCGCGGCCACCTTTGAAGCGCCTCCTGGCGCTTCCCGATGACGTTGCTGGCCGTGCGCCCCATAAGGCAGGCTGGCTGCTGCGGTCCCCTCGGACCGTTACTGCGGTTGGAAGCAAGCAGGAGCAATAGACCCAAGCGTTGCGGTCGCCTTGGACCGGAGATGGCAGCAAATGAGCAAGTGAGCAGGGCACTATGCGGCAGGGAGAGAAAGCGGGACCCGTGCTGTGGGAGCCCGCAACCGCCTTTGAAGCGCCTCCTGGCGCTTCCAGATGACGTTGCTGGCCGTGCGCCCTGTAAGGCAGGCTGGGTGTTGCGGTCCCCTCGGACCGTTACTGTGGTTGGAAGCAAGCAGGAGCAATAGACCCAAGCGTTGCGGTCACCGTGGACCGGAGATGGCAGCAAATGAGCAAGTGAGCAGGGCACTATGCGGCAGGGAGAGAAAGCGGGACCCGCGCTGCGGGAGCCCGCAGCCGCCTTTGAAGCGCCTCCTGGCGCTTCCCGATGACGTTGCTGGCCTTGCGCCCAGTAAGGCAGGCTGGATGTTGCGGTCCCCTCGGACCGTTACTGCGGTTGGAAGCAAGCAGGAGCAATAGACCCAAGCGTTGCGGTCGCCTTGGACCGGAGATGGCAGCAAATGAGCAAGTAAGCAGGGCACTATGCGGCAGGGAGAGAAAGCGGGTCCCGTGCTGCGGGAGCCCGCGGCCGCCTTTGAAGCGCCTCCTGGCGCTTCCCGATGACGTTGCTGGCCGTGCGCCCCATAAGGCAGGCTGGGTGTTGCGGTCCCCTCGGACCGTTACTGCGGTTGGAAGCAAGCAGGAGCAATAGACCCAAGCGTTGCGGTCGCCTTGGACCAGAGATGGCAGCAAATGAGCAAGTGAGCAGGGCACTATGCGGCAGGGAGAGAAAGCGGGACTCCAGTATATAATGTGAAGATATTTGTGTGCCTCTCTGTAATGGAGTTTCAATCACTTCACATGTACAAACATGTAGACTTGCTTGGATGACTTCAAGTCAATCAGGTCATACATGGTAACTTCAAGAGAAGTTCTGGCGAAGGAGTTGTCCCTGATGCAGGACCTCCTCGGTTCTCCTCAAAGGTCAAGAGGCTGTAAATCGGCATGGCAGGGCTCATGTTTGGTGGTTAGTCATCTGTGGTACACACTACTACTAGCATACTCAATACTGACTAGCCAGGGACGTGTACACTTTACATTATGCATCTCTATAACTCCATTAGAAATGCACTTACATTCACAATTGGACCCAGATTTGCCAAATATTTGCATCAGGTTTGCCTTACTTTTTAATGCAGTCCCCATGAAAAGTCTTGGGTTGGTATTTACAATCCAAAGAAAATCATGATTTGCTTTGGATTGTAACCCAAAGTAATGCAACTCATCAGAATGCTCGGCCTTGCATTACTTTGCGTCAAGGAGGCACTCCATGGGTGGTGCATGAGTGTTCCTGTGCATCCATCTATGCATTTAAACGTACATCAATATCTACAAAGACTTGTAGACATGAATCTGCACCAAAATCCTGAGCATCCAAGAGGCTGGCATAACAAGGAGAAATAATTGAATTTCTCTTCATTTTTTCCTATCTGCATATGTGCAGCATTCTACAGCACACTTACAAAGAGGAAATTGCCTTTCAGCATTTTTTTTGTGCAGGAAGGGACCCCGACCTGCAAAAAAGTTATGCTGCCCAAACACAGACACCCTTGCTCTGCGTTGGCGCATGGTAGCATAAGGTGCACCAGCACAAGGAGAGAGCCGAGCAGTGCCACATCTTTGTAGACATGGCGCTGTTCTGCTCTCTCCCATTCTTGCAAGGCAGTAACTTCCCTTGCCGTGCTGGGTTGCGTGAGTTTTTGCAAACCTGGGCCCTAGTATTTATACATTAATGGTCACGGTGTGTCACAAAACAACACAAACAAACATGAAAGGGATAACATTGAACACAACGCTCCAAAAAGATTTCGAATGCTGTCTTCCACTGCACTAGTGTTTTGATTGAGAGAGGGCTGCAAGATATTTTGATGTGTACTGTATCAAAAATCTAACATAGTTTTAATCGAGATTGTTTTATAATAGAACTGCTAAACATGTTTTTGTAGAATGAAATCACTAAATAAATCCATTAAATAATGTATGCGCATATGTTCTTCCAAAGGGTATATATGTCAAAGATTCAAAAAAACTGAATGGTAATACATGTACCTGTGCTGGACAAATGACAAATATCTGTTCGAGACAGTGTGCTGTGAGAGTGAGGTGACAAGTTGTGAGAAGCTCAAATGAATACATTTTGGGGCCTAGATCCCAACTTTCCATGATCATTGTCAAAAAAGTACCAGAAGACTTCTGAGAAACCCATTACTTTCATTCACTTATCTAAGTTTCATACATTCTGTTTGAGAATCCCATAAACAGTAAAACACTCGGATCCTATGTTGGTACAAGTTGATGATTGGAGTAAATATTAAACTATTAATTTTGAAGGCACAGTTACTGAACGTTGGGCCATGAGCTCAGCTTACCTATGATATAACAAAATCCCACTAAGCCCTCTACTCAATAAAGAAAGGCCTGCCCTTCGGCTGGCTTCCTTGACGCGTCCTGTATTGTGGAATGACAGAGGTGTAACGAAAAGGGGTGTGGCCAGCAAAATAACTCCTTCTTCCACGGGTCAGGTGGTGGAGGAGGGGAGCCCTGAAACTGAGAGATGATGATGATGATGAATTAGTAGACACAATGATGTTGCTAATTTCGCGCAATAACTTATTACAAGCAACTAGTGATGTACTAGTGAAGCAATTTTCTTAATACAACGTGTTCTGACGTCATAACACACCTGTAAAAAGAGAAGAAAATATAGTATTGTATACATTTATTAATATCTACCACTTACTATAAGTGAATAAATGTTGATGCAAATGTAGAATAATATACATTTGCAATACATTACTGCACGTTTAGGACAAAACCATGAGGGTTTATGATCAATGTCATAGAACTGAATTTTTCATTTTTGTTTGATTAAAAGCTTAGACTACTTTTATGTTTTGTATATACACTACTGAGGCCACAATTAAGAATAAGGAGGAAACATAAGTGGAAATTGTGGTTATCTGGAATTTCTACTATCTCTTGTTATTTTCACACATAGTTCCTCCTAATATGAGTTAAAATCCTCGGAATGAATAATACCTGTGTCAACCTGGATGTACTAGGTGGAATTCCACATGGAATTCCCAGTTTTGTGGGATATATTTGTGCACATATTTGCCCCCTGTTCTGAGCAGGTGTCAAATGTGTGTAAGGAGGTCAGTGTGGGCTAGGCGTGGACCAAGGGCGGTTTGGAGGTTGGGAGAGGGAAGGGGAAGCTGTTGCCTGGTAGGAGGGAACATTACATGACTTCCCCATGCTTTGGCAGCAGGTCAGGTGGGTGATGGGGCCGAGCTGCACTACAGTCAACTCCCAGCGAGATCTTACCAATTGAATGTCCTTGCCAGGAAAATAGTGCCTGGTGTACCTGCTCCTACAAAATTCAGGTGAAGAAACACCAAGCCACTTATAACTGTGTAATGCGGAGTTCCGCATGGCAATTCCTCTCCACACATCTTTTCATCGGGTCTGAGAATCTTTATTAATCAGTCATAATGTTCATTTTGAACAGTAACAAATGTCACAGCACATAAAAATAAGCCAGCGAGTAATTAATATAATCCTTAGCTTTACTGGTGGGGTTCAGCTTTCTAGAATAATTTGAAAACATATAATTAGAGATTTAATGTGGTACATATATCTTTTGTTCATAATACTAAAACTACCATACAGCATTAGTTCTCTTTTTTAATTTCCATAATATTTTTGAAGAGCTCATCCCCCTCTACAATATTTCAAAATGAAAAGCGTTGTTAAATGAAAGAGCAAATGCTGTATTCTAATATATTATTCCTCAATTATATGCCTAAAATGTGTGTTCTGTATAGGAAATAAGAGATCCAATTCTGGCTTTCTATTTTCAGAATGTGAGTTCTATAAATAAGATATTTTTTGGAAGGCTTGCTTCCTTAGGTTGGTTAATGTAAGATAAACTCACTCAGTTGTCTTATACTGCGGCCCATTGCCCATACTAAGGAAGTGAATCTCCCAGCCTGACTGGCCCAATGCCATTATGCTGCTATAAAGTTATCTTTTAAGCAATTTGACCATTACAATTTGAAATAATCCCTCTGGGTGGCCAGTGTGGTGCTTGGCTTACTCCAAGGCTGGGCTGGCGTACATTCGCATCTGTTTTGGCAGCTTTAGGGTTGCAGTAACATTAGAGGGGCAGTTTGTGAATCGCAATGGTCTTATTTTTTTGTGGGTGTGAACTTGCATAAGCATGTCCCTCCCTAAACGCCTCCTTAAAATTCCCTAAAGCCCTCTTATTAAATAACAGGTATTCCCCATTTTCCAACCACTCCCCTTGTTCTTCCCATATTTACTACACATACATGTGCCTACATGTGCATAGATTTATACCAACTTGGTGGAGATGCTTGCACAGAAAAGAGTGGAGAGGCAGAGGCTAAGGTAGAAGTCTCCAGTTGTAGGCTTGTGAATAGCATTTTGGAGTAGGTGAGTAGTACTAGTGTAGTACTACTTTACGTACTGCAAAATGGAGTTTGTGAATAGGTCCTGTTGCCTTCACAGAAGCAACACAAATTATCACGTTTTGGACTGAGTTTTAGTTTGACTGGTGAAAGTTGCGCCTAAACCAACGCCAAAAGATAGAATTCCACAGGGCTGATGGTGCACAACTCAGCAGATTAAAACATTTCCCCCACTGCAAGAGAACTGCAACAATGCCACTGGTGTAATGTTCACTAATGGTGCAAATTCTGACACCGAATTTGACAACGGAATGCAAAAAACTTTAAATTATCTCAGAGGTATACTAACTATGTTCACTTTCTCCAGTCCATAGATCTGTTATATAGAGGTTTTCGTGCACATTAGCCGCATTTCTCCAACTGAAGTAACATTAACCACATTTGCCCATTTGGGTTCATGCACTGCTGTTAACGTTGTTGCAAATGTGCACTAGTCCATTTTTTTTTTCAATAAAAAATATTTGTATTAATTTTAATAGAGGTACGCCATAACTTTGATAGCATAAAATAGTGATATTCTTTCTACATGTCACATACAATACATTTACGATCTAGGTTAATATTTGGTATCCTACTGTAACAAATGCAAACTTATCCAAATAACTAGTCTGTACTAGATTCTCCCTTCACATCAACAAGTCACCTTCTAGTCCGCTGTAGTCAATTGTTTGTGACATTTGAACCTCGAGTTCCAATCCCACCTGCCACACTTGACCAGAACATCACATGATTCCGGTCTCATTAATCGAACACTAAAATGTAAAATATGTGACATTATCATATTGCTAACCGTTTTTGTGTGCTGCCTTGTAATGTCCTAAAAAATCTTTCCACACACCTCATATCACCAAATCTTGGTTCTTGCAATCCTGTGTGGTTTTCAGGCCCCCACACGCTGTACTATGAATGCAACCCACACCCTTGGTACAATTCAATGTTCTAGCACAGCTGCTGCATCTTCTGAGAGAGGTCTGCCTTACACGGAGGATGTAAAGAGAAGATTTTACCTGGGCCTGATTCTTTGCACCCAAACACTACTTGGGTGGACTGGGAATAGTTTCAGATGTTGTGCCAAGTGACTGTCACTGTTTTCTGTACATCAAATTGCGTGTCAAAGTGAAGGCCCAAAGTAATAAAAGGAATATTAACCCAATAAGCAAACTATGCTCAGCCATGCAATGGTCCATAAGCGCTGCAGTTTGGTTTAGAATCGATTGACAATACGCACAAAACCCAGCAAGTTGGACATTACTGATAATTGTATACCAGATGGTCTGTCTTCTTTTCTACCCTCTCGAACCTGCCATTATTAAATGCATAATTGATGACAGGATGACAGTGCATTATTAGGTGTCTATAAAATTCTTGGGGTATTTGTCAAACACAATGGAGCATGCATTGACGACTGACAACCAGTAATACGAAACGGGAAGACATGCAAGGTCGTTCAACGAATTACATGACTTTACAATACTTGCTGAAATATGTATTTCATTTATGTTGCTCTGCCCATTGTCTTTTCCTCTTTCCTTCATGTGCACTTTTACAGTCAGTGTGTCCTTGCATGTAAGCAATCACTTCACATACATTTCACATTAATACTGCTCTTTAGAGAAGAGGAGATCAGCTTATCATCAATGCTTCTACGTAATATGAATGTAAATTAATTTAAAATATGTATTGTTAACCTAGGACTTTAAAAAAAATTGATACACATTAACTCATCAAATAATATGTGCATTAAATACATAATTCTTATACATATATTAATTTAACTAATAAATAATTTTTAAACAATATTTTGGAAAAAAATCTCGCCTCTAACATGTTTTAATATGTAGTACATTTTGCTAAGAGTTACATGTTGATTTACTGTAAATTATTTATACATTACATTTATCAAATACATTTTTAAAGATTATTCAACTTCTATAATTTCTCATTGGGAGATCTCCACCAGGGTGGCATAGAGCTCCACTTACATGTGCAAAGTTACTAGTAGTAACATTACACTGCTTTAAGAGACATTTTTCGTACACTGCTTACACTTGAGACAGTTTTCGTACACTGCTTTACACTTTCTTCCCCTGCCAGGCCTAAAGCAAGGATCCCCGTGTTTGTGTTATAATGTTCACTGCTTGAGATGACTTGTTATTGAATTTAACGAATCACAGTGAATAGCAAGATCTGATTTGCCGCCAAGGACTTCGTGATTTACAGTTGTCAGATGAAAATCACCAACCACCTTTGCTCATTAAATCTTGCAATTTCTTCCCTTCTCTAACCTCATCTCCCACGTTATCTTTTTCCTGTTGCAATGCTTGCAGCACGTAAAAGCTTTCTGTTGAATCAAAAATAGACAATGTATCCTGATGTAAGCATTAAACGCTGTTTGCTGAGGAACCAGCGCAAATGACTTCATTTTAAAGGATCATCCGAAATCACCTAAAAAAAATGCAAGTGAAGATATGTACAAAGGGTGGGCATAGTTCGCGGAGTTGCGCTACACGACGCTACGCGAAGCGGTAAAACAACTCCGCCGCGCTACGCGGAGCTACGCGAGCAGCGTAGTGCGATAGGAAAATGCTGTTCGCTGTGATTGCACAGTGCCGGATGCTTGTCCGCACTGTGCAATCATTGCAAACGGCATCATGCACAGTGCAAGCAGTCGTTTTCCGCCGCTCGAGTAGATTTTTACTCGAGCTGCAGCTTTCTCAACGCGAACGGGCAGTTTCTCATCGCGAGCAGTCGCGAGCATACGCGACCACTCGCAATGAGAAACCTGACCCTCCCCCCCCGCATTGAGAAATCTCACCGGGAGGTTTAGTTTCCACGCTCGCGCTCGCCAACTTGATGTTGCCGATCGCAAACGAGGAAAAATCTCGCCGGGATGTTGATTTTGCTCGCTCGCGGTCGCCAACTTGACGTTGAGGAATGCGAGCGAGCAGTAGCGTAGCGGATTTTCTCTGCACTCCACGAGATCCGCGTAACGCGGAGTGCAGAAAACTCCACAAACTCCGCGAGCGGAGCGTAGTTCACCGCCCAGGGTTAATATGTACAAAGAACAACCACATTGTTACTGAAAGGGTCACTGTAGGACTTGGCCTTTTTGGTTAAAGTTCCCTAAACTTTTTGCTTTCCCCCTAGACCGTTTTCCTGACCTAGAGATGCCAATTTAGATGCTTTGGGTACTTTGCCACTGCTGATCAGCGTCAAAGTACAGGAGTTCCCTGTGTAAAATGTATGGTGATTGGTTGGCCATAATTGGTATGTTTGCCTTACTAGTAAAAGTCCCTAGTGATGTGCACTGTGTGTGCAAGGGCTAGTAATGCAAGGGCGCGCAGAGAAGGGAACTCAGGCCTTCAGTGTAGGGCCTGCGCGCAGAATGGTAAGTTAGCATGTTGTCCTGACAAGTGCAACCACTTGTCAGGCCTGACTTTCCCTTTTACATACACATGGGGCACCCCTGTGGTAGGTCTCAGGTAACCCCTGGGCAGGGTGCAGTGTAGGTAAAAGGCAGAACATAAACTGAGGTGTGTGTTGTGTTCTGGAAGTGAAAAACTCTCCATTTCGTTTTTCACTGCTGAAAGGCCATTCTGCCCAAAGGACAGAATGGGGGAGGCTAAGTGTTGTATTTGTTTGCCTAGTTTCCTGTCAGTTTATAATGGAGAGGTGAAGTTTGGTATGTGTGAACTCACAGCGTCATAATGCATCTTTCTGTAAGGGTGGTTTGGTCACTGTGAGTTTATAAACCACTCTTTTAGAAGTGGCTGAGTTTTGTGCTCTGAGCATTTCTGTGTGTCTCTGAAATGTGGATTGTCTGTCTGGAATTGAAAGGTGAGATGAGCTGGGAGAGGTCTTGACCCAGGGAGGGGTTGAGATGGCACCAGGCTGCCCTGCATCTGGAGAGTAGGGGGAGGAGAAGCCCGGGAGGTGAAAAGGCCTGGGCTGGTGCTCTAAATCAATTGACCCATACTGCAGTTTTATCTCTTTTAAAAAACAAAGTTGTTTGTATGTACTGCTGTTTTTGGGAAGGCTTTACTTACCGAGCTTGTGCTCAATAGCTGTCTCCTCTTGTCTTCGCTTCCCCGGTCCGCCACGGCAGAGCCGATTGTGCGGAGGGAAGCGAACACACCTTCTTTCCCGGCCTGACCGCCTGACTTCCGGCGGAAACGCTTGGATCGAAGCCTGCATCGCGTCAGCCAGCTATAAAAACTAAAGCTGGGACGGACGTGCAGCGGACGCGCGCAGTGGGCGCGCCGCCGGCGCGCCGAAGGCGCTCCAAAGGCAAGCCCGTTTGCGCCCGTCCGCGCCGAGATCGCGCCGTGCTCCGGAGATGTTGTCTGTTTTGCACAGACTATTGTAAAGAGGATAAAGTGGTCAGGTGGGTCTCTTTTGTCCTTTAATAAACCTAATGGAGGGTGCCCTTTAATTGATTTGACCCAGGATTCCCCCAGTTTACTATGCCATAAGTGTGGTTTCAAGACTACCAATCCTGAATCATCCTCCATTTGTCAAATGGCTGACAGTAAACATATTAAACATCCTCCCACCTGTAATTATCAACTGGCTTTAGTCAATGCACGGTCTTTGGTAAAGCATGCCTTTGAAGTAGCAGAGCTTATTGTGAACGAACATCTTGATGTTCTTTTTATCACTGAAACTTGGGCTAACGAACATTCTAGTCCCGATTTATTGATAGCCACTCCTCAAGGGTACTCAATAATGAGAGCAGACAGAGAGGGGAATAGGGGTGGCGGTTTGGGGATAATCTATAGAAACGAGTTCAAAATTAAAATTGATCTCTTACCAAATGCAGATTGCGAACTATTATCCTTTAAGATCGATATAACTAATAATTATTCCCTGAACGGCCTGCTTATTTACCGTCCTCCAGGTACTAGACATAATTTTCTCCAATCAGTTTATTCACTAGTAGAGGGTGGAGCATGTAAGAATGACTATACAGTACTTGGAGATTTTAATTTCCATTTAGACTGTAATGAGGATAAAGATACAGAGGCTATTTTGGAGATTATGAAAGCTTTTAATCTCCCTCAACTTGTTCATCAGCCCACTCATAATAGAGGACACACGTTGGATGCGATTTTTTCAAACAATAATTCTATTTCAGTTAAAGATATCCTTCCTCTCACATGGTCTGACCATAAAGTGGTATTATTCCAACTGGCAGTCCCTCTTCCCTTTCAAAACAGGGACCATGACACCAGTCAGTTACCTTCCTATCAGTGGTCTAAAACCAATTTTGATTGTCTAGAACACCATCTTGGACAAGCCACGTTTACTCTGTGGCCTGACCCAAATGAAGCCACAGAGGCGTACATTAACTGGCTTAAATTGGCCATTTCAAAAGCGGTTCCAAAAAAAGGTACCAATAAAAATAAACACAAAAAATCTGCACCTTGGTACTCGGATACTCTCCGGCTCCAAAAACAAAATTGCAGGAAACTGGAAAGAACCTGGAGACTAAAATACAGACCCGCTGATAAAATAACATATAAAATGGCCCTGGCCAACTATAAAGCAGCTATCATCCGAAATAAATCATCTTTTTTCACTCAGCAAATAGAAGCTTCTAAAAACTCGGCTAAAGAACTCTTTTTAGTCATAAACAAACTGACTAAACTCCCTGAGACGAAAAGTAATAACATCAGTCAATCTTTTTGTGAAGAAATTGCCTCACATTTTCGTCACAAAGTGGAACTAATATATAATAAATTTTCCATCGCCAATGACCTTCCAACCAGCAAAGGTTCCATAAATGCCCTGGATGTAGATAATACTAGTTGTTTTGCTAACCTTAAACAATTTACAGTTACCACTTCGGATGAAGTTTTAAAGTTAATCAATTCTACTAAGTCAGGATCACCATTTGACCCATGCCCTCCTTCTGTATTAAAACAAATTTCAGCTCCCATTGCAACACCTTTAGCAGACATCTTTAATGGGATGTTCAGCACAGGTATCTTTCCTGACCTTTGGAAAATGGCTTCAATTCTACCACTTTTAAAGAAATCAAACCTAGACCCGGACAACCCAGCCAATTACGTCCTATCTCCAGGCTACCTTTTCCAGCCAAACTTGTGAAAAAACTGATAAACACACAACTATCAAAGTTATCAAGTTTATTCAGGATAACCATCTGTTGGATCCCCCACCCGGTGCTGCTGGTGTACTGGCCTTTCTAGTCTTTGAAACTTCGTTTTTTCCGTATTTCCAAGAGTGTCTCTCCTTCCCTGCCTATGAGGTGACTTTTTAAGAAACAGATCTCGCGCAGCAGCCTTTATTGTTCGCAGCAAGTGAAACTTTTTAATTTGGATTTTTCCCTAGAAAGCATCCTTTGATAAGGTGCTCCGCGCGCGCAGGCAGCCTCCCGTCCTCGCGAGCAGCAGCCCGGCGGAGAAGATTCTGTGTGTGTGAACATTGTATTTTGTACACACTCCCAGGGGCCTTCTTCTGAGAGGAGTTCGGCGTGCACTGTGAATAGGTGGTGCCGCGCATTGTTAGTAAAAGGCGCTATTCCACATTAAAGACAAGCTTCAGTACGCTGCTGAGAAGAGAGCGCGCCACAATTTCCCCCTCGGTAAAACCCTGCATAGTAAACATGTTTCAGGATCGAGGGGGGACGGCATCTTCTGTTCGAGTTGCGACCATCCTCGGCTTCATTACTTCTTTATTTTCTTTTCATTCGTTCCATGGAGGGGCCACTTTTGGGGAGACTTCAAGAAGGGTTCTATCAGAATGTGCCGGCGGGAATCGACTGCTGTTGACTCGGGTTTTGTAATTTGATCACTGTCTTGAAGTGCAAATGTTAGTTTTTCTACCTGCAAAACACGATAGTGCCGGTGTGGTAGAGTGGGTTCAGCGAAAAGAAAGGTGCCTGCAGAGCCGGTTGTATTATGATAGTTTTATTTTTTTCATTGTACTTACTTTTAGTAAAAGGGTCATCACAAGCGGTGGCCTGAGTGGATATAATGCCCCAAGCCCCATGCTTTTCAGGGGCCGCCTTATTTCGACAACATCTATTAATAGATATTACATTGTAAGTAAGACTGTCTTCTTCATTGATCATGAAAGTGCTTATGTACCAATGCTTAGAAGAAGCTGCTGCTTAACGCACCTGTTAAAAAACGCAGCATCCAGTGGGCCCCATATTAAGTTTTGGCCCCAGGTCTCATAGTAACTTCAGATCAGCCTGGTTAGTAGAGGGAACAATAATCGACTCTCTTAAGACATAATGAGCTATATAGTAGATACCTATGCCACTGGACACT
Source organism: Calotriton arnoldi (assembly GCA_963921515.1). Lineage (NCBI taxonomy): Eukaryota > Metazoa > Chordata > Amphibia > Caudata > Salamandridae > Calotriton > Calotriton arnoldi. Next base: position 3,512,309 of record CAWUFW010000742.1, read on the forward strand.
CTGAAGTTTGTACACCTGACAGTGACAGTGTACTATTTTATGTAAACAATGTCCTCTCCCTACCACAAGTGCAAACCTTGACAGTTTGAACCTGACCTGGGAGAGCAAATCAGAGAAACACAAAACTGTGGTATGAACCGGCAGCTCCATATATCATTGAAGAGGACCTGACATATTTTGAGAAGGAGGCAGGGGTATCCCCTCAGGTAGGTGCAGTGTGTAACTGCAACTCCACGTGGGGGATGCCAGCTCTTGATTGCTTCTTCAACCTCAAGTGGAAGTATGGTTTGACAGTGGTGCCATATTGCTGAATGAACCCCCTGAAGGGCAGCTTCATCCAGATATGACAAATCTTTTAGCAACATTCCTTGCTCCAAACAGCAAGAATTTAAATTGAACATGTTTCTCTGGTACAGAGGATAAATAGAGTTCTTTTGCTGCATTTGCCTAGGCATTTTTCCCCTCTCTACTCAGAACTACATGTTTACTCAAATGATTCCCAAGGAGCTCATCAACTAAAAAGGTGGGGTGTTCATCAGGCCTGGTGACAGAATCAACATATGTGTTATCTGTGTGTGTGCATATAAAACAATTATTTTAACTTTTACTTCAGAATAAGTATTGCTGTGCTATTCCTAGCTCCCGAGGACTATTAATTTACACCCACACCCAGCATGTGGAACCGCATGTTTGTCACTGAACCTTACCTACTTTGACACCCTTTTTAGTGATGGTACGGCACTGTCACACTTTCCCTTCTATCATTTTAACCTACTCAGCCATCTTTTTCTTACCAAACAGGAAGTCAGGAAGGGACTAATTGATTTGCCTTTCTTAACATCTGCCAACAAGAGCACCAGTATATATTCTTTAATCTTTATTTCGGTTTAAAAAACCATAAAAGATATACAATACAATTTACACAACAAAACGCTAAAACATTCCAAAGGTATCGCTAGAACCATTGCACAAGTATTGGAATTCATATTTTCAAAACTGACCTTTCTCACCCATTAAAAAGAATAAGGACAATTAAAATTTAAATAATTTAAATAATTAAAACATGTTGAGGGATTAGAACAACATGCATTGTATTAACCATGGACATTAAGAGAATCTATCAAGCATATTTTAGTTAAAGCTTCCTAATTAGGAATCACTTGTTAGAAAGTGCAAATGCTTTAAGTGCAACGTATGAGGCTAGCCTTCCACAAATTTTCTTATTATTTTTGTAAAGTGCAAATGCAAAACAAATATGATAACAATGCTCCAAATATAGTGCATAAAATGCAGATGCAGAACTAATATAATATCAACATTCCAAGAATGGTACATTAAAATTTCAAGCCTTCCTTTACTCTTACTAGGCCTACATCAAACAAATACCTACTAACACTAAAAACGACCTTTTGTGAAGTATCGGTTCTTAGTATTCTTTCTGCTTCATGGCAAGACCTAGTACCCAATAACCGACAAATGGGTTTAATTCATTTTTTCCTAGATTTTGCATAAGCTGGACAAAAGATTAACAAATGTAGGTCATTTTCTTTTGCACCGGATTGGCACAATACACAGCGTTCAATATTTTCTTCCCCTTCTTTACGGGCCCATTTCGATGTATTTGAATTAATTTGCAAAACACCATATCGAAATTTCATATATAGCGATTTTGCAAGCTGTGGCTGCACCTCATCCAAGAATGGCTCAAAGCTCCATGTTGACTTCATTAAAAGAAACCGAGTTGTTAATGTGCCAGTAGTTTGATTATGGGACACACTATCTTGGATATAGGCCCAGAAAATTGATTTTAATATTTTCTTAGAGGCCAAAGACAGTTGAGCAGGTTCCTCCCAAAAATGACTCAACCCTAATTTATGGAACCAACACTTGACATGCTTCAGCCACAGCAAACACGTAGCATGATTAAGCTTTAAAATTTCCTCAAGCCCTTCTTTATAATGTGCGAGCTCTGCTGTAGACCAGAGTCGCACCCAAAATAATAGTGGTTTTAGGATTACCTGGTGATCCATACGGCGCACATTTAAGTCCATCACAATATGTATTAGTGGTGTACGCATTGCATTGGAAGGCGTAAAAATTTCCTAAAAAACTTATTTTCTCCTACCATAAAAGTATTATTGCTTGAAGGCCCCCATAGCTCCGCCCCATAAAGAGATGCTGATTGTGCCCTATACTTATATACCTCAAGGGCAGGGAATACCGCTTTAGACATACTACTCTCATGTTTCTTTGCTATCGGTAGAGAGTTTTGGAGTAAAATAATTTTACTTTTATCCAATTGCGGTTTCCAAGTCATTTTAGTGTCCAGGGTTATACCTAAATAATTAAAATTATGCACATATTCTAGCTTCTGATTTTTTACTGTTAGATTCTTTTTAAAAGACTTATGAGGATTTACCGCCATATATTTTGTTTTGCTAGAATTTATTTCCAGGCCTTTAGTTTCACAATATACATCAAAATTGTCTATTAAACATTGTAAACCTTTTGGGGTTTGGCATATTAAAATAGTGTCATCTGCAAATAAAAGTGCAGGTACTGGTACCCCCCCTAACTTGGGAGAATCGTGTTCGCAGCCCAATAGATATTCCGGTATGTCATTCACATACAATGAAAATAAGGTGGGCGCCAGCACCCATCTCTACCTTACGCCCCTGTTTACTTGAATTGGCTCTGTGAGCTCACCCCTCAGACCCCACCTAACCTTTGCAAAATTTTTCTCATGCAATCTTATAATTTGCATGAGTATTTCTCCCGGTACCCCTTGATTTTGTAGGGATTTTTAGAGAAGATTTCTAGGGATGAGGTCGAAGGCGGCCTTCAAGTCTACAAAGGCGATATACGGATGTCCCTGCTTAAAGACTGTATACTTCCAACTCATGCAGAGGAATCTAAAGACCTGGTCAATTGTGCTAGTTTTGGCTCTAAAGCCAGCCTGATATTTTGATAAAATACTATTCTCCTCAATCCAATCATTTAATTTCATTAAAATTTGTCGAGCATATATTTTTTGTAAAACATCTATCAAACTAATCGGTCGATAATGCGAAGGGTCTTGGCAATTTCCTTTCTTAAAAATTGTTGTAATTTCAGCCCCTTTCCATGATTCTGGTATTGGTGCACCGGCGGCGACTGACCAAACTAAAATGTAAAGAGGCTATAGTTGGGATTAATACATAATCTTGTATATTAAATTCTATATCACTCATAGATATTGACTAAAGGCGGGGAAAGTGGCTGACCCAAGTTTTAGCATCCAAGAAAAGGTCCTTGCTGCATCGTCCTGCCTTGTTACCCTTTGAGATTAGTCGCCAAAAAACAGAGTAATCCTTGGCTTTGGCTGCACTAATCAATTCAGTCCATATATTATCATCCCAATTTTTCTTAGTTTGTAATAGTAATCTCTTGTACTTATTTCTTTTCTCCCTTAAGGTCTCTACATTTCTAGTTTTTGTAGCCAAAATGAGTTCCTTTTTTGCCTCACGGTACTCTTTATTATACCAGGATTCTCTAGATTACTTATTTCAATTTTCGCCTTTTTACATTTTTTTAGGAATCCTACTCAAAATGGGAGTCAATGCATCTACCAATGCATGATGTATATTCATGATTGGAAACTGATGCTGGGAAATCTATATACGGAAGAATAGTATCTACAAAGGTATCATAAATCTGCTTCATGGCCTCATCATTTCCCCCTATTGAAGGCCATTTTAAGGCCCTACGGTTATTACTTAATAATGGTTCAATGACACTGAGGTTAGTATCTTCATTATTCACGGATACTGGTTCAAATAAATGAGCTGTTAGTGTCAAACATAGGGGATAATGATTGCTATCAGTTCTATTCTCTACTACCATATCAAGCAAAATTGGCCAAAGGCCAATAGATACCAATATATAGTCAATACTACTCTTACAGTTATTCCTACTAAATGTGGCAGCATTCGGACTATCAGAGGGCAATCGGCCATTACAAGCTCGGAGTCCATGTCCTGAAACTAATCTTATTATCTGCGCAACGGCAACTGTGCAGGGTACTACCGGACTGCTTTCCAATGAGGGAATATTATTTACCATATCTTCCTCCTCGAAGATACTTTCAAGACCTACAACCAGCTCAAATTTGCAATTAAAATCACCCCCCACAATTACCATTGCCCTTGGATCAATTGAACATAGGAATTGGTCTAAATGTTCTATCACCAAGGATTCTTTACTGGCTATCCTTGGTCTAATATAAATATTTACTATGAATAATTCAGTTTTATCCTGTAATCGGATCTTCACTCCAACTATGTCCTGGGATAGAAAATCCAACTGGATTATGTCAATACAAAGGTTAATTCTTACCCAAATGACAAGACCTCCCGAGGGCCTCCCTCTAACCAAAGGAATAGCATTAACACTATATGTTTTGAATCCTACCTTATAGGATGTTTCCAGAACCCAAGTTTCCTGCAAGAGAACTATGTCACTTTTCCCAATGTACTCCTGCCACTCCCCATCCCCTAAATTTCTTTTTAACCCTGCTATATTCCATGAAGACAGTCGTATTGCGGGTTCAATTATCTCCCTATGTTGCTGATTAAATGCTACTTCCGTCGCATTCCTTTGCCCTAAATTTTCCCGACATTTAACTATGTTCTGACATTTAACTGTATCCATCTTATTTCTTTGCCCTGTGGTATGCTGGCAGTCATTATCGCAATTAGGGTTATAGTTCAAGTAATCTATTCCATTATATTGCGGTATCTGGCTCTCCTCAGCTATAACCCCATTATCACCAGATCGATGCACTAATGGTATATTTAATGTATCATGAAGCGTATCTATTTCTATTTCTTTTACCAAACGTATCCCAACCTGATTACCAATACTGGATTGTGCTCTTCCAATATTTTTGTTAAAAATGCATAAATCAATATTTACTTTAGCCTTGTCCAAAACTAACCGACCATCTTGAATGTCAGTTAAGAAAGTAAATGGTGAAGCCTGAGGACCCACCAGGGAAAACAAATTATATTGTGGTACCGATGGTTGTCAGTCTTGAGCATCTAAGTCAGTTAGAGCCTGAAATCTATTACACAAAGGGATAGAGACAAATTTATTTGCAACGGACCCAAGTGGAGGTTTATAAAAGTATCCCAAGGGAAGGGCACAGATACTAGTACTTTGAGTATAAGTTGGCTCACAAGAATTTAATAGCCAACGAACCATCTGTGGCCTACGAAAATTAATCACAATGCAATCACCATTAATACCTTTGGGAGTTGGACCAACCCACCCGACTCTGCGACCCATCAGAAACTCCTTTATGGCAGACAGATGAAGTCTTTTATATTTTGTTAGCCAGTCCAAGGTTTTGTTACGTAAATCAACACACGTCTCCCTCTGGTCCTCCTTGAGAACAGGAACACCAGCCAAAACTAAAACATATGGACACGTGGCTGGAGGTAGGCTCAATACATCAGTATTGGCCTTCAGGTGGTTACTAGTCAAAGTACTTGATGCACTTCCTAAATCTATTTTTCCAAAAGGAACATTATGAAGACCTACCGAATTCGTGCTTAAACTTTTGGATACTTCCTGCATTCTATCTATCCTAGCGTTAGTATTCATCTTCATGGAATAATCCTTAGCCTTACCATCTCAATTTGTTTTATCATTTAAATTGCCATTTACTACTGTTTTAGAACCCATTCCCTCTACAACGTTAGATTGCTGAATGACTTTTATACTACTTAAATTATTTATAGCAACGTCCATTCGATCCAATTTTTCCCATAAAAGTGTCAATTTCTTATCAATTAGTTCATGTACACGAGTTAACACATTTCCCAATACAAGGTCCTCAACAATAGCATGCGTAGTAGTATTAGCATCCACAGTATTGTCATGTGTTGGTGTGGAAAATAGAGAAACCACATCAGTCTGCATGCCAACAGAATTTGTTTTCGATGAACCAAGAGCGTTTGCATTATTTTTACGATTAGCAAGATGAGGACCCTTTGTATTTTTGCTTTTGAACACCAACACCCCTCTTTCTTTTACTGGCTGTTCAATCGCCTTTCTTACTTCAAGAGGTTTTGAGACCCGTGCTCTAGTGACTATACAAGGTACTACTGGATCCTCGCATAGTGATGGATCCGAAGCTAACACAGGAGAGGCAAGTGGCACATTTGGTGGCACATTTGGGGGCGTTATAAGCGTTACAGGCAAAGATGTTTGAACAACATCCCCCAAATTAAGGTCAGAAATACCCAATGAAGAACGTCTCTGCAAACTAACTGGATCCAAGGAAAGGCGCTGTTCAGTTATTTCAATTTCGTGAGTCAATAACGACTGTGCCCTAACTAAAAATGCGTCCAAAGTTCCCACAACTCCTTTCCGTTTACTCATGATAGAGCATTGAAACACTAGTTCTTGCGCGGGATCACACAAGTAAACACAAATACTAAATGTTTAAATCACAAATGCACTATAATACCTGCATGCTGCAATTTATAACCATGCAAATGACCAAATGGCAGAGGGGTGGCCCAGCCCAGCCTCCTCCGGGCTCTGACGGGCGTGGACGGGCCCGCCCTTGGCCCGGGCGCGTCCCGCGCTGCGGGAGCCCGCGGCCACCTTTGAAGCGCCTCCTGGTGCTTCCCGATGACGTTGCTGGCCGTGCACCCCGAAAGGCAGGCTGGGTGTTGCGGTCCCCTCGGACCGTTACTGCGGTTGGAAGCAAGCAGGAGCAATAGACCCAAGCGTTGCGGTCGCCTTGGACTGGAGATGGCAGCAAATAAGCAAGTGAGCAGGGCACTATGCGGCAGGGAGAGAAAGCGGGACCCGCGCTGCGGGAGCCCGCGGCCACCTTTGAAGCGCCTCCTGGCGCTTCCCGATGACGTTGCTGGCCGTGCGCCCCATAAGGCAGGCTGGGTGCTGCGGTCCCCTCGGACCGTTACTGCGGTTGGAAGCAAGCAGGAGCAATAGACCCAAGCGTTGCGGTCGCCTTGGACCGGAGATGGCAGCAAATGAGCAAGTGAGCAGGGCACTATGCGGCAGGGAGAGAAAGCGGGACCCGCGCTGTGGGAGCCCGCAACCGCCTTTGAAGCGCCTCCTGGCGCTTCCCGATGACGTTGCTGGCCATGGGCCCGTAAGGCAGGCTGGGTGTTGCGGTCCCCTCGGACCGTTACTGAGGTTGGAAGCAAGCAGGAGCAATAGACCCAAGCGTTGCGGTCGCCTTGGACCAGAGATGGCAGCAAATGAGCAAGTGAGCAGGGCACTATGCGGCAGGGAGAGAAAGCGGGACTCCAGTATATAATGTGAAGATATTTGTGTGCCTCTCTGTAATGGAGTTTCAATCACTTCACATGTACAAACATGTAGACTTACTTGGATGACTTCAAGTCAATCAGGTCATACATGGTAACTTCAAGAGAAGTTCTGGCGAAGGAGTTGTCCCTGATGCAGGACCTCCTCGGTTCTCCTCAAAGGTCAAGAGGCTGTAAATCGGCATGGCAGGGCTCATGATTGGTGGTTAGTCATCTGTGGTACACACTACTACTAGCATACTCAATACTGACTAGCCAGGGACGTGTACACTTTACATTATGCATCTCTATAACTCCATTAGAAATGCACTTACATTCACAATTGGACCCAGATTTGCCAAATATTTGCATCAGGTTTGCCTTACTTTTTTAATGCAGACCCCATGAAAAGTCTTGGGTTGGTATTTACAATCCAAAGAAAATCATGATTTGCTTTGGATTGTAACCCAAAGTAATGCAACTCATCAGAATGCTCGGCCTTGCATTACTTTGCGTCAAGGAGGCACTCCATGGGTGGTGCATGAGTGTTCCTGTGCATCCATCTATGCATTTAAACGTACATCAATATCTACAAAGACTTCTAGACATGAATCTGCACCAAAATCCTGAGCATCCAAGAGGCTGGCATAACAAGGAGAAATAATTGAATTTCTCTTCATTTTTTCCTATCTGCATATGTGCAGCATTCTACAGCACACTTACAAAGAGGAAATTGCCTTTCAGTATTTTTTTTGTGCAGGAAGGGACCCCGACCTGCAAAAAAGTTATGCTGCCCAAACACAGACACCCTTGCTCTGCGTTGGCGCATGGTAGCATAAGGTGCACCAGCACAAGGAGAGAGCCGAGCAGTGCCACATCTTTGTAGACATGGCGCTGTTCTGCTCTCTCCCATTCTTGCAAGGCAGTAACTTCCCTTGCCGTGCTGGGTTGCGTGAGTTTTTTGCAAACCTGGGCCCTAGTATTTATACATTAATGGTCACGGTGTGTCACAAAACAACACAAACAAACATGAAAGGGATAACATTGAACACAACGCTCCAAAAAAGGTTTCGAATGCTGTCTTCCACTGCACTAGTGTTTTGATTGAGAGAGGGCTGCAAGATATTTTGATGTGTACTGTATCAAAAAATCTAACATAGTTTTAATCGAGATTGTTTTATAATAGAACTGCTAAACATGTTTTTGTAGAATGAAATCACTAAATAAATCCATTAAATAATGTATGCGCATATGTTCTTCCAAAGGGTATATATGTCAAAGATTCAAAAAAACAATGGTAATACATGTACCTGTGCTGGACAAATGACAAATATCTGTTCGAGACAGTGTGCTGTGAGAGTGAGGTGACAAGTTGTAGAAGCTCAAATGAATACATTTGGGGGCCTAGATCCCAACTTTCCATGACCATTGTCAAAAAAGTACCAGAAGACTTCTGAGAAACCCATTACTTTCATTCCCTTATCTAAGTTTCATACATTCTGTTTGAGAATCCCATAAACAGTAAAACACTCGGATCCTATGTTGGTACAAGTTGATGATTGGAGTAAATATTAAACTATTAATTTTGAAGGCACAGTTACTGAACATTGGGCCATGAGCTCAGCTTACCTATGATATAACAAAATCCCACTAAGCCCTCTACTCAATAAAGAAAGGCCTGCCCTTCGGCTGGCTTCCTTGACGCGTCCTGTATTGTGGAATGACAGAGGTGTAACGAAAAGGGGTGTGGCCAGCAAAATAACTCCTTCTTCCACGGGTCAGGTGGTGGAGGAGGGGAGCCCTGAAACTGAGAGATGATGATGATGATGAATTAGTAGACACAATGATGTTGCTAATTTCGCGCAATAACTTATTACAAGCAACTAGTGATGTACTAGTGAAGTAATTTTCTTAATACAACGTGTTCTGACGTCATAACACACCTGTAAAAAGAGAAGAAAATATAGTATTGTATACATTTATTAATATCTACCACTTACTATAAGTGAATAAATGTTGATGCAAATGTAGAATAATATACATTTGCAATACATTACTGCACGTTTAGGACAAAACCATGAGGGTTTATGATCAATGTCATAGAACTGAATTTTTCATTTTTGTTTGATTAAAAGCTTAGACTACTTTTATGTTTTGTATATACACTACTGAGGCCACAATTAAGAATAAGGAGGAAACATAAGTGGAAATTGTGGTTATCTGGAATTTCTACTATCTCTTGTTATTTTCACACATAGTTCCTCCTAATATGAGTTAAAATCCTCGGAATGAATAATACCTGTGTCAACCTGGATGGACTAGGTGGAATTCCACATGGAATTCCCAGTTTTGTGGGATATATTTGTGCACATATTTGCCCCCTGTTCTGAGCAGGTGTCAAATGTGTGTAAGGAGGTCAGTGTGGGCTAGGCGTGGACCAAGGGCGGTTTGGAGGTTGGGAGAGGGAAGGGGAAGCTGTTGCCTGGTAGGAGGGAACATTACATGACTTCCCCATGCTTTGGCAGCAGGTCAGGTGGGTGATGGGGCCGAGCTGCACTACAGTCAACTCCCAGCGAGATCTTACCAATTGAATGTCCTTGCCAGGAAAATAGTGCCTGGTGTACCTGCTCCTACAAAATTCAGGTGAAGAAACACCAAGCCACTTATAACTGTGTAATGCTGAGTTCCGCATGGCAATTCCTCTCCACACATCTTTTCATCGGGTCTGAGAATCTTTATTAATCAGTCATAATGTTTATTTTGAACAGTAACAAATGTCACAGCACATAAAAATAAGCCAGCGAGTAATTAATATAATCCTTAGCTTTACTGGTGGGGTTCAGCTTTCTAGAATAATTTGAAAACATATAATTAGAGATTTAATGTGGTACATATATCTTTTGTTCATAATACTAAAACTACCATACAGCATTAGTTCTCTTTTTTAATTTCCATAATATTTTTGAAGAGCTCATCCCCTCTACAATATTTCAAAATGAAAAGCGTTGTTAAATGAAAGAGCAAATGCTGTATTCTAATATATTATTCCTCAATTAAATGCCTAAAATGTGTGTTCTGTATAGGAAATAAGAGATCCAATTCTGGCTTTCTATTTTCAGAATGTGAGTTCTATAAATAAGATATTTTTTGGAAGGCTTGCTTCCTTAGGTTGGTTAATGTAAGATAAACTCACTCAGTTGTCTTATACTGCGGCCCATTGCCCATACTAAGGAAGTGAATCTCCCAGCCTGACTGGCCCAATGCCATTATGCTGCTATAAAGTTATCTTTTAAGCAATTTGACCATTACAATTTGAAATAATCCCTCTGGGTGGCCAGTGTGGTGCTTGGCTTACTCCAAGGCTGGGCTGGCGTACATTCGCATCTGTTTTGGCAGCTTTAGGGTTGCAGTAACATTAGAGGGGCAGTTTGTGAATCGCAATGGTCTTATTTTTTTGTGGGTGTGAACTTGCATAAGCATGTCCCTCCCTAAACGCCTCCTTAAAATTCCCTAAAGCCCTCTTATTAAATAACAGGTATTCCCCATTTTCCAACCACTCCCCCTTGTTCTTCCCATATTTACTACACATACATGTGCCTACATGTGCATAGATTTATACCAACTTGGTGGAGATGCTTGCACAGAAAAGAGTGGAGAGGCAGAGGCTAAGGTAGAAGTCTCCAGTTGTAGGCTTGTGAATAGCATTTTGGAGTAGGTGAGTAGTACTAGTGTAGTACTACTTTACGTACTGCAAAATGGAGTTTGTGAATAGGTCCTGTTGCCTTCACAGAAGCAACACAAATTATCACGTTTTGGACTGAGTTTTAGTTTGACTGGTGAAAGTTGCGCCTAAACCAACGCCAAAAGATAGAATTCCACAGGGCTGATGGTGCACAACTCAGCAGATTAAAACATTTCCCCCACTGCAAGAGAACTGCAACAATGCCACTGGTGTAATGTTCACTAATGGTGCAAATTCTGACACCGAATTTGACAACGGAATGCAAAAAAACTTTAAATTACCTCAGAGGTATACTAACTATGTTCACTTTCTCCATTCCATAGATCTGTTATATAGAGGTTTTCGTGCACATTAGCCGCATTTCTCCAACTGAAGTAACATTAACCACATTTGCCCATTTGGGTTCATGCACTGCTGTTAACGTTGTTGCAAATGTGCTCTAGTCCATTTTTTTTTTTCAATAAAAAATATTTGTATTAATTTTAATAGAGGTACGACATAACTTTGATAGCATAAAATAGTGATATTCTTTCTACATGTCACATACAATACATTTACGATCTAGGTTAATATTTGGTATCCTACTGTAACAAATGCAAACTTATCCAAATAACTAGTCTGTACTAGATTCTCCCTTCACATCAACAAGTCACCTTCTAGTCCGCTGTAGTCAATTGTTTGTGACATTTGAACCTCGAGTTCCAATCCCACCTGCCACACTTGACCAGAACATCACATGATTCCGGTCTCATTAATCGAACACTAAAATGTAAAATATGTGACATTATCATATTGCTAACCGTTTTTGTGTGCTGCCTTGTAATGTCCTAAAAATCTTTCCACACACCTCATATCACCAAATCTTGGTTCTTGCAATCCTGTGTGGTTTTCAGGCCCCCACACGCTGTACTATGAATGCAACCCACACCCTTGGTACAATTCAATGTTCTAGCACAGCTGCTGCATCTTCTGAGAGAGGTCTGCCTTACACGGAGGATGTAAAGAGAAGATTTTACCTGGGCCTGATTCTTTGCACCCAAACACTACTTGGGTGGACTGGGAACAGTTTCAGATGTTGTGCCAAGTGACTGTCACTGTTTTCTGTACATCAAATTGCGTGTCAAAGTGAAGGCCCAAAGTAATAAAAGGAATATTAACCCAATAAGCAAACTATGCTCAGCCATGCAATGGTCCATAACCGCTGCAGTTTGGTTTAGAATCGATTGACAATACGCACAAAACCCAGCAAGTTGGACATTACTGATAATTGTATACCAGATGGTCTGTCTTCTTTTCTACCCTCTCGAACCTGCCATTATTAAATGCATAATTGATGACAGGATGACAGTGCATTATTAGGTGTCTATAAAATTCTTGGGGTATTTGTCAAACACAATGGAGCATGCATTGACGACTGACAACCAGTAATACGAAACGGGAAGACATGCAAGGTCGTTCAACGAATTACATGACTTTACAATACTTGCTGAAATATGTATTTAATTTATGTTGCTCTGCCCATTGTCTTTTCCCTCTTTCCTTCATGTGCACTTTTACAGTCAGTGTGTCCTTGCATGTAAGCAATCACTTCACATACATTTCACATTAATACTGCTCCTTAGAGAAGAGGAGATCAGCTTATCATCAATGCTTCTACGTAATATGAATGTAAATTAATTTAAAATAAGTATTGTTAACCTAGGACTTTAAAAAAAATTGATACACATTAACTCATCAAATAATATGTGCATTAAATACATAATTCTTATACATATATTAATTTAACTAATAAATAATTTTTAAACAATATTTTGGAAAAAAAATCTCACCCCTAACATGTTTTAATATGTAGTACATTTTGCTAAGAGTTACATGTTGATTTACTGTAAATTATTTATACATTACATTTATCAAATACATTTTTAAAGATTATTCAACTTCTATAATTTCTCATTGGGAGATCTCCACCAGGGTGGCAGAGAGCTCCACTTACATGTGCAAAGTTACTAGTAGTAACATTACACTGCTTTAAGAGACATTTTTCGTACACTGCTTACACTTGAGACAGTTTTCGTACACTGCTTTACACTTTCTTCCCCTGCCAGGCCTAAAGCAAGGATCCCCGTGTTTGTGTTATAATGTTCACTGCTTGAGATGACTTGTTATTGAATTTAACGAATGACAGTGAATAGCAAGATCTGATTTGCCGCCAAGGACTTCGTGATTTACAGTTGTCAGATGAAAATCACCAACCACCTTTGCTCATTAAATCTTGCAATTTCTTCCCTTCTCTAACCTCATCTCCCACGTTATCTTTTTCCTGTTGCAATGCTTGCAGCACGTAAAAGCTTTCTGTTGAATCAAAAATAGACAATGTATCCAGATGTAAGCATTAAACACTGTTTGCTGAGGAACCAGCGCAAATGACTTCATTTTAAAGGATCATCCGAAATCACCTGGAAAAAAATGCAAGTGAAGATATGTACAAAGGGTGGGCATAGTTCGCGGAGTTGCGCTACACGACGCTACGCGAAGCGGTAAAACAACTCCGCCGCGCTAAGCGGAGCTACGCGAGCAGCGTAGTGCGATAGAAAAATGCTGTTCGCGGCGATTGCACATTGCCGGATGCTTGTCCGCACTGTGCAATCATTGCAAACGACATCATGCACAGTGCAAGCAGTCGTTTTCCGCCGCTCGAGTAGATTTTTACTCGAGCGGCAGCTTTCTCAACGCGAACGGGCAGTTTCTCATCGCGAGCATACGCGACCACTCGCAATGAGAAACCTGACCCTCCCCCCCCCCCCGCATTGAGAAATCTCACCGGGAGGTTTAGTTTCCACGCTCGCGCTCGCCAACTTGATGTTGCCGATCGCAAACGAGGCAAAATCTCGCCGGGATGTTGATTTTGCTCGCTTGCGGTCGCCAACTTGACGTTGAGGAATGCGAGCGAGCAGTAGCGTAGCGGATTTTCTCTGCACTCCGCGAGATCCGCGTAACGCGGAGTGCAGAAAACTCCACAAACTCCGTGAGCGGAGCATAGTTCACCGCCCAGGGTTAATATGTACAAAGAACAACCACATTGTTAGTGAAAGGGTCACTGTAGGACTTGGCCTTTTTGGTTAAAGTTCCCTAAACTTTTTGCTTTCCCCCTAGACCGTTTTCCTGACCTAGAGATGCCAATTTAGATGCTTTGGGTACTTTGCCACTGCTGATCAGCGTCAAAGTACAGGAGTTCCCTGTGTAAAATGTATGGTGATTGGTTGGCCATAATTGGTATGTTTGCCTTACTAGTAAAAGTCCCTAGTGATGTGCACTGTGTGTGCAAGGGCTAGTAATGCAAGGGCGCGCAGAGAAGGGAACTCAGGCCTTCAGTGTAGGGCCTGCGCGCAGAATGGTAAGTTAGCATGTTGTCCTGACAAGTGCAACCACTTGTCAGGCCTGACTTTCCCTTTTACATACACATGGGGCACCCCTGTGGTAGGTCTCAGGTAACCCCTGGGCAGGGTGCAGTGTAGGTAAAAGGCAGAACATAAACTGAGGTGTGTGTTGTGTTCTGGAAGTGAAAAACTCTCCATTTCGTTTTTCACTGCTGAAAGGCCATTCTGCCCAAAGGACAGAATGGGGGAGGCTAAGTGTTGTATTTGTTTGCCTAGTTTCCTGTCAGTTTATAATGGAGAGGTGAAGTTTGGTATGTGTGAACTCACAGCGTCATAATGCATCTTTCTGTAAGGGTGGTTTGGTCACTGTGAGTTTATAAACCACTCTTTTAGAAGTGGCTGAGGTTTGTGCTCTGAGCATTTCTGTGTGTCTCTGAAATGTGGATTGTCTGTCTGGAATTGAAAGGTGAGATGAGCTGGGAGAGGTCTTGACCCAGGGAGGGGTTGAGATGGCACCAGGCTGCCCTGCATCTGGAGAGTAGGGGGAGGAGAAGCCCGGGAGGTGAAAAGGCCTGGGCTGGTGCTCTAAATCAATTGACCCATACTGCTGTTTTATCTCTTTTAAAAAACAAAGTTGTTTGTATGTACTGCTGTTTTTGGGAAGGCTTTACTTACCGAGCTTGTGCTCAATAGCTGTCTCCTCTTGTCTTCGCTTCCCCGGTCCGCCACGGCAGAGCCGATTGTGCGGAGGGAAGCGAACACACCTTCTTTCCCGGCCTGACCGCCTGACTTCCGGCGGAAACGCTTGGATCGAAGCCTGCATCGCGTCGGCCAGCTATAAAAACAAAAGCTGGAACGGACGTGCAGCGGACGCGCGCAGTGGGCGCGCCGCCGGCGCGCCGAAGGCGCTCCAAAGGCAAGCCCGTCTGCGCCCGTCCGCGCCGAGATCGCGCCGTGCTCCGGAGATGCTGTCTGTTTTGCACAGAATATTGTAAAGAGGATAAAGTGGTCAGGTGGGTCTCTTTTGTCCTTTAATAAACCTAATGGAGGGTGCCCTTTAATTGATTTGACCCAGGATTCCCCCAGTTTACTATGCCATAAGTGTGGTTTCAAGACTACCAATCCTGAATCATCCTCCATTTGTCAAATGGCTGACAGTAAACATATTAAACATCCTCCCACCTGTAATTATCAACTGGCTTTAGTCAATGCACGGTCTTTGGTAAAGCATGCCTTTGAAGTAGCAGAGCTTATTGTGAACGAACATCTTGATGTTCTTTTTATCACTGAAACTTGGGCTAACGAACATTCTAGTCCCGATTTATTGATAGCCACTCCTCAAGGGTACTCAATAATGAGAGCAGACAGAGAGGGGAATAGGGGTGGCGGTTTGGGGATAATCTATAGAAACGAGTTCAAAATTAAAATTGATCTCTTACCAAATGCAGATTGCGAACTATTATCCTTTAAGATCGATATAACTAATAATTATTCCCTGAACGGCCTGCTTATTTACCGTCCTCCAGGTACTAGACATAATTTTCTCCAATCAGTTTATTCACTAGTAGAGGGTGGAGCATGTAAGAACGACTATACAGTACTTGGAGATTTTAATTTCCATTTAGACTGTAATGAGGATAAAGATACAGAGGCTATTTTGGAGATTATGAATGCTTTTAATCTCCCTCAATTTGTTCATCAGCCCACTCATAATAGAGGACACACGTTGGATGCGATTTTTTCAAACAATAATTCTATTTCAGTTAAAGATATCCTTCCTCTCACATGGTCTGACCATAAAGTGGTATTATTCCAACTGGCAGTCCCTCTTCCCTTTCAAAACAGGGACCATGACACCAGTCAGTTACCTTCCTATCAGTGGTCTAAAACCAATTTTGATTGTCTAGAACACCATCTTGGACAAGCCACGTTTACTCTGTGGCCTGACCCAAATGAAGCCACAGAGGCGTACATTAACTGGCTTAAATTGGCCATTTCAAAAGCGGTTCCAAAAAAAGGTACCAATAAAAATAAACACAAAAAATCTGCACCTTGGTACTCGGATACTCTCCGGCTCCAAAAACAAAATTGCAGGAAACTGGAAAGAACCTGGAGACTAAAATACAGCCCCGCTGATAAAATAACATATAAAATGGCCCTGGCCAACTATAAAGCAGCTATCATCCGAAATAAATCATCTTTTTTCACTCAGCAAATAGAAGCTTCTAAAAACTTGGCTAAAGAACTCTTTTTAGTCATAAACAAACTGACTAAACTCCCTGAGACGAAAAGTAATAACATCAGTCAATCTTTTTGTGAAGAAATTGCCTCACATTTTCGTCACAAAGTGGAACTAATATATAATAAATTTTCCATCGCCAATGACCTTCCAACCAGCAAAGGTTCCATAAATGCCCTGGATGTAGATAATACTAGTTGTTTTGCTAACCTTAAACAATTTACAGTTACCACTTCGGATGAAGTTTTAAAGTTAATCAATTCTACTAAGTCAGGATCACCATTTGACCCATGCCCTCCTTCTGTATTAAAACAAATTTCAGCTCCCATTGCAACACCTTTAGCAGACATCTTTAATGGGATGTTCAGCACAGGTATCTTTCCTGACCTTTGGAAAATGGCTTCAATTCTACCACTTTTAAAGAAATCAAACCTAGACCCGGACAACCCAGCCAATTACCGTCCTATCTCCAGGCTACCTTTTCCAGCCAAACTTGTGGAAAAACTGATAAACACACAACTATCAAAGTTTATTCAGGATAACCATCTGTTGGATCCTTCTCAGTTCGGCTTTAGGGCCGAACATAGTACTGAGATGGCTCTAATAAAAACAACGGATGAGTTAAGAACTATCCTGGATAAGGGGGGCTCTGCAGCACTCATTCTTCTGGATTTGTCGGCGGCCTTTGATACGGTTGACCATGTCACCCTTGTCAACCGTCTCAGTAAACTGGGCATTGCCGACAAAGCCTTGGCTTTACTCCAATCATTTCTGACTAACAGAAACCATTCAGTTATGTTAGAGAATTTTTCTTCTGATTCCTTTCTACTCCCTTGTGGTGTCCCACAGGGATCTTCATTGAGTCCGCTGCTTTTTAATGTTTATGATTCTGAACTAGCCCCTCTGATTAGATCTTTCGGTTTTTCCCCTACGTCTTACGCAGACGACACCCAAATTGTGGTGGCAGCCTCGAATAACATAGAAACAACTACCTCTCAGTTCTACAACTGTATGAGAGCAGTCAGTGGCTGGATGGAAACGCACTGTCTTAAGCTAAATGCTGAGAAAACCGAGGTTATACTCTTTGGTAATAACCCCTCTTTTTGGAACCCGGCTTGTTGGCCAACAGAGATGGGAACTCTCCCAATTCCTGTACAAAAAGCTAGAAATTTGGGCGTAATAATAGACGACCAATTAGGTTTTAATAAACATATCAGCTCGGTTGTTTCGGCCAGTTTTTATACCCTAAGGATTATCAGAAAGATTCTTTCTTTTATTCCTTTAACCACCAGAAAAACAGTTGTCTCTTTATTAATTTTATCAAAATTGGACTACTGTAATGGCCTTTTTGCTAAGCTTCAAAAACAACATATAAAGAAACTTCAGAGTGTGCAAAATGCGGCAGCCAGGCTGGTTTTCAACCTGCCCAAATTCCACCCAGTTTCATTGGCTATCAAGGAACTACATTGGCTGACGGTATCTAACCGTATTAAATTCAAGGCATTATGCCTTATTTTCAAAGCCCTGCACGATGTAGGTCCTTGTTATTTAAAAAAATCTCTTTCATGGTATGTCCCAAATAGAGACCTTCGTTCTAAAAATACCTTGACAGTGCACTGCCCCAGGTTCAAGAGATTAAAATGGGGAGGCAGTTGTTTTACCACCGAAGCCCCTGCCCTGTGGAACAGTCTACCTATAAACATCAAGGCAGCACCAACATTGCTGGGTTTCAGGAAGCTAATAAAAATTTGGCTTTTTAATGGTTAGGTGTTTAGTCATTTCTCACCACCTAACTACCATCACCTTACTGCCATTCAAATAGCGCCAAGACACCTATGGGTATTCGAGCGCTTTAGAAACCTTTTAACATAACATAACCCATCTCCTGCTGAGTGATTAAGGATCCAGACCCCCAGTATCAAAGGGAGAGAGGTGACACTGGGAGGGAGACACCCAGAACTGATTTAGGGAAGGGTCAGGGACCCCTGAGCACATACAAACTTCAAAGACAGTAAGGGGTATAACTATGAGAGCTGAAACCCCTGAACGTTGGAATGAAACAGATATGGATTGAGACTGAAAAGGCTTGGACCCATTCTGTGGTCAAGAGGAACCTCTGCTAAAGAAGGAACAACTGAAGAGACTGTGGTGGATAGACCAATCCTAAAAAAATCTAAATCCGTATTTGTAAAGCGCGAACTACTCAACCTTACGGGACTCAAGGCGCTGGGGGCCGTCATGGAAATTAAGTGAGCTATTGCCCAGAGTCACATGGTGCTGAGCTGAGCTGCCGCCGGAGCCGGGGATCGAACCATGAACCCTGTGCTCCGAAGTCAGCTGCCCTGGCCGCTGCACCACACCTCTCCATCCTTGCTTCATGATCTGGGGCTGGTCTGCAGTTTGCTGTTCTAACTAAGGAAGAGGCTGTTGGGACTGTGCTTGGAGGTGCTGGGTCCCCCTGCTTGAAGAAGACTGTGCTTTGTGCTGTGTCTTGTAACCCCAAGGGCCCGAGGTGAGCTGGCTCCCTGTTTGGAAATACAGGATCATAAAAGTTTCCGGAGAAGTCCCAAGCAACGCGGTGTGCGCGTGCTTTGTGCCGCTTGAGACCCTCAGAAGTTGTGCCGTGTGATCGTGGGCACGCAGGAGTAAGCTAAGTCTAAGACGCGCAGAGTGCGTGTCGTGGTGCGGGCCAAGGCGTTGGTGAGGAGCGTCTGGTCGTAGAGTGCACAGGGAGACGAGGCGAGGCTCGGACGCGCAAGTGTGCGTGTCGTGGTGCAGCCCGGATGCTAGTGAAGAGCGCCTGGGCCTCGTGTGCACCAAAGGAAGCAGCGACTCGGACGCGCAGTGTGAGTGTCGTGGTGCAGTCAGGGCATTGGTGAGGAGCGCCTGGACATCGTGTGCACCAGCGGAAGAAGTGAATCTCGGACGCGCTGGGTGCGTGTCGTGGTGCAGCCCGGGTGTTGGTGAGGAGCACCTGGGCCTCGTAGGCACCAAAAGAAGAAGTGAGTCTCCGACGTGCAAGGGTGCGTGTCGTGGGGCAGCCAGGGCATGAGAAAGAGCGCCTGGACATCGTGTGCACCGGGAGAAGAGGTGAGACTCGGATGCGCAGGAGTGCGTGTCGTGGTGCAGCCAGGGCGTGAGGAAGAGCGCCTGGACATCGTGTGCACCGGGAGAAGAGGCGAGGCTCGAACGCGCAGGGTGCGTGTTGAGGTGCAAGCGGAGCATTGGTGAAGAGCGCCGGATCGTCGTGAGCACCATAGAAGAGGCAAGTCTCGGACGTGCGGTGTGCGTGTCGAAGTACAACCTGAGGTGCTGGTGAGGAGTGCCGAGTTAGGTTGTGCACCAAACTGAAGTAAAGTCTCCACAGTGCTGAGGGCGGGTCTCGGTGCGGACCGAGTCTGCCGGAGTGAGGGCCAAGTCATCGGGGCCCTGGGAGTCCATCAGTAGCGGCCCGGACCGGCAGCCACAGAAGAGCTGAGCCGCCGGCCCGAGTCCGCCAAAACCCGTGACGGAGTTCTGGATCAAGGCCCAAGTCGCTGACGTCGGGGAGGAGAGTGGGATCGCGCCCCCCCGGTAACGTGGATCAACACCTGGGGTGGGGTGCAGGCCCGGAGGGACACTCTCTCGGCCTCCCGCTCAGTCAGCTGAGCGAGCCGTTGCTTCGGCTCGGATCCCAGCCCGTGCTGACCCAGGACGGGGCAGTACTGGGGGCCGGAGAGGGAAGCAGTACTTTGTGTGTCATCATTTGATCCATAACGGGGGCACTGTTACTGGAGCACGTAAAACTGTCGTATTACACAATTGCATTATTGCTGCTAACGAACTATCGAACTGTCTTATGATGCCTGACCTCATTTGTGCCTAACGAACTTTATGCTTGGTGCGCTACGTTATGTTAAAAGTACTTATTAAGCGCGCGTACACCAAGCGGTTTCATGGCGCTGAGAATAATAGAGGAGGCGGCATCAACAGGACAGTTGGCTTACTCATATGCCTGAGAAAACGCACTGCGTTATTTCTCCCATGCATATTATTTGATTGTAACGTAGCGCATTGTATGATTTCGTCAGTGCGCAGTATCTGAGTATAACGTTACGCAGTGTATTATTTCTTTATTGCACCGAACAGGATTGTAGCGTGACGCATTGCTTTGTTTCTTCCTGGTACAGGGCATGCTGGTGGTGATACGCATTGCATTATTCCTTCAATTGCAAAGTACATGACTGTGGCGCTACGTATGGCATTATTTCTCTGTTGCACAGTATAAGAGAATATCGTTACGCATGGCAGTATTGTTTCCTTATGCAACGTGTGTGTTTCTAGCAATACGACTGGTCTAACCTATTGGGAAACGGTTAGAGAAGAGCTTAACTGTTGGTTAGACGCAGTGGTTGGGATTAGAACCTACAACCCACCGGAAAGAATACTACCCGTTCTTATATGTTGATTTTGTATCGTGTGGTCGTATCGTATAATTTCTTATATAAAGATTATACTCTTTTTATCAATACTCGTGTGGAGTCTATTTGTGATGACATCATGGGGTTATTGTGAGTGTGGTTGCACATACTGAACACTCGTGCCTTGGAGATAAGCCTGGCTGCTCGTGCCAAGCTACTAAGGGGGTGAGCAGGGCTATCTCAGACGGTGTCCTTACTTAGCCTAACGTTGAAGCGAGGGGTCGAGGGCGCACACCTACAGCATTTGGTGGCGGCGGTAAGCGACAGGGACCTCCACTTCCAACATTTGGCGGCAGAGCGGTGGGATTCGATCCTAATAGAAAGTAAATGCGTATGTGCAAAACCACTCACAGTAATTGGTGTTCATCATAAATTGATTGTAGACCGCGATACAACAACATATTGTTTTTTGATTTGGTGGTTCTAAGTTTAATCCACACATCATGTCTCAGGGAGAGAGCCAGATAGCCGGTGAGGCTGAGATTGCAGAATTGGAGTTTGACATTGAGGCACTGTTTACCTACAAGGTTGATCAGTTGAGGAAATTCTGCAGGGCTTTGGGATGTCCCATGAAGGGTAGCGCCAAGAAGGAGGAGCTGCAGGTGGCCTTGAGGGCCTGGTGGGAAGCCAAAGAGGCTCAGGAGACAGGTGATGGTGAGGTGGATGAGGATGACACAGGGAATGGATTTGGTCCACAGGATTTGCCAGTGGAGGGACCAGCCGAGGGGCTGGTAGTAGCCATTCAGGGAGGAGTTTTTCACCAGAGGAGTTGGAGGAAAACCAAAGGGTCAGGCTGCATGAGTTGGAGGTGTTAAAGCTTAAAACTCAAGCAGAGGAGAGCAGGAACGCTCTCGCGTTGGAAGAGAAACGGCTTCTCTTCGCTCATGAGTTAAGCATGAGGGAACTGGACATTAAGGGTATACAAGCAGAGTCCAGTGTGATTGGTGGCAGCGCACAGCCAGTGCCAAGTGTGGATGAGTACAAGAGTGCACTGGAGGATTGGGTAGTGGTCAGCATGGTAAATGATTTGGATGGGTTATCAGATTTGGCCCCAGGGGAGCCTAGGCTCAGAAATTATTTTCCAGGATTGTGCCACCCCGGGTTAGGGTGTGGGTTCCTTGATTCCCGGGAGCCTGCACGAGAACCGGACCCCTGGTCATGGGTCCAGGGGCCTGAAGGGGCCCCAGAGAGGGAAGGAGGGCCAGGTGGTGCGAGGAGATCCCAGAGTAGGGAGGAGGGGTTGCTGGCTAGCCCCTTGTCTCCAAAGGGGGGGAGGCAGAGTGAGCAGCACCCCCAGGGATCAGCAGCACCACCCAGGAAACTGGAGGGCCGTAGGAGAGCCCCCGGGTGGAGGCCTCGTGCCTGGGTGCCAGAAGTGTGGGGAAGAACACCTAACGTCATGAGGGCGTGGGATGTCTTTAGCCAGAGCTCCTGCCGTTCTGAAGTTTGTGGGTGCCATTCCTAAGTGGCAGGCCCAGAAAACTAAATGGAAGATTAAGAAAGGGTTGTGTTCCCGGTGGGGACACTGAGGGGACATGGTCCAGCCAGTAGGGCTGGGTCCCCTAGGAGTGACCAAGGTAGACCCACTCTTAATCTAGAGGGCAGGATAATTGGAGGTAGTATCCTGCTCGATGGGTCTCCCCAGGGTAACACTCCAGGGAGGGGTTGGCATGGGTCCAGCACCCCTGGAGGGGTCCCCCTGGCGGGGGGGATCCATGGAACAGCATTGTTGGCCCAGGGGGTGGTGATCAAGAAGTCCCCCTGGGGGTAGGAAGGCGAGGAACAGGAGGGTGTCCCTGTGGTAGAGGACCTGCGTCCTGGTTCTATCGCCCGAAGCCGGGAAGTCCATCAAAGTAATGATTGGTCTCCCCTGGCTTTTGGCTGGGAGGGGGTTGTGTAGGACTTGGCCTTTTTCGTTAAAGTTCTCTAAACTTTTTGCTTTCCCCCTAGACCCTTTTCCTGACCTAGAGATGCCAATTTAGATGCTTTGGGTACTTTGCCACTGCTGATCAGTGTCAAAGTACAGGAGTTTCCTGTGTAAAATGTATGGTGATTGGTTGGCCATGATTGGTATGTTTGCCTTACTAGTAAAAGTCCCTAGTGATGTGCACTGTGTGTGCAAGGGCTAGTAATGCAAGGGCGCGCAGAGAAGGGAACTCAGGCCTTCAGTGTAGGGCCTGCGCGCAGAATGCTAAGTTAGCAAGGGTGGTTTTGTCACTGTGAGTTTATAAACCACTCTTTTAGAAGTGGCTGAGTTTTGTGCTCTGAGCGTTTCTGTGTGTCTCTGAAATGTGGATTGTCTGTCTGGAATTGAAAGGTGAGAGGAGCTGGGAGAGGTCTTGACCCAGGGAGGGGTTGAGATGGCACCAGGCTGCCCTGCATCTGGAGAGTAGGGGGAGGAGAAGCCCGGAAGGTGAAAAGGCCTGGGCTGGTGCTATAAACCAATTGACCCATCTCCTGCTGAGTGATTAAGGATCCAGACCCCCAGTATCAAAGGGAGAGAGGTGACACTGGGAGGGAGACACCCAGAACTGATTTAGGGAAGGGTCAGGGACCCCTGAGCACATACAAACTTCAAAGACAGTAAGGGGTATAACTATGATAGCTGAAACCCCTGAACGTTGGAATGAAACAGATATGGATTGAGACTGAAAAGGCTTGGACCCATTCTGTGGTCAAGAGGAACCTCTGCTAAAGAAGGAACAACTGAAGAGACTGTGGTGGATAGACTGATCCTTGCTTCGTGATCTGGGGTTGGTCTGCAGTTTGCTGTTCTAACTAAGGAAGAGGCTGTTGGGACTGTGCTTGGAGGTGCTGGGTCCCCCTGCTTGAAGAAGACTGTGCTTTGTGCTGTGTCTTGTAACCCCAACGGCCCGAGGTGAGCTGGCTCCCTGTTTGGAAATACAGGATCATAAAAGTTTCCGGAGAAGTCCCAAGCAACGCGGTGTGCGCGTGCTTTGTGCCGCTTGAGACCCTCAGAAGTTGTGCCGTGTGATCGTGGGCACGCAGGAGTAAGCTAAGTCTAAGACGCGCAGAGTGCGTGTCGTGGTGCGGGCCAAGGTGTTGGTGAGGAGCGTCTGGTCGTAGAGTGCACAGGGAGACGAGGCGAGGCTCGGACGCGCAAGTGTGCGTGTCGTGGTGCAGCCCGGGTGCTAGTGAAGAGCGCCTGGGCCTCGTGTGCACCAGCGGAAGAAGTGAGTCTCGGACGCGCTGGGTGCGTGTCGTGGTGCAGCCCGGGTGTTGGTGAGGAGCGCCTGGGCCTCGTAGGCACCAAAAGAAGAAGTGAGTCTCCGACGTGCAAGGGTGCGTGTCGTGGGGCAGCCAGGGCATGAGAAAGAGCGCCTGGACATCGTGTGCACCGGGAGAAGAGGTGAGACTCGGATGCGCAGGAGTGCGTGTCGTGGTGCAGCCAGGGCGTGAGGAAGAGCGCCTGGACATCGTGTGCACCGGGAGAAGAGGCGAGGCTCGAACGCGCAGGGTGCGTGTTGAGGTGCAAGCGGAGCATTGGTGAAGAGCGCCGGATCGTCGTGAGCACCATAGAAGAGGCAAGTCTCGGACGCGCGATGTGCGTGTCGAAGTACAACCTGAGGTGCTGGTGAGGAGTGCCGAGTTAGGTTGTGCACCAAACTGAAGTAAAGTCTCCACAGTGCTGAGGGCGGGTCTCGGTGCGGACCAGGTCTGCCGGAGTGAGGGCCAAGTCATCGGGGCCCTCGGAGTCCATCAGTAGCGGCCCGGACCGGCAGCCACAGAAGAGCTGAGCCGCCGGCCCGAGTCCGCCAAAACCCGTGACGGAGTTCTGGATCAAGGCCCAAGTCGCTGACGTCGGGGAGGAGAGTGGGATCGTGCCCCCCCGGTAACGTGGATCAACACCTGGGGTGGGGTGCGGGCCCGGAGGGACACTCTCTCGGCCTCCCGCTCAGTCAGCTGCGCGAGCCGTTGCTTCGGCTCGGATCCCAGCCCGTGCTGACCCAGGACGGGGCAGTACTGGGGGCCGGAGTGGGAAGCAGTACTTTGTGTGTCATCAGTTGATCCATAACGGGGGCACTGTTACTGGAGCACGTAAAACTGTCGTATTACACAATTGCATTATTGCTGCTAACGAACTATCGAACTGTCTTATGACGCCTGACCTCATTTGTGCCTAACGAACTTTATGCTTGGTGCGCTACGTTATGTTAAAAGTACTTATTAAGCGCGCGTACACCAAGCGGTTTCATGGCGCTGAGAATAATAGAGGAGGCGGCATCAACAGGACAGTTGGCTTACTCATATGCCTGAGAAAACGCACTGCATTATTTCTCCCATGCATATTATTTGATTGTAACGTAGCGCATTGTATGATTTCGGCAGTGCACAGTATCTGAGTATAACGCGACGCAGTGTATTATTTCTTTATTGCACCGAACAAGATTGTAGCGTGACGCATTGCTTTGTTTCTTCCTGGTACAGGGCATGCTGGTGGTGATACGCATTGCATTATTCCTTCAATTGCAAAGTACATGACTGTGGCGCTACGTATGGCATTATTTCTCTGTTGCACAGTATAAGAGAATATCGTTACGCATGGCAGTATTGATTCCTTATGCAACGTGTGTGTTTCTAGCAATACGACTGGTCTAACCTATTGGGAAACGGTTAGAGAAGAGCTTAACTGTTGGTTAGACGCAGTGGTTGGGATTAGAACCTACCAACCCACCGGAAAGAATACTACCCGTTCTTATATGTTGATTTTGTATCGTGTGGTCGTATCGAATAATTTCTTATATAAAGATTATACTCTTTTTATCAATACTCGTGTGGAGTCTATTTGTGATGACATCATGGGGTTATTGTGAGTGTGGTTGCACATACTGAACACTCGTGCCTTGGAGATAAGCCTGGCTGCTCGTGCCAAGCTACTAAGGGGGTGAGCAGGGCTATCTCAGACGGTGTCCTTACTTAGGCTAACGTTGAAGCGAGGGGTCGAGGGCGCACGCCTACAGCATTTGGTGGCGGCGGTAAGCGACAGGGACCTCCACTTCCAACATTTGGCGGCAGAGCGGTGGGATTCGATCCTAATAGAAAGTAAATGCGTATGTGCAAAACCACTCACAGTAATTGGTGTTCATCATAAATTGATTGTAGACCGCGATACAACAACATATTGTTTTTTGATTTGGTGGTTCTAAGTTTAATCCACACATCATGTCTCAGGGAGAGAGCCAGATAGCCGGTGAGGCTGAGATTGCAGAATTGGAGTTTGACATTGAGGCACTGTTTACCTACAAGGTTGATCAGTTGAGGAAATTCTGCAGGGCTTTGGGATGTCCCATGAAGGGTAGCGCCAAGAAGGAGGAGCTGCAGG
This sequence comes from Calotriton arnoldi, assembly GCA_963921515.1. Classification (NCBI taxonomy): domain Eukaryota; kingdom Metazoa; phylum Chordata; class Amphibia; order Caudata; family Salamandridae; genus Calotriton; species Calotriton arnoldi. The sequence continues at coordinate 3,538,793 of CAWUFW010000742.1, forward strand.
TGGCCTTGAGGGCCTGGTGGGAAGCCAAAGAGGCTCAGGAGACAGGTGATGGTGAGGTGGATGAGGATGACACAGGGAATGGATTTGGTCCACAGGATTTGCCAGTGGAGGGACCAGCCGAGGGGCTGGTAGTAGCCATTCAGGGAGCAGTTTTTCACCAGAGGAGTTGGAGGAAAACCAAAGGGTCAGGCTGCATGAGTTGGAGGTGTTAAAGCTTAAAACTCAAGCAGAGGAGAGCAGGAACGCTCTCGCGTTGGAAGAGAAATGGCTTCTCTTCGCTCATGAGTTAAGCATGAGGGAACTGGACATTAAGGGTAGACAAGCAGAGTCCAGTGTGATTGGTGGCAGCGCACAGCCAGTGCCAAGTGTGGATGAGTACAAGAGTGCACTGGAGGATTGGGTAGTGGTCAGCATGGTAAATGATTTGGATGGGTTATCAGATTTGGCCCAGGGGAGCCTAGGCTCAGAAATTATTTTCCAGGATTGTGCCACCCCGGGTTAGGGTGTGGGTTCCTTGATTCCCGGGAGCCTGCACGAGAACCGGACCCCTGGTCATGGGTCCAGGGGCCTGAAGGGGCCCCAGAGAGGGAAGGAGGGCCAGGTGGTGCGAGGAGATCCCAGAGTAGGGAGGAGGGGTTGCTGGCTAGCCCCTTGTCTCCAAAGGGGGGGAGGCAGAGTGAGCAGCACCCCCAGGGATCAGCAGCACCACCCAGGAAACTGGGGGGGCCGTAGGAGAGCCCCCAGGTGGAGGCCTCATGCCCGAGTGCCAGAAGTGTGGGGAAGAACACCTAACGTCATAAGGGCGTGGGATGTCTTTAGCCAGAGCTCCTGCCGTTCTGAAGTTTGTGGGTGCCATTCCTAAGTGGCAGGCCCAGAAAACTAAATGGAAGATTAAGAAAGGGTTGTGTTCCCGGTGGGGACACTGAGGGGACATGGTCCAGCCAGTAGGGCTGGGTCCCCTAGGAGTGACCAAGGTAGACCCACTCTTAATCTAGAGGGCAGGATAATTGGAGGTAGTATCCTGCCCGATGGGTCTCCCCAGGGTACCACTCCAGGGAGGGGTTGGCATGGGTCCAGCACCCCTGGAGGGGTCCCCCTGGTGGGGGGGATCCATGGAACAGCATTGTTGGCCCAGGGGGTGGTGATCAAGAAGTCCCCCTGGGGGTAGGAAGGCGAGGAACAGGAGGGTGTCCCTGTGGTAGAGGACCTGCGTCCTGGTTCTATCACCCGAAGCCGGGAAGTCCATCAAAGTAATGATTGGTCTCCCCTGGCTTTTGGCTGGGAGGGGGTTGTGTAGGACTTGGCCTTTTTCGTTAAAGTTCTCTAAACTTTTTGCTTTCCCCCAGACCCTTTTCCTGACCTAGATATGCCAATTTAGATGCTTTGGGTACTTTGCCACTGCTGATCAGTGTCAAAGTACAGGAGTTTCCTGTGTAAAATGTATGGTGATTGGTTGGCCATGATTGGTATGTTTGCCTTACTAGTAAAAGTCCCTAGTGATGTGCACTGTGTGTGCAAGGGCTAGTAATGCAAGGGCGCGCAGAGAAGGAACTCAGGCCTTCAGTGTAGGGCCTGCGCGCAGAATGCTAAGTTAGCAAGGGTGGTTTTGTCACTGTGAGTTTATAAACCACTCTTTTAGAAGTGGCTGAGTTTTGTGCTCTGAGCGTTTCTGTGTGTCTCTGAAATGTGGATTGTCTGTCTGGAATTGAAAGGTGAGAGGAGCTGGGAGAGGTCTTGACCCAGGGAGGGGTTGAGATGGCACCAGGCTGCCCTGCATCTGGAGAGTAGGGGGAGGAGAAGCCAGGAAGGTGAAAAGGCCTGGGCTGGTGCTATAAACCAATTGACCCATCTCCTGCTGAGTGATTAAGGATCCAGACCCCCAGTATCAAAGGGAGAGAGGTGACACTGGGAGGGAGACACCCAGAACTGATTTAGGGAAGGGTCAGGGACCCCTGAGCACATACAAACTTCAAAGACAGTAAGGGGTATAACTATGATAGCTGAAACCCCTGAACGTTGGAATGAAACAGATATGGATTGAGACTGGAAAGGCTTGGACCCATTCTGTGGTCAAGAGGAACCTCTGCTAAAGAAGGAACAACTGAAGAGACTGTGGTGGATAGACTGATCCTTGCTTCGTGATCTGGGGCTGGTCTGCAGTTTGCTGTTCTAACTAAGGAAGAAGCTGTTTGGACTGTGCTTGGAGGCGCTGGGTCCCCCTACTTGAAGAAGACTGTGCTTTGTGCTGTGTCTTGTAACCCCAAGGGCCCGAGGTGAGCTGGCTCCCTGTTTGAAAATACAGGATCATAAAAGTTTTTGGAGAAGTCCCAAGCAACGCGGTGTGTGCGTGCTTTGTGCCGCTTGAGACCCTCAGAAGTTGTGCCGTGTGATCGTGGGCACGCAGGAGTAAGCTAAGTCTAAGACGCGCAGAGTGCGTGTCGTGGTGCGGGCCAAGGCGTTGGTGAGGAGCGTCTGGTCGTGGAGTGCACAGGGAGACGAGGCTCGGATGCGCAAGTGTGCATGTCGTGGTGCAGCCCGGGTGCTAGTGAAGAGCGCCTGGGCCTCATGTGCACCAAAGGAAGCAGCGAGACTCGGACGCGCAGTGTGCGTGTCGTGGTGCAGTCAGGGCGTTGGTGAGGAGCGCCTGGACATCGTGTGCACCAGCGGAAGAAGTGAGTCTCGACGCGCTGGGTGCGTGTCGTGGTGCAGCCTGGGTGTTGGTGAGGAGCGCCTGGGCCTCGTAGGCACCAAAAGAAGAAGTGAGTCTCCGACGTTCAAGGGTGCGTGTCGTGGTGCAGCCAGGGCATGAGGAAGAGCGCCTGGACAGCGTGTGCACCGGGAGAAGAGGTGAGACTCGGACGCGCAGGAGTGTGTGTCGTGGTGCAGCCAGGGCGTGAGGAAGAGCGCCTGGACATCGTGTGCACCAGGAGAAGAGGCGAGGCTCTAACGCGCAGGGTGCGTGTTGAGGTGCAAGCGGAGCATTGGTGAAGAGCGCCGGATCGTCGTGAGCACCAGAGAAGAGGCAAGTCTCGGACGCGCGGTGTGCGTGTCGAAGTAGAACCTGAGGTGCTGGTGAGGAGTGCCGGGTTAGGTTGTGCACCGAACTGAAGTAAAGTCTCCACAGTGCTGAGGGCGGGTCTCGGTGTGGACCGAGTCTGCCGGAGTGAGGGCCAAGTCATCGGGGCCCTCGGAGTCCATCAGTAGCGGCCCGGACCGGCAGCCACAGAAGAGCTGAGCCGCCGGCCCGAGTCCGCCAAAACCCGTGACGGAGTTCTGGATCAAGGCCCAAGTCGCTGACATCGGGGAGGAGAGTGGGATCGCGCCCCCCCAGGTAACGTGGATCAACACCTGGGGTGGGGTGCGGGCCCGGAGGGACACTCTCTCGGCCTCCCGCTCAGTCAGCTGCACGAGCCGTTGCTTCGGCTCGGATCCCAGCCCGTGCTGACCCAGGACGGGGCAGTACTGGGGGCCGGAGTGGGAAGCAGTACTTTGTGTGTCATCATTTGATCCATAACGGGGGCACTGTTACTGGAGCACGTAAAACTGTCGTATTACACAATTGCATTATTGCTGCTAACGAACTATCGAACTGTCGTATGACGCCTGACCTCATTTGTGCCTAACTAACTTTATGCTTGGTGCGCTACGTTATGTTATGTTATGTTAAAAGTACTTATTAAGCGCGCATACACCAAGCGGTTTCATGGCGCTGAGAATAATAGAGGCGGCGGCATCAACAGGACAGTTGGCTTACTCATATACCTGAGAAAACGCACTGCGTTATTATTCCCATGCATATTATTTGATTGTAACGTAGCGCATTGTATGATTTCGTCAGTGCACAGTATCAGAGTATAACGTGGCGCAGTGTATTATTTCTTTATTGCACCGAACAGGATTGTAGCGTGACGCATTGCTTTGTTTCTTCCTGGTACAGGGAATGCTGGTGGTGATACGCATTGCATTATTCCTTCAATTGCAAAGTACATGACTGTGGCGCTACGTATGGCATTATTTCTCTGTTGCACAGTATAAGAGTATATCGTTACGCATGGCAGTATTGTTTCCTTATGCAACATGTGTGTTTCTTGCAATACGACTGGTCTAACCTATTGGGAAACGGTTAGAGAAGAGCTTAACTGTTGGTTAGACGCGGTGGTTGGGATTAGAACCTACCAACCCACCGGAAAGAATGCTACCCGTTCTTATATGTTGATTTTGTATCGTGTGGTCGTATCGTATAATTTCTTATATAAAGATTATACTCTTTTTATCAATACTCGTGTGGAGTCTATTTGTGATGACATCATGGGGTTATTGTGAGCGTGGTTGCACATACTGAACACTTGTGCCTTGAAGATAAGCCTGGCTGCTCATGCCAAGCTACTAAGGGGGTAAGCAGGGCTATTTCAGACGGTGTCCTTACTTAGCCTAACGTTGAAGCGAGGGGTAGAGGGCGCACGCCTACAGCATTTGGTGGCGGCGGTAAGCGACAGGGACCTCCACTTCCAACAGTCACCAATTCTTTCCTTAGTACCTTTTTTTCAAACGAAGTGTAACCTACATTAACAAGCATTTGCAATGCAATAGGTCTCGCATTTGCGAGAGTTTAAGCTATTAGCATTGTAAATGACAATACCTTTTATGTTTTAAAAACCAACACATAAATAAAAGGCATTGTCCTTTACAATGCCAATAGTTCAAACTCACGCAAATCAAAGATCCTGCAACACACCAACAATACAGCTGTCTAGAATAAATCTTTTAAACTTTAAACTATCCACTAAGCAACTCACGTTGTCCAAAAACGTGTATGTGCAATGTGTGCCAAATGCAAAACAACCACAACGAACCCACAGTGAAAACAAACAGGTGCAATGTCATGAATCTTTGTGCGTTTCTTTACAACACACAAATTGAACAGATTATACTGTTCCAAGGGATCAAAAGAAGTTTGCTTGTTGTTCAATAATCAACAACATTTCGAACCTCAACCCGGTAAAAGGGTTTCGCCAGGACAATAATGGTGTAGAGACATCTCAATGCCAGTCACCCCAAGAAACCCAATCGTCGTGTAAATGAAGGGCAATACTCACTCAGGGGTGGAGTTGAACCCCTGAATGGTGGAGCACTTAAACAATGTTAAGCCACTCAGTGAACGGATGGCCTGGCGTGGCAGGGACCTACTGTGGCCTTTGATATGTACCAAAATCGGAATTGAGTGGAAGAATCCCCAGCTGGCAAACACTGTGGTCTCAATCACCATCACTATCATGTGCAAATGTGCCTCTCTATAAAATCTATTTTTGTATTCTTGTATTCTTCCATTACTGGTTACAACCATTTCAGATGGAATAACAACATGTGATTCGGTTTACATTTAAGATAGTAGACCTTTACCGTACACGGAGAACGTTTTTGAAATTGTGAGTTTTATGGGGAATGACTTGCCCATTGGAATTTGCTTGATGCAACTACATGTGCTTAGCTGCGCTTGACCCTTGTTATCTGCGCTAAGGATGCCAATATATTGGAATTGGCCTATACCTGTCTGCGAAAAGGAATTTGATTGAACATAACCGCCGTCACACAGTAAGGGTAGTGTAGAGTGTTTATCCAGTAAGTATACTGAACGTCGTGGAAATCAATATACAAACTGAGTCACAATCGGTATATTAGAATACAGACGTGAACACGCTCAGCAGACATCTGGAAACACTTAGAAATACAGAGCCGTATACACACGTAAAATACTGACTTCCTCTCACGCTGGCCACGCCCAGCAGATCCCCTAGTACACTGTCCCTAGTACAATACCCCTGTGTACATTCAATATAAGCCAGTATACAGACACATATTTAATTTAGTTTATGGACCGTGTGAGTACTCAGTGTATGGTTTCCCATGTAGTATACACATTCGCCTGTGTACTCTACATAGATATACAGCCAAACACACAATATACACAGCAGCCTTACATTTAACACACAGATCCGCTTGCACACTCGACACGCAGGCTCTGTGCACACTCGTTATATGGACGCCCCTGCATATACTGCGTATGGTACGCATTTATAACAGGAGTCGCCTCCCTATTTAGTAAACATATCCTGCTTATAAATAAGTATTGTGAAAATCACCATTCAAACTCAATGTTCGCGCGCTTACATGCATATGGTGTACAAACGCAAAGATGCCTTCGTACACAGAAGAAGGCGCAGACTGTGCACAGGGGTCCCCATCTTGTGACAGGCAGCAAAAGAAACAGGAAAAAAACACACACGCAGTTCCCATCCAGCGGTGTCTGCACTCCCTTCAGAAGGAATTCCGGCAAAGACTTGGGCTGACTGCGTGCTATGAGGGGAGAGGGAGGGGAGGTGAGATCGCAGGGAGGGAACGAGCCAGACAGAGCTGGGGGGACTGAACTACAGCCTTCGTTGGAGGGAAAGAGCCACGCGCGCTACACCCTGTGCCTCACGCCCTGTTGTTGTTGTGGAATCGGCATGGAGGGGGTCTGTGAGGCAGCGTGGGCTGACCGGATAGAGCAGGATCCTATTGTGCGCGTATTAAAAGCCGAACAAAAGCAAGGCGCGCGGACGCTATTATTAAAGCGTCCCACGCTGCAAAAATAAATATATATATATTTTGTTAACTTAACCTGCATTTAAAAAAAAAAAAAAACACACGGGCACCATTGCGAGCCACACCTTTTAAAAATAAGATACACAGGCGCCATTACCGTCATTCCGCGTTGTGAGTAAGAAATTAAGTAGGGAAGCCGTAAGGACTGAGAAATGCACAAACTGCATCATATGAGAAAGCATCAATGACCAGGAATCGCTCTGCAGTATTATGTGAGGAAAAAGGAAGAACTGAGAAACGCACTTTGTGACATCGTGTATGAAAGTAGCTGGCACCGGAAAACATCATACAAGACAGGGAAACAGAGATTGAAGCTGCAAGCAGGTACACGTCTGAATGCAGCTAGCGAGTTGCTTGTAAGGTACTCACAGCTGTCAGGCTACCCAGCTGCTAGTCAGATTCTTTGAAAGTGAAAGGACACGCTTTGAAACCTGGAGGAGGGAGAGAGGAGGACTTTATGTGTCAATGCAAGCCAGATGGCTGTGGTGCAACTCAAATGGTATCTCGGATGCAGCCTTTCGTAACGCTGCAAGACAAGCTACGCCTCTACCTTGCAAAAGTTAAATGACTCCTTCCTCCAGCGAGACACTGTGCCGTGACCTTAACACTGCCATGGTGAAAGGCACGCGCTTTGAGGCATCTCTTACGCGGGCTAGGAGGTATTGCTTCCAAAAAACAAACATGACGGAATCCAGCAATGCAGGGGTAAAATCGGGAAACGCTCACCCCTCCCTCTCCTGTCCCAGTAAGCACTGGACATGTTTTCAGAGTTTCTCTCAAAATACATACAGGGCAGCTGTCATATTCTGTCCTGCATCCAAAAGTCTCTTACTTCTACCAACCTTAAAAAGTAGACTGCTCTATTTTTAAAATATAATATGTTTATAGTAACCAGCGTAACATATTCACGCCGAAGAAAAGAAAGGTGCGGCTCGGCAACCATCAGAGCAGACCCAGAAAGATCTCTTAGCAGCTGCTAAAAGAACAAGGCAGAAGAGACGCGGCGAGACGACGTGCGCGTGCACAATCTGCTGTCCGACGGCAAAGAGGAGTCCGGATGGGCGGGGCCTAAAGGCAACAGGGAGGGAACACAAATGCATTACTTTTCAATGGAAAGCGAGACTGGGTGGAGCTTCCACCCCACTTCCAAAGCAACCCGGACAGAAACACAGCGACAATAGATCTCGCCAGAGCGCGAGCAGCGCGTTCGCGCTGCAACGCTAGGCGAGACCTAATAAAGGGGTTCACTGCTTGGTATTGACTTTTGTGAAGCTATCTAGATATATCTTGGCCTGGGCGGAGTACGCGGTGTTCTGCTCCGTGGAACTCTGTGAAGTGCCGAAAAAACTCTGTTGCTGTGTGTGGATAGATAGATAGATAGATAGATAGATAGATAGATAGATAGATAGATAGATAGATAGATAGATAGATAGAAAGCACAGTGGAAGTCGCCACTGTGTATAGTTAGTCAGTTTCCATGGTAAAGGCATTTTTTGTTTCTTTAATAACTTTGGTGCTGTTTGGTGAATCTGCACCATGGCTCCTTCATGAAAAGTTTTGCGCCAATCCATCAAGTGGAGCGAAGAAAAATGGGGATCCCAAAAGGGAAATTTGGTGGATGCCCCACCTCTAAATGAGGGGGGCGGGCTGTGAGTTTGGCAGGATGGGAGATCTGACGATTTATGTACAGTTCTGTCTTTATTCCTTCACTCTTGTTAAATTTGCATGTAGGACGTGAGGATGTGTAAATTCTATTAAAGATTTTGACTATCTGGCAGCTCTTCGTGGCTTGTGTAAACGTGACATATCTCAAATGAGTTTAGCTGGGTGTCTCCTTCATTAAATAGAAAATGTTTTGTACATTAAACAATTGCTTGGTAGGTGCGAATAGTTAATCTAGGAAATGATGAGCTTGGTAGACCTGCTAGAGGGATGGTGGTCCTTCCAAGTCAGGGGGCCAAGCACATTATTAAGAGAAGAGTGAAGGACCTGAAACTGTCTATATGTGATCCAGAGAGAAGGTAGCATGTGTCTGCTCTCAGTCGGGTGCTCTACCGGGTCACTGTGATGACACACACAAAATATGTAAATCATTACAAAAATAAAAATAGAGATATATTTTATAACGCCCTGAAATACGCTCCATTATTTATCCATCCGTGTGATATTAGAAACATAGGTTTTTAATGCTGGTTTGCTGCAAACACCAGACATTGATGCATCCTATTGATATCTTCTATTGCATTAATGCTAGACAGAATGTACTTACCGACCTTACAAACACAGACATACCCGGCGTTGGAATAAACTATGAGTAATTCTTAAGGGGGTGATGCATTATTGAGCTATGAATTGACAATTTATTTGCAGATTTTGCCTGCTAGTTTAGTCGCTTCCCTTGGCGCGCCATGCAGAATGGAATATGAGCCATCCGAGTGTCTAGAACGATGTATGATAAATGAAGTAGCATGCTACTTATACGCTTATCATGTTCCCTGACTAGCAACAGGTTCACCAAAGGGCACCGCCACTAAATGAAATTTTCCACCAGGACAATATATCATCGCGAGAAATGTATGCACTGGAAACTTACAAGCTTGCTCAGGACGCGGACAAGGTGTGAAATGGTAAAAAATGAAAAGCAGAAGCAGCATTCAGTAAATTTCACATGCAGCTGCATTTCCATAATGGCTGAGGCTGCGGCTTTCGCTGTTTGGAGCCGCCGGGGCGAAAATAAAACAGCATTGGCTGAGGGCGGCCGGAGATCCTGGATAAGTTGTCTGTGCCATCAGCAGTGGCACGAATGACACAAGGAAAGGGTAAGGGAAATATGTTAAAGGATAAGGAGTAGGGTCGGGATTTAAAGGCGGGAAATATTGGTATCACTTGTCCAAATCATGTACATCATTTTAGTTTTAGGGCAGGCATGACTGAGATAGCTATTCTACATAAGTGAACGGGAGCTATACAACGCATGGACATACAATAGGCCTCGTTTGCAAACATTTCCTCTGGTAAGCACCACGAGATGCTGTTGCGCGGCAAGGATACCATAGTCTCCAAAGTAAGAAAATAAATGGGCCCCATAATCTTTGATTTGTTAGTAAAATAAGCCATAACTGATGTGCAGTGGGCCCCTGTGCCACTGCGCCTGCCATACCCAGATAGCTACCCACCTGAGGAAAAGGAGACACATGCAAGCTTCCCACATTTACACCAACCTCACTGTTCTGAGTACACTATGATACGTGTTTTGGAGCAAATCTGAAGATGATTGGAACAGCTGTGATATGCTCCTGTGCAAATGGATTACACACAGTTTAGCTCCAGTGCATCTTGTAGACACTGAAGAATTCTCCAGATCTGATTTCCTGGAAAGTTCTGTGAATGTAGTATAAAGTGACTGGTTCAAGTCTGAGATTCTTCTGAACATCTAGATTGCAGCAGAGAAAGTCCTTGGGCAGAGGAAGTCAATGTATGCTCTGGCAATAATGCCACCTTAACACATTATCTCTACAGTACCTCTACAAGTCTGTCCTGATTGAGACACTACTGGAGACAAATGATAGGTGTTTCTCTGTTGTTTGCATAATCCTTGAAATGTGGTAACCAACAATCCTGGGCTATCCCATCAAACTAACCTTAATGTTGTGTGATATTGTGAGGAAGAAAGAGAAACTTCAGAGACAGCTACCTTTACACAGTTTGCTTTTGACTGCCTTGCATGTACCACAAACTTGCCTCACTCTTTAACATAAAGACGAAAATCACCATCGTAAATCAGTCCTCTCTTTTAAATGTCATAAAAAACTGGGAACCCAATAGTCACTGGAGATTCTTCAACATCACTGTCCTCCACCATCCCATAGCTCTTATCTTGCCTCTGTCTGCATTATTCTAATTCCTATTAGAACGTGAAACAAAATGTGCAGGCTCTCTGGCGAATGAACCAGTGCTTAATTTGATCCGGTGATTTTCGGGGCTCGGTACCGGAACTTAATTGGTTTCCGGTGCTCGGCACTGGCACTTAATTGTCATTACCACACTTATGACACTCTGACACATAGTGGCGCTGCTCATCTAATTTACAGATGAGCAGAACAACGTTTGTTTATGAATACAATGTACTTAAAAAAATACTAATACCTGCCTCCCCAGCTATTCCTTTAGCTTTGGGGACCTGGAATAATCTGAACTGTCGCACTTGCAGGCGAGAGAAATGGTTAGTAGTTGTCTTGGTACCGTCATTGGCAGCAATGACAGGGGCAAAGGGTGGTGCAAGCTGCAGTGGCCTCCTGGTCAGAGCCCTGGCACTTATTATTTTACAAATTAAGCACTGCAATGAACTCACTTTGGAAGTGGACATTACTGGTGGTAAGGCAGGCCCCACGTCTTAAGTGATGCAATAGCGAATCTGAATGTGACCATCGTAGCTGCTAATTAGTTCACCTATAAGTACTCAGCATGATGTTACACCCCAAGACCAATGAAGCAGTTTTGCAAAGCGAGAAATGTAGCCAACAGTGCAGTTTGTGTTCCTTTTTTAAAGTAAAGCCTCTGTGAAAGGACTTATGGCAGTGTGACATAACCAGATGTGGTGGCCAAGCAACGACCAGTTTACCTGCTGCCACTGAGGGCAAGGGCAGCCCTGAGCAATAGTGGGTAAAATCTCCCAATAAGCAGCCAACATACAGATTCCACACATCTAGAAGCCTCAACCGTTTCCTGGCAGGGCAACTGACTGTAAGAAATCAGTGCCAGGTGAAGTGAAATATCATGTAATGTCAAGCAGGACTATTCACCCACCTTTACAAAGGGTGAAGTTTCCTGACTTCATTTGACTATGCGGGTGAAGATTATAACTTCGTCCACCCCTAAATGGTGATCTCTACAGCCTGTTCCTCCATGGAGGCAAGTTCTAATAGTATTAATGAAAGTTTTAGAGGGCATTATCATGAGGTAATTTTATTTCCCATGCTTGTACATCCACACCTTCGGCTTAGGACACATATGGTGGGTAATTCAATGCAACAGACTGCACAATACAGACTCAGGTGAAAGGGAGCATTTTAGCAAAATGGAAGAATGTGGCATTTTGCACAATGTCAACTTCTGCAGCTATCAGTTCAAGCCAACTGAAGCCCTCGCCTTTCCACAGGCTCAATTACTCAGATTGTAGAGGGCTGAAAAAGAGCCGGGCTCTGTGATGAAACAGATCTCTTGCTCGTCTCCCAAACCCCTGCTAGCTACTTTGTGGTTGTGGAAAGGTTATCTGATCGCTGCCTGATGTACTTGTGGTCCGAAGGCAAGGCTCCTTGGGGAGCCTCAGAGCCACTGGCTACTCTCTGAGGTCTGTTTACCCTGCTGACACGCTGTGCAAGTCTGACCAAGTGCACTCCTGGAACAGGAGTCATTAACTTCCACAATGGCACAAGAGTCAAGAGCCCTGAGTTAGCAGCTATTAATTAGGAGGATAATTATGCCCTGGGCTGCAATTAGCAACCGCAAGACCCACTTAGCATCTCTTTCTCAAATCGTGTCTCTACAAGGCTAATGCTTCTTAAGGGTCCATTTAGAACCATTCACTGGTTACATGTACCTTGGGATATTGTTTCAGATGGACAGGATGGAAAACCAATACCTGATATTGACTCCTATCATTATTCTTCAGTTATTAGCGATGTCATTGCACACTACCAGAAGGGCTAGACACATGTGCACTTGGATTATTTAAACATTCCTTTACGATGAATCCTAACAAATGGACGGAAAGTTCTAATCAGCTGCCTGCCTTACACAAAGTGTATACATTAACGAATGAGTGATATAACTGCTTGTTAGATTTGACAGGTGCATCAATATGCCTTTCAAAATGCCTATCGCTTTCATTGGGGTTGATTTACAAAAGCATTTGCAATCCGAACATATCAGTTGGGGACTTATGAAACTAGTGGGTCACAAATACCAGGCCGCAATAGCACCAAGCAAGTACATCAAGCAAGCAAGACTGACTTTACCAAGGCTTATGGTGGGTGGAGAATGCGGGAGAGAGATCTCCCAATCACATTTACAAGCAATATGGACAATGGCATCTTTTTTGCTGTGCAATGTTTTCAATAACTGTTTACTAAGCCATCAACATAACGGGGCCATTAAGACCCAGCACTAATGTATTATTCTATTACTTAGTGGTCTGGCAAGTCAGCCTCGCTGGGGTTCTCTCACCTGAAAAATTTGAAAGGAAATTCGGCTGTACATCAAAATATCGAAACAAAAAGTATTGACACTCAAAATATTGTGGCCAAAATACCACAATTACAACAACAAAAATAATATCATAAAGGTATGTATATATCACTAAGTATAAATATACTATTCTTAACTCAACATTTGCACAAACACATACACACACAGACACATATTCACTGAAAAAACCAAAGGTTACAGGGACTTTATAGTTAGACTCACATTTCACTCGTACAAAACCAGAGAAATTCAGCAGTTATAGTTACATGAGCTAACTATAAGTTACGCCCCCAAAATGCACTGCTTATGATCTCGCATATTGCATCACTCACGACATGGTCAGTAATATCACTGATGGCATCACTAATGACATCGCAAATGACATCACTGATGACATTGTCCAGTGATTGAGAGTGTTTTTAAAAGCTTAAGAGTGTTAAAAATAAATACCAATGTACCACAAAAGGTAAATTAGTATAATTTGTGTACTACTAATGAGGGATACTATTTGTAACATATATTATGTGAGTGGCTGTGTGACTGTTGTATACATGTGTGAATGGGTGTGTGAGTAGCTGTATGGGAATGTAAGTTGGTGTGTGAGTGCCTGTATTGGTCAATAAGTGGGTGTGAGTAGCTGTATGGTTGAATAAGTAGGTGTGTGAGTTACAATATGGGTGAATAAGTGGATATGAGTAGCTGTATGGGTGACTGAGTGGCTATGTGAGTGGCAATATTGGTGAGTGAGTGGGTGTGTGAGTGGCTGTATGGGTGAGTAAGTGCCTGCGTGAGTGGTTGTATTGGTGAGTGAGTGAACATGTGAGCAGCTATATAGGTGGGTGAGTGATATGTGAGTGGCTGTATGGGTCTGTGAATGGGTGTGTGAGTGGCTGTATCAGTGAATCAGTGGCTGTGTGAGTGGCTCTATGGGTGAGTGACTGGGTGTGTAAGTGGGTGTATGGGTGAGTGTGACTGTTTGAGTTGATGTGTGGGTAAGTGAGTGGGTGTGTGAGTAGCTGTATTGCACATTCAGTGTCTGTATTAGTGCCTTTATAGGTGAGTGAGTAGGTGTGCAAGTACTTGTATGGATGTGTGAATGGGTATATAAGTGGTTGTGTAGCTGTGTGAGTGGCTCTTTTGAGAGGCTGTAGGGGTGAGTGATTGGGTGTGTGAGTGGCTGCATGAGTGAATAAGTGGGAGTGGAAGTAGCTGTATAGGTGAGTGAGTGGCTATGTGAGTGAGTGCATGGGTGAGCGGGTGGCTGTGTGAGTAGGTGTATGGGTAAGTGAGTGACTGTATGTGTGAGTGAATGGGTGTGCGAGTGGCTCTGTGATGAGTAAGTGGGTGTGTGAGTGGCTGTATGGGTAGGTCAGTGGGTGTACGACAGATTTTGTGGGATGTGAGTGAGTGTGTGAGTGGTTCTGTGGATGAAGTCATCAGTGATGTCATTTGAGAAGTCATCAGTGATGTCACTGACCATGTCATGAGAGGTGTAATATGAGGTAATAAGTAGTGCATTGCAGGGGCGTAAGTTATAGTTAGCTCAGCTAACTATAACTGCTGAAATTCTATGGTTTTCTATGAATGAAATGTGAGCCTAACTACAGCATCCCTGTAACATTTGTTTTTTGCAGTGAATTTCTAAGGTTTTTTAAAATTCTATTTCCTATTTATAATATCCCTGTAACCTTTCATTTTTTTCAGTGAATTTCTAAGGTATTTTTTAATGTTGTTTCCTAACTTTAACGACTTGTAACCTTTGTTTATTTAAGTGAATTTATAGATTTTTAAAATTATATTTCCTAAATGTAACCTTTAACCTTTGAGAGTGAGTTGTGCGTGCGTGCACGAGTGTCTCAGTGGGTATGTGAGTGAGTGTGTGAGTGTCTCAATGGGTGTGTGAGTAGGTGTGTGAGTGTCTCAGTGGGTCTGTGAGTGGATGCATGGGTGTCTTAGTGGGTACATGAGTGTCTGAGTGAGTGAGTGGGTCTGTGAGTAGATGTGAGAGTGTCTGAGTGGGTTTGTGAGTGCCTACATGAGTGTGTGAGTCAGTTTGTGAGTGCATGAGTGTCTGAGTGGGATTGTGAGTGGGTGTAGGTGTCTGAGTGAGTCTGTGAATGGGTGAATGAGTGTCTGAATTGGTCTGTGAGTGGGTGCATGAGTGTCTGAGTGGGTCTGTGAGCAGGTGTAGGTGTCTGAGTGAGTCTGTGAGTGGGTGCATGAGTGTCTGAATGGGTCTGTGAGTGGCTGTGTTGGTCTGTGAGTGGGTGCATGAGTATCTCAGTGAGTGTCTTTGTGTGTCTGTGAGTTGGTGTGTGAGTGTCTTAGTGTGTCTGTGACAGTGTCTGAGTGGGTCTGTCAGTGGGCTTGTGAGGGCCTGAGTGTGTGAGTGGGTGTCTAAATATCTGTGTGGGTGCATCAGTAGCTGTGTGAGTGACTCAACTGCAAAGAAACCACACCTGCCCTTTTATCCAACAAGATTCCACAGTTTTGCACAAAATACCTACCCAAAGTGGAGTTCTTTTTACTGGTTAATTACTAAGTGCTACCTCCTTGAGTTAAATGTCCAGTACGTATTCTACACTACAGCTGCGTAATGGAGCACGAGGAAATGTCACCAGTGACCTAGTGTGCTTTTTGGCAATGTGCTTGTGTCAGTGATGTCATTTGAGATATCATCAGTGATGTCATCAGTGATGTCCCTGACCATGTCTTGAGTGATGTAATATTGAATTTCTTTGCTTTGTTTTACTGAAGATCTTTCTTGGAGTGTGTTTATTTTTCTAATTGTGGTCCACAAAAGTGGACAAATTCTAATTTCATGTAAATTTGTAAATTTTAAGTATTTAAAATTAATTAAATATGAATAGCCTGCTTTTCTTATCTACAGTTTTTGATTATTTTTTCAGAGCCTTTGTTAATGTCTGACATTTTCACTCATTATATATCCTTTCTCAGTTTAAGCATGCATTGTTTCTTTGTAAAGATCCAAGCAAACCATATTCATTCATTTAAATTGTATTCATTCATTTATATATCAAACAGATTTTTTTCGGCTGGTGAATATTTGTAAAATGTACGATATGTCCCATATACTGAAAAGTTTGGAGACCCCTGCCTTTGACCACATCGGAAGTAAAATTTGAGAGATCCAAAAGATAATAATAATGAGAGGGACCACCCAAGCCAGAAGGCATTCCTCGATGTTGTGATGTTTGCCTGAATCCACTGTGTGTAGTAATACAAATTACACTCATTGCACTCATTTAGGCACTCCTAAGTGCCACTAATGGGAACAGGTTGGTCTGATAGATCATAGTGTATCCTGTCTTTCTGTATTGTTTTTTATGCATTCCTGCTCAACCTCTCATCAGAATAGTCTTTAAACTGGCCTGGGATGTCGAAGCATGAAAAGCATGAGGCCCTGACAAGATGGAGGACTGGGCCTGTCTTCATCACTTCACAAGGGTCCTTCAAATCACTGCCATCACTCTTGACAAATAAAATAATTTTGATAATTTTTAGTCCTTGCATACCCTCCGCCAGCCTCTCAATACCACCAAAAGTAGAGGGGGTAAAAATAATAAAAGTCATATCTACATGGAGGCCTGACATCTACATGCTCACCCCAGCACACATATGAATGCACCGAGGATGGTAGGAGGAGTCTCTCAAACACCCCCCCCTCCCAACTCCGGGTACCATGAGACAAATCTCTGACTGTCTCCTAGCGAAACAAAATTACCAGTATTGTCTTTCCTACAAAAAGCAAAATGTGTAAAGAATTTGATTGCATTTTGGATACAGGTACAGGTGCACGTGCACTGTGGTGTGAATACATAAGAGGCAATATTTTTATTTGTATGTTCGTTTGTTTCCCATGTTTGTAAGGTGCCAATACCATCCAGGGTTTACTTTATACTAACAACCTTTCAATGCATGCACTCCGATTGTGGAACACTGGACTGAACTGCGAGTAATAAGATTATTTCACACAAAGTTATTGTTTTTCCTGAATTCTTTCTCTGGCTATCATCAGAGCAGTTGTCTTTAAGCTGTTTGGAGCCTCCCCACTCCCATCCCTCCAGGATATGAAGGATTGTTCAGAGCTGGGAGGGCTCTGGCAAGAAAGGCTTGGTCTGTCTCTGTAACTTCACAATTGTCCCAGAAAACTAACGACGTTCTGCCAATGGATATTGCACATTGTGCTTTTAAAGGGAAGTTTGAACATCATTCCAATGCTTAATACATATGTTACTGTTAGAAACTTAAAGCTAAAAAGCTTCAGTAGGTGTATATTTATTACATTTCTCGGAGCAAATATCTGCAAGCCATTCTCCAATAATGTAGCTTGCTTGCAATATTTAACATTTTAATTGTGATCAAATGGCTGTTATATCATTTGGGGTGCCAGTGTCTTTTTGACCAATTAGCGGGTCGCTGTGCAAAAAAAGTTTGAGTGTCACTGCTTCACATTCTCGCGGATGCTTCATTAATAGCTATAGAAAGCAATACAATGAGGAAGTTGGTTGAAAGGCAGTGGCAGCGGATGATGTTTGAAAGTAGTGGGATGTAATCCCTGGCAGGAGTTCACGCCATTTAAAAAAAAAATTGCCCCACTCATACTCCCTCGGTCTCCCATGTGTTCTCTTCCCCCTCACTCACTCTAACTCACATTCTCTCACTTACTCATTCTCACTCATGTTCACTCCATCTCACTGTTACTCAAGCACAAACGTGCGTATACTCGCAGTTCTCACTCTCACTTATAAACACACTTACACAAACTCACCTTTTCACACTCACTGACTCTGGGCCCTGGTGCAACTGCACCTGCTACACCATTGATAGTTACACCCCGACTCACTTCCAGTCCCTCTCACAATCTCCAATACCTCACTCCTACTAATGCACTCACACTCCTTCACTCACTCCCTTGTACTCAATTTCACATCTTCATACAACCTCTCAAACTCAGATTTTCACTCACTTTTACTCTCATTGACACTTGAAAACATACTCAGAGACATAATTTCACTCAATCCCCTTCACTTTCATTACTCACAAACACACTCACAAACACATATACATACGTGACCAAGGTGCGGCTGCACCGAAACGCGTCGGGCGTTTGTTTGCCATTTGTTCGTAAATAAATCACGCTTTATGGATTTGGGCTCAAGACTATTTTGTTTAAAAAATACGAAGTATTTGGAAATTTCAAGGAGGATCGCTACCTCGCTTGAGCCCGCCGCCGAAAAGAGGCAGAGAGACCCGCAAACTTGTTTTGAGAATATATATATATATATATATATATATATATATATATATATATATATATATATATAATTATTTTTTTTTTTACTTAGCTTGCTTCCTTTGTAGCATGAATCTGGTGCTGGACATTGGAACCAGCAAGCCATGATTCCCAATTGAGGAGCCAGCCACAGCAGCAAGGGCAGGTTTGAAAAGGGAAAGGTCCACCTCAAGCCCTCTCACAGCTTCTTGATAGGACTGGAAGCACAGCCCTATAAGAAGCTGGGGTAGAGCTGGGGATCCTGCTGCAGCTGCTTTGTGTAGCTTCTCACTGCTCTCAAGGATGCACTGACATGTGCCCTGACAGCCACATTTTAGCAGATATACTGTGCTGCCAGAAGGTATATGCAGTATGGTTGCTAAATAAAGTGATTTGTACCTGTATGAGGAGACCATAGTTGAACTATGCCCCTCAGGCACGTGCAATCCAGACATCCACCTACACAGTGTTGTTTTAACTGCACTCTTTAGCTGGATTGTACCTCAGACCCCTGAGCTTACTCTTCCTTCTCCTGTCATCCTTGAGATGAAGCCGAGATGGCTGACTTGTGCACTGGCAGTGTTTGTGAAAACATGCAAGTCTTGTTTTCAAGAACACTGCTAAATTAAATAATCCACAATGTTGGGACTCAGAGAAGCAAGGTGTGAAATGTCGGGCCTCAAAGGAGGCAGGGGGGCTGCGCCCTGGAGCCCTTGACAAGGAGCCAAAATTGTTGAAAGCAAACCCTAAAACTTGCAACCCAATCTCTAGAGCAAATGTAAAATGGTCAGGAGGTAAGTGAGGCGGGATGACAGCCATTTTAAAAACCCTAAATCATACCATTTCAGAGCATTTCTTGCTTCAAATTGAGTACTTTTTAGGAAGGATGGTCTGATTCTACACATTTCAAAGGTAAAAGAGCACATAGAGAAATTATTAGAGTACACTGTATTATAATCTGGGCAACTTCAATTATGTTATTCCAAGGCATAAATATGGATTTGTCGGATTTGCAACATAATCCATCATCTGCCACATAATCTTCAGATTTTGAGAAAAAAATTGATTCTAGCTCAAGCAGATTAAAAGTTACTAAAATCTCAGCAACACATGTTGCCACACAGCTGCTTGGCTATCTTTCAGTTGAAAATTACCGTATTTGAATGTTACAATGGTGCTAATGAGGTGAAACTTTTGTCCAGACAGTTTTAATGTAAAAATTGAGACAATTATGAAGTAATACTATCACAGAATGTGCCACATTATGTTGCATAATTTGCCTTTTCTTACCACATAATTTTGTCAAACCTGCTACATATTTTAGTCCTCTCATGGCCACATAATTCCAGTGGCCGTGAATATAATATGCCACCGAATATACCAGAAAAATACGTTCATGAATTTATCACCAAACACAATTCCCTAATTTATCATTGAAAGCCTTCTGTACATGATTTATCTAGTCCTTGGATTAATTTTATTTACCCCAGAGTAAGGGCAGTTATATCGGTAAATTTGCGTTACTCTTTGGCGTGAAATTACCAGTAATTACGCTATTATGCCCACTCACGTATTTAAGAATTGTTTTGGGGGCAAATTAGAACAGAAACAATTAACTTAGTAAGCACCAGCAGCTGCTTGCACTGTTGTTCATGTTGTTTTGCACTTAGCACTATTTTGAATGCGAGGGTGCATTTTGGCCTAAGAAACTAGTGCTTAATGGCTGGAGTAAGTCAGGAGAAAATTATACCCCAAGAGCACATTTAGTGAGCACAAGCGACTGCTCACGCTGCTATTCATGTTCTACTGCATTCATCTCTATTTTCTAGCGCAAAGTGCATCCTGCATCTATTTTGAATGCAAGGAGCATTTTTGGTCTAAGAAAATAGCACTAAATGCAGAATTACTCTTTTCGCCTAATTTCTCAGAACCTCGCAGATTGTTTAGGTAATTCAGTGATTACGCCACACGGAATTATGGGAGTTACACCCACCGTTACATTTATGTTGAAAAAGGTGTAAATCCATCATTTATCATAATTTAGCAATCCTGCTTTTTCTGTTTGTGGGAAGGAGTTGCTGGCTTATTTTTTCCGAAATTCAGCTGCTTTGAAGGAACTCAAGGGGTATTCAGCCTCACCACAAGTTCACCCTAGTTCACCCTAGTTAGTAAATTGTGCCCTTTGTGATCAAATCTACAGCATCACATTAACGTTTTGAAATGCTAAATATTATCAACACAACTCATTTTTTTATGCAATGTCCTTATGTTGCTATTATGCAGGCTGCCTTTTCTCAAACCTGACATGGTAAGTCACATTCCTTTTGAACAGGAATACATATCTGTTTCAACCTGATTGGTTGTCATCAGTGAGATAAGGTTTGTATCAACAATGGCACAATGATCGTAGACAGATAGCTTGGCACACTCCTCTAGGTTACAGTAACTAACTTTGACAGCAAAATAAGGGGAAAGTGCAATTATTTAAAGAGATCTTAACCGCTGAGAATTACTTTTAGCAGCATTTCTTTCAATCATTTCTAGGTTTTGCCTGCACAGTGGAATGCTTGCGAAATCCCTTGTAAACAGAACAAAAATATAAAAACCTTAAAAGGGGCTTATTACTTACCAGTACTTCCCATTGATTGGCTCGCTTTTGTTTCCTTGATTCTGATTGGTCAGCGCATGCTGCTCCTTTGTACTTCCCCCCGGGGCTTCTTTAGCTGTGTGTCTGCCATGGAGCTTGGACCAAGTACGGTTTACATCCTGTGGCCAGAGTCCTTCCACTGGCCGCAGGCTCCTCCAAGTACTTTTAAAACAATTTTGGACTTGCCCTCTTCAAGAGTGCATGGCTTTGCAGTTGTGTCCCGCTCCCTCATCTTGCTTTTGTCACCCCACCCCCTCCCAATTACCATTTTTGGTGCTCCCTACCACCTTCACCTCCCAATGTTGCTTCCCACACGTCCCTTGTGTTAGTTTCCCAACCCCCTCCTGCTGTCCGTTCTTGCTGCTCCCTCCCTCCAACACAGCACCTGCATGTGTCTTTTTGTATTTATGCTTCACTGAAAATTTGCAAAGGCAATAGGTTTCGCCTATGCAAAATCTGTTGGCTTGTCAATGTTTTCTTACATGTTGCACAGCAGTTGAACTGCTGTGCAACATGGGTTAAGGTGAATTTAAAAAAGCACTATGACGCGGCCAGCAGTGCCTTCACAGAAGAGAAGTAAATCTGTCTTACCCCCACCCCAATCAAAACATGAAAATAAATACTTTGATATCAAGCCCCATGTTTTCACTTAGCAGGTATCTAAAATAGGAGTGTGCAAAGTTACAAAGATTTTTTTGCAACCTTTGCAAAGTTGTAGGGTAAAACGGTGGAACTCCATGTTTTGCGATAAATTACATTACGAACGCTAATCTAGCAGAGTAATAGGCTGTGCGCATTTGCTATAGTGCATAGAAAAACTCTCAAAAGGGTAAGCTTGCAGAAACAAAGCCTGCAAATTAAAGGGAGAAGCTATTCCACCTCCCGGAGAGGCCATGCCAATGGGACAATGGGTACTATGAATATATATAACATACCATTATTTAACATAAATATTCAAGCTTGGCTACTTGATTAGACTGAAAATAATCTCACATTGCGGCGAAAATAACCTTGCAATGGATAGAAATACTTTGAAAGAGCAAAGGTAAACCTGCACCAGGAAATGTTGCACACTTCGAGAACGACAAAAATAGTGAACATTGCAAAACTTTGATGCAGTAAACAAAAAATAAAATCCATATACCCTTAAATAAGCAGGTGGAAACCACACACTTACCCTACAAAACCTCAAGGCAGATACTATTCAGTAACTGGCAAAAAATAGGGATTTGGAGGGGCAGCCGACCACCGGGAGGTGTGCTGCTGATCCCAGGTGAGTTGGGGGGGGGGGGAGGGGGGTGGAGTTTGGGGGTGGAACGTATGGGTGGAGGGAGGGTAGGGGAGAAATAAGTGATAACAATGTATAGTGAGGCGTTCTTAGTTTGTATGGCAAGATTGCCTAGGTTGTGGATTAAAGCTTCAGCTTCATTAAAGCAGCCATTTTCACACTATGCTGCTGTCAGGGGTCTGGGCTGCACCCTCACGCCCAATAGGTGATAAACAGGAGGGATTATTGTATTGTGTTGCACAATGTCCCTATCACAGGGAAATGCCTTTAACCGGAAACGCTTGCTTCTTAAGTTCACATTGAGAAGTCTCTCTCTTGGACATAGTGCTGTAAGCGGTAACAGTCGTGCTGCTCCTAAATGCACTGTTAAATTGTATGTCTGAGCGCTTATGTTCTTCTTTAATAACTTCGAATAAAAGACTGAATAAATTTAACAACAGCCTCTGAAAAAAGTGCAATGAGTCATATTATAGGGACATAGAAGAAATCATACGAGTCTCTCCACCGAACACAGTCCTGTGTTGTAGGCAATCTCAGATAACACCATTTTCATTTCAGTTCAGTCCCATAAAATTACCATTAACATTACAGCTCATGCAGAACGTAGATAAATGTAGAAATGTCACCGAATTCTTACAGGCTGGACTTTTAGTTCCACTGGCTCGCCACCTGCGTTTTTCCTGGTCTAATATTTTATTACTCCCCTCCATGAGTTCCTTTTCCTCGTACTGACCATGTAAATCACAAATCAATTCTCATTTAAAATGCCTGACTATAGATTGCTTTTGAAAGCACACACTCCTGTGAACTCTTACATGCTCTTAATGTGCATTAGAAAAACGTTTCTTAAAAAAAAAACCTCAAGGAATTCATTTTACTGGAGAAGCTGCTACAGACCATAAGATCTGTTTTGTGAATATGCAAAGTCATCCTTCATCCATGACGTGCTGGGCGGGTAAATAGTTGTAAGGAGATGGAGGACAACCACAAACCTAGGACCATGTTTTTTTCTCTGATTTGTTAACATGATGAAGTGCATTAAATGGCAAACTGCAGGATGAATTTGCTCAATGGTCGAACTGCCTGACTTAAGAATGTCCTCTGAGTCCCAACAATAACTGCTCTAAATTAGAATCAATCTGTAGTTAGGCATTTTAAAAGGGACACTGACAAAAAGTCACATTTACTTATGTTCATGGATTCATATTCAATAGTAGATGGGATATGGACTTTAGGAACCAGACAGACTATCCAGGAAGGATTATTCTATACAGAGCAAAGTTTTAGGAAGGAAACAAAAAGAGAAATTCTTGGAGTACTTCTTAACTCCGCCTTACTCCAGAGGGTGAAGTGAGATAACTGGAGATTCTGGGTATGGAGAGAAGAAGAGCACCTAAGGAGGGCAGCTTTAGCTACACATGTCTTCTTACCTTTGCCGTTAGGCTGCAAGGATCCTATTTCTAACAGCGTTCATGAGTGGAGAAAGCAGAATGTGGAGTAGATGTTCTCATCTCAAGTTCTGGCACATGCTTTTCTTTCAGAAGTTCTATTGGGAGATCTGAGTGAATTATTCACTCTAATCTCAATATAAGGATGTTGTAAAGAAAGTATTGTCTGGTATTAACTCTGCAAAGCTTACCTCTGAATGTATAAGCAGGAATATTGTTGTAAGTTTGCTTCCCCTCCGTTAAGTTGCCGAGGCCAAGATGGTGCCCAGGGCTGAGTTGTTTGATGGAGGTCTTTAACTTCTCGTGTACCATTCAGGACAAATGGAGTGGAGTTTTGCAGAGGAGCTGAGTTGAAGGACAAGTGGAGCTCAGACTTAAGTGGGAACTTAGATAATGGCTCCAACTGCAGGTGACAAGAGGATGGAGATGGGATGGTCCTGAAAAGCAGCAAACTTGTGGATTGAGATATAGGTATGTTGGTGATGCATAGCTGCATGATGATGGATGATAGTGAACATTTTTAACCAAATATGTATAATGAAGTCCATTAAATATTTTATGGTGAAGTGAGATGGAGTGACAACTTATTTTCAGATAGAGGAGGCTTGAGCATCCTTTTCAAAGCAGCAACACAACAAGGAGATAGCAAGCAGAGCCACACATCAAAATTGAGTATTTTGAAACAAGAGGTAAGCATATAGGCTAGAGGGGATCATTCTGAGTTCGTGGTTGCCCATTCAACACCTTTGTTCTGGATGGAATGAAAAGTGTTTTTTTCATTGAAAGTGGACATGAAAAAGTAGGGCTGCTGTTTGGTAAGCCCAGAGGCTGTTTAATAAAAAAGAGTCCCATAGATAAAGAAATAGTAAGTCCAAAGGTAAAATTTTTCACCACGGCTTCGTTTCACGGCCAACCGACGATGACGGTCCCTCCTCGGACATTCCTGCAGCCTTGCCCCGCTGAACTTCTAACTTCTCAGACATTTTTCTTCAAGAATTTTTCTAAGACTGAAAGGAAGCGTTGTCTGGGCCCAATCCACTTCCTGCATCCGTACCGCGCTCCTTTGCAGTCAGCCATAACTTTCGACTTTGACATGGTCTCGCGCGACCAGATGTCAGCGGGTGGCGTTCTGATCTTTTAGGTGCTAGATTTCACCCAAGTTTCTTTTTATTCTTAACTCTAGTTTTACTGATTGGATTTTTCCAGTTTTGGTATCAAATAATTAATTTAAACTTACTCTATTTTTCTAAATTGGCATAGGGTGTTTCGTGTGTTGTGTTTTCACTTTATTACTGCTTGTGTACTGCATAAATACTTTGCACATTGCCTCTAAGTTAAGCCTGGCTACTTTTAGTGCCAAGCTGCCCAGGGCTAAGCATAGGTTAATTTAGTGACGTTTTGTGGTTCACCCTGCAAGAGATTGTGGCTGTTGCGTCACAGGGGGGCACACCCCAGTCAACCAACAACCCAATTTCCCACACATATTATAAATCAACCAAATCAATTTGTGAAAAATATTCTTTTAGACTGACAAACCTTAAGATGTTTTGAGAGAACTCGCTTAAGACCCATCCTTTTTATAAGCAGGTCTGAAATTAAAGTCTTAATTTTTTTTTAGATTGTCACAAATATGTCATGAGTGACTTACCAAAGATAGAATATAAAATCTCACTCAATTCATCCAGCAGCAGAATATTTGTCTGGTTAGTCTGTTTACCGCAGAATTGTAATAGTTCTCTCAGCCTTGAACACACAGTAACACTGATAATAAGGAATGTGTTATATAGTGCTTCACATTGCATTTCTGTCCTTTCTAAGCACTACCAATTGCACTGATGTTGCTAATACTGATTTTAATTTTATTCAGTCCACAGACCTTGGAAGGAAGGAATGGAAAAATGTATTTGCCAGAATTTAAACGTAAGAACTCCAGATCCCTGGAGTCATCATGAGTTAGTGGTACCTTAGTGAAATAACGTACATGCACTTGCATTAAACCCAACTCAAATTTTAAATCCAGTGCAGGGACACTACTTGGTTCTCCATGAATTGCTTTCCACAGT
Source organism: Calotriton arnoldi (assembly GCA_963921515.1). Lineage (NCBI taxonomy): Eukaryota > Metazoa > Chordata > Amphibia > Caudata > Salamandridae > Calotriton > Calotriton arnoldi. The sequence goes on from CAWUFW010000742.1 coordinate 3,564,423, forward strand.
TTACCATACAAACTATTTATCCTTGGTGGATGGTTTCTTAGAAGGGGCCCGCCACACTTCTACCCAAAAAGGCTATGATTTAAGTGTAAATTAATGGCATAAACAAGGACCCACCATGCATAGAATTAACAAGCATTTGCAATGCAATAGGTCTTGCATTTACGCAAATTTGAGCTATTGGCATTGTAAATGACAATGCCTTTTATTTATGTTTTGGTTTTTAAAACATAAATAAAAGACATTGTCATTTACAATGCCAATAGCTTCAACTTGCATAAATGAGAGACCTATTGCATTGCAAATGCTTGTTTCATCCCAGCTACTTGGCGCTGCCCTGCATGGGAATTCCTACCTGGAGAATGACAATGCTGTCCAGAACTGCCCATTCCTTCCTGACTTCAGTGATCTTGCATGGCCTCCACTTTTACCCTTACTTTATCAGTACCACAGAATCAGTACTTTGAGGTTATTTTTTGCCCAAATATTCTTCTGGGGGACAGTTCCATGGATTTACAACACAGTCAGTAAATCAAGGCCATTACACTACAAGTCTTTGCTCATAGGCAGGACCACTGGAATAACGCAATATTGTGGCCGCCGCGTTCTCGGAGTATTTACATATTTTCCACACTTGCCGCATGATTCAGACCTTCTGTATCAATTGCAAACATTGATTCTAGCTCAGATGGATCAAAAGAGGCTTTAAAAAGCATCAGCCGTGGTCCCCCGGGGGGACAGAAGCTTTGCAAAGATTAACTGTCACCATTTCGTTGCTGAAGGCTGTATTCGGGTGTTAGAGTGCTGCTAATGAGGAGAAACATTTGCCCAGACAGTACTACTGTGTTGTAAAATGACAAAATAGCAAAATATTGCGACAGAATGTGCCATATTACGCTGCATCATTGCACCTCTTCTGTGTCCGATTACGATTGTACCTCTCCAGTCCCTGCAGCACGTGTTCTGACCTGGGTCTCAGGCTCTACAACAGCTCTGCTGCCCTTGTTCTCTGGCTCTACAGCAGCTCTGCTGACCTGGTTCTCTGGCTCTACAGCAGCTCTGCTGACCTGGTTCTCTGGCTCTACAGCAGCTCTGCTGACCTGGTTCTCTGGCTCTACAGCAGCTCTGCTGACCTGGTTCTCAGGCTCTAGAGCGGCTCTGCTGGCCTGGTTATCTGGCTCTACAGCAGCTCTGCTGACCTGGTTCTCTGGCTCTACAGCAGCTCTGCTGACCTGGTTCTCAGGCTCTAGAGCGGCTCTGCTGACCTGGTTTTCTGGCTCTACAGAAGCTCTGCTGACCTGGTTCTCTGGCTCTACATCGGCTCTGCTGACCTGGTTCTCTGGCTCTACAGCAGCTCTGCTGACCTGGTTCTCTGGCTCTACAGCAGCTCTGCTGACCTGGTTCTCAGGCTCTACAGCAGCTTGCTGACCTGGTTCTCTGGCTCTACAGCAGCCCTGCTGACCTGGTTCTCTGGCTCTACAGCAGCTCTGCTGACCTGGTTCTCAGGCTCTACAGCAGCTTGCTGACCTGGTTCTCTGGCTCTACAGCAGCTCTGCTGACCTGGTTCTCTGGCTCTACAGCAGCTCTGCTGAGCTGGTTCTCTGGCTCTACAGCGGCTCTGATGACCTGGTTCTCTGGCTCTACAACAGCTCTGCTGACCTGGTTCTCAGGCTCTACAGTGGCTCTGCTGACCTGGTTCTCTGGCTCTACAGCAGCTCTGCTGACCTGGTTCTCTGGCTCTACAGCAGCTCTACTGACCTGGTTCTCTGGCTCTACAGCAGCTCTGCTGACTTGGTTCTCAGGCTCTAGAGCAGCTTGCTGACCTGGTACTCTGGCTCTAGAGCAGCTCTGCTGACCTGGTTCTCAGGCTCCAGAGCAGCTCTGCTAACGTGGTTCTCTGGCTCTACAGCAGCTCTGCTGACCTGGTTCTCTGGCACTACAGCAGCTCTGCTGACCTGGTTCTCTTGCTCTACAGCAGCACTGCTGACCTGGTTCTCAGGCTCCAGAGCAGCTCTGCTGACGTGGTACTCTGGCTCTACAGCAGCTCTGCTGACCTGGTTCTCTGGCACTACAGCAGCTCTGCTGACCTGGTTCTCTGGCTCTAGAGCAGCTCTGCTGACCTAGTTCTCAGGCTCCAGAGCAGCTCTGCTGACCTGGTTCGCTGGCTCTACAGCAGCTCTGCTGACCTGGTTCTCTGGCTCTACAGCAGCTCTGCTGACCTCATTCTCTGGCTCTAGAGCAGCTCTGATGACCTGGTTCTCTGGCTCTAGAGCAGCTCTGATGACCTGGTTCTCTGGCTCTAGAGCGGCTCTGATGACCTGGTTCTATGGCTCTACAATAGCACTGCTGACCTGGTTCTCAGGCTCTACAGCCGCTCTGCTGACCTAGTTCTCTGGCTCTACAGCAGCTCTGCTGACCTGGTTCTCTGCCTCTACAACGGCTCTGATGACCTTGTTCTCTGGCTCTACAGCGGCTCTGCTGACCTGGTTCTCTGGCTCTAGAGCAGCTCTGCTGACCTGGTTCTCTGGCTCTACAGCAGCTCCACTGACCTGGTTCTCTGGCTCTACAGCAGCTCCGCTGACCTGGTTCTCTGGCTCTAGAGCAGCTCTGCTGACCTGGTTCTCTGGCTCTAGAGCAGCTCTGCTGACCTGGTTCTCTGGCTCTAGAGAGCTCTGCTGACCTATTTCTCTGGCTCTACAATGGCTCTGCTGACCTGGTTCTATGGCTCTAGTACGGCTCTGCTGTCCTGCTTCTCTAGCTCTACAATGGCTCTGCTGACCTGGGTCTCAGGCTCTACAGTGGCTCTGCTGACCTGGGTCTCAGGCTCTACAGCAGCTCTGCTGACCTGGTTCTCTGGCTCTACAGCGGCTCTGCTGACCTGGTTCTCTGGCTCTACAGCGGCTCTGCTGACCTGGTGCTCTGGCTCTACAGCAGCTCTGCTGACCTGGTTCTTTGGCTCTACAGCAGCTCTGCTGAGCTGGTTCTCAGGCTCTAGAGCAGCTTGCTGACCTGGTTCTCTGGCTCTAGAGCAGCTCTGCTGACCTGGTTCTCTGGCTCTACAGCAGCTCTGCTGACCTGGTTCTCTGGCTCAAGAGCAGCTCTGCTGACCTGGTTCTCTGGCTCAAGAGCAGCTCTGCTGACCTGGTTCTCTGGCTCTACAGCAGCTCTGCTGACCTGGTTCTCTGGCTCTAGAGCAGCTCTGCTGACGTGGTTCTCTGGCTCTAGAGCGGCTCTGCTGACCTTATTCTCAGGCTCTACAGCCGCTCTGCTGACCTGGTTCTCTGGCTCTACAGCAGCTCCGCTGACCTGGTTCTCTGGCTCTACAGCAGCTCCGCTGACCTGGTTCTCTGGCTCTAGAGTAGCTCTGCTGACGTGGTTCTCTGGCTCTAGAGCAGCTCTGCTGACCTGGTTCTGTGGCTCTAGAGAGCTCTGCTGACCTAGTTCTCTGGCTCTAGTACGGCTCTGCTGTCCTGGTTCTCTAGCTCTACAATGGCTCTGCTGACCTGGGTCTCAGGCTCTAAAATGGCTCTGCTGACCTGGGTCTCAGGCTCTACAGCAGCTCTACTGACCTGGTTCTCTGGCTCTACAGCGGCTCTGCTGACCTGGTTCTCTGGCTCTACAGCAGCTCTGCTGAGCTGGTTCTCTGGCTCTACAGCGGCTCTGATGACCTGGTTCTCTGGCTCTACAACAGCTCTGCTGACCTGGTTCTCAGGCTCTACAGTGGCTCTGCTGACCTGGTTCTCTGGCTCTAGAGCAGCTCTGCTGACCTGGTTCTCAGGCTCTAGAGCGGCTCTGCTGGCCTGGTTATCTGGCTCTACAGCAGCTCTGCTGACCTGGTTCTCTGGCTCTACAGCAGCTCTGCTGACCTGGTTCTCAGGCTCTAGAGCGGCTCTGCTGACCTGGTTTTCTGGCTCTACAGAAGCTCTGCTGACCTGGTTCTCTGGCTCTACATCGGCTCTGCTGACCTGGTTCTCTGGCTCTACAGCAGCTCTGCTGACCTGGTTCTCAGGCTCTACAGCAGCTTGCTGACCTGGTTCTCTGGCTCTACAGCAGCTCTGCTGACCTGGTTCTCAGGCTCTACAGCAGCTTGCTGACCTGGTTCTCTGGCTCTACAGCAGCTCTGCTGACCTGGTTCTCTGGCTCTACAGCAGCTCTGCTGAGCTGGTTCTCTGGCTCTACAGCGGCTCTGATGACCTGGTTCTCTGGCTCTACAACAGCTCTGCTGACCTGGTTCTCAGGCTCTACAGTGGCTCTGCTGACCTGGTTCTCTGGCTCTACAGCAGCTCTGCTGACCTGGTTCTCTGGCTCTACAGCAGCTCTACTGACCTGGTTCTCTGGCTCTACAGCAGCTCTGCTGACTTGGTTCTCAGGCTCTAGAGCAGCTTGCTGACCTGGTACTCTGGCTCTAGAGCAGCTCTGCTGACCTGGTTCTCAGGCTCCAGAGCAGCTCTGCTGACGTGGTTCTCTGGCTCTACAGCAGCTCTGCTGACCTGGTTCTCTGGCACTACAGCAGCTCTGCTGACCTGGTTCTCTTGCTCTACAGCAGCACTGCTGACCTGGTTCTCAGGCTCCAGAGCAGCTCTGCTGACGTGGTACTCTGGCTCTACAGCAGCTCTGCTGACCTGGTTCTCTGGCACTACAGCAGCTCTGCTGACCTGGTTCTCTGGCTCTAGAGCAGCTCTGCTGACCTAGTTCTCAGGCTCCAGAGCAGCTCTGCTGACCTGGTTCGCTGGCTCTACAGCAGCTCTGCTGACCTGGTTCTCTGGCTCTACAGCAGCTCTGCTGACCTGATTCTCTGGCTCTAGAGCAGCTCTGATGACCTGGTTCTCTGGCTCTAGAGCAGCTCTGCTGACCTGGTTCTCTGGCTCTAGAGCGGCTCTGATGACCTGGTTCTATGGCTCTACAATAGCACTGCTGACCTGGTTCTCAGGCTCTACAGCCGCTCTGCTGACCTAGTTCTCTGGCTCTACAGCAGCTCTGCTGACCTGGTTCTCTGCCTCTACAACGGCTCTGATGACCTTGTTCTCTGGCTCTACAGCGGCTCTGCTGACCTGGTTCTCTGGCTCTAGAGCAGCTCTGCTGACCTGGTTCTCTGGCTCTACAGCAGCTCCACTGACCTGGTTCTCTGGCTCTACAGCAGCTCCGCTGACCTGGTTCTCTGGCTCTAGAGCAGCTCTGCTGACCTGGTTCTCTGGCTCTAGAGCAGCTCTGCTGACCTGGTTCTCTGGCTCTAGAGAGCTCTGCTGACCTATTTCTCTGGCTCTACAATGGCTCTGCTGACCTGGTTCTATGGCTCTGAGTACGGCTCTGCTGTCCTGCTTCTCTAGCTCTACAATGGCTCTGCTGACCTGGGTCTCAGGCTCTACAGTGGCTCTGCTGACCTGGGTCTCAGGCTCTACAGCAGCTCTGCTGACCTGGTTCTCTGGCTCTACAGCGGCTCTGCTGACCTGGTTCTCTGGCTCTACAGCGGCTCTGCTGACCTGGTGCTCTGGCTCTACAGCAGCTCTGCTGACCTGGTTCTTTGGATCTACAACAGCTCTGCTGAGCTGGTTCTCAGGCTCTAGAGCAGCTTGCTGACCTGGTTCTCTGGCTCTAGAGCAGCTCTGCTGACCTGGTTCTCTGGCTCTACAGCAGCTCTGCTGACCTGGTTCTCTGGCTCAAGAGCAGCTCTGCTGACCTGGTTCTCTGGCTCAAGAGCAGCTCTGCTGACCTGGTTCTCTGGCTCTACAGCAGCTCTGCTGACCTGGTTCTCTGGCTCTAGAGCAGCTCTGCTGACGTGGTTCTCTGGCTCTAGAGCGGCTCTGCTGACCTTATTCTCTGGCTCTACAGCAGCTCCGCTGACCTGGTTCTCTGGCTCTACAGCAGCTCCGCTGACCTGGTTCTCTGGCTCTAGAGCAGCTCTGCTGACGTGGTTCTCTGGCTCTAGAGCAGCTCTGCTGACCTGGTTCTGTGGCTCTAGAGAGCTCTGCTGACCTAGTTCTCTGGCTCTACAATGGCTCTGCTGACCTGGTTCTCTGGCTCTAGTACGGCTCTGCTGTCCTGGTTCTCTAGCTCTACAATGGCTCTGCTGACCTGGGTCTAAGGCTCTAAAATGGCTCTGCTGACCTGGGTCTCAGGCTCTACAGCAGCTCTACTGACCTGGTTATCTGGCTCTACAGCGGCTCTGCTGACCTGGTTCTCTGGCTCTACAGCAGCTCTGCTGAGCTGGTTCTCTGGCTCTACAGCGGCTCTGATGACCTGGTTCTCTGGCTCTACAACAGCTCTGCTGACCTGGTTCTCAGGCTCTACAGTGGCTCTGCTGACCTGGTTCTCTGGCTCTACAGCAGCTCTGCTGACCTGGTTCTCTGGCTCTACAGCAGCTCTACTGACCTGGTTCTCTGGCTCTACAGCAGCTCTGCTGACTTGGTTCTCAGGCTCTAGAGCAGCTTGCTGACCTGGTACTCTGGCTCTAGAGCAGCTCTGCTGACCTGGTTCTCAGGCTCCAGAGCAGCTCTGCTGACGTGGTTCTCTGGCTCTACAGCAGCTCTGCTGACCTGGTTCTCTGGCACTACAGCAGCTCTGCTGACCTGGTTCTCTGGCTCTACAGCAGCACTGCTGACCTGGTTCTCAGGCTCCAGAGCAGCTCTGCTGACGTGGTTCTCTGGCTCTACAGCAGCTCTGCTGACCTGGTTCTCTGGCACTACAGCAGCTCTGCTGACCTGGTTCTCTGGCTCTAGAGCAGCTCTGCTGACCTAGTTCTCAGGCTCCAGAGCAGCTCTGCTGACCTGGTTCGCTGGCTCTACAGCAGCTCTGCTGACCTGGTTCTCTGGCTCTACAGCAGCTCTGCTGACCTGATTCTCTGGCTCTAGAGCAGCTCTGATGACCTGGTTCTCTGGCTCTAGAGCAGCTCTGCTGACCTGGTTCTCTGGCTCTAGAGCGGCTCTGATGACCTGGTTCTATGGCTCTACAATAGCACTGCTGACCTGGTTCTCAGGCTCTACAGCCGCTCTGCTGACCTAGTTCTCTGGCTCTACAGCAGCTCTGCTGACCTGGTTCTCTGCCTCTACAACGGCTCTGATGACCTTGTTCTCTGGCTCTACAGCGGCTCTGCCTACCTGGTTCTCTGGCTCTAGAGCAGCTCTGCTGACCTGGTTCTCTGGCTCTACAGCAGCTCCACTGACCTGGTTCTCTGGCTCTACAGCAGCTCTGCTGACCTGGTTCTCTGGCTCTAGAGCAGCTCTGCTGACCTGGTTCTCTGGCTCTAGAGAGCTCTGCTGACCTATTTCTCTGGCTCTACAATGGCTCTGCTGACCTGGTTCTCTGGCTCTAGTACGGCTCTGCTGTCCTGGTTCTCTAGCTCTACAATGGCTCTGCTGACCTGGGTCTCAGGCTCTACAATGGCTCTGCTGACCTGGGTCTCAGGCTCTACAGCAGCTCTGCTGACCTGGTTCTCTGGCTCTACAGCGGCTCTGCTGACCTGGTTCTCTGGCTCTACAGCGGCTCTGCTGACTTGGTGCTCTGGCTCTACAGTAGCTCTGCTGACCTGGTTCTCTGGCTCTACAGCAGCTCTGCTGAGCTGGTTCTCAGGCTCTAGAGCAGCTTGCTGACCTGGTTCTCTGGCTCTAGAGCAGCTCTGCTGACCTGGTTCTCTGGCTCTACAGCAGCTCTGCTGACCTGGTTCTCTGGCTCAAGAGCAGCTCTGCTGACCTGGTTCTCTGGCTCAAGAGCAGCTCTGCTGACCTGGTTCTCTGGCTCTACAGCAGCTCTGCTGACCTGGTTCTCTGGCTCTAGAGCAGCTCTGCTGATGTGGTTTTCTGGCTCTAGAGCGGCTCTGCTGACCTGGTTCTCAGGCTCTACAGCCGCTCTGCTGACCTGGTTCTCTGGCTCTACAGCAGCTCTGCTGACCTGGTTCTCTGGCTCTAAAGCAGCTCCGCTGACCTGGTTCTCTGGCTCTAGAGCAGCTCTGCTGACGTGGTTCTCTGGCTCTAGAGCAGCTCTGCTGACCTGGTTCTCTGGCTCTAGAGACCTCTGCTGACCTAGTTCTCTGGCTCTACAATGGCTCTGCTGACCTGGTTCTCTGGCTCTAGTACGGCTCTGCTGTCCTGGTTCTCTAGCTCTACAATGGCTCTGCTGACCTGGGTCTCAGGCTCTAAAATGGCTCTGCTGACCTGGGTCTCAGGCTCTACAGCAGCTCTGCTGACCTGGTTCTCTGGCTCTACAGCGGCTCTGCTGACCTGGTTCTCTGGCTCTACAGCGGCTCTGCTGACCTGGTGCTCTGGCTCTACAGCAGCTCTGCTGACCTGGTTCTCTGGCTCTACAGCAGCTCTGCTGAGCTGGTTCTCAGGCTCTAGAGCAGCTTGCTGACCTGGTTCTCTGGCTCTAGAGCAGCTCTGCTGACCTGGTTCTCTGGCTCTACAGTAGCTCTGCTGACCTGGTTCTCTGGCTCAAGAGCAGCTCTGCTGACCTGGTTCTCTGGCTCAAGAGCAGCTCTGCTGACCTGGTTCTCTGGCTCTACAGCCGCTCTGCTGACTTGGTTCTCTGGCTCTAGAGCGGCTCTGCTGACCTGGTTCTCTGGCTCTACAACGGCTCTGCTGACCTGGTTCTCTGGCTCTACAGCAGCTCTGCTGACCTGGTTCTCTGGCTCTAGAGCAGCTCTGCTGACCTGGTTCTCAGGCTCCAGAGCAGCTCTGCTGACCTGGTTCTCAGGCTCCAGAGCAGCTCTGCTGACCTGGTTCTCTGGCTCTACAGTAGCTCTGCTGACCTGGTTCTCTGGCTCAAGAGCAGCTCTTCTGACCTGGTTCTCTGGCTTTAGAGCAGCTCTGCTGACCTGGTTGTTTATCTCTAGAGCGGCTCTGCTGACCTGCTTCTCTGGCTCTACAACGGCTCTGCCGACCTGGTTCTCAGGCTCTACAGTCGCTCTGCTGACCTGGTTCTCTGGCTCTAGAGCAGCTCTGCTGACCTGGTTCACTGGCTCTACAACAGCTCTGCTGACCTGGTTCTCTGGCTCTACAACGGCTCTGCTGACCTGGTTCTCAGGCTCTACAGCCGCTCTGCTGACCTGGTTCTCTGGCTCTACAGCAGCTCTGCTGACCTGGTTCTCTGGCTCTACAGCAGCTCTGCTGACCTGGTTCTCTGGCTCTTCAGCAGCTGTGCTGACCTGGTTCTCAGGCTCTAGAGCGGCTTTGCTGACCTGGTTTTCTGGCTCTACAGCAGCTCTGCTGACTTGGTTCTCTGGTATACAGCAGCTCTGCTGACCTGGTTCTCTGGCTCTACAGCAGCTCTGCTGACCTGGTTCTCTGGCTCTAGAGCAGCTCTGCTGACCTGGTTCTCTGGCTCTACAGCAGCACTGCTGACCTGGTTCTCTGGCTCTAGAGGAGCTCTGCTGACCTGGTTCTCTGGCTCTAGAGCAGCTCTGCTGACCTGGTTCTCTGGCTCTACAGCAGCTCTGCTGACCTGGTTCTCTGGCTCTATAGCAGCTCTGCTGACCTGGTTCTCTGGCTCTATAGCAGCTCTGCTGACCTGGTTCTCTGGCTCTAGAGCAGCTCTGCTGACCTGGTTCTCTGGCTCTAGAGTGGCTCTGCTCTGCTGACCTGGTTCTCTGGCTCTACAGCAGCTCGGTTCTCTGGCTCTAGAGCAGCTCTGCTGACCTGGTTCTCTGGCTCTAGAGCGGCTCTGCTGACCTGGTTCTCTGGCTCTAGAGCGGCTCTGCTGACCTGGTTCTGTGGCTCTAGACCAGTGCCCTTTGCTCCTCCTTTCAGCCGCGCAGTGCGTGTAAAAAATCCTGCGTGCAAAGAAAACTCCAAATGATTAAAAAAAATATATGAGAGTCGTTTAGGAACACAGACATGATAACGGCCTGGCATAGAAGGAAAAACGCGGACAACGGCCAGCATTCAAATCCCAACATGCGACTGACTCTGACCCAACCCCACTGGCGTTTCAGAAGTCTCCCACATGGAGGGAGAAAATCGAGGATCGGTTTACAGTTTTCTCGTATATTTTTGGAGTACAGGTCGTTTCTGCACGTTTTAAATCCAGATGGCCAACAATGACCGCCTATCCTCCTTAACACCCAGGGCCCTTTGCTCCTCCTTTCAGCCGCGTAGTGCGTATAAAAATTCCTGCGTGCTATTTGGAGGCAAGGTCAGTGCGAAAGGGCATGGCTGAGAGCCAGTGTGTGATCAAGCCATGTCACACTGGCTACCCTACTGATAAAAAGAAAACTGCAAATGATTAAAAAAAATATATGAGAGTCGTTTAGGAACACAGATATGATAACGGCCTGGCATAGAAGGAAAAACGCGGACAACGGCCAGCATTCAAATCCCAACATGCGATTGACTCTGACCCAACCCCACTGGCGTTTCAGAAGTCTCACACATGGATGGAGAAAATCGAGGATAGGTTTACAGTTTTCTCTTATATTTTTGGAGTCCAGGTCGTTTCTGCACGTTTTAAATCCAGATGGCCAACAGTGAGCGCCTCCTCCTTAACACCTAGCGCCCTTTGCTCCTCCTTTTAGCCGCGCAGTGCGTGTAAAAATTCCTGCGTGCAAAGAAAAGTGCAAATGATTTAATAAAAATATATGAAAGTCGTTTAGGAACACAGACATGATACCGAGGCAGCCGCTTGTTTAGCCGAATGATAAAAATGTAGTGCCTACCGACTTATGAAGGAGACCGTGTCACGCCGCATGTAAAAGATCGAGTCCGGATGGGCCGTCCAAGAAGGAGACAGGGCGGTAACAAAGAAGCCTAATTTTCAATCGGAGGCCACCGTTTAGCATAAACGATGACGCCAGCCAATAGGAATGATGGGCGGGGCTTCAAGTCCCCTTCTGAAATCTACTCGATTACAAAAAGCCTCGCAGAGCGAGCAGCGCATGCGCGCTGCAACGCAGGTCTCCCAGACCTAAAAACACAGTAAACACAGTAACTTATCCTCCAGCTCTACAAAATGCCCTTTTGTAGATGTTCTGTAAAGCATACCACTAAAGAAACACCTTCAATGTCTCCTACTTCACAGATTTTGTAATCAATGTTAATATTTATTTGGATGTATATTTCGAAAACTATATTAATTTTATAAATGTTAATCAATTTTTTATCATGTACTCAACCAACGCATTTACTTGCTGATGAAAACCTATACCTGTATCACCTATATACACAAAAGTGTTAGAAAATGAATGTTAGTGCAGCATCGAATATATTTTTGAGAACACTGAGAAAGATAGGCCTAAATGATGGCATTCACCAAATGAAACCTTGGGCAGAAAATTTACTCATGGAACAAATTATGAAGGCTCCATCCATCCTTCGTGAACCACATGAAAAAGGAGGAATAGCCCATGCTAATGCAGCTCAACCCCTGCAAGCACAATAACTGTGATTAAAAAGGTATTCTTTTCTCCATGATTCTGTGCTGCACTACTTTGGATGAACCTAGGGAGTTAAATCACAACCGAAATCTCAAGTGTTCAAGGCTCTGTGACAAATACATATTTTTGCATAGTTCCCTTTGAATTTTGGCATGGGGAGGTGGTGTTTGGGAGCTCTGTACAGCGAGGGACTGCTAGCCTTCTTCTAAAAACTACCAATTGGACTATATTGGCATATTTGATTTTTCCAAAAATCAGTCTCAAGAGCATACAAACTGTGTAAGCGGCGTACGCTGCAACAAATTCTCTCTCCAGTTACATGCAGTCAAGCTTAGAACATCACCTGAAAACCAGCCATGTCACATTACCAACATGTTTTTAGATTGAACATGTTACATTGGACCTAGGTAGATCAGCGGTCGCAGTGCCTTTCAAAGTAAAGTTTGTCTGCATAGGGTTTACATTTAAAACATGTAAATTGTACACACTTGTAAGTTTGAAGAGGTAACATGGGCTAAAGTGCTATGCTGCCAGTGAGGCTGCAGTAGTTTACATGTTGGTATTTCTGCATAGTATTCAAATCCCATTTCTTTCTTACCTTAGCTTACAAACGACGAGAAAGTCAGTCTCACAGCATATAACTAATTGATGAAAATAAAAATCATTAGTCAAAATGGATTTATATTTATTTTATATACCTCAACCACTGCTTTGTATAAGGTTTCTACGTATTTTAAGAAAACCATCGTTAACCTAATAGGTATACTTCAGTGCTCTGACTGGGCTCCCACCAATGCAGCAGCAGTGATTCGTTTCCACCACATCTTCTCCGAGGAGGCAAAAGGTGTGAATCTGCTGCAGAATGGAGACCTTTTGAGAAAAAAACCTCCTGGGCTTTAGCTCCATCAGTTTGACAGTCATTTGTCAAAGGCAGACACTTATAAAGGCCCTGCAAAGACAAAACCTTGGCCACTGTCAGTGTTCTTTCATTGTCCAGAATGCTGGGCAATGAGGAAAGTGCAACTCCCACAACAGGGAATTCTGCATTATGTTGTGGCAAATAGGTATCAAAAGGGAACTGCCCAAGAGATTTCCTTTGAAGTTCTGGAGGGTCTCACACGCTACCAACAGGCTTGCTCCCTAGGAGGGAGAAGGCTATGTGTTCCTTTGATCAAGGCGGTACCAGGAAAGGGTGGCTTTGGACAGCATTAGGCGAAATGCCTAGAAAAATTTGGACAAGGATCTTTTCTGCAATGTTTTTGAGATAATGGATAGGACACTGTAGAAATACTTTTACAGTACCTCACTGGATCACGGTGATCCAGCAGTGATGTGAGGGAGTATAATGTGTGGTAATTCTTCTATAATTCTTTTTAAAAAATTCAGACAATTACCAGTACAAAATACTACTCCTACCACTTTTAAATCACAGTAATGCTTAGTACAGAGAAGATGTCAACAAGAATGCCTTTTGGAAAATGCCTGTTTGCCTGGAAAAGGAATAATGGGCCAGATGTACGACCAAGAAAATTATTTTGCGAGTTGCAATTTGCGAGGCGCAATTTCCGATGTGCAACAGTGTATTTCACACTGTTTGCGATTCCCAATGGGGTCGCAAATTGCAAGGCTCATTAATATTAATGAGCCTCTCACAATTTGCGACCCCATTGGGAATGACAGCTCTCCCAGGGATGGTGGCCTGCTGGGCTCAGCAGACCACCATGTCTGGGACTGCTTTTTAATAAAGCAGCTTTTTTTTTAACATGCAGCCCGTTTTCCTTAAAGGAAAACGGGATGCATTTAAAAAAGAAAAATTAAACCTTTCAGTTTCATTTTTTTAAGGGCAGGCAGTGGTCTCTGGGGCCACTGCCTGCTCTTAAAAAATATTTCCCAACATACTCACAAAGGGGAAGGGGTCCATGCACTCTGAATTCGTATTGACACAGCTGTCAGCCTCTTCGTGGTACTATCATGCTAGGATTTGCTGGGTCTTGGTCACTCGCAGCCAATGTTCCCTCTAATTTTTTTCCTCTGTGTGCGGCAGTGTAGGGTCTCTGTGCGCTGCAGCCACGACTATGTGCGCCAGGAACCAGACCGCGCGTGTGGGTGCAGCGCCAAATATCACTCCGAACTTTTGATCAAAAAAGTGAAAAGACGGTGCATTTCCACACATACAGCACCACGTTAACACCTTGCCTGCGGCAGGAATTCCAGCCCGGTGCTGGACATTCCAATCGCGGGTGTGGTCGTGACGGAACCATGCCGTCATGAGCACAGCCCAACCGTGACTCATGACGGCATGGTTCCGTCACAAGCATCGAAGGGGTTAAGGGTCTCAAGGCAGGTTTGCAATTTGGATACACACACCATGACATGAATTGGTTATACAGGCAAGTACACTTCGAGTTTAGAAAAGCACAAGACTCCAATGGTGGTACCATCATAAGATTTTACTGCTGTAGGTGCAATGTTACTTGTTGTATTATATATCTGGATGCAGAGACAGAAAGAAGCAGCAAAATACCAGCCGGATAGCACACTAGGCTAAGCAGAGATTTCTAACCTACGAGTTACCTAAAAGAAATGCAGCAAGTCCAAAAGCACGACGTGTAAAGCGTGATGATGCTCAGACCTGTCCATGCCGCCTGCTCTGTCAGGGGGCGCAGGAACTAAATTATTGGCCACGCTGGCGAATTATTTCCAAGCAGCCCGGGACAGCTGACTCGTGTCCACTGGGCAAAGGAGAGTGCACTGCTGCATTGTGCAATCAGGAGACAGCGGTGATTCGGCCAGTCGTCACTAGTGGAGAGTCACACTGTCGAGGGTAAGAAGAAGAGCTACAGAACGAGCACAGTAGGTATAACCACCAGCCACTGTCAGTCAAAGTTTATCAGTCACAATCAAATTGATTTAATTTTTGGAAAGCGCGTGATATTCTTTCTTTGGAAGTTCCCGGCTGCCTATTGGGGAACATCAAAGCCGTAAGCCATACACAAGGTACGGTAGTACGCCTGACTTGCTATCGCCGCTGTAAACTTTAGAACACGAGTTGGTGAATTACCTGGTGTGTATTCTAACACCAAATGTTAACGTTTAGCCGAACACATCTGCCTTTGACAGAATTACTGAATAACGCGATCCACAGTAAGAACTGAGCTACAACTATGAACTAAGTGGTGGGCAAATTTACCATTGTTTTTCTTATTGCAGTGCTGGCTGCAGGCACAGAGAGAGTGTGGGATTGGTATCATATAGTCCACTTGGGGCCTCAGTGGCAATGTACTGTGTGCGTGCTTACCAGACTTCAGTGTTGTCAGCGTCGGTGACTGACACTATGCAGTATGTTTTTCATTTTACAAGCCTCACCCTAGAAGACAATGCTGCTGCTTGGGCGGGCGGCTGGGCCCCCATTAAACAGCATGCAAGGAGCCCCGTAAGAAGCAAAAACTGCTATGAGCCAGAGCGAGAAACTCCTGAGGAGAACTGCCTGTGGCTCTCCATGTGCTCTGACACATCTTTAAATTGCAGCTATAGACTTTTTCCTTCCTCCCTGGCTGAAGCACCAAAACACGTCGCAGCTCAAGACTGAAAACAAGGCTGCTCTCAGGCACTGGTGGAAAGCAGCAGTCGGGTATCTCACCCTAGGGTTGATACCTTTTCCAGAGACAAATTGGCCATTAGTTGTTATTCAAAGAGTCTGCAAAGGCCTGGACCTGATACTAAACAAGACTGAAAACAAAATTGAATTTATTAATTTGTAACGTGCCATTTCTGTATATGTTTACTTTAAGTGTTAGTCACTCATAGATCACCTCCAGAACACTTTTAAAACTGCTTTCTATTTATATTTGCTCATTGTAGTATGTACAGATAAAATGTAAAAATTCCAGCTTTAAGTGATTTTGCTCATTTTTGTACCGTCAGCAACATCAAAATATCTGCCCTGTGCTCATTTGATTTCAGCAGGATGTGCTGATAAGCGTAGTTTTTGAGGAGGAAACAGGGTCAGCTGTTGCTCACATGAAGAAGGGGAAGGCCACAGGCCATGACGGAGTTCCGGGGAGGTCTATCGGCCCAAAATTCTGAAATTATTCCAGCCAGTGTAATTATGAGTGACATTTCAATGACTATGAGAGACACTTTCGCGCGAGCAAAATCAAGGAATGAAGATGAGGGAAACATATAAATAGCAGAAATTACACCCATTTGAGTAACAAGAAACTCTGAGATCTTTAAACTGCTGCAAAGCACCAGAAATGGAAGGGCACTAACCTAGTGCCCTTGTAACCAGATCGTACTGTTAAACAAATGTGTAACCATGATATTAAACATTAAACAAGTCTTTCCAAGGTAGTACTTGATTAAAGTTCTGTGCACATATGCAGACACGCGCAGTTAAGATCACACCAGCTTAGCTGCAAAGTTTTTCTTTGCCCTATGTGTGACACTCCCATGTGTGCAATGTGTTTGTGTGTGACATTTCAAGGCTTATGTGTGCCACGTTATAGGTCAGTGAATTCTATCCTACTGTAAAAGGCGATAGTCTACAACAGCCTGAAACCATTAAATGCAGGTGATATGGATAGTAGCATATCAGAACAGAACCTGTGAGCCACAGAGTATTCGTAAGTTGAACCTGGGAGTCTGTCATATTGCTTACCAGTCTCTCCTTCTTATTGTCTCCCCCTCCTTGCCCCTCATTCCTTTTCTGCACAGGCTTCCCGCAGACAGGAAATTACCATTTTTCGCGCCGCTCGCTTTTTAACAGCGGCGGCGCGATTGCTCTCCCGGGATGTGCTGTGTGTGCGCGCTCCACACACAGCACTGCGCGCTCGGGGGAACAGAGGTGCGCGGGCGCGCACACCTTACGGGGAACATTGCTTGCAGCAGTCATTTTACCTGGAACGTCCAACTATGATGCTTGTGTGTTACAACCAATTTGACCTGGATTTTCTGCCTGTGATCCATCTGCCTAGAGACTAAGCTAGTGGACATTTTAGGATGGACTTTGACTACAGATGGCTCGTCATTATTGTTACTATATCAGTAATCTATAGCTAGCACAGGCCCACTAGCTCTTGACCCACGTATAGAACTGCCTGCCATTATGTCTCCCAATCTGATCCCTAGAACAAAGGGTTTTTGCACATCTAAGTGTAACTTTGGTGTTCAAATGCGATTTACAATTCTAAATTTCACATCTTGAGTCACTGAAATAGTTTAAATTGAATTTCAGCATCACAATGTACAGCTGGTAGAAAATCAGCCAGTAGGGCACAGTTTCCATTGTTGTAAGCATATGTGTAGTGGTGGGAAGTAGTGGTCTCTAAAAAAACAGTAAGCATTCACAAAGTTGTAACTTCATGAGTTTTCAAAAACTTTTCCAGTGTGTAGTATTCAACTCCATTCAAGCATCTACATTTACACTAAAAAATGGTTGGATTAGGTGTGTAAATGGGCCGAAAGGTTGCCTCACATTCCCACTTTTTCAGAGTGCAAGAGGGTGTAGAGAAAGGATTTTCTCAACAGGGACAAACATTTTCACTATGCAATTTTTTTTTTAAAAGGTAAATAAATATGTAAATGTACATTTATACTCGACTTACTAATGTATACCTCGAATACTAACTGATTAACCCTAAAACATTCCACCTGAAATGCAGCTCCAAAATGGAGGAGTAGGCAAGCGCCCTCGTAAGAATTTCTTGCTGACAAACCTACAAATTTATCTTGGTCACGATCAGTGTCTTTTTTATGCATCTGTATCATAAAATGGATCTGAAACGCTAAGGTTCTTCTGCAGTGCAAGGTACACCTGTCATCCCATTCAACTATACTTAAAAATTGCATCATGATTAGGGGAGCCAAATATGACAAACACTCCTCTACTTTCAGAGTTTTCCCCTAAATTTGTCCACATTTCTTTCGGAGCTGGCGCAATGCCACATTTGGTTGGGCACAGCTGTGGCCTGAGTGCTACTGACCATTCCCTGCCACAGACTTTTTCTTTCCTGTCCCTCATGCACTCTGAATTCGTATTGACACAGCTGTCAGCCTCTTCGTGGTACTTTCATGCTAGGATTTGCTGGGTCTTGGTCACTCGCAGCAGTTATTTTACCTGGAACGTCCTGCTATGATGCTTGTGTGTTACAACCAATTTGACCTGGATTTTCTGCCTGTGATCCATCTGCCTAGAGACTAAGCTAGTGGACATTTTAGGATGGGCTTTGACTACAGATGGCTCGTCATTATTGTTACTATATCAGTAATGTATAGCTAGCACAGGCCCACTAGCTCTTGACCCACGTATAGAACTGCCTGCCATTATGTCTCCCAATCTGATCCCTAGAACAAAGGGTTTTTGCACATCTAAGTGTAACTTTGGTGTTCAAAGGCGATTTACAATTCTAAATTTCACATCTTGAGTCACTGAAATAGTTTAAATTGAATTTCAGCATCACAATGTACAGCTGGTGGAAAATCAGCCAGTAGGGCACAGTTTCCATTGTTGTAAGCATATGTGTAGTGGTGGGAATTAGTGGTCTCTAAAAAACAGTAAGCAATCACAAAGTTGTAACTTCATGAGTTTTCAAAAACCTTTCCAGTGTATAGTATTCAACTCCATTCAAGCATCTACATTTACACTAAAAAATGGTTGGATTAGTTGTGTAAATGGGCCGAAAGGTTGCCTCACATTCCCACTTTTTCAGTGTGCAAGAGGGTGTAGAGAAAGGATTTTCTCAACAGGGACAAACATTTTCACTATGCAATTTTTTTAAAGGTAAATAAATATGTAAATGTACATTTACACTCGACTTACTAATGTATACCTCGAATACTAACTGATTAACCCTAAAACATTCCACCTGAAATGCAGCGCCAAAATGGAGGAGTAGGCAAGCGCCCTCGTAAGAATTTCTTGCTGACAAACCTACAAATTTACCTTGGTCACGATCAGTGTCTTTTTCATGCATCTGTATCATAAAATGGATCTGAAACGCTAAGGTTCTTCTGCAGTGCAAGGTACACCTGTCAACCCATTCAACTATTCTTGAAAATTGCATCATGATTAGGGGGGCCAAATATGACAAACACTCCTCTACTTTTAGAGTTTCCCCCTAAATTTGTCCACATTTCTTTCGGAGCTGGCGCAATGCCACATTTGGTTGGGCACAGCTGTGGCCTGAGTGCTACTGACCATTCCCTGCCACAGACTTTTTCTTTCCTGTCCCTCATGCACTCTGAATTCGTATTGACACAGCTGTCAGCCTCTTCGTGGTACTTTCATGCTAGGATTTGCTGGGTCTTGGTCACTCGCAGCAGTTATTTTACCTGGAACGTCCTGCTATGATGCTTGTGTGTTACAACCAATTTGACCTGGATTTTCTGCCTGTGATCCATCTGCCTAGAGACTAAGCTAGTGGACATTTTAGGATGGGCTTTGACTACAGATGGCTCGTCATTATTGTTACTATATCAGTAATGTATAGCTAGCACAGGCCCACTAGCTCTTGACCCACGTATAGAACTGCCTGCCATTATGTCTCCCAATCTGATCCCTAGAACAAAGGGTTTTGCACATCTAAGTGTAACTTTGGTGTTCAAAGGCGATTTACAATTCTAAATTTCACATCTTGAGTCACTGAAATAGTTTAAATTGAATTTCAGCATCACAATGTACAGCTGGTGGAAAATCAGCCAGTAGGGCACAGTTTCCATTGTTGTAAGCATATGTGTAGTGGTGGGAATTAGTGGTCTCTAAAAAACAGTAAGCAATCACAAAGTTGTAACTTCATGAGTTTTCAAAAACCTTTCCAGTGTATAGTATTCAACTCCATTCAAGCATCTACATTTACACTAAAAAATGGTTGGATTAGTTGTGTAAATGGGCCGAAAGGTTGCCTCACATTCCCACTTTTTCAGTGTGCAAGAGGGTGTAGAGAAAGGATTTTCTCAACAGGGACAAACATTTTCACTATGCAATTTTTTTTAAAGGTAAATAAATATGTAAATGTACATTTACACTCGACTTACTAATGTATACCTCGAATACTAACTGATTAACCCTAAAACATTCCACCTGAAATGCAGCGCCAAAATGGAGGAGTAGGCAAGCGCCTCGTAAGAATTTCTTGCTGACAAACCTACAAATTTACCTTGGTCACGATCAGTGTCTTTTTCATGCATCTGTATCATAAAATGGATCTGAAACGCTAAGGTTCTTCTGCAGTGCAAGGTACACCTGTCAACCCATTCAACTATTCTTGAAAATTGCATCATGATTAGGGGGGCCAAATATGACAAACACTCCTCTACTTTTAGAGTTTCCCCTAAATTTGTCCACATTTCTTTCGGAGCTGGCGCAATCTCACAGCGCGGTTCAATTACAATACCAGCCATGTTGCAAAATCACCCTGCTAGGATGTTATAAAACAAAGGAGGATATTTTGGATTTCGTACTCTGTTGGGAAAAGTGGGTGACGTTGGCAAATGTTCTTTTCATGGAAATGCCAGAAATGATATTGATTGTCGTTCTGCGGGGACCTACTTCCTTCTCAGGCTATAGGTAAAATTCTCGCTGACTGAGCCCTTGGTACGAGAGACACAGCACTTGCCGAGCCCCGGGGGAGCTGCGAATTAGGGTTTTGTTGCCCTGCATACTGCATCCATCATGAATCCAACTGTCAGCGTCTATTGTCTAAGATCCCGGAAAGCTTCCTGTCCTCGCTCCTCAAGAGAAAGAGGAAGAAGGGATGAAAGAAATGCTCGCTGGTTGTTAAAGCTGTATACCTTTCATGATTTTATAATAAACTCGAAGTGAGTAACTGTGGGATATCAAAGGAAATAACACTCCAGTCGCTACTGCTGCTGGGGCTGCCTTCTCCTTGTGGCTTATACAATATTTCATCTGTGCTGACACCTTTCACTCTCAATTATGAGGCTGCTGTCAAAACAAATCAATCAAATTACCACTCTGTGTCTTCACATTCCCGGCGCGTGATATGCTCGCTGCAATAGCTTGGAGACACGTGGAAGAGTATATATATAGAGAGGGAGATAGATAGATTATCTCTATTATTTATTTAATGTCGCATTGCCGCGTCTTCCCCTGTGTGCTAACTCCAAAGCTGAGCAAATTCAAATGATCGCATGTCAAACGGTGAATATGTACTGCAAGGTATTGCCTTCCTTAAATCACAGGGCACGAGGGAGCGCGAGCGCTTCAAGAAGGCGATGCATGACGGGAATCTAGGTTAGTGGTAACATGCTGCTCTTCTAGGGTTCAGACAGCACGGTTCGCTGCATGCCTGGGTAGTCACGTCCGGGAGATGTAATTTGCTAGAATATCACTTTGGCAAAACCAAAACAGGGTGATTTAGGATGAACTGTGTGTCTGCTATTGTACTACAGGCAAAAGATAACAAGCATTTGCAATGCAATAGGTCTCGCATTTAGGCGAGTTTAAGCTATTGGCATTGTAAATGACAATGCCTTTTATTTATGTTTTAAAAGCGAAAACAAAAATTAAAAGGCATTGTTATTTGCAATGTCAATAGCTTAAACTCGCGTAAATGCGAGACCTATTGCATTGCAAATGCTTGTTAGATTAGTGAGTAGAAACGCTCCCTTTCGGCCCGTGCGGCAAATTAATTAAATAAACAAGCGCGGCCACTAAAGTGAAAGCGGACAGCGCTGCAAATAAAAAAAAAATAGTGCTTACCGACTTATGAAGGAGACCGTGTAACGCCACAAGTAAAAGATCCAGTCCTCATGGGAGGTAACAAATGGCGACAGGGCAATAACAAGGAGGGACTAACAAGCCTCATTATCAATCGGAAGCCAGCATTTACCAAGGATAATGACACCAGCCAATCAAAAATATGGGCGGAGAGAAGGCGAGGCTTTCACGGCATACTCGACTACTGCATGCCTTGCAGAGCGAGGAGCGCATGCGCGCTGCCGCTAGGCTCAACCTAAAAAGAAATACTGATATCGCCCTCTCTGGGGCGATGAAGAGCGGCAACGTATATGACATGCAACAGCTCAAGATAAACAAAAGGGGGGAAAAAACGTACTTGTTATTGTCAACTACTAGAACGGCCTACACAGAGGTTATATTTAATAGTTGATGCAAAAATAATTGTGTTTGAAAATTTTCTCTCTCCGTGTTCTTTATTCTTGTGTTTCCCTAGTCCACATTTTGTATTTTACTTTCCAGTATTCTAGAGCACTACCAAAGTCAAAAAGCATTGGCTAAGCCACTAGGTCTTACCTATGCAAGAGCTATTAGTTTTGTCAATCTGTTTTAGAAATATTGTACAGTGTAGTAAATTGTGTCAAAGTGGAGTGATGTAGTGTGTCAGAGTAGAGCAGAGTGGAGCGTAGCACAGTGTCGGGGCGTAGAATGGAGTGGAGGGGCATAGATTGTTGTACAGTATAGTGGTGCAGAGTGGAGCATGCATGGGGTGATAGCACACTACCATTCCAGAGAACACACTTTCAATTAAATTGACCATTACATTTTCAGAGACATACAGTTTTACAGATAAAAGTATGCAGCGCACAAATGATATGTAGAAATGTCATCACCTAGTGCATTGGTTTGATTGTATTAAACAATTCACAACACTTCAGAATAACAAACAAAATATGCTTCGTTTGTGCTTGCCTAATTCTGATATAGTCAGAAATATCTGCACAGATCATTTACAAACATTTCAAATTTTTGTGTGCTAGAAAAAAGCCTTTGCTTTCGCAACAAGATTGTCACATAAATCCTCTCACTTTGAAGTCAGAGAATGAAAAGTAAACACCAAGCTCCCTCGGAAGACAGAGTGCCTGACATTTGACCTCTGTCTTTGAATACATAGCAAGTGTGACAAGATAAGAACAAGATTTATAGGCCTGTTTACAGAAAGTAAGCACTTGTGGAAGGAGAATGCAGTAAATAGGCTATGCTCCATAGGAGGGACAAACTCAAACTGGACAGCCTAAAACAAGTAAAGAAGCAATCAGAAAGCAAGCAAATGTGAGTTACAAAACACCAAACCAATGTCCCCCAAGATGTCATTAGCAAACCAGACAGCTGTGCTGTCTGGTAGACTTCGACCTAAAAATCATGGAGGTGGGGGAGGAGGGAATGAGAATGTTGCTCATAATTATTCTACAAAACTGGCAACCCTAAACAAAATTAACAATCCAAACACTGGAGTTTTGTTCAGTTATCCCATTTAGAAATGTAATACATTACATGATGGCTAACATGCCAGAGGCAGTCCAGAGTTCCTAAAACTGTAAAAAGCCACAGTGTAATCCTTTATCAAAAAATAGTGGAGACAGTTTGATGGTTATTTTCAGGCCCCTATCCTCACCACCCCATTCCCCAACTTTAACACCTAATCCCAGCTAGGATATGAGTGACAAAAGATGTTTACTGATTGCCCGTTATGGAGTGGCCCACTAAAAACACAGCACCGTTTTAAGTATGTTTTACCTATTTCCTGAGTGCCTAATAAATGTTTCCCTTCATCACAGATTGACGCACCCCAGAGATAACTTGCCACCGGCCAAGTTTCAAGACATCTGGACCAGGCATAGGCAATTCTGTGCAACCACTGGATGCTAATGATGAATCGTAGAGTGGCTACAAAAAGGCAGAACACAATGAGACACATAGGCTAGCGTGCGTGGGAAGGGTTGCAAATCTGAGTGGCATTGTGTCCACAAATTCTACAGCCCTAAGAACAGTTTCCCTGCAACTGCAGTGATCGAAAAGTATTGAATGCTGGGCAGTGCAAACTGTGAATCCTTTCCAATCACTCCACCAACGAAGACCCGAAAGATCCAGTCTTGATTACTAGTAGCCCGAAAAAACATAAACATGGAAACCCCTGTATCACTCCTAGTAAAGACAGGAGGAGGGGTCCTCCCTGCATTCCCTATGACATTACTACTTTAATTCAGTGCTTCTGCTCTAGCGGATAGTAACAGATTGCAACACCGTAGGCAATTCCTGCACTTACATCTTCCTGCCGCGGCCCGAACCTCTGTTGCTTCGGTGCACTCCATGACTCGTTCTGTGGGACACGCGTAACCATCGCCAAAGATGACATATGTACACAGTTCAAGTTACCAAACACTATAAAGAATAAACATTCACAGTGCAAACAAAATATAATAAGCAAAAACAGCAAGCAACAACATGGACGGCGGGTTGCGGGAAGCTATGGACAGCGGAAAAATGAAGCAAATAGAATGAGGGAGGATGGGTGGGTGTAAGCACATGGGCGAGGGAGGACGGGGGAACACAGAGGAGGGTGCACAAGGGAGCCAGCAGAGAATACAAAGAAAGCAAGCAGTAAAGCAGTGATGAGGGAGGGAGCAAGGAACAGGCACCCTCTGAAAACAGCGTTTGACATTTGATCTCGGTCTTTGAATGATTAGCAAATGTGACAAGCTAAAAACAAGATTTACAGGCTGTTAGAACTGGGGGTCTCTAGTTGGCAGAGGTAGGTACCTTGCCCAAATAGGGACCCTTGCTTCTAGTCAGGGTAAGGGGGATACACACTTTAGATAACCCCTGCTCACCCCCTTGGTAGCTTGGCACGAGTAGACAGGCTTATCCCAAAGGCAATGTGTAAAGTATTTGTACCAACACTCACAGTAACACAGTGAAAACACCACAAATGGACACCACACCAGTTTAGAAAAATAAAATATCTTTATCTAAACTAAACAAGACCAAAACGACAAAAATCCAACATACAGAAACTCAGTAGAATGTCTTTAAAAAGGGTTGTTGCCAAAAATAAACTTGTAGATGATGAATGCGACACTTTAGTCTCCAAGTACTTGGGATGCGTTACGCAAATCAAACAAAAGGGGCGCAGAGAAGGCGATGCGTCGATTCTTCCTGCGCTCCGGTTCCGATGCGACAAGATGGCGCCTCGATGCGTTGCGACGATCCAGTGTGATGCGACAAAATGGCGTCTTTGTTGCGATGCAACAACGTGGAGGCAATGCGTGCACGCCCGACGGCCGTGTGGCGAACTCGGTGGTTTTCTGAGCTGCGACAGGCCCTGCGACATGCTTCCCCGGTGATGCGACGACACCCTCAGTGACGGCGACACGCTTCTCCGGTGTTGCGGCGGCGATCAGCGGCGGCACGCTTCTTCAGCGATGCGACAGCCCTGCAACACGCTTCTCCGGTGATGCGACGGCACCCTCTGTGGCGGCGACACGCTTCTCCGGTGATGCGACGGCGAACAGCAGCAGCGGCGACACGCTTCTTCGATGATGCGACAGCGGCTGCTGCGGCGGCATCACGCTTCTCTCTCGTTGCGTCTCGCTTCCAGCTCCCACCAGCAAAAAGGCCTCACACACAGTTACAGGCCCTCCTGGCAGACTGGAACTCCCAGCAAGGAAGTTCAGGGAGCTGGGGGTGAAGTCCTTTTGTGCCTGGGACTTCAGAAACAGGAGGCCAGCTCTTCTCAGGCCCTTGGAGACTTCTCTTCAGTTGGACACAGCACTCAGCAAAGTCCTTTCTTCAGGCAGGGGGACACAGCACACAGCAAAGTCCCTTGGTCCTCTCCTCAGTAGAAACAGCAAACTGCAGGCCAGCCATAGACACACTTGGGCAGTACTTCTCCTCAGTCTCTTCAGCTGATCTTCGTTGGCAGGGATTCCTCTTGATCAGGAAGTAGTCTAACTTTCAGGGGTTTCAGCTCTAGTATTTATACCCCAAAAGTCTTTGTTCTCTATGTGTGAGGGGTCCTGGACCTAGTTCAAACCAGTTCTGGGGGAACTCTGCCAGTGCACATCTTCTTCCTTTGTGAGTGTGGGCCAGGGCCATCAGACACACCGCAGGAGGTGGATCCAGCATTGTGGAAGGCAGGCACAGCCCTATTCAGGCCCAGGTGCTACTCCTCCCACCACTCCAAATGCAGATAGGTCTATTCAGCCTAGTGCTGACTCACCCAGACTCCTGGAGCCACCCCAGCCCCTGTCACTCTCAAACCAGACAGTCAATCCACAAACAGGCAGAGGCACACAGAAAGGTTGAACAAGAAAATAGCCACTTTCTAAAAGTGCTATTTTCAAACACAGAATTTAAAAACCATCCTTCCTAAAAGATGTGTTATTAAATTCTGAGCTCAGGGATACCAGACTCCAATTTTCTACCTTGCTCCTATGGGAAGATATGCAGGTAAACATGTTACACAGCATTCCCCATTCTGTCCTATGGGCAAGATAGCCTTTCAATAGTGAAAAACGACTTTGGCAGTATTTCACTATCAGGACATGTTACCCACACAAGTACATGTCCTACCTTTCACATACACTGCACCCTGCCCAGGGGGGTACCTTGGGCCTACTATAGGGGTGTCCAATGTGTAAGAAAAGGGAAGGGTCAGACCTCGCAAGTGGGTACACTGGCCATGTCAACATGGCAGTTAACAAACTGCGCACAGGCACTGCAATGGCAGGCCTGAGACATCATTTTAGGGCTACTCATGTGGGTGGCACAATCAGTGCTGCAAGCCCACTAGTAGCATTTGAATCACCAGCCCTGGCACACTCAGTGCACTTTACTAGGGACCTACTGGCAAAACAAATATACCAATCATGGATAACCAATCATAATAACAATTTACACAGGGAGCACTTGCACTTTGGCACTGATCAGCAGTGGCAAAGTGCCCAAAGCATCTAAACCAGCAAAAACGAATTCCAGCACAGTGTCAAAAATACAGGAGGTAGAGGCAAAAAGTCAGGGGAAACCACGCCAAGGATGCCAGGTCTAACACAGGCCTGTTTACTAAAACAGTGCAGAGTGAGTGAGAAAACAGGACCAATTGTGTCAATTGTTTTTCATGAAAGAAAGAAGTAGTTCGTAAAACCCATGCTAAAATGATGACCAGTGTATTGATATAGTTTCTGCTCTCGTGGAGGGCTAAACACAGCAAGAGGCATGACAAATGCATGCCATGGACAAATGGGGAGAAAGAATAGGAGAGTGACGATGGAGCCAGCAAATGGGAAGCCTATGGGCAGGCTTTTAAAGCCCACAAAATATACAAAACATCTCTTGAAAAGATAGCTGAGAACTAAAATGGACATATAATAACATGCGAACACCAATACATAGCAATTCAACTCAAATACAATTTACAACAAAATAAGCTCAATTATAGCTGGCTACAAAATTAATATCAGAAGAAGTCATGTCTTAACTGAAGGTCACAACCAGAGAGACCAGAGCTTATTCAAAAAAATCTAATGTAAAAGGACCTCAGCATCGCCATAACATTAAAAGTAAGTGCTGTCAGGTGTGCTTTTAAAAGAACCTTGGAGGCTTCAGGGGGCCCCCATTTAGCCCATACCTAATGAATATCCACAAGATATGGAACACTCAGGGGCCCTCATCACATTCTGCTGGGGGACCTCATTATTTTGTGTTATGTCCCATTTGGAAATTGAGTTACCGGTTGAGAGGGGTAAAACCTTACTCAAACAGCAACCACAATCTCTGTCAGGGTGAAACCCAAGCAAACTCTAAATTAACCTATGCTTAGCCATCTGGTAGCTTGGCACAACGCAGTCAGACTTAACTTAGAGGCAATTTGTAAAGTGTTTAGGCAGCACTTAAACAGTAATAATGCAAAAACAACACAAGAAAAATCCCACAGCAATTTAGAAAAATAAAGTAAAATGTAATAAATCATTTGAGACCAAAACAAAAAAAATCCAATCAGTAGAACCAGAGATATGCAATTTCAATGTTTTAAATAAAAATAGTGCTTAAAAGCACAAAGCATCAAATGTGGATCGTGCCAGACCGGGACAAAATCATGAGCTCAGACCAAATGCGATGGACTGCGGATCGGACACACAGACCAAGTTAGGCCCTTTGAACAAAGTACCTTAAACCCTGGCTGTGGAGAGTTATAAGATCCTGCATCGAGGATGTGCCGCACAGCAGCGGTTCCGAGGAGTTGCGAGGCTGTGATGTGGAGTCCTGCGTCGAAGGTGTGTTGTGCAGCTGCATTTCCGAGGAGATTTCAGGCTGCGATGCGAAGTCCGGCGGTGGGGATGCGTCGCGCTACCGCGGTCCCGAAGCAGAGCTGCGAGGCGATGCATTGTGTTGCGGCTCGTCTGCCCACAGGACCACAGTTGGGCTGGCAGAGCACCTTCAGGCCCACTTCCAGAGGTCCAGGACTGGTGTGGCACCACTTCAGACGGCAAGACTCACAGCAGACAGAGTCTAGGTGCTGGGTTCAAGGTGGTTAGAGCCTTTTCTGTCCCTGAGGCCCTAATCAGGAGGCCAGCCAACTAGTCCTGGGAGTTTGTCTGGTAGTCCTGGGATCAAGATTCAGGTCCAGTCCTTTACATGCAGGCATCATGGCAGCAGGGCAACAGAGTAGCAGCTCTTCTTGCAGAGCAGCACAGCAGTCCCTCTGAGTCTTCCACAGGTCTAGAGGTGTACTGAACAGTTGGGTCTGAGGGCCCAATATGTATACCTAGTGCCAACTTTGAAGTAGGAGAAGGTTCTGGACGTTTTCATCCCCATAGAAGCTTGGCATTTTCTGCCTCCCTGCCCTGGCCCCAGCTTGCCTGGGTGACACAAAAGACTAGGTTCAACCCCTTTGTGAGTGTGCTCAGGCAGAGGATTTGTGATGTACAAGTGTTGTAGCTGATAGCATCCCCTGTACTGTCAGCTACTAGTCCCCTTGCCCCACTGTCTGGGAACAATACACAAAGACCAATTGCCACCTACACTTAGTCATGTGACCCAGAATACAGGCTGCAGGCATCAAATGGTTAGGACAAGAAAATGCCAAGTTTCTAAAACTGGCACTTTCAGAATTGTGACTTAAAATCTGACTTTACTATTAAAGAGGGTTTCATATCATCAATTCTTTAGACACCAAACTTGACATTCCTTCCTGCTCCCAATTGAATGTTATCACTTATTAAATGTGGAAAGTTAACCCAATGCTATCTGATGGGAGAGGCCGGTCTAGCAGCTGTAAAACATGAATTAAAGAGTTTTTCACTACCAGGACAAGTAAAAGGTAAAAGTACATGTCAAACTTTTAAAATACACTGCACCCTTCCCTCTGGGCAGTGTAGGGCCTACCCTAGGGTGACTTATATGTATTAAAAAGGAAGATGTATGCCTGGCAAAAGGTTTATTTTGCTAGGTTGAACTGACAGTTGAAAACTGCACACACAGGCTGAAATGGCAGGCCTGATCCATGTTTAAAAGGCTACTTAATTGGGTGGCACAATCAATCGGTGCTGCAGGCCCACCAATAGCATTTAATTTAGAGGCCCTGGGCACATGCAGTACCACTTTACTAGGGACTTACAAGTAATTAAATAAGCCACTTTGGTGAAAGCAGATTCTACCATGTTTAAAGGAGACAGCACACACACTTTAGCACTGGTTGGCAGTGGCAGTGTGCAGAGTCTTAAAAGCCAGCAAAAGCAGGTTTAGAAAACAGGAGGGTGAAGGCAAAACATTTGAGGGTGATCCTGCAGAGAGGGCCAAGTCCAACAATTGATCACAATAAAACATGCTCAAATGGTGGTTTCTAACACAGTATAACATGTCTGGGGTTTAATAATGCTTTCACTCTTGTTTAGTTGTCAATCTTCTCTGAAAGTACAGCCTTGACCTAGTATTATTTCATCAGTTGTCTGAATGCCACTACCTTACTGCAGCATGAACACTTTTTGCGTATCCCTCTCTAATTTCTTTTACCTGCTGATAAGCGAGTAACACCCCCACAGCTTTGCTGGATGTAGGATTCAGAGATGCAGACTCTTCATAGAGAGTTTATAGAGAGTGTATGTGGAGTACTATGTTGACAATGTGTGATAACAAACATATTGTAAGGCAACAAAAGAATTATAGGCCACAATTTCTTATTTTTTGGCCAGCTATGAGACTATATTAGAAGATAAATTATCTCATCAATTCACAAATATGTAGCTTGGTATGCAGCACTGTCAGCTAGTAGCCCTTCTGCAGCCACGTCTCAGGCAGGAGAACTCTCCAAATTGAAATCTAGAGTGTGAAAGTGACTATTTATACTAATATTCTGCCTTCATGCAGAAACCCCAAAACACACAATTCTGAAGTCCGATTTGTTTTTTTTTTTGTGGAGTTTTATGTAGCGCGAACTAGACCCGCAGGTATCAGAGAGCTTTACATGAGCACCAGTTACATTCATTTTTGTTAGGCACGGGGAGATTGAGGGGCATATTAACAATGCGGCGATAAATAATTATCGCCGCTTTTGCGGCCGTTTTCGGCCGAAAAGCGGCGATAATTATATCGCTTTATCAGCAAAGACACGCTATCGCGTGTTTTGCTGATTTTGCTCCCGTTTCCAGCACGCCTAACTTCGCATCGCTAATGAGATGCAAAGTAGGCGTGTCTGTGGAAACAACATGGGTAAATATCGCGAAGGCAGCTTCGCGATATTTACAATGCGGGAAGCGATTATTTTAATCGCGTTAAGTATGCTCTTAACGCAGGAATTTAATGTCTGTTAAATTCCTGACTAAGGCATACTTAACATGGGAGGTGGATTCATGTGATACGACCACAAGGTCGTATCATCAAGTATATCGTCGTTTTACATGGAACATCGCTGGAAAACCAGCGATGTTCCATGGAAAAGGGCGCTATCGCTGGAATATACATCGCCATGGCGCTAAGCGTTGTTAATACAACGCTAGCCTGGCGAAATATTACAGCGATAGAAAAAAATGCGGAATACAAGGTCAGCGATAATTATCGCTGCCTGTTGCAAATATGCCCCTAAGTGATTTGCCCAGAATCACAGAATGTTGAGCATACCTGCCGAGACTCCACCCGGTTCCCCAGCTCCGAGGTCGACCGCCCTAGCCGTTAGGCCACATTCTCTCCTTTGATAACCTCTTTAACTTTACAGCTTATGAGATAAGGAAAAATGTATTCTCAAATTTGTCACAGTTCTGGGCTGGAAAGCAAATCTATGTACCAAGTGTCTTGACTGTCCTTTTCCCCCGTTTCACATTAAAAGACATCCTACATGAATGACAAGAGGTGATGTGGGAGATGGAAGGACATATCTGCCACTTCCAGGAAATGGTAAATTGGTTGCTATTAACTTTACATGATCATCTTGGGACTATCTTATACCTGGTGAATCCTTTGCCTGCAAGTTTCTGTGCCAGCGGTGTTAAAGGAATGCCTTTGTAATCAGAGGGTGGGTTTGGTCTTTTTAGCGTTGGAGATGGGAGGCAGGAGAAACCTTGCCTCAGCTGGGGAAAATTCCATTGTGTTAGAATTTTGCTAAAAAGGGTTCCGGGAGACATTTAGAGCTACAGTTAACTATGCCAGAGCAAGACATATGTCATACTGTATTTAAAAGGTGAGTGTGGTTTGTAGAAACTATTGAGGGACATCTATTGATGGAAAACTGGATATCCCCTTTCAAATTCCAAGAGTCACTAGAACACTAGTAAATGCCTGAAAACGAAACAAAATGATTAGAAGATTTCTCGGCCTTTTGTACACAGAAGGTGTTTTGCTGGTGGAAAATTGCAACAGTTTTTCCTATCTCTTGGCCGAATCCTTGTTTCACAGAGCATGTTGCCAAAAACTGCGAGAAACTGGTCACTTACTAGAAACAGGGCTATGGAGATGTTTGCCTGCTGGTGACATTCGCCTGTCTGCTAGGGAGCCTGCTTCCAGAACTCCAGAAGTGCTGAAGACTGACAGATCAAAAAAGGGAGGAAGATGGTGTATCATTTCCAGACTTCCTACTTATGTAGTGTGCTGCTGGGAAGACTGAACACATCTACAACAGATTGTGGGGATCCTTACAACTGATATCAAGAGGAATGAGGTTTCGAGAGTCAAGTCAGAAAGAACGTGCATTAAAACTGATTAAATTAACCTTTTCCCTTAAATACCTTCTTTTGATGGATGCTTTGTCTTTTTGGGGGGAAAATGCTGTACATTTGAGGGTTTCAGATGATAGGATTACGGTGAAATGATATCATTTTACAGCTCAGGCAACAGAGGGAAATCTGGTACTACCAAGTTATGCCACATTCCAACCACTGCAACTCAGAGTGATTCAGTAATGCTGCTTTGAGGAACAACTGAAGCTGGTGGTAATACCACATAGATATAGCTCTTGGAGGTATTACTGCGCCCAGATCCCCCAGACAGAGAATGAGTGGCCTAGTAGTTACAGCTGTTGGTGTGTCAATGGTGTGCGATGAATAGCTCTATGTTGGGTATTTAGTATAATATATTTTTGTCTGTGGCATCTCATAGTGTTTTGTACAAAAAGTAGTGACGTGCTACACCACTAAATGGCATATTTGTGCTGTCCTGGATATATCTTTTGTCTAATATGTTCTCCAGTGATATTTCTGTGTAGCACATTTAGTGGCTAGTGATGTGAGAATAATCCAGAAGCAGACAATATGGTATGTCTATCTGATATCGGGTGTAGGTGACATGCGCAGTCCAATGTTCTGTTTAATATTTGTACGAGGCATATTTTAATGGCAAGTGATGTTGGGAGCACTGGAATAGCTGATTATTTAGCACATCCATGCTGTTTTGGATATATTTGGAGGGTTAGATCTCCTGGAAGTTGACGAAAGGTGGTAGAAGAGAAGGGGATTGCAATGTTTGGTGAAATCTTAGAAGCACCGCACCAAGAGGATTAATTCAGGAGATGTGAATTTGAGGATGGGATAAGTCATAAGCAGGGTTGATATGTGAATGAGGCAGAATGAAAGGTGATCTTAGATTCCAACTAGGGTTGCAAATGCATGCAATTCTTTCAGCATAATAATATGTCATAGTTTGAAGCTTGCCTCATGCTGTTGTTTGGCCATCATAGAAAGAATGTACGGTGGAAACAGGACAAAACATTTGTGGGCATACAGTTACATTTGCACAGCTACATATTCTCTGCGAATCTACTTGATATTTGCACAGGAAACGCATGATAACAGATTCAGCCCAGAATTTTTTTTTCATAAAACACATTTTGCGCATGAGCTGAATCTTAAAAAGATTTTGTGCATTTGTAAAATACGCTGAAATATGCCCCTTGCACGTCTTCTGTACCACGGAGGAAGTCATGAGCTACAGGGTCGGAATGGGAACACAAACCAGACCTGGCAACACAGCTGGACCGGCCTCCCAGGGGTCCTAGTGAGAAGCACTGCCGCCACTTTTGTTACAGGGGGCCGATATTGCAGCACTGCTGAAAAATCGGCCCCCAGTAACAAAACCGGCCGCCACCACTTGAAAAATGGCCCCCATCCCTCCGGCCTACCGGGAAAACGCCTGGTACCCGCTACGGCCAGTCCGGCCCTGCTGAACTAGAGTAGAGCTGTCACGTGGTACGGTGCAATGCAGATGGAGGCCAGAAGTATCCTTTGCCTGCATTGAAGACCCTGTACTCCATTAATCATTAACAATATGAGGATGAAATACAGAATTGCATTTCTACTCTTAAGTAAGGGTATTATATGCAACTCGGTGCATTTACATGTTAGAATAAATTAAGGGCCACACATTTCAATGTTCTTTCATGAGTGACGTGGTTGTATGGGTGGAATTCGACTGATATGGAGCATTTCCACTGCTCTCACATGTAAGGAGGGCTAACCTGAAAAAAACAAATTCAGCAGCTTCACTCGTACTGCAGGTCCTGAAGGAAATCAAAGCTGCGCCTAATGGATATAAGCCGCACATCTGTGAGGGGCATATTTCCACTCAATCTGTATTTAAGTGAATCAGGCTTGAATTGTGCAAGTTCATTTTGTATGCTGCTGTGATCTTACTACCACAGTTTGTAAATCAGACTGAATGCATGCATAGTTGACACACTAGTGTATCAACAAGGAAATGCATATGCATGTGTGCAAGTGTTGGAAATTGGGTTACTGGTTGAGGCGGGGGTGAAATCCTACTCAAGCAGCAATCACAATCTCTGTCAGGGTGAAGCACAAGCAAACCCCAAATGAACCTGTTCTTAACCCTCTCATAGCTTGGCACAAAAGCAGTCAGGCTTAACTTAGAGGCAAAGTGTAAAATATTTATAGAGCTATTCAAACAGTAATAAAGTAAAAACACAACACACAAAAAATCCCACACCAATTTAGAAAAATAGAAAAGCTTTTAATAAATTGAGACTAAAATCCAATCAGTAGAACCAGAGATATGGAATTTCAAAGTTTTACGTAAAAATAGTGCCTAGAAGAGCAAAGCACCAACTGTGGTTATCTGGTCACACTGGATCGAAACAAAGTCACAAGTTCAGGCTGACCATGATGGACCACAGGTTGGATACAGGACCCAGTTAGGCCTGCTGAACAAAGTACCGGTTTGTGGAGTGTTACATGATCCCGTGTGAAGGTTGCATTGCATAGTGGGGGTTCCAAGGAGCTGCAAGGCTGCGATGTGGAGTTCTGCATCGTCGTGGAGGTTGCCGTTGATGAGGATCTTGTGATGCAAAGGCTTGTGTTGAGGATGCATCAGCCAGCGGTAGTTGTGAGGGGGCTGCAATGAGATGTCCGGTATCGGGGAAGTGCCAACTGCGACTGGTCTGAAGTGAAGCTGTGAGGAGATGTGTCACACTGCATCGGTTCTGCCCACAGGACCACAGCTGGACTGGCAGTGCACCTTCAGGCTCTCTTCTCAAGGGTTAAGGACTGGGGCAGCACCACTTTGGGAGTTCGGTCCAGGTGTTGGGTTCAAAGTGGTTGGAACCTTTTCTGTTCTTGAGACTCTGATGAGGGGGCAAGCTAACTAGCCGTTGCAGTCACTCTGATTGTCCTGGGTTTAAGACGCAGGTCCAGTTCTTTTACTCAGGCAGTAAGGCAGCAGGGCAACAGAGTAGCAGTTTTTCTTGCGAAGCAGCCTTCCTGGGGTCACAATAGACAAGTGTCAAACCCTTTGTGAGTGTGCCCAAGCAGACCCTTTGTGATGTGCAAGTGTGGTGGGTGACAGCTCCTTCCCCGCATCAAGTCAGAGATGGCCCATCCTGCCAAAACCTATGCTCCTTTGTCTCACTGTCTGGGAGCAATAAACAAAGACCAACTGCCAGCTACAGCTAGTCATGTGACCCAGGAAACAGACTGCAGGCACCAAATGGTTAGACAAGAAAACGACAACTTTCTAACAGTGCCATTTTCCGAATTGTGACTTAAAATCTGGCCTTTCCATGAAAGAGGGGTTTAAATTACAATTCTTTAGACACCAAACTCGACATTCCTACCTGTTCTCAATTGAAAGTATAAATATAGCTGTGTCTGAACTGGGGTGGCGAAGTAAGCTAAAGAACGATGATGGATTCAACCCAGATCTGTGACTGGGGGTGAGTGTTTGAAAAGTTTCAGTGCTCCGTCCATCATCTCCTTGTGTTTGCTCAATTGAAAGTTATCACATATTAAATGTAATAAGTTATCCAATGTTACCCTATAGGAGATGCAGACCTTGCAGTAGTGAAAACCGAATGGAAGAGTTTTAAAACTTAAAAGTATATGTCCAGCTTTTTAAATACACTGCAGCCTGCCAGATGGCTGTTTAGGGTCTGGACTAGGGTGACTTATATGTATTAAAAGGGAATGTTTAGGCCTGGCAAAAGGTTTATTTTGCCGGGTCAAAACTGCAGTTTAAAACTGCACCCACAGGCTGTAATGGCAGGCCTGAGGCATGTTTAAGGGGCTACTTGAGTGGGTGGCGCATGAGTGTTGCAGGCCCACTAATAGCATTTAATTTACAGGCACTCTATACATGTAGTACCATTTTACTACGGACTTACAAGTAAATTAAATATGCTAATTGTGTGTAAGCAAGTGTTACCACATTTAAAGCAGAGAGCACAAGCACTTTAGTACTGGTTAGTAGTGGTAAAGGTTGCAGAGTCCTAAAGTCAGCAAAAATAGGAGGCTGAAAGGAAAAAAGCTGAAGGAAAACCACGGTAAGGATGTTAGGTGCAACAGTAAGTAAGTATGGACTTATATTGCACGTATTTAGCTGTGAGTTGCTGTACAATGGATGAGTCACTAAGGTATGAATCAAGGTTGTTTGTAATGAAGCAGCTGACACTGGTTCCTTTTCATTGGAAGAGAGTTGGGGGTGCAGAACTCTTGGAAAGCATGTGCCTTCAGGTGCTTTCTGAATAGCAGGAGAGTTGTTACACTTGCGTTGTTGAGGTGGGTGTTGTTTTAGATCCTGGGTGCATAGTTGGAGAAGGCCGGGCTTCTGGTCTTTTCCACAGGTCATTTGTTCATCTCCAGTCTAGGATGTCTGGTGTTATTTCAGTTGACACTGTCGCTGATGCTGCTCGTCTTGAATGTGATGTCGTCCTAGAGCGGAAGCAAAGGGCTATTTTTGAGTAGGAAGGGCTTCACTTTTTTCAGACGAGTAAGCTGGTAGCATTTGGACAAAAAGGACAAATTACACTTTGTTGGTGAATGTGCACAATTCTGTGACTCCAGATGACAACAGTAGGTGGGGTTGCGTGGCTTCTTTCACCATGAAAATTATTATTTGGAAGCTTTAGGAAATGTACTTTTAAATGGTGACAATACAAGTCAAAATCTGAATATCACACTGACGTTGACACTGAAAGAAAATTGATTCCATTATCCCTGCCAATCACTATAGTTACCCAAAGATTCTCCCTGTGGAGGGCAGTTAAATAGAGCGTATTGTTCCAGAAGCTTCTTCCAAGACAGCTCCCACATATGCATTATATAAGAAACGGGTTTTCAAAGCAGAGGCTCCAGCCCCTCTTTTTCACAAACGCGACACTTTTAATGCGTTGCAGCACTGCCCTCCCTCCATAGCCTGTTAAGCATGTGCTGCATCTATAATAACCTTATTTGGCATTTTCTGTTCTTTACATAAATAATGTATACGAGCCTTCAAGTTCCCATCATTTTAAACTGTTTACTCTGCACATTAGGGCAGTTATTTTTACCAAGATGAGAACGCAGGGAGAGCGCGCGCTTCTTCACATTCCACGCCGGCACAGTTTGCCGAGCTTGTTTTTGCTTGGTCAAACTTTTAAAACACATTTGTGTTCAAAGGGATCAAACGATGACATGTATTTATTTATTTACTCCCTTCCTCCGAATCTGTGGCCCTTAAAGATTGTGACTTCACACAGAACGCTTTCCCTCTCATCGGGCTCTTCTGCTGCCGCGTTATGACAGAAATGATAATTGTATGTTATTAGCATCAAAGCCATTTTTGTAAAACAGCCAATTTCAGCTCCTTGACACTTAAAACAAGAACAGTAAGGTGGTGTAAAAACAGACTCTTTTTTTTCCCAAAACTGCCTGTCCCGGAAGGCTTTCTGTGTGGGAAGAGGGCTGGGTAATGAGGTGCTGGAGGGGCAGTCAAGGGTGCGTACAGAGCTGATGCACACTGCAGCATGCAAAGCGGCCCTTCAAGTCAAGCAGTGCCTTCCACCTCTGGTAATTTCAAGTTGAAATAATGACTGCAAGAGATGACTTCGGGTGAACTGCTGAATGCCTGAGTTTGATGGAAGCATGAAAGAACAAGCTGGCTGTGCACCTGGGTCGGCTGATTGGACCAGTCTGTGCAAGTCAACTAAGGGCCCAATGTACTCTTTCCGAACAAGGCGTGTGCAATTTGCACACTGCCTGGTCTGCACATCGGAATGCAATTTGCGAAACAACCAGTGGCGGCTGCTACAGCATTTAAGTGATGGGCAGAGCAGGGGAGGGCTGCTTGGGGGGGGCAGTGCGGGGGGCACCGGGAGGTGAAATGAATAAAATAAAATAATGCTTACCTGTATTCTGCAGTGTCAGTGCTTTTCTGGCCTTTGCACCTCGACTCCTGGGTTGCCACAGGGTCACCTCTGGCAATCCAGATGCTGCTCTCATGCTGGAGTTACCCAGCATGAGAGCAGTGCCGTGATTGGTGTGAGCGCCCTAGTTAGGCGCTCACTAAGGGTCTATGACCCTCTGCTTGTTCTCCACCCAGCTGTAAAGCACAGCTCGGGTGGAGAGATCGAAGTGCGCATGAGTGTTTGGACGGCCTTTCACGGCCGGCCAAACTGTCATGTGCACTTGAAGCAGTGCCACCACTCCTTCTCTTTCCAGCGGCTGTGTCGACGTGCCGGAATGGACGGCCCTGCCCTCGGCTCATCTGCAGGAAGTAAGGGCGGAGGGAGGAAAAAAAAATGATAATAACTTTTGCTATTATCATTTTATTTTTAATTTTTCACTGCTCAAAAGCAGTGGGGAGACGCTCCTCCGCCTTAGCACAGGTGATGCTTTTAAAAAAGAAATGCTTCCCATTTTGGAATATAATGGGGTGAGCTGTGAGTGGTGGCCATTAGGACCACTGCTTGATCCCCCAAAGGTCCCTGACATGATTTTCAGTGGGAAGTCTGTGTGAATCATTTACCACCCCAACCTCAGGGTCAATAACTTATCAAGTGTTTGTGACTGCAATTACAGTGAGAAACCACTGATACATCCTTTTCCAACCACAAAAAAGAGGGGGGGTGCCTTTCTCATGCCCTCTCCAGTTCGCGATTCGGAGAGGTTCGCAATAGCTCCTTGCATTGCAAGACCTGTGATTTTGCAAATCACAGGGCTTCTAACCACAGAATAGCTTTGTATGTCTGGCCCTACATTCTTTGTCTTCCATGAGCTTTATGGAAGTAAGGAATTCAAACCAGCAATGTGCCTGCCATCCTCATGTATTAACCTTCAAACGCAAGCTATAAATACATTTAAAAAATGTATTTTTTCCCCTAAATATATGCTTGTTATTTCCTGAAAATACATGAAATTTCACCATGAAATATAACACCAATTATTCAAAGTTGACGCTTGTAAGTAAAATGAGAAAAAATATTTTTCCCTAAATGTCACATTTCCATTTTTTTGGAACTCAGGTTTGATCCCCAAATATCAGCATATCATTTTCACTAAGTACTCACATGTACTACTGTCACACATGGGCAGACATTGCCTTACATGCCATTTATCCTATTAGTCGCCATTGCAAAATTCCAAGAATGTTCATCATCTCGCAGTGATGTTTGAGACACTATGGCAGGAACTGTTAGAATTTCAGAAACATGGAATAATTGTACCCATACCATTATTATGCGATGAATAGCCACATTCCTATTAAGAATGCCCAGGTTATGTCAAGGGTACCTGTATGCCAGGAATAGCTAGAATGTTGACAAGATAGTCCTCAAAATGTCATGGATAAGTTACTGTTTTGCAAGGGATAGCCAGGATGTTCTCTTTATCAAGATTTAAGCTGTGGTTAATAAACTCAGACTTTCAAATGGTGCTGTACTTTAAGCTAATTTATTTGTGTGTGTTTTATTTTTTTTATTTTTAATTATTCAATAGTGAAGCAATTGTAGATAAATAGTTATGATATGATTTACATACTGTGATAGATAAGTGAAGAACCATAAGTATTTAATCAAATAACATATACAATCTATGCAGTGATCTATATGCATGTTAAGCATAGAATAATATAACCATAAGTAATATTTGTTAAGCAGACCTAAAAAATAGCTATATATTTATAAACATAATTATTGTACATATTTATACAAAGAAATACACATATCTAGATACATAAATATATTTAAAGTAAATGCTTATATACACAGGTAAATGTTGTACATTTGTGTTTAAGTGAGTTGGTTATGTAGAGGAGAGCCAACTCTTGAGTAGTCTTCTGAAGATAAGATAGTTATCTGTGGATCTTATGTTTGGGGGTAATGAATTCTATAGTTTGGCTGCTTGAACAGAGAAGGATGTGCCATCTCTGTTTTTTTTCTTGTATGGTAGGATTTTGAGGCGAAGTGCCAATCTGAAGCGGAGGTTCCTTTTTAATGTATTTGGTGATTTTATTCCTGATGAAATTCCTGATGAAAAGCGGCCCTGTTCCATGTATTGGTTTGTAGGTGATACAAAGCAGCTTCAAAGTGGATCTTCTGGCAAGTTATGTTATGACAAGTATTGCATCCCATACCAGGGCACTTATGTATATAGGCCTAAGACTTGTACTGATTTCCACCTTTTTGTGATTCACAAAATCCTGTGAGAATCATAATTTTCCAGACACATTCAATTTGCCTGTAACCCTATTCAACAAGATTGCTACCTAGCAGACGATCTACATACATAGAGTGAGGAGAAATGTGCATATTTCTCCTCTCATAGGAAATGTGTAATTGATTTAGTGTGGTGGATTAGGGTACCTTCACAATCAAATTGCACCATATCGCCAGCATATTTTAAAAGTGCAGTTAGGTGTGCAATTGGGGTGGCAAAAGTTACTTGAAATATTTATGAACAGTAACAAAAGTATGACTTTTTAGATCTGTTGTTCGCCAAGACCTCTTGATTTTACTAAAATTATATGCATGATATACTTACTTATTTGGACTTGCAGCCAGCCCCCTTCATCCATTGGCCTGTTGTTCCAACATTCACATTTTTCTTCCACCCTCTTAAGTATACAGCATGCATGAATAGGTCAGCATATTTCAGCCACTGGCTAACTTCACTGTGAGTGAGGGCATTCTGCTCTGTCACAAAGAAACCCATCCATCAATAAAGTAGTTCCTTTCAGTGCCAGTTCCTACAAGCAAAAGCATTTTTTTCCTTCAACGCCAATAGAACACCTGTCTCTCTGAATGGTGTAATCTGCAATACTGTTAATAACCACTAGTTAGGAAAACCTTTTAAATTAATTATACATTTGTGAAATACTTGATATTGATCTTCTAAATTTGGTATTTGTTTTAAAAAATTAAAAGCAGGGCATGGCTCAGGGCGCAATGGAGTGAGATGTGTCTCTCTTTGGCTACGGCTTACCGCTTGCCATCTGTGCTTAATTCCAGAACTGGGCCTGAGAAAAAACGGCACTGTCGAGTGCGGCAACCCTGTGACATCTTCCGGCACTGGAAAATGCAGCCCAAGAGCAGCCAAAACATCCTGGGATGGTCCAGCTGCACCTAGAAGCAGTGGCGGCTCCTCTGCTAAGGCGGAGGAGTGCCGTCCCACTGTTCTCAGAGCAGTGCAAAGGAAAAATAAAATGATAATAACAGAACGTTATTATAATTGCATTTTCAGTGGAGCTTGGAACCAGGTTAGGGCGGGGCTGGGATCGCTGCATCAGAGCGAGGAGGAGTGGTATAATGTGCACCTTAAGTGCGCATGACGGTTTGGCCGGCTGTCATGGGCCGGCCAAATTGTCATGCACACTTAGCATGTTCTCCACCCGGTTGTATTGCACAGCCTGGGTGGAGACCATGCACAGGCTCCCACTCCCTGTCTGAGCGCTGAACCACGGCACTCAGACCAATCATGATGCTGCTGTCATGCTGGTGACAGCAGCATCGTGATTGGCTAGGAGAGTCTGGGAGCCTGGGTGCTGCCCGGAGCCACAAACTGGAGGGTTGGATGGAGGAGAGGCGGCAGCTGGTGACTGACGACGAACAGGTAAGTCTTCTTTTTTTACTATTTTTCTAACCCTCCTCCCTGCCCCCGCCACCTCGCCACTGTTCTCTATCAGCCACCACTGCCTATGAAGAAACACCATATAAACTGCCCACCATCTTGGGTCCGGCGGTCTGGAGGTGGACGGTTGGGGTTGACCTCGAGGATATCACTGAGGGGGCTGTAAATCTTGTCACATACCCAGGGGCTACCGCCTGGCCCCCCGGAATAACCTGCATCTGTGGTCCCCTCTGTGGGGTTGCGTTGGAGCAGCGCTGGCGGATGCGTGATCCTGAGATGCCCTCCAATGCCGTGAAACAGTCCTGGACACTGCCGGCAAGCCTCAGGGGTAACCCTGAACTCCTCGACAGGTCCACAGCATGGCCGAACCGTCATCTTGGGAGCCGATGGTCCCGAGTCAGGAGAGCCTATGGGGAGGTTCTGGGGCAATACCGCAGCTCCCAAGAGACCTGTGCTGAACATCAGAGACTGCCTTTAATTGAGAGGGGCCCCTGGGGATGCCATCTACTCCTGCCTGGTACTCCCCATAGGCCCGGAATCTGCGGGCCTGAAACAAACTTACCTGCTGCCCCGGGTCTAGCTAGGGCAACCATCTTGGCCTGACCTAGGGGACCTAGGGGAGACACGGCTGCAGAGCTGGGATTCACCCTATGGCCACGGGGATTGAGTAGTGGTCCCCTGAACCTCCTGGGATGTCGCCATATCGCCACTACAGCCTCGCACTGCAACAGGCATCCCTTTTAGCCCCACCCTCAGAGCTACTCAAGCAAGTATCTGCGCCATATGCTCCCTAAGGCCTGCAAGTATCCCTGATGCCGGCGCCTACCCCCTCATATTGATTTGGATCTCACGCACCATTTCCACATTACACACCTGCTCAACGCCTGGTGAGTCCCTCTCCTTTGCCTGGTGGCCAGCTGCTACACTTACTAGTAAGGTGCTAAAGGACTGATAAGGCGGGGGCGGACATCAAAACCCTATATCAGGCCCTTAAGGCCTTGCAAACTACCCAAGTGGTCCCTGAGTGGCTGCCCCCCTTGCCTTTGGAACCCACGTGTGAGATTGCATCTCCTGCCTGCTTCTGGAACTACCCCCATTCTGCAAGCCCTCTGCTCTTTAGCTGCAGCAACAGCTCCAGGGGCGACTCCAGGGTGCTTTCTCCGGGCTTCGTACCAAAGACCCTCCCAAACCCTCTCTTTCCAGACCTGTGCGGTCCATTGCCCCAGGCACCTATGGTCAGATCCTTCATGGAGGGAGGGTCCCTGTTGTGGCTTACAGCCTGCTATACCCCCGCTGCCGGACTTTAAAGCATTTTAGAGGGGCCTATCTCTCTCCTTTGCCACACATCTTGCAGGGGAGGTTAGGAGTGGACCCCTGCCTACTCGACCTCTACTTAAACCCAAGACCCTCGTACAACATTTAAACCCTTACGCTCCGGCACCTACTAGGGCGCTACACGTCGTGCTCTCATGACACGAGTCAGATCCACAAAAGACAATTCCAGAAGCCTAAGCAGAGACAACTTGGTCACCTCGTAGTGGCAGAAGTCCTCCTCTGCCAATATAGACTCCTCCGGTGTCCCCCCGGGGACCAGCTCTGAAGACGCCCCTACTGTACCCATCACACAGGCTTACATGGACAAGTTCTTGCAGGAAATCAGATCTAAAATAGGCTCACTCAAATCATATGTCAAGACTTGCATACACAAACTCAAACGTGAGGTCATTGAAATAGGTGGGCGCATAGACGTTCTGGAAAGTACCATTGATGCCCGCTCGGAGAAGCAGGAATTGCTCTGGCGCAGAGTCTCAGCTCTGGAGGACCAGCAAATCGAACTGCAATTGAAACAGGAAGACCTAGAGAATAGAAGCAAGAGGAACAACATTTGCATTAGTGGCCTTCCATGGGGGGTGGAGGGTACACACATAATGGCCTTCTCTGATGATCTCCTACACGCTATCAGGGGCGATGCCTCACCTCTGAAGCTAAATAGAGCCCACCGGGTGGCGCCGGTTCCAGGTCGCTAAGATGCTGCCCCCGACATCCTGACAAGGGTGCATTTCTTCACCAAAAAGAAGCTATCCTTCAAGCCCCGAAGAAGAAGGTAAACATTGTCTTCGAGGGCACACGGTCCAATTATTCCAGGACATCGCGCTGATCATACTGCCGAGGCATAGGGACTTTAAGCCCATCATGGATAAACTAAGAGACCTCAGCATTTGATATCAGTGGAGCCACCCCTTCGTGATCTTCTTCACCTGGGAGGGCAGGTGTAGAGCCATTCATTCCTTAAGAGAGGCCAAACAACTCCTGGGCTTGATACCTGACTCAGAGGGGGACGATCTGCACTTGCCTTGGCCCCCCAGCCGGCCACCCCTGAAACCGCAGTGGGCTACAGTGCAGGCCTCATGCTTCCACAAACACAAGATGGACCAGGGCTCCCAGGAGTCCAAGCAGGATATCCTCTAGCACATCCGCAACCTGTAGAGAGGTCCCTCACCTATCCCCTTGACCTCTGGATCAGTCTAGATCAAACTCCCCGTCAAGCAATGTCTTGCAGCAAGCGGCTGGGTGCCCTCCTCCAGACTTGCTCTACCACCTGTCCGCATCTGTAAATGAGTTCGAGATCAGACACTTTCTGTCGCCATTTGGGGCTTGGCCCGCACTCCTTGGACCTATCGCAGGGCCCTCTGTGATGACTAGGCGTGTGCGGTAAACTCTGGTCCGCCGGCAGAGTTAATGGAGTTTAGACCACTCTGTGCTCCGCTTGGAGCACCGAGTTCAGCAAAAACTCAGCCAACCCGCAGAGAGGAGTTTACGGGTACTATGATTGCAGTACCAGGTTCCGTCACTCATGCCTCAGGCTCTAGAAGTTTGTGCCCCTGCACTTGAGCAAGAATATTGCACTCACTATGCTGGGGAACACCAGCTCTCTGCCCCAGGACACATGGCTTTATCTGAGGGGGCTCCAGAGGTGTCGTCGTTCCCTCACGCAGGTGAGGTGAGACTGCCCCAGACCTGCCTGCTTCCTGTAGTTGGTTACTATGGACGACCATAGAGTTGCTAGAGAGGTAATTTTCAGAGTGCTGAGAATAGTCACTTCCTTAGTCGGCGGGTTCTTTTTTTTTAACCAATCATGATTTGTGGAGAGTATCGCTGCCGGCTTTCTAGTTGTGCCAGTTCTAGCGTGCTTGTAGTCATTAAATGAGCTTTCCGATGGCTTCCAGTGCTTGCATCTTTGAGGTGCCTGACTCGACTCAAAAGTTGAGACAATCTGATTTCTTTTGCAAGAGGCAGTAAGTGAGGTTTATGTTCTCATGGAACCTCCAACTTGAGTAGGTGCCAAATGTGTTTTGTTGTCACTTAAATTCCCACGCACTCTCCCCGCCTCTGGTGCACCCACCACTGCCTTTCACTCGACCATCTCTCCTTCACTTCTACACCTTGTTTTTTCCCCGGGATATGGTGCTTTCTGTCATCAACGAGCCTTAGCGTCTTG
Source organism: Calotriton arnoldi (assembly GCA_963921515.1). Taxonomy (NCBI): domain Eukaryota; kingdom Metazoa; phylum Chordata; class Amphibia; order Caudata; family Salamandridae; genus Calotriton; species Calotriton arnoldi. The sequence goes on from CAWUFW010000742.1 coordinate 3,608,849, forward strand.
TTGCTGCGTGGTCTCAGGTGCCCAGCTTCTCCTTTGACTCTTCTTGGACAACCGGCTTGAACAGTCCATGCCATGCACCCACTGGGGGCTTCACCTCAGAGGGCACTAGACCACCAATGGCCTATAGTGATATTAAACATCAGACTTGTGGGCGTGCCACCGCAGCTGATGTCGCAAAAAGGTGGAACTGGACTAATAGCACTGGGGTGGCTGAGTAATACAGTACTCTGCCTGCACGCAGAACTCCTTGGACTTTGGTGGAGTTTTTTGATAACCCTGCAGAATTCCACAGAGTTCAACTCTGCGAGCTACACCGAGGCCTAGTTATGACCTTGACAGTGTCGGACCCAGAAAAGAACGAACTAACCTGACACCCCAGAGCTGCTGCTGCCCCTTATGGGCTGCTTCCTACCTCAGTTGTTGCAAGCAGCGGGACTGGGAGCCTTTGAGACTCCATTCCTCTTCACGACCCCCCTCGATTCAATCCATAGGAGAGTGACTTCTCTTGAATGGCCTACCCGCAGGAGTATTGGCTGTTCCAGGACTTGAATGGAGCAGTTCGGCCCTGTTGGCTATATCTTGTGTTCCTGTCAAACTTCCTTTTTCTTCCTCTTAGGTTGTTGGGCGCACTGGGGAGACTCTCCTTACAACACCCACCCCCCCATGCCAATTCTCCATATTAAAACCACAGGATTTTTGGTGAAAGTTTACCTGCCACATTAGACACCCACCCCTATCTCCAACACGGGATTGGGCCCGACAATATTCTGCTCTCATGGCCCCTGCGGTAGTCTTCATTTTACTACATGACACCTCTTGCACTCTTACATGAGCTCTGAAAGGCCACATCACTTCTCCTTCCCATGGCCGGCATCCCACAAGTTAAGCTCCAATCTCTCAATGCATGGGGACTAAACATGCCTACCAAACAGTGCCAGGTGTGGCGCTATCTTCTTATGTAGGACCCCAAAGTTATATTCCTGCAGGAAACCCACCCACGCCACTGAGACGCTCCCTGCATGTCCCACCCAAAATATGCTATTAGCTATTGGGCACACGCCATGACTAAAACAGCTGGAGTCGCTATCCTGTGCAAGGCCTTCTTTTGCTCTAAGATACTAAAACTCGTGCGAAACGATAACAGCTGCTTCCTGAAACTTACCGTCCAGCGGGGAGTCCAACCCCTCACTCTCCTTAACATTTAAGCTCCTAACCAAGCCCAAGATGCACACCTTAGAGACACCCTATGAGATCATGAAACACATGTCAGCGGGGACATGGTGGTTGGGGGGCGATTCAATCTAGTGTGGGATCCTCATGGGCCTGGGATTGGTGGATACCTGGAGATATAGTCCCCCATGGGTTTCGACATTACTCCTTCTGTTCACACGTCCACTCCTCATTCTCACGTATCGATTATTTCTTTCTCACCGCCACACCTGGACTGTGCTTGCCTCTCTGATATTTCCATCTCCGACCATGCCCACTCAAAGATCACACTAGCTAAGGCGGGATCTACAGTGCCCGCTTCCCCCTGTGTCGATTTCCTCCCCACTTGCTCAGGACCCTGTTGATGTTGTTGAAATAAAAAAAAGAAATTATTGCGTACTTCAACACCAACACCCTTCCTGAGATCTCGGGACACACTTTTTGGGATGGCTTCAAAGCCACAATACGGTGGACCATCTCCTTTATTGCCATCGCCCGCACATGGGAAGCCAGACTGGTTGAGACCGGTCTCACAGTGGACATTAAAGCACTGGAATGCCTTGACTACTCTGCCCCATCTCGACGCACCAAACGGTAACTAGCTATGCTTAGAGGTTAACTAAGGACACTTTGGACGAATAAGGTCAAACGATCATTACTGGTCTTAATGCAGAAATACTATGAAGGGGGACAAAGTGGGCTCCTTACTCATGCGCAAACTGCACCAACAAACCGCACATGCACACATCTCTAAAATTGAGCTGGGCGATGGAATATGGGCCACTAAGGAAAAGGCAAAACAACAGGTGTTTCATGAATTTTACCAAACCCTCTATGCAGGGAGCAATGTGCCCCAAGAGAGCATAGCCACCTACCTTAAAGTCTGCGTCAGAGAACCTCTATCACCTTAGCTGAAATACAAAGAGCCTCAGTTATCTATCAGTGGGTAAAACTCCAGGCCCTAATGGCCTTCCTGTGATGTTCTATCGTAAATTTCTCCCCCAACTCCAGGAACACTTGGTGGTCTTATTCATTTACTGCAGACCCAGGTCTAACACCCACCATGGCGGCAGCGGAGATAGTACTTACACCCAAACCTGGCAAAAACCCCACTCTGTGCGCATCTTACCACCCGCTTGCTCTTCTGAACACAGATGCCAAAATCTATACCAAGATTGTAGCGAAAAGACTGGAGTCCTGTCTCCCTGGACTAATTGATCCAGATCAAGTGGGATTCATCCGGCAGAGGCAGGGAGCAGACAACATCCGCTGCTTGCACATTTAGTAGAAAAAGCCCACCATCACAACATCCCCGCTTGCCTTCTCTCGCTGGCCTTTGACTGGGTTGGTTGGGCCTTTCTAAGGGTGACCCTTAGTGAGATTGGATTGGGGCCTGAACTGATAGCCAAAATCATGGCAGCCTATGTCGCTCACACATCCACTATCCGCGTTAATGGATAATCATCACAACCGATCCACTTGGCTAGGGGTACTAGACAGGGCCGCCTGCTATCGCCCTTACTCTTTGCCCTAGCTGTAGAGCCCCTCGCCATCCATATTCGGCAGGTGAAGGATATTACTAGCTTATGCCGGGCATGAATATAAGATGTCCCTATTTGCAGATGATATCTTACTGTGCCTCACCCAACCTGAGTCTTCCCTCTTCTGCTCTAGTGACTGCGCTAACTGCCTTTGAACAAGTCTCTGGCATCAAAATAAATATGGCCAAATCACAGGCTCTCAATCTGACAATTCCCAAAATTGACCTCCCCATCCTGCAGTCCCTTACCTCTTTCAAGTGTGCTCCAAAATCCATAAAGTATTTATGGTTAAATCTAACCTCCGACTTAGCATCTTGGGTGCACGCCAATTGGAGGGTTTATCGGTGCTCAGACCTGGACAACCTCTGCAGATGGAAACAGCTACAGGTATCCTGGCTGGGAGGTCTCAATGCTGTCAAAATGTCCATCTTTCCCAAAATCCTTTACTTATTTCAGAATCTGCCCACTCCTATTCCACAGGACGCTCTCCTCAGTCTCCAGTGGGACATTTGCAACTTTATCTGGGGAGGGAAAGGCCCAAGACTATTCAACTCCATATTGATGCTTCCCAGAGATGGGGGTGGATTGCATGCCCCAACCTCATTGAATATTATTGGGCGGCCCACCTAAAATACATTTCGGAATGAGTTATTTGAGAGAGCGAAAAGCACTGGTTTCACATTGACTGGGCGGTGGCCTGTAGACCCCTCTGGGACTTGCCATAGCTTCCCAAACATGCCTGACCATGGAGTGCCTACATAGCTGTAACCACCAAAATGGTCCTTTAGATCTGGGACAAAATCGCTCTTAAGAGAGCCCTTAGCACCTTCCCCTCTCCAAACACCCCACTGGCGAGCAATCCGGAGTTCACCCCAATTGATCAGTGTAAACAAGACTTCCAGGTTCCTGAGTCTGCTAGGCTACAGTCCTACCAATTGAGGCACTGGGCACTCCACCCCTCCAGCACCCTTGGGGCCACATGCTCACTCACCTCCTTTGAGGCGCTGGTCTGCTTCTTAAGTGGGACAAGAGGCATGATCTCCCATACCTACAAAGTACTTCAACACTCGCCCCCCCCTCCCCCCAGAACACATTCCTAGCAATCCCAATGGCACTCTGACACCACTGAGGGAATTTCCCAGAAACAGTGGGATAAGTTGTGGCAAGACATCCTCAAGTTGCACAAGAGCATATCTCAACGCAGGACGGCCTATAAATGTTGAGGTAGTATTATACCCGAGCCCACTTGCACACAATATGCCTCTCTGCCTCTCTGTTATGTTGGAGATGCAACTCAACAACAGGTGATTTCTTTCACATCTGGTGGTCTTGCCCCCTCATAGCAACCTATTAGAAAGAGGTTCAGAGCCACATCAAGGGGTTTGTGGGCTATCTGCTCCCTAACTCATACAACACAGTGATACTATGTATCCGCCTTCTGACCCTAAAGCCATGACACACGCTGACTGGTGACTCATAGCCCATATGCTCGGCGCAGCTAAACAACTAGCTCCACTGGAATAAAGGTATATCATATTTGATTAGTGGTACAAATCCACATCACGTGCATATCTCTTTATTTTTCGTGTAATGGAATGCATTTACAAAATGGCCATCTCATGCACGATTGTAAGGCAGTTGCCTCTTTACTCCTTCTTTTGCTTTTATTTTGTTCTTCTTTTGTTTTCCTTGCAGGGCACTCTGCTATACCTTAGGCATCATAGGATGTTAGCAATTAACAAAGTCGCACAGAGTCAGCTGCATCACGGAAGCATAGGGCCTTGATTAAATTGACAGAGACCTAGTGAAACTTGTATGCTTATAAGTCAAGTTGTGAGCTCTGACTTGCACCAGACCAAATTGCACACTTTGCTCACTCATCTAAATTGTAGAGCAGCTCTTGACATGAGAAAAGGTGTCAGGAAGTACTACTGCCTCGGGAAAGGCTGCCCTTTTGGTTAGCCGAGGGTAAGAGCCACTAGGCATACTGTAGACTGTACCTATGCATCACAACTTGGTGATGATTCATTTTCTACATTTAATTCAGAGGCAAGCATGTATTATATCCATTTATTTCTATTTTAATTGGTAGCCAGTTTTTTTAATGGGTAACCCGTTTTAATGAATGTTTGATCTTATTTTATTCATCTTGAATTTTATACTTTCAACATTTGCTCTTGCAGTTCCTTAATTAGCAGAAACGATCTGTAACTTAACTTCCTATGACGTCACAAACATGCTAATTACTAGTCTTTAAAATTATCTGAATCAGAGAGCTTTAAAGATTGGTGAGTGGTTTATAACATTTCGTGACGCCCGCCGTGGAACTTCCGTTACTGGGCCTCAATGCATAGGGTTGCGACCAGACTAGTAATTTAAAAGCAAGGATGGTGTTTTTATGTCAAAACGTTAAAAAAAGGGAAAACAAGTCAGCTAGTAGTTCACCCCTTGTAATAGAAAATGTAAACAACAAATGCTAAAAAAATCGCTTCAAACGTATGTTATAAGTTTGAAGATTATTAAAATTATTTTTATGCCCAGCTTGGGAATCCTTTTTGATTCTGTTCTCACTCGAAAGTCTTATTTCAGTAAGAGTTATCTCCACTTATTTTATGTCCATGAAAACACTGAGGAAAGTTCTTCCTTTGCTTTTATGAGACATCACAAAACTGTTATTCATGCAGTTAAATCTTCTAGAGGTGGGGTAAGCCACAGAAGGTATGCCTCGCTCTGGCTCAGCTGAAAGTTTTATAGACTATAATATTGCTTCCTGTATAATAAGAATTTAGACCATGTATAAGGTGCACAGGACAACTGACCTGCGCTTTAGATAACTAACAGCAAAGTCGTTCGGGGTGATGGGAGGCAGGAATGTTTCTGCATTCATGTTTAAAAAGTATCACTTTTAATAAATGCCTCTCCATGCACCAATAACGTGAAACACTTCCGCATTTAAAATTAATAATTTTTATTTTATTTTAAAGAGACTTTATTATATTTGCTAATGATGTTTGTTGCACAATTTGTATGCCAGACATTTTCATGGCTGAGCTTGTGCACCAGTTCTTGGAATAAAGCTAGCCCCTTGGCATGGCTTTGTCTCGGTTCTCCCTGTCAAATTGGTAGTGTGCCCACCTCTAATAACTTCCTGTCTTCATTATGGGTATTATGTTTATTGTGGTCTTCCATTATACTCCAGCTCAGCTTCAGACTATTCAGAAATCCACTCGCATATTTCTTCTTGGAATTCTTTATCGGACAAACAAGTGTTAAGCAATAACATCCTCAACTTGCATGGCTTTGAGTTGGGAAGTGTTATTTTCAAAACTTTATTCATTTGACACAGAGATCTTTGTTTTACCAACCCTTGTTTTTTGCCACAAATTCTCATGAGAAAATAACTCTGCAACTCATTGCTTCTCCACTCTTGTGTAAGTCTGGTGCCAGCCAAGAACCTTTGATATCACTTAAATTATGTGTAAAATGTAGCAGCTTTCGGCCAGCACCTTCCATCCATAGGCCCGTTTGTTGTGTCATTCACATTTTACTTGCACCCACTACAGTATCCAGCATAGGGCAATGGGTCAACCCTTCTTCAGCCATTTGCTAACTTCTCTGCGAGTGATCACATTCTGCTCTGTCACATGGAACACATCTCTGCAAAAAGTGTCAGTGACTACCATGACAATGTGTGCTTTTTGAGAGCCAAAAACACTTTTACTGTTGTAGCCTTTTTTATATATTGGCAAGGGCTTGCAGTGCCCTCCAACAACAAAGTTTTACATAAGTAATGCAGTAACAAAACAACTTTTAGCAAAGCAAACTGCAGATGAAATTGCTTTGCCAATGCTTTTTGAATATACAAACAATCTCAATGGAAACCTCCTAGCCATTTATCCAAACCCATTTCATAAACCTACCCCATTTTATAATCCAGTCACCTGAAGGATTGACTATTAAGGTGCAGGATGAGGGAGAGGACATCTAAGTTTCACTTAGGTGTACAAAATGTTGTTTAATCGGGCAACTTGCAAGATGCAAAATCAATATAGTTGTTCATGTAAAGCGCCTATCTATCTTTGACTGCATTGGTGACTTTAAATCTAATTGCTTTGAGTAAGCACAGCTTCTATTGCCCTCCAGTGAAGGTTCAACTAACACTGCCTGTTGCCTACCTAGAGATGCTATCTTGCCTTCCAGATAAGCAGGCCCAGTCACTGTAAAACCTCCATGTAGGTGGCAGCTCTAATGCAGTACTGAACACAAGGCCTGCAGCTCATCTGAGACTGGAGACACTGTGAGGCTGCGAGGCAGAGGCTTGCAGAGATGTCTCCTAAGCATGGCTAATATGTGTCCCTGTCATGTTTGTCCTGGTTCTGTTACTGCGAGAAGCACCTGGGCAGAAACCATTTCTCTAAGTGAAACATCATTCTGATTATTGCTGACACTGGTGCTCATTAAAATACATAAGTGAGACATTGCCTTCCTGGAGGCTCTGAAAGCTATTTCATGTTCCTGGAAGGGGAATACAAATGAATGAGAGCTGCATAACTTCATTTGAAAAATTCAGTGTTCCTACAACCGAAATGTCAACCTTTTGGTCTGCAATAGCATGTGCTCATTTATGGGTTTTTTAGGGAGATGAGAGAATTAAATACCCCTGGGCAATGATGACAGGTGGTTAGGCAGTATCAATGGAGATCTCAAGCTCATTATCCTAAGTTATTGTAACACAAACTCCAAATATTCAGGTTTCTTGTTTCCAGGCCAGCCTAGTTTTCAGAAAACCGTAATTGCTGAATCTGCAAGATGAGGTGAAAAACACAGTCATTTATATGGTTTTGACTGATCCTTGACTGTGCAAAACTGAAAGAGAAATATTTATATTAGGGTATTTCAGTCTTCACAATCTTGGGTCTGCCAGGAAAGGTGCGCTTCGCCCTAACCCAAGGAGAGGTCACATGATATGTGTCTCCCTAAAATTTAACATTGTTTCTGTTAGTGGGTGTCAGCTATTTTCACTAGGGCCCTACTCTGAACCAAAAGCAGCTCCGGAAAAATGTATCCTTTCCTCCTGTGTCATATCTCTCTCGCACGCTCTCTCTCTCCTCTCTCTTTCCTCTCTCTTTCCTGAAGCCTCCAGCCCCTCCCCACCCGGGTGTGATTACCCAGGGAAGCTGGAGAAAGTGGCAGAGGAGCCAACAGCGCCCCCTGTTAACTCTTATTTGAACGGCAAGTTCATATAACCTTAACAGACTTGAAGCTACTCTGCACTTTCTATTTCTTAAAGCTCGATCGATTTAAGGTTTCAGATGAGAAATGTTGGGCATTTGTAATAATACACATAATTATCTGTACAACTAAGAGAAGTGGTGCGCTCTGCAACGAATCCCAAACCCGCTTGCACAGACGTTTACGTGTGAAGATGGAAAAAGGGGTCTTCCCTGGAATTATCTAAAAGGAGGCAAGGGTGTGTCCTGGCAGATAAACCCACCATGCCATGTATAGGTTTTGAAGAGAACAAGATGAATTTCAGAGCTTAAATGAGACCCATTCTCTATCACAGTTGAACTTCTTTCTTCTGATAAAACTAAGTGAGACTCGTTTGACAGTTCCCTGTCAATCCTCAGACATTCTTCAGTGTCTTGGCACAATTGCTCATTGCCTATGACTAGCCAAAAATAGAGGTAATCGATGGTAAAACATTCACCAACAAAGTCTGTTACATTTGGATACATTGTACTGGCGAAGCCAGGTGACATTTTCACAGGTGCAGACCGCACATCTACGCTGTTTACCAGCACACGGATGTCCCTCCTGAGAAGAAGCCATTTTGCATTCTGTGGCTGGGAATCAATTCCAACTGCAAGGTCGGTATGCCGCAGACAGAGCAGGCAGCAGGGGCAGGGTGTGGTAAAAGCTTAGGGAGAATGTGCAGGGGAGTGTTGTGGAAACTTCCCCATGGTAGCCTTGGCAGAAGGGCTGAGGCAATGAGACGTGGAATGAGGTGAGGCTCACGTGTTGGGACAGAAGACGTGCTGGGCAAGGCTACTATGATGGGGGACTGCCTACAGTTGGCGGTGGTCTAACCACTTCCTACTCATACTTTTTAAATATTCAATTCAGATACATTCCCCCTTTTATTATGAGTTTGTCATGATTTGATTTTTATTATTATTAATGACACTCCTTACTTGACTACAGGGGTGCTAAAGTATTGTAACTTGCAGATTTACTACTATAGACTGTATATTTTGGGGATTAATAGCAAAGTTAAAAAGTCAAAGAGAATTTGGCCTCTAATGATCACATTAGCAATGCCCATACTGGTAGGAGGGACAATGGTGCAAAGTGTCTCATCGGAAATGATGCGTCGGTCAAATGTCCATACTGCAAACATAAAGAAGCTATAACAGTTCTATGGACCTATATCGTACAAGTCTAGACCTCTATACATTGCATGTGTGCAGCATCAAAGGAACTCAGAAATCCTTCTGAGATCTATAATCATCTTGTATCTGCACACCTTAACCAATGTCCAGACCAGTGGAAACCACAACACTGGAAACTGTCCAACATCATGCATTATAACTCTCACTATACATTTGCAAATGATAGAGGCATCACATTACATCCTCACATATTTCCCATTTCAACATGGAGCCATAATCTGATTCTAATGCAAAATCTCAATTCAGCATGACTATCTTTCATTTCCGTGTCATTTTAGCAGCTGCGCTATAAAAGAATACCGTAAATAAGCTTAAGCATGTCTCAACGGTGCTTGGTCCTTTATTGGTGTTGCCACTCTTCATGCATTTCCCAGTTTTCTGACTTTCTGCTTCTTTAGTTTGATTGGATACCCACATGCTAATAAACACTTTAGGACTGGTGCATCAAATATTTTACTGGTATCTTACCGGATATCTAGTGCAAGTGACATACTTTGATTTCCAGTTTACTGTGCTTTCCTGGCATCCTAGTCAACATCTAGGGAAAAAACTTTGAAACAAAACAAAGACCTTTAAAATTACCATGAGGAGGAAGATACATCATATCATCACACCCTTGAAATGTTTGGTGGAGTAGGTGGGGAAGAGAGACTCTTCCACAACTTGATTTCAGACTTGTACAAGTCAACTTCCTGACTGGTGCACAACCATAAGCCTGCCTGCTCAGGTTGCATGCTTCTGGAAGCTGAGGTGATCCAGCAACCAGATGGTTGATTGAAAAAACTGGGCTTGTAGAATCAGACCAGAAGAAGAACATCTGAATTGGGTTTTGTAAAATGCCATTACTCTTTCTGAATCTTGGAAAATGCAAGAAATTCCATATTGAAATGGAGACTAATTTGAAATGCTAAAAGACTAACCTCTGCTGAGTTGAAGCCTCAGGAAGCCCCTTTAACTGCCAGGAGTTCTACTCTTGAGCCGAACCATCTTTGAGCTGAAGGCACTGCATCTGTGTTCAACCTTGCTTCGACGGGCATAAAATCATATATTGGCCCACTGGACCCTCATCTGAGTTCCCCGCTTAAACCGGTTTGAACTAAGAATTCATTAAAAATCAGAAGGGAGACATCCACAAACTCCTCCCTACTTCGAAGGCCACCCTAAGGTCAATTGTAAGCATTGTCAATAGAGTCCCTTGAAGCCCTTCTAAAATATGTTCCAACTTTGGGATAATGCTTGCATTACCATGCTCACTAATCAGAATGCAAACAGTATAAAATCAGGCAGCCTGAATATGACTGCATAAACAGAAACAGGATGACATTGAGCCAGCCGATTAAGCTCTCCATTGGCTCCCATTTTATTGGTGCACAGGACGCATTGTGTCACAGATCCAGGCTAGGTTCAGAAACTGGCCCATCACTATGCTGCAACCAGGAATCTACGATCCCACTTGGCTCACTTGACCCAACAATGCACCTTTAAAGACTAAAATATAGTGGACGATCATTCGGTATCCTAGGCCCAAAAGTTTAACAGGCTCAGCATTAAGCTTTGATTGGATGCCGGCTATATTCAGTTCTGAAAATTCGTGAAAATGAACACCTCAAACACTATGTCTGCACTTTAACTTTCATGTTTTCAGAATTTTCATGGTCTAACTTTCTTCTTTTTTCAGCCTAAGTGACATGCTTTACAAAATTTTAAATAATATAGAAATACATTACATTCTAAAATTTACTTATTTTGTGGACTATATTGAAGTCGACTGTTTATTGCAAAAACGTGTATGCCTTCTACCTGCGTTCTTGTCTTCTCCACCACCATGTGTAAACATCCCTCCGCCCTTCGGCATCAACCACGCACCTGCATGTCACCTTCGTTCAATATAAAAACTTATCTGCCCCCCAGGGTGCGATTTACACCATATAACCACCCCGACATTATATACATGACATCCTATGAGACTATAAGTAATTATTAACAGCAATAGTAATACATCTTTTATTCACGTGAACAGGTCAAAACATTGCAGCATCTGTCTAATATGGAGTTGTAAACGGTCTCCTGTAGTTGTTTATTTATTGTCCCTTAGCCTGTTTCCCATAAAAGGACAAAGGGCCTCAAAGTTCTTCATGCTAAAAAGAAAATGTTGCAGCCCATTCTTAAAAAGTGCCAGCAAATCAATGGAGCAAAAGCCCTTTGGAAGGGAAGTCGATAACACTTTACCTTACAAGACACAGGCGTGTGACTGCTGCGTAATTGGACGACAAATGCCAAGTAACCATGGAGTAATGACATGTTCTTGCATAATGCTTGAAGTGGCCATGTAGTTTCAGTAACAATTACATTGCACGCTGAATAGAGCCAGAGCTAAAGCTGTGCTTTGAAAAGGAAAGAAATTGCTAGATAGCCACCTAGTGATTGCACAGTACTTAGCATGTCAAACATTAGGTGTGTAATTACCCAATAATTACCTGACTGTGTGTGCCCGATGGTCTAGTGATAGCAGAGATTACCACATTTCACATGACGAGCAACTAAATTGTGTGGTTGCAAAACACTTATTAGTCTGGCTGTTGGCAGACAGCATTGTGCAAATATGTCCTTGCGTTAGGGTTTTATAACAATCTGTATTTTGAGAAGACAGCAATAACTAAGAATTGCTTTGTACAGTATGTTGTTGAAAATGAAATTCAACGAGAATATTGATAAGTAGCTTCTGTGTAGATTCCTACTGCTACTATTTAAGTTTATATTTCAGGTCGACAGGGCTCTTTGTCCTCCGCATCACCAGTGCAGATTAAAGGCCGTACTGTTGTACTGTTTGCCCTGAATAAAACTGTGCATCAGAGGGCATATTGGATCTACGAAGGAATCATGTACTGCAGAAAAGAGATCTCAAAGTGTGGCTATCCAAACCCTGATGGCCCATATCAAATAAAAATAAGAGCAACAGTGTGTTCTGAGATATCTGCTCTAAAGCAAATATACTTTCCCATTGTTTTGGAATTCACAGACATGCCCACACATAGTTCTGAAAGGCTGTGCCAGACAGAGAAATGTAGAGGATAGGCTCAAAGTGCTTTTTTAGACAAAAAGGATGCCAATGTTCACTGCTATCTCTTTTCAGGTGCCAGTCGGACCCTATACACCATACTGTACGATGCACAAAACATTTTGAGGGGAACGATTCGGTTGCAAAATAAAATTATTCTCCTCCTTGGAAATAGATGTCTGCTACATTGAACTCCTAAAATAAATAAATGAAAACCTAAATAAATAAATAAATAATCTCAATGTAGTGTAGTGGGGTAAAAATACACTAAGCAAAGACAACCTCAACTTCACTGACATCAGACAATTAACAGAAGAACTTGTCAAATGCTGGAAGTCAAATTATCCTGCAATGCCTTTCGATGTATTATTGCAAACTCCTTCTCACCCCTAATCCCTTTTCATAAATGTAAGGCATCTTCACGGGTGTTAAGTTATGACAAAACAAAAACACTAACATAAGGTCCTGGGAAATGCACACTTTCAACAGAACCCAGGGAGGTATTCCTCTGATATTTGAAAATCTCACTCATCCCTTTATCATAAAGTAGAAATCTTTCTTATGTACCCCCTCTATTAAATGCACACAAAAGGTATCTGCAGGAAAACTAGTATACAGGGTGAAGTTAGAACACCCAGACATACTTGGATAACTATGAACAAGGAAAGTAGAACTAGCAAAAACAGTAATGTAGAGGATTTGCGCCCAAACACTAGCAGAGAGGCTATAAAAGTACCCTTATAAGTTTCATAATATCAGAGAGTTTGAGACTGTAGGTTTCCGACTCTATCATTTCACGGTACCCTAAGATTACTTGTTGATTTGACGCTTCCTCCTTCCCTTGCGCTCAGTGACACTCCTCCGCCTTCAGAAGACATCAACCTATCACACCGGCTGGCGTTTAGCTGTGGGTATGAAACACTTAGGGGCTGATTACGATAGCGGGCGGACTTGGTCCGCCCGCCACGGTAGCGGTGATTGGGACCGCCCGCCAGACATGCGGCGGCCCCACCACTGCGATTAGGATGCGCCCGCCATACTGGCGGGCGCATCCTGGGCCTTTAACATTGCGGGCGGTGCTGCTGGCTTCAGCACCGTCCGCAATGTTAAAGGTGCTTGCACCGCATTTCCCTGCACCACGTGGCAGGCACCACGTGGTGCCTGCCACTTGGTGCATGGAAATGCAGGTGCAGCAACACCCCCCCCCCAAGGGGGGCCCGCAACGGGCCCCCAAACCCAATCCCCACCAGCCTTTCCATGGCGGCATAGCCGCCATGGAAAGGCCTCTACACAGACACATCCTAATATGGCGGATGGTGCCTGCTAGGCACCGCCACCATATTAGTGGCCCTGCTCCGCCCGCCAGGCAATCGGTGCGATTGCCACCGGCGGAAAAGCGGCGGACGGACTTTGCATCCGCCACGATACCCACCGCCATCCTAATATGGTGGTTGATACATCTCATTGTGATGGCGGAACGATCACCACCGCCGGCCAGGCGGTGGCGATCGTTCCGCCATCGTAATGAGCGCCTTAATTCGTATGGCTTTTCCAATTGCCACGCTTTCCAACTTCTAGGCTTGTGAAGGCTTCCATGTCACTAACTATGGCAAAGAAAGAGGCTAAAATGAAATCAGGAACTAGTAACCCTTGAATGGATTCTTGCTGAATATGGATACTTTTTATCACTGAGGGATTTATTTTGAAAATTGCATCTATAATGTTATTTGAATCTGATTTAAATGCCCAAATCTAGTAATAAACAGTTGCTTTGAGCACTATCAAACATACTTATAAGCATATACCCGGATTTATGTGATCAAGTTGGGTACGGGTCGATAATCAGCATACACCTCGGTTTAGATCATCAAAAGGTGTGCAGCAGCGGTGCCTTCTTGCCCCCCTGCACTCCCAAGTCTTTGTTCAGATATAAAATGTCTTACTATATCTCCTTATTAAATCTTAATGGTACCTCTAAGCTTGCTAATACAAACAAACAAGCGCTTCTCATGCAGCGGGACAGGGGACAGCACTTTAAGCATGTGTTGAGAGGCAGCCCTGACTCCTTTGATGTCCCTGTGCGTTGGCGCCTCTAGGCTCGTGGAACAGTGGGTACAGTTGCTAACAGACATATCACCCTCATCACGCTTCGATGATGCAGATATATTAGAGATTTTTAAATGTAATGTAGAATACATGTCAGAATAGGACCCTTTTATAAATATCAATAAAAAAATAAATCAGAAATCAAATTATTGGTTAGTAAGTCTGTTAATTTGTAGCTCTGGAGATAAGAACCTTAAATACATAGGCTAGAACTGAGGCATTGTGTAACATGAAAAGATCATATTAACAAATCCCGCCTGAAGATGGCCTGGTCTACTAGTATTGTATTGTATTGAATTGTAATTGCATTTATATAGCGCTTACTACCCCTGACGAAGCATCAAAGTGCTTTAGTAATAGCGTTAGATGTTCTACTTATTGGGCATGCATCCTTTAGCCAGTGCTGCTGTTAATAATGCTAATTTAATTCCCCTAGATTTCTGTGCTAGTAGAGTATGGCAATATTTACCGGCGCGGCCGGCACAGGTAAGAGCGGTGGGGAGGTGGGGCGGGGCAGAGCGGGGGGGGGGGGAGTCGACAGACAACGGGATAGGTAAAATTTAAGAAAAAATAAATAAAACCGTTTACCTTGCGCTTGAGGCATCGCCGACTCGGCGATGCGGCGAGCGCAAGGTTAGTGGTTTTATTATTTTTTTATTTAATTCTACCTACCCTGTCGTCTGTCGACTTCCCCCCGACCTGACCCGTCCCGCCCCACAGCTCTTACCTGTGCCGGCCACGTCTGAATATTTAAAATTACAGGAATTGCAAAGTGAGGAGAAGAGGTTATGCCGATTCAATAGTGGGTGTCTGTATAGCCACAACAACCTATTTAGGGCACCAGGAAGTAGGACAGGTTACTTGGCCGAGTACATCCAAGTTGGTCCCTTGTCACACTGAATGTCTGTGTGGTTAAATGTACATGCAGCTCTGACCCATTTAATTACATGAGATATTGTGAATAGCTATTATTTGAACTCGATACTATGGTCAAAGTACGTCAAAAAGAAACTAAGGCATTATCATGAAATTGGAGGTAAATACAACAGCAATGCCGCAAAGGTATTATCATTACTGGCAGTCAAAGTATGCCTGTAAAAATGAAGAAATAACTGGTTTTCACTGGTCATTTCCACATCCTCACTACAGCATCAAAGGATTAAATTACAGAGGCATGTGTGACATTTACTGGGTTAATACATTACCTCCTAGTAATTACTGCAAACGAGTAAATAAGCCATTGCAGTCCACCCCACCACATTACCTCTGGATTTTTAATGACACCCTAACCTCTTCAAAAGGGTGCTTATTCCTGGATTAAACACGGGCTTTTGACCACATGAGCTGATCAATGAAAGTGGATGAATTAATGAAACCGATGATATAGCCCACCCCGCAAATTAATTTATATATTGAATACTCTCTTACTGTAGTGGAAAATTCATATTCATGATCACTTATTACACAAATAAGAATCAATCTCTTTACTCTTCATTCTCACTCTGTTAATTAAGTGGGCCAACCTATGGCTATTTAATTAATGATTAAATAGCCATTGAAATAAATCCTTTTTTCACTTTTTGCTCTTTCTTTGAAGTACTGCACACACAATATAACGTAATTAAAATTTGTTTCACTAAAAACTGCAAACTTACTTATTTATGCACTTTTCCTAACAATCATCCACCATCATGTCATGGTGGCTTTCGTGGCGATTGGGGAAAACCAAAAAGTGACAGATGATATATGTGAATTACTGTTTGCTACTGGGCTGCATCCAGTCCATGTTTTTTGGCTGATTGTGACACTACAGACATGGACCAATCATATGCAAATCAGTATTGACCAAAGCCCAATAGGGACAATCCAGTTTGAATTCACCCAAAATTAAAATAATTAGATGGGTGATCCCCACATGTACAGGGCTTAAAGTTATGGATTTTAGTTCCACAGCACATATACTATGAAGTATACTTCGTGAAACAGAGCAAGGACTTTAAACTCCCCCTCTTGTGGTCTGGGCCGCTTTTGGTCATCAGGACAGTGCTCTGAAGTGACTTACATGATTTATTTCATTTTATAAATCTTCTAAATAAATAAATATAATCAGATCTACAGTCACCCTCTAACCACTGTCCTAAAACCTGTATACCGTATTAAAATGTTTTTGAAATAGCCCCCAGGCAACATTAGCATTAGCACTATAGAAAAAATGAAATTCATATTATATCGATATTGGTTATTAGACTCATGGGTGGTATTGGGAGCTGAAGGTGTGTTTTGTGAGACAGGCTTTAGCCAAGATCAGCATTGTGCCGATCAATGTCAATCAAGTGCCAATCTGTGACAATACAATTCATCACAAGATACTTTCCTGCATCATCACTTTGTGTCTTCTCAGTCAAAATTTAAATCTACAAGTGACAGCTTTGTGAATAATAGAAACACCTCTGAATCAATTACGAATTGAAGTTGTCATTAAAGCCACCTTTGGAGTCAGGCTATCATATCTCACTGCACATGATGAAAAATGAAGTTTCCTTTATAAAATATGACCCACCTTATGATAGCAGGGCAGGAGCAGTCCGGATGATCCAGCACGGCAGAAGATCTCTACTATGAGTGCATACCGGTGTGACATCACATTGTACGGTTTCATATGCTAGTTCATTCATGTGTTTTGAGGGACAGTGTTTTCTGTCATAAAGGAAGAGAGTTCCTCTGATTGAGGATTGCTTTACATCTGCGTTTCTAGGGAGCAGTGGCAGATAGTGAAAACCCTATGCCCAGGGCTTCTACAGAAGCAGGGATCAGAAGATTTCTGTGGTAGCTGCACATTAATAGAATTGTTTGTATCTCGTAGTAGTACCAGAGTCATCAGCAATAGAGCTGACATGCTTGAAGGCCCCTGTACAAATAAATACTACCCAAAGTATAACTATGTACTCATGGCAAACACCCCTTTGCTATGAATTCCTGCAGAATGTCAGACTGAAGAAAAAAGTCATCCCACACAAGAGGTAGTGCATGTCTCCACTTAAATTGAGGCCTTATATATTCCTTGGTCTGGACTGAATGGCCCTTGTAGATCCGCAGCCTTATGTAAACCATTCGAATTTTGCTTGTAGTATGCACCAGGATTAGACTTCTTTCCGGCCATTGGATTCTTATTGGACAAGCCTAAAAAAGGTCAAATCGACAGAAAAATTCATCTCCAAAGAACTTAACTTGATATTTATAAGGCACTTCCAGATTAATATTTCGAACCGCACAGCCCAAAATGAAGCCATTCATTGACTTTTGAAGAATTCATTTGAGTAGTGCATATCCAGGGTTCAACCCTCATCAGTGGGGGCAATATTATTCTTGCTGCTCTACTCAAAATGTCACCTGCACCTTTGAGAGCAGGGCTTTACTTTCCTGATGACTGAGGCCCGGGAGAGGATTCCACCTCTTGCATATATTTCTGATTTTTGGGAAATTCATAAAAACCCAAGAAGGGGATTTGGAAATCTGCAAAGTTCATAGATTTCTGTGCACACTCTAATTGGTGCTCTAGTTGTGCTCCTGTTGATTGTCCACAATGCAGTTAAATTGTAGGTTTAGAGTTAGCAGATCTACAAAATTCATAGATTCAAGCGTGCACTCTATTTGATGCTCCAGTCGTTGTCCTGCGGATTGTCCACTGTGCAGTTAATTTGCAGGACTGGACTTCAGATGCAATTTTATGTTTATTATCTTCCTCTCTATTTTGTCCACTTAGAACACATCTTTAGGTGTGGAGTCTGCCAATACATTTTGTTTTCACTAATATAGTCATGCAAAATAATTATTTGCGGGCTTTCAGCTAGCGCCACTTCATTCACTATTCTGCTGTTTTGTCCCTCATATTTTTCTTAGGCCAACTACAGCATACAGCATGGGGCAATAGGTCAGCCCACAACAGCCATTGGCTAACTGTTGGACTTGGCTCTTTCTGGAGGATCATTCCTAAACGTTTTGCCTTTACTCGCCTGTTTACCGAACCCGTTTTTGCTGTCTTTAGTGCTTTGCGCACTTTGCCACTGCTAACCAGTGCTAAAGTGCTTGTGTCTCTCCTTAAAACATGGTCGAATTGGCTTACACCCAGTTGGCATATTTAATGTACTTAGAAGCCCCTATTAAATTGGTACTACGTGTGCCCAGGGCCTGTAAATCAAATGCTACAAGTGGGTATGCAGCACTTATTGTGGCACCCACTTAAGTAGCCCTTTCAACATGTTTCAGGTTTGCCATTGCAGCCTGTGTGTGCAGTATTTAAACTGCCATGTCCACCTAGCAAAATAATCCTTCTGTCAGGCCAAAAACTTCCTTTTACACATATAAGTCACCCCTAGAGTAGATCTTGAGCAGCCCACAGGGCAGAGTGCAGTGTATTTAAAATGTTTGACATGTACTGTTAAGTTTTACATGTCCTTGTAGTGAAAAACATTTATATTCGTTTTTTACTATTGCAAGGCCTACCTCCCCCATAGGATAACATTGGAGTTACCTTATTACATTTGATAAGCTGTAACTTCCAACTGGAAACAGGTAGACAAGTCGAGTTTAGTGTCTATAGAAAAGCCCTCTTTAATGGTAAAGCCAGATTTTTAATCACAATTCTGAAAATGCCACTTTTAGAAAGTTGGTGTTTTTTTGCCCTAACCGTTTGGTGCCAGCAGCCTGTTCCTGGGTCACATGACTAGATGTTGCTAGTTGGTCTTTGTGTATTGCTCCCAGACAGTGAGAGAAAGGGACATTAGGTGTTAGCAGGATGGGCCGCTCTGATTTAACAAGGGGGAGTAGCTATAACCTACCACACTAGCACAACACAAAGGAACTGCATGAGCACTCTCACAAAGAATTATCACCATTCTATTGTGACCCCAGACAAGCTGGGGCCTGGGCAGGGAGGAAGGAGATGCTGGACACCTCTGAGGGGTGAAAACATGGACATCATTTAGGGGTCGCAAGGGGGCACAGTTGCGACCCCTAGCTTGCCCCTTGCAACCCCTAGCACTTCCTATGTGACTCCTGGCCTCAGTGGCTGCAAAGGAACCAACAGGAATCGAGGAACAGGCATTTTCAATCCTCTTTCTTTATATGAGTAGCTTATGAAGGCAGCTGGGCACAGAGCAAAATTGGAACATTTAAATGTTTCAACTTGTCAGAACAACTAAGTTATTGCCTAGAAACACCTTTTGAGGCTTCCAGCCTCCACCAAGCACAAGTCTACTTGGCCTGCAGGCTGTGGATTTTGGTGTGCTTTAAGACTGGCATGTCCTCATTCCCAGTGTTGCTGAACCCCAGCTTTGTTTCTGGTATGTGACCTGCACTTTTGCAGAACTAACCATTTTTGCAACCTCCCAGGAATCACAGCAAGGCAGTTCCAGTGAGTGGTTTCATTTTATTTTTTGTTTAATTTGTTTCATATTTGCAAACCAATGTGTGATTATGTTCCTCCTACAGCAATACATATCTGCCAAGCAAGGCCGGACTGGAAACCCAAAGAAGCCCTGGCAAATGTTGTCCAACCAGCCTCCGTACAGTGCATAAAGAGCGATCCTGACCACTACAAGGGGGTTTTGGGGGCTTCTCCCCAAGAAAACCTAGGAACAAATTGCAAAAATTATGCATTCTACAGCATATTTTTCAGTATTTATTCGATTATATTAGCTTTTAAAACATAGTAAATGATGACCTTACAGTACACAAGGATACAACATTCTTTTTGGGGTCTCTTTAATGATTCCCTCACTATCACCCTCCAAAAGTGCTTCTCATCTTTCCATAGGCCATCTCTCACAAGTATTTCATTTGTTTTATAGCGCCTACCATACCGCTGTAGGGTGTTGGAGAACTTTACATCACAGATACACTTACAGAGACAATGAATCATATGAGTGCAAATCAGTGTACAGAAAATGTTACATAACACAAAAGGGACTACAAGGGGTAGGATTTACATGTCATCCATACTAGTAGGCATTTTTAAGAGTGGTTGGTCATTGAGAAGCACAAACTCAGGATTCAGAATGTAACACAGTGGTTAGGGTTGGCTTTACTAATAAGAATTTATTTCTACTCACACACACTCTCTTTAGCAACATTAGGATAATGAAAGACTGGGAATAAACATACATTTCTAACCTGAGCCATGCAGTCTGTATGCAGCTCTTTGATGGCAGTTCATAGCTCACTGAGCTAGATTACGATTGTAACTTACGAACTGCACAGTAACAAAGGGAATTCTGTGACAAAAGCAGTAAGCCACTGAGCAATGCAAATAAAATACTGTTCTGTGAACTGCAGGGTACATGTTCTTTGCAGCAGGCATATTAACCCCTGAGCTACCTTAGATGAGTCAAAACTGCCACTAGACAGAACTCCATCTCTCTCCAGCAGGTACATTAATCACCAGAGTTATCTTGACATTTTTATTGTTGCCTGAAAACCGCTAAATAGTCAAGGAACTCTGCAGTGGGTGCTTTTAAATCTTCTGTACTGCTACAAAATCGGCCCCAGTAACAAAACCGCCCTCCCCCCCAACCTTCCAGCCTCCAGGGGAATTGCCCAATGCCCGGTCTGGCCAGTCTGTTAGCTTGATTGTGTATCTGTGTGACATTTCAATGCCCTATTTATGACCCTTCAGCCCCAACTCTCAGTTGCTTGGAACTGTTAGGGCGCACCGATAAAATTTTAGAAAGCAGAATGCAGAGAGTAAAGTCCAGTCCCTTCCCTCCCAGGCAAGAAGCAGCAGGCAGCAGTCCAACACAGCAAGCACACAGCAAAGCGGCAGTCCCTCCTGGAAGCATAACAGCTCTACCACCTGGCAGAATATCCTCAGTCCAGAAGTGTTCAAGGTACATGGTGTCAGAGGTCCAGTACTTATACCTATTTTAGCCTTTGAAGTAGGGAGACTTCAAAGAAAGGTCTTTGTACTGCACAAGACCCTGCCCTGTTTGGCCCTGGCCCTAGCCCCGGCTCCAGATACATTACAGGGGGTATGCAGCTCTTTGTGTGGGGACAGGCACAGCCATTTTCAGGTGTAAGTGTCAGCTCCTCCCACCACACTAGCTCAGGAAGACCCATCAGCCTGGTGATGGGCCATCAGGATATGCAGGGCACACCTCAGCTCCCTTTGTGTGTGACTGTCTAGAGTGAATTCACAAAGCCCAACTTTCATCCAACCCAGACATGTATTCTAGGGACAGGCAGAGGCACAGAATGGTTAAAGTAGGAAAATATATAAAATATATAGAGAGAGACCCCTTATTACACTAAGGGACTAGAGTACTATTTAATACAGTGAAAATATACTGTCCCTTAATATTTATAATAAAACAAGTGGTATAATACCACTGCACACCTGTTAGATCACACAATACTACCCATCTAATTATAACCACACTCAAATGTTTAAAAAAAAAATTTTTGTTATACAACTCCGAATATTGTTAAAAGTTTTATTAAAACATTAGTATACAATTTTATTGTCTTGATTTGCAAAATCAGTATAGCACAAATTATCTTTTAAAAAACAGTGAAATAAAAATACAATGAAGCTAAAAACGTCACTCTATACGTGTTAACATAAAGAAGAAAGGGGAAGGAAAGAGAGAAGAGGAAATAAATTTAGACAGTACAATATGTCATTTGTGTAGCATATCCTTTGGGACAAATAAATCACTGAGCCTTGATGCACTTAATCTGACCACATCTGCACATTGTAACTCGAAATAAAGGTGTTTTTAAATTGTAAAAACATACAACAGTAGGAAGAAGGGCTCATGCACCGATTCCTTTAGAATTAAGTTTAAGAAGAGCAAGAGCTTAATACCTATATTCAACAGGACATATTCAGTGGCCATATAAAGAGGGGCATAGAGAGACTGGAATTAATTGTGGTCTTGAAAAAGATGGATCAATAATAGAAACCATCGAAACGCGTCAACGCTAATTCTTCGCATAATTCACGGGAACACTGGGCTGTGCAGATGTGGTCAGATTAAGTGCATCAAGGCTCAGTGATTTATTTGTCCCAAAGGATATGCTACACAAATGACATATTGTACTGTCTAAATTTATTTCCTCTTCTCTCTTTCCTTTCCCTTTCTTCTTTATGTTAACACGTATAGAGTGACGTTTTTAGCTTCATTGTATTTTTATTTCACTGTTTTTTAAAAGATAATTTGTGCTATACTGATTTTGCAAATCAAGACAATAAAATTGTATACTAATGTTTTAATAAAACTTTTAACAATATTCGGAGTTGTATAACAAAAAATTTTTTTAAACATTTGAGTGTGGTTATAATTAGATGGGTAGTATTGTGTGATCTAACAGGTGTGCAGTGGTATTATACCACTTGTTTTATTATAAATATTAAGGGACAGTATATTTTCACTGTAAAGTAAGAAAATGCCAACTTTCCAAAAGTTGCTCCACTTCAAAGTGGTCACCAGCTATAACTGTTGGATCTCAGACCCCAACTCTTCAGTACACTTATGGACCTGTGGACTCTGCCAGGAAGAATGACTGCTGTGCTGCTAAAAGGACTTCCTCTCTGCTGGACTGCTGCTCTGAAGGACGGTGGCCCTGCTGTGCTGACCTGCTGCCCTATTACCTGGGTGAGAAGGACTGGGCCTACATCTGTTGAACCCAGGACCCAACAGTGACTCCAAGGGCTAGTTGGCTGACCTCTTGACTAAAGCCTTCTGGACTGAAGGCTCCAAGAACCTTGAAACCAGCATCTGGACTCTGCCATATGTGAGCCCCACCCTGCCAAGTGGAGCCAGCCCAGTTCTGGGCCCCTGGAAGTGGGCCTGAAGCTGCTCTGCCAGCCCATCTGTGGATCCAGCAGAACCCTGAGCAGATCCGACACATCGCCTCTGCATCGCAACCTGCAGCCCCTTCAGAACCGCCACATCCTCAACGCAGGCACTCACATCGAAAGTCTCTCATCAACAGGATCTTCTATGATGATGCAGGATCTCGCATCGCTGCCTCGCAGCTCCTTGGAACCAATGCATAACCTTGGCTGCGTGACGTATCCTCGACGTGGGACTCCGCAACACTCTGCAACCAGGATTTAAGTTACTCTTGTTCTGCGGGCCTAACTGGGTCCCTGAAGCCAGCCTGAGCTCCACTGCAGTCGGCTTGAACTTATGACTTTGTCCTGGTCTAGTGCAACCAGATTTCCGCAGTTGCTGCTTTGTGCTTTTTGGCGCTATTTTCACTGAAATCTTTCAACTTGTATATATTCGGTTCTACTGATTGGCTTTTTGTTGTTTTGGTCTTGATTTATTTATTCATTTTTAATTTTACTCTATTTTTCTAAATTGGTGTGGGATTTTTCTTCTGTTGTGTTTTCATTTTGTTACTTCTTGAAGTGCTCCATAAATAATTTACACATTGCCTCTAAGTTAAGCCTGACTTCTTTGTGCCAAGCTACTAGAGGGTTGAGCACAAGTTAATTTGTTGTTTGCTTGTGCCTCACTCTGACAAGGATTGTGGTTCCTGCTTCTTGAATAAGGGTTTCACCCCCCTCATCTAGTAACCCAGGTTCTTACACTAACTTTACTGTGGGTAATAGCATTTTGCTCTTTCACAAGAGCACACTTGCATACAAAGTAGATCCCTTCTCTGTAAGGAACCAATATGGTAATTTGTACTTTATAAGACCAAAAAATGGTTTTGCTTTCAGACAGTGCTTTTTACATTTGTGAGGGTTCGGCAGATCCCCCAACTATAAAGTTTTTTAAATAAACACGACAAAACAGGCATTGACAAAGACAAATGGCAGGCAGCCAATGCTGACTTGCTGATTGCAAATGATTGTTTCATGTGTTGCCTTTGTTACCTTATCCTCCACCCACTGAAAAAATGACACGTTTAGGACACTCTCCAAATGCACAGTTTAAAAACAAATTGGTCCATTCAGGGCAAGAAATTTCTAATGTTTGTGAAGCTCTACAAAATTCACAATTATGTGGTGCTTCCAGATTTCCAGTGATCTTGGAATACCCATCACCTTTACTATTACCGTCCAGTAATCTTCCCAATGTCTTTCAAATATAGATAGGGTTGGAGAAAACTTTTGCTTTGAAGAAGTCATTGCTTTTTTAAGAGCGCGTGCCAATCACTCAATCAAGATTTGTACATTCAAGGATGCTCTGGCCTGCACAGCTCGTGGGCTGTGACCAGAGCTTCCAGTTGGAGGAAGAAGGCCGAATTCATGGCATTCTCAGCCCTGCATGGTTATGTTTATTTATAATCCCGAAGGCACTTAAAAGTGCAAACACTTTGAATGAGCGGCCGCATTTTTATAATGCTGGCTCCTCATTAAGATTTTATCATCCCGCTCTCGGTAAAAAGCCTCTTCCTCCACTTTGTTGTGCATGCTTTTCCTCGGTGCTGTTTCTGCATTATTTTAATCTTCAGTTTCCCTACTTTACATGCACTCTCACATTTTAAACAAGCTAAATTTGTGCATTTGCGTGCCCTTTCCATCCATGATTTATGAGTGACAGGTTCCTCAGTGTAACCTAATGGTAGGAGAGAGACATTATTTTAAACATTAAAGTGAAAACCATTTACAACTACAGTGCAGACCGACAAGAGGGTCATATGGGCATTAAGTATTAAAACACACAGGAGGGTGGGCAAGGCGGCTCCTTCAACAGGTGCTGGTATGTAACAAAGCTCATTTAATCAAGGAATAGTCGAAATTTTACTAAACGAAGCTACAAGTTGAAGTAATATAATGTGCATGGTGTATGCAGCACAAATTGGTCGAATTTGACAATGGGGATATTGAGATGCTCTATTCAGTACCTGACAGTGTGTGGAAGTACATGTGTCAAGCCATTGTAATCCTTTTTGAAGTTTTTTGCACTATGAAATTACATCATGCTCCATGTGCACAGAGGCAGTTTTAATTATTTTTAATGCAAACACAAAGAGATGATGGACGGAGCGCTGAAACTTTTCAGACACTCACCCCCAGTCACAGATCTGGGTTGAATCCATCATCGTTCTTTAGCTCACTTCGCCACCCCAGTTCAGACACAGCTATATGCAAATCAGTCTTGACCCTGTGCCTCATGGGAACAGTCTAGCCCGAACTGCCAAGCCATATCTTCCCTGGACCGGAAACAAGCATCCTGGGACCGGTTTCGGGCTCACAGCCCTCATCAGTCAGGCTAGCTTGAATCCAGTGGCAAAGTGAGCAAGGGACCCACGTCTGGTCATACCCTGCCAACTTAGTGGCGAACAAAGCAAACACAAGGAGATGATGGACGGAGCGCTGAAACTTTTCAGACACTCACCCCCAGTCACAGATCTGGGTTGAATCCATCATTGTTCTTTAGCTCACTTCGCCACCCCAGTTCAGACACAGCTATATGCAAATCAGTCTTGACCCTGTGCCTCATGGGAACAGTCCAGCCCGAACTGCCAAGCCATATCTTCCCTGGACCGGAAACAAGCATCCTGGGACCGGTTTCGGGCTCACAGCCCTCATCAGCCAGGCTAGCTTGAATCCAGTAGCAGAGTGAGCAAAGGACCCACGTCTGGGCATACCCTGCCAACTTAGGGGCGAACAAAGCAAACACAAGGAGATGATGGACGGAGCGCTGAAACTTTTCAGACACTCACCCCCAATCACAGATCTGGGTTGAATCCATCATCGTTCTTTAGCTCACTTCGCCACCCCGGTGAACAGACATAATATCGAATTTTTAATATCGAATTGCCAAAATATCGAGTTTTTTATATAGAATGGACAGAATATCGAATTGCCAAAATATAGTGGTGCAGAATATCGAAATTCAGGTAAGAAATATCGATTGTCATAATATCGACAGTCATAATATAGTTGTTAAAAATATCGATTTTTTTTATAGTGTTTTAAGTGTTAGTATATGTGTTAAAAGTATGTATTATTTTTGTAATGTATGTTTTAATTTTTTTAAAGTAATGAATTTTATGTTATTTAATATTTGCGTAATTTAATTCCGTAGCGGGTTGTGGGTTTATAGGGGAATAGGGTGGGAAGTAATTTAATTATAGTAAATATAAATATTAATTTTTAGGAATTATTAATTATTTTTAATTTAATTTTGCGTTTTAGTTCTGTAGCGGGTTGTGGGTTTATAGGGAATAGGGTGGGAAGTAATTTAATTGTAATTAAGTAATTATGTAATTTTATTTATTGGTATTGATAAATAATTCATTGTTAATTAATTATTAATTGGTAATTCATTTTTATTAATTGGTAATTCATTTTTATTAATTGGTAATTCATTTTTATTAATTGATTAATTGATAATTATATTAATTGTATTAATTTATTATTTGGAGCGGGTTGTGGGTTTATAGGGGAATAGGGTGGGAAGTAATTTAATTGTAATTAAATAATTATTTATTTTTATTTATTGGTATTGATTATTAATTTATTGTTAATTAATTTCTATTTGGTAATTAATGTTTATTAATTGGTAATTAATTTTTATTAATTGGTAATTAATTTTTATTAATTGATTAATTGATCATTATATTAATTGTATTAATTTATTATTTGGAGCGGGTTGTGGGTTTATAGGGGAATAGGGTGGGAAGTAATTTAATTGTAATTAAATAATTATTGAAAATATTTTTGAGTATTGATAATTAATTTACTGTTAATTAATTATTAATTGGTAAACATTTTGTATTACTTATTAATTTTCGGTATTGAAAATTAATTGGTTGTTAATTAATTATTAATAGGTAATTAATTTTTAATAAATAATATTTATTGGTATTTATAATTAATTAATTATTAAATATGTTGTAATTGGTAATTAATTTTAATTAATTTTTTATTGGTGTTGATAATTAATTTTTTTAATTTAAATATTAAATCATTACTTTCCCTACTGTTGCACTCACTGGAGTGGGAATAGTAATTTTTACCCTATGCTATCCAACGCTTTCCCTACTGTTGCACTCACTGGAGTGGAAATAGTAATTTTACCCTCCCGCTATCCAACGCTTTCCCTACTGTTGCACTCTCTGGAGTGGGAATAGTAATTTTACCCCTATGCTATCCAACGCTTTCCCTACTGTTGCACTCTCTGGAGTGGGAATAGTAATTTTACCCTCCCGCTATCCAACGCTTTCCCTACTGTTGCACTCTCTGGAGTGGGAATAGTAATTTTACCCCTACGCTATCCAACGCTTTCCCTACTGTTGCACTCTCTGGAGTGGGAATAGTAATTTTTACCCCTACGCTATCCAACGCTTTCCCTACTGTTGCACTCTCTGGAGTGGGAATAGTAATTTTTACCCTCCCGCTATCCAACGCTTTCCCTACTGTTGCACTCACTGGAGTGGGAATAGTAATTTTTACCCCTACGCTATCCAACGCTTTCCCTACTGTTGCACTCTCTGGAGTGGGAATAGTAATTTTACCCTCCCGCTATCCAACGCTTTCCCTACTGTTGCACTCACTGGAGTGGGAATAGTAATTTTTACCCCTTCGCTATCCAACACTTTCCCTACTGTTGCACTCTCTGGAGTGGGAATAGTAATTTTTATCCCTACGCTATCCAACGCTTTCCCTACTGTTGCACTCTCTGGAGTGGGAATAGTAATTTTTACCCCTACGCTATCCAACGCTTTCCCTACTGTTGCACTCACTGGAGTGCGAATAGTAATTTTTACCCTCCCGCTATCCAACGCTTTCCCTACTGTTGCACTCACTGGAGTGGGAATAGTAAATTTTACCCTCCCGCTATTCTACGCTAAAAATATTGAATATTTGTTATTAATATTACGTTAATATATATATGTATTAAAAAATAAAAATGCATGTTTATTTTTGTTAACTTACATTAAATATTTATTAATATTAAGGTTATTTAAGTATTTTTAAGTATGTTTTAGTTAATTATATGTATTATTTTATTAATTTTACATTACTTTTAAGACATTTAAAAAATTCAATATTTTGACTAACTATATTTTTTACAACGATATTTTGGATTCGATATTTTTGTACTTACCTGTTTGTAGATAGGAATTCGATATTCTGGCATTCTATATTTTTTCCTCGATATTTTGCCAGGTCGATATTTTGCTCCTCGATATTCTGTCAGTGATCCTACCCCAGTTCAGACACAGCTATATGCAAATCAGTCTTGACCCTGTGCCTCGTGGGAACAGTCCAGCCCGAACTGCCAAGCCATATCTTCCCTGGACCGGAAACAAGCATCCTGGGACCGGTTTCGGGGTCACAGGCCTCATCAGCCAGGCTAGCTTGATTCCAGTGGCAAAGTGAGCAAGGGACCCACGTCTGGGCATACCCTGCCAACTTAGGGGCGAACAAAGCAAACACAAGGAGATGATGGACGGAGCGCTGAAACTTTTCAGACACTCACCCCCAGTCACAGATCTGGGTTGAATCCATCATCGTTTTTTAGCTCACTTCGCCACCCCAGTTCAGACACAGCTATATGCAAAACAGTCTTGACCCTGTGCCTCATGGGAACAGTCCATCCAGAACTGCAAAGCCATATCTTCCCTGGACCGGAAACAAGCATCCTGGGACCGGTTTCAGGCTCACAGCCCTCATCAGCCAGGCTAGCTTGAATCCAGTGGCAAAGTGAGCAAGGGACCCACGTCTGGGCATACCCTGCCAACTAAGTGGCGAACAAAGCAAACACAAGGAGATGATGGACGGAGCGCTTAAACGTTTCAGACACTCACCCCCAGTCATAGATCTGGGTTGAATCCATCATCGTTCTTTAGCTCACTTCGCCACCCCAGTTCAGACACAGCTATATGCAAATCAGTCTTGACCCTGTGCCTCATGGGAACAGTCCAGCCCGACCTGCCAAGCCATATCTTCCCTGGACCGGAAACAAGCATCCTGGGACCGGTTTCGGGCTCACAGCCCTCATCAGCCAGGCTAGCTTGAATCCAGTGGCAAAGTGAGCAAGGGACCCACGTCTGGGCATACCCTGCCAACTTAGGGGCGAACAAAGCAAACACAAGGAGATGATAGTATCAGGACATGCCACACACATCAGGGCATGTCCTACCTTTCACATACAATGCACCCTGCCCACAGGGGTACCTTGTGCCTACCTTAGGGGTGACTAACATGTAGAAAAGGGAAGGTTTAGGGACTGGCAAGTGTGTGCACTTGCCAAGTCGACATGGCAGTTGCAGACTGCACACAGGCTCTGCAATGGCAGGCCTGAGTCACATTTTACAAGCTGCTTCTGTGGGTGGCATAATCAGTGCTGCAAGCCCACCAGCAGCATTTGATTTACAGGCCCTGGGAACACATGGTGCACTGTACTAGGGTCTGAAAAGTAAATCAAATCAGCCAATCATGGAATCACTAATCCATTACATCAATTTACAAAAGGGAGCACTTGCACTTTGGCACTGAACAGCAGTGGCAAAGTGCCCAAAGCATCTAGAGCAGCAAAAACAGATGAGGCAACAGCAAAAAATGGAAGGGAGACCCACGCCAATGGTGCCAAGTCTAACAAAATCCTTTTAACAAATTTTGAGCCATGGTCAGGACTTGAGCCTCAATGTCCTCTCAAGAATACCTTTCTTGACATATTCTAGTACAAGGAAGAGCAGCATTTTAAGTGTTCCTAGATTTTTTGCCCGTAGCAGCAACCTCAGGGCAGCACTTTCTGTAATGCAAAATGCTACTTTTCAATCATTTCGTAAATTACTTGGGGGATTTCTAACTTTAAAAACCAAAAGAGAGAGTCAGGACGATGAGTGTGCCCTCCTTGTCCCAAAATAATATTCGAAAAAACAACTGAGACGGGCCACAAAGAGTGACTAGATAACCTGAATGGTGTCTGACACCACAGGAATAGTTTAAAAGAACCCTCACACACCAACCTAGTTGGTGTCATGCTTCATCATTGGGTTCCCAGTCGGGTAGCCGAGTGCTACCCAACTGTGCTTCAACACCTGATTACAGTGGAGCAGGTTTTTTGGTTGTTGTGTGATGGCGTTGTGAATGTGGTGACTTTAAAAAGTACCTCTGGGAAGCTCACTATACATTCTTTTATTCCCAGTGGCCCAGGGTATATTAAAAACAAGGTAAAATAGACAATATATCAGAACTACCAGTAGGTGTCTGAATTATCGATAGGTCAACATGTTTCAGCTCTCAAAGAAAAATTAATGGAGCTTTCTTCAGGACCTCATTATGTGGTGAATAAAGTGCAAAAGTGAGTGGTAAAAATTAAACCACTTGTTTAAGCATTTTTACACACTTGCTACAGCGTGTTTATCATGCATAGATGGACTAACCAAGAGTAACGTTCCATCTGTGGTAAAATTCGTGAATCATGGTATTTCCATGGTCATACGAATCCAGGGCGGGAGGGGCTCCTACTTGGTGCTTTGGTCTCGGTGCTCCCCGTGTCTAAACATACTGCGGCGTCCGCTGGAACGAGCGGACGCCGCAGTAGGTTTAGACACGGGGGAGCACCGAGACCAAAGCACCAAGTAGGGCCTCCCGCCCTGGATTCGTATGACCATGGAAATACCATGATTCACGGATTTCACCACAGATGGAACGTTACTCTTGGTTAGTCCATCTATGCATGATAAACTGACGCTGTAGCAAGTGTGTAAAAATGCTTAAACAAGTGGTTTAATTTTTACCACTCACTTTTGCACTTTATTCACCACATAATGAGGACCTGAAGAAGCTCCATTCATTTTTCTTTGAGACCTGAAACATGTTGACCTATCGATAATTCAGACACCTACTGGTAGTTCTGATATATTGTCTATTTTACCTTGTTTTTATATACCCTGGGCCACTGGGAATAAAAGAATGTATAGTGAGCTTCCCAGAGGTACTTTTTAAAGTCACCACATTCACAACGCCATCACACAACAACCAAAAACCTGCTCCACTGTAATCAGGTGTTGAAGCACAGTTGGGTAGCACTCGGCTACCCGACTGGGAACCCAATGATGAAGCATGACACCAACTAGGTTGGTGTGTGAGGGTTCTTTTAAACTATTCCTGTGGTGTCAGACACCATTCAGGTTATCTAGGATTTCTAACTTTGCCCAAAATATTCCAGGAGAGCAGTTAGAATTGTAAATGGAGCTTCTGGACTATTTGGGACAGCTATACTTTTTCCAAATATTTAGTGATTGGAGTTAGAATTGTAAATTTCACCACACAGTGTCCGCCACCCCCTTTACAATGCCCATTTTAACTGGACCATCATTACTTTGAAAGTAATTATTTTGAACTCCCTTAACTTCATTAGGCCTTAACTTTCACATTGTGCTTGCACTTGAGTTAGCTTAGACTGGAGCCCTAATATTAAACTAGCCAGCGTGAAGCAGAGGTTGATAGAAAAAAATCACAGGTCGAAGTATTATTGGTCAGAATCATGAAGGTGGGTGAAATGGTGCCAAGAGAAATGTGGAATGATGACAGATATCCCATTTTAAGGAATTAATAAATCTAAAAATGGAAAGAAAATGTCCTTTTCTTTTAGGTCGAGCCTACCAAGCAGTGGAAGCTGTCTAGTTGCAAAAAACCAAGGGGCATATTTACAAGCCCTGTGTGCCACCGGAACATCACTTTTTCTGACGTTCCAGTGGCGCACAGGGATTCGTTATATCTACATGGCCACGTACAGCTGCCCTGCGTGGCTTTTCATGGCCGTGTAGATATGGAGTAAGGTGAGGGAGCGCAAGTCACTGCCTTGCCATACTCTGCGTGAAAGAGGAGCTTGTTGCTGTGGGTAGTCCCAGATTTACAACATCAGGCAAACCCTGGGCGACGCCAAAATCTTGTGCCCTTCCTAGAGCAGTAGTAACATGGAATCTCCTAAGTTTTTTCCTCTTTACATGCGCGCTGCATTTTGCAGCACACATAGAAAGAGGAAAACTCCTCTCATGATTGTTTTTGTGCAGGAAGGTGGCCCTTCCTGCGCAAAAACAATCATGCCAACAACACAGACACCCTTGCACCATGGTGCAAGGGTGCTTATGTTGGCGCACAGCTGCAAAATGTGCGCCGGTGCTGGCTGAAAGGACAGGAATGCACTGTATCTTGTAAATACGCTTCATTCCTGTCCTTTCTAATTGGCAAAGGGCAGTGCAGCAAAATGATATGCAACTCTGCCCTACGACAATTCCTTGGAAATATGCCCCCAACTGTCAGGTTACCAAGAACTTAAATTGGCTTAAAGCCGCTCACTGCCTACCATTGGTTGGCTTTATTGTCAGTTTCATTTAGTTGCTTCTTATTCAATGACTTTCATTGTCCATCTTGTGTTTCTCTCTCCCATGAAGCATAGCTTCTATACTTGTGTCCTTCTACTGCCCACTTTTAGGGAACTACTTTTTTCTTTTTGCTTAAGCACTCCATGAGAGCGCAATTTTTTTCCAGCTGTCTCCCCTGTATGCTTCCCTCCCCCATGGTCCATGTTGCTCTCTCTTGCCAATGAGCTTCTCTCCCTCCACACCCAGGGTTTTTCCCGCTCATGTGCTTCTCCCTATGCTTCCTTGTTCTCTCTCTCATGTGCGTCCCCCCCGCCCTTCTTGTTGCACTCTCTTCTAATGTGCTTTTCCCTCCCTACCCACCCGCTACCCAACCTGCTCCTCTGTTATCACCCCCTGTGGTCTTGTTCTTTATTTTTGTTTAAAGTTTACCTTTTTTTTAAGGTCCAGACAGCAAATTGCTGGTGGCCCTTTTGCTTTCTAAGTTAAAGCTCTTTTGCACTACTTCATATTGATATTTTTTTATTTACCAATCCATCTCGGATTGGTAAATAAAAAAAAGTAGTGCCTCTGTCACATGCATACCTCATGATGCGTGTGTGCAAGTGCCTACGAAATCATACGGTTATCAGCAGCATTTTTGCTGATGCTGTACAGCAAGAGTAAATTTCATTCGCAGGGCTAATTGGTCTCAAAGTAAAGATTATTGGCTTTACCAGTGCTTGCTTTGCTTTTATTACTTTAACTATCTTACTTTGTGTTGTGTCATTAAGCAGGAGGTTTGATTCCAGACTAATGGATGTAAGCCATCCCTAATTGATACAGTTTGGCCAAAAGTTGGAGCGAGAACTTTTACTCTGGATGAAGATTACCATTCATGTGTCGGAGGTTTAACAATCCCAGGGCGTTGAGAGTTTGCTTATAGGGCCAAGTTGTGATATTCTTGAGCACTGCAGGAGCACTCATACAGAAATTTCTTTGGCTGCATTTTCGAAGCTTCACTTTCCTGGATATGGATCCACAGTAATTCATAAATGAGGCCTTCAAGCCTGATTGTGTGCTTCCTTTCTCAACAGCAATTTCTTGGAACTTTGATGTGAAAACCGGTCTGTTCTCCAGCTGTATTCTCTCTTCATAGAATAGGCTACAGTCTCTTTCTATTGTGAGTGACCTTGGGAAATTAAGTGTCTAGGTAAAGTACACCTATTGCCACTTAGGCTCTGATCATGAGTGGGAGAGGTGTGGTGCAGCAGTCAGGGCAGCTGACTCCGGAGCACAGAGATCCACGTTCAATCCACAGCGCCGGCAGCAGATCAGCTCAGCATCTTCTGACTCTGGGCAATAGCTCACTTAATCTCCCTGACGCCCCTCAGCACCTTGAGACCCTTGGGGGTGACTAGTTTGCGCTTTACAAATACCAGCTTACTTACTGCTTTATTATGAGTCAGGAGGAGTTTAATTATCATATGACCATGAGAAAACGTCACCCCCTGATTGTTTCCTGGCAAGAGCGGGGGGGATTCAATATTTCGTCCTGCAGACCATATCTACCACTTCCCTCCCGTACTCCCCACTAGCCCTATCTCCACTTCACATCACATGGAGGCCCCCACATACATTTACCACATGCTCACAGCAGGTGGCAAATATATGCATTTAACCCCATGTAACTGTAAATCCAATGAGGTTTTGTAACCAATAAATTCAGTCCCACCTGGTTATTCTCGTTTCATGGGGTTTATCTCGTAATTGGACAGTACTGGGATGGAGTTACCACGCGTGAGCATACATTTTGCAGGCGGATTTACCACCCTACCAGGACAGTGCAATTTGTAAACCGGTCCTTAATGTACATTTACAGGAAAGAATAAACTATTGTTAAGGAAATCAGATAGTTAATTTCAGAACTGTACTATATTCAAACACTTTAGGTTAGAGCTTGCTGGCATCTAGACAGCATCATGCGTTGTTTCCCAAGTGTCTGCATTGGAAACGTCACTGAGCATTCTGTATGATGGCTGTAAATGCAGGTAGTGTTAATTTTGGAAATTCGAGTGCTACAGTTTTGTTGTTTAAGCAGCATTAATTACAAGGTAAATTAGATCAGATAAATGTTTGCCTGTTTTGGTATTAAGACGTCCTCTTGCTGTTCTTCATAGTTCACTGCAAAGACAGTATCCAGTAGAGAGCTGTTTCACTACATATCTTAGAAGAAATGTAGATAAAACTCTGCCAGATGTCTTTTCTAGACTTGGTGTAGTAAAATGTTTCCTTCTAATTGTGTGATATAGTCCCTTGAAAGGTCAGTCTTGCCTACCTTAGAAAGCAGTGAGAGAGTGTTGGATGAGCTACTGGGAAGGACTGCTGGTGGACAACCCGTAGGACGCTGAGGCTCTCTATTGGATCGCTCCAGACTCATTTACAAGGGGCTGCACTGATTGGGACATCTGGGAAGAGTCAAGGAGACCAGAGAGGTCTCAGTCATCCACGTGCCTCTAGATGGAAAACCACAACATGCCTCCTCTTGACACCATAACAACGACAGACGAAACATGTTTTCGAAGTATGGCTAATTTAAAGGAAGCTGCTCAGCTGTACGTCTTCACT
The DNA here is from genome assembly GCA_963921515.1 of Calotriton arnoldi. Classification (NCBI taxonomy): domain Eukaryota; kingdom Metazoa; phylum Chordata; class Amphibia; order Caudata; family Salamandridae; genus Calotriton; species Calotriton arnoldi. The sequence continues at coordinate 3,644,119 of CAWUFW010000742.1, forward strand.
AAGTGTGCATCATTACAAGTGGGTGCGTGAAGCCTTTCCTAGTACGTGAATCCTCTGAACACATCCGTTGAATGATGTCAGTAAAAGTACAGGATACAGTGCCACATCTCCATGTAAATCTGTATGTCAGGGCTTACCTTGTAGATTCTGCAATGGCAAGGTCATAATGCCTCCTGCTGCAGCTGCTGCCACCAGCCCTTGGATGTTGCTGAGGCTGGCAGTAGGCAGAGTTAACACAAGTCCTTGTTGGCCACCCAGCTGTCCAGCCATGTTGAAAGGTATGAGGATTGGTTGGTTTAGGGCTGGAGTGCCACCTGGCATCACCCCAGCAACTGCAGAGGCCAGCTGTTGTGCTGTCAGTAATGGCTGAAAAGGGAGGAATGATAGTCATTTTCTTGAAATAATAAAACATTTAATGTTCTTTATACATAAAAACAATATTTCTTTAGAGATTATTCACGCTTGCTAGAAATATATGTATAAAAGAATATAACATAACGTGTATTTGTAAAGCACACGTTCACCCAGAAGGGTATCTTGGGACTGAATATCAGGTGCTGATTGTTACTCAACAGTACTCATTTTATCGACCTCAGAAGGACGAATGGCTGAGTGGATCCGTCAGGATTTGAACCTGTAACCATGCGGTCAAACACAGGACCGTACTACAGTGGGCGCATTAGTACACTAAGCCACCAGACCTGGCTCAATCGATCTGTTTGTCTGTCTGTCTATCTTTTGATTTTTTTCATTTGCTGCACATCTTGTTACCCACAGAGCATTCAAGTCATGAATCAGGGCAGATCCAGAGCAGATCCAAAATACATACATTTCAGAAACGGCGTGAAAACAGAACTGATCCAGCTTGCTTTTCTATGAACCTCCAGTCTGTGGTATCGGTAAGAAATCTGGCCTGGCCCCAATTACCAGTGGACTCTAGATACCCCACCGTCAGACTCGGTTATTCCTGGCAGTGCTCTGAAGTGACTGATAGCTGACATATGGCACTGTACAAAAACCGTCAACAAAGAAGAGCATGTGGAAGGATGGGGCACTACTGTCAAGAACTAGATGTCCTTCCGAGGAATAAATAGACAAAAGAGGCTGTTGTAATTATCCAGTAGCAATACATATCCTCAAAACCATTCATTACAATTAGAACACTGCACTCCCGTTTTCAAAATAAAGACGTCCTTGCATCTTTTATATCCAGGCACATGGCTCATGTTTTCTCTTTCAACAAACAGATGAAAAAAAACAATGGCTTGCAGCACTAGTGATTTTATTAATGAGGTCAATGGTGATGTAATATGTGCTTCTGCTGTGGTTTCATTGATATTATTTGTGACGTGTGAGGTCGGGAGCGTTTAGTGGCAATTTTATGCTTGCACAACTGACCATCGACGATGAATTTCAGTCATGTTTTTTAGGTTTTGAATCTATCTGGTGTAACACACACTGTTTTGAGACTTGACTAAACAATAAAAACTTCCATTTAACAAAGATCTTTCAGGGGATTATTTAGTTGTATTTGTTATACATAGGCCTCTACACAAAGTACCCACTGGGCACACTAGCCGCAGGGTTTGGCCATTGCCGTTTTGCAAAACCTTGCACCTTGTTTTCTGGGATCTTGGTAAACAGCATCATCTTCTGCTCCCAGTCCCTGCCCCCATGCTCGAAAGCCTGCATGACATAGCCTGTGACATCCAGAGACGGTCTGTGGGTGCAGGGATCAGAGAGTAGCTTACATCACACCAAGTGCCCAGTTCCTTTAACCTAAATTCCCAGAGCATGGCCAACGGTTACGGGTATTCCATCAAATGCTGCACTAACATGGCAGATGGCATGCTTTCATCAACTCCATCAGGCTCTGGCATAAACGGCCAATGCACTTCACTTAATGCTCAGTCCCCAGTACCACGGGGTACATTCTTTCCTTTCCCGGTACCTGTAGAGTATTGATTTTGACTGCAGCCAGAAAATACTGGTCACATGCCTTGACATTTGACCATGCATTACAACAAACACTCAGCCCCAGGGGATACCAGGAACTGAACCTGTCCTTTGCTCACACCCTGTGTTTGATGTGCTCATCCCAGATACTCAAGTGCTTGGCACGTGAGGCGACCTCTGGCTATCTCCCTGATCCAGTGAGGGCCGGCTTTAGGGCAGTGCGACCGGTCGCACTGGGCGCTGACCTGGAGGGGGGGCACTGACCTCGGGGGGGGAGGGGCGCTGTGTATAGCAATAGGGGAGCAGAGTACGACCCTGTGTATAGTTCATACTGCTGTAACTACTAAAATCAGGTTTGGGATACAATCAGTGATAAAGGCAAGTTCAAGGTTGAACGCTGAAAGCAGGCAAGATGCTTAAACTCGCCTTACCTCATGTCAGAGGAGGATAATGATATGTGTTTTTAATGATAGGTGCTCGTGACAAAGGCCGAGCACCTGAGGCTTACATTTCTATAGACTCTTGAAGCCCTGAAGAAGTTTCATTAGAACGAAACTTTTCGCCTACAAACAAAAGATTATTTGTGAGTGTTAGATTTGGGGGTCTCTAGTTGGCAGAGGTATGTACCTTTGTCCAAATAGGGACCCTTGAGTCTAGTCAGGGAAAGTAGGTACACTCCCGAAATAACCCCTGCTCACCCTCTTGGTAGCTTGGCACGAGCAGACAGGCTTAGTTCAGAGGCAGTGTGTAAAGCATTTGTGAACACATACAGTAATCAAGTGACAACACTACAAATGGACACCACACAGGTTATATATTTATAAAAATAGGTATACTTTATATAGATTTATCACAAGACCATAAACGACAAAAATAATCCACAATACTGTTAAGAATACTTAGTTCTGATCAAAAGGCTTAATTCAAGGTTCTGTGCGAGTCGGTAGCCTCCTCCGGCTACGGCGATGTCGAGAACAAACAGAGTCTAACAAATCCAGCTGACCGCGTCGAGAGCGGGCCAACACAGCGTAGACAGACTCGGTCACAGTACCTTTTACTTGAAGCGGCAGGCACGGGCGTGCGAGCCGGATGGCTGTTCGTCGCGGTCGCGATGCAAAAATGGAAGCGTTGCAGGACGCGTTGTCCCTCGATGCGGTGCAGGCAGCGGCTCGTTGACGTCGTCGAGACGGAGTCGGTGAGACCAGGGCCGTGCGTTGCAGGGCGAGACGGTGCTTCGATGCGGTGCTGGCAGGTTGCGGTGCGGCGACGGAGCCGGATTCAGGAGCTGGCGTCGATCCAGTCCGGACAGCGGTGCGAGTCGGGCGGTGCGTCGCAAAGCGTGCGAGCGGTGCCCAACTCCGGTGCGGTCACAGGACTCGAACTCAGCAGCAGTGACCGTGTCGGTCGGACCAGTTCGATTCGGCGTAGCGAAGCGTTGCAGGACGCGTTGTCCCTCGATGCGGTGCAGGCAGCGGCTCGTTGACGGAGTCGGTGAGACCAGGGCCGTGCGTTGCAGGGCGAGACGGTGCTTCGATGCGGTGCTTGCAGGACACCGAGTCGGTCGTGAGAGTCGGTCACAGCTCCCTACCTCTGTAGCCACTGAAACAGAGTTTCCAGCAGCAATTCACAAAGGGGGTGAAGTCCAATGGTCCTGGGACTTCGGTCAGGGGGCAAGCTCTCTTCCAAGCCCTTGGAGATCCTTCACAAGTTGATGAAAGTCACAGCAAAGCAAAAGTTCCTTTCTCCTCTCTTTGGCAGTCAGGCAAACCACTGCAGGCCAATCCCCCAAGCAGCACTTCAGGCTTAGGGATAGTTTCTCCTCAGTTTCTTCTTGGTTCCGCTCCTCAGTAAAGGTTTCTTCTTGTTCCCAAAAGTGATCTAATCTTCCTGGGGTCTGGGTGCCCCTCTTATACCCTGATTCTCTTTGTTCTCTGGAGGCAGAGAGGCCTCTGCCTAGTCCAAAACCAGTTCTGGTCAGTCCTGGAGCACTTTGTTTTTCTGACTCCTTCTTTCCTTTCAGAATGTGGGGCAGAGTGCTCAGCCGCCCGGCAGGAGGTGGAGCCAGCATTGTGGAAGGCAGGCACAGCCCTATTCAGACCCAGGTGCAACTCCTCCCTCCACTCTGGCTGCAGATCTTTCTATTCAGCCCTGCGCTGACTCACCCTGTCTCCGGTAGCCACCCCCAGCCCCTGTCACTCAATCTCCAGACAAGGAATACACAACCTAGCAGAGGCAGGCTTGGATAGTTAGGCAAGAAAATACCCACTTTCTAAAAGTGGTATTTTCGAACACAGAATGTTAAAACCAACTTCACTAAAAGATGTATTTTATCATCCTGAGTTCAGGCATACTAAATTCGTTTTTCTACCATGTTCCCTGGGTCAGTTCTGACTATAAGGTGTAATAGTCAGTCTGCCCATTCTGGCCTATGGGGAGCAGGTAGCCTTGCAATAGTGAAAAACGAAAATGGCTGTAATTCACTATTAGGACATGCCACACACACCAGGGCATGTCCTACCTTATACTTACAATGCACCCTGCCCTAGGGCCTACTTTAGGGGTGACCAACATGCAGTAAAGGGAAGGTTTAGGGACTGGTAAGTGGGTGTACTCACCAAGTCGACATGGCAGCCCTAGGCTGCACACAGGCTCTGCGATGGCAGGCCTGAGACACATTTTACCAGCCGCTTCTGTGGGTGGCACAACCAGTGCTGCAAGCCCACCAGCGGCATTGGATTTACAAGCCCTGGGCACACTGAGTGCACTGTACTAGGGACTGACAAGTAAACCAATCATCCAATCATGGAGTCACTAATACATGTATCAATTAACGATAGGGAGCACTTGCACTTTGGCACTGATTAGCAGCGGCAAAGTGCCCATGAGCATCTAGTCCAGCAAAAACATATCGGCAACAGTGGAGGCATTACGAAAAAATGGAAGGGAGACCCACGCCAAGGATGCCAGGTCTAACACGTGTCCCCTCCAGCTGAAATGTGGGGAGAACTATCCTACCCTAGGGAGTTCTCATCGCTAAGGCGGAAAAATCTGGACAGTCCATCAGCATTGGCGTGTTCTGTACCAGGGCGGTGTTCCACCGTAAAGTCCATCCCCTGTAGGGAAATGGACCACCTCAACAGCTTTGGATTCTCACCCCTCATCTGCATCAACCATCTGAGGGGCCTGTGGTCTGTCTGAACCCGGAAGTGAGTCCCAAACAGGTATGGTCTCAGCTTCTTCAGTGCCCAGACCACAGCAAATGCCTCACGCTCAATAGCACTCCATCTCTGTTCCCGGGGAAGTAACCTCCTACTGATGAAGGCTACAGGTTGGTCTAGGCCCTCCTCATTGATCTGTGCTAGAACAGCCCCTACACCATGCTCTGAAGCGTCGGTTTGAACAATGAACTCATTGGAGAAGTCGGGTGCCTGGAGCACAGGCGCCGTGCACATGGCAGTCTTCAAGGTGTCAAAAGCTTTTGACAGGCGTCAGTCCAAATCACTTTCCTGGGCTGCTTCTTGGAAGTCAGCTCGGTCAAGGGGGCAACAATGCTGCCATACCCCTTGACGAATCTCCGGTAATACCCGGTGAGTCCTAGGAAGGCTCTCACCTCTGTCTGGGTCTTGGGGGGCTCCCAAGCCAGAATGGTATCAATTTTCGGTTGGAGGGGCGCCACCTGGCCGCTCCCAACCTGGTGTCCCAAGTACACCACAGAACCCTGCCCAATCTGGCACTTACTCGCCTTGATTGTGAGGCCTGCTCTCCGCAGCGCCATCAACACTTCCCAGAGGTGGCGCAGATGTTCTTCCCAACTGGCACTGAACACTGCGATGTCATCCAGGTAGGCGGCACTGAAATCCTCCAGTCCAACCAACACCTGGTTGACCAACCTCTGAAAGGTGGCAGGGGCATTCTTCATCCCAAAGGGCATCACCCGGAACTGGTAGTGCCCATCTGGTGTGGAGAATGCTGACCTCTCTTTGCCCCATCAGTCAAGGCGATCTGCCAGTACCCAGACGTTAAGTCAAACGTGCTGAGGTACCGCGCAGCCCCTAACCGATCTATGAGCTCATCAGCTCTGGGGATGGGGTGGGCGTCAGTCCTGGTGACGGAATTGAGTCCCCTGTAGTCCACACAGAACCGGAGTTCTGGTGTGGCACCAAGCGCGGCAGCTTTTGGAACCAAGACCACGGGGCTGGCCCAAGGGCTGTTAGAGGACTCAATCACCCCTAGCGCAAACATCTTGGAGACCTCCTCCTTGATGCAGGCTCTGACCCTGTCAGTCACCCTGTAAGCCTTGTGCTTCACAGGAAGACTGTCCCCAGTGTCCACATCATGGACGCACCAATGAGTGACACTGGGAACCAGGGAGAACAGGTCAGGGAACTGTCCCAACAGTTGGCGACAGTCACCCTGCTGCTCAGGTGTCAGGGAGGTAGAGAGGTTTACTCCCTCCACTGATCCATCTTGCTCTCGGGCTGACAGGAGGTCAGGAAGAGGCTCGGTCTCCTCCTCCATTCCATCATCTGTAGCTAAGAGCATGCCCACTTGGGACCTCTCCAAGTGGGGCTTCAGGCGGTTCACATGCAGGACCCGCAAGGGGTTCCTGGGAGACTGCAAGTCCACCAAATAGGTAACTGGACTCTTGCGCTCCACCACCGTAAAAGGGCCGGTCCACCTGTCCTGGAGCGCACAGGGCTCCACAGGGGCCATGACCCACACTTTCTGACCAGGCTGAAGCTCTACCAGAGTGGCATTCTGGTCGTACCACCGCTTCATCTCCTCCTGGCTGGCTTCCAGATTTGCCTCAGCAAGCTCTCTGAAACGCCTAGTCTGGTTCCTGAAGGCCAGCATGTAACTGTATACATCCTGGGGAGGTTTCCTGGGAGATTGCTCCCAGCCTTCCTTGACCAAACTCAGAGGTCCTCGCACCGGGTGTCCATAGAGGAGCTCAAAGGGACTGAACCCTAGAGACTTCTGTGGCACCTCCCGGTATGCAAACAACAGGCATGGTAAGAGGACGTCCCATTTACGCCTCATGGGTTCTTCCAGACCCATAATCATGCCCTTGAGGGTCCGGTTGAATCTCTCAACCAGACCATTTCCTTGAGGGTGGTAAGGAGTGGTGAACTTGTAAGTTACACCGCACTCCTGCCACAGGGACTTCATGTACTTGGACACGAAGTTGGTACCTCTGTCAGACACCACCTCTTGAGGGAATCCCACACGTGAGAAAATTCCCATCAGTGCCCGTCCCACCACGGGGGCCGTCACTGTCCTCAGAGGGATGGCTTCAGGGTACCGGGTGGCATGGTCCACCAAGACCAGGATAAACCTGTTGCCCATGGCTGTCTTGGGGTCCAGTGGCCCCACAATGTCAATACCCACCCGTTCAAAGGGGTGCTGACCACAGGGAATGGCTGGAGAGGAGCCTTGTGCTTCCTCCCACTTTTCCACTTGCCTGGCAAGTCTGGCATGTCCTGCAGTGAGTGGCGGCACTCCTGCGCATCTGGGGCCAATAGAAATGGGTAACAAGCCTGTCAAAGGTCTTGTCCTGCCCCAGATGTCCCGCTAACGGTACATCATGAGCCAACCCCAGTAGGAAGGCTCTGAAGCGCTGGGGTACCACCAGCACACGGGCTGACCCAGGCTCAGCAACCTTAGGCTCTGAATACAGGAGACCATTCTCCCAGTAAACCCAATGTGATCCAGACTGATCACCTGCTGCCTGGTCTGTGGCCTGTTGCCTCAGACCCACGAGAGAAGGGCATGTGTTCTGCTCCTTGCAGAACTCTTCCCTGGAGGGTCCTCCTTCTTGCTGCCAATGGGTCAGCTCAGGTAGGTCCCCCAGTTCAGCTACCTGTTCCCCTGTAGGCTCCAGGGCATCCCCCTCAGGGTCTGCCTCCTCCTGGACCGTGGGAACCTCGGGGGCCGGTTTCCCGCGCCCCCTGCCTCCTCTCTCTCCGGCAGGCACCTGGGCCTCCCTCTCAGGCTCCAGGTCCTCTTGAACACCTTTAGCTGCCATTGACCGGGTGGTCACACATGCCCAATCAGGCAAGCCCAACATTTCTAAATGCGCACTCCGCTCCACCTTAGCCCAAGGTGAGCTCTCCAAATCGTTCCCTAACAAACAGTCAACAGGCATGGCTGGCCTCACAGCTACTTGAAGAGTACCCGAGACCCCCACTCAAAGGGAACCTGAGCCACCTTGCAGTGACTCTCTGTGTTGTCAGCGGCAACAACCGGATAGAATGCATCAGGGATAACCTGCTCTTTAGACACCAGGTGACACTTGACAGCTGTCACACTGGCTCCTGTGTCTCTCAGAGCCTCCACCCTATGGCCATTGATGGTCACCCACTGCCTGTATTTCTTAGTGTTCTCAGGCAGCGGGGTCCTAGGGACCATCTCAGAGTCTCCTAATGAGACAAGGGAAAACACTGTGGGATCCCCCACCTTGGGCACCCAACTCCTCCCCAGGGCTACACTAGCCAACTGCCGGGGGACTGCACTGGTGGGTGCTGGTTTTCCATGCAAAGGGCAACGAGGATCGTTTGCCTTGTGGCCAGGGGCGCCACACTTGTAACATACCAGTGGTCCCTGGTGAACAGGGGGGCCTGTCAGGGCCACTGGCTTCTTCTCAGGGGAGGCTGGGAACCTTTCCCTTGGTTCCCTTGGGGTCTACTTTGGGGCCCTTTATGGAACTCCTTCTGTTTACCCTTGTCCCCCCACTCTTCTGCTGGGGACCCTGCCCACCCTTGGCGGAGTCTCCCACGTGACCCTTGTGGACCCGGGTACTCACCCAGCGGTCCGCCTCCTCAGCAAGCTGCCTAGGGTTAGTCAGCTTACTATCAATCAGGTGCTGGCGTAGCTCAGGAAAACAATTACCGGACAAGTGCTCCCAGGCAATCAAATCAAAGAGCGCCTGAAAATCAGTCGCTTTGCTACCCTTTACCCAACCATCCAAGGCTCTGCAAAAGAAGGTCACATATTCAACCCAGGTACTGCTTTCAATCTTACTACAGTTCCTGAACCTTTGCCTATAAAGCTCAGGGGTCAAACCATATCTAGTCATTAAGGCCTCCTTCATGTGGCTGTACGAATTATAGACTTCAGAGGGCAAATCCAACAAGGTATCCCGCCCTTCACTGAGGAACCGTCCCCACAACCCCGCTCCCCAATCCTTCTCAGGGACCCGGTGGGAAGACATGGCTACCTCATAGGCTTTGAACCACTGCCCTATGTCGTCATTTTTAAAAAACTCCTTCACCACATCTTTGGGAATATACACCCTAGCTTCAACAGGCACAGGCGGTACACTGCCACCAGAGGAGTAATCTCTAAGCTCTTGGCCTTCAATTCCAACTCCCTCAAAACTTTCTCATGTTCAAACTGCATTTTCTTTTCCTCTAGGGCTAATTTCCTTGTTTGCATTTCGAATTCTAACTGCTTATTCAGCTTGAGTTTGGTCAGCTCCATTTCGTGCACCCTACTCTCTTTCCTGTCCTCCAACTCCTCTGGAGACAGTCCTCTGGCAGAAACACTGCTACCTACTGGGGAAGGTGGTCTTCTAGCCCCTAGACCCAATAGCCCCTCCAGCTGCCCTTCTGCATTCTCAGCCCCCTCCACAGGGGCACTCCTTGATTCGACCCAGGCCCTCAGCGCCTTTTGGAGGTCCTCCTTCCTGGAGATCCCGGTCATGGACACTTTAAACTTTTTGCAGAATTGCTTGAGCTGCTTAAGGGTGTAGCATTCTAGCCTCTCTTCTTCCCAATCACATTCAACAGAGGCTACTGATGCTGGTTTCTCCATAGTGACTGAACTTGGCATTTGCAAAAATAGGAAATCCCAGAAAAAATGCTATTAAAGTATGTGGTTGCGTTTTGGTCTGCACTCACTAAGTAGTGTTCACCAATCACTGTACATGAGTCACAAATGCAAGTCCAGAATCCTCACCGCTGACCACCAATGTTAGATTTGGGGGTCTCTAGTTGGCAGAGGTATGTACCTTTGTCCAAATAGGGACCCTTGCGTCTAGTCAGGGAAAGTAGGTACACTCCCGAAATAACCCCTGCTCACCCTCTTGGTAGCTTGGCACGAGCAGACAGGCTTAGTTCAGAGGCAGTGTGTAAAGCATTTGTGAACACATACAGTAATCAAGTGACAACACTACAAATGGACACCACACAGGTTATATATTTATAAAAATAGGTATACTTTATATAGATTTATCACAAGACCATAAACGACAAAAATAATCCACAATACTGTTAAGAATACTTAGTTCTGATCAAAAGGCTTAATTCAAGGTTCTGTGCGAGTCGGTAGCCTCCTCCGGCTACGGCGATGTCGAGAACAAACAGAGTCTAACAAATCCAGCTGACCGCGTCGAGGCGGGCCAACACAGCGTAGACAGACTCGGTCACAGTACCTTTTACTTGAAGCGGCAGGCACGGGCGTGCGAGCCGGATGGCTGTTCGTCGCGGTCGCGATGCAAAAATGGAAGCGTTGCAGGACGCGTTGTCCCTCGATGCGGTGCAGGCAGCGGCTCGTTGACGTCGTCGAGACGGAGTCGGTGAGACCAGGGCCGTGCGTTGCAGGGCGAGACGGTGCTTCGATGCGGTGCTGGCAGGTTGCGGTGCGGCGACGGAGCCGGATTCAGGAGCTGGCGTCGATCAGTCCGGACAGCGGTGCGAGTCGGGCGGTGCGTCGCAAAGCGTGCGAGCGGTGCCCAACTCCGGTGCGGTCACAGGACTCGAACTCAGCAGCAGTGACCGTGTCGGTCGGACCAGTTCGATTCGGCGTAGCGAAGCGTTACAGGACGCGTTGTCCCTCGATGCGGTGCAGGCAGCGGCTCGTTGACGGAGTCGGTGAGACCAGGGCCGTGCGTTGCAGGGCGAGACGGTGCTTCGATGCGGTGCTTGCAGGACACCGAGTCGGTCGTGAGAGTCGGTCACAGCTCCCTACCTCTGTAGCCACTGAAACAGAGTTTCCAGCAGCAATTCACAAAGGGGTGAAGTCCAATGGTCCTGGGACTTCGGTCAGGGGGCAAGCTCTCTTCCAAGCCCTTGGAGATCCTTCACAAGTTGATGAAAGTCACAGCAAAGCAAAAGTTCCTTTCTCCTCTCTTTGGCAGTCAGGCAAACCACTGCAGGCCAATCCCCCAAGCAGCACTTCAGGCTTAGGGATAGTTTCTCCTCAGTTTCTTCTTGGTTCCGCTCCTCAGTAAAGGTTTCTTCTTGTTCCCAAAAGTGATCTAATCTTCCTGGGGTCTGGGTGCCCCTCTTATACCCTGATTCTCTTTGTTCTCTGGAGGCAGAGAGGCCTCTGCCTAGTCCAAAACCAGTTCTGGTCAGTCCTGGAGCACTTTGTTTTTCTGACTCCTTCTTTCCTTTCAGAATGTGGGGCAGAGTGCTCAGCCGCCCGGCAGGAGGTGGAGCCAGCATTGTGGAAGGCAGGCACAGCCCTATTCAGACCCAGGTGCAACTCCTCCCTCCACTCTGGCTGCAGATCTTTCTATTCAGCCCTGCGCTGACTCACCCTGTCTCCGGTAGCCACCCCAGCCCCTGTCACTCAATCTCCAGACAAGGAATACACAACCTAGCAGAGGCAGGCTTGGATAGTTAGGCAAGAAAATACCCACTTTCTAAAAGTGGTATTTTCGAACACAGAATGTTAAAACCAACTTCACTAAAAGATGTATTTTATCATCCTGAGTTCAGGCATACTAAATTCGTTTTTCTACCATGTTCCCTGGGTCAGTTCTGACTATAAGGTGTAATAGTCAGTCTGCCCATTCTGGCCTATGGGGAGCAGGTAGCCTTGCAATAGTGAAAAACGAAAATGGCTGTAATTCACTATTAGGACATGCCACACACACCAGGGCATGTCCTACCTTATACTTACAATGCACCCTGCCCTAGGGCCTACTTTAGGGGTGACCAACATGCAGTAAAGGGAAGGTTTAGGGACTGGTAAGTGGGTGTACTCACCAAGTCGACATGGCAGCCCTAGGCTGCACACAGGCTCTGCGATGGCAGGCCTGAGACACATTTTACCAGCCGCTTCTGTGGGTGGCACAACCAGTGCTGCAAGCCCACCAGCGGCATTGGATTTACAAGCCCTGGGCACACTGAGTGCACTGTACTAGGGACTGACAAGTAAACCAATCATCCAATCATGGAGTCACTAATACATGTATCAATTAACGATAGGGAGCACTTGCACTTTGGCACTGATTAGCAGCGGCAAAGTGCCCATGAGCATCTAGTCCAGCAAAAACATATCGGCAACAGTGGAGGCATTACGAAAAAATGGAAGGGAGACCCACGCCAAGGATGCCAGGTCTAACAGTGAGGCTTTAATCAATTTCAAGTACTGATGAATTATGGATAAAAATGTGGTTTTCTTCCTACATCGCATCTTCTTGCATTTGTTCATAGCGAAAAAAACCGACTTTCTCACATTGGATTCTTGTTTTTCTTCATCAATAATTCTGATTGTTTTGATCAATAAATATTGAGTGCTTAGTTTATTGTTTAAATTGAGTTACAGAATAACTTTGGGTTGTCACTGTGTTAGGGACTGTGGTGGCTGATCCCTGATGAACTCGGGCACCATCAATGACATTTTTAATTCGTTCCTACTGGTATTGACAATAGTGATGTGTGTTTTTGTGCTAATACCTCCGCAACCATTTGTAAATTATTTGTTAGGTCCAAGGTTATGTTCAAATTTATAGGATAAGAGCTGCATTAATACACCTCAATTCAAAATTACATTCAAAGAAACATTTTTCATATTGTAGATAGACTTTTAGCAAAATTCTCAGCTACATATAGCATTTTTGTCTGCCCTTCATTTGCTCCAAGAACATTTTTATCGCAACCATTCCCGAGTATTTGACATCAGTGCAAAGACATATTGCAATATCACAAAATTGCATCAGCTCTGACCAGGCAATCATATTCAACGTTCATAAGATGCATTCCTGTGTGTGAATCCAGAACTTAAATAAACATTAAGTTTAACTTGATACCCCTGCTTGATCTAGTGTTATTTTTTACAAATATCTCAAAAGTTACTGAACAGATTTACATCTTGAGTGGAAAGGCACACAGAAGAAGCTGATCTTTAAATGCCCGACGAATTTATTGTTTTTCCCAGGCCATTGTTTCTGTAGCTCATTTAGTAAGCATTGGCGTAGCCCATAGGTCTGGCTTTAATGTGCTAATTTATGCAAACTGCATTTATGAATGGCTGCCTTCTTGAGTTTCCAAAGTAGAGCCCGACGTATTCGTTTTGCTCTCTGGGGAGAAGACAGTGTTATTCCTGTAAGGTGAACCATCTCCAGGGTAAAGTAAATGAAGTCCTGAGATGGGGCAGTAAAGAATGCTCTATAAGCAGTGTATGATGTACTGGAAGGAGGCAGAAGATATTCAGCAGCAGAATACAGTCAGTGTCTCTAAAACAATTTTGTGGTTAATATTGTCTTTGGGAGAGTGAATGGTTCCTTGAAAGAATAGGGCCATGGATGGTGTCATTGGACATTATATGGTGTCAATGAAAGGGGCTATATTCAGTATTCTGGAACTGTATGCAGTCAATATCTCCTGGAGTGCACATGCAACACTTTTTGGTGTTCTACAACAAGTGCAGTAGACGGTGTCTTAGGAAAAACAAAACAAAAAGGTACTGCATTCTGTATACAAAGCATTTATGAAATGAAGAATGTAATATGTGAAGATGCAGTGTGCTTTGAAATGCAAAACAGTCCCTCATGCATTAGAATGCAAGCACTCTATTGGTGGCAGAGTGATACCCCACACAGCAAACTGCATGAGGTGAGAGAGAAATGTTTCTTTGGGCAGAGCCAAAGCCCACTCAATGTATATTCAAAGAATTGGTAGCAAAAACTCGTGCAGACAGCTGTGCTGTCAAGCCAGACCAAGAAAATAACTTAAGTGAGTTAACATAAGAAATCACAATATGGTACTCAGCCTTTCACAAAGCTTTATGATACTTTCAAGAATCAGCCAAAAGTCAATGTTTTGCTTTTTAAAATGTTTTGTCTGCATCTGTCAAAAAGCACCACAGGGATTAGCAAAGCAAAAATTATTTTTTCCTATGGGCTAAGCAATCTACACATAGGGGCACTCTTGCTGTCACGGTAACGTGCACTTATGTTAACTGCTTCAAAATAAGCATGGCATATAAAAATGCATGACGGCATTGGGCATTATGGTGCAACAAAGCCATCTCATTTTCCCCTCTGTATTAACCAATGTATTCCTATCTATTGAGCCGCTATATCCTACTCTGTAATATCTATGTGCTTACCACATTATCAGAAATAGGAACCCTGTATTTATGGTTATGTTGGTCTAATCATATAAAAAGCATTTATTTTTTATTGCTAGTGACTTTGGTCTCTTTTGATAACCTGGAAGAGTAGAAACGGGTCCAAAACATTTTAAATCGAATTAAAATTCAAACATGAATTTAGACTTTTAAGATTTCCAATTGTACATGACTATTCCCTGAATACTTCCACTTTATTCCCATATTAGATGTTTTGGGGTCAACTTATGAAGGTGTGTAAGAATAAGCAAAAGAGCACAACAGGAGCACTACTTTATGCGCTCCAAAATGCCATTGTGAACAGGCCCAATCGAAGCTAATTTGCAATTGCGTGACTGTCAACTGTTCTTCAGGCCCATCCAAGACTTTGAAATTGCAATTTTTCATATTAGGAAAGCATAAACGCATACACTCCCTTTGGCTGCTACATCCTTTCAAAATCTCTGTAATAATGCTAGAAAGGTGCAGCAACAGTGTAGAGCAAGGTGCTGAAGGACTTTTTTTTTAAACTTTCTATTGTCAGAATGACAAATAATTGAAGATGTTTATCTATTAAAATAAAATAGTGTTTATAACTCCTAGTTGAAAGGAAATTCACAGTTATGCGCAGTTATTTTACCACCCCATCCCCCTTGGTCTCATCCAGAATTATGAAGGTTTCAGTGCTGTCTGTGATTCCTTTCACTATTTATAGTAATCTACTTAAGCCCACTTCACTTCAGTCTGGAATAAGTTTTAAGCATATGCTGATGAAAGCAACAGGTGTCTTCAAATCACACGAACGATCATCTACAGATATCAGCTACATGAGCATAAGTGGAAACACAAAACTCCAGGCTGCTTTTTCAACTTAACGCGGCCTGTGGAAAGTCAAGTTAATGAAATTATCTGCAATGGCCATTACTACCTAATTTTTTAAAGGAAATTCAGCCATTCCTCACAAAGAATTATCTTGGTACCTTGTGACTATATCTAGAGGCAAGACTATAGATACACTTGAGTCAAAGATTCAAGTTCGTAGTCTTCAAAAATATGTCAAAAGACTACACCAAATGAGAATCCAGGAGCCAGAATGAAAATCGAAATCATTATGAGTGGCCATTTCATTCCATTGGGACTGTCAGCCCCTTTGGAATTGCGAGATCCACAGTAAGTCCACAGATCTGGTGTCTTTCACCCAGAGACCCCGACTGGTTGCGGCAGATGACTGCAGTAGGGTGACCAGGCGTCCCGGATTTGCCCGGGCGGTCCCGGTTTTTCACCAGCTGTCCCGGCAGATTTCAGGAAATTTAGCTCTTGTCCCGGTTTTTAGAGACGGTCAAATGAAAACAGTGAGTGGTGCTTTTTTATGTTTTACAAAGCAAGGATGGTTAGCAGTTGTTTCAAGGAAGCAATTTAATTAACAGGCAAGGTTCTGGGTTTAAAAATTGCATTCTATGTATTTTCTAACTTCCTGTTCTGTAATTCTCTGCTGAGGAGCGCTGTCATTCTGTGCGCTCGCTTGAAGTAAAACTGTAGTCCTTCTTCTATTTTCGTTAAATGTCCCGGTTTTTCGTTTTAAAATTCTGGTCACCCTAGACTGCAGGGTAAAATGAACAATAACCTGAGGAAATTGGACCAGAATGTCTGATTCCCCCAGTAATTCCTCATTTCTAAGGGAGCCCTCTGGCTCCCACATGTAATACACAGTAGTTGCAGTTACTCCTGGTATCAGTAACTTCAGCGGAGCAGAGTTGCCGTGTGTAATTCCGGGGACCTCCTTATGGGGTCGTAGTGATGTAATACATTAACTTTTTTTTACACACAATGCTTGATAAGGTCCGAAAATATTAACAGTGCTAAAGACACAAAATACCAGTTAAATGGGACCTTACTTTCATCACAAAGAAAACTCTGACTAATCCCTAAAATCAACAGATGTTCCTTGGCGCTTAAGACCCTCTTTAAAAGACCCTGGTACAATCTCGACTCATATTAGCCACAAAGAAATTTGTGACTACCAAGAAAAACCTAAAACTACACTTTTTCTAAGGCACTTTTGTTTGAAATAACATGAGACCAGTATGCCTTCCTGTCCCTTGGACACTAATGGGTTAATATTTAAATACATATCATATGATAGGCAGACATATAGGACTGATGGGACAGGCAAGAATTGTATGAAAACAAAGACCAACAGACAAACCAGTAGACAAACAAACTTACATTCATTCATACAAACAAAAAGACGGCTAGACAGACAAGCAGGCCGAGCAAAAAGAATAGGGAAGAGAGATAATTCAGATAAAACACACTGAAAGACAAAAAGTAAAAACAGGCAGAGGAAATGGTCAGCCATATAGATGGACAGATGGAGAGACCGACAGACATGTCTATTGGTCTACCTTCACTTTGAGTTACCTTACTATCAGGCATTGATGCACTGGAAGGATGGGGGCATATTTCTTTCATCCTGGGATGTGGCTCCCCAACTCTCAAGTCTGCTGCTGCAGCGCATTAACAATTACAAACATATTGCTCTATAAACGCCACAGTTTTTTGCTCAGCATACAGTTTTGTCAACCTCAATAACCCGAAGTAGCATTAAAAATTGCATTCACTTTTTCTTACATTAAATTACTCCCAAGATTTATAAAAACGTTTGCCACAGAGGTCAAGAATGTAATCGTATCACACCAGTGACCCCGAACATGCGGTCCTCCCTCAACTTTGCCTTGAAAACCATTTTCTGCTGAAAAATGTTTTGTCATTTGATCGAAAGGTACAGCACGACAACGCAGACTCCGCCACAACTCAATTGGCTTGATGCTCACCAAACATCATCCACTCATTGAAGGTGCATAGTTACAGAACCCCACTAAAAAGATGCCTTCCTTAAATGGAGCGGCCGTGCACTCACCTGAGGCCCAACTGGGAATCCTGGGTGCGAGTGGCCGGGCTGATACTGGTCGCCAGTGACTGTGTCGGGCTGTGCAGCGCTTCCTCTGGCCTCTGCAACGGAAAGACAAAGTCTATCTTTAATGACCGCGGCCCACGGGATCCACGCGCGGCGCTCGGTGTGATGTCACATGACATCAAGCGGGGAAGCTCTGCCTAAGTGGCTTATCAATATCGCGCGCGCTCAACTCACTTATCAGCTGCATAAATTATGCGAACACTTGTTCCGACCAGGCACCTCGCGCAGGGAGCTACAGCAATCTGACAGCAGTGCAACCGAGCCCGTCATCGCCGGCTTAATGTGGGCTGCATTATACAACAATTTACATACATGGCTGCCCCGTGAGTGTGGGAACCGTCGTATCTTTTATGCTTAAGCAAGCAACAGCAATTCTAATTTCACAAAGCGCAAGCAAATCTGATACAGAAGCGAACAGCATCCAGCGCGCGATAGCTCAATAAAGCCTGACTGTCTGAATCTCATATATCTGCTGTGAAACAAATTAGTCGGTGTTTTTGAAGCAGCGCCAGAGAGATCCATGTGTTATGAGTACATATTACAGTTGTACCTCTCAAAATTCAATATCTTTGGCGCCTTTCCTGTATACCCTTCAGCAGAGCTAAAAAAAAACTACAAAGAAACACCCCACTGCACTATAATGTACCCAAGAACTTCGTCACCTGCAGAGGGCAGCAGAGGAGAGCATGCAGTAAGCAAGTGGAGAACCAATGACAGCAATGGGTTTTGACAAGCTCTCAATTCTGGTTTTGCGCATTCCAGCCTGCCTCAGTATAGTAGGAGCTAAAGTTCATTACTCGTTGATGACCTGTATGGTTGCCTATGAGAAGCCTGTTGGTAGTCACTTGCCAGGGGGCGGAAGTCACTTTCGCTAAAAAGGAAACCCATCACAATAGTCATTAACTGGAAAGCTTAAGGTAGAGTCTTGGAGACAGTAACTGTGATGACCTTAGAACTGGTACAAGGAACTATTCAACCCCCACCGCCCACCCCCGTCCTGATCTAGATGCTTCCTGGATGAGTATGGAGATGTAATTTTAATAATGTCATTTACTATTTGTTTTGAGAAATTTGACATAAAGGGGTTACAGCTTTCTATAGCTGGAAGCCAGAAGATGCCCAGAATAGTAATATTATGGCCCCACCCCAGTATCTGCTTTCAGTTTCAGGGCATATGTTGAATATCCAATGACAGCAGATTTTAGATGAATAAGGATGCCAGACTGAGTGAAAAAGTCTGTGGACATGTCATGGTGCCTGCTAAAACTATTCCCTCGCCTAACTGCAGCAACCCCTTGCCCCCAAAATCAGGCTTTTTATTTTAATGGTTAAAAGATTCAGTCAATTTTCCTTAGGCAGCATGTTCAGCTGCACTACCTTGCCAAACATGGACTGATATTAATTTCTTTGTATATGAGCTGATGCTAAATTATGTTAGGCATGTTTCTAGTATTATGACACTACATCTTAGGTTTATTTTTTAACTTTTTCCTAAAGATGTGCACCGGGAGAGGGGGGCTCAATTTCATAACCATAACACTCATAACCCTAAAGTTGTTCACTGTCCATACTACCTGATCAGAACTTATTTATTGAAGCATCATGGGCGCACTGCGAGGTCACAGCAATGGGCGATTGGCTTTGTTCAAGGTAGATTTTGAAGAGCCTAGCTTATTTTCCATTGCTTGGTTGATACAGATCTCCAACAATTTTGATTACATGTTGCACCATAGAGCTGAGGACTGAATGCTGTCTATTGGTTCCATAGATTACCTTAATGCATCCTGGTATTTGGTAGTGCGCCGCTCTCCCATGTTAGCAGGCATAAGCCCCTAACTTGCTTTACAAAGTTGGAGGTTATAAAGACAGTCTTGAATTGAGTCTTTGGAAAGAGTGCGAAGGGAGATAGACATGAACCACGGCAAATTGCTCTGGATTAGGATATCAAGATCAACTGTGTGAAGTTTATGGCTTGGAAAAACAACTATTGTCAAATCAATGGATTGGGACTCTACAAGGTCGAGCTATTGGCGTTGCCATTGATTGCTGCCCATCACATGAGTCCAGACACATGACCATACACATGCCCAGCAGTGAACCTATTCCAAAATGGCCACCAAGGCAGACACATGCATTGTGACACATGCACACATGTGCATCATGACACATGCTTCGTGACATGTAGAGGCGCAGTCACCTGTGTTTGAACATGTGTTGTGATCCAAGGGACAAGTATTAATTTACCACTCTAACATGGCTCATGGCCATTCCAGTAAATTAAAATGTTAAAAAAAGACAAAAAGAAGCACATGCAAAGCACGAAAAAGAAAGCAATAGGCGCTTATAATAATAATAGTAAGAAAAAGAACAACATCACTAGGAATATATAAAGAAGATGGATGGATGGATGGATAACAGTGGAGCTAGATGTTGAGTGGGGAGGAAGCATGAGGAGGAAGGTGGTGGGGAACTCAAAATGAAGTGTAAGAGGCAAGCGGTCCAGCAGCACTTTGTCCATCGAGCACACAGGTGGTTTCATAGCATGGCCAATGCATCAGTTCACTCTCTTGTGTAAACCGTAGAATTACTCACAGTGATTGAGCAATTGAGTGATCCAGTGTGTGTGAGAGTCTGTGAATGATTGGGAGCAGGAGTGGCTGTGAGTGAGGTAAGTAAGTTTTTGTATGGCGCATAGTAGGCACAAAATCGCTTTCTACGTGAGGTGTATGAATTTTTGTGACGTGAATTTAGACAGGTCCTTCACCAAGAGTCCTCCTGGTAGTTTTGTCAAATTATTGAGTTTTTTATACAGATCTACAAAAATATCGAATCTAGAATATCAAGTCCTGATCTATTGTTTCATGACAGTCGATATTCTGAATCAGATGATTTTGTCTGTTGATATAAAAACATCGATAAGGGGGTTGAACACCCTCCTGCCTCCTGCCTCTCAGAGGCTAATTCCCCCAATTCTGGGTGGTGGAGGGAAGGCAGGGCAGGGTTTGGTGTGCTTCAGAGACACAGACGAGGACGAAGCCTGGTGTATTTTGTGGAGCCGAGGCTGAACTCTCGAAAAACCCTTGACGAGTAGCCTAAAACGCCGAGTTAAAGAGGCACTTCTAGACCAATCAACTCGCCGCCAAAGAGAAGCACAAAAGACTCATTCTGACATGCTTACACATTTTAGAGAAGGCATTACCAGTTCATTTAAAAGACATTATTCCGTTTTGGCTCAAGGGCATGGGTTCGTAAATAATGTAGACAAGTACACATACAAAGAAATTATTTCAAAGAATTAAGCCACCAATAAAATTGACTGCTACATATTATTCAATATACGTCCATCTCCACTGAAAAGTGTCAATCATAACAACATTTTAAAATGGAGTTAAGCAATAAGTGTGAGAAGCAATTATGCAGAAATCTGTAAATCTGATTAATTTGTAATACTTTTTGTGCAGAGAGTCAGAAATGGACATTGCTCTGGGAATACTTACAAGCACGCCTTGGAAATTTGCGCATTGATTTAGGAGCAAACTAATAAAAACGCACAGACTTGCTGACATTTTATGAAGTGAATTCTGTCAGAATATGTTTGGCATTTTTAATGACCGCTGTCATTTAATAACCGGCGCGAGCTGACCTCCTGTAATTGGTAAAGGCTCCCCCGGTATCCCAATAATGCAGCAAAGTGACCTTTGGGCCTTATTTTTAATATTTGATTTAGTTATATATTATGCTTGAACAAGTGGGAATTTGAGTTGCGGATGAATTATGCATTGCAAAAGTTAAGAAAGTTTTTAAGTATTCACGTTGTTTTACGTATCTTAGCATTGTAATTTTTAAGAACCACATTCATAAACAGCCCTCTTCAATAGGGAGTCTTGAGTATAAATTAATCAATAAAAGCTTTATTCGATTTTTTGCAAGAAAATCATAAAAGCATACATAATAAAAAAACAGATATTAATTACATGGTCCAAAACTTTACCAATACAAAGTTAAAAAGCAGGCTGTGCTAAGTTTCCATTCAGGTTGCTTCAAAAACTTCATATAGTAATGGTTTTTCTACATTTAATTACACTTTTTAAAAAGGATACGATTAACCTTGTAAAATATTCATTATCTAAAAATTGCAATAATAAAAAAGCTGGACGACATAATCTCAGACCCAGCAACCTTAAAATGGGTAATATCCATCTCCTTCTTTGTGTTTCGTAAAATCTACAAAATAAAAATACATGTATTGTCGATTGCTGGAACATGTCGTCACATGGGCAGTTATTCAATATTTTAGACCAATCATTTGTTATAGGGAAACTTGTTAAATGATGGAAAATCCCAAGTCTAAAACGGGTCAGTACGAATCTGTCATAACCACTTAATATGATTTTTAGGTACGGCTGAATACCATAAGTGGTCAATATCATTTGGTCAGACTGTACCGTAGGTCTTGAAGCCTCTGCTGAAAATATATTTGTTTCCAGATGTGTCATGCAGCTTCTTTTAAAATCCCTTCTGGAGACAGAGATTATGGGCGTCCAAGATCATTCATAAAGTCGTTTATGTATTTTAGCCAGGGGATATCAAGTGCCCGCTGTAGCTTAAGACTATCTTTTATGATCTCACAATTAAAAGTGTTTTTTGAGGATGTCCTGATTCTGTGCCACAAGAGGACAGGTTGGACTTTTAATAGGTCCGAAATGTACAGTAACCCTAATTATAAGTTTCATACATAATTAGATGTGCTGCTCGGGACAGCCAATAAAAATTTTAAAAAGGCATTCTCGACCAGCTGTATAGGTTTAGGATCGCAGTACTCCCATTCGCCCGCACCATATATGGCCGTTGTGACACACTTTGCCTGATATATATGCAACATCTCCATGGGGGTCTTCTATCCAACTTCCTTGCGAAGTTAGCTAGGGCTGCCGTAGCTTTCATGAATAGTAACTTCCTGGCTTTGACTGCCTGGGTCCATGTCCCCTTCTGGTCGAAAAAAATACCTAAGTAGGAAAGTGTCTTGTTAAATTCCACCTTTTTATTATCAATAAATAAATCCCTGCATTTTGTGCTGCCTCTCCCACACTTCATGATAAAAGTTTTTGACGAATTCACTCTAAGACCCAAGTTTTCCATATACACGGTATAGTTTGTCAGTGCCCGTTGAAGCCCTAATTGTGTTCTGGCCATCAGCACTGCATCAGCCGCATACAGAAGGGCAGGTATAGAACGATTATTTATCTGGGGCAGGTCCTGCCACTGATCCACCAAGGCTTGGCCCAACCTATTGGTGTAAAGTGTAAATAAAAACGGTGCCAGGACACATCCCTGTCTAATCCCCCTCTCCACTTTGAACGGTGCAGTGCATTCGCCCTTAGTCTCATATCGAACCCTTGCTTTCGCATCGCTGTAGAGCTGCCTCAGAAACTGTACTAATGGAGCTTCCACCCCCATGTCTGCCAATATCTTCCACAGTTTGACATGCACTACACAGTCAAAGGCTGCTGTTAAATCAAAGAACGCCAGGTATAATCTGCCCTGTTTAGCCAGTCTATACTTCCCCAGTAAGATGTTACGGTTAAGTCCTTGTTCCACTGTACCTAGACCCTGTCTAAAGCCGAATTGTAGCTCAGATAGAATGTTATTATCTTCTGCCCAATCCTGTAGCCGATTGAGCACTATACGTCCCGCATCTTAACTAGGGAAAGTCTTGAGTAAATGTGCCTGCTGATTGTGGCTGGGATCTTCATTTTAAGCATTGTACATTTAATGGCGTGTACAATAATGACATGGCATATGCAGTTTGTCACAAAATAGAAAAAAGGTACCCCCTGGTGATTTATTCTAGGTCTGAGAAAAGGGGGAAAATTGAGACAAAATAATGCAAAAGTTCCCACTTGACCTGTATACCTTCAATATCGGCTCTCAGGGCCCAATGTCTCGACCAACGGCTACTTCAAATACAACAACATGAAATTTAATTTATGTGTCTTTATTTCATTTGTTAGTCATTTTTATCTTATCTAATTTTTCAACATCATTTATAGTTGTATTTATCCATACAAATGTAGGTATTTAGTAAAAAAGTTTCACATTTTTTCATCAACAATATACATATACAAAAACAGAAACCCAATATATTGCACACTAATATATACAGACTGTACATCATAGTGTTTACTGTGTATTCCCTCATATCTTAAACCACTCTCCACTTCAAACACCACACAAACACATTCACACTACAACCTCTCATTCAAGCCCCAGCCTGATCTCACATACACTTTAGAATATGCTCAGGAACGATCTCCAATTTCTTTTGTTGTTGTGGGCTGGGGTTTTCCAAACATACAGTCAACGTACGTTTTGGTGGTATCAGATATATAAAAAACACCTTCATCAGGACCACACGCTATACACCATAACATATGGTGAAACAATATGGGGGTAGTCGGACTTTCTAATGTACTTTCATGTTATGCTGGATGGACCACCTCCACATCTCTTTTGATCACTAGGGCTACTGGGGCAATTGCTTTCATGTGCCCTTGGTTTTATTAGTCCTGGGTTAGTTTCTGTAGTAGACCACTTCCGTCATGCATAGTTATATGATGTCTGTCATCAGTGCAATGTGTGGTTCTCAGGTAAAGGAAGCGGGGTATGTCTCACCAGGATTAGTGCTTCAATTTGTTAGAGGAGGGATCTCGCACCAGCCACGGCTAGCTCTTGCTGCCTGCAGAGCCTGATATGCAATTTTTCAACCATGCGCCTTTACACCCATGTGCAACTTAACAGGAATAATGCAATTGGAGTCAAGCCGTCCACATTGCCTGCAGGTATCAAGCCAAGCCAAATCAAACATTAGGTTTTTTGGTTGCTAAGCTTCAAAATCAATCCATTAAATTAATTCCAGCCAATACATAATGTATCTCAGTAAACACCCGTTAGTAGCACAAAACATACACACATTAAACAGGTGGGTAACGGGGAATATTTGGGGTGTCACATCACCCTGAATAGTTACATTTCCTGGTTGATCAGTTGTAACTCCCAGTCAGATTTGGCAGTGTCTGTGTGAGGATTCTCTAGCCATTTGATGCAAAGATGGGTACGCCATGAACATTCGCAGTGTTGGTTTAGGCATATCCCTAATCCTTCTCCCATACACCACTGGGGAGGGGGAACTGAGAGGTTAATCAACAAGTATGATGACCTGATAGTTCAAGATGTGCTTCTCTCCTGTCCTCAGGTGCGTAGCTTTGGGGAGGGGTGGTGTTGTTTGGGGTGTTACACCCCCCTAATAAATGTATTATTTAATAAACAGTTGGGTACAGGAGCTTTTAGTCGGGTATGGTAAGGTGTCTTTCGGATTTCACCTGGGATTTTTAAATACTCTCTCAGACAAAAACACATACTCATCTCAGTTTTGAAAGTCTTAAAACATGGTTATTTACAAAATACTGTGTTTTAAGTATCCCTCACAATCCACATTCCTTCTTCTTTCCCTTGGCCCTTAAGCCCCCCTCATGCACTGAATCTCATATAATGAATAACATGATATTAAAGCCTGATTGTCAGAAAATCTGAAGCTCACACCCCCCCAGTCCTACTGACCAAGCTACGCCCCTGCCTGTCCTGTGGGGACCTCTTCCCTGTTTACGACAATAGACACCCATTCTGAAGCAGCTTTGCTATGTTGTGAAAGCGGACAGCAGGGGATATCGATGGGCCCCTGGTCGGTGCTCTTTTGTTTTTCCTGAGGATAAGGGAGAGCGTGAGACCAAAGCAAAAGTATTCATGGTGTCATTCTGTATATTTTTATGTTTTCATAGCCAGGGAGGAAAGACTGTGATTAAAGTCCTAAATGTATTTGTTCATCATTTCCCGCTGTTCATCTTCAGCAGGGCAATTGAGGTCCGAATTTGTTTATTTATGTGTCTTTTCTAATTAAAAATATTTAGCTGTATTGTTGGGAAACACAATTTTCTGTTGTTTAACAGTGGAGCACCATAATTGCAGCCAGGCTCTTTCGCCTTACACCGCAATTTGAGAAGGCCTTCAATACTTCCTCTATATTCAATTTTACAAATTAATATTGGAATTTGCTAACGTGGGTTCTAATTGTGCTATTGTAGGAAAAGTGTTGCATCTCCTTACATCTTAAATTTTAAACATATGCAATGTAAACATGTGTAATGTAAACACTGAAGATGTTTACTGCCTGGTAATGTCCAATTAACACACCACATTGCACTAGGTCAAAAAAATTCAGTTTTTTTGATATCTGGTTTTAACCAGATTCCATGCATATAATGGTATTCCACGCTCAGAACCTCAAGTTTATAAGGACCCTAGAACTGAAAAATGTTCTTGTTAGACCTGGGGGTCTCTAGTTGGCTGAGGTATGTACCTTAGTCTAAATAGGGACCCTTGGTTCCACGTCAGTGTAAGGAGGGACACACCTTTAGATAACCCCTGCTCACCCCCTGGTAGCTTGGCACGAGCAGCCAGGCTTATCTCCAAGGCAAATGTGTAAAGTATTTGTGTTGGACTTGGCCCTTTTTGCAGGGTCATCTCTAAACTTTTTGCCTTCCTCCTATATTTTTCTGACCTGTTTTTGTTGGTTTTATGACTCTGGGCACTTCACCACTGCTGATCAGTGCTAAAGTGCATATGCTCTCCCTATTGTAAATTGTGTTATGTATTAGTGACTCCATGATTGGATGATTGGTTTACTTGTCAGTCCCTAGTACAGTGCACTGAGTGTGCCCAGGGCTGGTAAATCCAATGCTGCTGGTGGGCTTGCAGCACTGGTTGGGCCACCCACAGAAGCAGCTTGTAAAGTGTGTCTCAGGCCTGCCATTGCAGAGCCTGTGTGCAGCCTAGGGCTGCCATGTCGACTTGGTGAGTGCACCCCCTTACCAGTCCCTAAACCTTCCCTTTACTGCATGTTGGTCACCCCTAAAGTAGGCCCTAGGGCAGGGTGCATTGTAAGTATAAGGCAGGACATGCCCTGGTGTGTGTGGCATGTCCTAATAGTGAATTACAGCCATTTTCGTTTTTCACTATTGCAAGGCTACATGTTCCCCATAGGCCAGAATGGGCAGTTTGATTATTACACCTTATAATCCTAACTGACCCAGGGAACATGGTAGAGAAACAAATTTAGTATGCCTGAACTCAGAATGATAAAATACATCTTTTAGTGAAGTTGATTTTAACATTCTGTGTTTGAAAATACTACTTTTAGAAAGTAGGTATTTTCTTGCCTAACCTTCCAAGCCTGCCTCTGCTAGGTTGTGTATTCCTTGTCTGGAGTTTGAGTGACAGGGGCTGGGGGTGGCTCCAGGAGACAGGGTGAGTCAGCACAGGGCTGAATAGAGAGATCTGCATCCAGAGTGGAGGGAGGAGTTGCACCTGGGTCTGAATAGGGCTGTGCCTGCCTTCCACAATGCTGGCTCCCCCTATTGCTGGGCGGCTGAGGACTCTGCCCCACATTCTGAAAGGAAAGAAGGAGTCCTGTAAACAAAGTGCTCTAGGACTGACCAGAACTGGTTTTGGACTAGGCAAAGGCCTCTCTACCTTCAGAGAACAAAGAGAAAAGGTGTAAAAAAAGGGGACCCAGACCCCTAGGAAATTAGATCACTTTTGGGAAACAAGAAGAAACCTTTGCTGAGGAGCGGAACCAAGAAGAAACTGAGGAGAAGACTATCCCTAAGCTAGAGGGATCTGCCTGCAGTAGATGCCTGACTGCCAAAGAAAGGAGAAGGGAACTTTGTGTGTACTTTCATCAACTTGTGAAGGATCTCCAAGGGCTTGATTTCAGAGCTTGCCTCCTGCTGAAGTCTCAGGGACAACAGACTTCACCCACCAGCTCCCCTGTATTCCCTTGCTGGGAATTTGGACCTTCTGACACACTTGCGTGTCGCTGGGAGCTGGAAGCTCGACTCAAGACGAAGAAGCGTGTGGCCGCAGCCGCTGCTTCTCGCATCGCCGGAGAAGAGTGTCGACGTCGCAGCAGACGCCGGCGCATCCCCGAAGAAGCGCGCCGCTGACACCCTCGCATCCTTCGAAGCGCCTCGCAGCACCAGAGAAAAGTGTCGCCGTTGCAGCAGACGCCGTCGCATCCCCGGGGCAGAGCATCGACCTCGCATCAGACGCCGACGCATCGCAACACGAGGCGCCCCGCATCCCAGGAGAAGATCGTCGACCTCGCATCAGACGCCGTCGCATCGCCAGGGAAGCGTGTCGCAGGGCCTGTCGCGGCTCCAAAGATTCATCGAAATCGCCGCACGGCCATCGGGCGTGCACGCATCACCCTTTCGTTGTCGCAACATCAAGAAGACGCCACTTTTGTTTCTTTGCACCAGATCTTCAACGCATCACCGTCCTTGCGTGTAAGGGACTACCGCATCACCTTCCCTGCAACACTTTCGTTGCCGTGCGTTACGCATCTTAAGGTACATTGAACTCAAAGTATCGCATTTCCATTTTAAGAGACTCAAGCTAATTCTACCATCTTTAAAGTACAGTGTTGTGGATTATTTTTGTCGTTTATGGTCTTGTGGTAAATCTATATGAAAGATACTTATTTTTATAATACAACCTGTGTGGTGTCCATTTGTAGTGTTGTCACTGGATTACTGTATGTGTTCACAAATGCTTTACACACTGCCTCTGAACTAAGCCTGTCTGCTCGTGCCAAGCTACCAAGGGGGTGAGCAGGGGTTATTTCAGGAGTGTACCCCCTTACCCTGACTAGACGCAAGGGTCCCTATTTGGTCAAAGGTACCTACCTCTGCCAACTAGAGACCCCCAGTTCTAACATTGGTGGTCAGCGGTGGGGATTCTGGACTTGCATTTGTGACTCATGTACAGTGATTGGTGAACACTACCTAGTGAGTGCAGACCAAAACGCAACCACATACTTTTGGTAGATATTCTTTTCTGGGACTTTCTATGTTTGCTAAAAACTGCCAAGTTTAATCACCATGGATACAGCAGCATCCATAGCATCCGTTGATTGTGATTGGGAAGAGGAGAGACTAGAATGCTACAATCTCAAACAGCTGAAGCACTTCTGCAGGAAATTTAAAGTTGCTATGACCGGAATCACCAAGAAGGATGAGTTCCAAAAGGCGCTGAGGGCCTGGGTTCAAGCAAGGAATACCCCTGAGAATGAGAAAGGGGCTGAGAATGCAGATGAACAGCTGGATGGGCCAGTGGGTCCAGGGGAGAGGAGAGCACCTTCCCCCGTAGGTAGCAGTGTTTCTGCCAGAGGTCTGTCCCCAGAAGAGCTGGAGGACAGACAGAAGAGTAGGATGCATGAGATGGAGCTGACCAAGCTCAAGTTGAGTGGGCAGTTAGAATTTGAGTTGCAAACTAGGAAATTGGCCCTAGAGGAAAAGAGGATGCGGTTTGAGCATGAGTTGAGAATGAGGGAGCTTGATTTGAAGCTCGAGAGGCTTGAGGCCATGAGTGTCTCAGCCCAGAATAAAGAAATGTGTGTAGCTCAGGAAGTGAGCTTTGCTGAGTTGGAGGTGGAATCCAGCTCAGATGGTGGCAGCAAAATTGGGTTATCTAGTGCTGAGGGAGCAGTACATACACCCAGAGATGTGGCGCCTGACTTGAAGGAGGGGGTTAATATACACCAGGAGGTTCAAGGATATGAGGTAGCTCTAGTGGTGCGCAGTGTCCCTGAGGTGGATTGGGGAACTGGCACAGGGGTTCATAGTCCTAGTGGTGGGCGGGACACTCTACTGACTCTAGATGAGAGGTGCAGGGAGAGGGGTTACCCCATGGTTGAAGTCCTGGTGTGTGAGTGTGAAGACCGCCCAGAAGAGTTTGGGTTGAATGACAGAGACAGTCAGATACTGTCTTGCCAATCTCAGGAGAATGGTGTGGAGTACGTGTGCAAGGCACTGGATGGTGAGGTGAAGGACAGTTTGGTTAACCCCTGTGGGGGGCTGTGTGATCCAATTGTGGGAGAGCATATTGTAAGTCCCTGTTTTCCAGAGCTATGCCAACACCTGTTGGAGAGTGAGTTCTCTGACCCCAGGGAGCTCACAAGGGAGGCAGACCTTTTGGTGGATTCCAGAGGGTCTGGAGAGGCATTGGGGAGTGACCCTAAGAGGAGTGGCTCAGGTGTCTTCCAACCCAGAGTGGTGGGATAGGTTCAGTGTAGCCCAGCTAGGTCCCGTGGTAGTGGGAGGGGTGTAGGGACTCACGTCCTGTCTCAGTGGAGAAGGAGTGAGTGTGGGGCTGCGTGTCCCAAGGTGCCCGAAACCCAGTCTCAGAGCCTGGATGGTTCTTTAAGGGAACACCAGGTAGGGAGCCTAGGCTGTCCTGATGGGCCGCCCGTTGAGGAGGATCTCCTAGTGTCTAGAGAACCTGGAGCGTCTGTAAATGGAGCTCCAGTGTTTCTGGTGTCTGGCAGTGCCACTCCTAAGTGGAGGGTGCAGAAGTCCAGAGTGAGGGGTGAGAGGGGGAGAGAGTCCCCAGTGGAAGAACCAGTGGGTCAGGGGCCAGCCAGAAGGGCTGAGTCACCGGTGTAGGATCATGGTGACACCACTTCTGTCCTGGGGGATCTTCACGCACTGTCAGAGGGACAGGGGTCGGGAGATCTGCGCCAGGCAGACTGTCACACGACACATGAGTTATGTGTCACCCTCAGGGGGGGCATGCGTGCTCCCATGGAAGTCCTGGTGCGCCAGGTAGGTGCTCAGCTGCAGGGTTTAGTCCCTGGGTTGGGAAGCCAGGTTCAGGTGTTGTCTGACCTGGAGGGTGGGACAACTGTAAACAGTGTCCTGACCGGTTTGTCTTCTGGGGGTACCGCTCCTGATGGGAGGGGGCAGTACTCTGGAAGGGGGTGCAGAGGGAGGGAGTCCTCGCCTCTGACCCCGGTTCAACTGGAGGGTTTAGACCCTAGATTGGAGGACCATGTTCAGGGTGTCCCCCCTGACCTGGACATCTAGTTGCAGGATAGAACGCCTGAACTGGTGGGCGAATTGTGCAGGACACCTGCCACAGGTGCCCTGGCAATTCTGGAAGGGGGTACCACTGCAGGTGGGAGGGTACAGAGCCCCAACAAGGAGGAGGAGGACCGGGTGTGGGAAAGCCCACCCCAGTCTCCAGTCCAGCCGCTGGGTATAGGCCCGGGGCTGGTGGGTCAGCACCAGGATGTCATACCTGACCTGACAGGAGGGAGAGTGGACAAAGGGTGCCAAGCACCTGGGGCTACTGCCCCCTGCTCTCTGATGCCACAGAGGTTTGAGAGCCCTGAGAGGCATAAGGCCTGGGCCTCATCCCTGCCCACTGTCAGTGGCCACTGTGGCTTGCTGTCTGTCTGTTGGGACACACCTGTGAGCAAGTTAAGGTTAGGTGCTGCACAGATGGTGTCCACAGGTGAGGAGAAGGGTTCCCCCTGGGTTAGCTTGGTGGGCCCTGAGAGTATGGACAGAGGGATCCAAATGGGTTCAGATTGGTGTAGAACTGGAATATGCCCCTGCTGTTGCGGGCAGGGTCCATGTTCTATCGCCCAAAGCAGAGAAGCCCATCAGGGTAGTGATTGGTCTCCCCAGCGTTTTTGGCTGGAAGGGGGTTGTGTTGGACTTGGCCCTTTTTGCAGGGTCATCCCTAAACTTTTTGCCTTCCTCCTATATTTTTCTGACCTGTTTTTGTTGGTTTTCTGACTCTGGGCACTTCACCACTGCTGATCAGTGCTAAAGTGCATATGCTCTCCCTATTATAAATGGTGTTAAGTATTAGTGACTCCATGATTGGATGATTGGTTTACTTGTCAGTCCCTAGTACAGTGCACTGAGTGTGCCCAGGGCTGGTAAATCCAATGCTGCTGGTGGACTTGCAGCACTGGTTGTGCCACCCATAGAAGCAGCTTGTAAGGTGTGTCTCAGGCCTGCCATTGCAGAGCCTGTGTGCAGCCTAGGGCTGCCATGTCGACTTGGTGAGTGCACCCACTTACCAGTCCCTAAACCTTCCCTTTACTGCATGTTGGTCACCCCTAAAGTAGGCCCTAGGGCAGGGTGCATTGTAAGTATAAGGCAGGACATGCCCTGGTGTGTGTGGCATGTCCTAATAGTGAATTACAGCCGTTTTCGCTTTTCACTATTGCAAGGCTACCTGTTCCCCATAGGCCAGAATGGGCAGTTTGATTATTACACCTTATAATCCTAACTGACCCAGGGAACATGGTAGAGAAACGAATTTAGTATGCCTGAACTCAGAATGATAAAATACATCTTTTAGTGGAGTTGATTTTAACATTCTGTGTTTGAAAATACTACTCTTAGAAAGTAGGTATTTTCTTGCCTAACCTTCCAAGCCTGCCTCTGCTAGGTTGTGTATTCCTTGTCTGGAGTTTGAGTGACAGGGGCTGGGGGTGGCTCCAGGAGACAGGGTGAGTCAGCACAGGCCTGAATAGAGAGATCTGCATCCAGAGTGGAGGGAGGAGTTGCACCTGGGTCTGAATAGGGCTGTGCCTGCCTTCCACAATGCTGGCTCCCCCTTCTGCTGGGCGGCTGAGAACTCTGCCCCACATTCTGAAAGGAAAGAAGGAGTCCTGTAAACAAAGTGCTCCAGGACTGACCAGAACTGGTTTTGGACTAGGCAAAGGCCTCTCTGCCTTCAGAGAGCAAAGAGAAAAGGTGTATAAAAAGGGGACCCAGACCCCTAGGAATTTAGATCACTTTTGGGAAACAAGAAGAAACCTTTGCTGAGGAGCGGAACCAAGAAGAAACTGAGGAGAAGACTATCCCTAAGCTAGAGGGATCTGCCTGCAGTGGGTGCCTGACTGCCAAAGAAAGGAGAAGGGAACTTTGTGTGTACTTTCATCAACTTGTGAAGGATCTCCAAGGGCTTGATTTCAGAGCTTGCCTCCTGCTGAAGTCTCAGGGACAACAGACTTCACCCACCAGCTCCCCTGTATTCCCTTGCTGGGAAATTGGACCTTCTGACACACTTGCGTGTCGCTGGGAGCTGGAAGCGAGACTCAAGACGAAGAAGCGTGTGGCCGCAGCCGCTGCTTCTCGCATCGGCGGAGAAGAGTGTCGACGTCGCAGCAGATGCCGGCGCATCCCCGAAGAAGCGCGCCGCTGACACCCTCACATCCTTCGAAGCGCCTCGCAGCACCGGAGAAAAGTGTCGCCGTCGCAGCAGACGCCGTCGCATCCCCGGGGCAGAGCATCGACCTCGCATCAGACGTCGACGCATCGCAACACGAGGCGCCCCGCATCCCAGGAGAAGATCGTCGACCTCGCATCAGATGCCGTCGCATCGCCAGGGAAGCGTGTCGCAGGGCCTGTCGCGGCTCCAAAGATTCATCGAAATCGCCGCACGGCCGTCGGGCGTGCAAGCATCACCCCTTCGTTGTCGCAACATCAAGAAGACGCCACTTTTGTTTCTTTGCACCAGATCTTCAACGCATCACCGTCCTTGCGTGTAAGGGACTACCGCATCACCTTCCCTGCAACACTTTTGTTGCCGTGCGTTACGCATCTTAAGGTACATTGAACTCAAAGTGTCGCATTTCCATTTTAAGAGACTCAAGCTAATTCTACCATCTTTAAAGTACAGTATTGTGGATTATTTTTGTCGTTTATGGTCTTATGGTAAATCTATATAAAAGATACTTATTTTTATAATACAACCTGTGTGGTGTCCATTTGTAGTGATGTCACTGGATTACTGTATGTGTTCACAAATGCTTTACACACTGCCTCTGAACTAAGCCTGTCTGCTCGTGCCAAGCTACCAAGGGGGTGAGCAGGGGTTATTTCAGGAGTGTACCCCCTTACCCTGACTAGACGCAAGGGTCCCTATTTGGTCAAAGGTACCTACCTCTGCCAACTAGAGACCCCCAGTTCTAACAATTTGCATCCACGCTCTCAGTGACACAGTGATAACACCACAAATGGACTCCACACGAGTTTCATAAAACCAATTATATGTTTATAAAAAAGATATACGATGAGACCAGACGATAAAAATCCAACATATGCGTATTTGTAATATTTCACCGTGCCGGTTATTAGGCCAGCACGCACTGGTACGTTCTTGCAGTATTAATGAGCAATTCTCAATGATCCAATGCAGTCCTAATGCAATGCTATGCAGTTCGTAATGCAAGAATCAGGCTCTTTGTAATGTAAAAATAATGCAATGCGCAATGCAACAATCAGGTAGTTCGTAATGCAAAAATAATGCAATTCATAATGCAACAATCAGGCAGTTTGTAATGCAAAAATAATGCAATCCGTAATGCAACAATCAGGCAGTTCGTAATGCAAAAATAATGCAACCCGTAATGCAACAATCAGGTAGTTTGTAATGCAAAAATAATGTACTCCGGCACCGATCGCGGTGCTCTGGACGGTCTCCATGCCACTCGTACTGACTCGCGGTCAGCTACTGCCAAAATATGCCCCCAACACTGTTATGATGGAAAACAAAGTGCCGCTCCACACTCCGGCCTCGGTACTGCAACTTCTCGGCAAGTACGGGCCGCGATACGGACTTGAGCAGGGCTCGCGCTGCAAAGATGGGAAAAGCTGAGAGCGTTTCTCTCGGAGCCCGCACCCCGCCCCAGGCGGCGACACACGCACGCTCGCTGAGCGTTACCTGGGGGGTGCGATCTCACTCTCCTCTCTTCTCCTTGTGGCTTGGGCCTCCGGTGCAACTTTGTTGATCTTGGGCAGTGGAACTCGGACCCCCCGACGACGATGATGGTTCGAGGTCTCTCCTTGGCAAAGGCAGGCTCGGGCCGGCGACGGTGACTTCTCACAGCTCCTCTGAGGATGCCGGTCCGGGCTGATGGCAATGACGATCACAGCAGATCTGGCCACGCTGTCGATCGAAGCAGAGAACAAGACTGTTCCGGGACACACAGTCACGGGGCAATTTCTCACGAAGGTCTCAGGCTGCCACCGGGCACACGCACACAGCGTCGCTGAGACTCACTTGAACTCCGGGTGCACGCGATCACAGGGCAATCCTCCCGCAGGTCTCAGGCTGCACAAAGCACACGCCCACAGCGTCGCTGAGACTCACTTGGACTCCGGGTGCACACAATCACAGGGCAGTCCTCCCACAGGTCTCAGGCTGCACGAAGCACACGCACACAGCATCGCTGAGACTCACTTGAACTCCGGGTGCACACGATCACAGGGCAATCCTCCCGCAGGTCTCAGGCTGCACGAAGCACACGCACACAGCATCGCTGAGACTCACTTGGACTCCGGGTGCACATGATCACAGGACAATCCTCACGAAGGTCTCAGGCTGCACGAAGCACACGCACACAGCGTCGCTGAGACTCACTTGGACTCCGGGTGCACACGATCACGGGGCAGTTCTTACGAAGGTCTCAGGCTGCAAAAAGCACACGCACACAGCGTCGCTAAGACACAGTTGGAAACTTTTATGTTCCTGAGTTTCCACAACAGGGAGCCAGCTCTCCTCGGGCCCTTGGAGACACGCTACTTCAGGACACAGCACACAGCAAAGTCCTCTCAAGCAGGGGGACACAGCACACAGCAAAGTCCCTTCTCCTCTCCTTAGTCAAACCAGCAAACTGCAGGCCAGCCCCAGAACACACAGCAAGGGTCAGTCCTTCTCTTCAGTCTCTTCAGCTGTTCCTCTTTGGCAGAGGTTCCTCTTGAGCACCAAGTACGTTCAATCCTTTTTCAATAGGGATTTCAGTCTAAAGTCCAGGGGTTTCAGCTCTCATAGTTATACCCCTCAATGGCTTTGAAGTCTTTGTGTTCAGGGGGCACTGACCCCTGTCCAAACCAGTTCTGGGTGTCTCCCTGCCAGTGACAACTTCTGCCTTTGATAGTGGGGGTCTGGATCTTCAATCACTCAGCAGGAGATGGAGCCTTTGGTTTATGGCAGCAGCCCAGGCCTCTTCACCTCCAGGGGCTACTCCTCCCCCCTACACTCCAGATGCAGGTCAGCCTGTTGCTGTCTCATCTCCCCTCCCTGGGTCAAGACATTTCCCAGATCCTATCACATTCAGATCCAGACAGTCAATCCACAACCAGGCAGAGACACACAGAATTGTTAGAACAAGAAAAATAGCCACTTCTAAAAGCGTGGTTTCTAAACACACAATTCAAAAATCCACCTTCACAAAAAGATGTGTTATTAGATTGTGAGCTCAGGCACACTAAACTTCACCTCTCCATCTTAAACCTATGGGAAGAAAGGCTGGAAACATATTATATAGCCTTCCCCATTCTGTCCTATGGGCAAGATGGCCTTGCAACAGTGAAAAACGAAATGGAGAGTATTTCACTGTTAGGACATGGTACACACCTCAGTACATGTCCTAGGTTTCACAAACACTGCAGGCTGCCCAGGGGGGTACCTTGGGCCTACCATAGGGGTGTCTGATGTGCATGGAAAGGGAAGGGTAAGGCCTGGCAAGTGGGTGCACTTGTCAGGACAACATGGCAGTTTAGCAAACTGCGCGCAGGCACTACAGTGGCAGGCCTGAGTTCTCTCTTTAAGGCTACTTGTGTGGGTGGCACAATTAGTGCTGCAGGCCCACCGGTAGCATTTGCATTACCAGCCCTGGCACACATAGTGCACTTTACTAGGGACTTTACTAGTAAGGCAAACATACCAATTAGGGACAACCAATTACCATTACACGTTACACAGGGAGCACTTGCACTTTGACACTGATCAGCAGTGGCAAAGTGCCCAAAGCATCTAAGCCAGTAAAATGAAATCCATCACAGCATCAAAAATAGAGGAGGTAGAGGCAAAAAGTCAGGGGTAACCACGCCAAGAGATGCCAGGTCTAACAGTTCTCAATAATGCTCTCCACTCCCCCCTGATTTTAGGTTCCCACTGTCACTCTTTCTTACTCTTTCCGTGCAACATGTACATTGACACATTATTTTACTGGCATTGAAACCTGGGACCAGCGAATTACACACAGATTATGCCAGTTTTTTCAATCTTTTTTTAATGCAGTCCACAGAGGATCACAATGTTGAGATAGATTTAAAGGGTCTTCAAAGATGTAGACTTTTCAATTTACTGCCCTCCACTACTGGCACTCCAAACCCTTGCCCAGGCTTCCAAATTTTGCTTTCCACCCCATTCCAACTGCTCATTCATTCCTTCTCCACTCGTCACGTTATCTCTTTTAGTTTGGTACATGACAATGATTGTTGGCAGATCGCAGGCTCAAACCCCCAGTCTCAAGGGACTAAGATACACCCCTGACTTCAAAACCCCAAAGCTTCCTCCAGGTGTGTTTGTCACAGTGGCATCTACAGTAAATAAAAAATGGTGGGGTGTGAAGCCGCGCAACTCACTATAAATTCGGGAGCACAACCACTGTGGAACTCCTCTTAGCTTTCCACGAGCAGGAAGGAAAAGAAACTACTTCCTTCCTGCTTGTTGAACGCATCTCCAACCAATCCTGTATCTGCTGTCATGCTGTGAAAGCAGCTCCAGGATTGGTGGGAACAGGCTCAACCAGCGCTCATTTTGAGGCTGGGGTCCTGTGCAAGCAATCCCCAGGCTGTTTCAAAGCCTTTGGATTGCTGGGTCTACAGTGCACATGTTGGGCTGGCCGTCTTGTGACGGCCAGCTCATCCTACATGTGCACTGTAGACCAGTGCTGCCATCCTGAATTTGCATGATTCAGCCCTGCCCCAACCCTCGGGCTGTGCACTGCACGAGCCAGTACAGTGGCAAATAAATAAAATGGCATTGACATGCCATCTTATTTATTTGTGTTTGCCTGCTACACTTGCAGCAGGCGGGGCGACGCTCCTCCGCTCCTCCGCTCCAGAGGAGGAGCCGCCCCTGGTTTGTCATCAGTTCCGCTGGTTTGCAAAAGCATTCATCAGATTCCTTTGGACAGAAAATATTACCTTTAACCAGCTTAGACTTCTGAAAGACACAATAAGTTGCAAACCTGTTCAGCAATGGCCACTCTTACAAGGACTTCCTAACAGGCTGTCTGTGTCCCATTGCATAGTATGAAATCCCCAACATTGCTAAACATGCTGAAGTTAGCAAATACACTTTCTGGAAGCAGGGCCTTTGAGATAGGTAGGCCTGCACCCACCATGATCTAAATTACGTTCATAGATATAGGACACAGATCTCTGCTTAACCTGCTTCAGACTTCCCACTTTTCTTGTAAAATAAGGACTCTTGGTTCACTATAAAAGGTTAGTGATGGAAATGTTCTCATTCCAAAGCCTTCCTTCACATTATCGTTATTCAAATATGTGACTGTACAACCTTTTTTGGACCTTGTATTGTGTTTTCCTCAGAACCTTTTCGACTCTCTAATTCTTAATAGACTTGGTTGATTTTTTTACTATGCAAGCATAATCTTGTGCAAATTCTGAACAACGTATTTTGCATAAGCCATAATTATTTTTTCATTTTTGGTGGTTATGCTTTCTCATGTAATTTTTCTCTTACAGTGGATTGGTTTGAGTAGAAAATATCTCAGCATATATGTGAAAACTAAGGGGGTCATTATGATGGTGGCGAGACTGCCACCGACAGGCTGTCGGTAGCGGTCTCACCGCCATCAGAAGGCCTTTCACCACCCGCCACATTAGGATGGCAGGTGGTTCCGTGGCTGTCAGAAACTCCAACCGCCACGCATCCGACGGGCTCCTTGAGCCCGCCGGTGCGGCGGAGGCCTTCCCATCCCCAAAATGGTGGCGGTGCCTACTGCCGTAGGGATTAGGATGTGCCTCCCCACCAGCCTTTCAATGGCGGTTCACCCACCATGAAAAGGCTGGCAGGGATGGACATTGGGGGCCTGTAGCTGGCCCCCCTTGGCCCCTGCACCCACGTTTTGGGTACTGGGGGGCACCCATGGTGCCCCCCTACATTTCCCTGCACCATGTGGCATACACCGCATGGTGCTTGCCACGTAGTGCAGGGAAATGTTACATGTGCTGTTTTTACATTGCGACGGGTGCTGCAGCCAGAAGCACCCGCCGCAATGTAAAATATAGGTATTGCGACCGCCGTGGTGGTGGTCGCATCCTAATCCCTAGTATGGGACCGCCGACAGCATGTCGGGTGGTCCCGAAACGATGCCATCGTAATCACCCCCTTAGTGTGCTGTTAATGCAAGATGTTTTTGCTGCTAGTATGTTGTGTGATTTTTGTATGTGAGCTATGCCTTACAGTTCAATTTTCATGCGAGAAATTAGTCAAGTGCATTCACATAATATGCAAACTTTTGTTCGTTGTTCAGGAAAATGAATCATATTACCCCATCTCATACTCCTGACCCCTGTCTGTCTTATGCAGCAATGTGCCATTTAAGGAAACTGTAATCAAAAGGTTCTGTTGAGTACCACCCTGACAACAAAATTCAGATGCTCTCTCATATTAACAGCTTTTGTACTCTGCCAGAACTCTCTATGAAAAAGATAGTCTAGCGTCACTGAGACTTTTGGAAAGGAGCTATAGTGATAAGCATGTGTTATCATCACTTGTTGAAGCTGTATCCCTATTCTAAGGAGGTATCCGGATGTCTCTGCTGTGCTTCATATTTACACTTATATTTTCCAAACTATCAATTAATGTGTATATCTTTTTGTTATAGAATTGGGATGGTACTCATGACACTACTATAAAACACAATGTACAAGCACTAGAAGAGTTTTAGTATTATTTATTTATTTTGGGCACCCAAATTTTCACCCCAGAAAAACCATATATCAGTATACCAGTGCAAAAAGAATAGACAATTAGTAAAGTTTCGTAAAAGGCCAACTGATGGAGTGGATGTGTTCCACGACAAGATGTAAATACTCAAATCAGCCAACCCAGTGTGTGCACTTTCTGATCCTTTCAGTCTCCGAACCGTCAAACCTCAGGCTCTCTCGTCATATATTCTATCATGCATGACAACACTTTTTGATCTCTCTCCCATCACAGGCACATATCTAACCTACCTCAAGTTAGCTCTAGTAATTCCACTGCTAAAAAAAATGCACGACTGAACCATGCATTCCTGCCAATTACTGTCTGGTCTCCATACTCCCTTTTTCCTCTAAACTAACAAAATGACTAGATTTCAACCACTTCACTACTTTCATCACCACCCATAATCGGCATGATCCCTTTCAATCTGGCCTTGACATAAATAGTCCTTTCACACATGCCCAGTTTTATAACACCTGTCCACCACAATTGCCTCTTCTCCATTTTCATACTTCTTGATCTCCCTGCTGCCTTTGACACTGTCACGTACCACACTCTAATGTCCACACTAGTCAATCTTGGCATCAAGGACCGGGCACTAGAATGGGTTTTCATCTTATTTCTTCAATTGCTCTTTTACACTATTTTAATGTTTTTTTGCTTTTGACCTCTACAGTTCTACAAGTGAGAGAACCACATGGTTCAGCCCTAGGGACACTCCATATCTCCCTCTATTTTTCCTCCCTTGACCATGCACCACCTCATTTGGTTTTTCTTATCACCTCTCCGCCTTACAGCGCGCAAATCTTTCTCTCTTTTCCCAAGCTCACTTCCCTCCTTTATACAAACATCTCCAAAAGCCCCTTTGCCATCTGTCACAGTATGGCAATCAGATACTATTAAACTAAGCTCCTCTATAGCAGAAATCATCTACTTCTCTGCCACTTCATCACCTGTCT
The DNA here is from genome assembly GCA_963921515.1 of Calotriton arnoldi. NCBI lineage: Eukaryota > Metazoa > Chordata > Amphibia > Caudata > Salamandridae > Calotriton > Calotriton arnoldi. The sequence continues at coordinate 3,684,070 of CAWUFW010000742.1, forward strand.
CTGTTCCCCACCTTATCTGATTCTCCTTAGATGTTATCAGCCACAACCTCAGCCTATCTGCTTAATAAGAATACAAGGTATATTTCTAAATCTAAACTGTTTTCAAGTGTCATCCATGCAGCTCCTACATCACAATTTATGTATGTATCAGAAGTGAAGCTCTTTCAAAACATAGAATATGCATTTATCGCAACTTATCAATGTGAGTGAAAGCAAAAATGATCTGCTCTGCGAAGGCTCAACAAGAATTATCAACATGTTACGATGTTTACCCGCTATGTCCCAGGTTCAATCCCGGCTTTCACAATTACCAGCTCTTATAAATTTATGCATTGAGAATTCTGGTCTCAGGACAATTCCTGGTGGATTTTCTGGTGTGTTTGGCTACTAGCGCACTATCAACAAACTTACCTCACCATTTTGCCACATCTAGAAAATGTAACTGCCATGTGCTTTAATAGGGAGACCAAATAGATTCTGGCTTGTGAGGAAGTGATTCCATTCCTCTTTCTTAAAAGCTAAATAAGAAGGTGCCTGCTTTCTGCGCCCCCGGCCCTCTTTAGAATTACAGATGGGGCCTCAGACACTAGTAAGACCCCTACTGTAATACAGATTAAGCTAGCTCTACATGTGGCTCAGCAAGATCTCAAGTGAGTGTTCCCTCCTTTGCATGGGGGGAATCCTTTGCTTTTGTTCCTGCACCATATTGCATACATGGCACATAGGCAAAGGAGCTGTTAGGTGGCATTTTGACTGCAAGCCACAATGAGATGATGTTCAGTCAGTGCAGATCTGATAGTATGCCTTAGAAGGGGGCAAAAGAGTCCCAAGGGCCTCTCAGGCACCGCACCGCAGGAAGGTGCAGTCACTCACTGCACCTGCCTGCAGGGGGAATATCTGTCCTCCTTTAATTGCACGCTGGGTTGCCACCTGCACGGTGAAAGATAGACCGGAGGCTTCCAACAGCTGCCACTCCTCCTTTCACTTGTGCGATGTGCCGCCAGAAAACAGCGGAGAGTTTGTTGACGTGCTGGGGACAGCCCATTTGCTGTAATAAGGTGCAGAGAGGGATAGTGTGCCCTATGCATAATACAGCCCTAGGAATGAAAAAAAGATTATTATCTTTAATGAGCACACGCAACCTCACACAGAAACAAATTATTGAGCAAATGCCATTCAGTTATCAGCAAAAAGAACAAATGATGGACGGAATGCTGAATAAATCAAACATTCACCTCCAGTCACGGATCTGGGTTTAATCCGTCGTTTTTTTGCTCACCACGCCACCCCAGTTTGGACCCAGCCATATGCAAATCAGTCTTGGCCCTACTCCCCATGGGAACAGTCCAGCCCGAACTGCCAGGCAAGGTCCTTCCTGGACCGGAAACAAGCATCCTGGGACCAGTTTCGGATTACCACACCTCATCAGCGAGGCTCGCTTGAAGAAATTAATCGGACTCCATAAAAAGTCACTTTAATTCATAATAGTTCAGGTTTAAAGAGTTTAAAAATGACACTTGCGAAGAGGCAGCCATTTTAATCTGCTCGACAAAAAAAAAGCAAGCAATCCTGCAAAAGTCCATCGAAGACAGTTGGCGAGACTCTCCGTCAGTGTGTGAAGGAGGCATCTAATTACCTTTGCATTAGCACACTCCCATCACATTGCATTAATTCCTGTTAATGGGAGGCCTTATTTAAGGAGACAGTCCTCTTTCCATAGTAGTTGCCATGATGCTGCACCTGTCTTCACCGTCCGCCCTCAGCGCGGCTCCTGAGGAAAGATGAAGCGGCACGCAGTTCCATGTTTATGATTATGGCTTGGCACACATTTTCTGTGAAATTATGCATGCTGTCCTTTTCGTAGAGGGAGGAACAAAGCAAGCAAATGAACAGGTCGGAAGAAGAAAAACAGATCTGCAGGCCTGAAGCACCTTGCCTGATGCCTGTGTGAGTGTCCTTGAGTCCACTGAAGGTCTGTGTACAAAACTACCTGGCAACAAAGAATTTATTTGAGGTTTAGAGGACAGATCTGTAGGTTTCACTCTGAGACACAACATGCCTGAATAATTTACAAATCTTATTGCTACTGGATAGTGTATAGTCTTATAAGTAACAAGATGTGAGCACAGCTAACTACTCACGGTGTAATCATCAGGAGATCTGGTTCTGTAGAATGCGAGGTGAGTACCTGACACAACATTTATAACTGGGATGCGTCTTTTTTCTCACCAGAGATGAACAATGTGTTGGTGTGGATGACACAGTGTTGGTGCTTTTCATTAAAAAAGCATTGACTAAACCTTTCAGTGGGACTTTTGTATACTGCATGTGTCCAGTAACATATGCATCCGTGCACACATTGACTACAGCCACATGCTCATATGCAGACAGAAGCTTTTTGACATCCATGCATCTACTTACCAACAGGCATACAGAGACCTTTGCGCACAGGTCTACAGGCGCACATATCACCAGGAATACAAGCATAACTGCACACAGATCATCAGAAGTGTAATCACCTATGCACACAGACTCAGAGCCATACATTTATCTAGAACAATGTCGGTGAGACGATTTCGGTAGATTGAAGTTGTGATTGTAGAAGCAGAGCTAATTTCGGTATCGAGAGGTCGGTGACCCTCTGTTTTGATTTGCAACACTCCCAGGCATCCTCTCTTTCAGCCCATACTGTTGTGGTACAGACTGGTGGGATAATGCATGAATAGAGAAGAAGTCAGAAAGACAGAGGCTCAGACACAAATGACACACATACAAACACACATATACTAAAACATATTCAGTCCCTGGCTCCTCCTTGGAGAAATCACTTTTCTAGGGTGTTGGAAGACTGAACTCCCATCCAATCCAATCCAATGCAGTCCAATCCAAACTCCCATCCAATCCTTGCATCCAATCCTTGCACCAGAAGACAGTAAATTGCTATCTGCATGTCATCCCATCGCTTGCCTCTACAATATAATATATAGTAGTACTCCAGTTGAGAAAACGCATCTCGATATGGCAAATGTATGCCACACTCAGTGATGCCAAATCGCATAATGCACGCTTAACAATGCATATCCAATTATGAGCATTTTTACAGATTATATATATTTATCCAGTCTATTGGCCAAATTGGGTCAAATGTAACCTACAAATTTGTCAACTGAAAATCCATAACTAGAAGCATACAGTGGCGGCTCGCCGAGGGAGTGCTGCGGGGCGGCGGGGGAGGGGCAGGGCCAGGGTGGGGGTAGTGGACTCGGACTTACGACGGACAAAACTCCCTCTGCCCCTCCCCCGCCCCACCGCCCCGCAGCACACCCTCGGCGAGCCGCCACTGGAAGCATAGTATCTAGCCCATATGAAGCGATCTTGCACCCCTGCGGGCACTGTGCCAACTATATTTTTTTAAACTAAACATACATTTGATTTTGACAATTTTGACAGTTTTGCTTAATTACGTTTTCCTCCTTTCAAGAGTGTTTCTTGATGACATTTTGTATCAAATCTGATGCATACAATACAAGTATTTTAGCTTTCTTTTTATTTTCGATGCTTCTGAATCTTTAGAACCATTCTTGCATTTCACTGAAGATTCGAAGGGTCCCACACAACAAATCATTAGATTAGGCCATGAAGAAACATCTGCTGAACTATGTTGAATATTATGACTTGTAATGCAAATTAGTGTACTAAGAGTGAAACTCAAATGCATGGAGTCTGTCACATCTATTGCTTGCCTGGACGTGATTTTTTTCTACTTGTGAGGTCATTGATAAAAGCAGGTGTCACATTAGCATGGTACAGGGGTTAAACTCCATTGCACAATTCTATAAGGCCAATGGCATGGTTAATGTCCACAACAAGTAAGCCTTTCTGCAAGATTACAAATCTTGGGAAGGTAAATGTTATATATCCTGCAAGTGTCCTTAGATCAGGATAGAACTTCCTTGATAGGCCTCTCAGCCCCCCACAGAGTATGGAGGCTACACCACATTTGCTCCAAGTGTTTGTGTTGAGACACCCCAATAATGAAACCTCGAAATTTGCCACCCAGGGGTGGGCTGGCCGAAGGGTTGATGAGACCCTAATGACCCCATTCTAAATGCCCAGTGGTTTCTGCTGAAATTGTTTGAAAATACCCTCCCAGAGGAAGAACCACTATCCCAACGATCATGTCCAGTATTGGGATATGTGGAATTCGATAGTCGTGAAGTGGATGTGAGTGGCTAAGGATTAGGGATAGACAAGTGGGACAATACATAGCAAAACCAACAAAGTAGTTTTAATCCATCAGTCAATAAACTATTGACTCTGGTTTGCAGTGCCAACTGTACCAAAGTTGGAATTTGAGATTTGAGAACGGAAGAATGATAGACGCATAATCTTCCAAAAGTATTCAGATACTTAGAAGGGAAAATGATCTTCCCTGATTCGAATGGGTAACACCCCATTAAAATTAAGGTGTGTGCCCCCATAAATGTAGCCACCCTCTCAGAGGGCTTTTGCAATAATCACAATGGGGGCAAGAAACCCATTGGAAACAACAAACTGCGATGAATTCAAGGAATAATCAGTGCAAGCAGCATTTTGCTCTCCCAGTACACTTTATGTATTCACAGCAAGCCCCTGAGGATGGTTAAGGATCCTCATACCCATCCAACCTTCGCATGATCTCAAGATCTGCTACCATGAATCAGCAGTAAGGCCTCCTATATTTCCCTTGAACATTTCTGAGTTCATATATGTCATTTGGACCGAATATATCTACTTGACGGCTCATTCAGGCATTCACGCACCCCTGATGGAAAATTGGAGGTGCTAAAGTTGTTCCTCAAATTAACTGCTCCAGTTTCATACTGTGACATCAACCTGTAGAAGTAGTCTTTCATTGAATGATGCTTTCCTCGTTTACTTACTTATCCCTATAGGAATGTGAATGCCTCTAAAGTTTCTTCCCTATGTCTCCTTTTGTCCACTGTATACATGTTTAGCTTCTGGACTTCCTCCTCGCAGTTCTTTTTAAAACATGACTTATTTTAGTATTACGTCTCTGGCCTGCCTCAAGTTTGTCATTCTCCTTCTGGTGAAACTTCCCCTCCCTCAAACAGAACATGGTAATCCAAACGTTTCAACATGAGTTTAGCAAGTTTTGTGAGCTTGACACTACTAATTTTAAATTTCACTGTCAGAATACGTTTGGCAGACAATGTATCTATTGTTCTTTCGTACTCAAATATCAAATGTCAATATTGGTACAATCGTCACTGCAAACCAGGGTCAATAGTTTATAGACTGCAATGGATTAAAATGCGTTGGCTGTTTTGCATGTAGGGTCCCACTTTTCTCTTCCTATTCCCTGCCCCCTCACAACCATGGCACCCACCATTCACTTAAGTGCTTATGCACCATTCTCCGTGTATTCTATGTAAATTATTCTGGTCAAAAGACTGGCAAACCCAAAAACATGATTAATGAATTCTTGCCTATCCTTTTTCAAGCATTAGCTCTTTTTATACTTTTGGAGTTTTATATAGCGCGAACTCGACCCGAAGGTATCAGAGCGCTTTACAGGAGCTCCAGTTGCACTGCAGACTGACACATTCATTATTTTTGTTAGGCACAGGGAGATTATGTGATTCGGCGGAATTACAGGATGTTGAGCGTCCCTGCTGAGACTCAAACCCGTTTCGCCAGCTTTGAGGTCAACCACTCTAGCCATTAAGCCACATCCTCTCTGACGGGCTGTTTTAGAAGACTTGGTAGAAATGCTGTTCTGTCATAATAATATTAATTGCCGCTTGCATGAAAATGATAGCCAACCAAAGTACAGTGGAGCTATTGGTCGTTGGAAGTCTACAATGAAGCAACCACACATTGTACCCAACAGAGGGCATTTCTTTGTAGCGCCCTCACTGCATTGTCTTACTGTGTGAATATAATGGCTGCAGATGTAGAGGGACACATTTCTTCTGCTTCCTGTGCATACAAGGCCCTCCATCATCTCTACAGAATCCGCAGTGAGAATCGCTAGCTCGAAGTTAGTAGATACACATAGCATGATGGAGACTATTTATTTGCCTCTCGTGTCAGCCATAAAAGCACTGAGCCTCTGTCACTGATACGAAATAAATGTAATCTGAAGATGTAATTTCTGTGAGTGGCAGTGATGGTTTTAGCAAACACAACTTGTTCATGTGGTTCTTATTCAAGGTTTTGGAGCAAGCAATTGTGGCAGATGAGCATTCTGACAGGGGCAATGGTAAGAAAGTTGCTTGCAAGGCCATCACTAAAAAGGGAAAAGGGAATGTAGAGCATTTAAAAAGCAATTTTCCATGGATCATTTCAATCCACAAATCACATAGCGCCATTTTAGTTCAAGCCGGTGTTCCTTTTCTTCAAGATAGTTTGGGAGCAAGTGGCTTTCTACATGAATCTCTGTGCAATACCTGCTGTGCTGTTTTAATGTATGAACCCTGTATCCACAGCCTTATTGCTCTGGAGGAGCTTACTCTACACACTGTGTGATGTTATATATATACTCTTCTGTGCCTTTCTGCTCCAAAGTGTTTCCTGTACGGCTTCCTCCACTAAGAAATATTTCCAGTTTAGTGTTATCTCTCTGTAGTTTCATGCAGACCATTACCTCTATCGTCATAGGCCGGAGTCAGAGGTCAAGTGGAATGGCAACATTTAGACTGGGAGCCAGCTGTGGCCGCCGACATGGAAATAGGGTTGGGCCATTGGATCTCCACAACTTGGCAGGAGGCAGAAGTTGGGGGAGAGGGATGGTTGATGAGGTTGTGTGCCTTACCAGTGGCTGAAAAGTTTGTGTGCATTTATCGGCCAAAAAGAGCTGCAGAAGTCCAGCAGCAGGATGCCGACAAGACAACGGTGAGCGTCTCAGGTGCATGAGCTTCTACTGTGTGTGCCGTTCTGCTTAGCTGCATAATAAGGGTAGAGGCAAGGACCTACTTTTTGGTTTTGGTGGCATACACCTTCAATTTCCTCCCAGATCCTCAAGTACTCTGCACATATCATGGACCAAGTACCAATCACAAAAGATGAATGATATTATAAATAAATTCAGGATATTTTATTTATCTATTTATTTATAGTTTTTCTTGGCATCAAAGCATTTTACAGAGATCAGTGAGTAATACAAATTTAGCAGGAGATGAATGCAGAATTAAGAATGTACTGCATTGCTATTATTTACATAGGACAAGTGTAAATTACCACACTTGGCTGATATATATATATATATATATATATATATATATATATATATATATATATATATATATATATATCCAACTCTCAAAGTTGCCTGCTGTAGAAGACGCCACACCGCAGGTAAGTATTCGCCAAATCTGTTTATTGATGGGAGCAACAGCGTGAGCACAACCCTGTCCTCAAAGTGCAAAGTCCATTCCCAACGCGTTTCGTGTATCACTTCCTCAGGGGTATTGGACTTGAAAGAAAACAGCAGAGCACTTTTGGCGGCATCTTTTTAAATTCCAAACACCCCGCCTCAGTGGGCGTGGCCCTCCCAGTGGCCTGCTGGTACTTGTAGTGCCTGCCGTCTTTCTCAAGTGAGTTGCCTGCTGTAGACAATCAAATTAAAATTATTAACATCACAGTGGATCGTGGCACCAGGTTGCAGTTCACTGCCATAGCTTATATCCCTTCAAAAACGGCACCCGTGCCATAAGCAAATCCGCCGGTTGACGGATTCGCAGGAATGCTGGAACAGCATCGGGTCGTCATCCGCGGCTCAGGCAAGCCGCTATACATCCAACTCTCAAAGTTGCCTGCTGTAGAAGACGCCACACCGCAGGTAAGTATTCGCCAAATCTGTTTATTGATGGGAGCAACAGCGTGAGCACAACCCTGTCCTCAAAGTGCAAAGTCCATTCCCAACGCGTTTCGTGTATCACTTCCTCAGGGGTATTGGACTTGAAAGAAAACAGCAGAGCACTTTTGGCGGCATCTTTTTAAATTCCAAACACCCCGCCTCAGTGGGCGTGGCCCTCCCAGTGGCCTGCTGGTACTTGTAGTGCCTGCCGTCTTTCTCAAGTGAGTTGCCTGCTGTAGACAATCAAATTAAAATTATTAACATCACAGTGGATCGTGGCACCAGGTTGCAGTTCACTGCCATAGCTTATATCCCTTCAAAAACGGCACCCGTGCCATAAGCAAATCCGCCGGTTGACGGATTCGCAGGAATGCTGGAACATTGCTCCCATCAATAAACAGATTTGGCGAATACTTACCTGCGGTGTAGCGTCTTCTACAGCAGGCAACTTTGAGAGTTGGATGTATAGCGGCTTGCCTGAGCCGCGGATGACGACCCGATGCTGTTCCAGCATTCCTGCGAATCCGTCAACCGGCGGATTTGCTTATGGCACGGGTGCCGTTTTGAAGGGATATAAGCTATGGCAGTGAACTGCAACCTGGTGCCACGATCCACTGTGATGTTAATAATTTTAATTTGATTGTCTACAGCAGGCAACTCACTTGAGAAAGACGGCAGGCACTACAAGTACCAGCAGGCCACTGGGAGGGCCACGCCCACTGAGGCGGGGTGTTTGGAATTTAAAAAGATGCCGCCAAAAGTGCTCTGCTGTTTTCTTTCAAGTCCAATACCCCTGAGGAAGTGATACACGAAACGCGTTGGGAATGGACTTTGCACTTTGAGGACAGGGTTGTGCTCACGCTGTTGCTCCCATCAATAAACAGATTTGGCGAATACTTACCTGCGGTGTGGCGTCTTCTACAGCAGGCAACTTTGAGAGTTGGATATATATATATATATATATACCAAACAACGACTCTCCTTCCAGAGGTCACAGGCCCGTAGAGGGGTGGCGCGATGCCGGCGGAGAAAACTGGTAAATCAATATTCATCAACAGCGGGGTTGCCAATCACGCTCTCGGGTTAACGCACAAAACCAAGCAGAACTCCAGAGTTAGAAATGGGGGTTTATTATTGTCATAAACCCTCCGTGACGCGTTTCGACTCCGTAGAGTCTTGATCACACAGTGAGGCAACCAAAAGGCAGTTGTTTTCATACACTTCCTGTAGCTACTAGACACAGAAAACGGACATTTTTTACACGTGATATTGTACATCAAATTACATGGTCGCCATTTGTAAATGGTAAAACAAATTACGGCTTGTTGCAAAATTTCTTGAACAGAACACAAAGTGTGTAGGACCATGTTTCACCTCAAGCACACTAGCTTATGTATGTGTATCTACTGTGTGTGTTGTCAGTCCCATTAGTTTATACTGAGGCATGCTGGTCTATGTAGTTCAGTCGGTAATACAGGTTATCTAGTGGCTTGTGCAGTCCTGGCTGAATTTAAATCTAAGTTGAAGTAACGTAATGAGCGCATTGTGCGTGTTGATGCCGCTCGTAATAGTCATCCCCAATGTGATGGGAACAGTGCGAACAAAACTGGATAGTTTTGGTAATAATACCTCCCAGAAATCACTTGCTTATGATAATCCCCTGATTAGTGGGGTTAGACTACAATGCTACTAGGCTCTTAAAGTGCGGTTCGACTGAACTGCACAGCCCGTGCGATACAAGCGTCTCTGTGTTATGCTGTTTGTAACTAATTCAGAAGACGCTATCATATCTGTGTATCTATTAAAAGAAACGAGAAGTGTGATCTAGCAACTGCGGCTGCTTGCCTGTGGTGTTATATTATTGTGCCCCTCTACCATCGCTATGTATCTATAACCTAAACTGTGGTGACATACCAAGTGCAGTGAAATACAATTGAATAATATTAACAAAGCACAAAATTAACAATACAAAGAAAATTCTTATCTGTGGACATGGTTGCTGCAGAATGATGTCTCGAAGAAAAGGTTAGGGATCCCTCTGTCACAGGCACGAGACATGGTCCCTTCCTTTCCTCCTGTAAAAGATTAAAAGCGAAAGAAAAGAGTCATACACAGTCATAATAATCCTGAAAATCACAATTCACTGTAAGGCATACTTCTTGTGCAGATATGAAAGTAATCAATTCCTAACTTTTCTATGTTATTACTTGTCCTGGGCACTATTACTATCTAGTACTCTTGTAAGTGTATGGCCAATTCTTCATCCAGGTTATGTCCCTTAGGGTAACGTGTGGCCATCCCTATGATGTGCCTAGATTCTCGTTGTCTGAGCTTGAGAGTGCGATTGCCCCTCTCTTGTTACCTAGTACCTGTTCTATTGCATAGTAAGATAATTTGGCACTGTCTGAGAAGTGATGTGACTCAAAATGTCGAGCAATTGGGTACTGTTTATCTTTGTTAGTGATGGCCCTCATATGCTCTAGAATCCTTTTTTTTGCCATATGTGTGGTGCTGCCTACATATCTCAACCCACAGGGACATTCCAGTACGTAGACAACGAAAGTGGTACTACATGTCAAGAATTGCTTTATACTCCTCATGCTGTTAGTACTTGTGTTCCAGAACTCCTTTTTAAAGCGACTATTACTGCACGCTTTACAATGACCGCATGGAAAAAAGCCCTGCAGGTTGATGCCCCTTGTCGTTGTAGTATCTTCAAGATCACTGTGTACTAGGAGATCCCTGAGATTACGGTTTCTCCTGTACGTAATCATAGGTCTAGTAGGTATGGTACTGCCTATCACCGGGTCACCTTTAAGGATGTCCCATTTTTGTACGATGGTTTTGCGTATGTGATTGGCATCCCCATTGAATGTGAGGATAATACGTGTATCTGTGTTCTCAGTGTTATCTTCAGTAGTCTTGGAGGTGTCTCCGAGTATGATATCCCTATCTACACTCTCCATTCTTGCTGTTGCCCTCTTGATGACCCAGGATGGGTAGCCCCTTTCTTGAAATCTTTTCATCATAATGGTTTGTTCTTTCTGATAACTTGCTTCAGAGCTACAGTTCCTTTTAGCTCTGAGCAATTCCCCATAGGGGATACTCCATTTAAGGGGATCTGGATGGCTGCTCATGGCATGTAATAAGGTATTCCCTGCCGTGCACTTCCTAAAAAGACTGGTTTGTATCTCGTTGGATTTCACCTGCACTTTGATGTCTAGGTACTCTACCTCTTTCCTACTGATGGTACTAGTGAGCTTGAGGTTCCTGTTGTTGTGATTCAGTTTATCAACAAACCTCCTCGCCTCCTGTTCATTGCCCTGCCAGATTACGAACAAGTCGTCTATGTATCTAAGCCATATGACGACTTTATTGAGCTTCGACATCAAGATTACTGTCTAGTCTGATGTCCTCCTCCCATGCTCCCATAAACAGATTCGCAAAACTGGGCGCGAAACAGGTCCCCATCGCGGTTCCGTGGATCTGTTTATAGATCTTATCATTAAACATGAAAAAATTATTAGTCAAGCAAAATCTCATCATATCCACTAGCATTTGAGTATGTCCCCAATATCTGATATGTCTGCGTTTGAGGAATCTGGCGCAGGCTTCAATACCCTGCTCATGGTCAATCACCGTGTACAAAGAATTGACATCCATGGTCATCAATAGGTAATCAGCCTGCCATGTGAGATTTTTGATTTTACTAAGGAAATCTTTAGTGTCCCTTAGGTACGAGGGCAGTGTGCTAACAAATTCCCTTAAAAAATGATCAACATAACGTGATATATTTTCAGTAACACTGCCTCTTGACGACACAATGGGTCTACCCGGTGGGTTCTCTCTGTTTTTATGAATTTTAGGCAGAAGATACAACACCGGAAGTACAGGGTACTCCCTTTTGAGAAAACAAAATTCTTCCCATTCGAGGAGTCCCCTGTCCTTCCAGTTTCCCAGATTCTCCCAGATACAGGTAATGCTGTTATTATACTCTGTCCTGGTAGTGGTAGTATATGTACTCGTGTCATTTAATTGCCGCAAGGCTTCATTTATGTACATATCTTGGGTGAGAATCACTATGTTCCCCCTTTGTCTGCAGGCCTAATGACAATACTATTGTCCACTGCCAGTTCTTGCATGGCCTTCTTCTGTTCAAATGTGAGGTTATGCTTGAATTTCTTCATTTTCTTGGGCCAATTCTTTTGTCTATAGCTGAGTAGATCTCTACCCACTAGGTCTTGAAAGGTATCTATATTGTCGTGGTTCATAGGCGGTAGAAATGTAGATTTAGGTTTGAAATTGGTACACGCCGCTTTATCATGACCAATTTCTAATTCATCTAAGATATTGTGGATCTCTACATTCGTGCGTGTCCCTTCTGGATCTTCTTGCAGTTCGTGTAGTGCCACCAAGGTATCAATGTCTCCTATCGTTAATGCCTCCTCCTGTGTAGTGTGATCTGTGGAATAGTATTCTTTACTTTTGGTAGGTTTCAATTTGTGCCACTTCTTCAATTTTAATTTTCTGCAAAATTTGAAGATGTCTATCCTGGTGTCAACATAGTTCATGGGTGCGGCAGGACAAAACGACAGGCCTAAGCATAAGGTTCTTTTGTCTTTAATGCTTATTTGTCTATGAGAGAGATTGATGATGGTTTGTATTACCGTGGCATCATCCATCATTGTTGTTTCCTGGAGCGTGTCTGCTTGTATCCCACTTGCTCCATTTCGCTTCCTCTCCTCTCTCCTCTGCCGACACCTCTTGCGCCTCTTGCTCTTGTACCTCTTGTTTCTCCTCTTCCTCTTCCTCTTGCCCCTCCTGCTGTTGAAGGATTCTCGTTGTAATTCCCCTTGGTCATCGATCTGGTCATCTGCCGGCTCCGTTTCATGAGCCGGTATTCGTCTAAAAAGTCTTGGGGCGTATTGTGCCATCTCCATCAGACATAGAGCTTTCCGATGTAACAGAAACTTCAGAGGCCTCGGTATTAGTGTCACTTGCAGTTGCGGCCTCTTCATCTTCATTTGCTCTACGACTTGCTGTTATTTCCATAGTTCCATTTGCGGTTTCGTACAGGTGATCATATTTGCGACCAAAGGTGAGAGTCCTCCCTGATTCATAGTCTCTACAATCTCGGTGGAGTTTACGCTGTTTTCTCACCTTTATGTCATTTTCGACAAGTTTCAACCTTTTCTTCATTTCCTCAAGAAATTTGGAAACCAGATCTCGTTCCGTATTTTTAGCCAGGTCATTCTTAATACATAGGATCTCCCTCTTGATCTGTTCCCTGTCTGACCATGCGTATTTCACAAGGATCTCCAGCATGTTCCTCGAACTGTTGGCTGAATTGGTCGACCATTCTTCTAACATTGCTGGATCTGGTGAATCATAGGAAGGGTGATGAAGATTCTAAGGCCCCGGGGCACCATCTTTTTATCAATATAATCCTGCAAGGACGTCGCTTCCCACCATTTGGACAGTTCTTGCTTGTGTAATTTTTCATACTTCTTAAGTAAATCTGTTGTTGTTGATTCTGTGTGAGTGGCTACCGGCTGGCGATTACCTGCTCCCGGTGCCCTTGCAAAAAGTGACTGTGCTGCCTCCCTTCGTTCACTTTCATCCTCCATGGTGTCACGTTAATCTGTTAGTACCTGTCCACAGAACAGTGGAGTCTGCTGGATGCGTAACCCCTCCGTCGTAATTACAGAGTTCCCCTTGCCGTAAAGATAATTTTCCTTGTATTGCCGAAGAAGGGAGTTTGTAAACCTGAGTGATCTGATACTGATCTCGCTGTCCGCGTGTTCTCGTGCAATGCTGCACCGCCAGTCTAGATGGACAGTAAATCGGTATGGTCTAACTAGTAACCCCAATTACTCAATATATGTATACGTTTACTTGTCCCTCCCACGTCCACACTGCCACAGTCCTTACCTCTACGGTGTATCCCGGGCCCGGGATAGCGTGAGGATCGATACTCGGTGCTGCAGGGGGATCCGGGACGTACTCGCCACTCGCTTCAAGCTTCTACATCACGGCCGGCCCTCGACCTCTTCCGCTTATATACCAAACAACGACTCTCCTTCCAGAGGTCACAGGCCCGTAGAGGGGTGGCGCGATGCCGGCGGAGAAAACCGGTAAATCAATATTCATCAACAGCGGGGTTGCCAATCACGCTCTCGGGTTAACGCACAAAACCAAGCAGAACTCCAGAGTTAGAAATGGGGTTTATTATTGTCATAAACCCTCCGTGACGCGTTTCGACTCCGTAGAGTCTTGATCACACAGTGAGGCAACCAAAAGGCAGTTGTTTTCATACACTTCCTGTAGCTACTAGACACAGAAAACGGACATTTTTTCACACGTGATATTGTACATCAAATTACATGGTCGCCATTTGTAAATGGTAAAACAAATTACGGCTTGTTGCAAAATTTCTTGAACAGAACACAAAGTGTGTAGGACCATGTTTCACCTCAAGCACACTAGCTTATGTATGTGTATCTACTGTGTGTGTTGTCAGTCCCATTAGTTTATACTGAGGCATGCTGGTCTATGTAGTTCAGTCGGTAATACAGGTTATCTAGTGGCTTGTGCAGTCCTGGCTGAATTTAAATCTAAGTTGAAGTAACGTAATGAGCGCATTGTGCGTGTTGATGCCGCTCGTAATAGTCATCCCCAATGTGATGGGAACAGTGCGAACAAAACTGGATAGTTTTGGTAATAATACCTCCCAGAAATCACTTGCTTATGATAATCCCCTGATTAGTGGGGTTAGACTAAAATGCTACTAGGCTCTTAAAGTGCGGTTCGACTGAACTGCACAGCCAGTGCGATACAAGCGTCTCTGTGTTATGCTGTTTGTAACTAATTCAGAAGACGCTATCTTATCTGTGTATCTATTAAAAGAAACGAGAAGTGTGATCTAGCAACTGCGGCTGCTTGCCTGTGGTGTTATATTATTGTGCCCCTCTACCATCGCTATGTATCTATAACCTAAACTGTGGTGACATACCAAGTGCAGTGAAATACAATTGAATAATATTAACAAAGCACAAAATTAACAATACAAAGAAAATTCTTATCTGTGGACATGGTTGCTGCAGAATGATGTCTCGAAGAAAAGGTTAGGGATCCCTCTGTCACAGGCACGAGACATGGTCCCTTCCTTTCCTCCTGTAAAAGATTAAAAGCGAAAGAAAAGAGTCATACACAGTCATAATAATCCTGAAAATCACAATTCACTGTAAGGCATACTTCTTGTGCAGATATGAAAGTAATCAATTCCTAACTTTTCTATGTTATTACTTGTCCTGGGCACTATTACTATCTAGTACTCTTGTAAGTGTATGGCCAATTCTTCATCCAGGTTATGTCCCTTAGGGTAACGTGTGGCCTAACAGCATGAGGAGTATAAAGCAATTCTTGACATGTAGTACCACTTTCGTGGTCTACGTACTGGAATGTCCCTGTGGGTTGAGATATGTAGGCAGCACCACACATATGGCAAAAAAAAGGATTCTAGAGCATATGAGGGCCATCACTAACAAAGATAAACAGTACCCAATTGCTCGACATTTTGAGTCACATCACTTCTCAGACAGTGCCAAATTATCTTACTATGCAATAGAACAGGTACTAGGTAACAAGAGAGGGGGCAATCGCACTCTCAAGCTCAGACAACGAGAATCTAGGCACATCATAGGGATGGCCACACGTTACCCTAAGGGACATAACCTGGATGAAGAATTGGCCATACACTTACAAGAGTACTAGATAGTAATAGTGCCCAGGACAAGTAATAACATAGAAAAGTTAGGAATTGATTACTTTCATATCTGCACAAGAAGTATGCCTTACAGTGAATTGTGATTTTCAGGATTATTATGACTGTGTATGACTCTTTTCTTTCGCTTTTAATCTTTTACAGGAGGAAAGGAAGGGACCATGTCTCGTGCCTGTGACAGAGGGATCCCTAACCTTTTCTTCGAGACATCATTCTGCAGCAACCATGTCCACAGATAAGAATTTTCTTTGTATTGTTAATTTTGTGCTTTGTTAATATTATTCAATTGTATTTCACTGCACTTGGTATGTCACCACAGTTTAGGTTATAGATACATAGCGATGGTAGAGGGGCACAATAATATAACACCACAGGCAAGCAGCCGCAGTTGCTAGATCACACTTCTCGTTTCTTTTAATAGATACACAGATATGATAGCGTCTTCTGAATTAGTTACAAACAGCATAACACAGAGACGCTTGTATCGCACGGGCTGTGCAGTTCAGTCGAACCGCACTTTAAGAGCCTAGTAGCATTGTAGTCTAACCCCACTAATCAGGGGATTATCATAAGCAAGTGATTTCTGGGAGGTATTATTACCAAAACTATCCAGTTTTGTTCGCACTGTTCCCATCACATTGGGGATGACTATTACGAGCGGCATCAACACGCACAATGCGCTCATTACGTTACTTCAACTTAGATTTAAATTCAGCCAGGACTGCACAAGCCACTAGATAACCTGTATTACCGACTGAACTACATAGACCAGCATGCCTCAGTATAAACTAATGGGACTGACAACACACACAGTAGATACACATACATAAGCTAGTGTGCTTGAGGTGAAACATGGTCCTACACACTTTGTGTTCTGTTCAAGAAATTTTGCAACAAGCCGTAATTTGTTTTACCATTTACAAATGGCGACCATGTAATTTGATGTACAATATCACGTGTGAAAAAATGTCCGTTTTCTGTGTCTAGTAGCTACAGGAAGTGTATGAAAACAACTGCCTTTGGTTGCCTCACTGTGTGATCAAGACTCTACGGAGTCGAAACGCGTCACGGAGGGTTTATGACAATAATAAACCCCCATTTCTAACTCTGGAGTTCTGCTTGGTTTTGTGCGTTAACCCGAGAGCGTGATTGGCAACCCCGCTGTTGATGAA